>CM073580.1:108995611-111395611 GCA_037074715.1 Magnolia kwangsiensis
GAAGATGCACTTCTCGCCACGATCATCAAGCTTTTTCCTTCTCGCTTCTGGAACTTGAGCATAGGCGACACACCCAAAGATCTTAAGGTGTGCCACGCTCTGCTTGTATCCACTCCATGCTTCTTGCGGTGTCTGGAATCTGACGCTCTCATTCGGACAACTATTGAGCAGATAGGTAGTACATGCAACTGCATCTGCCCAGAAATTCTTTGGCAAACTTTTCTCCTTCAGCATGGTCCTTGTCATATCGAGGATGGTGCGGTTCTTACATTCCGCAATTCCATTTTGTTGTGGCGTGTACGCTACAGTGTGTTGTTGCTTAATGCCATATTCTCTGCAATATTCTCGAAAAACATTTGAGGTGTACTCCTCACCTCTGTTAGATCGGAGGGTTTTGATTTTAAGACCACTTTCTTTTTCAACAAGGGCCTTAAAATTTTTAAAAATAGTAAGTGCAACAGACTTCTCTTTGATTACATACCCACAATTTTTTACTGAAATCGTCAATGAAGGTAATAAAGTATTTATTACCTCCAAGAGAGATTGGCTCTAATGGTCTACAGATATCAGTGTGAACCAACTGCAAAGGTTCTCTTGCTCTTCGGGATACTCCACTCGGAAAGGAGTTCCTTTGTTGTTCTCCAAGTGTGCATGCCTCACACACATGTTCTGGAGCTTCAATAGCAGGCAAGTCATGCACTATGCTTGATGAGGACAGAAGTTTCAGGCCGCTGAAATTTATATGGCCAAAGCGAAGATGCCACATCCAGGATTCATTCTTTGCTTTTTCATAAAAACACTTCTCAAGCATTGTGTTTATATGGAGAGGAAACATACGATTATTCGCCATCTGGACTTTTACAATCAAACATCAATGCATATCTCTTATGGAAAGAGAAGAGTTCTCCATGTGTAAGACATACCCTTTTTCGAGGAGTTGTCCGAGACTCGGTATGTTACTTTTCATGTTGGGCACGTAATACATATTGGAAATATAGTTTGGAACACCATTCTTCTGAAAGATTTTGATTTTACCTTTACCTTTCACTGGCGTTTTTTATGAGTCTCCAAATGTTACATCGCCATGAACTCCTTCTGTGAGTTCCACAAAGAGTTTTTTATCGCCGCACATATGATTACTTGCACCCGTGTCGAGATACCATACATCCTGCTAATCACTACCTTTCTCTTGTGCAAGGAGAAGTATGGAGCTTTCTTGTTCATGGCCTGATGCTTAGGCATAGTTGGATGGCTCATCTTGACTCACCGGCTTGCTCCAGTAATCAAATGAATAGTAGTCAAGCTTGTTGCAATTATAGCATTGGACGTTCTTTGTACTTCCTCGTCCACGCATAGATCTACCTCTACCATTTCCTCTTCCACGGAAATTGATATTTTTCTGCTGGTTTTGGCCATGGCTTTGTTGATATCCGCGCCCTCTGCCTCTTGCGCGATTGTTAGCAAAACGTCCACCACGTTGTGAACTTCCACGTCCGCCATTGTTATCATTCAAAGTCAATCTTAACTCCAAAGCTTGTTCCATCGGCATGGAACTGGCATTCTACTGCATTCATTGTTCATGAACTTGTAACAATCTCATCAACTTCTCAACGGAGAGTTTCTCAATATCTTTTGATTCTTCGATCGCCACAACCACATGCTCAAACTTGGTTGTGAGGGATCGAAGTATCTTTTCAATAACTCGGACATCTTCAAAATTTTCACCATTCTTTTTCAAATTATTGACAGTTACAAGAAAACGTGAAAAATAATCAGTAATATTCTCACCTTCCTTCATGTGAGTCGCTTCAAACTCGACTCTTAATGTTTGAAGGCGAACCCGCTTCACTTGATCTATACCCTTGAAGATGGTGCCAAGGGTATCCCATGCTTGCTTGCTTGATATTGCTTCGGCAATTTTTTCAAAGGTGGATTCATCCAACCCTTGATAGAGGAGAAACAAAGCCTTATTGTCTTTCTTTGATTTTTTAGAGCGATCTTTTTTTCATTGGTGAAGGTGGCTTCTTCTTCCATAATGGGTTCTTCATACCCATTGGTGACGATCTCTCATAGTTCTTGCGACCTGAACAATGCATTCATTTCGATGCACCATTTTTCATAGTAGTCCTTTGACAACTTAGGAACCTGCAGCTGGATGGTGCTGGCCATCTTTTTCTATTTTTTAAAAGAATGGTTGATTTTTTTTTTTTTGGCTGAAACAGTGGAGTCGCGGATAGATTCTTGGCTGAAACGGTGGAGTCTTGCACAGATTCTTGGCTTTTTGCAATCTGATTTTTTTTGAAAAACAGATTTTTTTCGCTGCAATCTGATTTTTGAAAAACAGATTTTTTCAATCTGATTTTTTAAAACAGATTTTTTTCTCTGCTGCAATCTATTTTTATTTTTTAAAACAGTTTTTTTTGAAAACAGATTTTTTTCTGCAATCTGATTTTTGAAAACAGATTTTTTTTTAAAAAAAAAATTCTGTTGTGGCTGAAAACTTGCTGGAAAACTTTTTGCTGGGGAGTTTTTTTTTTTTTCTGGAAACTTTTCTTGCTGGAAACTATAGTTTTTTTGCTGGAAACTTTTCTGCTGGTTTTGTTGTTGGGTATTTGCAGACACCCAAAACAGGTAGAGGTGCAGGACCCCCTTCTCACGGCGGATGAGGCCCAAGGATCAGCAGCTCTGATACCAGTTTGTTGGGTTGTAAACACAACCTTTTGCTGACTAGTGGCTGCAGCCACCACAAAACAGAAAAACTTTAAAAACTGAAAGAAGAAGAGCCTTGAACTACTGTATTGGAATGCTTAGAAACGATTACACTGGTGCCATTTATAGGCTTTTCTCCTTACATGAAAAGACAAAAAAATCCCTATCTAGATGCTTCCTAAGGGCAGCTAAAGAGAAAAAATCCAGAAAGAAATCTACTGTTTATCTTAACACAACTAGCAATCTAAACTTAGAAAAAAAAAAATCTAATCTCACAGCTAGCTCACACGGTTTGCACAGCTAGCTCATATGATTCTCACACGGTTTTGGATTTGCACAAATCCACCACCGTTTCCAACAAAGGAGGCTATGGTGAAGGCCAGTGGAACACAATGACGACAGTATTGTATAATCCTTTTATTGAATGTTCCCAACAGTATTATATAATGATCTAAAGAAGTAAAACTAAGTTTATCATCATCTCAGCCTTAAAACTAGGTTCATCATCATCATCTAAGCCTTATCCCAATTAATTGGGGTCAGCTACATTTCCTGTTCCTCCATTCCACTCTATCAAGGGGCATATCTTCAGTTAGACCCTAGGTCATCAAGTAGAATTAAAGCTATGCTGATCTTCATAATTTTCCCGTGTAGTCATTAGCATTGCTGTATTTTATACTTCCTTGAAAAAATTTTGAGAATCAATTAGCAAAAAGAAAGCATCTTCAAGAATTCCACACAGTTCACGTTAGCATTTTAAAACTCGGTGTAGACCAGGCAATTGGACCAGTTTGGACTGGAACTGTTTGGTTTTATGGGTTGGCTTGCCATGATACTCACTTTTGGAATTGATTGCCTAGGTCAGGCTGGTTATCCGATCTCTTAACCAAACCGGTCAACCTGGAAGGCTGTAAGCAACATCCCAAGTCAAAATTGGTTTACTTCCAAAACATTGCCAAGCCCATATGCATGTAAAGGAGCTCTTTCACAAGCCATCCCACGTGCAAACATGGCAGATATTTTTAAGATCCAATCCATCCATAAGATGGGATCCATTGTGCAGATGCCCTTACTTAAAAATCAATCTAATCCACTCATCATACAAGCCAAGATTTTAGAAATAAAAGGAAGGCCACTCATTTGTTTCGTGAAATGTGTAGCTCAACTGATCAGTGGATGGGTCCAATTCTTTGTCAAGGGCATTATCATAGTGGTACCCATCAGGTGGATGGCTTGGATCTCATTTGTGTGTGCCACTGCAACACATAGGTGCCGTACAGACTGGTTACCTGTACACACAGGTGGCTAAGCATCGGGCTAGACTTCTACGATAGTTGACTACCATTTATAGCCATTGACAGTGGTGACTCATCTTAACTACATGTGGCATTCATGTATGACCACCCAGACCATTCAAATTGTGGGGAACATTGTGGGTGAAGCATATCTATAAGATCATGCTGATCATGAAATCCAAACCATCTAATTTATGGATTTTATCAAATGATGATTACAAGTAAAATAGTGAATGGTACCAACTTCAAGGCCCAAATAGGATGGTCACCACTCACCATCATGTTCTTGGAGATTTTTTTTGGTACTCCCTCGACAATTTGTCAGTGATATGGACTATCTACTTTCTAGATTGCCATGCAACCATGCCATGCATAGTGTATGGTTGAAGAGTCGCCACCATTTTAAAACAGTTGTAAACTATCACACCAGTCCAACGAATGTATGAGAACTGCCAATTTTGTATATTACCTTTCATATACAATGATCTTCTTTGGAGTAAATGTGTCATTTGTGTAGCACATCCCAACTGGGCAAAAGGTGGTCTGACTAGAAAGATCACTTGGGGTGAAAAATGGGGCCAATTTACTCAACAGGTGTACATTAAATCAGGACATCAGTTGTCCATTTATTTCAGATTAGCCCTACTGACAGTTGGACCAGCTTGGTTTTCATCCCAAGTGATCTTTGGGAGTGGGTCCACCTCTTGTACGGATCAGATGTTCTACACAATTGACCAGTATGTAGAAAATGCATCGTATGTCAAAGATGTGAACGCATCTCCTTAAGAAAAATTTTGAACTATGGTTGAGTGTGGTGGTCATATGCAGGCATTAAAAAATTCCATTCATGGCATACAAGTAACTCAAATTAAACTGCCCAAAACTTAGGCCCTATTTAGATAGATTATGAACCAAAATTTAGCAATTAAGAACTGGACGATTAGTTGCTATTCAATGAACCATTGATCTAAAACATTCACGGCTCTAAAATCAGCAAACAAATTCCCATTAAACGGAGGATAGGATTACTCAAACGATCTGATTTTGATCTACTGACCTATCTATCCATTGTAGGTCTCACAATTTATACCGTCTAGTCTGAATTAGTGAATGCCATGTATACAATATGAGTGATTGAGTATCAAGTATCATTCTCTGCCAAAGAAAAAGGGATTAATCCAGTTGGACTGGTTTGGCCTGGAACATGTACAAAAATCACGGTGTGCCATAAAGGCCGTTACGTCCCCTATAAAGGGCATAACAGCCCCGTAATTGTCTATTATGGGGCAGATACAGGTTTTCCATACTTTTTAATCAATATTATCGGGCAAATATATGATTTTTTTTTCTAATAGAAAAAGAGACCATAACGGCTGTTATGGGGCCGTAACAGCCATTATGACCCGTATCATAAAGGTAACGGTGGTGGCCGTTACGGCCACCGTTACCGTTATAGAACACCTTGACAAAAATGGGTTGACCTTCTGTCTGGGTTTTAAACACAGGTTTACCTTCACCTTGCTTCCCTCTAAGTAATTCTCTCAGTTCTAGTTAAGCTTCAAGAAGTAGCAGGACAAGGATAACTATGAAAAAACTCATGCGCATTGTATAGCAATATAATTGCAGAAAAGAGTGTGAATTTGATTAAAAATAAAAGGGCTAAAAGGAGAACGGCCAAGAGGAGAGAAATGAAAAAAGCACCTGGTCATAGTCAATGTACCCAGTGCTCTCGTCCAATCTATACGGCATTGTCTCGAAAAAAATTGACACGGCAGATATTTTCTTGGTGTCAGTCTGCACAATAGCAAAAGATATCACAAAATCTAGCATTTATAGGATGGAATCTGGAATTGTTAATAGCAATTAACCATCAAATTCCTTGAAACCATTTTCAGTATTCAAAGATATATTGAACACAGTTAAAAATTTGAATCTTTGCTGGGAGGAAAATAACTGTTATACTTCACAAAATGGGATGAGATCCAGTTCTCAAAATTTATGTGCCTTCACTTTCTACACAATACCCTTCGCATATCTGTAATTGTGTAAGATGACCTGAATTATATTAATCATGTCACTCAACAAATGAACCATAGAGCAACAATCATAATGACTCCACAAATGAACCATAGACCGAAAATCACAATGATTGGACAATCCTGACCATATAAAAACTGGCATACACAAATCACTGTTTGGATTCTAGTGATTTTTGCACCCTCTTCTAATGAATATGATTTTCTGATCATTCAAGTCTAGGTTCAATTCATGTTTCTTTTTAGAATGAAAAATTGCAGATCATCATACACGTGACATGTGTATGGTAGACAGTGGAGGCAGGGAAAGTTCATACTTCCAAGGGCATTGGATCTCTTCCTCTTTACAATAATGTGTGGCCCTCACCCTGAACCACATGTTTCTCTTCTGGAAAATAAAGTTCCAAATATTACTAACAACTGCAAAAATAGTAATCCAAAGCCAAACCAGATAAACAACATAAAATTCAAAAATATCATAACATAGTTGTCAACATTCCTAGGCAATTGCCGCCCCTTACACCCCCCCCCCCCCCCCCCCCCCCCCCCCCCCCGGCGACCTAGGCAACAAACCGAGGGGAAAAAAAGTGCAACTTTTGCAAAGAAAGATCACAGCATATAAAAAGAAAGTAAAAAAGAAATAAGGAGTGCTGGTTAGATTTCTAGGTACCTGATAACCATGTGAAAGATGTCCACCATGAGGAAGATCAAGTGTCACGATTCTCTCATGGGCCGGGCTTCAGTAGTGCAGTGTAAACTTGAAAATTAGCAGGGGATCCTGACAGAGACTGCACATTCACTGCAAGAAGCATGGGAATAGTGACAAAATGTAGGTGATTTTATTTATTTTTTATTTTTATTTTTTTTTGAGAGATACAAAATGTAAAATACAATGAAGATTTCTACAAAAAGAGACAGCCACTCCGTGCTTGGATGAGTATTCACACCAGATAAATGGGAGCCTTAGCAACGGATACATTCATTGATGATCTAACATGAACCTACAAACTGAAGCACCTCTCTATCACAGCGTAAAAGAATCCACTCTAACAAACACTGATCCCGAGATATGGATGCATATGCAGACATGGGTAAGTGGAGTAGGGATACTACCAATCTCTTAAATATTTGGTATCAGAGCACATATCAGCTGACTCCATACATTTTATAGCCTGTATCAGGCAGCACAGACTATTCATTGAATGAATCAATGCAACTTTTGATTGATTTGGTGCCCATATCAGCGATCATCATCACAATCTAAGCCTTATCCCAATTAATTGGGGTCGGCAACATGAATCCCTTTCTGCTTTCCACTCTATCAAGGGTCATAACTTCAGATGCCCTAGCATGAGCTCGGAATGCCATTTTGTCCGGATTCATGTTGGAAGTTATGGCATAAGTTTGATGCTGGCTGCCATCTTGACCCAACCCTTCTCCTTTATCCGGGCTGAGACTAGCAATAGGAGCATAAATGCCCATAGATGCAATGTAATAGACCATTACATAGGTTGATTACAATCAAACGCTATCTAATATTATATTGCATAGGTTGATTACAATCAAGCACTATCTAATAGTCTATTACATAGGTTGATTACAATCAACGAGTTTGTCCATATCAGCAATGCATATAAAAAAAGTATATATGCATTGGTATGTTAAAACACCAGAACATATTGGGTGACATTGTATGTGTTCACGATATCTAAAATCATGAATATCCTCATCATTGCCTAAAATCCATGATATGTATGGGTACAAGTTGGTGTGTTGTCGCAGGCAAGCAAAAATAAAACCTATACTCCTAAAAAATATATGTAGTAGTGCGAGTAAGGATCGTTCCCACGAAGAGTGTCTAGCCTAGTTTTATGCTACGTGAACAAGGATGGGGGTTATGAGTATAACAAAAACAATTTTAAAAAAAAATTAAAAAAAAAAACAACTAAGGAACAATTCAAATTAAAGTATCGAAATCAATCAAAAGAATAAACCTTGGTCTAAGTCAACATTCACCATCGGAATTTTACAACTGATCATCGATGCAAGTATATATCAATTCATACTTTGAATATTCATCATTGGAACTATTTTCCTATCTTTCCTTAGTTGCAGTTAATTAGAAAACAAGCGATCTAATTAATCTTAACTACTAAACAACTCAAGACAAGCGCTAAAAGTTTAATCTAGTAGCAGCCTTAAGAACAAGAGAGATCGATGAAACTAAACAACACAAGCACAAGTGGTTGCATTTAATTCTGTCGAACATTCTTCCTAACATCTAATAATTTCTGACGTAGCAAATCATTAAATCTTAGTTGCTTCACAAATTAGAGGGATCAAACAATTACAAATTTGATATCTAACCTAGCAGTAGATTGCAACGAATAATAAACTAGTAGGCCTCCTAGTAATTAAACGAGACAATCATGAAAATAGGCACAGAAGAACATCCGATACTCAAAACATGAATTAAACAATAAAAACAAATTAAATCTCACAGTTTAATTGATTCCGAGGCTTCTGTTTCCTTCGACCAATTATGAAAGTTTAGCCGCGCAGGGCCATGATGAAAACTCGAAGGAGAAGCTGGAGAAGAGGGGAGGGAGAGGCGTGTCCGTCTCCTGGTTTCTCCCTCCTTCTTAACACGTTCAAATTCAGTTTTTATTTTTTATTTTTTTAAACCTACAAAATCTCCTAAAAATATTCTAAGTATTATCCTAAAATAACAATATCCAAATCTAACTAATCAAGGAAAATATTAAAAATCAAATAAAGTCCTAATATAACTAGGAAAGTGATGCTTTCAGCTGAAATTTTCGCGCACCAGATTTTTGAAAACTTTCAAAAACAAACCGCATAAGATCCATGTATTAGAATTGCGAGCTAAGGAACGTTCCGGTACGTCAGCAGGGTGCAGGTGCAGCAACTTCAAGCCCGATTTTGACCTTGATGCAGCCGGTATCTCTCAAAACTTAAAACATGAAAGTTGTAGAGCTTTTTCTTGGCGTTCCATAGCATTTTGAATCATCTCGATCGGAGCTCGGATGAGAGAGTTATGCCCAGATTACGAAGCAATATCAAAACTGTCCAAAATCGCCCAATTAGCTTCGTTTTGCATTTGACGCCTCCATTTGCACCCTAAATCAAAATATAAGAATAATGAATACATTTAGGCACCAAATAAGTATAAAAGACTCAATATTAAGGGAGAAAAATATGACATTTTGCATTCTCATCACAAGTATTCCAATATTTGACACACTAATACATAAAAAAAATTATTAGGTTTCAAGAAAATAACAAACTTTACACAACAGGTTTCCAGAAAAGTGTTTGGCTGGGTGTTTATCAATATAAGTTATGGTTTTATCACCAAAATATATGTAGATATGCATATTACCTCCCATTTTTTAGGATCTAAATGAAATAATTCCAAGGCACGTTCTGCCATGTCAATGTATCTGGAAGGAATAATGGATTTAAATCAATATCAACCTATAAATCCCACAAGAGTAGAGAATGGAAAAGGAAGCCTAAAATATTAATAAAAGGCATCATTGGAAAACCCTTGCAGGAAAAAACCACGGCAGAAAGCGACAGATCTCCACTATGAAAAATAGAAATTACAAAGAGAGAGGACTTACCTGATTTAAACAACCTCAAATCTCACCCTTGCTACCCTTTAGAAACCCTAAAAATCCTTTTTGGAACCCTTGGAACCCCTTTAGAAAGCCTTGGCATACCATCTCCATGCCCCAATCCCGGATACACCCCTTTATATAAGAATAGAAAAAGGTAGAATCCAAATAGGAAACAAAATCCGCAAAATCTGCGTTTCCGCAATTGCATCTACGGAACTCTTCGATAATATCGAAGGTCTCTCGATAACAGCATCGATATCATCTGAAGGTCTCTCGATGATATCGACAAGACCAAAAAACTGTCCAGCGACCAGTGGAGAAAATTCTGTGAATTATCGATGTCATCGATCCACTCTCAATGACAACCTCGATATCATCTGAAACCCTGTCAATATCATCGACAGACCAACAGACAGATTTAAGACATCCGTCCATAACACAAGGTTCATATTGTCCATTTGGTAGATCCAACCATAGACACACCATAACAAAAAACCAAACTAGTTGGACAATCCTAACCACCCTCAGAGGACTTCTGCATCACTGGAGATGGACACTGGCCAAGTATACTTTTTACCCATTCAACTGTAATCCTCAAAATCCCATTGGTCAACACTCATGTTCTTTCTACATTTGCTATCTTGGGACTTCACGTCCATGGTAGGACCCACCAGAATAATGGTCCCAATCATCTATGGAAATACAGTGTCTGTCACAAGATCCTTTCTTCAACAAAAGAAGAAGAAGAAGAAGAAGAAGAAGAGACGGAAAGAAAAGATAAAAGAAAAAAGAAAACGGTAAAAAAGAGTGATGGCTTGTGCTCATTTCCTCCATAGTATCTTGTACCTGGATACTTGTATTTGTTGGTCATGATAGACCCAACAGCTTGCATCACTGAAACTGATGTAAAATTCAAATCTGAAATCCCTAATCTTTGCTGGATTTTGGGGTTATGAGACTGAAATCCCCAATATTAAGATATGGAATTCGAAAAAATCCTAATTTTAATATTTCTGGATCTAGGGATTCAGAAATCCCTAATTAACTGAACGAATCTGTATCTGAAATAGATGAATTCGATCATCTATTCCTATGCAACTTGGCTTTGATACCAACTGTTAAATATCTTTAATGCGGAAATCACAAGGATCTGATTGTGCATAGGACATAGAGATCGAACGGTCAGGATGGCTTACCTAGATGAGACGCCACCATGGAAGCCGGATAAGAATACCAGAATACCAGAATTCTTGTAGAGCTTAGGATCTTCCTCTCCTTCACACCCTTTCTGCAATTCACAAGATGGGACTCGAATTTCTACCGTGGTGTAGGATCAGCGACCCAGCTCTCTAATATAGAGACTGTGGAGAGAGAGTTTGAAACCCATCAAAACTCTCTCTCCCACACTCCACATTGCTATGTCCTAGTTCGACTCAAATTGTCTTACGTAAGGCTATAGCATTTCACCTCAAATACGCAGTGCTGCGCAGATAGATTGCACAGCGCATCACCTTAAGTGGGGCCCACTGATTAACTCAATCAAACAGTCCAACTAGAGTACAATCCAGACCGTTGATCAGTAAGGCCCACTACATAGAGTTCTTACATTGGAGTCCCTTCAGGGGAGAAAATCAACTCCCAGTTAGCAAGTTAAATCAAACGTAATCTCTGGTAGAAATTTGAAAGATATTTATGTGAGAATTGGTGGCTAGGACACATGCGCAGGGTGTGCAGTGTTCTGCAGGCAGTCCCCACATGAACATGCCCTGTCTTGGAAACCTGGCCCATCCAATTGTAAGGTGGCCCACTTGTATATGGAATGCAGATCATTATTGGTCAGTTTATTCCTACCATCCTACTTTGGCCAGGGCAAGTTCATGGTGATTCTCACTAGAAGAATGCCCATATCCCTTACATGTGTGCCACAAACACAATTCTCAATCATGGAACATGTTATGGGGAGCTCAATCCTTCAACAGGATCTAATATCCACCCCTTCTCCTTTCAAATAACCCACATGTCACCCTTTGGATGTGTTTAGAAGGGGTGCAAGTATTGACAACAGTGTTCAAATATCATCTCCCATTTTTTATTCAATCTCCATTGCATACAGGAGAAAGAATCCAGTGTTCTTAGAGTGTTATAAGTTATAGTTCACCTGGTTGCATTAAGACACTTGGACAGTCCAATCAAATGATCTGGACTGTCCACTAGGTCCTGCATGCATTTCATAGGTTGCTATGCAAAAATCACACCAACCGGACCATTCTAACCATCCAATTGATAGCCTATAAAAGGAATGGTCAGGATCACTTGTACAAAAATGGGTCCAATCAACAAATTGAGCCATCTATTTACTGGGTCCCATCATGGATTGCTCATGGTTCTAAAGAATCATTATTATCAGGCAATTCTAACCATCCATCCAAGTTTGAAAATGGAAGTAAAGAAAAGAAGAGCAACTTATGGATGGCTCGGATCATCTGATCCATGTGATTTTTTGTGTGGTTGCACATCATGTGTAAGATGGACCTAACGGACAGTCCCGACTGGTCGATTGGACTTTCCAAGTGTCCTGATGCAACGATAGTGCCTGATTGATTCCAGATACGTACATACAGCACCCAAACACATTAGAAAGGAGAGTGATCATATAGTGTCAACCTCTGTGGGGCCCACTGTGATGTGTGCATCAAATCCACCCTGTCCATGAGGTGTGCCATTCTCTGCTAAGCCATTAGGCCAAAATCGGCTTGATCAGACACTCAGGTGGACCACACTGCAGGAAAACAGTTGGAAGGGGACACCCAACCAATAAAACCTTCCAGGCTGTTTTGCCAGGCATACCGTGTTGTGTGTATGCCATTCAATCCATTCATCAGATGTACCCCACTAGGAAAAATCAGGCCATTCCAAAACTCAGGTGGGCCACAAAAACTGAATTTAGAGTATTTATCCATGATTTTCACTGTTTCCTCAGGTGTGGCCCACCTGAGTGTCAGATCAGCTCGATTTTTAGGCTCCGGGATGAACTTGAGGCGGCGCACCTGATGGACAGAACAGATGTCATGCACACATCATGGTGATCCCCACGGTGATGGATTCAACACTATGGAGGATTATGCTTTTCTAGAAAGCATTCAAAAAATTAAAAAAGACAAAAAAAAATCACAACTCAGAAACTACTAACAAGAATAGATTCCTATTTACAGATCATATAAAATCAAATCTCAATTTCAAACGCTGCTTGAGAACAAAATCGAAAAAAACAGTAATAAAGAAGTACCTTCCATTGCCTAGCCTTTTCAAGCTCGATGATATTGGCGATCTCCGGATCAATGACCTCGAGGGAAGAGTTCAGTTGTTTTGGCCACTGATTGAACGAATCAACGGTCAGGATTCAACGCAACCACAGATCTTGAAAGAACTGGTAAGCAGTGAATACTAACAGAAGGGGAGCGTTGTAATTAAGGAAATGCCACTGTCTTACCGCGAAGCGAGAGTTCTCCTTCTCGTAGATAGCTTCGTTTGGTAGAGAAGACTGAGAAAAGAAAAACGAATGAGGATTTCAGAAGAAGGCTTTAAAAACGAAAACAAAAAGGAATGCGATTTGAGAGAAATGCATTTTGAAAGAAATGCGATTTGAGAGAAACGTTTTCTGGGAAGAGAAATGCATACCATGTAAAAGAGGGGATTGGAATTGAAGAGAGGACGGATTGGCTTCTGTACGGACGAGAAGAGCTTCCGAAGCGCCATTGCCATTGCCATCTCTCTCTCTCTCTCGCTCTCTCTCTCTCGCACACTCTCTCTCTCGTTTTGCGATGAGAAAATGACCACTGTAGACAAAACCTTTTATCCAGCGGTTTTTATGAAGGAATACAAACTTAAGTTTCCAACTTAGACTAGCACGTGCGGACATCGGATTTGAGGACGAAACTACCCCTCCTTTCTTCAAGCGGATCGGCTAGCGCTCGAAGACGAGCGCTGACACTCCTCGAACTCCTAGTTGTACGAACGTTTCAAAAGAGATCAACGTTACGTGGGCCCAACAGTTATGTATTTATTATATCCACAACGTTCATCCATATTTTTAGAGCATTATAAAATAACAAAAAAGGCCATATCCAACGATCAACTGGACCACACCACAAAGAGCAGTGGGAAAATTAATTTTCACAGTTAAAAATTTTGTAAGGCCTACCATAACATTTATTTTTCATCCAACCTAATCATAAGGTCACAAAGACATGGATGAAAAGGAAAAAAAAATTCCACAATGATTCAGAACTTTTGTAACCCCTAAAAGGGTTTCAATGGTAGACGTTCAATTCCCCATTGCCTTTTACACTGTGGTTCACTTGATAGTTAGATCTGTCTTATTTTTCATCTTAAGCCTTAATATGAGCTCGCCAAATAGATGTACGGTTTGGATATAACAGAGACCTCATGATGGGACCCACAAAGTCAACAGAAATTCCACAGCAAAAAAAAAAAAAAAAAAAGGCAGCAGTTTTGTTTTTTTTTAATTTTTTTTAATGAGGAGAACTTTCTCCCCCTTACATTTTTCTCTAATACATAATTATGTAAATATGTATATACAAGTATATAAAAATATTTTTCTATCTTTCAATTCATTTCTTTGCCTATTTATTTAACCAGCATCTCCTAAACTAGAATAAGGTACTTCATGTACCACATATGATGGATTACAAATAAAACATCACTGTAAGGGCATAACAAGGTTTCTACTATGGAATCACTATTTCTTGTGGTATGATCCACTTGATATTTCGATATGCCACCATTTTGGGCTGAAACCCTTACTTTAGATGGAAAAATGGATGAACGTCGTAGATAGTCCACATACATTGGTGGGCCTAACTCAGTTTTTTTTGTTTTTTTTGTTTTTTTGGGACTGAGGATAGATAGTCTCTTTAAAAAAGTCATTCTCATCTTTGTTGATGATTTAACTAGCGCTCAATCTGTTGGTTCCCTTGCTGAATTTCTACGTTACCTCGCTGAATTTCTAGGCTCTCTCGCTCAATTTCTAGGTTCCCTCACTCAATTCTTAGGTTGTCTCGCTGAATTTCTATGTTACCTCGCTCAATTCCTAGGTTCCCTCGCTCAATTTCTAAGTTGCCTCATTGAATTTCTAGCTTCGCTCGCTCAATTTCTAGGTTGCCTCATTCAATTTATAGGTTCTATCTCTCAATTTCTAGTTTCCCTCTCTTAATTTTTAGCTTCCCTCGCTTAATTTCTAGCTTCCCTAGCTCAATTCCTAAGTTTTCTCGCTCAATTTCCACGTTGCCTCGCTCAATTCCTAAGTTGTCTTCCTCAATTCCTAGGTTGCCTCGCTCAAATTATAGGTTGCCTCGCTGAATTTCTAAGTTCCCTCGCTTAAATTCTAGCTTCCCTCGCTTAATTTCTAACTTCCCTCCCTCAATTCCTAGGTTGCCTCGCTCAAATTATAGGTTTCCTCGCTGAATTTTTAGGTTCTCTCGCTTAATTTGTAGCTTTCCTCGCTCAATTCCTAGGTTCCCTCGATTGCCTCGCTCAAATCCTATGTTGCCTCATTGAATTCCTAGGTTGCCTCGCTCAAATCCTAGGTTGCCTTGCTCAATTTCTAGGTTCCCTCACTCAATTCCTAAGTGGCCTCACTGAATTTCTAGCTTCTCTCGCTCAATTCCTAAGTTGCCTCGCTTAATTCCTAAGATGTCTCGTGAATTTCTAGCTTCTCTCGCTCAATTCCTAGGTTGTCTCGTCGAATTTCTACCTTGCCTCGCTAAATTTATAGGTTCCCTTGCTCAATTTCTAGCTTCCTTCACTCGAATCCTAGGTTGTCTCGCTGAATTTCTAGGTTCTCTCGCTTAATTTCTAGCCTCCCTCGCTGAATTCATAGGATTCCTCTCTAAATTTCTACGTTGCCTCGCTCAATTCCTAAGTTCCCTTGCTCAATTCCTACATTGCCTGTAAGACCCGTATCCTAACCCGTACCGTTCCGTATGCCTCCGCGGTCCTCCCGGTCGAATTCCGGCGATCGGCGATCTGTTATAGGCATTCGCGCGAAATCCTGAGACATGTCCCTTATTCCAGAGTCGGCTTGACCTGAGACTTGTACCAGAGCGACCGCACCGTTGCCACGGTTTCGATGCTGCATCTTGCACGCCGATGCGGTACCCGGGCTAGGAGATGTGGGCCCGCGTTCAATTCAAGGAAAACACTGCATATTATAATTTTCAAGAGAATCTCTACCATAAATGTCACATCAATCCATCAATCAAAGTCTAAGTACACAACCTTACCTATCCATCCCTTTTTCACCAACAAGGCATGACACTCATTTCTCTTTCACCCAAAAGTCAATAATTACCTTACCTCTTATGTCACTCCACCATCCCTCTCTCCCATCACTCTACCTCACCATTCCTCTCTCTTATTTCTTCATTTTTAGCAAACTCTATGAGACCCCAACGTCCAAGCAAGCTCCATGGATAGAGCTTGTGTGGTTCACCTTCCTATCTCCCATCTCCACCATCCATGATCCATCTCGACCGTTGAATCTCAACCATCGGAGCTTTAAAAGGCATTCATGGAAGAAGAAATCCAAGAAGATCAAAGGTGGGTGCTTCTCTCTCTCTTTCACTCTCTTTTTCATTTGTTTCATGTGTGAAGACGTGATTGTGTGGCCCACTTAATGAGTTGTGAGATGTCCTAACCATTCATCAAATAGACCTCACCTTGATGTGTGTCTTATGCACACCATCCAAATATTTGGTGGCCCACCCTAGCAGCACGTCTATGGGTGGGGCCCACCTTAAATGTGTTATATGCAGCCGTCCAGCGTCTGGAAGCTGGACGGGCTTTACAGAAAAGTGTCGGCTGACAATGGATGCAATAACGCCAGTTTTAAAAAAAAGGGATTTGGTTGGGCCACTTGAGTAGGCCCCACCTTGATATATATTTTCAATCCAAGCCGTCCATCCCCTTTCTTACCTCATTTTAGGCATTGAGCCAAAGAATGAATCCAATTCGAATCTTTGGTGGAGCCTATGTAGAAAACAATATTTTTTTTTGGGTAATTTAAACAGTTAAGGCCCGCTATGATGTTTCCACCCACTAAAACCACCCAATATTGGGCTTATTAGAACCGTCACGAGTCATAGAACTCAGCCAATGGATTGGATCATCCTAATGTGGGCCACGCTTATGAAAAACCTTGGCAAAATAAAAATTCAAAAAAAAAAGAAAAGAGAGAGGCAGGACACCACTTGCTGTGGCAGGATCAGTGGGCCTCACTTCAGGCCCCACCATGATGTGTGTATGTCATCCAAACTGTTCATTAGGTGGGCTCCTACTTGAATTGGACCCCCTCCAAAAATCGGCTACATCCAAAACTCAGGTAGCCCACATCAGAGGAAACAATGGGATTGAACATCTACCCTTGAAACCCTTTTCTGGGCCACAGAAGTTTTGGGTCATGATGAAATTTTTTTTTCCCATTCAGCCAGGTCCATGTGACCTTATCAACAGTTGGATGTCAAATAAACATTGTGGTGGGCCCACGTGGGACCCACAATCATGTATGTGTTTTATTGGCACCGTCCCCAGTGCGGGACGATGGAACCCACCCTGATGTAAGTGATTTATATCCTCACCGTCCAGCCACTACCTGTCCAATGCACGGCTAAGATGGGATGAGATCAGCCAGGCCTGCTGCTGTCCAGCAGCAGGCACTGATGAAGGTAAACACAAATACCAACTTGTTTCAAGCACTGGTGGGCCACAGTAGTGTGGACCCTGTCTGCAAGATATGGTGTACCCACACCGTCCAACTACTAGGGATGGTGGGTCCCACTATTATCTGACATCAGAAAGTTAGGTGACCCCACCACGATGCATGTGTTGAATCAGGACCGTCCGTGCGTCCATTAAGGTGGGGCCAGCATGATGTATATGTTATATTCATACAGTCCATTTGTACTAGACGCTGCCACCAGGATGGTTTCACACACCCACACATACATACATAAATAAATATATTGTATATCATATATATAATATTATATATTATAATATATTATATTATATAATATATGCTGTGGTGGGCCACTGTTACGTGTGGACCCACCATGGTTGCATGCACCATATCTACACCATCCTGAGCACCCTGGGTCTAGACGGTGGCCCTTTTTATAATTCATATATAACCTATATATTATAATATAATATATTATATTATATGATAATATATTATATTATATAATGTATGAATAGTGCGTTGCACCATGATGTGTCGCTCTATCTGCATCGTCCAGTTGTTGGACGGTGCAACAAGCATGACAGCAACAGTCATGCCGTTCATCCATTTTACGTACGGTATGGCCCACGTGATGTGGGTGTTTCACCCACGCTGCCCGTCCTACGGACGGTGGTATCCACCATGCTGGCGTGCTATAGTTAGTACCATCCACTGACCCCACCATTAAGGTCTGTGTTATATCAGACCGTCCATTTATGTGATGAGCTTGCATTAGGCTTTTAACGGATATACAGTGGATTTAGATTTTCTAGTGGACCATGTATGTGGACCCCACACTAATGTATGTGTTACATCCAGACATTTATCCATTTGGCTAGCTTGTCTCAAACTTAAGACCGAAAATGAGGCGGACCCTGTTATCAAGTGGACCACACTGCAGAAAATAATGGTGTTAAATGTCTACCATTAAAACCCCAATTTGGGTTGCAGAAGTTTTAGACCAATATAATATTTGTATTCCTCTAAGATTGTGACCTTATGAATAGACTGGATGGGAATTAAATGCTATGGTGGGCCCACTGGAATTTAACAGTAGAAATCCTTATCACCACTATTGTTTGTGGTATGGTCCAGATGATCTTTTATATGATTCATTTATTTGGATAAGGCTCTAAAAATGATCTCTATAGATGGACGAATGATATTGTTGTTGTGGCCCATTTGATACGGCCGTTGGATGTACTTGGGGCCCATTTGAAGTAATTAAGGTCCAATACAATGTATTCGGGGCCCATGGGTTGAGACCCATTGTAATGTATTTGGGGCCCATAGGTTGAGACCCATTGTGATATATTTGGTGACTAAGCGTTGCAGCCCACTTGTTGTATTCGAGGCCCATGGGTTCTGGCCCATATAATGAATCTGAGGCCCATGTGCAGGGCCTACCTTTGTGTATATGTGGCCTTTGAGTAAAGCTCATTGTGTTGTATATTAGGCCTTTGTATAAGGCCGTAGGCCCATTATATGTTTGACTCAATGTGGGTCACTCCTTGGAAGGAATGTTGGTTAAATGGCCACATTGATAGGCAATGATGGTTTAATGTCCACATTGTGATCTTCCCTTAGGCCCTGTTCGTCCAAGTGTCGAGGCCAAATATGATTTGTCGAGGCCGATTGCCCTGTTCGTCCAAGTGTCGAGGCCAAATATGATTTGTCGAGGCCGATTGTATAGGCCGATTCCGATTGTTGTGACCGATTTGCCGATTTCAATTATTGATCATTTTCGATTGTCGTGACAATTGCTAATTTCGATTGACGTGACCGATTTGCTGATTCTGATTATCGATCGATTTCGATTGTTGTGACCAATTTACTAATTCTGATTATCAATCGATTTCGATTATTATGATCGATTTTCTGACTCTAATTATCAATTGATTCCGATTATCGGTACCGATTATCTAGGTCAATTGCCGATTACCGATTCTGATTTGTCGTGGCTAACTGCCGATTATCGATCGAGGCCGATTACCGATTCTAAATTGTCGTGGCCAATTGCCGATTATCTATCGAGGCCGCTTACCGATTCTGATTTGTCGTAGCCGATTGCCGATTATCGATCGAGGCCCATTACCGATCTGATTTGTCGTGGCCGATTCCCGATTTTGATTGTCGGGGCCCAATGTGATGTAAATGCTGCCCGTATTTGAGACCCGTTGTGATGTGTATTTAGCCCATATTTAAGGCCCAATGTGATATATATGAGGCCCATTGTGATGCATAAAGGGGCTAGGCGATAGAGCCCATTGTGATGTATGTTAGATCCATGGTGTCGTATACTTGGCCCTCGTGTGAGGCCATGGGTCCACTATATATTAGGCTCTATGTGGGCTATTCCTTAGGGGCAATGCAGGTTAAATGTCCATATTGTTAAGGCTGATTGTCGACGTCAGTTATTGATACTAATTATGAGTATGTGACAGCATAACATCATGATCCATGCCCATACGCACCATCTGCATGTTTGTTATGAGATGTGGTTGAACATTGCATATGTCATTGAACATGTTATTATGAGAATCCCTAATAGGCGAAGGTTATCTCACTTGAGTGCATGGTATGTGCAAGATTGATGCATGACTAGATTGTATGACTCATGCATCCTGGATTATGATTACTATACGCCCTAGCGACATCAGGGTTATAGCCTTCACAGGCATATCGTGGATGGCCAGATGGGATACCAAAAATGTTTGGTTCTAGCATACGGGCGCCATAGATGTCCCTGGGTAAAAATTTCTAAACCTCCGTGGCTAGAAGACGCCCCAACGTCGAGACCGAGTGGATGTATATGAGCGCATGAGGGCCGTATACCAGTAGGCCACGTCTCTCACTGTGTCGTGGTCGGTTGGGAGGGGGTGTGACCTTACCCGCTTGAGTGAGGAGGCAATATCTAGGTTGAGTTTGACCAGCTTGAGGAATGAGTCTGCTATCGATGAGCTGGGCCCAATATTAGCAGACAGATAGTGAGGTCTCTTCCACTTAACCAGTTGTGCGCTCGGATAGGGGCGACAAGCTGGCGTATAGTGTAATAGACCTCGGTGATGATTCCAGAGAAGAACTGTACTGATATGTGGACTTATTGAGCAGGAATTACATATTCATTCATTTATTCATTCACTATCCACTCGGGCTGGTGATGCGTAACTATTTGTTATGTGTACCTTTCCATGGCCAAGATTTCGATTGGGTGCGCGACTAATCTAAGATCAGGAGTTTACCACATCGTGTCTGACTATCCAAATTTAGGTATGAGACTGGTTTGGATAGAAGTTCCTTGTGATGGACCCCATAGCCTGTGATACTACGTACTACCATCCCGACTTCACACTTCAGCATGGTCATTTCATTCGCATTGCATATTCCATTACATCCACATGTATATGGCATTTTAGGTTACTATGTTTCTACACTTATATGGTCTAGACAAACCTAGCAGGATTTGTATATTGCATTGCATCCTCGGCATCAGATATTTGACTCTTCATGACTCCTCGTTGCATAACTGTTCTATATTGTGTATTCCGATATTGATTGACTTATGGACTTATTCGTATTTCCGCTTACTCTATTATCGTATGATTTATGATATTGTCAGTATTTCTGCTTATTCTGATACTGTATGATTTATAAATTATCAGTATTTCCGGTAGTGTATGATGATGGCATTGTATTGAATACTTGACACTTATCTTGTGTACACACTTACACCACCCTCTAAGCTTTCTATAAGCTTATGCACGATAGATGCGTGCAGGTGATGGTAGGTTGCAGCAGTGTTGAGCTTGGAGAGTGCAGCAGTCTTCTAGAGCTTAATTTTCGATTTATGTATTTTCCTTTCAGCATTGTACTCAAATGATTATATTATTGGATATGTGATGATGATGTTGCCTTTATGAATTAGGTAATCTTGTGGATATGCTTATTACGAATTAAATGTACATTAAAAAAAATCCTTCTCGCAGGATCCTAGGATCGGAATCTGGCGTATGGACGCTAGGAGTCGAGAATGGGGTACTACGGAGGCTGTCGGCACCGGATTCGGCGATCAGGATTCCTGTGAATCCGATTTCTGGGTTTGGGGCGTGACATTGCTTCGCTCAATTTCTAGCTTCCTTTGCTCAATTTCTAGCTTCCCTCGCTTAATTCCTATGTTACCTCGATCAAATCCTACGTTGCCTCGCTCAATTCCTATGTTGTATTTTTAGCTTCCCTCGCTCAATTTCTAGGTTACCTCGCTGAATTCTTACATTGTCTCGCTCAATTCCTACGTTGTCTCGCTCAAATCCTAGGTTGCCTCGCTTAATTCCTAGGTTCCTTCACTCAATTCCTAAGTTGTCTCACTCAATTCTTAGGTTGCCTCGCTGAATTCCTACCTTGCCTCTCTCAATTTCCAAGTTCCCTCGCTCAATTTCTAACTTCCCTCGCTCAAATCCTAGGTTGCCTCGCTGAATTTCTAGGTTCCCTCACTTAATTTTCAGCTTCTCTCGCTCAATTCATTGGATTCCTCGCTGAATTTCTACGTTGCCATGCTCGATTCTTAGGTTCCCTCGCTCAATTCCTACGTTGGCTCACTCAATTTCTAGCTTCCCTCGCTCAATTTATACGTTGCCTCGGTGAATTTCTAGCTTCCCTCGCTCAATTCCTAGGCCTTCCCTCATTCAATTCCTAAGTTACCTCACTCAATTCATAGGTTGCCTCGCTGAATGTTTACGTTGCTTCGCTCAATTGCTAGGTTCCCTCACTCAATTTATATATTGCCTTGCTCAATTTCTAGCTTCCCTCGCTCAATTCCTAGGTTGCCTCGCTTGATTCCTATATTGTCTTGCTTAATTGATAGGTTCCCTCGCTTCATTTGTAGCTTTCCTCTCTCAATTCCTAGGTTCCCTCGGTTGCCTCACTTAAATCCTACGTTGCCTCGCTCAATTCCTAGGTTCCCTCACCCAATTCCTATGTTGCCTCACTGAATTTCCAGCTTCCCTCGCTCAATTCCTAGGCTGCATCACTGAATGCCTACCTTCCCTCCCTAAATTTCTAGGTTCCCTCGCTCAATTCCTAAGATTTCTCGCTAAATTTCTATATTGTCTCGCTCAATTCCTAAGTTCCCTTGCTCAATTCCTAAGTTGCCTCGCTCAATTTCTAGCTTCCTTCACTCAATTTCTAGCTTCCCTCACTCAATTCCTAGGTTACCTTACTGAATTCGTACGTTGTCTCGTTTAATTCATACGTTGTCTCGCTCAAATCCTACGTTGCCTCGTTTAATTTCTAGGTTCCCTCACTTAATTCCTAAGTTGCCTCGCTCAATTTCTAACTTTCCTCGCTCAATTCCTAGGTTGCCTCGCTCGAATCCTAGGTTGCCTCGCTCAATTTCTAGGTTCCCTCGCTCAATTTCTAGCTTCCCTCGCTCAATTCCTAGGTTTCCTCGTTCAATTGATAGGTTATCTCGCTCAATTTATAGGTTCCCTCGCTCAATTTGTAGCTTTCCTCGCTCAATTCTTAAGTTCTCTCGGTTGCCTCGCTGACTTCCTACGTTGCCTCACTCAAATTCTAGGTTGTCTCGCTGAATTTCTAGGTTCCCTTTCTCAAATTCTAGCTTCCCTCGCTGAATTTCTAACTTCCCTTGCTCAATTCCTGGGTTGCCTCGCTCAAATCCTAGGTTTTCTCGCTAAATTTCTACCTTGCCTCGCTGAATTTCTAGGTTCCCTCGCTCAATTTCTAGCTTCCCTCACTTAAATCCTAAATTGTCTCACTAAATTTTTAGGTTCCCTCGCTTCATTTCCAGCTTCCCTCGCTCAATTCCTAGGATTCATCGCTGAATTTCTACGTTGCCTCGCTCATTTCCTAGGTTCCCTTGCTCAATTCTTACGTTGCCTCGCTCAAATCTTAGGTTGCCTTGCTCAATTTCCAGGTTTCCTCGCACAACTTATAGCTTCCCTCACTCAAATCCTAGGTTACCTCGCTCAATTTTTAGCTTCTCTCGCTCAATTTCTAGCTTTTCTCGCTCAAATTCTATGTTACCTCGCTGAATTTCTAGGTTCCCTGGCTTAATTTCTAAGTTTCCTCGCTCAGTTCCTAGGATTCCTCGCTAAATTTCTACGTTGCTTCCCTTAATTCCTAGGTTCCCTCGCTCAATTCCTATGTTGCCTCACTCAATTCCTAGGTTGCCTTGCTCAATTTTTACTTTCTCTCGCTCAAATCTTAGATTGTCTCGCTGAATTTTTAGGTTCCCTCGCTCAATTTCTAACTTCCCTCACTCAATTCTTAGGTTGCCTAACTCAAATCGTAGGTTCTCTAACTCCATTTCTAGGTTTCCTTGCTCATTTTCTACGTTGCCATGCTCAATTTCTAGCTTCCCTCGCTCAATTTCTAGATTCCCTCACTGAACTTCTACTTTGCCTCGCTCAATTTCTAGGTTCCCTCATTCAATTCCTACCTTACCCCCGCTCAATTTTCAATTTGCCCACCCAATTTCATGTTTGCCCTGCTCAATTTCTAGTTTGACCGCGAAGTGACTGAAATTGACCGCGAAGTGAATGAAATGTATTTTCGACCATCAACCTTATGGAATCTTATAAAATAATTAGGTTGGTTGACTAAACTAGCTTCTCCTATCCCAAAATCATTTGTGATACGTCAAATAACTAATTTTAGTTTACAAGATATTCTTGTTAAATGAATAAAGAAAGACATGAGAAAAAAAAAAGAATTCAATATATATATATATATATATATATATATATATATATATATATATATATATATATATATATGAAAAAAAAGTAGGTAGAATAAAGTTCCCTATGTAAAAAATAAAAATAAAAAGAGAACAAAGTTCATAGCATTGTAGGCATGCTATGGTTATATTCTGTAGCCATAGGCTCAACTTGACTCGGTTGATCGGGTCATGACTCAGTCGACCCCAACCCGGTGATTACTTTTTTTTTTTTTAATATTCCCGATGCAATTTTCATCGATTTTTGTGAGTCTCATTATAAGGTATGTTTTATATCCAAACCGTCCTTCTACTTGGAAAACTCGTATTAAGGCTTGAGATAAAAAATGAGACAGATCTAGCTAACAAGTAGACCACACTGTAAAAGGCAATAGGAAATTGAACGTCTACCATTGAAACCTTTTAGCGGTTATAGAAGTTTTGGATTATTATAAAATTTATTTTTCCTCTTCATTCAGGTCCTTGTGACCTTATGTATAGATTGGATGGAAAATAAATGTTATGGTGGGCCCTACAAAATTTTCAACGGTGAAAATCAATTTCCCAGCTGCTCTTTGTGGTGTGGTCCAGTAATATTTGGATATGATTTTTTTTTTTTCGGACAATGCTCCGAAATGATCTCGAAATATGGATGAACGCTGCGGATATAATAAATACATAGCTGTGGGGCCCTGTAACTTTGATCTCTTTTAAGCCGTTCGTACGACTCTCAGTCGGAGGAGCGTCAGCGCTCGTCTTCGCAGTGAAAGGAGGGGTAGTTTCGTCCTCAAAGTCGGTGTCCGCGCGTGCTAGTCTAAGTTGGAAACTTAAGTTTGTAATCTTTCATAAAAACCGCTGGATGAAAGGTTTTGTCTACAGTAGTCATTTTCTCGTTTTCCGGTTTTTGGGACTGGAAATGGAATAGTCTACACCACCTCTTTTACGCAGCGCGTGAACTCCACAACTATGTGGGGCCCACCATGTTGTATATGTAAAATCCACTCCGTCTATCATGTTCTATCCTTGATTCTTGGTTTTAGGGATAAAATAAATATTCATATCCATGATTCAAGTGGGACACCCCAAGGGAACGATGGGGATGGGATGTCAACCACAGGTTTGTTTGTGGGGCCACCATTGTTTGTATCTTTCATAAAAACTGTTAATCAGGTGAAAGGCACTTTTGTTTTGATGAGAAGATAAAAAAAAATCAGCCTGATTAAAAATTCAGGTGCGTGAGCTTAGATGTTTAGGAGCCATTTAACATCATTCTCATTGATGTGGCCGACCTAAGTTATCCATCCGGCTGATATTTTGAGTGTTCGAGTTTTTTCTTTTTTTAACGCGCACACACACACAGCCCCACACACTCACGCTGCTGGAATTTCATCACCTATGGGTACTCGAACCGTTGACCGAGAGTTGAAACTCCCTAGAGTCTACCATCCGGGCAAGAGTAAACATAATGCTTCTCACATTATGGACGGTGGATTTTACGTTACAACGTGATGGCCCCACAGAGTTTGGGTAATTTGGGAGCGGATTAGGTGTTACCCTTATTGTGCGGGGCCCACCTTAATAATTTTTTTGTAAATTCATACCGTCCATCCGTTTTATCATATCATTTTAGGAGGAAATATAAAAAGTTAAATAGATCCAGATCTCACGTGGATCGTATCACTGGAAACACGGTGAATGACCTTAAGACATTTTATGCCCACGGAAGTTTTGGATCAAGCCTATATTTATATTTTTCTCACAATTCATGTCTTTTTGAACTTACCAACGGTTTGGATGGAAATAAACATTACGGTAGGTCCTAAGAAGTTTTTAATGGTGGAAGTTCAGCCTGGGCCTGACCCAACAGACCCGGCCGTTTAGCAATTGAGCTATTCCTCTTGGGCCCAACTCCCAAGGTCCGGGTCGGACCTGTTTTTAATAAGGCTCCAAAATCGGGTCCATACCCGAGCCACTGGCCCATGCAAACACCCAATCCCAACCTGCATAGCATTGGGACCATGTTTTTTCGACTTGACAACTCAACGGGCAACTTGTTGAGGGCCTCTTAGAGGGTGACTCGTGGCATCAAACTGGGTCAGGTAGTACTGAATGTGAGCCAGCTGGATTGAATATAACGGTCATTAACTAATGGGGGAGTTGTGATCCCTAAATCACAATATTTTATTTTATCACCACTATAAAGATTTTAAGACACACAAGCTGCATATAATGAAATGTACGGCCATCATGTGTGAGCAATTGATTTAGGTAAGGTATTCTACCATTGGAAGCATATTTGGTGTCGGTATGATTTTGCCCAACTCTACATGGGAGCAGGAGTGTGAATGTATCATGGATACATGATCTTGTTGGACTTAATGTCACTAGTAGCAGACTGAGATCAAGTCACTAGTCTAAGAACCTATATGCTTGAACTAGATTGTATATGTGATATTTCAGATTTTTGTTAACTAGGATTTAAAAAATTATGCAAAAATTTTCATTAGAATTATTTTATTTTATCATTTAATGATGTCTAATATTTGATCCTAACTTATATGCGATTATTAATAATAAAGAGCCATACAAATTCAATTAGATATCATCAAAATCTAGGCCTCACCCTATGATCTATTAGTTGAGGGCCAAGACGTAGATGAACCACCATTGATTAATCAGAATCACCATAGTTTAATGAAGATTCACCTAAAATCAAGACAACTAATTGAATAAATCTTGATTATCCCACACACTTAAACTAAATTAACTTAGTCACTCTTTTAGCAAAAAATCAATGATTTAAGATGATTAGAACCGATTTACCGCTTCCACTGATTGCGAATAGGTTACATTATAAACTTATCTAATACAACCCTAGCAATCTCACACAAGAAATTTCACTGCCTAATTTATTATAAAAATGTTCAGATTAACCAAACAAGCTCTAAGGGGCTTGTTAGTGAGATGATAGACTCAAAACTATAGAAAGACGTTCGTTTTAGCGGGTTTGACATCCATTGTAGGATATTGAATCAATATCGCGTTTCGAATAGCTCAACTTAGACTCGTAAAGCCAGTAGTGCATGAGATGCGTGAACAATCCTGAAATTAAATAGGAACATAAGTTAATTATCCACGTTCGATCTTTACTAAAGTAGTGACTTTTGAATTATTAGATCACGATCAAATTAAGATTTATAGTCTAAATTAATATCATATAAACATCCGTATAGTCGCAACCCCAATCAACGATTGACTAATGTTGAACTGATCTCTTGTCATAACCATTGATCAGTATATTTGATTTGCAGGGTGATTGAAACCTTGCGTAGATCATCATTAGGGCTAACTAATATATGCCATAGATTGACCTGCATATCCCTTAATGGACCCCAAAAGTTAGAAACAACATTCCATAGTGTTATAATACATAGTACCTTGTCTCTGGGGCCAATTAGAATGCATCTGACACTATATAAACCTAATTTTAGTTAGCCCCTTTGCTCCATACAAATTGCCCTAACATGTAAGAAAGAAAGAAAGAGAGGAAGAGAGAAAGAGAGGAGGATGGAGGGATGGAGAGAGAGAGAGAGAGAGAGAGAGAGAGAGAGAGAGAGAGAGAGAGAGAGAGATGTTCATCTTAGTGGTTGTCCTTGTCAAAATTTCTTCAATCTAGCCTTAGAGCTTCATAATCTCCCGCTGAATCCACTCCTAAGTGCAATCAGAGGTAAGATTTGCATTCAATCCTTCGATTATACAATTTAATCATAGTTTTTCTTGATTATTGATAATATTTCCTTATTTTGCATTATGAATTGATGCTTTTCTAAAAAAACCCTAACCCTAGTGTGATTAGATCGTATAATCCTCTTCTAAGCTGCGAATCATTCCTTTTAGGTTTCCTTTTATCAATCATTGAAGATCTCAATTAATGAATTTATGTTGTAATTAGGATTTTGTATACTATCATTGCTAGACTTACTTCGTTATTGCAAATATTGATGTTACTTGTTTTTGGTGGTCAACATGTTTGATGAAATGCTTGAATAAATGAAGATGTGCCTCTGGAGTTCTCTATGATCATCATGTATCGGTCAAACTGAAAGGAAAATTTGTAGGGTAGCTATAAGACCAGCTTTGCTTTATGAGACAAAATTTTTGACAATTAAAGAACGACATATTTATTCATAGGATGAATGTAGTTGAAGTGAGGATGCTGAGATGGATGAGTGGCATGACGAATAAGGATAGAATTAAAAATAAATGCCTTCGAGGGAACTTAGGAATAACACCAATAGGTAATAAGTGAAATTGCGTGGATTGTGTACCACAACATGCAGAAGCTTAACAGAGCTTAGAATTATGGCTAAGTCTTCGAAAAGGGGAAGGAGGGTTAGGACCACTTAAAATATGCACCAATTAAAAGCAATTAACACTTAGGCTTCCAAGCTAAGTGGGTCCAAGTACATACATTACAATAGATTCAACTAATTGAGCAACTAGTTTATAGAAAGAGATGTGAAATATTAATTGTGCTATAAATTAAGTGCCTAACATATAATTTATTTCATGCATTCATATAAATAAATCATCCATAGGCATAAATAGAATTGCAACTACATGACAATCACAAACACAATGATGCATGATGGTTTGGTTAAATACCAGCGGACGCATTCTCCTTGAGTTTACCGGATTTCACCATCTTAAGAGTTTTTAATAGGTTCACCTATAACCTTTACAAGCATACACTTCCGTTGGAGGCCTACACAAGGTCTTACAAACGTACACTCCTGTTGGAGGCCTACACAAGGACTCAACAAATGCACACTTACGTTGGAGGCCTACATTAGGACTTAATACATGTACACTCCTGTCGGAGGCCTACACAAGGATTTGATCGAGTTTGGTTCACAAATTTTATACTTAATCCTACACAAACAAAGAGTATATGGCTTTAAATTGACAACTTTATATGTCAGATTGAGCCCCGTTGATGCGCCTTCCTTGAGATGTGTCTTCGCTTCTTGAATCTACTTCACTTGTGCTCTCCCGATCTTTGAAGTCGATCTTCTTTCACTTTTTCAGATCGGTTACCATACACTTGATACTCCAATGAGGCTACCATGGTAAATGAGAGAACACACAAAAGTGGTCATTTTGGAAAACTTTGTTAGTAGTCTTAGCTAATTCCTTTTTTCCACTATTATTATTACTAAAATTGTATTCTATATACTCTTTTAGTCTAATTAATTTTAAATCCTTTAGATTATAAAGCACCCCTTCATAAATTTAGCTCCGCTGTCTTTTCAACCAAAACTATGTCATCTTCAAACAACATACACCATGGGATCACTTCCTACAAATGCCCCATTAAACTCATCCATAATCAATGCGAAAAGGTACAAGCCCCATTAAACTCATCCATAATCAATGCGAAAAGGTACAAGCTCAATACCAACCATAGCACAAGCCTACAATAATTGGGAACTCACTTGTCCCTCCACTAGTGGTCTTCATATTTGCTACTACTCTCTCATGCATATCCTTAATCATGCCAAATAAATCCTCTTGAAACACATTTCTTTGCCAACTCCCACTAGATTAACTCTCTAAGGACCTATCTTAAGCTTTCTCTAAGCCAATAAAGACAACGTGGAGAGCCTCCATTCCCTACATTCCTCCATTAATTGTCTTAGTTAGAAAATAACTTTAGCTTAGACCTTCTTGGAATAAAACCAAAGTATTCTAATAGCAAGGTAACACTTTCCTACTTCTGCAGCAACCGAGGGTTGTTACAGCACGTCACTTCGAGGGAACGCCCTGGATACCTTGTCATGTCTCATTGCACTTAGTTTCTGATGCAATGAATTGCTCACACGCCGTGGATGGCCTATGCACTGAGAGTCCCCCATATGTTCTATAGACTATTTGGCCTTTTTGGTTGAATATGAACTGTTGTTGTACTTGCCTTCCTAACCATCCATTTGTATGCTACTTGAAGAGTAATGTTTTTTTTATTTTTTTTTATTTTTATGTCAGATAATTATGTTAGATCAGATTCCGTACCCCGTGGAGCCCTTTCCTTTCCTTGTTTGTCACTCTTCCATTCTGCTGAAGGTGAATTCCTTCTGTTGGACTGCGTTTCTAATATATCCTTATGCTGGACAACTTAAAAAATAGAGAGCACTAGCTTCCTAACAGATGCTTGCTATGTTATGCCTACGAAGAAATAGAGAGCACTAACTACGCACTCAAGGCAGTGCTTGGTGAAGGTTCCACCATTGTAAGTGTTCCCGCGCCCTCACATTTTTCCCTAATTTTTGTTTTGATAACGGTGAATAAAGAAAGTATGAATGACCACTCGAGTCACTTTGTGGCTATGGTGAATGGCAGGTTTTGGATGGGCAAAAGGTGCTTCCTGTGAAAGCCAAAGCATTGGGTTTCTCATTCAGATACCCCTATGTCAAAGACGCACTGAGGGCCATGATGTCATCAAAGAAGCAAGGTTTGTCCTTAGGAAAATGAGCCTGTATTATTCTTTATTCTTTTACTAGAAGTGTCCACGCTTTCTACCAAGTTTGAGAATGATACATTGTACGGTGAGAATTGGATGCATTTTTCCAATGTTTGAAGTTCTATTCAGCCTGTTGATAATAGATTTATGGCCTTGAATTGGTCCAGCATTGCTGATAAAATTACCATTAGAAGAGGTAAGTGGTAACTATATGATGCTCCATTGTGAAAGAAGTCTTTTTGTTCAACTCAACACTGACAAACGTGGGCCCATGTTTCACTATTCTCAGCTGTTCATCTGATGGGTCCCATCATTAGATGGGCCATGCACCAATTCAGATTATCAGAGCCCATCTGATTCATGGGCTTTACATGGAATTACATCCAATTGTTCATGTGAAACAGGGTCTGAATGGACTTTAGAGCAGGAAAGGCTTTTGGAGGACGTGTGAGATGGCCATGTGTGCTTATGAGAGTATCAAAGTTTCTCTTTTGCAGGCCTGTTCCGCAAAAGGGGTTTGATACTCTGGCAGAGTTTAGTGAATGATACACATGTAGACAAACACCTTTCAAGTAGCAGATTTTTACTGAAATTAAAAATTCTTAGAACTCTGTCGATGTGGCCACCGGCTTTAAGATGGAATGTAAAGATCAGAGATTTCAACATCAGCAGTATTTTTGCATTGAATTAGTCATAATCTTTGATGTAATATTGACGTGTGGATTCTCTGGTATTAGTTCATAATATAGATGCCAGACAGGCAAAGCTTGTCATACACTGAAAGCTGCAAATATTTAAACTGATATATATGGGTGGACCAGCATGATTTTTTTGAGGCTCTCTCTCTCTCTCTCTCTCTCTCTCTCTATATATATATATATATATATATATATATATATATATATATATATATATATATATATATATATATATATATTCCCTGATATTAGTCCTAAACATATGCATTTCTATATCTTGATTCGACACATCTCAGTTTGCTGGATTGAATAGTTCATCATTTCTTTGTAGGACTAATTTAGGAGTCGTTGGACTCCCTACCAAATCTCAGCAATCAATACAATTCTTCTGGTGGCCCCAATGGTAGATGGCCCACTGCAAGAAAATCATGCCAATTGCTTGATCTTGCTCATCTAACCATGGTACTTCGCTTAAAGAATGTGAATTGTACATCTTTTAAGGCCTTAGCTGCTGGTTTACAATCCAGTCTGGAGCCTACAGACTATATATATCAAGCTACCAAGATGGATCTGTACGAGTATGGGATGCCACATATCTGGTCCTGTCACTCGTATCTGTATTGGGAGGGGAGGTTAGAGCCTCATCATGGACAACCCATAAAATATTTATCTTTGAAATGTAATGAAGGGATAGCTCTCTTTTGATTTTGATGAATGTTGATAAAATAAGTGATGGTTAGGTTATTTGGGAGTATGGCCTGTTAAAGCAACGTGTATTATATGATTGTCAGGTACCAGGTATCAAAGTGGCTGGCGTAAGTGCTCCAGTATCAGTGCTGGACTTCTGTTCCATGACCATGAGCTTGGTTGTTGGAAACGAATGTGGTCTGGTGAGAGATGTTCTTTCCATAGCTACTTTCTTCTGATTTGGCGGCTTAGTAAAATCTGTCTATCTATCATTTTCAGTTGGTTTTTTTTTTTTGTAATAATTATTTATAATTATTTTTAAAATTTTCTTTTTTTTTAAAGGTTCGTGTCTATAAACTTTGTGAGTGTTCCAATGATAAAAATTGTCACTTTGTGACTGAAGCTAAACATGAAGGTTATCACCTGCATGGAAATAGGCTCCTCTAGTAGCTGGAAATTTGTCATACTCACAAATGCTCAAAATCTAATATGACAATGATAGAAGTAATTGCTAGCAGCTCAAGCTGAGATATGCAAGGCTGTGGGGGCCTCTGATAATCCATGCATTTTGGATGGTTATCATGGTATGTTGGCTGTCCCCATTTTTAAATTTCTTAAAAATGTCGTCTGCACCCTTTTCCAGTTCTTAATTATGTATAAAAGAAAGTACCAGTTATAACGCATGTGTGATAAGCACCGAAAGAAACTCCTTGCGATAAGGGAATTTCGCTGATAATGGATGGTGATGCTGCATTGTTTGCTTCTCCAAAGCCCTAAAAATTTTCATACATTCATTAGTCAGCTGAACCGGAAAAGCTTTGAAGTGATTAAACTAAAAAAGCAACGTGAATTATGCTTGTTAAACCATAAGCTTGTTGCACTTACCAGCCTACCCATTGTTCTTTCACCAAATTTAAATACAAATCCTTGTTCTGCAAGCATAATAGAATTCAAGAAATGAAAATTATAAACATCTGCCCAACTAATCTTTACTCAAAAATTGGCATGAGCAATAGGAAAGGGTTATGAAATTACCGCTGATGCAGGCTGAATGCAACAACCTCGCAGCAATCTTTGCAACCTGCATCTTCTTGTCGCTTGGCATATTTGGATTGCTTCCATATCAAGATTTCTCATTTTTCTGTTCCAGTCTTCTTCTTCTTCTTCTTCTACTTTTTTTTTTTTTTTTGTGTGATTTTCACTGTTGTACCTTCTTCTTTGAATTCTTTTACAACAGTTAGCATGTTGGCAAATAGTTCTTTAATTCTGTTCAGGACTTGGTCACTAGTTTTTTGAGTCTAAAACATGATGATATGTTTCCCTTGGGGTTTATGCAGCGGATTACAATTCCCGATGTCATTGAAAATGAATGGTTTAAGAAAGGATATAAGCCTCCCAGTTTCGATTCTGCAGATGTAACAGTCTCAATGATGTGGAGTCCGTTTTCAATGAATATTTTGTGGTAAAGTAAAACTGTTGGAGGATTATGTTATAAGTTCTATCTTAATGTTCCTGTGCTCAGGAACCTGGAAATCTTGTCCTACCTTGCAGATTGGTGTGCATGTAGTAGATCGTCAATATCTCCAATGAGTAATCAGTCGGAGTTTGACAACGTCCATTAATCAGATTTTGGGGATACCACCAAAATCTAAATAAGCAGGACCATTGTTGGGTGGTTTGGATTCGAGGTACATGGCCAGTGCCCTCTAAAACTCTGCTTTCTTACTTTTAGGGTACTTTTGGCTGCACCAAATATCATGAAATTGCATTATGTTTTGCACCGAATTACACTTATTAATAATGAAATTTCATGGTATTTAGTGCAGCCAAGCACACCTGTTATAAAACTTGTTGGCAAAATCATCACAAGAACTTGATCCACCCTTTTTTCTTTTTTTAATTCTTCTTTCCTTTTCCTTTTTTTTTTTTTATAAATTTTTTTATTGCTATTTTAAAGTAGTGCATGGTATGGTGTTTTCCACTACCTGGATGCATCTCTGATTGAGATACCACTTAACCTTTGATCCATTAATTCTCAAATAGTGTATGTTCCTTTGCAAATTTTGTAGCCATCGAATCCCATGTGCTGCCAATTGTATCCTGTTTTGCAACTTACCGATTCTCACTCTCCTCTGCTATATGTGTTGGAATATTTGCAAGTTATATACTTATGCTTTCATTCAATGGTATTGGATCATAGATCGGGGTCTAAATTCTGTATGATATCGTAATCATATGAAGGTAAAGGGTGGTCTAAATTTAAGTTACAATTAACGATGTAATGTGGGTCAATCAGAAACTCTAGATTTAGAAAGAGTTGATAAGCCTAAAACGACTTGCTTCTCACCTAAGAAAAAGCCTACCAAGGTGGAGTCCTCACATTTTACATTGGGTCCATATGATGGGTAATTCAAGTTGTTTATATGGAGGGACATATCCTACTTCAACTACCCAGGAGCTTTCCTCACTCGATGGACACCAAAATCAACGGTCAAGGGGCTGATTTGTTAATTGAGCCATGTTTACAATGATCTAATGGATGAAATTCAGCGCGTATGATTAATTTATAATAAATAGGCATGGTATAATATTTTACATAAAATGGATCATGAGAACTATGTGATCTAGAATTCAAAGGTATAGGTTAATGACATTAAGTATTTATGATTTTGTCATATTTTATTTCTCCAATTTCCATCATCCGTAACATCGAACTGCACCATCCAAATGTATTAAAATTTGACAGACATTCTTTATTTTTCATTCTCTTTCCATCGCACCATTTTCAGCCTTGATCGCTTACAAATGACTAAGATGCCTTTTTAATGGGCTATACCATCTCGAGGTCTAAATCAACAATTTTATATATCTAAGTCAGACAATATTGTGATATATACCTTACAATTTTCAAATTGAGTAGTTCATTCTGCTATTTAGGCGGCCCATTTGTAGGATAAAAATATGATGGACGGTCAGATGACATGTTAAAAATAGAAAAACTTGATGGCTAGTTTTGTAAACGGATAAACAAAAGTAGGTTTTTTGGAGTGATCAAGAGGTAGAACATGTATTCCATTAGATTCAAGTGACTTTTGTTCACATGTGTTAGTTCCTCAAATTGTAGTCCTGATAGTGGGTTAAGCATATTCATAGGTGGTGAATAAGAACGGATCAACATCTTGATTCAATACGTGTAAAAGCGGATGTAGAGATAAGCTAGTTAGTTAACCATGATCGGGTGGTCCAAACTCGAAGTGGATGGTCAGATATCTTTACCTAGCAGTGAATAGTTGATTGAATGGTTGATTATGATAAACAAGTGAGAATATATATATATATATATATATATATATATATATATATATATATATATATATATATATATATATATATATATATATATATATATATATATATATATATATATTCTCACTTGTTTATCATAACCAACCATTCAATCAACTATTCACTGCTAGGTAAAGATATCTGACCGTCCACTTGATCTATGGATGACTTGATCTATGGATGAATATTATTTCCAGCGGTCAAATTCAAGTTTGAGAATAGATGTAAGGTTAAGATATGTTAAATTGGTGACATAGACATATATATACTAAATTAAATTTCATGGTAACACTTGAGAACTTTCAGTACTCGGGTATTGAAAAGTTCGGAGTGTTACACATTCAAAACACAAAAATTAGATATCCGTCTACTAAAGAAAAAAGTGAAGTCCAAGCCTCCTTAAGCTATTTACGTGTGTAACACCCTAAATTTTTCAATACCCGAGTATTGAAAGTTCTCGAGTGTTACCATAAAAATTTAACTTATTATGTACATGTGTATGATATTAATTTACATATCCTAACCTTACATCTATTCTCCAACATGAATTTAACAGTTGAGAATAATATACATTCATAGATCAAGTAATTTGACCATTGATTTTAAGATAGTATTATCATATATCCAAATATTCTTACTTATACATCATAAGCAACTGCTCAATAGAGACATATAACCTTCCACTTTGATTTTGGACCATTCGATCGTAGTAAACTAGCTACTTGATCTCTACATCCACTTGTACACACATCAAGTTGAGATTTTAATCCGTTCATCTTATTCATCATCTATGAATATACTTAACCTACCTTAGAACTACAATCTGAGAAACTTTTACATGTGAATAAGACACTCGAATTTAACGATACACATGTTCTACCCCCTAATCACTCCAGAAACCTACCTTATGTTCATTCATTTACAAAATTGACAGTGCAATTACCTAGATACATGACTAGAATACCAACCAGCAAGTCTTTCGATTCTTAACATATCATTTGACCATCCATCATGTTGGTTGATATATATACACTCCCTTAATTAATTTGGTGAATAATTCTTTATTCATAATGATTTAGGTATAAGTTCTTTTGTAATAATTACTTAGAAATGTGTCTATAATCATGTAGAACAATTAGATTTTTCAAAACTCTTATATTTACAATAATTATGAAAATGTCATTAACCTAGGCCCTTGAATTCTAGATCATATGGTTCCCACGATCCGTTTGATGAGAAATTTTATACCATGCCTATATATCATAAATTAATAATACATTTTAAATTTCAGCTCTTAAATCATTGTACAAGTGACCCAAGTGATAAATTAGCTTCTTAACTGTTGATTTTGGTATCCATCAAGTGAAGAAACCTTGTGGGTAGTCGTAGTATAATATTTTCCTTCATATGAACGACTTGGATTGCCCATAATATAGACCAAGTGTGAAATATGAAAACCCCACTTTGGTAGACTTTTCCTTAGGTGTGAAGTTATCCTTTCCTGGCTTACTAACTCCTTATAAATCTAGATCTTCCGACTTAAACATTTTCTCCAGTCCATCGTAACTCAAATTTAAACCACACTTTGGTCTCATATGACTACGAAGTTGTATAAAATTTAGACCCTGATCTATGATCTTACATTGTTAAATGTTGAAGCCAGTTAAAATTTTAGATTTAGGCTTTTTTCACCATCGATTAACCACCAAATTTTGTCCAATCCTTTGCCTATCCTGACTACATATTTTTTCAAAAATTGAGCTCTGATCATTAAGTGTGGACCGTTAATTAAGATCAAGCTTGTTTTGACACCTATTAAGAGAATTTTTAAGATTAGCCAATCTTAATTTCGGATCACTAAGAAAATCATATACCCCAGCTCTATTCGATGATCCTGACACAATGTATGAATTAGATTTAAAGAAAGATCATCAGAGAAGGAAAAATTGGAGAAACCCAATCTAAGTGGGATGAGAAACATAACCCTCTCACACGCCCACTCTTTTATAAAAGGAGTGTGCATCCCCTCTCCATCACACACCCATACCCCCTACGTCCAAGGAGGAGAGAGAGAAAGAGAAAGAGAAATATAAAGAAAAAGAAAAAGAAAAAGAAAGAAAGAAAGAAAGAGAAGGAGAAGCCTAGACACCCTCTTCATTCACTATATGTACGGTGTCTCCCTCTTGCTCAAGCGATGTCATGATTTATGTGGAAGTTTTTAATGTAGAAGCTTTCCTACATGGATATTTACCTAGGGTTTAGATTCAAGGCTAAGGTGATGAATTCATTTAAGCTTATAATAACTTGAGTTGGTTTGATTTATTTTGTTCCCTCATATGCTTTGAATCCACCCTGCAAATATTAATTTATCACCTTTAACTTTTTATCCTTTGAAAATAATGGCTATGGTGTGATGTTAATTATACACGATCTTTTTGAATTTATGTGAGGGATTCCTTTAAGCTTACAGTAATTTAATTGATATGCTTTATTTTACCTTTTACATGCTATGTTTTTATGTTACTATGATTCTCTCCCTACAATTGTTTAATTTACCACCATCGATTATTTACCTTTTGGGAATTATGGTTAAGGTGTGATTTTAATTACGTATGATCTTTATTAATTTATGTGAGGCGATGAGTACAAGCCTTGCCTTTGCCTTTACCAATTTTGTTGAACTAGCCCTTGTTGCTCTTCTCTTTGTTGAGTTGGCCATTGCCACTCTCCTCTTTATTGAGTTGGCCATTGCCACTCTCCTCCTTGTTGAGTTAGTCATTGCTACTTTTCTCTTTTTAGTAGGCCATTGCCACTCTCCTCGTTGTTGAGTTAGCCATTGCTACCCTCCTCCCTATTTTATTAGCTGGGTGCTATTTAACTTTATGGTTTGGGCATATGCCTTGAAATTTCAAAACCCTCATAATCTGAATTATCTCTCTATTAATGTAAGTGATATGTTAGAGGTATCACAACTAGTGATTCAAATATTTATCGTGGACGTAATGCATTAAAGGTAGTGGCCCTCTTGTCGGCATGTAATTTCGTAGGTTGGTTGGTGTGGCGCACAATTAATATAAGTAAATCGCCATGCGTGTTACATCACTTTTTGGGATTGGATGTCGAAAATAGTTGCTCTATGAACACATCGTATTACGTAAATCCCTCAACCGCATTATTGTGTCACCTTGAGATGTTCGCATAAATCCACTTTAACATTGGACACACCGATGAATCTCCGTACTATGAGAATGCGGGGTGAGTTGGATATTTTAAATTATTTTCCACATTATGATAATGATTATTACGTATGATGAGTTGTACACACTTTGCTAGGTATGCATTAATATATATTGGTTGCGCATACTGATACCCCTTGTAGTAGAGTATGAAGCGTATCAGAACCCTTACATTACTTTTGTAAATCTCTCGAATTATTGTTAATTTTAAAGGATAACCATCACTATGAGTACGACATTGACCCTCTTCAATCGTACAGATGATGAAGGTGATGTACAGATTGAAGACCTTGAAGACTCTCCTTATGGAAGATTATACTGAATGATTAAGAAGATAGTTTCATGATTTAGTTTTATATTTCTGCAGTAAACTCGATAATGTAATAAGCTCCCATTGAGAGAGCATTTGATAATTTGTTGAATTCTTTTACGCTAATGAAATAATAAATACAGTCGATTTTATTTTCATGAATGGTTACCTTCATGAATGTAACTGGATGTGATCTAAAAAAAAAAGTATGATTTTTAAAACATTCAATTTATACATTATTAACATCCGATTTTCTCAGACACGAATATAAACTCTGGCCATGAAAATTCGAGATGTTACAATGAGGTAATTCTTATATTTGATTTAGCTTATTTTATTCTCTTTCTCAAGTTAGTTTAATCTTTTTTAATAGAGTAATCCATACTCTACTTGAGAATTAGAGAATTGAATTTGCAGCATTAGGGTATTGTTTATTATATTAAAAATATATTAGATCCCTATATTCTTTTTGGGTTGAACACATATACGGCTTCATCCATATCCAAAGAAAGAAGATCACTACAATCAAGCTATAGTTACGTCTTCGACTCACCAATTGATCAGGTAAGTACTGTTTTTTACTTTCATTTAATTTTGAATTTTTCTGAGATAGATCTGAAATCTCAACGAATTTTTTTATGATGAGCCCGTGAAAATCACAAAGAAGGTTTTATTGTAATAGTCCATCAAAATCACAAGAACTGTATAAGGTTGTTAATGTGACCTAGTGAAAATCTTAAAATAGTGAAAGCCAAAATTACTAGGGTAGTAATTTTGGGAGTGGAGTAGGTGTGAAGTTTAAGCACCGAACCACTATAACTCTTTGTGTATTGTGGTGATTGTTTAATTTTTTATATACTTTCCTTTGTGATTAATTGTCTCTTGTTAAGTTTGATATTTTGATCTTAAAGACGTCATGAAATAAGATTGTCTTGCCTAAATATTTTAGATAAAGGTTGTCCTACGAACTATTTGAAATCAATATTTCAATATTCTAAGCAATTAAGAGTATTTGTTTTATTATTCCGCATTATATCGAAATATTTTGTATTGTCCTATTTACCTTCTTCTAAGACATTTATATCTCATGCTTTCAGAGGTAATAGATCCTTTTTCGAACGACCCTCGTTAAATTACCTGGCCGATGGTTCCATGTAAGAGTACCGTTCGAACAACTCGGGCGTGAATGAAATTAGGTGACGAGTCCTTTCCTTTATGATGATTTAGTTTTATGTGACAAGCCCACACATTGAAACTGAGTGATCATTCTTGGTGTTTGAGTGATGACCCATACTGGGTCAATCCTCATACCTTTAGGTATCGTGTCATACCTTTGGAATCGTTGATTTGTGAGATAAACGGGTGATGCCTAAATTGGATCAAGAGACATTGGTAAAGCGCCACTATGTGTCGCAATAAGCCATGTGATCCGGATAAGGACTCGTGATATAACGTCAGTATTCTAGCTTCACCAATCTGTTGTGTGAATTAGAACTAATAATCACTTGACTAATTATACATACCCTAGGATAAGTTGGCGTTGGAGTCGCTTGCGAGGGAGTGTTGGCATTTGCGAAATAGGCATTGAAGTCGTTTGTAAGGAAATGTTGGATTATAAGGTGCATGCATCCTTTCATAATTTTATTTGTACATTTAACAAGAATATTTAGAAAATGCTTGATTTCTTGTTTATCATTAACTGCGTTGATTGAGTCGATAACATGTGTAACCTAGAACTAATGGAACCACTGAGTTACCTACTCACTCCCACGTAGGGCGGTATTTTAAAACACCAACCAGATATTGTTGTTGATGCAGGTTCTATCGATGCCTCGGGTGGGTAGGCTTGCATTGGCTTGTACCTTCATCATGATGTTGGGAGTGTCAGGTGAAACTGGAAGACCTTGTACTTATTTAATTTTATGTTTGTATATGTTGTTCCTGATTGGGTGTGCTCCATATACTGATTTTGTTGTATGTTCATTGTGGCTTGTGTAATCCTCATGTTTAAAAATCACCACTATTAGAATTACATTTTTGCTCTTAGTCCAATGTTCATTGACTATTGTTATTTCTACCTCACTTTGGATCCACTAATTTGAATCGCGCTACCCTGATTGCTCGTGTGAAATGAATGTAAATCTGAATAAGGTCACACGTGCATTTTTATTTGGTTAACACTTGGGGACTCGGGATCAAAGTATATGTACTTGGGTGCTGATTTTTGGGGGTTACAATACTATGTCTGAGCTGTCAACCTATGCTGGGGTAACATGCCTACCACATATTGGTAAAATAGTGGGTGTCGAATTCACCATGTTAGTAAAACATTGAGTGAAGAGCCTTCCCGTAGTGACTATTGAGCACAAATGAAGGCCACGAGCCCACCGTATTGTTGATAGATTTAGATGACGGGCCTTTGCCACATTTATATTAGGGTAACGACCCTTACATTATCTGTGATTATCCTTAGGTGATGAGCCATTACCGTTGTTTGATTGTGTAAGTTGAACCATTGGGTGATGAATCCTAAAATGGATTAAGGAACATGTGTCAGGAGCCGCTACAACCGCAATGAGCCTCATGATCTGGTTAGACTCGTGATAAAATGGTGATACTCTAGCCTCACTAATATGCTATTTGAATAGGCATTAATAAACATTTGGTTAATTAAATTGTGTTTGGCTAGCCTTTAAAGTATTTATAAAGAATAAGGATTAGATTTTTTAAGGCCTTAAGAGAGCAGTAAAGCATGCACACACTAAATGGATTGGATATCTTCCACCCATCACAGTGAGCCCCAAATGTAATCTATAAATTTTTAATGGCAGCCGTCCCATCCTTCCTTCGCGTGGTCCATTTGATAATGGACGAGCTATTTTTTAAGGCCACAAGAAAGCATCAAGGGAAGTACATGATGGATAGATTGGATGTACTATACACATTACGGTGGGATCCACATATCATGAATGTATATTAAGCAATGTGTTCTAACATGTATAATGCCATGAGTGTATATTAACCATTGTGTTCTGACATGTATAATGCTTTCTTGGCCGTAAAGACTTTAACTGCCGTTATTTGGCTGCCTCACATACTCACACCCTTGCACCGAGCCCATGACTGTGACCATGTGCGAGCGCGAGACGCAAGTCCCTGTAATCCACGGATCTACCGAGTAAATAATAAAGTACTCTACACCCCATATACAAACACAGTATTTTCTTCTCTACATTCCCACACTGGACTGTTCCCCAAACACTAAAAAAATCAAGTTTTTCAAACACACACACATATATAATTAATATTATTATTATTATTTTTTGTATTTAAAATATTTTTTAATCAATATTTTCACAACAATGCAAGTGACCCTAAAAAGTAAGAGAACTGCCTGCTGCTGCTACCTCATGGGGACGTGTTGTAAAATATTGATTTTAATACAAATATTTTAATAATAAAATATATGAAAAGTTATTTTTTGAAAAAACTTTTTGGGGCTTTGGGAAAAGTCCCACATGGGAAAGAAAAGAGAAAGAAAAGTGGTTTAGATGATAATAGTGGAGTACTATAATATTTGCTTACCTAGTTCGTGGACCATGAGACTTGCGTGTTCCAGTGCTTCGCACTGGAACACCGCGCAGGCGCACGCGCACGCACTCGGGCTCGGGCTCGGGCTCGGTCTCGGTCACGGTCACGGTCTCGGTCTCGGTCTCAGGCACGGGCTCGGTGCGAGGGCGTGGGCATGTGAGGCAGTGTGACTGTAGAGGCGCTAGTGGTGCACTTTGCACTTGCGCATCGTGTCGCAGAGGGTCACTCCCTTCGCGAACCGGAGCGAGACGTGTGCGACTAGTGGCTAAGGCAGATGGTTGGTTGGACGAAAATCTAAAGGACTGAATGAGAGTCCCTCAAAATATATAGAGGGCTGGAAAAGAGCTGTTGCAGAAAATCTGTAACAGCTGTGCAATAAGTGCAGGGTCCAGCTGAAACTGCTGCATGGCTAGCCCCAACAGCTATAAAACGGCTAGCTGCTGTCTCACAACAGTCAGCATGCAGCAGCTTAATGGCCCATGCACAACAGTCAGAAAACGGCTAGTTTTCTCAACAGCCAGAAAACGGTCATGGGATTTATTTCCCTGGACCATAACCCCCAGCCACCATAGCCTATAAAAGGAGGGCCTGGATGGGTTTCAAAATCATCTCAACTCACTCCAGCAACTCCATACGAATTCTAGATAAATAGCCTCTCCACTCATATATTCTAAGTGTTATTCAACAACATAGCAATGTGTCAACGTTAGCTTGAAGGACAGACCAGCGGTGTGGTCTAGGATGGTTCAACCGAACCAGAGACTGAAGATTAGAACTTAATTGAGCAGAATTCTAAACTACTTTTTTATTTTCTTCTTTTCTTCTTTTGGAATTTTCCTTTATATTGTAATACTGCCAGAAATAGTGAAATTGAGTTCCATTTGGTGGGCCTTCGTGTTTGCTGAACGCAGACCCACACCAGGCTCGTCGTATCCTAGAAGCAATTTGCCTGTAACCTATCAGCATACTCAATTTACTTGAGTTGGGGCAAATAACGCTTTAAGGACAGCGTTTTCAGACGTGCTTCAGCCTGTCCATATTATTTTCGATTTCCATATTATACAGAAACTACATTAATCTGTATAAATTTCCCAACAATCTTAAAGCGTTATTTCCTAAAATGGAAGCCGATAACGTTTCATCTATTAAGTTGATGAATCAGGACTTGATACGTCTTGATCGATTCGATGGAACCAATTTTACAAGATGGCAAGACAAGCTGAAATTTCTCCTGACGGCGCTGAAGATCTACTATATACTAGATCCAAATCTGCAAGCACTGCCTGAAGCAACCGACAAAGATACACCCGAGCAGGTGGCTGCCCGCGCTAAAAGAGCCGAAGACGAACTCTTGTGTCGTGGACACATTCTGAACACACTCTCCGACCGCCTGTACGATCTGTACCAACAGACATCATCAGCAAAGGAGATCTGGGCCACACTGGAATTCAAGTACAAGGATGAAGAAGAAGGGACCAATAAATTTCTCATCGCCAGGTATTTTGACTTCAGCATGGTAGATAATAAACCGCTGCTGCCCCAAATCCAAGAACTGCAGCTAATAGTAAACAAAATCAAAGCGATCAAAATCGATCTTCCTGAATCATTCCAAGTCGAGTCTATAATCGCTAAATTGCCACCGATGTGGAAAGACTATAGAAAAAAGTTGCTCCATAAAACCGAGGACTACACACTAGAACAAATCCAGAAACACTTAAGGATTGAGGAAGAATCCCGTAACCGCGACAAAAAGAATGATAACGGGAATGCCTCGTCCAAGGTATATGCAGTAGAAAACACCAATAACAAGAATTTCGAGAAGGACGATTTCCTAAAACTCAATAAAGGAAAATTAAAGAAAAACGCCCAAAAGAAGAACGGAAAGTTTAAAGGCCCATGCCATGTCTGTGGAAAAATCGGGCACTATGCTCAAGTATGCCGATATCGCAAATCTAAAAAAGAGGCAAGTGCAGTAGAAGAAGGCGATATTGTGGCTATGATCACTGAAGTGAATACCATCCAAGGCAAAGTTCCAAGCTGGTGGTATGATACTGCCGCTACAGTACATGTGTGCTACAACAAATCAGCCTTCAAAACCTATGAGGAATTGATCGATAGTCAAGAAGTCCAAATGGGTAATGAAGTCCGATCGAAGGTCGTCGGCAAAGGAACTGTCGAACGGATATTCACTTCTGGAAAGAAAGTGATTCTGACTAATTTACTGCACGTCCCAGACATGAGGCGAAACTTAGTTTCTGGGGATCTTCTGGGAAAACCAGGTATAAGGGTGGTATACGAGTCAGAAAAACTGATTCTATCCAAGAATGAAAATTTTGTTGGAAAGGGATATGCTTGTAACGGGATGGTTAAGTTTTCTCTGAATGAAAGTAGCACTTCTGCATATATGGTTGAATCTGCTGGACTGTGGTATGATAGACTAGCCCATATAGGGTATAGTACTTTGAAGTTCATGGCTAAGAATGGTTTAATCTCATACACAGATAATAAAACTGATAAATGTGAAGTGTGCATACGATCCAAAATGATGAAAAAACCTTTTCCAAGTGTTGAATGATCGTCTCAAATTTTGGATCTTGTGCACAGTGATATCTATGAGTTAAACGACATTCTTACTCGTGGTGGTAAACGGTACTTCATAACCTTTATAGATGATTGCTCTAGATATGTGTATGTTTATCTATTAAAGAGTAAAGATGAAGCATTGAACATGTTTAAGATATATAAAGCAGAAGTAGAGAATCAACTAAGTAAGAAGATAAAAATTCTCCGTAGCGATAGAGGAGGAGAATACTTCTCGAATAAATTCGATAACTTCTGTGAAGAACATGGACTGGTACATCAATGTACAGCTCCATACACACTTCAACAAAACGGAATAGCTGAAAGGAAGAATAGAACATTAGTATAAATGGTCAACTCAATGCTAATAAAAGCAAAGTTACCACTAAGTTTGTGGGGGTGAGGCACTGCTTGCAGCATGCCATATAATAAACAGACTTCCGTCTAAAAAATATAAAGTATATCCATATGAAACATGAAGAGGTAGAAAACCTAACCTAGGATATCTTAAAGTGTGGGGGTATCTTGCATACTGCAGAACTCCTGACCCAAAAAGAACCAAGTTAGGACCAAGAGCTATTAAGTGCGCCTTCGTAGGGTATTCAAAAAATAGTAAAGCTTATAACTTCTAGACATGGAGTCTAATACAATTATAGAATCAAGAGACGTTGAATTCTTTGAGAACTCACTATCCTTGGAGTCAAAGGATAATGAAATTCAAACTCCTAATAGAGAACCAAATAGCACAGCTCCACATATAATGGAAGCTCCCATTGAACCCTGTATGAGTCAAAGAACTAGAATAGAGAAGAGTTTTGAAGATGACTAAATAGACTCACAACGTATTATTTTCCATCTGGTAGAAGCAGTAGAGAAAATGTTATAAGACAAATACCTATAGTAATGACTATAGAAGATGATCCTAAAACATATAAGGAAGCTGTATCCTCTAGAGACTCAGCTTTTTGGAAAGAAGCTATAAATGATGAAATGGAATCCATACTATCAAATCAAACATGAAAACTAGTAAACTTACCTCCAGGTTTTAGACCTATAGGTTACAAATGGATATTTAGAAAGAAATATCACACTGATGGGACTATCCAAACCTTTAAAGCTCGACTAGTTTGACAAAAAGAAGGGATAGACTACTTTGACACATACTCACCTGTAGCTAGGATAACATCCATTAGGATATTATTTACGCTAGCTTACATACATCATCTTCACATCCACCAAATGGATGTAAAGACTGCTTTCCTGAACGGTGACCTCAATGAGGAAGTATACATGAAACAACCTGAAGGTTTCGTTCTACCAGGAAATGAAAACAAAGTATGTAGATTAGTCAAATCGTTGTATGGATTAAAACAAGCACCTAAACAATGGCATGAGAAGTTTGATTCCAAAATACTATCTCATGATTTCATGCATAATGTAGCTGATAAATGCATATATTCTAAAGTAGATGGTAGTTATATCGTTATTATTTGTCTATATGTTGATGATATGTTAATAATAAGTAATAAAATGGAAGGTGTGACTGAAACAAAGAAGTTTCTTTCTTCCATATTTAAAATGAAGGATCTTGGACAAGTTGATACCATCTTAGGTGTCAAAGTTAAAAAACATTATGGGGGTTATGCTTTGTGTCAATCTCATTATATTGAGAAGATACTAAACAAGTTTAACCATCTAAATATAAAGGAAGCAAAAACCTCATTTGATCCAAGTATCAAACTAAAAGAAAATACTGGAAGAACAGTTATACAATTAGAATATGCGAGTGCTATAGGAAGTCTTATGTATGCTATGTAATGCACTAGACCTGATATCGCATATGCTGTGAGTAAACTTAGTAGGTTTACTAGTAACCCTAGTAATGAATACTGAAATGCAATCAGTAGAGTCCTTGGTTACTTAAAAGCAACTAAAGACTTAGGACTATTTTATTCAGAGTTTCCTGCCGTATTGGAAGGATATACTGATGCGAGCTGGATATCGAGTGCAGGGGACAACAAGTCTACTACAGGGTGGGTATTCACCCTAGGAGGTGCTGCTGTATCTTGAGGATCCCAGAAACAGACTTACAAACCGCACTCGACTATGGAGTCTGAATTTATATCTCTAGCTGCAATAGACAAAGAGGCTGAGTGGCTAAGGGATCTTCTATTAGAAATTCCTTTTTGTGTAAAGCCTATATCGGCTGTATCACTACATTGTGATAGTGAAGCCATATTAGCTAGAGCCTATAACGGCACTTATAATGGTAAGTCTAGACATATTAGTCTTCGACATGATTATGTCAGATAATTGATTCAAGATGGAATTATTGCTATTTTCTATGTGAAATCAAGCAATAACCAGGCAGATCTTTTCACTAAACCTCTACCGAGAGAGGTAGTAAAGGCTACATCTAGAGGAATAGGGTTGAAGCTCTTCAACTAAAGTTCCACCAGTGATGGTAACCCAACCTAAAATAAAAAAATCTCTAATCTTGAGTTTAATGGGTAAGAACAAGTCACTGATAAGTGAAAAGTTTTCAGCACTAAATTACATAACCTCATCCATAATAGATAAGTGCTGAGCGTTACGAAAGAGGGTTGAGTCTTAGAACTCTTAATGAATTCCAGTCTTTAGGACAAGTGTCTTATAGTAACGGAGACACTGAAAAGATTTCACCTATATGAACGTAGAGATGGTGCCGTCTCTCATGAGAGTTAAGAGTTTTCTCTCGGGACCGTTCACGAATTAGGATAAGCACATAGCCATTAATTGTACTGAGCAAGATTGTGGAAACTCTAACAACACATAGTGAATATGTGTGTGGTTTCTCCGACTCTGTTATCTAGGAATAACTGGTTCAAAGCTGTGGCTACCAGTCATTTCGATAGAGTTTTGAGATACTTACACTAAGGGAAGATTAAAATCGAAAGATATCTTTCTTTATGCATATAAGCTAATTATTTTGACAGTATGTTTAACCGAGAAAATATTTTTATAAAAAATCAAGTGGGGAATTATTGTAAAATATTGATTTTAATAAAAATATTTTAATAATAAAATATATGAAAAGTTATTTTTTGAAAAAAACTTTTTGAGACTTTGGGAAAAGTCCCACATGGGAAAGAGAAGAGAAAGAAAAGTGGTTTAAATGATAATAGTGGAGTACTATAATATTTTCTTACCTAGTCCGTGGACCATGGGACTTGCGTGTTCCAGTGCGAAGCACTGAAACACCGCGCATGCGCACGCGCACGCTCTCGGGCTCGGGCTCGGTCTCGGTCTCGATCTCGGGCACAGGCTCGGTGCGAGGGCGTGGGCATGTGAGGCAGTGTGGCTGTAGAGGCGCTAGTGGCACACTTTGCACTTCGCACGTGCGCAAGATAGATGGTTGGTTGGACAAAAATTTAAAGGACTGAATGAGAGTCCCTCAGAATATATAGAGGGCTGGAAAAGAGATGTTGTAGAAAATCTGTAATAGCTGTGCAATAAGTGCAGGGTCTAGCTGAAACTGCTGTATGGCTAGCCCCAACAGCTATAAAATGGCTAGCTACTGTCTCACAACAGTCAGCATGCAGCAGCTTAATGGCCCATGCACAACAGTTAGAAAACGGCCATAAAACGGCTAGTTTTCTCAACAGCCAGAAAACGGTCATGGGATTTATTTCCCTGGACCATAACCCCTAGCCACCATAGCCTATAAAAGGAGGGCTTAGATAGGTTTCAAAATCATCTCAACTCACTCCAACAACTCCATACGAATTCTAAAAAAACAGCCTCTCCACTCATATATTTTAAGTGTTATCCAGCAACATAGCAATGTGTCAACCTTAGCTTGAAGGACAGACCAACGGTGTGGTCTAGGACGGTTCAACTGAACCAGCGGCTGAAGATTAGAACTTTATTGAGCAGAATTCTAAACCACTTTTCTATTTTCTTCTTTTCTTCTTTTGAGATTTTCCTTTATATTGTAATATTGCTAGAAATAGTGAAATTGAGTTCCATTTGGTGGGCCTTCGTGTTTGCTGAACGTAGACCCATACTAGGCTCGTCATATCCTAGAAGCAATTTGCCTGTAACCTATAAGCATACTTAATTTACTTGAGTTGGGGCAAATAACGCTTTAAGGACATCGTTTTCAGACGTGCTTCAGCCTGTCCATATTATTTTCGGTTTCCATATTATACAGAAACTACATTAATCTGTATAAATTTCCCAACAGGACGTTAAAAAAAAAAAAGATAAGATAAAACGAGTGGCAACGAGGAGAGAATGAAAAATATTTGTAAAAAATAGATCAGCGGCCCATATCAAAATGTTGCTCTGATATCATAATAAAGTTGAAATAAGATGTCTTCTACATATCAATCATCTAGATTTTACACACACGAAATTTATAGAGAATAAAAGTAAAACAAAAAAATAAAGCACAAGATCCATTTATCCAGCTAGTGCACTGAGGTACAACCCACAAGATCTAGAATCCAATCATCCAGTGCATGCATGCGCATGCAATTTTAATTATGGTATTATAGAACAGCATTAATCCTGATAGCTAGTCTGTAAAGATATTCAGAACCTTTCTTTTAATGTGTCTGTAAAGAACTGGGAACAAGTAAGCCAGTAGAACCACCAGCGTCACGCCACATACCAATACCAATGAGACATTGCGGAACCCATGCTTGTCGCTTGACCATGGCATGCCTCCGACGCTCAATCCAAATACTGCGAGACCAGAAAGAAAAACATCGGTTACATGATCCAGAAATCTGATAAGAAACATGCTTACTTGCATGACTCTGTCCTCAAACAACAGACAACAAACGCCAGCAACCCAACATGCTGACATTGCATACTTGCACAGATCCAAGCCGTTCATCAGGAAGGCACATGTGTATTAAAAAAGGGACAGTTACAAAGACAATAGCTGACAGTCCCACTCAAGCTATATACATGGCCTACCTGATGAGTGGACCACCTGATTACTGTGCCACAAGAAATACATTGTGGGCCCACCTGAATAAGGGTCTAGATATTTCACACCTGCCATGTCGGCACATGCAAGGATGCTTTTGTTTGGCGTTGTAGTATATGGGCACTAGTAATTAAGCATTCTTGAAAGTATTGGAGCCTTTTTTTTTAAAAGGCAAGTAAAGGAGCTTGTTTGGACAGAGAGAACCCAAAATGTGGAAATGAAATACCATCTGAAATTCTTAGGAAATAGAGAACAGTAAAATTCAACACCAATTCCATTGTTTGGCCACGAATGTTGTTTTCCAAAATGTTAAAAAGACGAGAGTCAAACAATGAGACCCTGTCTCATATCCATGAAAATCTATATTTTAACAGGTTCTTTTTGGAAATGGTTTTTCTCATATATTGAGGAAAAGATGGGGAAAGAAGAATCAATCTCCCTTATTTTGTTATCTCAAATGTAAAAAAACTGTCACATTAGGAAAATATATATATATATATAGACACACACACACACACACATTCTTTTCCACATAAGAAAAAGAGGAAAAAAAAAGGCTTACATCCCGTGATGAAAGATAACGGCAGAAAGATCATTGAAAGAATCGATAGATAGTAAAGCTTTCGGTTTATCTCCGCAGCCTGCTTGCTGTCAAGAGCAGTCTGCCTGCTGTCGAAACCCGCCTGAGTTGCTTTGACCCGACTGCGTATAAACCCCACATTTTCTTTTAGCCTTAGCCTCCTGAAATAAACCTCCTTGAAAGAGGCAACGTCTTGATCAGCCATCCAACCCCTTCTATAACATGTTACTCTAATGAGAGGGACAACCTGCTCCACATGAGTGATTACCTAGATAGCAACAGGGATACAAATCAGCAAAATGAGACAGATGTGCTTCCTGGCTCTGAATTTGAGTGATCCATAACCTGGATTCATAGCTCATGGAAGTCATAAGTCAGTCAATGGATTGCATTGACTCCATGACCTCTATTGGATGTTGTTGATATCTCAAATATTTTAATAACAAGTTATATCGATGGCATTGATATACCATTCGATGCCATTGAACAATTGCTTAATGTCATCAATAAAATATGAAATTCTCATGTTAGTTGCAAGACACTTTGTAATGTTCCGCTCGATGCCATTAGAGGGATTCAATGTCATTGACGGTTCATCGATGTCTTCGAAGTTCTATTAAAGTGCCATCGGAAAAATCCAAAAAATCTATGTTTAGTTGCTAGAACGTTTTGGTGTTATACTCGATGGCATCTAGTTTATTTGATGCCATTGAAGGTATCATTAAGAAATGTGCAGAATTGCTTAAGTGCGTGATTTGTTTCTGATTTTGATTGTGATTCTCATATATATATATATATATATATATATATATATATATATATATATATATATATATATATATATATATATTTCAAGGGCACAACTTATGGAGATTCGAGGCTTGTTTGAATCGGGTAATCTCTATCCCTTGAAATTTCTTCTTTCTTAGTGCATCACTGTCGTTTTGTGCCATGGGTTTTTCCCACAAGGGTTTTTCTATGTAAAATTCGGTTTGTTTGTGTTTGAACTTAGTTGTGAGATTAGAGTACTTTGTTTAATTCATTTATGTGTGCTTCTGTGGTTCCCCAATAAGTAGTATCAGAGCTTAACGTTGGGAAGTAGATTGAATCTAAAAGCATAATATCAATAGCTTTTAACCCAAAGTTTGATATAGATAAATATTTCAGGAAAATTAATTTTGAACTATGGAAAGTCAAAATGATCGGTCTCCTAGCTCAACAAGGATTGAATGATGCTCTCCTTGAAAAGTGATTGAAATCTATAATAGATAATGAATGGAACAAGATGGATAAGAAAGCAAGAACCTCTATCCAATTATGCTTAATGGATGAGGTCATCTATAATGTAATGAGAGAGAAAATTGCATCGAGTACATGAGTGAAGTTAGAAAATATCTATGTGAAGAAATATCTTGAGAATAGTTTATACTTAAAGATTCAGTTATTCAATCTAAAGGTGGCAGAGGGAGTTGATGTTGAGGCCCACATTAGTAACTTTAACAAGTTAATTTGAAAATTGTTGGATGTCTAGGAAATGATGAAACATGAGGATCAGGCATGTATGCTACTGAATTCTTTTCTGGCTTTATATGAGTCATTCAAGGACTTGTTGTGCATTGGTAAATCGACCATTAACGTCGATACCGTTATCTCGACCCTTCATGGAAAGGCAATGAGAAAGAAAAATAGTGATGTGGGCACCTCTACTGATGCATTGGTTATGAGGGGATAAAATTCTAGGCAAGACAATGGATCTTCTTAATCGAGGTCCAAATCCAAGGGCAAGGGCAAATGAAAGTTAAAGTGCTGGAACTGTGGGATGTCTGGGCACATGAAAAAGGATTACACAAATTCTAAGGCAAGAAAAAAGAATTCAGAGACCTCTTCTAGGGAGGCCAACACTACTGAGTCTGATAAAGGTTCGAGTTATGATATGTTGTCAGTGTCCATGGTTGGACACTTATATGATGATCATAAGGATAGTGAATTTTGGATACCGAGGCATCATATCACATGATTCCTTATCGGAGTTGGTTCACCAGTTACAAAGAGCGTGATGGTGGCCGTGTATTTATGAGCAATGATAATGCTTATAGTGTGGTGGGTGTTGGATCGGTGCGCATTAAGATGTTAGATGACATGGAGCGTACCTTGACCGAGGTGAGACAAGTTCCTGATATGAGGAAGAGCTTGATATCTCTTGGAACACTCGAGGCACTCGGGTGCAGATTCACCGGGTTTAATCGTGTCCTTAAGGGTCGTTTAGCACTGTGATTTGGAGGGAATTTGAGGGGTTTCAAATCCCTTGGTTGTTTGGCACCATAAAGTAAATGGGGGTTTCAAATCTCCTCTTTGAGGGGGTTTGCAATCCATGGTGAGAGCTTGGATTACATCTAAAATCATTTTAATAGTTGTGAGTGTAACATGTGTGACTATACACTATCATTCTATTGGGCACACGGCCAACTAATGATGATCAGCACCGTCCAAACATTGTCCATGTAAATCAACATCGTCCAAACATTGTCCAACACCATCCAAACATTGTCCATGTTAATCAATGATTAAAAATTATTGGTTAGTCACTCAGACATGATTTTGTGGTTGTGGTCTATCCGAGACTTGGAATTTCATCATTTTCAGGCAAAACATATATTTCAGCGAGCTTATCACAACCATTATGTCAACAATTACATATCTTACTAATTAGAGCTATTAAAGTTGATTTAGTAATTAAATTCAAACCCCTATAAATATACCATGCATAGGTACTTTTGTATTAAAGTTGATTCAGACTCCAGGGTGTCGAACACACTGGGAGGATTGCAAATCCAGGGGGTTCCAAATCCACACTTCCAAATAGGCCCTTAAAGTTTCAAAAGGGGCACTTATAGTCATGAAGGCACGATGGAATGAAAATCTTTATAGGTTGATAGGGAGCACTTCATCAAGTGAAGTTGTATCGTCTGTAGCGGATTCCATGTTTGCATGTATGTGGCATGCATGCTTAGGTCACATGAGCGAGCAGGGTATGAAGGTACTTTCCGACCATTGTTTAATTTCAGTCTTTATTGATTTTAATATATGCGAGCATTGTATATATGATAAACATTCAAGGTTATCTTTTAAGTCTGGTAAACATGTATGTAAGAGTATTCTTGATTATGTTCATTCTGATGTATGGTAAGGGTGTTTTTGATTATGTTCATTCTGATGTATGGGAGTCGTCGCCCGTGGTTTCTGGTAGAGGGTTGTTATGGTTTGTCATATTTATTGACGACTATTATAAGAAAGTGTGGGTTTATTTTATAAAAAATAAATCTGATATTTTCTCTAGCTTTAAGCAGTGGAAGGCCATGGTGGAAAAACAAACATGACGAAAGTTGAAGGTATTAAGGATATATAACTCTAGAGAAGTCACTTATGAAAAATTCAATAGGTATTGTAAAGATGAAAGGATCATGGGGCACAACATAGTGCATCACACATTAGAGCCGAATGATGTACTTGAGCGGATAATCTGACTCCCTTGGAGAGGGCCCGATGCATGATCAGTAGTGCTGGGTGGGCAAGGAATTGTGGACTGAGGCCGTTAACATGACTTACTACTTGGTAAATCGGTCCCCTTCTACGACCTTTGGATGTAAAATTTTAGAGAAAGTGTGGAGTGGTCAACAGGTAGATTACTTGGGACTGCGAGTATTTGGTTGTGATGCTTACTCTCATGTATTGTCAGTTGAGAGAAACAAGCTGGACCAAAGGGTGAAAGAGTTTATCCTTGTCAATTATGGTGGTGGTGTGAAGGAGTATAGGTTGTATAACCAAGTCACATGGAAAATCATCCTTAGTCGTGACATCAAATTCGATGAAGGATCGATCATTGTTTCGTAAGGATGAGCACAAGGAACCGAAAAAGTTAGTTGTGGACATTTACTTAGATAGAGATGAGACATAAGCAAATACAAAGATGTAAACAGAGGTACAAGATTAGGTAGAGCAGCCACTTGTGAGAAGGAATCTGCCATGTGATCGTAGGTTACCTGTGAGATACAGGGATGATTCAAATATCGTATTTGCCATTATTACAGATGAGGGGGATCCGTCTATTCTTTAGGAGACTTTTGATGAGCCGGATGCCGAAAAGTGGAAAGCAACGATGGATGATGAGATGGACTCCTTGTACAAGAATGAGATGTGGAAGCTGGTAGAGCTTTCAGTTGACCGAAAAGGGATCGAGTGCAAGTGGATCTTAAAAAAGAAACATGATAGTTACAAGGCAAGATTGGAAGCGAAGGGATATACTCAAAGAAAAGGTGTTGACTTCACTGAGATATTCGTGCTGGTTGTAAAGCAAGTATATATCATTTTTATGTTGTAACATCCTAAATTTTCGTGGCCCGAGTACATACTCGTGCCCGAGAATTCCGGGTGTTAATAATGTAAAACTTGGATGCTTTAAAATTGCACCTTGTTTATTTTTTTTAATCACATCCAGTTACAAAGGTAACCATTCACGAGAGTAAAATCAACTATCTTTGCAGTGTAACTCAACATCTGGCTTCATCTAGAAGTCTGGGAGAGGTTCCCTTGCTAAAGGGCCAATAGAGGGACAATTATGATCGATCTCCGAATGCTTTAGATAGATGCTGCCACCTAGCAACCGGTCGGGAGGAAGAGATCTGCTCCAATGGCAGATCCATCTCTGACCCTTCTTTGTTTGAGATTATTCTTTTAGAGGGTCTGGGATTGCCTTCCGACGCCCCTTGGCCTACAAGATGGGTGGTTTGATCCTTTTGGTTCTTGCGAATGAGATTTTCGTGAGGGGCAGTTATCTGCGTGAGTAAACGGCAAAAAGTCATGTTCTTTGCTACTTCCTTTCCTTTCGGTCGACTTGGGAAGAATCGGAATCCCATCTCTTGCGGGCTGGACGGTTTGGATTTAAGAATGGGTTGAGGTGGAGTTCACTTTCCTTCACACGACCGGTTTTGGAGTTCACTGCTGTAGCGGCTGAATTTTTCTAAACTTAAGTTGGTTTGGCACTATTCGGTGGGGCCCACTATCATGGTTTTCCTAGAAATCCAATCCTTTGGTTAGGTTTGCTGTGATGTATTGCTCTAGGAGTCAAAATATGAGGTAGGTCCGAGCTCTGAGTTGGCCACATGATCGGCCAGTGTGGGACGATTGTTCACTGTTAAAAGATTTTCACTTAAATCTACATTGGGTGTTGGAAATAGGTGTGGTCCACTTGTGAGGATGTTAGTCAAATTCACTCCCTCACGTCGTGTTAGCTTAGGAGCCAAAATATGAAATAGATCCAAGTCTTAGGTGGGCCATACTTTCAAGGAGTGTGTGACATTCCCACGCTATTAACACCTCCTAAGTTGGTTGCCATGAATGGTATTAACCACAATTTACAAATTTGCCATCCAACTCTTAAATTACTTCCAGCATTCATTACGTCAGAATGCACCAACCAAATTTTTAAAAATTTGGCGGGTATCTTTTATTTTTCGTGCTCTTTCTATCAGTCCAGTTCGGGCCCCGATCTTTTTAGGATGACCCAGATGCTCTTTCAATGGCTAACTCATTCTATAATTCAAATAATATTTGTGCATATCTAATTGACAAGTTACTAGGTAGTTTGGGCCATACCCTAAGATCTTCATGATGATAAGTTCACCATGATATCGCGTGGCCCGTTTGATGGATCTAAACATGATGGATGGTTAGATGACTTGCTTAAAATAAGGAAATTTGATGGTTAACACTCTGACCATGTATGTAAGCGGATGTAAGGTTAGTTTTGTAAATAGATGAACACAAGCGGGTTTTTGGAGCGATTAAGGAATAGAATATGTTTAATTTCAAGTGACTTTTTGATACGTGTAAGTTTCTCAAATTGTGGTTCAAATGGTCGGTTAAACATATTCATATAGGGTCAACAAGATGAATGGATTAGAATCTCAATCTAATATGTGTATGGAAGGATGTGAAGGTTAGATAGTTAGTTTACTATGATTGGGTGGTCCAAAATCAAAGTGGAATATCTAAATGTCTTTATCTAACAGTGAATATTTGATTGAGCAGTTTATTATGATGGAGAGATGAGGATACTTAGTTAAATGGTGATCTTGTCCTAAAATCAACGGTTGGGTGACTTAATCTACGGATGAAGATTATTTCCAATGGTTAAATTCATGTTGGAAAATAGATATAAGGTTAGGATATGGTTAGATTGGTACCGTCCACATGTACATAATAAGTTAAATTTTATGGTACACTTGAGAACTTTCAATACACAGGTATTAAAAAGTTCGGAGTGTTACACGTGTTGGCGCTGCTTGCCCAATATGATCTCGAGTTGGAGCAGATGGTTGTGAAGACTACTTTCTTGCATGAGAAATTGGAAGAACAGATTTACATAAAGTAATCAGAAATGTTTGAAATAAAAGGGGTAGAGAACAAGGTTTGCATGTTAAAGAGGTCGTTGTATGGCTTGAAACAGTCGCCTACGCAATGGTATGAAATGTATGATTCTTTCATGGTGAGTCAGAGGTTTACCATGAGTGAATATGATCATTGTGTCTATTTCAAGACATTGAGTGATAAAAAATTCATCATCCTGATTTTGCATATTGATGACATGTTGATGGCCAGTCATAACATGTATGAGATTAATTATTAAAGACTCAGTTATCAGGGACATTCAAGAAGAAAGGTCTGGGGTCTGCAAGGAGGGTTCTCAGCATTGATATACACAAAGACAGAAAAAGGAGCAGGCTTTGGTTATCTCAGGTGGAATATCTTAAGAATGTATTGATTAAGTATGAGATCGAAAAGTAAAGCCAATTATTGTTCCCCACATAGCCCACTTCAAGCTTTCTTTTAAACAATGTCTTAAAATCAATAAAGAAAAACAGGATATGTCTCGCGTGCTTTATTTGAGCATAGTTGGCAGCTTGATGTATGTTATGGTTTGTACAAAACTGGATATTTCACATGCAGTAGGTGTTATTAGTAGATACATGTCTAACCTCGAAAAGCAACACTGTGAAGCAGCGAAATGGCTACTTTGATATATTCAAGGTATGTAAAACTACATCTTATCATTTGAGAAATTGGGGGCCAAGTTAGTAAGCTATGTGGATTATGATTACGCAAGCAATGTGGATAATAAAATGTCGACTTCTAGTAGTTTGTTTGTGCTAGTGGGTGGAGTGATCAGTTGGATGTCAAAGCTTCAGTCTATGGTGGCTCCTGCCACAAGTGAAGTTGAGTAATAGACGGTGACAGAAGTATTCAAGGAAGGTGTTTGGTTGAGGGGGATGTTAAATTAGTTGGTGCTTCAGCAAGAAGCTGTACCTGTTAATCGTGACAGAGAAAGTGCGATTAATTTGGCCAAAAACTCTGTTTATCACTCACGTACTAAACATATTGGTGTGCGTCACCATTTTATCCTGTAGGTACTTGAGGAAAGAGGCATAACTCTAGATAAACTTCACAAGAGCGTGATTCTACCTGACATGCTCACTAAGGTAGTTCCCACAGAGAAGTTTAAGTTATGTGCAACTTTTCTAGGCTTGGAAAATACGTAAAGGAAGACGTAGTGTACAAGAGAAGTGATAGTGGAGCTAGTATGCAAGGCGAAATTAGAGATGAAGATAATAAGTTATGAAGAATAAAGATAGAAGACATTGTGGAAATTGTTATTGATGTCTCAAATCTTTCAACAGCAGGGTCAATCGATGCCATTAATAGACCATTCGATGTCATCCACAGCTGTTCAATGCCATCGAACAACTGCTCAATGTCATCAAGAAAATTCAAAAATCCCATGTTGGTTGCTGGACACTTTATAGTGTCCTGCTCGATGGCATCAAAGAGGTTCCATGCCATCGACGGTTCTTCGATATCATCGAAGTTGCATTGGAAAAATTAAAAAAATCCATGTTTAATCGTTGGAATGTTTTGGTATTCTACTCAATGACATCGAGGGTGTTCGATGCCATCAAACTGCCATCGGGTGTGTGCGTAAAATTGTGTAAGTGTGTGATTTGTTTTCAATTTTGATTGTGATTCTCATAGAGGCTATATATGGGTGTAACTAGGATTTGAGAGTATTGAGGGCTAGGGTTCCAAGGGCATAATTTGGGGAGATTTGAGGCTTTAATCTCTCTCTTGTAATTTTCACTTTCATAGTGCATCATTGTCGCTTTGTGCCATGGGTTTTTTCCACAAGGATTTTTCTACATAAAATTCAGTTTGTTTGTGTTTGAACTTGATTGTACAATTGAAGTGCTTTGGTTGATTTATCTTCGCTACTTCCATGGTTCTCCAACACTGACTTCATTCATGTTCATCATTGATGTGTCCCACATTTGAGGTCCGTGAGATCAGATCAGGGCCCGCCCTGATCCAATCCTTTACATCCTTTAGGTGGATGAGAGCAGTCCACTGTTTACGTCGACCACACAACTTGACAAATTTTCACCTTTGAAATTTGAGGAATCATTGTATAGACGCATACAGGGGTGGAAATAAGCCATGTTGGCCCATTAGGCTTCAGGTTTGAGCTCAACATGGATCAAGCTCGGGCCTGTTGCTCAGTTATATGCATCATTTAGAAGCCCAATTAATAACAGGTTAGACCAGGACATAGGTATTGTAGTTGTCTCTATTAAGGCCGGCTAGAACGTGAGAAGAGGTCCATATAATCAGACCAATCCTCTCATTGTCTAGATCTAAAGAACCTCTAATAAGCATGGGAAGCTCCTATCAACTCTTAAACAATGTATTGGGATGGCCATCACTGGCTAGCTTTGCTAAACCATCTACCACCATATTTACATTCGCGGAGGGTGTGGGAAAATCTGACGCTGAGGGAAGACTGAGTACTTTGAATGTAGGCTAGTTTATACTAGATATTATAGGGCTAAACGGTAAAGGTGTTTAGAAATGCATCCGCAATGACATGGGAGTCATTAATGGCAAGTGTAAGTCTGAAATCAAAGGCTCAATTACTAATGGACCAAGTCTAGTCTTGAATTTTAGGCTCAACTAGTTATCATCACAGGTTTGGGCCTACCCTAACCGTTACAATACTGGGCCTGGGCCCATCACCACCCTTAATGTATATAGTATGCTTGGTCCTCAACCTTACAAGTGGAGATAGGTGATCTAGAATGTTGATGTAATGGATTTACACCATGATTAATTGACCATGCCCCAACAATCTCCTTTATGGGGCAATCCCAACCCTTCAATTGGTGATCCACTAATAGATGGTTAAGAAAAGAAACACAATAAACAGTCCAAATTCAGTTAAAAGACACCAATTTCTAACACTGGGAAATGTCTAGAGTGTAATCCCCCCTGTGGTGGATTTAGATAATTAAAGTATGGGCCTGTTGGGGGACCGCGAAAGCACATAAAGGCGGATCTAGGATGGCAATCCAATGGGACCAAGCACAAGGGAGAAGTACATAGAGATTTTAACGTGGAAAAACCATTGCGGTAAAAAACCATAGCACAAAGCTATTGTTAACAAATGTCTTAAATCTGATGAAATTTGACTAACCCGAGAAAGTTCGGGTGAAAGTCCAACAACAATGTATTTTAGAACTTTTAAGAAATTTGACCAGTCCGAGGACAGGTTCGACTAGTCGAAGTGCCCTTCGACTATCCCGAACTTTGGTTCGACTAGTTGGAGGTTACGCAGATTATGCCCTTTGACTAGCCCGAGCTTTGGTTGGACTAGTCAGAGGTTACACAGATTGTGCGTGGACTGCATAAATTTGAGGCAGTTTCCAGACTATTCCAAGTTGGTGCGAAAGCTAGGATTTTCCATCTATAAATAGGAGTCCCTAGGGTGCTCTTAAGGTCATTCTAAGATATTCCAAAAGTTCTAGGGTTTGCAAATGTTGTACCAAGGTTGAGATTCAAGGTTATTTGAATTGGGTAAGTCTTTTCTCTTTGTAATTTATACTTTCATAGTGAAGATCTGTCGCTTTGTACCATGGTTTTTTTTTTCAAAATGGTTTTTCACATTAAATCATTGTGTTCGCTTGTGTTTGCTTGGTGCTCTTGGATTGTTATCCTAGATTCATCTTTATGTGATTCCGTAGATCAATTCCCAACAAGTGGTATCAGAGCAATCGTTGGGACACAGTTTATATCTGTAGGATTAGCATCAATGGGAAGCACTAGGTATGATATTGAGAAGTACTCAAGGAAAAATAACTTTGAGTTATGGAAGATCAAGATGATTAGTTCCTTAACCAAGCAAGGTGAGGATGGTGCTCTTGAGGAAAAAAAGTCTACTATAATTGATGATGAATAGAATACTCTTGATAAGAAGGCCTTATCCTTGATTTGTTTATGTCTCACGGATGAGGTCCTCTATAATGTTTTAAGGGAAAAAACTGCAACTAGTTTATGGGCGAAGTCAGAGGATATTTATGTTAAAAAATCCACTAAGAATCGCCTACATTTAAAGTTAAGTTGTCACCTTTAGATTGGCAAATGGTGGAAATGTGGAGGCCCACATCAGTAAATTTAATAAAGTAATTTGCAAATTGTTAGACATGGAGGAAGTGATTGAAGATGAAGATCAGGCATGCATTTTGTTGAATACTCTACCGCTATCGTATGAGTCATTTAGGGACTCATTGTGCATCGAAAATAAATCCTGAAGTGTAAACATCGTTATCTCAGCCTTTCAAGGGAAGGTCATGAGAAAGATGAACGGTGGCTTGTGGTCATCTTCTGATGCACTGTTTACAAGGGGAAGAAATACTGAGCGAGGTACATGATCTTCATGACCTAAATTCAAATCCAAGGAAAAGGGAAAAGTAAAACTGAAGTGCTGGAATTGTGGGATAAATGGGCACATGAAGAAGGATTGCGCAAATCTTAAAGCGAAGAAAGAAAACTTAGAGGCTTCTTCCATGGAGGCCAATGTTGTTACATCTGATGAAGAGATAAGTGGAGGTGATGTTCTGTCTGTGTCTATGGTCGAACACTTGCATGATAATCTTAGAGGTGAGTGGATCCTTGACACATGAGCATCATATCACATGACTCCTTATCGAAGTTGGTTCACTAGTTACAGGGAATGCGATGGTGAATAGGTCTTTATTGGCAATAACAATGCTTGTAATGTTGTAGCTATTGGTACAGTGAGCATCAAGATGTTTGATGGGATGGAGTGTACCTTGACTGATGTCAGGCACGTTCCTGATATAAAGAAAAGTCTGATTTCTCTCGGTGTATTCGAGGTTGTAGGGTACAAGTTTACTAGTATTGATGGTGTCCTTAAAGTTTCAAAAGGGACAGTTATGAGAGCACAAAGGCATGGAAACCTTTATAGGTTGATCAAGAACACTTCAGCAGGTGGAGCGTTAACAGCTATTGTAGATTCCATGTTTGTACGTATGTGATATGCTCATCTGGACCACATGAGCAAGTGGGGCATAAAGGTATTATCTGATCATTGTTTGATTCCAACTTTAATAATTCTGATTTAAATATATGCAAGCATTGTATATATGGTAAACAATCTAGATTATTTTTTAAATATGAAAAATATGTATGTAAGAGAGTGCTTGATTATGTGCACTCTGACGTATGGGGGCCATCGTTAGAAGTTTCTATTCGGGGGTCGTCATGATTTGTTTAATTTATTGATGACTACTCTTAGAAAGTTTGGGTTTACTTAATGAAACGTAAATTCAAAGTTTTCACTATATTCAAACAATAGAAGGCAATGGTAGAAAAATAGTCAAGACGAAAAATAAAAATTTTAAGGACTGATAATGGTGGAGAATTTACTTTCACTGAGTTTAATGAATATTGTAAGGATGAAGAGATCATCAGGTACAATACAGTGCACCACACGCCCGAATAAAATGGTGTGGTTGAGCGGATGAATCGGACTCTCTTAGAGTGCGCCATATGCATGTTAAGTAATGCTGCGTTGGGCAAGGACCTATGGACAGAAGCCATTAACACGGTTTGCTATTTGGTGAACCGGTCTCCGTTTACGATAATTGAATGTAAAATTCTAAAGGAAGTATGGAGTGATCATAAGCTGGACTACTTAGATTTGCGCGTATTTTTTTGTGAGGTTTACTCTTATGTAACGTCAGTTGAGAGAGATAAGCTAGACCATAGAGCCAAAAAATACATCTTTGTTGGCTATGGTATTGGTGCGAAAGGTTATAGGTTATTCGACAAGATCACATGCAATGTCACCATTAGTCGTGACGTTACATTCAATGAAAGCTCCCTATTCTACAAGAATGATCAAGAGGAGTAAGAGAAATTAAAAAGGTTGATCGTAGACATCCAGATTGACACAGATGATACTCAGGCAGAAACAGATACGCAGATAGAGGTATAAGAGCAGGTGCAACAACCACCTGCGAGAAGGAACCTATTACGTGATCGCGTGTTACCGGTAAGATATAAGGATGCCTATAATATCGCATATGCCCTTATTACATATGAGGACCCGTCAACTATTTAGGAGGCTTTTGATGAGCCTAATGTAAAAAAGTGAAAGGCGATTATAGATGATGAGATGAACTCGTTGCACAAAAACCTCACATGGGACCTGGTAGAGCTTATACTGGGCCGAAAAACGATCGGATGCGAGTAGTTATTTAAAAGGAAACATGATAGATATAAGGCTAGGTTGACAGTGAAGGGGTATTCTCAGAGACAAGGAATCGACTTCACAGATATATTCGGGCCGGTGGTTAAGCAAGTATCTATCAGATTCGTGTTGGCGCTGGTTGCCTAATACGATCTCGAGCTGGAACAGATAGATGTCAAGACTGCATTCATGCACAGGGAGTTAGAAGAGCAGATCTACATGAAGTAACCAGAGGGCTAAGAAATTAAAGAGGCAGAAAAAAAGTTTACAGGTTAATGAGGTCATTGTATGGCCCGAAATAGTCACCTAAGCAGTGGTATAAAAAATTCGATTATTTCATGTTGAGTCAGAAATTTACTTGGAGTGAATACGATCACTGTGTCTATTACAAGATACTGAGTGATAGTAAATTCATCATCCTAGTATTGTATGGTGATGATATGTTGATTGCTTGTCATAATATGTCTGAAAGCAACGTACTCAGTTATTAGGGACATTTGAGACGAAAGATTTGGGAGGCTACAAAGAGGGTTCTTGGCATAGATATTCATAGAAACAAGAAGAGGAGTATGCATTGGTTATCATAGGTAGAATACCTTGAAAAAGTACTGATCAAGTATGGGATGGACCAGGCAAAGTCGATGAGTGTTCTCCACGCGGCTCATTTTAAGATTTACTTAGAACAATGTCCTAAATCAAATGATGAAAAATAGGTTATGTCTCATGTGCCTTATTCAAATGTAGTTGATAATTTAATATATGTCATGGTCTGTTCGAGACCAAATATTTCACAGGCAGTCGGTGTTGTGAGCAGATACATGTCAAATCCCAACAAGCAACATTGGGAAGCGATGAAATGGCTACTTTGATACATTCGAGGTACAAAAAATTACATCTTAACTTTTGGAAAGATAAGGAAAAGTTGATAGGATATGTGGATTCAGACTACGCAGGAAGTATGAATTCTAGAAAGTTGACTTTATGTTACTCGTTTGTACTAGCGGGTGGAGCAATCAGTAGGATGTCAAAGCTTCAGTCCATGGTGGTTCTCTCCACAACAGAAGCAGAGTATATGGCGGTGACAGAAGCATTTAAAGAAGGTGTTTAGTTGAGGTATGATAAATCAGTTGGGACTTTAGCAAGAGGCTATGCCAGTCAATTTGGCTAAAAATTCTGTTTATCACTCACGTATTAAACACATTGATGTTCGTCATAACTTTATCCAATAAGTACTTAAAGAAAGAGGTGTAACACTAGAAAAGATTCACACCAATGTGAATCCGGTAGACATGCTCACCAAGGTCATTCCTACAGAGAAGTTTCAAGTTTTGTGTAACTTCTCTAAGTTTGACGATTGCGTAAAAGAAGGATGGATTGTGCACAAGCAGCATTGATTGAAGTTATGATGTAATGCAAAGATAAGAGAAGAGGTCAAGATGTTACACGTTTAAAGATTGAAGACATGATGGAGATTGTTGTTAACAAATGTCTTAAATGTGAGGAAATTCGATTAGCAAGAGAGAGTTCGGGTGAAAGTCTAACAATAATGTATTTTGAAACTTCTGAGAAATTCGACTAGTCGAAGGTTATGCAGATTGTTTCCTTTGACTAGCCTGAGCTCTGGTTCGACTAGACGAAGTTATGCAGATTATGTGTGGACTACGTAAATTTGAGGCGGTTTCCGAACTATTCCAAGTCGGTGCGAAAGTTGGGATTTCCATCTATAAATAGGAGTTCCTAGGTTACTCCTAAGGTCATTCTAAGATATTCCAAGGGTTCTAGGGTTTGTAAAGGGTGTAACAAGGGTGAGATTCAAGGTCGTTTGAATCGGGTAAGTCTTTTCTCTTTGTAATTTCTGCTTTCATAATGAAGACCTGTCGCTTTGTGCCATGATTTTTTCTCGAAAGAGTTTTTCACGTTAAATATTTGTGTTCTCTTGTGTTTGCTTGATGCTCTTGGATTGCTATCCTAGATTCATCATTGTGTGATTCCGCAGATCAATTCCTAACAAAAGTGACAAATGAACACTATGAAAGAAAAATTACAAAGAGAAAGAGCTTACTCGATTCGAACAACCTCGAATCTTACCTTTGCTACACCCTTCGAGTCCCTTGGATGAATTTGAAAACCCTTAGGAATATTTTCTAACCCTCTTTACACCCATATATATAGCCTTGAGAAGAATCCCAACGAAAAAGGAAACTAGGAAGAATCCCATCCTAAACGAAAGAGGAAACATAAAACTTGATTAAAGCCATCAAATACAATAAAGCCCTACAAGTACTGTTTGCAAACCAAGATATGCAATATAAGATTGTATACTTCCTCTTGAAATTCTCTCAATTGATTAGAAACTCCCACACTTACTATGAGCTGAGAGTTGCTCTTTCCGAAATATGAAGTTGGATTTTTAATTTTTGTTTAATTTTATTTATTTATTTATTTATTTTTAATGATTGGCAGGTCTGGGTTCAGAAACATTTTTCATAAAATTAAAATTTTCATCTTGAGAAATGAACTCCTAAGTGGATGCTTGTATATGATAATGGTACCAGTAAGGTACCATGTTGGTACCAACACTGGGCCTGTTTGGTCACCTAAAATATATAGTGGCACATGTTCATGGTTTGGTAACTACAATGGCCTTGATTCCAACAAAAATAAATATAAGATTTGTCCAAAAATATACCCTTGCATTGGACAAGGAAATCTGGATAGATTCAAGCTACTACATGAGTAGTTATAAGGTGACAAGATGCGGGCCCTGATGATTACTTTTAAAGGTATAGTTTGCATTCTAATGCATGAGGTTCTTCATTATCTGAACCACCAGTTATATAATGGCACCAGAAATGCAGAGTTGTATCTTTGCTCCATGCATTCAGTTCATATTCGTGTAAGGGCATCGGAAGGGTACTTTCTTTTGTAGTAAATTTATATAGAGTGATAAAATACCTGAAGGAGTCGCTGCAAATCCAAATGCATTTCAGGCAATTTTCCATCATCCCACATCTCTCTTGTCACACCTGCAGTTGAGGAAAGAGCTCATATATTGGGGAAATACAGAAGAAGCGACTTAAAAAATCAATTATTGTGAAAATTTTGAAACTATGTGGCATGTGGAAGTTTATCGGAATTTATAATTACGACTAAGTACTTAAGGGGGAACACTTAATTTTTTTTCTCTAAATATTAAAATAATTTACCAAGAAAAACATTAAGGCAAGTAACAATTAGGCTTAAGCCAAGTTGGTCCAATTCTATAGACTATAAGAGATGCAACATTATAAATAACCGATCTATAAAATGAGATGTGAAAATATCAATTGTGTATGCTCTAAGTGCCTAGCATACAATTTATTCCATGCATCTATATACTCAAATAATCCACAAGCATAAATAGAATTGTAACCACATAAGCAATTGCAAACATAAGCATCTACAGTAGTTCGATTACTTGCCTACTCCATTCCCAACGTACACAATCTCCTTAAGTGTACCGGATTTCACTATCTCGGGAGTTTTAAAATAGCTTCACCTCTAACCTTTACAAGAGTACACTCCTATTAGAGACCTAGATAAGAACTTAATCTACATACATACGCATGTCAATTGTTACCACAGAGACATAATTGGCTAACCAACAACGGCTATGGTCCTAATCCAATAATCTACATTTACTCCCGCTCGAGGCTCCCACATAAACAAACAAGTACGCACTTGTGTCTGGTGGTGGTCCTACACAAGATCCTACATACACTCCCTCAGGAGATGGTTCTACACAAGGACCTAAATGAATTTGGATATCAAACTCAATGAATTCTAATAATGACAACCTACTTGTTAAATTGAGCCCCGTTGATGCACCTTGCTTGAGATGCATCTTTACTTCTTGAATCCACTTCTCTTGTACTCCCTTGATCTTTAAAGTCGGTCTTCTTTTGCTTTCTTAAATCAACTACCTTGCACTTGATGCTCCAATGAGGCTACTAAGGTAATGAGAGTAATGTTGAATATCACACAACTATAGGATAATTATTTTTTAATTATGGATTCACCTAAATGGGTATTCTAGAGTATCTAAATAAGGATTTACCTATAGAATTGGTGTCTAAAATCTAAAAAATGGGAAAGAACATGAACACAGGAATCACCTAGGCTCTACCTACACAAAAAAAACTCATCCTTTTGCTCAAGTCTCTAAAAAAGGGAAAGAACATGAACACCTTCATAAGCTTGGAATGCTCATTAGAGTGGTTAATCACAAGAAGGGTGTAACACCACGTACTTTCGGTACTCGGGTGTCATCACGTAAATCTAGATTAGCTTACATATATGCATTGACCCACATACTTTGTCTTATACGTCACTATCTAACGACCCTCAATCTATTCATTTTAACCCTTAGATTTTAGACTATGACAACTCGCAACATCATAATAAGATTTGAGATTAATCCGTCCGGTTGACTATCATAAGTTGAACTGTATTTAAATAAATGAAAATCTTATTTTTATAATCTTGAGCGTAATGACATCTCATAATACACCTATGTAGTACAGTCAAACCATATGAAAGCAATGTAGGGATCAAAATCACAAGGTCCACCATTCATCGATCCACAATGTCCCGTAAGAAGATCCATCCTATTCAACTCCCAAATTTCACCCAAACAATCATTAGGACTCATAGAGTTATCAATAATGAAATACTAGGCAATCCAATCGTTGGGTTGGTTTATAATGGTCCTAACTCCTAATGACCTACAGTGTGGCCCACATTATGAACTATATATATATATATATATATATATATATATATATATAGTGTGTGTGTGTGTGTGTGTGTGCAGATAATAATAATAATAATAATAATAATAAATATAAAAATGATATAAATACATATATGTACTTAACGAAATAAAGGAAATAAAATAAAATTATGATTATTATATGAGCAGTAGTAAGTCTTGAAGAGGTGGACAACTCATAGGGCCACTTTAACTGTTGGCGATCGGTTTGGGGTAAATCTGACCACCAGAACCATTATAATCATCCGTTACGGGTCAAGATCTAGTTGGAATGGCCCACCTAGGGCTCACCATCGACCCAACATAAGCCAGGGGCCCTAGATGGTGTCCTCCAATACAAATGAACGGTATAGATTATAGAAACAACATTCCAGTGGGTCCCGACATGACGCATGCACACAAGAACACATGTGTGCGAGGTGCACCGAGTTCTCTCCTCGATCGGACACGTCTCGACCGACCGTTGCGAATACAAATCTCCCGCCTTTCTCTCTCTGTTTAACATGTGTGCGAGGTGCAGCAAGTCCTCTTCTCGATCGGACACGTCCCGACTGACTATTGCAAATACAAATCTCAGCCGTCCAAAAGGAGTAGCAATATCAGCCATCCGTTCTCCCTCCCTCCATCTATAAGAAAGGATGCTGTAGCCCTTAAAAATTCGTACCAAGTGAGAAAGAAGAGAGTGTGAAAGAAGAGAAAGAAACAGAGACTGTTGTGGCTAAAACATTGGGTTGGCATCCGCCCACCTTAGGTAATCCATCTTCGTTCTCCTTTTGAGTTGATTCTTAGGTTGCCACCAGACCCTGCATAGATTGGAACCACGACCAAATAATGGCCGTGTGTTATGTCATTTGCAACCCTGTTTCAGTCCGAGTCCAAGCCAGACAAAGGTTGTGATATGGATTGAGATATCAGCTTGACAAGGGACCCTTTTTGGGACCTAGGCTGAGCAAATCCATGGCCCCATTTAAGTCTGGAATCAGACCTGGAGTAAGGATGAGAAAATAAGCTGGTTTGGAGCTCGGTCCGGAGCTAATTCCAGACTGTCCGACAGACCCTCAAACGGCCCTCTTTCGACCACTGTAGGAACCGCATGTAGGTGCATGGCCAAGAAGGATCGACGTGGTCTTGCACGATCTACCTCCCTCTACCTAACGAATGGTTCAGATCCACCGTTCACTCCATGATGGTGGCCTGCAGCGAGGAAACGATACCTCTGTTACAAAATAGAGTCGACATGCAATCGACTCTGAGTAACGAAAAGGAGTGGTGGGCTGATCCTGGGCCCTGCAAAAATGCAGGTGGGCCCTGCCCATTTCCAAGTAGGCTGCCCTGTGTTGGGCCACACCTTACATCTCCCTGTGGGCCTCACACTGATGCCAGGTGGGCCACACTAGGCTACAGGGGACCGTCCCTCCAGGGACGTTAAAAACCCTGACCGTCTAGTGATGGACGTTAACTACCAATCAGCTTACCAAAAAAAAATTGAGATCTTATCATACCTGATGAGTCTAAAAAATCTGAACCATCCACCTAGAACAGAACCTCAGGAAACCCCCTGATCTCAATTTTTACATTGAACCAAAATTTTGGTGGGTCCTGAAAGGTGCAAACAGTTTCTTCCCTTGATTTGAAGTTATCTTCGTTATGGGCCACCAGAATCTTAGACTAGGGTGAGAATTCACCCCTGAGGGTTTCTTGGGATTCCACATCTTATGGACCGTTCAGATTCGACACCATGCTCTCGTGGGACCCACTAAGTGCTCACATGCATAATACATATGTGAAATAAGTACACAGTGCATGCATGAATGCATGAAACGGATTACGTGAATCCTATGCCAAGAAAAAAAAGTTGAGATCTCATCATACCTGATGAGTCTTGAAAATCTGAACCATCCACATGGAGCAGAACCTCGAGAAAGCCCCTGGTTCCAATTTCTATTTTGAACCAAAACTCCTGTGGGCCATGATTGATGCAAACAGTTTCTTCCCTTGGAATCACATTTATCTTTACATGGCCCACCGGAATCTTAGATTAGGGTGAAAATTTAACCCTTAAGGTTTCTCGAGATTCCACATCTCATGAACCATTCAGATTCAACACCCATGTCACATGTATGAAGAAATACACGTGTCCATAGTTAGACATGCCTCATAAATCCATGCATGGTGAGGCCTACACATGTAACCACTCTTAAGCACGGTGTATACACCGTCCAAGGTGTGATGCATGTATATACGTACCGTATGTTGCAAATGAAATACACGTGCTGTATACATAGATATACTACATAATGCATATAATGTGTACATATAAACCATATGATGCAATACATGATATATACACGGATACACTGTATGATGTATATGTAATAGGTGTAATGTGCTGACCATCCATATGGTGGTGAGTCACGTATGGGGGTCCCACCATGATAAAAATGCTTATCCACGGGGTTTATGCAATGGAACCCACCAACTAAATAAATTATATATTAAGCCCACCTATTGGGACAAGTATTGTTGGGCCTATAATCCTCTCAAATAAGCGCCCAAACCATCATGATTAGAGCCATTCGACCAACCATGGCATCTTAGAATCTTAGGATTTATTAGCTAATGCCAGGGATATCCAAAGGAATCTGTTCAAGTGACGCGGAGACTCTAGCTTCTCAAGAGAGCCCACACCAAAGGACATCCTACAACGTATCTGGTGATGATTCTTTCCCCTTAAGCTTTTCACCCTTAACTAGACCAGAAATAGCAGCTTTATTAGTATAAGTGGCTAGCTAGACTAACGATGAACTGTGTGTGGAAATAAATCGTATTTACTTGATTTACCTGTTTAACATGATAATTCTCATGCTTAATATTATTTAGATTCTTGATTTTCTCTGAACTGTTTAAGTGAATAATCTAGTCCTTTTATGCCATGTAAATTCAGTTGTTGTATATTGATAGGAATACGTGTGTTATTCCTTATTTTCCTTTCATATTGTAATATATGTTGCTACGACACACATACTGCTAAAATCTCTCCATAGGAAGTCCTAGTGAAGGAGAGTCCGTGCTTGGGGTGTAACTAGATTGGTTATGACATAAGTAGGCCCTGACATGGAGGTTTTGGTGGTGGTGCTTAACCATAGGGTTTACCATCCATGTGTGTTTCACCTAACTGACTTGGGGTGAACTTCTTACCACTTCTAAATACCGTTGTTTACTCGTTCTTTTTGAATCATTCACACCGACATGTTTAAACCGCCACTTCTGGTAGTTTCAACATTTCACCCCTAGTCGGCATTGGTGGTAACCTCTTTATGTTGAATTGATTGACCACATGTTAGTGGGTGCTACACACACCCTAAGACGGTAGTCTCATGGGCTGGGGATGGTGGAATGGGACACTATGCCCGATCCGTTTGCCTACACTGGGCCATGTGCTCCCCGTAGTGACCGTGAGCTTACTTAAATTGGCTGGTTGCAAATGGACTAATAATGGGTTGACAAGTCATGCATACATGGCATATTTCGATGACTTGGATAACTCTACCCTGCGATTACGCTGCGTGTTGCGCTTATGACTAGTCATTCGATTGTGATATTGACTCGGATTATCATGCCCTGCGATTACGCTGCGTGTTGCGCTGATAACCAGTCTTATCTCTGGGTGACGACCCCAATGTCCGTCCGGATGTTTTTCCCGGGACATAGGCCGTCTGGATGTTTTACCCGGGCCGACGATTGCATTCATACATCCATGTATTTAATAAGACTGCATCTACTGTATTTTGGATTGCCTGTATGCTTTTATGTTATTCCTTATTTAGGGTGGCGGTGTGTAATCTTAGCGGAAGATCACACTGAGTTGGCTACTCATCCATCAAATATATAACCGTACAGGTAGCATAGGTGGTCCTGATGATGTTCACATTCATATTGATGAGGAGTCGAGTTCAAGTACCAGAATCGCATGATTGTATCTACCTTGAGGAGCTAAGGGGTCTTGCAGCTCTAATTCACTTGCATTATATTATTTTTCATGTATTGGATTATGAAATTCTTGTATTTGTAAAGTTTTGAGACATTAGTTTGTATAAGTCATTATGGGTAACCACTTGTATATTCTGAATGAAATTTAAAATTTTCCTTTATGCTGATATGTCCACTCTACGCTCATCTACTTACTCTGATAAAAGAAAAATATTATATTTAACTATCCTTTAAGGTTAACACTCGGGTTTTTGGGACACGGGTCATGTACTCGGGTCTTGAAAAGTCGGGGCGTTACAAAGGGTGCCATGAAACTCTTTCATTTGGAGTCTAGGAGAGGGATATTAAGTAAGGAATCACCTAGACTCCACTTACATCAAATACTTATCCATTTTCTCAAGAACCAAATGCCCATTTTATAGAAAAACTATTGCAATGGCTAGTTAACAGCTTTGTCGATAGGATCAAAATGGTCTTCAATAGGATCGAACTGTCCTTCGATCTAATTAAGAAAATTTAGAAATTTTCAGTTTAGTCGTTGGATTGTTTCTTCGATTGTATAGAGTTGGTCTTAATTCTATTGAGTCCTATCTACAGACTGTCGATAGGGTTGAAATCCACTTGAAACTACTAATTTGAATTATTTGATTTACAATAGCTTTGCACCTCTTCAGCTTATCTTAGCATAATCAATTAAGGCTCCTAAGGCTATGAGATGATCAATTAAATATTTACCTATTTGAAAATGAATCATTTAGAGGTATGTTGTTTTGACACTCAAAGGATCTAAGGCTAGATTTACCAATGCACCACATGGTTTACCTATTATTTTTGGAGTTGACACTTCAAGTTTTTGAGTCTTTGGTCTTCTATGTCTTCTTATGGAGGCTCAACCGAGTCAAGACACCCTATCTCACGTCATTGACAAAATTAAGGCACTAACAATATTAAGAGTGTATGTGGATGCTAAATTGAAATAAATTGCAATTTTCACTTAATCACTATTGAAGGAAATGCTAAAGCGGGGGTGACAACATTTTAATTCATAATGACAACATAACCCATAAGAAACAAATCTGTGTTTAATGTTAGACTTGAACATAATTGTAATTTGGGGCAATCCCCCATCATAAATGAAATGTACATAATCAACCACTACCAAAAAAACAACCAAAGCCAACGGTCGTGTGGTGGTTTTCCCTACCCCTAAAAGTCAAAAATCTGACAGCTAATATTGGATGTTATTTTCCTTTTTGTATTTTCATTTTTATGGAAATTACCACATCTCGTTAAATTAAAAAAGGGAAAAGAAATGAAAAGAAAATCTCCCCATTGTTGAGGTTTTGATATCCAAGGTCAATTCCTGCCTACCTAGTACTTGAAAAAAAGAAAAAAACTAAAAAAAAAAGAAAAAAGAAAAGAAAATTGTTGATGTTATGAAAAGAACGTGAAATGAAATATGAAATGCTTGTTGGCATGATTGGATATGTGGATTCCCTTTGGATTCTGTGGATCATTTAATGGTTGCCCAAATGATAAGTTCCATAGTCATCCTAGAAAGTGGAATTATGAAAAATGGAGATTTGTTTGGATACAGAGTGGAATTCTCAAATTCATCATACTAAAATCATCTTGTTTCTTGTTTTCAGAGGCTTTATATTGTAGACAAGTGTGATAGGTTAAGGTTTTGAATCCATGTATCCTAACAGCCCAACGTCTCCATTTATGACAATGATGTTGAGCGCGACCAAGATAAGTCTTCTGGTAAAGACTTTAACCCCAACAAAGATAAGTCCTTTGTTTAGGAGCTTAAGCCCATACCCAATGTTTCACTTTCAACACGGTTTTTCTGGTGAGCATTGTATTGTGTTGGGGGATCGCGGAAGCAAGAATCTAGGATAACAATCCAATAGCACAAAGTAAACACAAAGAGAACACAACGATTTTACATGAAAAAATCCTTTCGGGAAAAAACCACGGTACAAAGCGATAGATGATCACTATGAAAGCAGAAATTATGAAGTAAAGAGCTTACCCAATTCGAACAACCTCGAATCTCACCCTTGCTACACCCTTTGAAACCCTTGGATGATTTAGAAACCCTAGAATTTCCTTGATACACTCCCAATTCTGATTGCACTCCAATATATAACCTTTGGAGGAAACATGATGAAAATAGGAAACAAATCTCGCAAATTCACAGTTCTGCAAAAATTTGTATAGAATTTGTCGATGGCATCAAACACTCATCGATGACATCGAAACTAATCCTTCAATGGCATCAAACTAACACCTCAACTGTCCAAAGACAAAACATGATTTTTTAAAAATTCTCAATGGCATCGAACACTTATCGATGGCATCGAAAAGGTGCCTAGTTAGTCTAGTAACCAACTAAAGAAAATTTGAAAAATATCAATGGGATTGAGAACTGTTTGATGCCATCGAAGGTGACATCGAACAGACTGTCGATGGCATTGGCATAACCAATAACAAACTCAATTTAAGACATCTATTACAACTATCTCCACCATGTTTTCAATCTTCAATCAAGTAGTTTCTTGTCTTCTCCACTTATCCCTACCTAACATTATTACTCCATTATTACTTCTCGTGCACACTTTATCCTACTTTTACGCCATCGCCAAGCCCAGAGAAGTTGTGCAGAACTTGAACTTCTCCATAAGAACGACCTTGGTGAGCATGTCCGTCTGATTCTCGCTAGTGTGAATCTTCTTTAGAGTTATGCCTCTTTCTTAAAGCACTTGTCGGATAAAATATCGACGAACATCAATGTGTTTAGTATGTGGGTAATAAACCAAAATTTTTAGCCAAATTGTGTAACGTCCCAGATTTTTAATGTTTTAGATTTTAAAAAACCCTTAAAATTTTTTGTTATAATTAACTCATGTTGTCACTAACCAACCCTTAATACTCAAGGTGAGACTAAACATAGGTAGTCCTGATAAAGAAACACACAAATTCGATTTATCAACCATATAAAGCCAACAAATCCGCCATGATCACTTAAATATCAAGTCTAGCCTCGTGATTTGTTCATCTAGGGCCTAAATCTAGCCGACCTATCACCGACTAATCGAGACAACCGTAACTAAATAAAGACCTACCTAAAGCTAAGAAAATTAGGGGTCAGATCTTAATTACCAAACTAAATTAACCCAACTACTCATTTAGCCTACGAACCAACAGTTTAGAGTGATTATGACCGAATCGCTATTTGTGCTAATTGCGAATAGGCCACATTATGGACTTATCTAATCCAGACACTAATCATTGAGCACAAGAAATCTCCTACCCAATTCATTCTAGAAATACCCTGATTATTCAAATAAACTCTAAACCACTCATTAATGCCTACTAAACCCAAGGCTATAAAAAGACGTTCATCTTAGTGGACTTAAAGTCCATCGTGGGTGGTGAACCAAGAAAGTGCTCAGAACTACTCACCTTCGGCCAGAGGGCAAGTGCTTGAAATACGCGAATGCCCAAGGTTGAAACCCAAAACTAAAGTGAAATAGACCTTCCGCTCTTTCGTGAAGTTACGGCTTTCCAGCCGTTAGATTGCAACCAAACTCGAGGTGTGAGTTAAAGACATTTCCCTGCTCATATCCGTATAGCCGCGACCCCAATCAATCACCGACGACCATTAATCGTAAATGGGGCCCCCACGACTAATTGAAGCATCCAATTGTCGTTCGATTGTGATGAAATGTAGATCTTATAGCGGGCCACCTGCCCCCTAGCATAGATAAACCAGTAGGCCCCTAGAAAGACCCTGTAAGTCGAAAACAGCCTCCCCAAGGCAAGTTTAATGGAAAAAGGGGCACTGGGGCTATTTGTGCACATTCTGATACTATAAATATGCCCATTTTCCACTCTCACTCCTATACAAATTTTCACTTGCAACAAGAGAGAGAGAGGAGAAGAGGGGGAGGAAGTATAGGAGGGGGCTGATTGGAGGATTTGCTTAATCCTCGCTAGCTCGCAACGTAGCTGTGACTGCGCCGCACCACCGTATTTGCCCCGACAACAAATAGAGGTAATTATCGAGCCTTTTCTTGAGATTTGTGCCTTAGAGGTCGATTGCATGTGCCCTTGCAAGCTAACCTCGTTGGCACAGGGTATCGGCAAGTCGATCCACATGACCTTAGACCTAGGAGTGGATCTGAAAATCAACGTACCACTCCAAGGTGCAGACCATTATCTCTAGGTTATTGTTTATCAACCCTTGATGGTCTCAGTTAATGATTAGATGTTGTAGATGAATTTCTGTGTGCTAATATGTTAACATTTTGATTTTTCTATAATATATGTTATTGGTTGGATGTGGATGCTCACATGTTTGATAAAATGTCTAGTTGATTGAATGTGTTGTTTTATAGATGCTTATATGTTTGATTGAATGCTTAATTGAATGTGTTATTTTGTTGATGCCCAAATGTTTGATAAAATGACTAAGTGGATGTGCTGTTTCAATGATGCTTACATGTATGATAAAATGCCTAAGTAGGTGTGTTGTTTCTGTTGATGCTCACATGTTCGATGAAATGCCTAAGTGATTCTGCAGTAGAATTTATTCTATAATTACATATAGTGCTTAGTGCAAGTGATACTTATGATTGCTACGATGTTGGGTCAGTTGACTAACCACCCGAACTAAAGGGGTGGCCCGAGTTGGGTCAGCCACCCTAGGCTTGTTCGATTGACCCTGGGTCGAACATGGACAATCGACAATAGCTGGACTACATGGGATACTTGCACTCAATGCCGGTTGCACAGGAGTTCTCTAAGTCAATCAAACTATCCTAATAGTTAACTGACCATGTGTGTTCACAATTTATGACAATGATAAATAGAATTTAGGATACCCTGATTTTCATTGAATGAGTCTACTTATAACAATTAGTGGTATGATCCACAAGAATCATGGGCCAAACACGGTTGTATGGGACGCCGTGCCTGAGTTGTCGGTCTACACTGGGGTGATGAGCCTCCCCGTAGTGACCAATGAGCAATCAAAAAGGCTATGAGCCTAATACATCAACTAGAATGATTCCATGACAACTCCACATTTGTATTTGGGTGATGACTCTTATATCATTTGTGGGTGCACTTCACTCTTTAGATGATTGCATGACATACTTTGCAGATTCAAACGATCCCATGATACAAGAAATAGTGGATGCCTTGCAAGATAATACTTCGATAGTTGTCACGGATCGAGAGAACCCTTATTCTAAAGCCTCTTCTTCCCCAAATCCTAAATATCTACCATTAAAGGAGGAGCTGACAATGGAACCGAAGTTTGGAACTTTGGAATATGTTGAGACTACATCACTTCTTAAGAAGTTTTCTGAACTTTATTTGCTTGTAGTCTCTGATTTACCATGGGATACTAACGTTGAAACTTCTTCTGTCACAGGCGAATCGTATATACTCTGGATACCTCAAGCAATTCAATGGAAAATTTCTTATGAGGTACGTAAGTTTTTCTGAAAAGTCATGCTCCAGGGCGTCCAAGATTATTGTAAAAAGGGATTTTGGATGATCCTGTTAAGTAACTTACTGAGAAATTAATCAAGATACTGGTCGAAAGAGGAACCTTGTGGCATGACTCAGTAGTTTTTCCTTGCTTTCATAGGACCAGGGTAGTTTACTTTATGTTGTTCTAGAATAGATAATTTTATGCCATTAGGTTAGTTTGCTTCCTGTATTATTTTAGGATAGTTTGCTTTTGTGTCTTCAGTCTCGTGCTGACCGTCTTTCATGCTACGATCTCTTAGAAAGCCTCTCTTGATTCATTATCCAGGTACTATCTTCCCATCACTTCTCATTTACTTTCATTGTCTCATGTGCATTGCATGCTCATATCTTTTACATTGAGGACAATGTAGATTTTAGGTTGGGGGTGGGAGATTAGGTTTCCAAATCAGTGTTTTCTTGGTCTTGAGCAAAAATTGTGAAAATTTTTAAATTTTTTTGAAATTTCTTGTGAATTCGAAGTGATTTTGACAACCATCTAGGGCACTTAGAATTTCAAGATACGTGATGTTGGTAATTTATGACTCTTGGATTCAGTATCTGTTAGATTTCACAGCTAAGTTTGAATTGTTAATCCAGAATTAGAAGTTGTAAACATTAATTGAGTCATGCTTTCACATGTCACATCTTGCTTTCACATTAATGTTTCAGTTTGATATTGAAGGGTTAACTTGGTAATCACTAAGCATGTAAGGAACCAACATGGAAAATTTGCCCGTCATGATCAATTGAAGAAAAAGAAAAAACCTAGCAAAAAAAAAAAAAAAACAAATACTTTTGGAAAGAGTTGGGTGAATAATTTTCACCATAGGTTTGCTCCCTATAGGTAAGGATTTGATTCCCCTTCTTGGCATTACTTTTAATGGAAAAATCAAAAGTTGAAAGAATGAAAAGATGATCTGTAAGGTAAGTTTTGGTTATCATGAATTCTTTTACTGGTTACCAATGATATCTTGAAATAGAGAAGTGAAGTTTAATGATGATAAGTTAATATTACACTATACACCCATGAAACTCGATGTTTAGAATTTTTCTAATTAATGAGTTAACATTTTGAACTTGATTATAAAATTTACCATGCGGTTGAGTTCAGGAGAAAGTAATACCCAACATTCATGAATCTCAATTCTCGTATCTGGATTATTCTACAAAATTCACTCGAGTACATATAAATTATCATGTAGTTCTCAACTAATTTTTCACATACTTTGCTCAAGACTAGCAAGATGCTGGTTAGGGGTTGTGTTAAGGGTCAAATATTACATATCAGACCCCAGTTATTGCCTAGATTTACGAACATGGTAGGGTTTAATGGTCCACTTTAATCATGTTTGTGATGTAAGGTTTATTTAAGAGCTTGTACTACAAAAGGGTGCTAAAAGTATGGACTTAATGCTCTGAATTCACCAAGGCAAAGGACAGACCTCAGGGGACCAAGATCGACGGATTTACACGCTAGTGATCTGAGAAATTCGAGAAACTGAAGCTGAAGTGGCTTGAAAGTCAGCCAGAATGCAAGATCACAGGGTTTCCACCATCTGTTCAACTGAAAACTTCATAGATGGCCTCAGGACCATAAATTAACCATTCACGTCGATATTCATCCATTGGATCCTTCTGGAAGTGTCCCAACGGACAAATTAGACCCTAAAATTTGAATTATGGGCCCACCTGCAAGGTGGATATGCCTCAATTTTGGTCCCAACTATTAAAATGATATAACAGATCTGATGGACAGAATGGATATTTCACACCCATCACAGTGGACCCCACATGCAGTGTGCGTGTACATAGCACGTCTGCACATAAGCCGCACTAGACCGGGAGTCCCGATCAAAGTCGGCTAACCCAACTCCTTGCACAAGAACGGACAGCGTCCTTCATTGTCCATCCTTTTTTTTCCAGTTGTGAGGCCCGTTTATCATCCCGATCAATGATTTGGATCATCCATTCGTCTCGTGGGGCAGCCACAACCCACGTCTAGGTGTCGGAATTCCAGAGAACAACATAGATCAGTTTTCAACTGTTCAAACGCAGGTTGGACGACAAAATGGAAAAGTAAGTGGGCCACGTCAGAAGCACTCCAAAACTGACCATATTAAAATGGGTTTTCGAGCTGAATCTACTGGACGGTGTGGATTTTCAAAACAAAAGCGAAGTGAGCCCCACCGAACACGTCAGCGCAGGTTGGAACCAAGATCACGCGTCTGCAAAATTCGGATCTTCTGGGGAGTTGTGTGACCCAGAACGTGATCGGATCGGTAATCTAAACCGTCCACGTGAAGCCCCAGTCAGGCTTGACCCTAGCCGTGATGGCAGATGCAATAATCGGGACGATCAACGTCCTGATCTTTAGTCCAAACGTAGTCTTTTGTACGTTTCTTGCAGCGAGAAACAGATCTTGCGCATGAAGCCTTTTTTGCGTAAAGAGTTGCGTAAAGAGGAGTGCGTAACTCCTCACTGCCCAGGCCATCTAACCGACCTTCCTACCTCTATAAAAGAAAGAAAAGAGAAGGGAGAGAGGGAGTAGATAGAGAGAGATTAGAGTAGAATTTATTTTTTTTATTTGTTTAATTCTATTACTTTTTATTTCTTTAAGGATGATTAGCCTAATCATGTTTAGGTCAGGCTAAACCTCTTAGCTAGGGCTAAGAGGTGAAGCTTGTAACGTGATGGGAGACTTTTTGCTATGCCTTTTGTTTAGATTGAACTGATGTTGATTTTAGTTTAATTAAGAAAATATTTTTAGTTTTTAATGGTCTGTTTTGACTAAAATTACAATGGGTCTGCGATAGCTTTGAGCATGTTCCTTTCCTTTTTATGTTTATAACGTCAGGAAGCCCTGTTGTTCACCATCGTCTCCTGGGCATGGTCGGATGACGGTACCCTTCCTAACCTTCATACATTGTTGATTGGTTGGTAATTAGTTTAATTCTGTTATTTACTTTGTCTCCTGGGCATGGTTTGGTGATGGAATTCATTCTAATTCATATTCTTTTCATCTCTTGAAAACTATATCAAAGGAAGTTCAGTCTTGATTTACATGATTACACTCTTCAACTGGATGAAGATGGGACTCTAAGTCTAGTTGAGTTCTTGAAGCAAGTATAAGGTCTCCCTGATCTCTACAAGTGGATCCTCTGAATCCCTAGTTTCCTACCTCTGATTTCTCTAAAGTTTTAGATAATTATTTCATCATTATTCCTTAAATTATAGTCGATTTAGATTTTATCTTAATCTAGTTCTAGTTCTACTTAGTTTCAGAGTACGTACAAGTTTCCGTCCCTTGGGATTTGACCTCGGTCTCACCGAGTTTATTACTACATCACAACCCTATACTTGGGGAGTGAACATTTAGGGACTTGTAAACTCATCTTATAGGAACGTATAAATCAGGGAGAATATTCACCCAAGGTGAGGATTCACATTATTTGCCTTATGCATTTGTTGAATTCCATGTTAGTTAAGTTTAGTAAGTTATGAAATTTTAACAGGCAAGGTCTAGTGAACTTGATTCATTGCCATTAATCCCGCTTAATGAATTTTGTGTGTTTACATTTACTTCTCATATTCATGATATAAGTCATAGAATCATGTTGTATTTTTTTATTACATCTTGTGAGAAAGATCATGTTACAGTATTCTTATTTTAGTTGGAAAATTAAAATTACTAAATGGAATAGATACACATATATGCTAGCATTCTATACTTGCGCGATCTAATCCAATTTAAAGATAGAAGAATTATATAGAAGTATATCAAAGTGAGGTCAAATTCATGACTCAAAGTTGAAAGTTATGTCAAGGACCTTAAGATTGGGTAGTAACCACAGTTTAAGGGATGTCATTGCCAAATCCAAGAGACGTGTGGGCATTATGGTGCATAACATCCACGCATAACATATGGGCTTTACTGAGTGCTTGATGTAAGCCACATCCTGCTAGGTCTACTAAGAATTTTACCATTATATTTTAACCCTCAGGTCGAGTGCATTCATACCACTATTGGCCACTCTCTTTACATGAGGCTTTTCCGGGTTTTTAGAACCTCCTCGGGTGTATCCTGAATACTTTTCTAGGAGACTAAATTACCTTGGGCGCTCTCACTACATGTTCTTTTCCAGTTAGTCAGTCTACCGCGGGTGACCCCTTCTTTTGACAGGTGGATGTGCATCCCCAGGTCTGTGACTTTAGACATACATCCATACATTCATGCACATGTTTATATGATTTTACGCTCATTATGAATTGCTAAGTTGGTTTAAACTATATTGGAATACTCTGATATGTATGAAATGTTTGAGAGAAATTCTCACTGAGTTATCACTCACCCTATTGTTTGGTTGCACAAAATAGATGCAGGTTTATTGACGGAGGAAGACCCCCCAGATGGGATCCCAGATATGACTGATGAGGAGTCTGGTGAGGAAGGATACTATGCCAGTGTGGTTGAGCCGTTTGAGCTCAACTAGTAGTCTATGATTTACATGCTTTCACTATTAGAACCTTATGCTTTTAATTCCACGGAATGTAATTAAAATCCCCTGCTGAGGGATTTCATTTTGCTGACTTTTACATGTATTAAACTTCTTCGTTAATGTTTGACATCTATTGCTTATATAGTAGTTGTCTTATTTTATGTCATGGAATTTTCTATAATTAAGATGTATGGTAGTATACTTTTTAACGTAATACTCGGGTTCTCATTTGCAAGTGACTCTCCTCGGGTTATGAGAACTAGGGTGTTACAGGTGCATTTTAACTTCTAAGTGTGTGATTAAATTTATGCTTTTCCTTCGCTCGTTCCTCTGTATGATCTAAACTTATTGGTGTTTGGCTTGCTTTTGCTTTAGATACAAGGAGCATTTGATTAGTCATCTTTCAATAATGGTCGTACTTCTCATGATTTGGAAAGATGGGGAGTATAGTTAGGGTAACTGGTTCCAGTTGTAATTTCTTACCTGACTTTTGGGCCTACATTATTGAATTATAGCATAACTTCTAGGAAATGCTTCGATATTGAGAATTGGAAAATGATATTGAATGGGTCTTATAAGGAGGTCAATGGCAAGGAGGGATGATGATGGTGATGTGATGGATGTGAATGTTGATTGATCTAACAAGAAGTTGAGTGCACAATAATGATCACAACCACCTGGTGGGAAATCTCATCTTTAAGAGGGATTTTTTAGATCGAGCATAGATGTTCTTCATCACTCGTGAGTTCATTACCTATTAGGCTTCATGAATATGTTTTGGGAAGTAACAATCACTTTACTAGTTGTTTGTGCTTTTTATAAGTAATCAAATGAGTTTTATGTGTGATATTTATGTTTAGGAATTGATCGACCATTGTAGTTATTGTTTGGTTGTGGATCTCTCTATTTAATTTACTGTTCACAACTGTACTCAGAAATTTTTTGGTGCCAGACTGTTCCAATTTGCTGAGTTCAATTCACTGTTGATTCAATTCAATATATTTGGAATTTAACCCCCACAAAGATTGTCTATTCCGAGCTAGAGGTGGGCAGGGGTAGGCAATCTGGTTCCGATGATTTGTAATTAGGCCGTTGGGAATGGGGGTGTCGGTGTTGTCCTATTTTTCATAGTGAACACTAGTCATTCTCCCTTCGTTGAATTGAATGATTGCAATCCAATTTGATTGAATATCGAAATGCACACCATCTAATTGAGATGAAACTATTAGTTTAATAAAGAGTAAATAACCGGACTAATTTCCTTAGCATTCACATTGAGAATGTAGGTGACAAATGACGATTAGGTTACTTCCAAGTTGGAACCGAAAGAAGTGTAAATGCAATTTGAGGGTTGATTCCTAATTACAAATACTTGGAGACATCATTAACTTCTGTCATTTCCTCTTGATTGAAATGATTGTTCACAATTCAATTCACAAGTAGGCCCAAAATCTATGCACCCTAAGTGTTGGACAAACTATTAATGAGGAGGGTAAAGTGTAAAGAGAAAAGGGTAACGATTTTAGGAAAAGACTACAAGGGGGGAGAAGACAAACCTCTATTTAAAACAACATGAAATAAAGCATCAAACATGCATGATATGCCAACCAACAGCACAAGGGCCATCCTATTCAATGGTAGTAATCAAACACTGCTTTTCCTACAATAATGTGTAACTTATTCATGTACTTGTTTGTGGTAGGTTAGCTTGGGCCAATGCAAGTCTGCAATGGAGATTGTGACCTTGAGCACCTTAATTTCTAGTGAGTGAGCTACTACTGAGGCACTCAATTTCTATTGTATGCAATAAAAAGTATGTGTTCGCATGATCCAATCAAACATAAGGTTACATGTGTGATCAAGGACATCTATTTAGATTTTGTGTGTTATTATGATGTGTAGGTGTGCCGGAGTCATACTCAACTCAATATTTGATTGAACATTGGTGAGTCCGCACCAAAACAAATGCATGGGACTAGATTCAGAAATTTAGCTATCGAGTCAGCCACTGATTGTGATTAGTGATCAGGTGATTTGCCAAAAGGTAGGGGTGAGTCCTTCTTGATGGATTCTTTTTGCCTTACAACTTTAAGACTTTTCTTTCACCAGTAATTGCAATCAATATTTCTCATAGGAATAAAGATGAACAAATAAATAAATAAAAGTTAAAACAATGCCAATTTTATTAATATGTGAATAAAACTCATTACAATCAACAAAATATCAAATCAACTAGAGACAAAAAGAAAGATAAATACCTAACGCGTCCGTGAAAATAGATGATTAGTGCAGATGGTCAGCAGGATGTGACTAGAAAGATAATCGTCCAAGTAAGGATTCAATTAATCAAGATTTAGATAATTAAGCTTGCGGATATTTAATCTAATTGTATGGTATTATAGTGATGGTACTTGACAATAACGATATATACTAAGGCTAGGTTATGCTATGCAAGGATAAAAATAAGGATAAATGTAAAGGAAAGATAGATTGTGTTTAGTGTGGGGGCCCCAACTCTTTATTGCATGCTCCTTTTATACACTTCTAGGAGGCGAGTGGCCTTTACTAAGTTTCCTTATTAATCCTGGATTCTTTGCAATTTTGGCATGCATTCTGAATAGGAAGGTCTCCACTTTTATGTAAATGCTCCCTTATCTGAGACCTTTTGTATAACTGCATTTGGGTTCGAAGAAATCAGGGGAACCTCTATCGTCCATTGATTTCAGACCTCAAATCGATCATAATCATGCATCTGAATGACCCGATCAAACCATCTCTTGCATTACCTTAATCTTGCCCTCCCTTCTTGTTGAGACTCAAATGTTGCACATTTATCCTCTCACATGCATTGTTTTCTCATGCATTCGAGCACTAAATTGATTTAATTAGATATAATTCTACATGCAAGGTGACTACAAAATCAAGGAAGATTACATGCTTAAATGGACAATTTAAAGCCCAAACTCAAAAAGTGTGAAGAATTGAAGAATTAAGGACTCGATGAAGATTTCTAGCCATGAAGGTCCAAGGAAACAAGTACGGAAGGAAGGAAAGAAGAATAAATCAAAAGAATGAAGATCAAAGAAGAAATCCTGATTTCGATACAAAAAAAGTAAATTTTCATAAATACGTCAAAATGATAAAAATCCAATTTTTTTAGAATGAGCACTGTAGAATCTGATGGTGCCACCGTGGATCCGTTGGTGCCATCGTGGATCCAACGGTGCCACTGTCGATATCTGGACATTTGACAGTGCTACCGTGTATGTGACGGTGTCACCTTGGGAGGTTGATTTATGTTATGCAATTTTGCATAATGTGGCTTAATCCACAAGCCCCTTAGCCCGGTTTGAGTTAATTTTATATAAATGGGGTCTCTAATCTTGTTTAGGGTATCTAAATGGGTTTTAGAGGAGAGAGAATACGAAGACGAAGATGTTAGACATGCTAAGATAATCACTTAACTAAGGCTAAGGGATGAACTGCTTAATGGAATTTTGATATTTAATTCATTTTTAATTCAAGTTATGGGTTTTTTTAAAGTTGAATGGTGATTGTGTGTGATTGAATTCTTAGATTGGAGAAGGAATCAATCTGTAAAATTGATTGATCTATTGTAGCTTCTGAGTACAATAAATGTTTCTAATTTCATGTAATTGATTACCTAGTCTTCATGAGAGATCAACCTATCTCAATTCTTATCTTGTTGGATTATTGTTAATTGATTTTACAAGTTTATATTCCAATTAGAATGGATTGGAATCCTGTTCTAGTTGAGTTATAAATTTGAGAAAATGAATTAATGTTGGATTATATTAAGGATTCTTGGATCTTTAGTTGTGCTTTAATTATTGTTTTTATACTCTTCTAATTGTTGGATTAAAAACCAAATAAGCTGTTAGGTCTAGTTGTGTTTAAACCTACACTAAACCCAATGGAACGATCTCAGACTCCCGAGTTATTATACTATTGCGAATCCCTGCACTTGGGGTAAGTAAGAACAGGTTTTTGGCATTGTTGTTGAGGATTGTAATGGTTTTGAACACTTTCGGTTAGGATTTTACTTTCTAGACTAGGGTTTTGTTTTCAGTTCTAACCTAGGGATTTAGTTTATATATAGGGTTTTGATTTCAAATTTCTAGTTAGGTCTTTCACAGATTTTTTTTCTAGAATACTGTCTATGTGTCTATTTTGCAGAATTTTCGAACGCTAGTTCTCCATTACCAGTAACATCCTTCCCTCATCTCTTCTCATTGCTTTCTAGTTGATTCTAATTGTTATACAATTTTTAATTTTCATTGTAGGATCTATTTCTTAGGGTTAGGTTTAAAAATTAATTTTCTATGCGTGGTTCATGCCCAAGTGGATTAGGCATCATACACAACGACTTCTAAGTAAAGGAGGTTTAATTAACGGGCTCTCCATTCACCGTCAAGTTTGAAAATGCCTGAATACCCCTAAACCATCCCAAACCATGGCTGGCTACAAATGCTCCAAACATGGTTGAGCAAGAGCCACACTTTGCTGAGAATATTGATGTTGAACCTGACACGCTACCAGCTAGGACGATGTGTGATGAAATGGGGCACACTATGTTCCTCCAGTTAGAACTTTGAAAGCTTTATTGAAATGGGCTTCTTCATGTCTCTTATAAACATCTTTCATCTCCTAAGAATATTTTGAAGGTGGCACTCCTCGCCAAAACTTAGTTTTATAATATTTTTTGAAAGTAGAAATAGGCCCAACTGTAGAAGAGATACCTGAAGTCTTTGCCACGGCTCGGTCAACCCTACTTCTTGTTGTTAAAGGCTTTATTGATACAACTGATGTAGAAAAGGAGCAGGAAGTTTAGAAATAGGACTTGGGAGAGGTCCACGATCTAAAATTTTCCTCAAAATGAGGGGTGCTTTTGATGCTAGCAATGGTTTAGTTGGAGGAGCTTTGGGTTCACAACTAGCACCTTTTGGCATTTTAGCTTAGGAATTACTAGATTGGCCACCTTTACTGCTGAAGGAGAAGTGGTTGGAGTGGTTAATGTTGTCCTCCTTAACCGTCTCTTTCTCTGACTTAGAGAAGTGGCTAGTTTGGACCCGATTTTCTTCTTATTATCCTCGGTCGATGATTTCTTCTCGACCAGAGGTTTATCTATCCTTATAGATGAGGGGAGAAGTTAGACAATAACGAGCTCAGTGGATTCAGTAACCAAATTCTTAAAATAAATTTCCCACCAATCACAGAAAGTGAGCATCTGTCGAGGGAAACTTGAAAAAATAGGAGGGTCCAAAAGTTGCGCACATTGCCTCAAAATTTTTGGCAAGAGTTTGGAAGATATCAATCAAATTTATTAGTGCTTGCTCATAGAGAGGTTGATTGCTGGGTCTTGTGAGTGAATGGATAAGGAAGGCATTGTGCAAGTCTAAATTGACGAGCCAAGAGATTGGGGCAATATTGCTTGACCCATCCCTTAGCATTAATACATGTCTCCACATTACCACCACAAGGAAGATTTCTATAGAGAAGGTAGCTCTCCCAAGCTTTGTCTCGGAGTTTAGCCATCTCCACATTGGCCGTTTCATATTCTTCAGTAAACCAAGTTGGACTGAATTCTTTATCGATGAATGGGTAAAAGGATTTGTTGGGGGTTTACAAAAATTAAGGAAAAGTGCATATAATTGGCAAAAGAATGGGTGGCTCTAGGGTAACAAATGTTCTGTTGGCTGAAAGAAGTAAAAGAACTTGGAGGAGGATAGGATTTTCAAGGGCATAATAAAAATATTCATACAGCCACGTCTGGAGAAGTCAGAGAGGTCCTCTGTTGTGGTAGAAACCTTTGATTTTTTTCATCAAACATGTTGTAATACAAGTGGTCAAGTACGAATGGAACAAGAGCTAGCTGATGACCTCTGGCTAGTGCCTCAGCCAGATAAACATATTCTTTGGTTATTTGAATAGCGTTCTCACAAAGAAAATAACGATAAATCCACATCAGTAGGAATGCCGTGTGCTCCTAGTCATCAACAACCACATGAGATTTGCATTAACTAGACAAGAAATTTGAATACACGCCCATTCTTGTTTGGAAGATCGAAAAAATGCTCATCATCTTAGGAAAAATTGGGACAAATTGAATCTCCAAATAGAAGAAGATGGGTAAAAGTGCAGATATCCATGATTGTTGGACTCATCAGACCATATCTGAAATGGAAAGTACTGGTCAACCCACTCCAAAAGGCTGAATGTAACACCTTGAAAATCGGGGGTCGTGTATAAACTCAACTCCCGAGTTCCAAACCGTCACTTATGCAACAAAAATGATTATGATTTATTGTTGTCTAATTTAAAGCATTCACATGAGTAAAAGTATACCAAAACTGCAATTCATACTTTAGATCCAGTGATAAAAGCAAGCGGAAGACTAAACAATATATATATCACTGTATGGAAAAAATAAAGTAAATCTCATCTGTCTCCAAAGTATGACTACATCTCTGAGTCTCAAATACATATACATGAACAAAAATGTAATGTTCAAAATAGTCCCACTGAAGTCCCATCGATCCAGGTTGCCTACGGAAAGCCATCGTGATACTGCATGTACGAGAACTCGTCCTGGTCCTCGTCGATGTCTGGCTCCACCTCCTGGATCTCAGCCTCACCTGCATCTACAACAGGGTCTGGTGGGTGTTGCAAACACCATCCCGTAACGTGGGAGTGAGTGATCAACTCAGTGGAATCATAGAGCAAGGATTAGCATGTTCACAATTCAATCATGCGATAATAGTAAAGCAGTAAATCAGACAATCCTAATACTGTTGTTAATGCAAGATGACATGACGTGATGTATGCCCTCACCGACGATCTCCCTCATACGGCAACATCTTACGACCGCGGCATGCCACACTCCCTAGAGTGCTCCATATCTTCCAGGCACATGCAATGCTATGGTGATATGATTTCCAAGTTGTTATTAGTCCGTTCAAACAGCAGGATTGAGAAACTAAGGTACTTCCCTTGTATCAATCCCAACACAGATCCTATCTAGGGTCGTCACTCCTAGTAATCTCATACGATGTATATTTCGTAGGTCACTGCAAGGGCTGCCAGGGCTGTTGCTCGCACTCGTTGCACCGCTCCCCCATCACCTTATCAATACAGGCCTACCGTACTATACTGCAACGGAAGGGTCGTCGCCACCCGTGGACTCAGAATACGCTCGCGGTCACTACAAAGGACTCGTCGCCTGATCAGTGTAGGCCGACAGCTAGAATATAGTGTCTCATACCACCATAATCTGCTCACGAGTCTAGGTGCTCACTGGTCACTACGGGGAGGTTTGTGGCCCCAGCGTAGGCCGACAGCTCGACCACGGTGTCCCATACCACCATGCCCGGCTCATGAGTCTTCGTGGATCAAGGTACCATGGTTAACAGGGTTTTCAATGGTAAGTTCAGTACCCTAGGTTCAAGCAGTTATGACTCATAAAGGGTGAACATACATCGGCCAGTCGGGTTACTTGACGGGCTCGACTAGCGCGACCGCATCTCAAGTCGAACGACATGAAGTGCGTAAAATACTTCGCATGGCCTAACCACTGCCGCCAACTCCAAACACGAATCACGTTCATCGACGCGTCGTTCGTGGCTAAGACCAGCCAGCCACGAATTCGCTCGGTTACCGACTGCCTGGGCTAAGTCTAGTCCCAAACAATTATGGAATTACATCAGCAATCTAAGTAAGAGTATTGGAATTGAAATACAATCATGTGAGCATGTTAACACATGTTATAACATTCAACTTAAGCAAATCTTCAAACACATACATTCCATGCATGTAATGGAATCATGCATATGGTCAACATGTAGGAAATCATTTAGGTCAGCATATTCATTAAGAAATAAATCTCGAACCACCACATAACATCATTTAATTCAATACATACTAATACAAGCATTTATACAAACACCTACACTACACACTTAAGTCTACATATAGTATGTCGACCCGAAGTGCGCAACTAGGCGAATCTCTTCGCCAAACTAATTATGCAAGCATTCCTAACTCCCTAATGCGACAACAAACCATGTCAATCACGTCAGTAAAATATGAATGTAGACCGTACTTCCTACAAATGACTAAAATGCCCTAAATCTCATATTCTTCGTTAATTTACGAAACAGGAAACGGAGAGCATGTTGTACATATCAAACGGCGATGCCGTCGATAATTTACTATTAAACGATATTGAAAGCATTGTAAACCGTCAATCAAAGCGTCTAAAATCCTCACCTTATGTCTTACGGATGCGTGATTTTGAACGGAGCGTGTACGCTTCGTCTACGGCAGTAGGAGGACCTATTTTACAAGTTACGTTAGCTAACACGCTATGAATCTAAGTAAACCCTAAATCAGCAAGTTCTAGGGTTGTTTTATACTTGAGAGAACGGAGAAATCACCAGCCAGATGATTGGGAAGAGTTGCTGAAGTAGTAGCAACCGGTGGCTCGGAAGCGAAAAAAATTCCTTCCACTCTCTCTCTCAAACTCTCTCTCCTTTTCCTAGGGTTTGTAATTTTCGGATGGGAGAGAGAAATGAGGGTTTCAATCCCTTTTATAAGCTTAAAAATGTCGAAAACAGGCTCCGGAACGAAGTTTACTTGGTGCCTATCCATTTCGGGGCTGTTTCGATCTAAAAGATACTTTCTGGTGGTCCCCTGGTCGATTGCGATCGGACTTAAGCTCATGCGTACCAGATGTAGCACGTATTAAGTTTTCAGTCTAGCAGGGTTCGCAGATCGCACGTGGCGGACCAGTTTCAGTTCAGCGGTCACCGCACGTAGATCAGGGCTGAAAGTCTCATGATAATAAATAGAAATTTTTCCTGATCCGAGGGTGTAATCTGAATGAATTCTGACGGTTAGAATGCTTAATACTGACGCATCAAGTCGTGTGCCAGATTTGAATTTGAAATTCCAATTCTGTCCCTATTCGCGGTCTCCTCAGTCCGGGTTCAACGAAATAGTCTGTGATTGTCGGTTTGACTTGATTTTCGAAATGATTATCAAGTCCAGCTGGGCGGTTCTAAAGCTCTAAGATAGGAGGTATCGGACTTTCGACGCACGGTCTAAATCCAATACAAGAATTCAAAGTGGTCCAGAGAACAAACCCGCTTAGAGTTTGGTCCGAGGTTATAGAGTATTGTGGAGTCGTTTGTTCTACTCGATTTGGGTCTTGTAGAACGTATTTAAAGTGATCAGGGACTATTTTCCAGATACTTTAGCGTTGCGCTAGCTAACTTACGCTTAATTTCCATGGAAATTAATTCTGCGAGATTTCGGGTCGAGTTGGTCCTCGAGCCCAAGTACGGATTTTTCACGGGCGTTACACTGAAGCTACAATGAGAACAGAAGTTTTCGTTATATACTTGTGTAGAAATAGACTGATACATTTATAGATGTCAACCCATCTACAGTTATCATGGTGTTTTTTTTCTACTCGGTCGAACCATTTTGACCATCCTGGGTCTCGACTAGGATCTCGATGTCTTGAGGGAATTGACCATGTTCGAAAGAGAATCAAATTGAAGAAGTTTTTCAAACAAATAGCCAGGAAAGAATGGGTATATGGATTGAATTTTTTTAGGAGTGACTCTGGGATGAAAAGTTGGGCCGAGCATAAGAAATGATCTGCCATCGACAGGAGTATAAAAAATAATGTCATCAAACGCCATATTAGATGGAAAAGTATCCAGTTCTATTAGGACATCTTCCTGGTAATAAATTGGAGAAGAGGATGAAAAAGCAACCATGACAATTTGTAGAGATTTCGGGACTTTCAGACAAGAGAGGAGTGTAAGATGAAAGACTTGTAAAAGATTACAACCAATTTTAAACACAGGTGTGTGTGTGTGTGTGTGTGTGTGTGTGTGTGTGTGTGTGTGTATCGATCGGGATTATGCACATTAATGAAAGGATAATCATGATTCCTCGTATAATACGATTTCATGTGATGTTTCGCGATTATGGCTGCAAAAAAAGAGCAAAATTGCCGTTCGGTTTTCGTTTTAGTCGGACAGAAGCAATGGGGAGGTGGCACGTGGAAAGACGACTGGTTACATTAATTGCATTGGACAATGAACCACCATCACTTTCACCTTTTACCCAAAGACGAAGCGACGTGGGGGGCAATGTTGTAGCCTATTTCTGATCATTCCTAAAATAATTAATTAGAAAAGAATGTTTCATTACATATGAAAGAAATGATATGCGAAAGATCTTTAGAGATATTTAGAATTCTTTCTATGGAACTATAGCTGGCGCTAGAAGGATGGACATGTCATCTAATTATAACGCGCAACTGAGAAGTCTAAGAAGTGAAAAGCGGTCCAATGAGATGAACTATTAAAGGAATACGAAGGATTTGGAAGACTAAACGTGACAACGATTCAACTAACATATCCAACTAAATATGACGCATATCATCTAGATAATTATTCTCTTCCAAAAAAAAAAAAAACCCTCTAAATAGCCAAGGAAAACAATAAAGGGACACACAACACTAATCCAACAAATCTAATCAAATTTATCTTATCTTAGCAAAATCAATAATCTTAGCTTTATCTTAGGAGTAGCGGTAATCTTTTAGCTATAATAATTAGTTATAATACAAGTCTACGCTCCTATACTGGATTATATCCAATTTCAATACAAGCAGTTGTTCTTTTAGAAAGGCTTTTTGCAATTACTCTTTGTACCGACTGTAAGTATTTCCTTTTTGTTTAATGGCACTGGTATATTATAGTCCTCTTGTATGGAAGGCAAGAAGAAACCCATCTTTGGAGGAAGAACCCCCACCATATGATAATCACTTGATCACTTTCTTACAATTTATGAGTGTTGGGATTTGGTCAGCGGAATCACACAGATATGGATCTAGGATATCAATCCAAGAGTGCCAAGCAAACACAAAAGAATACGAAGATTTAACATTGAAAACCCTTACGGAAAAAAACCATGGCACAAAGTGACAAAAATTTCACTATGAAAGCACAAATTACAAGGATAGAGGACTTAGTCGACTTGTGCAATCCTTAAACCTCACCTTTTCTCCACCCCTTGAAATCCTAGAACCCTTAGAATACCTCCTAGTCCCGTATCCACCCCTATTTATACACTTAGAAACAAATGGAAACGAAACAGGAAACAAAATTTGTATTTTCGCAAATGAATTTGCGTAAACCTTCGATGACATCGAGCAACCTTCGATGTCATCAAAGAAAGACCAAAATTGTTTAGCGAACGAGGCTAAAAATCTCGAAAAAAGTTAATAGCATCGACCGGCTTCGATGTCATCGAGTTGTCTTCGATGACATCGAAGTTGGTTCGATGACATTGAACCATGAACCATGAAAAAATCAGATTGAGGACATCTGTTTATAACAATTTCCACCATGTCTTCAATCTTCAAACGTAACTCCTTGTCCCCTTCTCTTATCTCTGCTGCACATCATATCTTCATCAATGCTTCTCCTGCACACTCCGTCCTTTTATTATGCAATTGCCAAGCTCAGAGAAATTGTACAAAACTTGAACTTCTCTGTAGGAATAACCTTGGTGAGCATGTCTGCTGGATTCATGCTAGTGTGAATCTTCTCCAGTGTTACGCCTCCTTCCTCAAGCACCTATCGGATAAAATGGTGACGAACATCAATATGTTTAGTACGTGAGTGATAAACTGAATTTTTAGCCAACTTAATAGCGCTCTCGATATCACAGTTAACCGGCATGACCTCCTGCCGAAGTCCCAACTGATTTATCATGCCTCTAAGCCAAACATCTTCTTTAAACACTTCTGTTATTGCCATATATTCTCCTTCGGTCATAAAAAGAGCCACCACGGACTAAAGCTTCGACATTCAATTGATTGCTCCACTCGTTAGTACAAATGAGTAACCTTAAGTTGACCTTTTAGAACCCAAACTGACTACTTAGTCTGAATCCACATACCTTACCAACTTTGCTCCTGTCTTTTTAAAAGTTAGACATAGTCTTTTGTACCTCGAATGTATCAAAGTAACCATTTCATCGCTTCCCAATGTTGCTTGCCGAGATTTGACATGTATCTACTAACAACATCGACTATTTGTGAAATATGTAGTCTCATACAGACCATGATATACAATAAACTTCCAACCGCATTCGAATAAGGCACATGAGACATAACTTATTTTTTCTCATTTGATTTAAGACATTGTTCTGAGAAAAGTTTAAAGTGAGCCTCGTGGGGAACCCTCACCAGCTTTACTTGGTCCATTCCATACTTGATTAGCACCTTTTTAAGGTATTCTGCCTATGATAACCAAAGTCCACTCTTCTTCCTGTCTCTATAAATATCTATGCCGAGAACCCTTTTTGTAGCCTCCAGATCTTTCATCTCGAATGTTCTTGATAACTGAGTCTTCAGTACATCAATTTCAGACATATATATGACTGGTGATCAATATATCATCAATATATAATACTAGGATGATGAATTTTTCATCACTTAGTGTATTATAATAGACACAATGATCGTATTCACTCTAAGTAAATTTCTGACTCAACATGAAAGAATCAAATTTTTTATACCACTATCTAGGCGACTATTTCAGACCGTACAACGACTTCATTAATTTATAAAATTTTTCTCTACCACTTTAATTTCGTAGTCCTCTGATTGCTTCATGTAGATCTGCTTTTTCAACTCTCCGTGCAGGAATGCAATCTTGACATCCATCTGTTCCAGCTCGAGATCATATTAGGCAACTGGTGTCAACACGAATTTGATAGACACTTGCTTAACCATTGGCCAAATATCTCTGTAAAGTCGATTCCTTCTTTTTGAGCATAACCCTTCGTTACTAACCTTGCTTTGTATCCATCCTGTTTCCTTTTGAATAACCACTTGCATCCAATCACTTTTCGGTCCATTGGAAGCTCCACCAGCTCCCATGTGTGATTTTTATACAACGAGTCCATCTCATTATCCATAGCCGCCCTCCACTGTTCTGCATCAGGCTCACTGAGAGCCTCCTGAATAGTAGACGGGTCTCCCTCATATATAATGAGGGCATATGCAATATTAGAGTCGTCTCTGTATCTTGCTAGTAACCTATGATCATGCGATGGGTTCCTTCTCACAGGTGGTTACTCCACCTGATCGTGTACCTCTGTCTATACATCTGTCTCTGCCTGAGTATCATTTATGTCAATCTGAACGTCTACGATCAACCTTTCCGGTTCCTCTTGCTATTCTTCATCATTCTTATGGAATAAAGAGCTTTCATCGAATCTGACGTCATGGCTAGTGATGACCTTGCATATGACCTTGTCAAATAACCTGTAACCTTTCACACTAACACCATAGCCAACAAAAATATACTTTTTGGTTCTATGGTTTAGCTTATCTCTTTCAAATGATGGTACATGAGAGTAAGCTTCACATCCAAATATGTGCAAATTTGAGTAGTCTAGCTTATGACCACTCCACACTTCCTCTGGGATTTTACATTTAATTGCCGTAGATGGGAACCAGTTCACTAAATAGCAAGCCGTGTTAACGGCCTCTGTCCATAGGTCCTAGCCTAACGCAACATTATTTAACATGTATCATGCCCTCTCTAAGAGAGTCTGATCATTCGCTCAGCCACACCGTTTTGTTCGGGCAAGTGGCTCATTGTGTTATGCCTAATGATCCCTTCATCCTTGCAATATTCATCAAACTCAGTGGAAGTGAATTCTCCACCATTGTCAGTCCTTAAAACCATTATTTTTTGCCTTAACTGTTTTTCCACCATTACCTTTCGTTGTTTGAATATGGTGAAAAATTCAGATTTATGTTTCATGAAGTAAACCCAAACTTTCCTGGAGTAGTCGTCAATGAATGAAACAAACCATGACGACCCCTTAATAGAAACTTCTGACGATGACCCCCATACATCAGAGTGTACATAATTAAGCACTCTCTTATATACATGTTTTCCAATTTGAAAAGATAATCTAGATTGCTTACCATATATACAATGCTCGAATATATCTAAATCAGAATTTTTAAAAGTTGGAATCAAACATTGATCAGAAAGTACCTTCATGCCTCGCTCGCTCATGTGGCCCAGACGAGCATGCCACATACGTGCAGACATGAAATCTGCAACATGCGCTGACACTCCACCCTTTGAACTACTTTTGATCAACCTGTAAAGGTTTTCGTACCTTTGCGCTCTCACAATCACGAGTGCCCATTTTAAAACTTTAAGGACACCATCAATACCAGTGAACTTGCACCCTATAGCCTCGAGTGCACCGAGAGAAATTAGACTTTTCTTCACATCAGGAACATGCCTGACATCAGTCAGGGTATGCTCCATCCTATTAAACATCTTGATGCTCACCGTAACAATAGCCAGAATAGTACAGGCATTGTCATTGCCCATGAAAACCTGTCCACCATCGCATCCCTTGTAACTAGCGAACCAACTCCGATGAAGAGTCATGTGATATGATGCTCTTGTGTCAAGTATCCACTCGTCTTTATGATTATTGTATAAGTGACCAATCATGGAAAGACAGAACATCATCACCACTTGTCTCTTCATCAGATGTGATAACATTGGCCTCCTTGGAAGAAGCCGGTGAATTTTTTTTCTTCGCTTTAAGATTTTTACAATCCTTCTCCATTTGTCTAGACATCCCATAGTTCCAGCACTTTAATTTTCCTTTACCCTTGCCCTTGGATTTGGATATAAGTCTAGAAGATCTTATACCTCGCTCAAAATCTCTACCCCTCGTAATTAGTGCATCGGAAGATGTCCCCATATCGCTATTTAGTTTTCTCATGGCCTTCCCTTGAAGGGCTGAGATAATGGTGTCAACACTCAGGGTTTTATTTGCGGTGCACATTGTGTACTTGAATGACTCATAAGATGTAGGAAAAGAATTCAACAATATACATACCTGTTCCTCATCTTTGACAGCTTCCTCTATATCCAGCAATTTACACATCAATTTATTAAAGTTGCTGATGTGGGCTTCCAGATCTCCACCCTCTGTCATCTTGAAGGTATAACACTGTAACTTCAAGTGTAGACAATTTTCAGATGACTTTTTCACATATATGTTTTCTAACTTCACTCACAAACTAGCTGCAATTTTCTCCCTCAAAACATTATAAAGAACCTCATCCGTGAGACAAACGGATGGAGGCTAAAGATTACTATCAAGGGTTTCTCATTCTTCATCTTTCATAGTCGATTTTCGCTCCTCAAGAGCCTTAATCTCGCCTTGCTTGGTTTATAGGCTAATCATCTTAACCTTTCATAACTCAAAATTATTTTACTTGAGTACTTCTCAATATGCAAACTTGGCATTACCCATTATTGTTAATCCTTCAGATTCAAATCTGCGCCCTAACGATTGCTTTGATACCACTAGTTGGGATTTGGTTTGCGGAATCACACAGATATCGATCTAGGATAGCAATCTAAGAGCACCAAGCAAACACAAAAGAGCACAAAGATTTAACGTGGAAAATCCTTGCGGAAAAAAATCACGGCACAAAGTGACAAAAATTCCACTATAAAAGCATAAATTACAAAGATAGAGGACTTAACTAGCTTGAGCAATCCTCGAACCTCACCTTTTCTCCACCCCTTGAAACCCTTGAACCATTTTAGAAATACTTAGAACCTCTTAGAATACCTCTTAGTCCCATATCCACCCCTATTTATAAACTTAGAAACAAGTGAAAATGAAGCAGGAAACAAAATTCACAGAATCTGCGTTTCCACAAACGAATCTGTGTAAATCTTCGATGACATCGAGTAACCTTTAATGTCATCGAAGAGGGACACAAATTGCCCAGCGACCAGGGCTAAAAATCCTAAAAAGTTGATGGCATTGACCGGCTTCGATGTCATCAAGTTGTCTTCGATGACATCGAAGCTGGTTCGATGTCATTGAACCATGAAAAAATCAGATTGAGGACATCCGTTTACAACAGTGAGTGGCTGAATAGGCAACCAATCTTCTAAGATCTCGATCATATACAATTAGAACCAATGTATTTGGCTATATTGGCACTTGGGGTCAAGTTGCCTGGTTGGAATCAAGCTGCACAGTTGGTTCTAGCATGCCAGCACGCACTACACGCAACCAAAACCAAATTGAGAGTGCCGAAAAACATCACTAGCCGCATATCGTAAGCTCAATGTGGTACTGCTACAGCTAGAGCGCATTCCCTAAGGGCCTGTTTGTTTTTTCAAAGCCAATGTAAATACACTGGAAATAGATAATTATTACGGTAGACAGTGTTTGAAAATTCATAGGTACTTGTGTCATTGAAACTAGTTCAAAAGAGATAATTTTAATTTTTAAATGGTACGGTAACGTATATGATATATCCATTCCATCCATCTATTTTACTACAATATTTTGAAGCATGAGACAAAAAATAAAGCAAATAAAACACTCAAGTGGCCCACACCAAAAGAAACAGTGGCCCCACAAAGTTTTTAACGGTAAATATTCGATTCCCTTTTTCGTATGGTGTGGTCTACTTGAGTTTTGGATATACCTCATTGTTTTATCATACTATAAATTCAAATAGCATAATGAATGAACGGTGTGGATAAGTGAAATGCATCACAGTGGGACCCATATATATTTTGTAATGTTTTCGGTTTTCATGTCAAAAAAGTATGTAGTCAAATCAGATATGTTGTAAATGCACAGGGAAATAATTATTACTCTTTTACCTGGTATTTACAGTATTTACTAGTGCACTGGAAAATCAATTAGGCCCTAAAAAGAAATTTCAAGAGGCAGCTTAGAATTCACAGGTTAGTGGTATTACCAATCTTCCTTTGGGCCTCACGCGGTCAATGTGCTGCCAGAAAATTCCCATCCGGTCCTCTATTTTATCCAGATCCATCTCGAGGTCAGTGACAATACCCTGAAGGTGATCCATGCACCCTTCTACATTATAGGCAAGAAGATTCCCCACAGTTTTCGGCACCGAATTATCAGCTTTTTCGTGAGTCATAGCCAACAAACTTTCAGGATCTCTCTCTGCAGTCACAGTTGACCCCCCCATCTCATCATTTCTAACAAGATTGGGATTCGTTGGGATGCCCGAAGGAAGAGATTGACCAGGAGAGAAATCCAATCTGCCATTTAGACCCATTGACACAGTAATCACTGAGTTCTTTGTGACTCTAGCCACAAGCCTTAGCCTGAACCTGCTCAGAGCAGGTCCCGACGAATTTACCCGAAAAAATAGTGCCCCATCGACATGGCCACAAAATGGTCCAATGCCAACCATCGTGGTAATGTCTTGGTGTTTCAGAGGCGGGCATAGAGCTTCAGTAAGAGTTTTCTCGAATAACGAAAGCTTCTCATTTCCATTGGGAAGTGCCACGTGATACCAACAGAAATTCCTCTCGCTACCTTCCGTGAGGGACATTAACTCTGTGAGATTCCTTTTCCTCTATCAAATAATTCCCCAACCCATCGAATATATAAGCAGACATTTTTGTAGACATTTCCACTGTTTATGTGGTAGGTTGATCTCTAACAAGCTCCACGAACACCGATTAATTCAAGACATGTAACTCTGGCACTCGTTCATCTCTTTGAATGATTCAATCCCAAGATTCACAAGATGAATAATATTCAGATAGAGAAAAATCCAATAATCAGAATCTGTCAGCAAAACCTCTGAATATTTGTTGCTTCTTATCCCTGAAATAGATAAAAAAAAGATATTAGCACTACTCATCCCATTCAAAAGATAAAGAAAAGAGCTAAAGAAGTAAGGGAAATTTCTTATGTAACTAGATCACACATCATATCCAACCTAAGTAATCTGCTAAAAACAATCCTTTCAGATTAGTTTGACCACAAAAACCTGCTAATAACCTTTTAAAAAAATACTTAGGAAATTGAAAAAAGACAATTTTAGATCAATAAAGTGATTTCGAAAAACTAATTTATTTTCATGTAGATTCATTGCCGAACCCCATAAAAATAAACCAAAAAGAGACGCATAGAATCTAGTACCAATAAAATGAATTTGGAGGAACAATCTTTTTGGCTCTTCATTCAAATGGATCAAGAGTTCGAGGAGGACATTTCCCATAGAATTAGATATCGGTGTGATTACTGTCGAAAATGTAATTTGAAACATATATATATATATATAAAAGAGATACTCACACACAACTAGTTGGACCATTTAAATCGGTCCAACTACTTATGCATTAAATGTCAAAATTCCTATTTTTATCTGCACGTAATGCACCACATGTGAGAATATGTGACACTGAGTTTTACATAAATATATTGAAAATTATGTGTCATAAATTCAACCCATTTATTAAATAGAGCATGCTAATGAAATTTTATTTATTAAAATTTAATAAATTTTCATCACCACTAGAGTCACACATGTAACTTGAATCTGCACTGTTAGGAGTAGATTTCTAACTATTTACTTTTCTGGTAGATGATATTGTACTATTGGTTTAGGTTTAGGTTAGAGAGTTGAGATTAGGATTAGGTATAGGTTTAGGTTTAGGTTTAGGGATTTGAGAATACATTAAGGTTTAGGTTTAAGAAATCGGGTTCGGGTTTACGTTTGGGTTTTTGGTTTAAGTTTAGGCTATAGGTTTAGGTTATAGGTTATAAGTGTAGGTTTAGGTTTACGTTTTAGGCTATAAGTGTTAGGTTATAGGTTTAGGTTTAGGTTAAGGTTTAGGTTTAGGTTATAGGTTTAGGGATTTGAGAATAGGTTTAGGTTATGAGAATAGGTTTAGGTTATAAGTGTAGGTTATAGGTTTAGGTTTAGGTTAGGTTATAGGTTAAGGTTTAGGGAATTGAGATTAGGATTAGGTGTAGGTTTAGGTTTAGGGATTTGAGAATATGTTTAGGTTATAAGTATAGGTTTAGGTTAGGGTGTAGGTTAAGGTTTAGGAAATTGAGTTTAGGTTATAGGTTTTGTTTATAGGTTATAGGTTTTTGGTTAAGGTTTAGGTTATAGTTATAGGTTTTGGGATTTGAGAATAGGTTTAGGTTATAAGTATAGGTTAAGGTTTAAGGAATTGAGTTTAGGTTATGGGTTCAGTTTATAGGTTATAGGTTTAGGTTAAGGTTATAGGTTTTGGGATTTGAGAATAGGTTTAGGTTATAAGTATAGGTTTAGGTTTTAGGTTTTAGGTTTAGGTTTGGGTTTAGGTTATAGGTTTAGGGATTTGAGAATACATTTAGGTTATAGGTTTTGGGATTTGAGAATAGGTTTAGGTTAAGATTATAAGTATAGGTTAAGGTTATAAGTTTAGGTTTAGGTTATAGGTTAAGGTTTAGGTTTAGATTATAAGTAGATAGGTTTTGGGATTTGAGAATATGTTTAGGTTAAGGTTATAAGTTTAGTTTAAGGTTATAAGTATAGGTTTAGGTTATATGTATAGGTTTAGGTTATAGGTTAAGGTTATAAGTTTAGGTTAAGGTTATAAGTATAGGTTTAGGTTATAGGTTAAGGTTTAGGTTATAAGCATAGGTTTTGGGATTTGAGAATAGGTTTAGGTTAAGGTTAGAAGTTTAGGTTAAGGTTAGAAGTTTAGGTTTAGGTTATAGGTTAAGGTTACAAGTTTAGGTTAAGGTTATAAGTATAGGTTTAGGTTATAGGTTAAGGTTTAGGTTTAGGTTATAAGTATAGGTTTTGGAATTTGAGAATAGGTTTAGGTTAAGGTTAGAAGTTTAGGTTAAGGTTATAAGTTTAGGTTTAGGTTATAAGTATAGGTTTAGGTTATAGGTTAAGGTTATAAGTTTAGGTTAAGGTTATAAGTATAGGTTAAGGTTATACGTTAAGGTTTAGGTTTAGGTTATAAGTATAGGTTTTGGGATTTGAGAATAGGTATAGGTTTAGGTTATAAGTATAGGTTTAGGTTATAAGTTTAGGTTAAGGTTATAAGTATAAGTTTAGGTTATAGGTTAAGGTTATAAGTATAGGTTTTGGGATTTGAGAATAGGTTTAGGTTAAGGTTAGAAGTTTAGGTTAAGGTTATAAGTATAGGTTTAGGTTATAAGTTTAGGTTTAGGTTATAGGTTAAGGTTACAAGTTTAGGTTAAGGTTATAAGTTTAGGTTAAGGTTATAGGTTAAGGTTTAGGTTTAGGTTATAAGTATAAGTTTTGGGATTTAAGAATACGTTTAGGTTAAGGTCATAAGTATAGGTTTAGGTTTTAAGTATAAGTTTTGGAATTTAAGAATACGTTTAGGTTAAGGTTAGAAGTTTAGGTTAAGGTCATAAGTATAGGTTTAGGTTATAAGTATAGGTTTAGGTTATAGGTTAAGGTTATAAGTTTACGTTAAGGTTATAAGTTTAGGTTAAGGTTATAAGTATAGGTTTAGGTTTAGGTTATAAGTATAGGTTTTGGGATTTGAGAATAGGTTTAGGTTAATGTTAGAAGTTTAGGTTAAGGTTATAAGTTTAGGTTAAGGTTATAAGTATAGGTTTAGATTATAGGTTAAGGTTTAGGTTTAAGTTATAAGTATAGGTTTTGGGATTTGAGAATAGGTTTAGGTTTAGGTTAAGGTTTAGGGAATTGAGAATAGATGTAGGTTTAGGTTTAGGAAATCGGGTTCGGGTTCGGGTTTAGGTTTGGGTTTTCAAGTTTAGATTTAGGTTTAGGTTAAGGAGTTGAGATTAGAATTAGGTGTAGGTTTAGGTTTAGGGATTTGAGAATACATTTAGATTTTAGGTTTAAGTTTAGGTTTAGGTTAAGGTTATAACAGCGGTTCCCACCTTCCAGGGACCCCCGTGGTTTACGTTTAGGTTTAAGGAATCAAGTTCGGTTTTGGGTTCGGATTGGGTTTAGGTATTCTCTAGTATTATCTACTATTGAACCTAGTATTATCTACTAGGTACTAGTAACATACAACCAATATTGGGGCACCATACCATAAGCTACAAGAATTTCATGTCCCCCTAAACAAGGTATCCTCCATTGATAACATATATATATATATATATATATATATATATATATATATATATATATATATATATATATATATATATATATATATATATATTATAAGTTTTTTATTTTCATTTACATTCGCAAATACATTCATCATCCATCTAAGAGAATTGAAACAAGTACTATCACTCTTTGAGGAAAGGGAAGGGACATGATATTTCAGTGACAGCTCACCTTGGCATTTATCTTCAAAAGAACATTTGTCAGGCATTGGTCATTGACTCTTTGAAGCACAATGCATTGAGTGACAATATCAAACTCAGGTTGCATCTGGACACATAAGTCAATTTGATTGGGAGCATTCAGTATAATCAAGATGGAATGGTCAAATTTTAATCATGATACCAGGTATTCATGGCAAGGAACTAGCCCTCAAATTGCAGTTGCATTCCTTTCAAGTTTCAGGCCCAACTAGAAACGTAGTAGCAATCTGAAGCCCCAACTCATAATATGAAGAGTTATTATACAATGTTTGGGCTGAAAAGAATGTAAAGTTCCCTTTGCGTTTCCGGTTTGCACAAGTAGGGGCAGGTTGCAGCCACCTTTCAGTCTTATAAATAGTCGATATTATGGGTCTCATAGTGGATGTCCTATGCACCAAACTCCCACAGATTGTAAGAATGCTAACCCTTCAACAGACAGTTAAGAGAGAAAATACAGCAACTGTGCAAATTCAACCAGGAAAAGGCCAAATACAGATAGGATCTTCCAAGTCCACAGCAGGGCCCATATATCAACTGTTTGGATCATTGAACCATCAGCCCCAGCAGCCTCCAGTCGAGCAAACTGAAAATCTGAACCGTGCTGCTATTCAGCCCAAACATGGTAAATTACCTGTAATATGAATGCTAAGGAAAATACAATCTTTCTTTCTTTTCTTTTCTTTCTTTTTTTTACTTTCCTTTTTTTTTTTTATCAGCAAAATCGAATTTATTAGAAGATCCTAAAGGGGAAAAGTTTATCAACAAAATTGCATTGGACGTGTTTAGTTTAAGGGATTGAAAGGGATTGGAAGGCTTAATCCTGGGATTGGCCGAGCGTGCCCAACAAACGGAATATAGCAATCCCGGGATATAGTAATCACATAGATCTTGCACCAATCCACTGACGCAGCTAGCATTACCTTTAAATCCGTGCAATCCACTCCAATACCATCCAATCTGCCTAGCTAAATTCTACGTGGCCCACCTTAAATCCCAAATCCCCAAATCCCCAAATCGTTTCAATCGGTATGGAGATTGAGAGAGATTGAGAGAGAGAGAGAGAGAGAGAGAGAGAGAGAGAAATACCCGTTTGAGTTGGAGCCCCGATCACGATCAACCGAGCTTTAGAGGATGCGTGAGAGAAAGAGAGGACCAAGAGAGACAGAGAGAGAGAGAGAGAGGATGCACGAGAGAGAGAGAGAGAGAGCACCGAGAGAGACAGAGAGACAGAGAGAGAGCGCGCGGTGGAGAGAGGACCGAGAGAGAGAGAGAGAGAGAGAGAGAGAGAGAGAGAGAGAGAGAGAGAGAGAGAGAGAGTAAGAAAGGGCGCGAGAGTGAGAGTGAGAGAGCTCTCTCTCGAGTGAGAGTGAGAGGTCACAGCGAGAGAGACTTCAAGTCTCCCTCACGGTCTCACGAGCGGGTCACGTGATCGGTGCTCTGTGGGCCCCACCCTGATGTATGTGTTTCATCCTTGCCATCCATCTATTTTTCCATTTCATTTTATGATATGAGACAAAAAATGAGGTATATCCTCGCGGTCTCACGAGCAGGTCACGTGGTCGGTGCTCTATGGGCCCCACCATGATGTATGTGTTTCATTCTTGCCATCCATCTATTTTTCCATTTCATTTTATGATATGAGACAAAAAATGAGGTATATCCTAATCTCAACTGGACCACATTATAGGAACAGTGTTGAATAAGCGTCAACCATTAAAAACCTTTTAGAGGTGGTAGAAGGGCGGTGGAGAGATGCGGACGGTGGAGACAGCTGGATGTCTTGGAAATCCGGTCCGTCCATTGAATGCGTGTCGAAATTTCAACTGAATATGGATGGTTTTGGTTTTGTGTGGATGCGGCCCATTGAGTTTTGTAAACTGGTGTTCGAATTGCGTTTGAAGGGCTGAAAACCAATCTTCGCGATCTTGTGTAATTCTGCCACCTAGGCATAGGTTTTTGCTGCCCCATGGGACACATTGGATCATGAAAAGTAATGATGGGTGGGGCCATTGTCAAATGGGAACTGTTTGGATGCTTTATTCAAAAAAATAGGTGGGGCCCACCATGTTTTATATGTAAAATCCACTCTGTCCATCTTGTACTATCCTTTATTCTAGGTTTTGAGGCTGAAATAAATATTCAGATCCAGGATTCAAGTGGGACACCCCAATGGAACAATGGGGATGGAATGCCAACCACAGGTTTGTTTGTGGGGCCACCATGGTTTTTATCTTTGGTAAAAACTGTTAATCAGGTGAAAGGCACTGTGTTGATGAGAAGATAAAAAAATCAGCCTGATTTAAAATTCAGGTGCGTGAGCTTAGATGTTTAGGAGCCATTTAACATCGTTCGCATTGATGTGGCCCACCTAAGTTATCTATCCCGCTGATATTTTGTATGCTCAGTTAACATAATGCTTCTCACATTTTGGACGGTGGATTTTACATCACAACGTGATGGCCCCACAGAGTTTGGGTGTTTTGGGACTGGATTAGGTGTTACCCTTATCGTGTGGGGCTCACCTTGATGAATGTGTTGTAAATCCATGCTTTCCATCCGTTTTAACATATCATTTTAGGAAGAGATCCAAAGAAATAAGTAGATCCAAATCTCAGATGGATCATATCACTGGAAACAGCGGTGAATGACCTTAGAGCATTTTATGGGCCACATAAGTTTTGGATCAAGCCGATATTTATATTTTCCCACCATCCATGTCTGGTTGAACTTATCAACGGTTTGGATGGAAAATTAACATAACGGTAGGCCCTAAGAAGTTTTTAACGGTAGAAGTTCAATCAACATTGTATCCTTTGGCGTGGTCCTCTTGATATTTTGATCTGCTTAGTTTTTGGGGAAAACGTACTAAAATAATCTGTAGAAACGGTTGGACGGATTGGATATACGAAAAGTTATCAAGGTGGGCCCCACAGTAAGGGTAACACCTACTAAGGCATTAACCGGGTAACACCTAATCCACTCACGCGTGTTTTACGCGCTGCGTGGCTGTTGTTAACTGCAGGTCGTTTTGCCTCTGTTGCGACTCATATCCTAGCTGTGCCGCCGCCCAATGAGGACTACATGCTGAGTTTTACAGTGATCAGAACCGTCCATTTTATGGAATGTATAAATTTATAGCAATGATAAGAAAATTATGGTGAATGGTTGACTTTGAATATTACTACCTATCGATGAATTTAAAAGGGTGAAGGGGATCATTCACGTTCAAATATAAAACTCAAAGGTTTGGATCATCAATGGATAGTAATTATGGAATAATATCTTATCTATGCCAGTAATGAGAACATAGACGGTTAATATCATAGGACCATTTCAGCTGCATGTGTCCCAGCGGAATGACACATGCCGGAATTGAATCGCAATATGGGCAGACCAAAATCTTTTGGGGTGGGTGGAACTTGGTCGGAGAATAAAATAATTCTCAAAATTAGAAAAATGAAGCTTCCTGATTCCACACTGGCGAAGAAGCCGGCCTATGCACACACAGGGACACATGCCAATGTGGATTATATTATGAGAGATCTGATCTCTACATCAGCTGGTATGAAATGTTTTAGATCCTAGTTTAAAAATCATTCCAACTCTACATCTCTGTTGGGCCACACCATTACAAAAATATGAGTGTACGGATAGAAGATAGTTTTGACTAACATTGTACTGTGTAGATTAAAGGCGACATGAGGAATGAAAAGGAGTGATTTTTTTAAAAAAATAAAATCTGAGAATCACTTACGTAAATATGGAAAGATCAGATCATTACATGTATTTCACATTGGCACGATAAACTGCGTGTGTATGAGCAGGTATTCACACGCGCGTGGAACCAGAAAATCCCAAGAAAAGATTTAATAAACCATTAGAAATGCAGTTTGCCGTCGCGCACCTGCATAGGCTAAAATAAACGGCTATACGTGGCTAAATGGACCACGTATGAAATATCTGGTCCATTCGTAGTAAGGAATCCTAGTTCAAACAAAAAATCCACACGTCAGATGGGCCATGCGAGAGAAAATATGGACACTCTGTAGAAGGGGTAACCAACGGTTCAAGTTCAAACTGATTAGTATGGCTACTTGATAGTTGGATTTTAAAAAATAATCAAAGGTGCTGTGAGTGATCCCACTCGTGTGAAACATTGCCATGTGAAGGCTGCAAAGAGCTTCATTGAGGAAACTATTAGAATACTCTCCGCATCACACGTGTGACATTGTACTGCACATACAAAATCCTAACGGTTCAACGGTTCAATTAACAAGTGTTGTCCCTTTGATAAGGGCCTGATACTTTGGGTCGGGGCGCATGGACGGTGATGCCCGCCTGATGAACCGCGTGGAACTCTGATTAGTGTGCCACGTTGTGAATAATTCTAGTATACACGCTTGAATAACGTTAGCGTTTTTGATATAGAGGCATGTCTTGGTATATCGTCGTTTCGTTCCTATAATCAACAGAGACCGTCCAGTCACTGGTCCTATACTCCTATTTGTGGATGAACTACTGCTGCTTCAAAAAAAAAATTATAAAGAAGAAAGAAAGAAAAGGACGCTGGACTCTCTGATGAAGGGTCAGGACACGTGGCAGCATCAGACCAACATAGATTCGGCATCATAATAAATCACAGGTGGAAGTTGACAGTGAGATTCAGCGAGAGACGGCGATTCAGTGAAAGAACTCCAATACTGGGATGGGTTGATCGTCCTGACCGTTGATTTTATTGAAGTGGTCAGTCCATAATGGGCCCATTATCTGGCGGCTCAGATTAAAACAAAACCATGGTAGGCATTTTGTATATTTTGCACTCATTAAGAAAATTAGAAACCAAAAAAAAAAAAAAAAAAAAACTTTTACGGCCTTCTCGTTCTCATCCAAGCCAAGCCAAGCCGAATGGCTAAATTGATTAAATATATAAGGTGGGAATTGGACTAAACGTCCATCCATGCCACGCGTCGCCACTCCAACAACAGCCACTCATTCCCTATCTCACTCCCAACCACAGGTTTCTGCGACAGGATCATCAGAAAACATGCGACTTACGGCAGCAGATCTGAGCCGGCTCTGTGTAAGCCCGGGCCTGACCCAACCGACCCGGCCGTTTAGTAATTGACCTATTGGCCTTAGGCTCAACTCCCAAGGCCCGGGTCTGACCTGTTTTTCGTGAGACTCCAAAATCGAGTCCATACCCGACCGACGGGCCCGTGCAAACACCCAACCCCAACGGCCCAACCTGCGTAGCATTGAGACTATTGCTGTACACGAACCGAGTTAGCTCTGTTAACTCGGTCGACTTGACTCGAAAAAGCTCGATTTGACTCGGTTCAAAATTGAGTTCGAGCCAAGTCGGCTGATTTTTTGAGCTCGAAAAAACTTCGAGCCGAGTTCGAGCTTGCCCAGCTCGACTCAACTTGGATCGAACCCTAACTTGAATTGAACTTGGATCAAACTAGTTTGATGACACAGTTATTTTGATATTGATGTTGCTCATTAAGTGTTTGATGAAATGACTCAATGAAGTGTCGGCTGGTGGCGAAAAAAGCATGGATATTAAACAAATACCCTTGTATCTTGATTTTGATATTGTTTACTGAGTGTTTGATGAAATACCCGTAAATCGCTGCTGTTGTTTTACATACCGTGAAAAATTGAAGGTGCACTCTGTTATGGGGAAAAACGGAATGACCTATAGAGGCAGGTCAGGTCGAGGCCCGGCATGCCTTGATGCGCAATAGAGGATAAGAAACCCGACCGCCAGATTAAGGAAGAAGGTCGGTACGACCAAACTTGGCCTGAAGGTCGGCACAACTAAGGTCGGTCTGAAGGTCGGCATGACCCATAATGGACTCTCCGAGGGACAACACGAAGAGGCTATCAGGACTCACGAAGAAGTTAAATGCTATAGAAATTGGACACCACAAAGATGTTCCTCCTAATTGGAAGGATAGGTCGGCAGGCGAGAATGAACTTATCCGACCCTATTGCGCTGTTACCTTTATTGTCCGACCTTATTTGAAGGCTGGATAAATCCACTTCGATTCCCAACTAGTATCCAACCTTATCCGAGTCCGTGGTTCTACCTTATCCGAGGGAGCGGTCGAAAGTTCTCTCCAAGGATTGTGGAGGTTGATTCGCGATTAGCTCAGGATCCCAAGATTTCTGCCGAGGATCTTGGGAGAATTCTCAAACCTTAGGAACTCGAATCCTTGTATAACACGTACCAACCAAATAGGGTGGTTCCTCCACATTATGACCTCTCCTCAACTATAAATGGGAGCATCTCTAATGGTGAAAGGTACATGCACATACTATCTCCACCCTTAAAAAACTTTTACTAGACCTAGATTCCTGACTTTGGCATTGAAGGGTCCCCTGCTCTAGACAAGGTCTCCTTTCTCTTCTTCCTGTGCAGGTACTCGAATGTCTAAAAAGGTTGGACCAGATTTTTGCATTAATACACTTCATGTATTTGAGAAAATGCAGCACAAGCTCGATCTTGGCTTGAACTGGCCCAAGCTGCTGACCGAAAGCTGAGCTGGCTAGTCAGGCTCGAGGACCGAGCTGAGCTGAGTTCGATCTGGGGTTAGCTAGTGGCCAAGCCGAGTCAAGTTGTGCCAAGCTCGACTCGGTTTGACTCGTGTAGAACTTTAATTGGGACCGTTATTTTTCGACTTGACAACTTACAATCGACTCGTTTAGACTCTGAGTCGAGTCATGACTCACCAAGTTTAGGGTGTATCAACCCAACTTAACTGAGTTGAGGGTGACTTAAAGGATGACTTGTGGTATTAAACTGGATCACGTAGTACTAAATGTGAGTCAACTAGATTGAATATAACGGCCATTGACTTAGAGGGAGTTGTATTGAATTACGATACTTTATTGTATCGCTACCCAAAGATTTTAAGATGTAATATGATGAGATGCATGACTATTGTGCATAACTAATTGATTTGCATAATTGTAGCATACATGGTGTCAATACGATTTCACCAAACTCTACATGGAAGTGTGAATGTGCTATTGTTGGACCTAATGAATACTTGCATGAGCGGATTGTTATCAATTCACTAGTATAAGTACTCATATGCTTGAACTAGATTATATATATGATGATAGTGTTCATCCATGTTGTCATTAATTCATATGAAAGCCAATCAAAGTAAGTTTCGTGTGATTTGGATGGATTTGTGTAGTGTATTTGGAGATTTGTGGGAATATACAAAGAGGATTCTATGATAATATAACTGGAATGCATCGAGGGACACCAAGGCATCTACTAAGTGGTCGCTTGAAGAACAATCGTATAGAAGCGGTTACAGGACAGATGGCGAGTAGAAGCAAAGAAGGCTAGGTGGTGTTAAACGGTTATAACGACAGTTAGAATGTGGGAAGCATCTAGATGGCTGGGGTAAGGTGATAAATAGCTAAAGAATTCAATATAAAAGACATCTCACACCAATCCAATTAAACCTAATATTATCTTTCAAATTATCCTTTTAATTACCTATCATTTACATTTCCTAGTGTACTCATTTACCTTTCGCTTGCTGTTTACATTCCTTAGTGTAACCGGCAGCATTGATCAAGTAGTGGGTAATCTTGATTGTAATTTGGGCCTATGCTCATATGCTAGATTCATTTCTCCATTCAAAAAGGTACTCTGCAGCTACTCTTTGTGACCGACTATAAGGTTCATTTTCTTATTTTTCTTTTATCTATACTGAAAAGTCCATTCGTACGGAAAACAAAGGTGCAACCCATCATCTGGTGACGAACCTTATCCTCTAAATATCGCCCAATCCTATTTACATACTGAGTGAGTGGCTGAATAGGCAGCCGATCTCATTCAATCTTGGTCATATACTACGTATATGTCTATCTTGGCATTTGGGGTCATAGTTGTGTTGTAAAACAGATATCTTAAATCTAGTTTCACCGTGCTGCTCGACCAGTGGAGGGGCTAACTCGACTAGTCGAAGGTGACCTTCGACTGGTCAAAGCCTGCTCAACTCGAAGTCCAACGATAATGTTTCTGTAAATCCCGAGGTCTTCGACCAGTCGAGGGACAGGCTCGACCGGTCGAAGGTACCCTTTGACCAGGCGAAGCCTTAGCTCAACTAGTCGAAGGTTACACAGACGGTGCGTGGATTCTGCGCGAACTGTGTAAATTTGAGGCGGTTTCAGAGAGGTGCGTAAGTAGAGTTTCCTAAATTATAAATAGGGGTCCTTAGGGTATTTCTAAGGAATGTTAAGGCTTTCTAAAAGTATTCTAATGGTTTTTAGAAGGAGTTCTAGGGTTTCAAAGGGTGTAGGAAGAGTGAGATTCGAGGTTTTTCGAATCAAGTAAGTCTTCTCTCCTTATAATTTCTATTTTCATACTGAATTTTTGTTGTTTTGTACAGTGGTTTTGTCTCGAAAGGGTTTTTCATGTTAAATCTTTATGTTCTCTTGTGATTGTTTGGTGCTCTTGGATTGCTATCCTAGATCTAGATCTGTGTGATTCTGCCGCACAAATCCCCAACAAGTGGTATCAGAGCAATTGTTGGGGCACAGATCTGAATCTGTGGGATCAACAATAATGAGAAGGACTAGGTATGATATTGAGAAGTACTCAAGAAAAAATAACTTTGAGTTATGAAAGATCAAAATGATCATTTCCTTAATCAAGCAAGACGAAGATGGTTCTCTTGAGGAGCAAAAGTCTATTATGACTGATGATGATTGGAATACTCTTGATAAGAAGGCCTTATCTTCGATCCGTTTATGTCTCACAGATGGGGTTCTTTACAATGTCATGAGAGAGAAAAATGCGGCTAAGTTGTGGGCGAAGTTAGAGGATGTCTATGAAAAAAAAATCATCTGAAAATCACCTACACTTGAAGCGGCAGTGGTATAACTTCAAGATGGCAGAGGGTGGATATCTGGAGGCTCATGTAAATTGATTTGTAAATTGCTAGATATGGAGGAAGTGATGAAAGATGAAGAATAAGCATGTATATTGCTAAATTTTCTTCCGGCGTTGTACAAGTCATTCAAGGACACAATGTGCACCACGAATAAAACCCTGAGTATCGACACCATTATCTCATCCCTTCAAGTGAAGGCTATGAGAAAGCTTAACGTTGACATAGAGATATCTTCTGATGCACTACTTACAAGGGGTATGAATTCTGAACAAGGTAAAGGTTCTTCAAGTCCTAGATCCAAATTCGAGGGTAAGGGCAAAGGAAAGGTAAAGTGCTGGAATTGTGGGATGGAAGAACATATGCAGAAGGATTGTACAAATCTTAAATTTAAGAAAGAAGATTTTGAGGCTTCGTACAGGGAGGCCAACACTGCCACGTCAGATGGATCGAGTGGATGTGATGGTGATGTTTTGTCTGTCTACGATCAGAAATTTTTATGACGATCGTAAGGACGAGTGGATTCTAAACACAGGGGCATCCTTTCACATGACTCCTCATCGGAGTTGTTTCACCAGTTACAAGGAGTGCGATGGTGGACAGGTGTTTATGGGCAATGATATTGCCTGTAATGTTGTGGCTGTTGGTACGGTGCACATCAAGATGTTTCATGGGACGGAGCATACCCTGACTGATGTGAGGCACGTTCCTAACATAAAGAAGAATCTGATTTCTCTTGATGTACTTAAGGCAATGGGTTGCAAGTTCACATATACTGATGGTGCTCTTAAGGTATTTAAGAGGGCATAGGTAATCATAAAAGCGCAATGACTCGGTAACATGTATAAGTTTATTGGGAGCACTTCAAAAGGTGGAGCTGCAATGACTATAGAGAATTCCATCTTTGCACGTGTGTGACATGTTAGGCATGACCACATGAGCGGGCAGGACATAAAGGATGAGACGCGCAGACAGGGATACAGAGCAGGTGGATCAGCCACCTGTGAGAAGAATCACAAGGCATAATCACAGGATATTGGTGAGGTAAATGGACGACTCCAATATTTCAGGGGATTTGTCTTCTATTCAGATGACTTTATGTGAGCTTGGTGTTGAGAAGCGGAAGGTTACTATGAGTGATGTGATGGACTTATTATGCCAGATCAACACATGGGAGCTGGTGGAGCTTCCAGTGGGCCAGGAAGTGGTTGGTTGCAAGTGGATCTTCAGGAGGATACAACATAAATACAAAACGAAGTTGATAGCGAAGGGTTATGCTCAAAGAGAAAGGATCGACTTATCAGAGATATTTAAGCCGAATGTATAACAGGTATCTATTAGATCCGTAATTAGTGCTGGTTGGCCAATGCGATCTCGAACTAGAAGGATGGATGTGGGGTCTGCACTTCTGTATAGAAAATTGGAAGAACAGATCTACATGAAGCAACCAGAGCGGTTCGAAGTTAAAGGGGATGAGAAAAAGAGTTTGCAGGAGGTCGTGGTACAACCTGTCGCCTAGGCAGTAGTTTGATTCCTTCATGGTGAGTCAGGAATTGTATGCTGATAACATATAGATTACCAATCATGACATGTCTGAAATCAATGTACTGAAGACTCGATTAAGTGAGACATTTAGGATGAAGGATCGGGGGGTTGCAAAGATGGTTCTTGGCATTGAGACTGAACGAGGAGTAGATTTTAATAATCACAGGTAGAATACCCGATGTAGGTATTGATCAAGGATGTGATGGACTACGCAAAACTGGAGAGCATTTCTTACGCGTCTCTCCTCAAGTTTCTCTCAGGACATGTCCCAAAATAGATGAGAAAAAACATGATATATCTCATGAGCCTTATTCGAATGCGGTTGGCAGTGCATGCCATGGTGTGTATTAGACCAGTTATTTCATAGGCTATCAGTATTGTGAGCAAATCCCCCGACAACTAATATTGGGTAGCTATGAGATGGTAAGAAGACTACGTCTTTTCTTTTGAGAAGACAGGACCAAAGGTGGTTGGGCATGTAGATTCTGATCCGGCAGACATACTCACCTAGAACGTTCCTATAGAGAAGTTTAAGTTCTTACAACTTCTCTAGGCTTGACGATGGAGAAAAAGAAGGACGGAGTGTGCACGAGAAACTATGATGTTATGCAGAGATAAGAGAAGAGGTCAAGAAACTCCATAGTTGAAGATTGAAGACATGGTGAAGATCGTTGTAAAACAGATGTCTTAAATCTGCTTTCACCACGTTGTTCGACTAGTCGAGGGGCTGGCTCGACTAGTCGAAGGTTACCTTCGACAGGTTAAAGCCCGTTTGACTTGAAGTCCAGCGACAATGTTTCTATAAATCCTGAGGTCTTCAACCAGTCAAGGGACAAGCTCGACCAGTCAAAGGTGCCCTTTGACCAGGAGGAGCCCTAGCTCGACCAGTCAAAGGTTACGCAGATGGTGCGTGGATTCTACACAGACTGCATAAATTTGAGGTGGTTTCAGAGAATTGTGTAAGTATAGTTTCTTATACTATAAATAGGGGTTCCTAGGGTCTTTCTAAGGAATGTTAAGGCTTTCTAAAGGTATTCTAAGGGTTTCTAGAAGGGGTTCTAGGGTTTTAAAGGGTGTAACAAGGGTGAGATTCGAGGTTGTTCGAATCGGATAATTCCTTTCTCTTTGTAATTTCTATTTTCATAGTGGATTTCTGTCGCCTTGTGCATTGGTTTTTTCACGAAAGGGTTTTCCATGTTAAATCTTTGTATTCTCTTATGATTGCTTGGTGTTCTTAGATTGCTATCCTAGATCTAGATCTGTGTGATTCCGCAGCACAAATCCCCAACAAGTTGTTCAATTTGAATAGAGTTGTGAATTCAATTCTTGCACGCCCACACTTATCGCGTGACCAAATTGGAAAAACAAACAAACCACAACAATAGTTTGGCACACCCAATGAGACCCTATTTCTAACTGACCAGTGTAACATTGTCAATTGGAATTATGAATAGGAGTAGTCGAATTAATGAGGTTGAACCTTCCACATTGATCGCACCACCTCCAACTAAAGACGTGCCGCTTCAAATGGCCCATGAAACATTAAATTTGAATAATAGCCTGACACTAAATATCAAAAATTAAGAAGAGGCGTCCACTTCTCAGACTATTTCTCTTGATGAAATAACTATCGTACTCTAAGATGTACAACTGAGTATCCAAAACATTCAGGAATACGAAAGAGCGCAGGCCGATCAATTCTGTATTTAAACTGACAACACTAACAGATACATCACCAACCAGACTAAGGCCATGTATTGATTAATGACTATGATTGCCGAAAGAATGCCTACGATAATGCAGTACAATGTCGAGGGAAGTTCTACTGGTAGCATAGTTTAGCCACCACTTGTGCCCCAGCAAAGAAACCCACAACCAATTCCATTTCAAGAGATATGGAAGGCTTCACTGCCCATTGAGCTCAGATGACCAAAGTGGGAGGTTAGGAATTTCATTCCTGAAGTTCGGAATTAGGGCCTATTAGGAGGGCATAATCTTCAATAATTCCTTAGAAATTCGTTATTCCAAGAGAGACCAAACCGATTAGGCCCCGATCCAACACCAATGGTTGAACCTCAACGAGTGGATCGTGACCAAATCATGCACAGGGCCTAGGAAGTTGTGGGCTAAGTACTTGGCCATAATGCTATTCCGATCTATCATAAGCCCTATCCTGAATGGATCGATTAACAACATTTGTTGTCACAGAATTATCGATTGAACTTTGCCCTATTTTCAAGTGATCCCGACGAATTGACTATCGAGCACGTTGGTTGATTCATCATGGAATATGGGGAGCTAGCGAATGATGACTATCATAAGTTGTAATTATTTGGCCATTCTCTAACGACAACGACTTTTACGTGGTATTCTAACTTATTGCCAAATTCGATTCATACTTGGGAAGAAATGAAAGAAAATTTCCATGCTCATTAGGTTTTCTCTAAGAACGGGGAAATAATCATGGGTGATCTTGTCCGTTTCCAACAATTATCAGGAGAAACCTGTGACCTATATCACCCGATTTAAAAGAGCGAAAAGCTGGTGTTCAGGTTGTTATGATCAAAGCCGAATTTGTACAGCTTGCATAAGATGGGTTTAAATACAAACTTCATAAGAAATTCATTGGAATGGAGTTCATGGACCTATATGACCTAACTAGAAAGGTCTCCAGGTATGAAGAGCTTCTTTAAGAGGGTACTAGGAAAAAGAACTCGTCAATTGAGACATATTATCATAATCCAAATTGCGAGGTCACAATTGCTGAAGTAGTGGCTAAAAAGCCACTCATATGCTCGATGTTGGTCAAGGCAGAATCGACCACTTCGACCACTCAAAAGGACCAAAAAGTATACACTTTTGATATCACAAGGGCTGATGAGATATTCAAAATTCCGTTATCCAAAAAATTTATTAAGATTTATTGAGGGTTAAATATTGCATATTAGACCCCAGTTATTACATGATTTTATGAACATGATACTATTTACCGTCCTATTTTGATCATGTTTGTGTTGCAAGGTGAATTTAAGAGCTTAGATTTGAAAAAAGGTGCTAAAGGCATGGATTTGATGCTCAAGAATCACCATGGCAATGGACGAATCTTAAGGGACCAAGATCGAAGAATTCACATGCCAAATATCTAAGAAAATCAAGTGATTAACGATAAAGGGGACTGAAAATCATCATTAATGCAAGATCACAGGGTTCCCACAATCCGTTTGGCTCAAAACTTTATATCTAGCCTGAGGAATACAAAGTAACCGTTCACGTAAGATTTCAGTCATTAGATATTTGTGAAAGTGACCCAACGGACAAATCAGCCACTAAATCACAGAGTTGGGGCCCTCTTGATATCTCGATATGCTTCAATTTTGGTCTCAACCCCTTAAATTGGATGGAGGAGAGGATAAATGGAGTAGATTTATCCAAAACATCATTGTGGGACCTACCAGTGTGATGCGTGTGTATCGCAGGTGCATAACCGAGTCGCATCAGACCCAGACCCCAGTCAAAGATCCGGTTGACCCAATCTCTTACGCAATAAGGGACGTTCGTCCCGCTGTGAAGCTCAGTGGGCCACCACCGTCCATCATATGGACAATCGGGACTATCCATTTGATCCAGGGGGTGGCCATGACCCTAGCCATGGAGTCCTTTTGCTCCCATACACGTATACACACGCATATCACTATCAAACGCAAGATGAATGACAAGAAGATTCGATCCTTTGGGCCACACCAAACTAGACCAAAACCACCCCTTTCTGACTAAAATCGTGCTAGAAATCCAATGGACGGGGTGGATTTCTCTGAAAATATCACTGTGGGACCCACCAACACCTCATTGCAATCTTGTGTGCATGGCTTACGTCTGGGAAAATCGGGACTTCCAGGAAGATGTGGCCCACCATCTCTGATCGGTTGGTCCATCTGAACCGTTCAGATAGAGCCCAAGGTGGGGCCGACCACCACAAAAAAGTTAGATCAAATTTTCTTTGATCATGGGGTTCTCCCACAACCACCAAACACAACTGCTTCCGCGCTTCCACTACGCATGCCTAACTCTTTGTTGCGTAATCGACTCTCTCCACTCCCAACCACCAACTTCTAGCATCTATAAAAGAGAGGGAGAGAAGGACGTGAAGGGCATCATCCAGGGACGTGCATTTGATGTGGAAAGCAAGAGGAGAGAGAGAGAGAGATCAGACGTGGGACGGCCAACAAAAAGGAGTTTTCTCTTCTTCTTCTTTCATTATCTTATGCTTTTGTTTAAAGGATTTTAGATCGTCATGTTGATGATAGGCTAAACCTCTTAGATAGGGCTAAGAGGTGAAGCTTGTAGCATGATGGGATGTATCTATGGCTTTGATTTATGTTAAACTGATTTTGATTCTAGTTTGATTAATAGGAATGCTTTCAATTTTTAATGGTTTATTGTGATTTAAATTACAATGGATCTATGATAGCTTTGAGTCATGTGCATGTATTGAGGTTGTAAGCAAAGAAATCCTGTTGTTCACCATCGTCTCCTGGACATGGTTGAATGATGAAACCCTTCTTAACACTCATAACTCTCTTAGGTTGGTTGTGGATTGGCTAAATTCTGTTGTTTGCTTTGTCTCATGGGCATGGTTTTGTGATGAAATACCATTCTAATTCTCATATCTCTCATCTCTTGAGAACTAGATTAAAGGAGGTTCATAGTTAATTTTAATGACATATCTTCCAACTAGATGAAGATAGGACTCTGATTCCAGTTGTATTCATGAATCAAGCTTAGATCTCCCTAATCTCTACAGGTAGATCCTTGGAAACCCTAGTTTACCATCTTTAAATTTTACAAACTTTAGTTTAATAATTCACCATTATTCTCTTGTATTCTCTGATTTAGATTACATCTTCTTCTAGTCTTAATTCTAATTACTTTCAAATTACGTACAAGGTTCAGTCCTTGTGGATTCGACCTCAGTCTTACCGAAATTATTACTACATTGTGACCCTATACTTGGGGTGGTGAACAAGATTCCTATAAACCATAAAATAGCCTTGGCCAACAAATTGTAGAGAATCAAATATTGTAAATGGCATGGAGCCCATTCCCATTCAACTAACAAATGTGTTATATTCAGGAACATGGTCCAGGATAACTGTAACACCCGTGAAAAATTCGTACTTGGGTTCGAGTACCAACTCGACCCGAAATCGCGTAGAAATAATTTCCATGGAAATTAAGCGTAAGTTAGCTAGCGCAACGCTAGAGTAGCTGGGAAATAGTCCCTGATCACTTTAAATACGTTCTGCAAGACCCAAATCGAGTAGAACAAACAACTCTACAATACTTTATAACCTCGGATCAAACTCTAAGCAGGTTTGTTCTCTGGACCACATTGAATTCTTGAATTGGATCTAGACCGCCCGTCGAAGGTCCGATACCTCCTATCTTAGACCGTTAGAACTGCCCAGCTGGACTTGACAATCATCTCGAAAATCAAGTCAAACCGATAATCACAGATGATTTCGTTGAACCCGGACTGAAGCGACCGCGAATAGGGACGGATTTGGAATTTCAAATTCAAATCTGGCACACGACTTGACGCGTCAGTATTAAGCATTCTGACCGTCAGAATTCATTCAGATTACACCCTCGGATCTGGAAAAATTTCTATTTATTATCATGAGACTTTCAGCCCTGATCTATGTGCGGTGACCGTTGAACTGAAACTGGTCCGCCACGTACGATCTGCGAACCCTGCCAGACTGAAAACTTAATACGAACTACATCTGGTACACATGAGCTTAAGTCCGATCGCAATCGACCAGGGGACCACCAGAAAGCAGTTTTTGGACCGAAACAGCCCCAAAATGGATAGGCACCAAGTAAACTTCGTCCCAGAGCCTATTTCCGGCGTTTTTAAGCTTATAAAAGGGGTTGAAACCCTCATTTCTCCCTTCCATCCGAAAATCCCAAACCCTAGAGAAAAGGAGAGAGAGTTTGAGAGAAAGAGAGGAAGGGAATTTTCCCGCTTCCGAGCCGCCGACTGCTAGTGCTTCAGCACTTCTTCCCAATCACCTGACTGGTGATTTCTCCCCTTTTTCAGGTATAAAATAACCCCAAAAACTTGTTGATTTAGAGTTTACTTAGATTCATGGCATGTTAGCTAACGTATTCCATAAATCAGGCTCTCCTACTGCCATAGACGAAGCGTACACGCTCCGTTCAAAATCCCGCAACCGTAAGAGACTAGGTGAGGATTTTAGACGCTTTGATTGACGGTTTACAATGCTTTCAATGTCGTTTTATAGTAGATTATCGACGGCATCGCCGTTTGACATGTACAACATGCTCTCCGTTTCCTGTTTCGTAAATTAACGAAGAATATGAGATTTAGGGCATTTTAGTCATTTGTAGGAAGTACGGTCTACATGCATATTTTGCTGACGTGATTGACATGGTTTGTCACCGCATTAGGGAGTTAGGAATGCTTGCATAATCAGTTTGGCGAAGAGATTCGCCAAGTTGCGCACTTTGGGTCGACATACTATATGTGGACTTAAGTGTGTAGTGTATGTGTTTGTATAAATGCTTGTATTAGTATGTATTGAATTAAATGATGTTATGTAGTAGTTTGAGATTGATTTCTTGATTAATATGCTGACCTAAATGATTTGCTACATGTTTACCTTATGCATGATTGCATTACATGCATAGAAAGTATGCCTTGAAGATTTGCTTAAGTTGAAGGTTATAACATGTGTTAACATGCTCACATGATTTATTTCAATTCCAATACCTTTGCATATAGTGCTAATATGATTCCATAGATGTGTGGGACTAGACTTAGTCCAGGCAGTCGGTAACCGAGCGAATTCGTGGCTGACTGGTCATAGCCACGAACGACGCGTCGATGAACATGATTCGTGTTTAGAGTTGGCGGCAGTGGTTAGGCCACGCGAAGTGTTTTGCGCACTTCATGTCGTTCAACTTGAGATGCGATCGCGCTAGTCGAGCCCGTCAAGTAACCCGACTGGCCGATGTATGTTCACCTTGTATGTGTCATAACTGCTTGAACCTAGGGTACTGAACTTACCACTGAAAACCCTGTTAACCATGGTACCTTGATCCACTAAGACTCATGAGCCGGGCATGGTGGTATGGGACACCGTGGTCGAGCTGTCGGCCTACGCTGGGGCCACAAACCTCCCCGTAGTGACCAGTGAGCACCTTGACTCGTGAGCAGATTATGGTGGTATGGGACACTATATTCTAGCTGTCGTCCTACACTGATCAGGCGACGAGCCCTTTGTAGTGACCGCGAGCGTATTCTGAGTCCACGGGAGGCGACGACCCTTCCGTTGCAGTAGAGTACAGTAGGCCTGTATTGATAAGGTGATGGGGGAGCGGTGCAACGAGTGCGAGCAACAGCCCTGGCAGCCCTTGCAGTGACCTATGAAATATACATCGTATGAGATTACTAGGAGTGACGACCCTAGACAGGATCTGTGTTGGGATTGATACAAGGGAAGTACCTTAGTTTCCCAATCCTGCTGTTTGAATGGACTAATAACAACTTGAAAATCATATCACCATAGCATTGCATGTGCCTGGAAGATGTGGAGCACTCTAGGGAGTGTGGCATGCCGCGGTCGTAAGATGTTGCCGCATGAGGGTGATCGTCGGTGAGGGCATACATCACGTCATATCATCTCGCATTAACAACAGTATTAGGATTGTCTGATTTACTGCTTTACTATTATCGCGTGATTGAATTGTGAACATGATAATCTTTCTCTATGATTCTACTGAGTTGATCACTCATTCCCACGTTACGGGATGGTGTTTGCAACACCCACCAGACCCTGTTGTAGATGCAGGTGAGGCCGAGATCCAGGAGGTGGAGCCAGAGATCGACGAGGACCAGGATGAGTTCTCGTATATGCAGTATCACGACGGCTTCCCGTAGGCGACCTGGATCGAGGGGACATCAGTGGGACTTTCTTTTTGAACATTATTCTTTTGTTATGTATATGTATATGAGACTCAGAGATGTAGTCATACTTTGGAGACAGATGAGATTACTTTGTTTTTCCATACAGTGATATATACATTGTTTAGTCTTCCGCTTGCTTTTATCACTGGATCTGAAGTATGAATTGTAGTTTTGGTATAATTTTACTCATGTGAATGCTTTAAATCAGACAACATTGAATCATAACCATTTTTGTTGCATAAGTGACGGTCTGGAACTCGGGAGTTGAGTTTATACACGACCCCCGATTTTCAGGGTGTTACAAGTTGGTATCAGAGCATGAATAAGAGTATACTGGGCCTGGGTTATGGTCTTGCGACGTACGCTGTCGCTTCCTTTGACTTAGGCGGGTGCGAGAAGGGTCTAGAAACACGTCTAGGATCGCAGATTCGTCGATAGGCGAAGTCTATTGGAATCAATCGCAAGATCGAGTCTGTAATGCATCTCGGGTCGCGTAAGGCAACCCGAATCGCTTCTAAGCTGTAGGAAGTCAGGTTGAGACGACCTATGAGCGGTTTTAAACCACAAAAGTGAATCCTTGGGCCGTGGGATGACCACGACTCCTGTAATCAATCGCTAGGGCTTAAAAACCCTGTTTCGCCAAAAATTCTCAAAATTCCTCCTCTAAACACTCCGACCTTCAGTTATTTCTTATCCATTTCATGTTAGGCATCAAATCTAATGTGAAAATAACATAAATTAGTACTTTCATAAAATTTTACAGTGAATAGTAAAATTTCATAAAAAATGGCCATAAGGCCATTCTAACTTCACTTTCTTTAGCAACTAAGGATTTAGATAGATGTAATGGCTCTTTCTACCCCAAATTCATATGCTGCATCATATGGTTTGGTATTCGAAATTGCGATGTGGACCCGGAAAGCCCCGAACACATGTTTGGGCTCATACAGACCAAAATACTATGAACTAGGGGGTGGGACGTAACTTTTTGGAACCCTGGGACCATGGGAGACCAGACCCATGGGGTACCACCAGCCAACGTGGAAGTTGGCCGGCGATGCCATCGCCGGTCGGGCGATGCATCGCCGACCGGCGGGGCCCATTGGAGCTGCTTTTTGGGCGCACGCCCTTAAATGGGTTGTACGTCATCCTTAGGTACCTCCCATCTCACGAAAACCCCCAAAACATACCTCTCCTTCACAAACAGCCCTCTCCATAGCCTTATTTTCGATTTTCAGCAGCCAACTCCAAACTCCGGCGTCCCAAAACACTTCTAGGACCCTCCTTGGCCAAATCCGACCATCACCCATCACTTATTGGGTGTTGGCAGCCTCTCTTCTTGAAGATCTCACCATTTGGAGCTCCAAAATCTCCCAAATAGAGCTGAAATCGTGAGGTGCTCCATTCTGTCTTTTTGTTTGTATTTCTCCCTGAAAGTACAGCCTTGGGAAGCTTGAAGCATCCCTCTATGACGCCTAGATTTCCTTTTCTCAGATTGGGCAGCCATTTCTCCGCATTTTTGGCATTTTCCATGGCTTTTGTGGAAGCCATTTTGGGCCTTCTGTCACTCTCATCCATCATATCTTTGATGGGTAAGAGAAAAATCGTGACAGACGAGGCTGGGCCGAGCCGCCCTGCTCGATCGAGAAGACCGTGGGGTGGTGCCGTAAGTTCAAGCACCGCCGCAGGTCCAGCTATAGTCCTGGAGTGCCGTACAAAGCGGGATTTGGATCCCCATACACACCTTGGACGAACAATTCTTTCGGAGATGCCTCATGGCCAATACACTGATCGCAAAGTGTTATTTGAGGCGGACGTAGATGGACGATTATTCGGCGAGTATCTGTTGTTCGAACGCATTGAAGCTGCGCACTGGGGACCGATCTTTGAAGCTTGCGCTCGTGCTAATGTGAGCACCGTTCGTGCCTTCTATGCTAGCATCCAGAATCCTACCTTGGAGCCTTTGCAGTTCAAAATCCCTTTTGGTAGAAATCGGATGGCTACGATCGACGTTCGGTTGATTGCGCGACTTCTCAACGTGCCTCTAGGTGATGTGCATCCTAGTGAGAAGAATTTGAAGACTAGACGTGAACGAGATCACCGCACCAGGTTTCTGTGTGGTAAGTTGGTTCCATGGCAGCCTAATAATAGCCTCAAGGCGACGTATATGTCTGAGGATTTACGCCTGCTGCACCATATCTGCACGTTCAATGTTTATCCCAGGTCGACGAACCGCATTGAATGTACACGTCTTATGGTCGATTTCTTATTTCTGGTGGCCTAGGGAGAGAACGTATGTATGGCCACTTTCATCTTACGGCAGATAGTTCTCATAGCCAGGTCGAGAAGAACATCCGAATCTCTTCCCTTTGGCCGACTTATTTGCAAGATTGCGCTTGAGTTTGCCTATAGACTTGGGCCCGAACTGTCGGTATCGATTCACACCATCGATGAGTCGACAATGGTTAAGATGAAGATTGGGTCACAATACCGTGAAAATCAACTTGAAAGGGATAGTGGGGATGACTTTGATGAAGAGGAAGATCAAAGTGAAGAAGAACCTAGAGCAGAGGTTCAGGAAGAGGCTCAGGAAGAAGCAGAAGAGGAAGCTCAGGATACTGATGAGAGCCCTCCTCCTTCTGCGCAGGCTACTATCGACGACCGCATTGCTCGGATGGAGGAGAGTCAGACCGCTTTGCGAAGGGAAGTCCAAGAACTTCGAGCAGAAGTCGCTGATGCCAAGGCCGTTACAAAGAAGAAATTTGGCAAGGTGACTCGCACCTTGAAGGCAATCCTGTGTTGCTTACAGGATAAGGGTGCTCCTCCCCCGTCACCAGACTCCGACTAGCGATGCGATCTTTGATGTTATTATCAGTAGTTAGTCATTTCCTGTTTTATGTGTGTAAGCCTATTAGGGCTAGTGCTTTGCTTATGTTGTTGTTGCTTAACTGTCTTGATTTTCATGTAATTCAAGTCATGATGCTTGTAAGGATATATCCCTTGTATTGTGACAATTTTGATTAATTGAAATGCATGGAATGCCTTTGACTCTTTAAGTGAATGATTGTGGTGTATTTGTGCAATTGAGACTAACAAGGTTGCGCCCTATTTTGAATATAGGGAATGCCACCTAAGACTACGAGGAGCGCGGTTCAGCTTGCATTGTCAGAGCATATGGATCAGACTCCCTCTCAGTCTGGCACTCGTTCGGACCCTGCTGTGGGCCCGATTCCTGAGGAGGTTCAATCGTCTCAGCCTGCTGTTGGTCCTACAGATGGACCACCGCCATTTACACCATCAGTTAGGGAGCCACATCACGCATCTACTTCCACACCGCATCCGCCACAGCCTGCTCCACCCCCTGACAGATTCGAGCAGATGATGGCTATGATGCTACAGCAGCAGCAGCTTCTGACCACCATAGTGGGGACTTTAGCCCAGGGTGGGGGTGCGACTACATCTACTCCACCTGCACCACCTGCCCATCCAGCTGAGGATGCCTATACATACGCCCAGGATGAGGGCATGGCTCATCCTGCGCCGCCTGCTTTCCCTCCGGGGAATCCTGCCGACACACGGGGCCTTTTGGAGCGATTTCAGCGCTTGCGGCCTTCCTACTTTCACGGGTTCTCACAGACCCGAGGAGGCTGAGTACTGGCTCGACCGAGTGTCGAAGATTCTACGGATGTTGCACTGCACCGAGGCTGAGCAGGTAGAGCTGGCTACCTTCCTGTTTGAGAGAGAGGCCAGTATGTGGTGAGATAGCGTATTGCGGACTGTTGTCGCAGATTTTGTATGGACGTGGGCAGCATTTGAGTTCCGCTTCCATGAGAAGTATTATCCCCAGACCTACAGGCACGACAGGGAGAATGAGTTTCTCCGTCTTAGACAGGCAGCGATGACAGTTACCGAGTATGAGCATCGGTTCACAGAGTTGGGCAGGTACGTCCCGACGATCCTAGCTGATGAGCAGATGCGCATACGGCGCTTTTTGGAGGGCTTGCAACCGGATATTCGGTCGAAGATGTGCTGTGTCAGTTTTTCCTCCTATGTGGAGTTGATTCACATGTCCATGCGAGCAGAGCAGGACGTGGATCGACTTGTGCGATCTCGAGGCCCGGCTACTTCTAGGCCACGACCGGATTTGCCAGACAGGCCCTTCGCGGGCAAGAGGCCTCGTATTGATCCTCCTACTAGGACTAAGGCGCCCGTACCACCGTTTCGGCTCCCTGGTTTGACATGTACATACTGTGGGAGGACGGGCCACTTGGCGCAGAGTTGCTTTTCGAGGATGCGGGACAGTGGGTTCTCGCCGCCGCAGAAGATTGATCGTGTACGTCCACAGGCGATATCAGCACCGCCTATACGGTCAGCTCCTGCGCATCCTTCTTTCAGACCTACGGTATCGCAGATTCGACAGCCTCCACGGCCCTTGACACAGCGGCCGAACCGGCCACAGCAGGCTCGAGTTCATGCATTGACCACTGAGGCAGCTGCGACGCCGACTTTCCAGCATTCAGCCTTTGAGGTCACGGCCCATATCGGAGGTACTCCCGTTCTTGTCATGGTGGACACTGGTTCCACGATTTCTTTGATATCGCGTGCCGTAGTCAGGCGTCTTGGGTTACAGACTATCACTATGGATAGCGTGCGAGTCTTTGCAGCTCATGGAGATTATTCGGATGTCACCCAGATGTGTGAGGGTTGTTTGGTTGATCTGGGAGGCAGGACGATGACTCTTGATCTGGTCGTCGATCCCTCGCTTATTTATCTCGACGTCATTCTTGGCATGGACTGGTTGACTGCAGCGAGAGCCGAGATTGACTGCGAGACTCGTATAGTCACAGCATACGAGCCTGAGGGTGCATCCTTCACGTTTTCAGTGCAGGTAAATCTTCCTTTCCGCATTCTTAGCTACGCCACTCTATTGCGCGACGCTGGTGCCCAGGTACTTGAGCAGACGCCAGTTGTTTCTGAGTTCGGGGATCTGTTCAGGAAGATCCCTGGTTTGCCGCCCCGACGTGAGATCGATTTCACTATCGATCTGGTTCCTGGTTCTACACCCGTCTCACTGCCGACGTATTGCATGACACCATGTGAGATGGAGGAGTTAAGGACGCAGATTGATGGTCTGCTAGAGCTTGGCTTTATACGGCCTAGCGTGTCTCCTTGGGGAGCACCGGTCTTGTTCGTGAAGAAGAAGGATGGTTCGATGCGATTGTGTATTGATTATCGCAGGCTGAACCAGTTCACGGTGAAGAACAAGTACCCTTTGCCCAGGATCGATGACTTGTTTGATCAGTTGAGAGGAGCGCAGTACTTCTCGAAGATTGATCTTCAGTCAGGATATCATCAGCTGCGCGTCAGGGATGAGGACGTGCAGAAGACAGCATTCAGGACCAGTTTTGGCCACTACGAGTTTCTCGTGATGTTGTTCGGTCTCACAAACGCACCGGCCGTGTTCATGGATCTGATGAACCGGGTATTTCGGCCTTTCCTCTATCGATTCGTCGTTGTCTTCATTGACGACATTTTGGTGTACTCTAGGAGTCGAGAGGAGCATGAGGAGCACTTGCGTTTGGTCCTTGATACGCTCAGACGACATCAGTTGTTCGCACAGTATAAGAAGTGCGACTTCTGGAAGCAGGAGGTGAAGTTTCTGGGACACGTGGTGTCCAAGGATGGCATGGCAGTTGACCTGTCTAAGGTAGCTGCGGTGCAGGATTGGGAGCAGCCTGGTTCTGTCACTGAGGTGAGGAGTTTCTTGGGTCTCGCTGGTTACTATCGGCGCTTCATTCAGGACTTCTCGAAGATCGCGAGACCCTTATCTCAGTTGACACGGAAGGACGTGAAGTTCACCTGGAATGATAAGGCGGAGTCAGCTTTTCAGGAGCTGAAGGACAGACAAACGTCCGCCCCTGTGCTAGTATTGCCAGAGCAAGGGATTAGATACACTATATACACTGACGCGTCTAGCGTTGGTTTGGGTTGTGTCCTTATGCAGAGGGACAGGGTAATTTCGTATGCCTCGAGACAATTAAGGAAGAACGAGGAGAATTACCCTACACACGACCTGGAGTTGGCAGCCGTTATATTCGCACTGAGTCTCTGGAGACATTACCTCTACGGAGAGGAGTTCGAGCTCTTTTGCGACCACAAGAGCTTCAAGTACATATTCACGCAGCGAGACTTGAATATGAGGCAGCGGCGATGGATGGAGACACTGAAGGACTTCAAGTTTGAAGTCTCTTACCATCCTGGGAAGGCGAACCTTGTGGCTGATGCGTTGAGCCGCAAGAAGGCGATAGAGTTTGCGGCTCCGCTGATGGTTGCCGAGTGGGATATGGTTGAGTTTTTACGAGACTTTGAGCAGAAACTCACCGTAGAGGAGCCATTTGAGTTCATCGCACACGTACAGGTGCGATCTCAGATCGATGACCGAGTCATCGAGGCGCAAAGGGACGACGCGCATCTTACTGAGCTTCGAGAGCAGGCCAGTGATGATGCTGACGCCGACTGGCGAGTTGGTATGGATGGGGGCTTACGTTACCGTAGCCGCCTATGCGTCCCAGATGTCCCTGACTTGAGACGAGAGATTCTCGAGGCTGCGCATTCTACTAGACTCGCGATGCATCCAGGCAGCACGAAGATGTATCGTGACGTGAAGAGGACGTATTGGTGGGAAGGTATGAAGACCCACATAGCTGAGTTCGTGTCCCGTTGTCTCACTTGTCAGCAGGTGAAGGCAGAGCATCACCGACCACCTGGACTTTTGCAGCCTATGCCGATTGCAGAGTGGAAGTGGGATTTCATTTCCATGGACTTCATTTCTGGGTTGCCGAAGACGAGGAAGGGGCATGATTCCATTTGGGTGATCGTCGATCGATTGACGAAGTCGGCGCACTTCCTACCGATCAGAGTTACGAACTCTGCAGACGAGCTGGCTAGATTGTACATCCGAGAGATTGTGCGTCTGCATGGAGTTCCGTTGGAGATCGTGTCGGACAGAGACATGCGGTTCACTTCTATTTTCTGGACTCGCATTCAGGAGGCTATGGGTGTGAAGTTGAAGTTCAGTACTGCCTTCCACCCACAGACGGACGGACAGACGAAGCGAGTGAACCAGATCCTGGAGGACATGTTGCGAGCTTGCGCATTGGACTTCAAGGACAGTTGGGATGACTGTCTTGCATATGCGGAGTTTGCGTACAATAATAGCTTCCAGGCGAGTATCGGCATGACACCTTATGAGGCGCTGTATGGGCGACCTTATCGCGCACCGCATTGCTGGTTAGAGGTCGGTGAGCGTAGCTTGATCGGCCCAGAGTTGGTGCAGGCGACGTCAGAGAAGATCGATATTATTCGGCGTCGGCTTCTTACAGCGCAGAGCAGACAGAAGAGCTACGCCGATACGAGACGACGGCCACTAGAGTTCACAGTCGGGGATCACGTGTTTTTGCGAGTTTCCCCTATGAAGGGAGTCCTTCGGTTCGGGAAGAAGGGGAAGCTGGCACCGCTATTCATTGGTCCATTCCAGATCCTCGATCGTGTGGGAGCAGTGGCTTACCGATTGGCTTTACCCACGCCCCTCGCGAGCGTCCACAACGTATTTCATGTTTCTATGCTGAAGAAGTACGTTGCTGATCCTTCCCATATCATCAGATGGGAGCAGGTGCAGTTAGGAGAGGATGTTACTTATATCCTGCGACCGACACGCATCTTAGACAGGAAGGAGCAGGTACTGCTTAGCAAGGTGATTCCCCTTGTGAAGGTACTATGGACGCATCATACTGAGGAGGAGGCTACTTGGAAGACAGAAGCCGAGATCAGAAAGAACTACCCACAGCTTCTCGTGGAGTACGAAAAGGTACAAATTTCGAGGACGAAATTATTTGTTAAGGGGGGTAGATTGTAACGCCCGTGAAAAATCCGTACTTGGGTTCGAGTACCAACTCGACCCGAAATCGCGTAGAAATAATTTTCATGGAAATTAAGCGTAAGTTAGCTAGCGCAATGCTAGAGTAGCTGGGAAATAGTCCCTGATCACTTTAAATACGTTCTGCAAGACCCAAATCGAGTAGAACAAACAACTCTACAATACTCTATAACCTCGGATCAAACTCTAAGCAGGTTTATTCTTTGGACCACATTGAATTCTTGAATTGGATCTAGACCGCGCGTCGAAGGTCCGATACCTCCTATCTTAGACCGTTAGAACCGCCCAGCTGAACTTGACAATCATCTTGAAAATCAAGTCAAACCGATAATCACAGACGATTTCGTTGAACCCGGACTGAAGCGACCGCGAATAGGGACGGATTTGGAATTTCAAATTCAAATCTGGCACACAACTTGACGCGTCAGTATTAAGCATTCTGACCGTCAGAATTCATCCAGATTACACCCTCGGATCAAGAAAAATTTCTATTTATTATCATGAGACTTTCAGCCCTGATCTATGTGCGGTGACCGTTGAACTGAAACTGGTCCGCCACGTGCGATCTGCGAACCCTGCCAGACTGAAAACTTAATACGAGCTACATCTGGTACACATGAGCTTAAGTCCGATCGCAATCGACTAGGGGACCACCAGAAAGCAGTTTTTGGACCGAAACAGCCCCGAAATGGATAGGCACCAAGTAAACTTCGTCCCGGAGCCTATTTCCGGCGTTTTTAAGCTTATAAAAGGGGTTAAAACCCTCATTTCTCCCTTCCATCCAAAAATCCCAAACCCTAGAGAAAAGGAGAGAGAGTTTGAGAGAAAGAGAGGAAGGGAATTTTCCCGCTTCCGAGCCGCCGACTGCTAGTGCTTCAGCACTTCTTCCCAATCACCTGGCTGGTGATTTCTCCCCTTTTTCAGGTATAAAATAACCCCAAAAACTTACTGATTTAGGGTTTACTTAGATTCATGGCATGTTAGCTAACGTATTCCATAAATCAGGCTCTCCTACTGCCGTAGACGAAGCGTACACACTCCGTTCAAAATCCCGCAACCGTAAGAGACTAGGTGAGGATTTTAGACGCTTTGATTGACGGTTTACAATGCTTTCAATGTCGTTTAATAGTAGATTATCGACGGCATCGCCGTTTGACATGTACAACATGCTCTCCGTTTCCTGTTTCGTAAATTAACGAAGAATATGAGATTTAGGGCATTTTAGTCATTTGTAGGAAGTACGGTCTACATGCATATTTTGCTGACGTGATTGACATGGTTTGTCACCGCATTAGGGAGTTAGGAATGCTTGCATAATCAGTTTGGCGAAGAGATTCGCCAAGTTGCGCACTTTGGGTCGACATACTATATGTGGACTTAAGTGTGTAGTGTATGTGTTTGTATAAATGCTTGTATTAGTATGTATTGAATTAAATGATGTTATGTAGTAGTTTGAGATTGATTTCTTGATTAATATGCTGACCTAAATGATTTGCTACATGTTTACCTTATGCATGATTGCATTACATGCATAGAAAGTATGCCTTGAAGATTTGCTTAAGTTGAAGGTTATAACATGTGTTAACATGCTCACATGATTTATTTCAATTCCAATACCTTTGCATATAGTGCTAATATGATTCCATAGATGTGTGGGACTAGACTTAGTCCAGGCAGTCGGTAACCGAGCGAATTCGTGGCTGACTGGTCATAGCCACGAACGACGCGTCGATGAACGTGATTCGTGTTTAGAGTTGGCGGCAGTGGTTAGGCCACGCGAAGTGTTTTACGCACTTCATGTCGTTCAACTTGAGATGCGATCGCGCTAGTCGAGCCCGTCAAGTAACCCGACTGGCCGATGTATGTTCACCTTGTATGTGTCATAACTGCTTGAACCTAGGGTACTGAACTTACCACTGAAAACCCTGTTAACCATGGTACCTTGATCCACTAAGACTCATGAGCCGGGCATGGTGGTATGGGACACCGTGGTCGAGCTGTCGGCCTACGCTGGGGCCACAAACCTCCCCGTAGTGACCAGTGAGCACCTTGACTCGTGAGCAGATTATGGTGGTATGGGACACTATATTCTAGCTGTCGTCCTACACTGATCAGGCGACGAGCCCTTTGTAGTGACCGCGAGCGTATTCTGAGTCCACGGGAGGCGACGACCCTTCCGTTGCAGTAGAGTACAGTAGGCCTGTATTGATAAGGTGATGGGGGAGCGGTGCAACGAGTGCGAGCAACAGCCCTGGCAGCCCTTGCAGTGACCTACGAAATATACATCGTATGAGATTACTAGGAGTGACGACCCTAGACAGGATCTGTGTTGGGATTGATACAAGGGAAGTACCTTAGTTTCCCAATCCTGCTGTTTGAATGGACTAATAACAACTTGGAAATCATATCACCATAGCATTGCATGTGCCTGGAAGATGTGGAGCACTCTAGGGAGTGTGGCATGCCGCGGTCGTAAGATGTTGCCGCATGAGGGTGATCGTCGGTGAGGGCATACATCACGTCATATCATCTCGCATTAACAACAGTATTAGGATTGTCTGATTTACTGCTTTACTATTATCGCGTGATTGAATTGTGAACATGATAATCTTTCTCTATGATTCCACTGAGTTGATCACTCATTCCCACGTTACGGGATGGTGTTTGCAACACCCACCAGACCCTGTTGTAGATGCAGGTGAGGCCGAGATCCAGGAGGTGGAGCCAGAGATCGACGAGGACCAGGATGAGTTCTCGTATATGCAGTATCACGACGGCTTCCCGTAGGCGACCTGGATCGAGGGGACATCAGTGGGACTTTCTTTTTAAACATTATTCTTTTGTTATGTATATGTATATGAGACTCAGAGATGTAGTCATACTTTGGAGACAGATGAGATTACTTTGTTTTTCCATACAGTGATATATACATTGTTTAGTCTTCCGCTTGCTTTTATCACTGGATCTGAAGTATGAATTGTAGTTTTGGTATAATTTTACTCATGTGAATGCTTTAAATCAGACAACATTGAATCATAACCATTTTTGTTGCATAAGTGACGGTCTGGAACTCGGGAGTTGAGTTTATACACGACCCCCGATTTTCAGGGTGTTACAATAACATCAACTGTGGGTTGCTGAACTTTTCCAAGAAGAGCAAGGAAGTAATGTTGATCGATATTGATCCATTTCTGCCTAATCTTGAGGTCAATATGGTTATGAAAAATCTAAGAAAGGCCAATTAACTGTGACTGAGGGTTGATCTTGGTCCAAATGATTGTGAAGGTGCACCACAACGACTAAGGTAGAGGTGACGTTAACCTCCCCACTCGACTACTGTGCAATTGAACATGTTTTGACAAGATGGTCACGACTCACAATTATGTGACTAGTGTGCCAAAAGGACTATTACGGGGTAAGGAGACGCTCCTCTACTAAGGATGCATGGCCGACACATGGCTCCAAGGAAGCCTAAAGGAAGCAATCAACATCGGCTGTAGAGGATGTCTTCACCCCTTGATCGTTGTTCCCACGACAGAGAGTCAAGTCAAAGGATGGTTAAAACTCCGTCAACCCATAAAGGAGTCTAAAAACGGGTCATGCATCCTAAATTCCCAGCGGGGCTAGAAGCAATGAATCGAACACAGAAACGACGTTGGTAAAGGCACAGAAGAAGACATGAGACTTCGGAAAGCCCCTAATAAGTTGGAAGATTCCTAAGCCCAAGTTCAGAACCCCTTAATAGATGTGAACCTAGGGACCGAGCAAGACCCAAAGCCTACATTTGTCAGTGGACTTCTCAAGTTCCAAGAAAGATAAGAATTCATGCCATTTGTTCAAGGAGTTTGCCGATTATTTTTCATAAGATTACCATGAGATGCTGGACCGGGTCTTGGCCAAGCACAGGTTATCTATAAAAGAAAGATATTGGCTGCATAAACAACTGCCCAGGTAGGTGATAACAGAAGTAACACAGAAAATAAAAGAAGAGATCGAATGACTATTAAAGGCTGGTTTCATCAGGCCTATTACATATGTCGAGTTGATATCGAATGTAATCTTAGTCATAAAAAAGAATGCTAAGTTACAAGTTTACATCAGCTTCCAAAATTTTAATTTAGTAATGTTAAAGAATGAATACCCGATGTCGATGGCTGATCAACTGATTGATAGGGCTGTTGGACATCGAGTTGTGTCCTTCATGGATGGTCATTCCAGGTATAATCAAATTTATATAGCATTGAATGATGTGCCAAAAATCGCATTTAGGTGCCTAGGCCCCTAGAGATTTACTGTTGGGTGGTAATGCCCTTTGAACTTAAGAATGCAGGGGTCACGCAAGGGCATCATATTCCATGATATGATCGGCTAGTTTATGGAGGTTTATGTCGATGATGTATGATAAAGTCGGCCGATTGTTCGAGTGAATGAGACTTCACAAGCTGAAAATAAATCCTCTTAAGTGTGCTTTTGGAGTCTTAACTGGTAATTTCCTGGGATTTTGGTATATTAGTGAGAGATCGAGGTAGATCAAAACAAGACTCGAGTAATTATAAATGCTTATCCACCAAGGAACAAACAGAACTACAACGTTTCTTGGTTAGGTTAATTTCATGCAAATGTTATATTTAACTGCGCAGAGAAGACTAATGTATTTTCTCTGTTAGTAAAATTGAAGCAGTGGCTCGAATTTAAATGGGAGGTAGAGCATCAATAGACTTTTGAGAATATCAAGGAATATCTGATGAAGCCACAAGTGTTAATGTCATCAATCGAAGGTTGATCGCTCAAGCTGTATGTTGTAGCATCAGTAAAGTCGGTTGGAGCTCTCCCAGCCTAAGATGACGACGACTGGAAAGAGCGTGCAGTCTATTATTTGAGTTGGATGCTCCTCGATGCTGAATGATGTTATTCTGCTATAGAAAAGTTATACTTATCATTGTATTTTGAGGCTATCAAATTAATGCATTATTTGTTAGCCAAAAGAGTAAATGAAATGAGGTGTAGAGCTACAACACTGGAGATGGTTTAAGAGAAGTTGCGCTTGCAGTGTATACAAAGAGAACTGTGTGATGAAGGAAATGCTCCAAATGCTGATGGCTTAGAACTATGTGATGGTTCAAATTTGTGAAGATCATCTGGTGCAAAACAGATATGAGGAGCACGTACGACATTATAAGAATGAGTTGGATGAGTTTATAGCAATAGGCGACTGGACGTCAGGACCTTTGATTAGTGTTGGTCTTCTCTTGGGTGTTTGTAGGAATGGTTGTCGATGGAGAGGTAGAGAAGGTAGTGATGTCGGCAACCTCGACAATAGAGTATGACAGGAACACACTTCTATGGCATCAACATTTAACCTTTGATGTCATCGAAGCTACTTCGATGTCATCGGAAATAATACCAAACTGTCCAGAGGCAAAACATGAAATTCTAGATATCTTCAATTGCATTGACCTAGCTTCGATGGCATCAAACTGTTCCTTCAATGTCATTGTACACTCTTCGATGGCATCAAAAAATCACTCAGTTAGTCTAGTGACCAACTGGAGAAAATCTGGAAATACTTGATGACATCAAGCCGACTTCAACGACATCGAAGCCTTCTCGATGACATCGAATTTGTCATCGACAAATTATTAAATTTACATATTTAAGACATCTAAAAAATAACAGACAGCAACAACGTCTGATCAGAGATGATTTTATTATTTTTATTATAATTAATTTTCCAAGGAGAGAGAACTCTTCTCTTGTTGCTGCTGCATGAGGATGTTGAAAACCATAAAATAGGCAACAACAAAGAGAGAATGAAAAACGTTTGTGACAAATAGGGCAGTGGCCCATATCAAAATGTTGCTCCCATACCGTAATAAAGTTGGAAATAAGGTGTCTGTTGCATATCAATCATCCAGGTTTTACACAGAATTTATAGAGAATAAAAGAGAAACAAAAATAAAACACAAGATCCATTTATCCAGCTAGTGCACTGAGGTACAATCCACAAGATATAGAATCCAATCATCTAGTTCATCCTTGTAAGTGGCTTACATGTTGCATGAAGTCATGCATTCGTTCTCGCAGACGCTTTTTTTTATTGCGTTTGTAAAGAACTCTGATCGCAAGGAAAGCCAGTAGAACCACCGTCATCACAACACATATCAAGAAGACATTGCGGAACCCATCCTTGTGGTCTTTCCAGGGAATGCCTCCGACACTTAATCCGAATACTACAAGACCAGAAATAACAACATCAGTTCCATGCTCTAGAAATCGGATAAGAGAAATGCTTACTTGCATGACTCTGTCCGCAAAAAACAAACACCAGCAACCCAACATGCTGAAATTGAATACTCGCAGAGATCCAAGCTGTTGATCAGTAAGACCCAAGTGTATTAAAAAAAAAAGGACGGTTATAAAGACAATAACTGACCGTCGTCCCACTCAAGCTATCTACATGGCTTACCAAATGAGTCTGATTACTATGCGACAAGACATTCATAGTGCACCCACGTGATGAAAGGCCCAGGTATTTCACACCTGCCATGTCAAGCCGGTGAACGAACTAACAGAATTCCCTAGCTCCGAATCGGGCGGTGACATGCCATGTTAGCACATGCAGGGATGCTTTTGTTTGGTGTTGTGGTAGATGGGCACTAACAAATAAGCATTCCTGAAGGTGTAGGATCCCTTTTCTTTTAAAGGACAGGTAAAGGAACCTATTTGGATGGAGAGAACCTAAAATGTGGAAATGAAATTACCTTTTGAGGCCCGTTTGAGACATGGGATTAAATGGTATAGAATTGCATTAGATGGAATTAACACTATTTATTTCACAGTGATTGCGTGTTTGGAAATATCATGATATTTGATTGTCCATTCCCACATTTGGAATTAAATTCTTCCTACAGGAAAAGCATTGTATTAAGTGAAACTCACATTTGGTAGACCTTGATACTGCAGTACATACTGTTGGAACTGGATGACATGATATTTGAATTAATCCAATCCATTCCTGTTATTTCCAAATGCAGTATGGAATTTGCATGGGACCAAATACAATTCCATATCACCCAATCCCACGTCCCAAACAGGGCCAGGAAATAGAGAAAGGTAAAATTCAACACTAATTTCATTGTTAAGCTGCTAGTGTTGTTTTCTATGAAAATATTAAAAGTTCAAGAGTTGAACAATGAAACCTCTCTCATGATCATGGAAATCTATAAATATTTTAACCGTACTAGCCTTGTGATATTGCCAAACACCCCAAAATTCAGTAAGCTTAAACAAATGCCCTAGCTATCTCCCTGACACTATTTTGATTTTTTTCTGGATGAATTTACCCCTGAAACTGGCCAATGCATAGAGCGTCGCGCATGTCAGGGCATTAAAGTAGGAGGGAAGTGGATTGTGCGTGCTGGGTAACTCTACTGCATCCACAATGGTGTTTGTGAGAAATCCACCTGTCCACATGTTTTACCAAATCGTTTTATGGCATGAGCCTAAAATTGAGTCGGATCCAAAGCTCAAGTGATCCACACAACATAAAACAATGATTATTGTATGCCTATGGTTGAAACATTTGTGGGACTCTAGAAGCTTTAGATCATGCTAATATTTTTATTTTTTCAGTTTATCTTAGTGGTAATGATCTTGTGAACAATTGGGTCATTTTATCAACAATTTGGATTGCATATAAACATCACAGTTGAGCCTAGCAAGGTTTGAAAATTATGCAACCCCTTTCCATTGTTTCCCGTCATATGGCCCACTTGAGTTTCGGATATACCTAATTTTTTGTCTCATGTTTTAATATAATACAACAATATGGATGGACGAAGTGGATTTCTCAGTTAATATGATATGACAATATGGATGAACGAAGTGGATTTCTTACGAACATCATAGTGAGCCCAACATAGCTTCTGATGCGAATAACTTCCTTGAAAGGCGGCATTCACTATAAATACCACCCCAACAAGACTTTTTAGGATAAATATGTTATCCATGCTATCCATTCATTTTGAAAGATCATTTTAGGACATGAGCCCAAAATTGAGGCATATCAAGGCTCAAGTGGACCACACCATAGAAAATAGTGAGATTGAAAACCTATCATTAAAAACTTCTTTGGGGCCATATAATTTTTCAATCAAGCTGATATTGATGTTTTCCCTTTTACAGGTGTATGTGACCTTTAGAATAGGTTAGATGGAAAATAAACATCCCGATGGGCCCTAAGAAGTTTTCGACGATAGGAGTTCAATCATTTTTTCTTGTAGTGTAGTCCATTTAAGCCTTTCGTGACCTCCTTTTGGGACTCATGCTCTAAAATGTTTTGTCAAAATATATAGATAGAATGGATAAATTATATAGGTCATGATGATCCCACAACAACCGGTAATGGTGGTTGTTCACTCCCAACTATTTTCTTGTCGTGGGGTCCACATTATATGTGGGTATAACTCTTTCTTTAGCCGTAGAAAGTAATGAGATTGAAAACCTATATATCATTAAAAAATTCTTGGGGGCCACAATTTTTTGATGTAACTCATTTTTTTAGCCAACGACATTAAATTAAATTCTGAATCCAATGGATGAAATAGATTCGACACATATCTCATGGTGGGTCCCACAACCTTAATACATGACAATCTAGACCCTTAACACATACTCAATAGTGGACACACAGACGTGTTTATATAGTGTTAAGGGTCAAGGTTGAAGTTGTCATATGTTAAGGGTCGAGGATGTCATGTATTAATGGTTAAGGTTGTCATGTGTTAAGAGTATAGGTTATGATGTGTCAACCTCGACCCTTAACACATGACAACCTCGACCCATAATACAGGCCAACTTAGACCTTTGACACATGACAACTATGAACCAAGCCCTTAACACATGACAACATAGACCCTTAACACATAACAACCATGACTCAAACCCATAACATATGATAACCTATACCCTCATCACATGAAAACCGATATTCTTAACACATAACAACCTAAATCCAAATTCCTAACAAATGACAACCCAGACCTTTAACACATGACAATCACTTCAACCAATGTAATACAATACAAAATTCAAATTCTATCTCCTTCATTGTCTTTCACATAACAACTACAACTATCCTTCTTTACCTCAAATTCCTCCCAACAATCACTTTCCCAACAACAACAACCACAACCATCCCTCTCTATCAACAATTAAAAGTGGCTTACATCTCTAAGAAAATGATATTCTACAAAAAAATAAAATAAAAAATTCATTTAAAATATCTTACACATATCAGTGGTTTCTATCTCTAAGAAATATGGTCGTCAGAGCAAAAATAACACTTCTTTTATGGTTTTAGAAATTGTTGGCAGTGCCCATACACCGGAGAAGTTGATAGCGGTAAACATATACCGGAAAATGAATTTGAGGGGGTGGTGGTGGGTCCCTAGAAGACATATTTGAAAATGAAGAAAAATCCCTAAAAAAACAACAAATGAAGAAGAAGTTCCTTACAAACATTAAATTTCAAAATAGTGGCATTTTTGTCTACCAATTCTCTAAAAAGTGATCAAAAGTCCAATCAAAGAGCATATTTAAGAGGTTATATTTTTTAGGCTTTTGGCAATACCATAGGGCTAGTATGGTCAAAATCCTAAATCTATATTTTAAATATATATTTTTAAAAAATGATTTTACACATATTAAAATAGAAATAAGAAAAGAAAACCAATTCCCCCCTCTTTTTTGTTTTCTCAAATGGAGAAAACCATCACGTTAGCGAAATTTGTATTCTTTTCCACCTAAAAAACAAAAAAGTAAGAGAGAGAAATACAACATACTTCCTGTGATGAAAGATAACGGCAGAAAAATCACTGAAAGAATGGATAGATTGTAAAGCTTTTTGTTGATTTGTGTAGCCTGGTTGCCATCAAGAGCAGCTTGCATTCTGTCATAACCCACTTGAATTGCTCCGACCCGATTGCCTATAAACCTCACATTTTCTTTTAGCTTCCCAAGGTGGCCGATAACCTCCTCAAGAGAGGCATTGTCTGCAGTACCCAACCAACGTTTTTTAGTGCATTTTTCTTTGATGCAAGGGTAAACCTGCTCCACATGAGCGATTACCTGGATTACGATATGGACAAAAATCATCAAAAGAGTCAGAACGAGACAAATGTTCGACTTGGATTTGAATTTGAGTGATCTAATAACCTAGAAAAGTATTCATAGCTCATGCAAGTCATAAGTTTGTATAGATACAAGATGCTACATGAGTTAGATATTTTGTGTTGCTTGACCGGTCAATGGGTTGGCTTGACTAGTCGAAGCTCCCTTCAACCAGTCGAAGCTCGCTCAACTCGAAGTCCAGCCAGCTATGTTTTTGGATGACCAGGACGCTTGACTAGTCGAGGGTCAGGCTTGACCGGTTGAAGGGGTCCTTAGACCAGTCGAAGCCCTGGGTCAACTAGTCGAAGGTTATGTAGTCTACGAGCAGATTGTGTAAATTTGAGGCAGTTTTTGGACTTTTTCAAAGTAGGTGCGTAAGTGGAGTTTCCTAAACTATAAATAGGGGTCCTTAGGTCTATTCTAAAGTAATTCTAAGGCTTCTTAAAGTTTTTCTAAGAGTTCCTAAAAGGGTTTTAGGGTTGTCAAAGGGTGTAGAAAGGGTGAGATTCGAGGTTATTTGAATTGGGTAAGTCCTCTCTCTTGTAATTTCTATTTCATAGTGGATTTCTGTTGCTTTGTGCCGTGATTTTTTTCCGCAAGGGTTTTCTACATTAAATCTGTGTTCTCTTGTGATTGCTTGGTGTTATTAGATTGCTATCCTAAATCTAGATATGTGTGATTCCACAACACAAATTCCCAATAAGTGGCATCAGAGAAATCGTTGGGGCACAGATCGAAATCTGCAGGATTAGTAATAATGGGAAACGACAAGTTTGATATTGATCAGAAATACTCATGTAAAAATAATTTTGAGTTATGGAAGGTTAAGATGATTAGTCTATTAACCAAGCAAGGCGAGATTAAGGCTCTTGAGGAGTGAAAATCTACCATGAAAGATGAAGAACGGAAAATCCTTGATAGTAATGTTTTAGCCTCTATTTATTTATGTTTCACAGATAAGGTTCTCTATAATGTTTTGAGGGAGAAAACTACGGCTAGTTTATAGGTGAAGTTAGAGAACATCTATGCAAAGAAGTCTTCTGAAAATCGCCTACACTTGAAGCTACAGTATTATACCTTCAAGATAGCAGAGGGTGGAGATCTAGAAGCCGACATCAGCAACTTTAATTAATTGATGTAGAAATTGCTAGATATGGAGGAAGTGGTCAAAGACAAGGAACAAGCATGTATATTGTTGAATTCTCTTCCTGCGTCATATGATTCATTCAAGGACACAATGTGCACCGCAAATAAAACCCTAAGTGTTAACACCATTATCTCAACCCTTCAAGAAAAGGCTATGAGAAAGCTAACCGGTGACATGGGGGCATCTTCAAATATACTGATCACAAGGGGCAGAGATTTCAAGCGAGGTACAAGATTCTTAAGACCTAGATCCAAATCCAAGGGCAAGAGCAAAAGAAAATTAAAGTGTTGGAACTGTGGGATGTCTGGACACATGAAGAAGGATTGTAGAAATCATAAAGCAAAAAAAGAAAATTCAGCGACTTCTTCCAAGGAGGCCAATGTGGTCACATCTGATGAAGAAACAAGTAGTGGTGATGTTCTATCTGTTTTCATGATTGGTCACTTATACGAAAATCATAAAGACGAGTGAATACTTTACACTAGGGCATCATATCACATGACTCTTCATCAGAATTGGTTCACCAGTTATAAGGATTGCGATGTTGGATAGATTTTTATGGGCAATGACAATGCCTGTAATGTTGTGGCTATTAGTACAGTGAGCATCAAGATGTTTGATGAGATGGAGCATACTTTGACTGATGTCAGGCACGTTCCTGATATGAAGATAAGTCTGGTTTTCTCTCGGTGAACTCGAGACTATAGGGTACAAGTTCACTAGTATTGATAGTGTCCTTAAAGTTTTAAAAGGGGCACTCGTGGTTATGAGAGCGCAAAGATATAGAAACCTTTATAGGTTGATCAAGAACACTTTAATAAGTGGAGCGACAATATCTATTGCAGACTCCTTGTCTTTACGTATGTGGCATGTTGATATGGGCCACATGAGCGAGCAGGGCATAAAGGTACTTTCTGATCGGTGCTTGATTCCAGTTTTTAAAAATTTTGATTTAGATATATGCGAGAATTGTATATATGGTAAACAATCTAGATTATCTTTAATTTAAATCTGAAAAATATGTAAGAGAGTGTTTGATTATGTGCACTCTGACGTATGGGGCCGTTACTAGATATTTTCGTTGGAGGGTCATCATGGCTTGTCTCATTCATTGACGACTACTTCAGGAAAGTTTGGGTTTACCTCATGAAAAGTAAATCCGAAGTTTTCACCGTATTCAAATAATGGAAGACAATGGTGAAAAACAGTCATGGTAAAAAATAAAAGTTTTAAGGACTGACAATGGTGGAGAATTTATTTCCACTAAGTTTAATGATTATTATAAGGATGAAGGGATCATTAGGTACAATACAGTGCGCCACATGCCCGAGCAATACGGTGTGGCTGAGCAAATGAATCGGACTCTCCTGGAGAGGGTCAAATGCATGTTAAGTAATGCTGCGTTGGGCAAGGACTTATGGATTGAGGCCATTATCACAGCTTGTTATTTGATGAATCGGTATCCTTCAACGACAATTGAATGTAAAATTTCAGAGGAAGTATGGAGTGATAATAAGATCGACTAAGATTTTCTCATATTTGGTTGTGAGGCTTATTCTCATATACCATCAGTTAAGAGAAATAAACTAGACCATAGAGCCAAAAAGCATATTTTTGTTGACTATGGTGTTGGTGCGAAAGGTTGCAGGTTATTCGACAAGATCACACGCAAGGTCATCACTAGCCGTGACGTCAGATTGGATGAAAGCTCTCTATTCCGTAAGAATGATCAAGATGAGCAAGAGGAACCAAAAAAGTTGATCGTAGACGTCCAGATTGAGACAGATGATACTCAGGCAGAGATAGATGCACAGACAGAGGTACAGGATTAGGTGGAGCAGCCACCTGTGAGAAGGAACCCACCGCATAATCACAGGTTACCGACAAGATATACGGATGACTCTAATATTACATATGCCCTCATTACAAATGAGGGGGACCCTTCTATTATTCAGGAGGCTCTTGGTGAGCCTAATGCAGAAAAGTGGAAGGGGCCATGGACAATGAGATGGACTCATTGTACAAAAATCATACATGCAAGCTCGTGGAGCTTCTAGTGGGCCGAAAAGAAATCGGATGCAAGTGGTTATTCAAAAAGAAACAGGATAGATACAAAATAAGATTCGTAGCGAAGGGTTATTCTCAAAGAGAAGGAATCGACTTCACAGAGATATTCACGCCGATGATTAAGAAGGTGTCTATCGGATTCGTGTTGGCATTGGTTGCCAAATACGATCTCGAGTTGGAACAGATGGATTTCGAGATTGCATTCCTGCACAGGGAGTTGGAAGAACAGATGTGCATAAAGCAACTAGAGGGCTACGAAGTTAAAGGGGTAGAAAAAAAAGGTTTGTAGGTTAATGAGGTCGTTATATGGCATGAAACAGTTGCCTAGGCAGTGGTATAAAAAATTTAATTTTTTCATAGTGAGTCAGAAATTTACTTAGAGTGAATACGATCACTGTGTCTATTACAAGACACTTAGTGATAACAAATTCATTATCCTAGTATTGTATGTTGATAATATGTTGATTGTCAGTCATTATATGTTTGAAATCAACGTACTGAAGACTCAATTATCAGGGACGTTCAAGATTAAAGATATTAGGGCTGCAAAGAGGGTTCTCGGCATAGATATTAATAGAGATAGGAAGAAGAGCAAACTTTGGTTATCACAGGAAGAATACCTTGAAAAGGTATTGATCAAGTATGAAATGGACCAGATAAAGCCGATAAACATTCCCCATGCGGTTCATTTCAAGCTTTCCTCAAAACCATGTCCTAAATCCAATGAAGAAAAATAGGTTATGTCTCATGTGCCTTATTCGAATGCAGTTGGCAGTTTAATGTATACCATGACCTTTACGAGATCAGATATTTTACAGGCAGTTGGTGTTGTGAGCAGATACATGTCAACCCTGGCAAGTAACATTAGGAAGCGGTGAAATGGCTACTTCTATACATTCAAGGTACGAAAGACTACGTCTTAAATTTTGAAAAGATAGTGACAAAGTCGGTAGGGTATGTGGATTCTGACTACGTAGGCAGTGTAGATTCCAAAAAGTCTACTTCAGGATACTCGTTTGTACTAGCAGGTGGAGCAAGCAGTTGGATGTCGAAGATTCAGTCCATAGTGGCTCTTTCCACGATCGAAATAGAATATATGGTAGTGACGGAAGCGTTTAAAGGTGTTTGGCTCAGAGACATGATAAATCAGTTGGGACTTCAGCAGGAGGCCGTGCCGGTTAACTATGATAGTGAGAACGCTATCAATTTAGCTAAAAATTTTATTTATCACTCATGTACTAAACACATTGATGTTCATCCCCACTTTATCCGACAGGTGCTTGAGGAAGGAGGCGTAACACTGGAGAAGATTCACACCAGCATGAATCTAGTAAACATGCTCACCAAGGTCGTTCCTAAAGAGAAGTTCAAGTTCTATGCAACTTCTCTGGGCTTGGCGATGGCGTAAAAGAAGGACAGAGTGTGCACGAGAAGCATTGATTGAAGTTATGATGCAAGGCAAAGATAAGAGAAGAGGTCAAGAAGCTATACGGTTAAAGATTAAAGACATGGTGGAGATTGTTGTCAAAACAGATGTCTTAAATCTGCATATTTCGTGCTGCTCGACCAGTCGAGGGGCTCCCTTCGACCAGTCGAAGCTCCCTTCGACCAGTCGAAGCTCCCTTCGACCAGTCGAAGCTCGCTTGATTCGAAGTCCAGCAAGCTATGTTTTTGGATGACTGGAACGCTCGATCAATCGAGGGTCAGGCTCGACCAATCAAATGGATCCTTTGACCAGTCGAAGCCCTAGTTCGACTAGTCGAAGGTTACGCAGTCTACGCGCGGACTGCGTAAATTTGAGGCAGTTTCTGTACTTTTTCAAAGTAGGTGCGTAAGTGGAGTTTCCTAAACTATAAATAGGGGTCTGTAGGTCTATTCTAAAGTAGTTCTAAGGCTTTCTAAAGGTTTTCTAAGGGTTCCTAAAAGGGTTCTAGGGTTATCAAAGGGTATAACAAGGGTGAGATTCGAGGTTATTCGAATCGGGTAAGTCCTCTCTCTTGTAATTTCTATTTTATAATGGATTTTTGTCGCTTTGTGTCGTGATTTTTTCCCGCAAGAGTTTTCCACATTAAATCTTTGTGTTCTCTTGTGATTGCTTGGCATTATTGGGTTGCTATCCTAGATCTAGATCTGTGTGATTCTACAGCACAAATCCCTAACACTTACAAGGTCACAAGACGAGACTAGATTATTACTTTTCAAAGGTATGTATGAGGTTCTTCATTATCTAAACCAAAATGGTGATATTATAATGACCCCGAATGTGATGTAGAGTGGGTCGCAGATACTTTCAAGTCCAAGATGGACCAGAGAAGGCCCATTCGGAGGCAGAAGTGATCAGGACCATCAAAACCCTAAAGCAAGTATATCTCGCAAACTGGAATGAGTTATTCGATGTACCATATATGATTTTTGGGGTAGGTTAAGCTACTTTAGCCACCCAAACTCTGCCATGCTGGGTTGCCCATGCCAAATTTGCAAAATTCTATTAGATTGATGGTCAAAACTCCATTTTAATTTCATTTTGCCTGTTCATAGTAAGTTTTAGTTTGTTAGTAACTCTTGATCCTTTGAGCTTTATGAGTCGTGCCCAGCATGAAAAGGGCTTAGAAAAATTAGGAGAATAACATTGTTAGGCCAAATTGGACACTTAATTATTTTTGGCCGAAAACCATGAAGTCTAGTAGAAATCATGACGGTCTATAAATAGTAAGTTTACTACTTATAGTAAGTCACGAATTTTAGGGAGTTTGATTATGAAACTTCTTCCTAAATTTGGTATCAATATGTAAAGGGTTGTAAATGTGTTTTTATCATCAATCAATCTATTTTCAAATTTAATAGAATTTATTCATATTTTCATATTTTCCCTCGTGAATTCAAGGAGTCTCTGTGAGGAGTATAGAGAAGCTCCAGGGATTTAGAGTAATTATCCGTTCCAGGAAGATAGTGATCAACCGTCCATCTCTGCGTGCGTCAGGGTGGGATGGGATGGGATGGGATGGGATGGGATACCGGTATCCGTATATCCATGACTATTTTAAAATGCAGAGTTGTATCTTTGCTCCATTTATTCAGTTCGTTTTCAAGTAATGGCATCGCCAAGAGGACTTTCTTCCATAGTATATTTATATAGACTGAGGAAAAAAATACCTGAAGGAGTCGCTGCAACTTAAAATGTAGTCGGGTCAATCTTGTATCATCCCACTTTTTTCTCCATTCATCTGGGGTTGAGAAAAGAGCTCATATATTGGAGAAATATAGAAAGAAAGCTACTTAAAGAACAAAGTACATCCAACTGTGAAAAATTAAGGGTGTGTATGGATGCTAGATTGAAATAAATTGCAATTTTCACTTGATCATTATTGGAGGAAATGACAAAGTGGGGGCAGCACTACTTTAATTTACCCATAATAGCAAATCCATGCGTTTGATGTTGGACTTGGATCTAATTGCAATTCGGGACCAATCCCCCATCATAAATGAAATGGACACAACCAACATTATCATTTTCCCTTAATTGAATTGAATGATTGCAATCCAATTTGATTGAATATCCAAATGCACACCTTCGAATTTAGCTGAAACTGTTAATTAGTTTGATAAAGTGTAAATAACCAAACTAATTGTAATGATTTTAAGAAGGAAGTTTTTAATGGTAGGGTGTTCAATCACCACTGTTTCTTACAGTATAGTCCACCTGATAATTTGATTTGTTTCAATTTTAGCATAATGTCCTAAAATGATCTGGAAATATGGATGGACACCATGGATATAGAATACATACATCAAAGTAGGCCCCACGGTAAGGGCCACACCATCTTGAGTGAGTCCCAGGTCTCACCATATCTGGTCTCATTTTTTTATTTTATTTTTTTTAAACACACGCATGCACACACCCCACACACTCATGCTAGTGGAATTACACCACCTATGGGTACTTGAACCCTTGACCGGGTGTCGGAACTCCTTAGAGTCTACCACCCGAGCAAGAGCAAGGACCCATATCTGGTCTCATTTATGATTATGGGTGTGTTTGGTAAACTTAGTAAAAAGAGTTTGAATTGATTTTAAGTACTGAATTTTAAGTATTGAAAATTGCTAGAATGCTTGTTTGGGAAACTGTCCCAAAAAATTCCTGACACTGAAATTCATGTTTGGTAAAGACGCAAAAGTAGTGCCTTCAACCTGTATTGCATATGATGCACTATGGGGCCACCATAATGTATGTGTTTAATTCACACACTCTTTCTATTTTGCTAGACTATTTTAGAGCATGAGCCAAAAATAAAGCAGGTCTAATTCTTAGGTGGACCACACAGCATGAAATAGTGGTATGATCGCTCACCATTAAAAATTTCTTTCAGGCTATAGAAGTTTTGGTCTAAGCTAATATTTGTTACTTCCCTGCATCCAGTCTGCTTGACCTAATCAACGCACCAGATAGAAAATAAACATTATGGTAGGCCCTAACAAGTTTTTAATGGTGGCTATTCAATCACTTTCCTATAACATAGTCTACCTAAGATTTGGATTTACCATGTTTTTTTTACCTCATGGCTTAAACTGATATGGAAAAATAAATAGGCTAACCACATTCTGTGCAATCCGCTGTTTATATATATATATATATATATATATATATATAACAACCTCATGAATTGGTGGCATTTTCATCATTTTAGGAAAAATCAATCTTCAAACTAAACTAATGGTTATTACGGAAAACTAATAGAAGATATCTGTTTTACACAACTTTATTAATGGGGAAGTTTGATGAAAACGTAATTAAAAAAAGGTGGCATGCTGTATATGTACTATTTCGTAACATTTCCTATAATTAAATATTTTCCAACTCGTCTACGAAGCGGATTGTGTGCAAATCGGGTGCATGGACAATAAACCTTCAGAACAGAGCTCTTTTGGGGCCCACCGTGATGTATCTATTTATCCACTTGATCCATTTTCTTAGATCATTTAAAGATATGAGCCCAAAAATGAAGTAGATCCAACGATCAAGTGGACCACACCAGAGATGACTCTTGCATTTAATGATTCGTGCATTAATGCATCTTGCATTAACCAAGCTCACTATTTGGTGCGATTTTGGGCTCATTCCTTAAAATGATCTTAAAAAAAGAATGGACGGCATGGATAAATAGATACATCATAGTAGGCCTCACAGGGCTCATACATTCTAGATGCGTTTGACCGAAGCGAACCAAGGGTTGACAATAAGACCGCCAGTTTAGCTAAAAGTAGGCTGATCAGTGTATCGGATGCATCACCTCAAAAAAGCACCAGCATCCATAACTCATCCCTATCCAAAAATTCAGGTGGGCCACATCAAAGGGAACAGGTGAGGAGTGGAAGCTCACACTTGAATTGCACAGCGGCCCACCTGAGTCGAAAACGGGCTAAATTTTACCTCGCCCTTCATGTGGATTGGATGAAGGGTCTGAACGGCAATGGATTCTACATACACAACATGGTGGACCACAGTGTCTAATCAGTAGTGGTCGTTCCCTCTCAAAACGTTCCCTGTAATCCTGTGGACCATCTGAGTTTTGGATCGGCAAGAGCGCATTCAAAAAATACAAAAAACCAAAATAAAATAAAATAAATAATAAAAAATCTCGTCAGGTATTACCAGTCTCCGTTAGGGCCTCGATCGGTAACCTTAACCATGCCATCGAATTTTCGATGGTATCAAGATCAATCTCGAAGTCTGTGACAACTTTCTGAAGGCAATCCACCCGCCTTTTTACAATGTGAATAAGAAGACTTCCAACATCTGTCACCAGCGGATTATCAGCTTCCTCTTCATTCATTTCCAACCGACTTTCAACATCTCCCTCTTCAATCCCGTACTTAGCTGCTACCCGTTTCTCCTTATTTCTAACCAGATTGGAATTCTTAGGACCATCTCCCTTTTCAATATCGATCTCATCTAGTTCCACCATCTCATTATTTCTATCCAGATTTTGATTCTCAGGAAAGACACCCAAATCGAGATTTGGACCCACAGACATTGTAATCATCGAATTTTTAGTGATTCTAGCAGCAAGCCTAAATTCGAAATCTCTGAGAGAAGATCCTGACGAATTTACCCGAAGAAAAAGTGCCCCATCGACATGGTCACAAAATGGTCCGCCGCTAACCATCCTTGTAGTGTCTTTGTGTTTCAGAGGTGGACAGAGCTTCTCAATAAAAATATTCTCGAATGATCTAAGCGTCTGATTTCCATTGGGAAGTTTTCCATGATACCAACAGAAATGATTCCCTGTATCTTCTTTGAGATCCCATTTCTTTTCAAAACAATTCCCTGCCAATCGAATCCATAAGCCTTTTTTTTTTTTTTTTTTTTTACACACGCACACATCCCACTCACCACCTAAGGGTACTCGAACCCTTGACCGGGAGTTGAAACTCCTGGGAGTCTACCACCCGGGCAAGAGTAAGGACCATAAGCTTTCCATACCACACAATCAGAGGTGTTTCTATCCATTTCTGCTGCATATGCAGTAGTTTGATCTCTAACAAGCTCTGAGAATACACAATAATTCAAGATATGTAACTCCAGCAATTGTTGCCTCTTTGAATGGTTCAATCCAAAGACTCACATGATGGAGAAAAATCCAATAATCAGATTCTGTCAGCAAAACCTCTGAACATTTGTTGTTTCTTATCTGTGAAATAGAAAAGAAAGATATTAGCATTACTCATCTGCTTAAAAACAAAAAGAAAAGAATAAAAGAAGAGGGGGGAAGTTTCTTATGTAACTAAGGCCACACATCATATCCAACCTAAGTAATCTGAAAAATAAATCCTTTTATATTTAGTTTGACCACAAAAATCTGCGAATAACCTTTTAAGGGGGAAAAAAAAAGCATACCAAATTGGAAAAAATAAAGACAATTTTAGATTAATAAAATGAATTTGAAAAACTAATTTATTTTCATGTAGACTCATTGTCAAACCCCATAAAAATCAATCAAAAAGATATGAACATAGTTTAGTACCAATAAAATGAACTTAAGAGGAATAATCTTCTTAGCTCTTCATTCAAGTGCATTAAGAGCTCGATGAGGACACTTTTCATGGAATTAGATATAAGCATGATTGGTGCATGCCAATGGAACCTAAGGGAACATTTAAAGAGGAAGGTTAGCTTCCCGAAGGTTGGAAGGACTCTAAAGGTCGAGCAATTAGAATCGGTTCACACTAATGTGTGGGGACCAACTAAATATCTTGTTCGGGTTGTTCTTTTTATTTTGTTACATTTATCGATAATGCTATTGAAAAATTGTGAGTTCATTTCTTGAAGCATAAACAAAAAATATTTGATGCGTTCATGAAATAGAAAATTTTGATTGAAAATCAAACATATTTAAAACTAAAGTGTCTTAAATCAGATAATGGATGAGAGTATTGTTATAACCAGTTTGAATATTATGAGGTCAGTGGAATTATGAGACAGAAAATAACTTTAAAAATATTATATTAAAATGGTATAGCTGAGTGCATGAATAAAATTATTTTGAAGTGTGTAAGGAGCATGAGAATCCAAGCCGAATTATTTGAACAATTTTAGACAAATGTCGTAACAGAGGATTCTCAATTGCTTTGGGATGGTGAATTGCCAGAGAAAGAATGGACTAGAAAAAGAGGTAAATTCATCCCATGGACTAGAAAACGAGCTTCATCGAGGAAATCATCAGAATACTGCCGGCAGCACACGTGCGACATTGTACTGCAAATGTAAAATCCTAACGGTTCAACGGTTCAATTAACAAGTGTTGTCCCTTTGATAAGGGCCTGATACTTTGGGCCGGGGCGCATGGACGGTGATGCCAGCCAGATGAACCGCGTGGAACTCTGACACGTGTGCCATGTCATGAATAATTCTAGTATATACGCTTGAATAACGTTAGCATTTTTTGTTGTAGAGGCATGTCTGGGTACACTTGCATTTCGTTCCTATCATTAACAGAGACCGTCCATTTATTGGTCCTATTTGTGGATGAACTACTAGTGCATCATAAAAAAAAAGAAAAAAAAGAAGAAAGAACAAAAAGACGCTGGAATCTCTGATGAAGGGTCAGGATTTCGTTTTTCTTAAATACTTACTACTTTAAGTAGTCTTTCTCTGATATAGCCATCAGTCATTGATCGAACGGTAGGGACTGTTCAATTGACGTAGTTTCTGCATGGAATCTCATCCACTGTATGGCCCACTAAATCCATGGTCCTGATCGATCGTTAGACTTTCCACGTGACTAGTGCATGGGTTTTGTATACACAGACGCTCATCACCCAAGTCTCTATATCTAAGCTTTTTCAATTAGAAGTTGGATAAATAAATGATGAATCCTTCATGGGTGGTAAACGGTGGTAACTCCTCCGCCGTTCAACACGTGGTAAATTGCATGCCAATCAAGACCATCCAAATTGTGGGCTCCATTCGACTTATCCGCAAAATCATACTTTTGGACCACCCTAGACATCCAATCAATGGCCATAAAAATGTACATCAAGCAATATCCCACTGTAGGCAGGACACGTGGCAGAAATCGCACCTACCATATGATTTAGCATCTTAATAAATGGCAGGTGGAAGATAAGGTGAGATGCAGCGAGAGAAGAGAAGACGATACAGAGAAAGAACCCCAATGCCGGGATAGGTTGATCGTCCTGACCGTTGATTTTATTGAAGTGGCCAGTCCATAATGGGCCATTATCTAGACGGCTCAGATTAAAACAAAACCATGGTAGGCATTTTGTATATTTTGCACTCATTGAGAAAATTAGAAACAAAAAAAAAAAAAAAAAAATCAAAATCTGTTTTTTTTTTTTTCCTTTTTTTCAACATCTAAAATTTACTTTTATGCCCTTCTCGTTCTCATCCAAGCCAATCCAAATGATTAAATGGATTAAACATCTAAGGTGGGAAATGGACTAACCGTCCTTGCATGCCACGCGTCCCTATCCCACTCCCAACCACAGGCTAATGCGACAAGATCATCAGAAAACATTCGACTCACGGCAGCAGATCTGAGCCGGGTCTGTGTAAGCCCGGGCCTGACCCGACAGACCCGGCCGTTTAGTAATTGACCTATTGGCCTTAGGCCCAACTCCCGGGTCCGACGTGTTTTTCATGAGACTCCAAAATCGGTCCATACCCGATCCACGGGCCCATGCAAACACCCAACCGCAACCTGCATAGCATTGGGAGTTTAGAGCTGTACACGAGCCGAGTTAGCTCCGTTAGCTCGCTCGACTTGACTCAAAAAACTTCGATTCGGCTTGGTTCAAAATTGAGTTCAAGTCGAGCCCAGCTAATTTTTTCAGCTCGAAAAAATTTCGAGCTGAGTCTGAGTTTGCCCAAGCTCGACTCGACTTATCAAACCCCAACTTGAATCGAACCAGTTCGGTGACTCAGTTATCTTGATATTGATGTTGCTCACCAAGCATTTGATGAAATGACTCAATGAAGTGCCAATGGATGATGAGGAAGGTATGCATATAAAACAAATACCCTTGTATCTTGATTTTGATGTTGCCTACTGAGTGTTTGATGAAATACCTATAAACTATTGTTGCTGATTTACATACGGTGAGAAATTGAAAGTGCACTCCATGTGTTTGAGAAAATGCCGCACATACTCGATCTTGGCTCGAACTCGGCTCGAATTGGCTCGAGTTGCGGAGTGAGCCGTCCTGATTTGGGGTGTATTGACCCAACTTAACTGAGTTGAGGGTGACTTAGAGGATGACTCGTGGTATTAAATTGGATCGTGTAGTACTAAATGTGAGTCGACTGGATTGAATATAACGGTCATTGACTTGGGGGGAGTTGTGGTACTGAATTACAATACTTTATCGTATCACTACCCAAATTAAGATTTTAAGACAGACTATGATGAGATGTATGACTATTCTGCATAACTAATCTACATAACTGTAGCATACATGGTGTCAATATGATTTCACCAAACTCATCATTGAAGTGTGAATGTGCTATAGAAACATGATTTTCTTGGACCTAATGAACACTTGCATTGGCGGATTGATATCAATTCACTAGTATAAGAACCCATATGCTTGAACTAGATTGTATATACGACGATAGTGTTCATCCATATTGTCATCAATTCCTGCGAAAGCCAATTAGAGTAAGTTACGTGTGAATTGGATAGACTTGTGTGGTGTATTTCGAGATTTGTAGGGATATATAAAGAGGATTCTATGATAATATAATTGGAATGCATCGAATGAAGCCAAGGCATCCACTAAGTGGTCGATTGAAGAACAATCGCATAGAAGCAATTACAGGATAGATGACAAGAGTAGAAGCAAAGAAGGCCATGTGGTGTTAAACGGTTATAACAATCGTCAAAATGTGGGAAGCATCAGGGTAAGGCTATAAATAGCAGAGGAACTCAATATAAAAGATTATTGATGTAGTTTTCTGATGAAACCTCCTTGGAACCTTAGACGACCGCACACAAGAAACAAAAAACAAAAGGTAGACCCTGGTTAATGCAGGGGACCCTCCGATGCCAAAGTCAGAGATCTGGGTGTTTGTGAAAAATGGTTTAAGAGAAAAATGTCACTAGACTGCTCAGGTTTTTGAGTTGTGTACCTTTTACCGTCTAGGGGCTTGCCTATTTATATGAGAGGGAAGATCACACGAGCAAAAAATATTCTCTATCTAGATGGAAGATTAAACTGTTGGAGATTTCTTTGTCATTTTGGTAGATGCGGATTGAACTAGAGTCCCTAAGGGATCGAAATCTCCCCGTGATCCTCGGGATCTTGGTCTTATCCATTTGGGATTATCGAAGGGGATCTCGGACCTTTTCGTTGAATAAGCCTGATCGTAGTCGAGGATCGATGAACTTGACCGACATATAAAGAAGGTCGGGATGGGGAAGCGGTGGCTCCTTGAGTTGTGTACCTTTTATCGTCTAGGGGCTTGCCTATTTATACGAGAGGGAAAATCACAGGAGCGAGAAATCTTCTCTATCTAGAGGAAAGATCACACCGTTGGAGATTTCTTCGCCATTTTGATAGATGCGGATTGAGATAGAGTCCCTAAGGGACCAAAATCTCCTCGTGATTCATGGGATCTTGGTCTTATCCCTTCGGGATTATTGAAGGGGATCTCAGACCTTTTCGTTGGATAAGCTCGATTGTCAGTTGGGGACAGATGTGAAGGTGCACCTATTACGTGCCCTGGTTTGTCAATTACGTTGTAAGTTGAGTCAGTAGGACAACAACGCCTAACAGGAAGATCAAGTCAAGCGTCTGCCTCAACAGGGTGTGTGGAATCTCACCATAGGTAAATCATAGCCTCACATCCCATGTCCCAAAACACTAGGTGATTAAAACCCTTAAAAAGAACTAGAACATCTTAGAGTTTTTGTGTAAGAAAATTTTTTATCAAAAAGAAAAATCTTTAAAGTTTTTCTTACACTGTCGATTATATCGATTACACCTTCGATATAATCGACCAGATCTATCGATGTCCTCAGGATATCAATCGATACAATCGAGTGAGGACAAAAAGCGTCCAGCAATCAAACAAGCATCTGGACGATTTATCGATATATCGACTTTCGAGTCGATATCATCGATATTCGAATATCGATCATATCTGAAGTGGATTGATAATATTGACAGACTGCTTTTCGATGCCCCTGTTTTTATAAAGAAAACTAACACAAACTTCGATATATCGATGACTGTCCGATTCAATCTGAACTCAAATATCAATCATATCGGAAGTCAGTCGATCATATCGATTGTAGGCGCATGTTTTTACCAGCATGAATTTCATGTTGTTTTTAATAATGATCGGGGTGCCAGTCGATAAATCGATATTCATATATTGATCATATCGAGACTTTGTCGATTGGATCGAGTCCGGACATAAATCGTCCAGCAAGCTTATAGATAAATCTATACGATTTATCGATCCCATCGACAAGGTCTCCGATATGATTGATGTACAAATTCCGATGACATTGACTGTTCTCCGATCATATCTGTAGAACCTGAAATTCTTCAGGGCTTCTCTTGTTTTCATCTGTCGATAGATCGATCCATCTCTCAATGGAATCGGAGTTCGAAATCTGATAACATCGATGTGTGTCTCGATCCCATTGACTAGTAGGCGGAAGGTTTCCAAAAGAGAAATGACAATTGAGTTTGTATCAACGAGAGGTCTGCCGATAGAATTGAGAGTATACGCTCGATCATATCGACGACTGCTCGATGATATCAAACTCTGTCATAAATATGATCGTTTATATCCGTTGGAACTTTTTTCCTATATATAGAGAGATTAGTCTTTATTGCTGGTAGAGAAAGAAGAGAGTGCTTTTGAGAGTTTTAACCTTCCTATCATTTACCTAAGCCCTTTCTCTCAGGAAGTTCATCCTCCAATCCACCCTCATCATTGATATCTCATATAGTGGATTGAGGAATGAACTTTCGCATTCAAGGATCCTCCAGCTACAACCTTAATCATTAAGCTGGAATGCCTTGAATGCATAGATGATTAGAACCACTCTATCTTTCTAAATTGAAAAATCTTTAGAGAGTGGTATTCCATCATAACCTTGACCCAACCTAAAGCCTAGTATAGATACATCTTTGTGTTGCGGATCAAGGGAGCTAAAGACACTTCATCAACAAGAAGGAGATCTTCATCACTGAACTAAAAGAGACTCATCAACTTATCTGTAAGTACTAAGAGTCCAGAGGACACTTGTGATCATTCCTTTCTAGGATTGAGTTTTAAGTGTTGCTCACCATTTGAAGTCCTCAAAGGAGGCCTCCGACGGGAGTGTACGTGCGGGGTGCGTTGTGTAGACCCATGCTTTGTGGAGAGCATAAACATCTGGTTAGGAGTACGCGAGCAAAACTCCAGGGTTAGAGGTGAACTGAGTAGAAACCTCCGGGTGCGTTGTGTGGACTCTTGTCCTATGTGGGCATAAACATCTGGTTAGGAGTACACCAGTAAAACTCCAGGGTTAGAGGTGAACCGAGTAAAAACCTCCGGATGCGTTGTGAGGACCCTTGTCCTGTGTGGGCATAAACATCTAGTTAGGAGTACAGCAGTAAAACTCAAGGGTTCGAGGTGAACCGAGTAGAAACCTCTGTAAAGGTTGAAGGTGAACTGGATTTAAAACCTTAGGTTTGAGGTGAACCATGGGAAACCTCCTTAGTGAAATCCGGTCACTCAAGGGTTGAGTGTGAAAGTCGGGAGTGGAGTAGACAAGTCGTCGAACCACTATAAAATGACTGTGTTTGAGATTGATATTATCTTTCATTTATGTGATTGCCTTCCATGTCTTTATATATGATCACATCTTATGCACACACAGTCATATCCATCACAATCTCATCTATAAATTATTTATCTTTTAAATAGTTTATGTTTGGATCCTCTATCAGGCTTGGAAGCTAGTAGAGTTAATTTTGAGTAATCCTAATCAGTACTCTGTGATAGGATTAGTGTGATAAGGAGTTTTAACAAATTCATAAAAACTTTAAAAAGTCCTATTCACCCCCCCTCTAGGATATATTGACATATTCCTACTTCAACTTAAGCGGTCTTCACCGCTTTTTCAATTGGTATCTGAGCGGATCTCTCTTTAAGGGCTTCACTGCCTAGAGAGTGATCTTGACTGAAGTAGAAATATAGCTAAAGGAGAGGGCTCATCTGTCACTAGACCTCCAGTATTTGATGGATCAAATTATGCTTACTGGAAGGGTAGAATGCATTACTTCCTCAGATCCTTAGATCATGAAGTTTGGGATGTAGTTAAAAAGGGATATGTGGTACCATCTGAACAAATTGTACTTGAAAATGAAACCACAATCACTAAACCCAAACCGAATGAGAAGTGGACGGCGTTTGACAAAGAACAGCGAAACGCTGAAGCAAAAGCAATGAACGCCATCTACTGTGTCATGTCCCAAGACATTTTCAATCAGATAAGTATGTGTGGGACCTCTAAAGAAGCATAAGACTTATTGGAAACAACCCATGAAGGCACAAGCACTGTGAAGAGATCTAAATTACAACTCTTAACTTCACAGTTTGAAAATCTCAGGATGGAAGAGCATGAGACATTTATGGAGTTTTTCATAAAATTGAACATCATTTGTAACTCCATGGGTGGTTTGGGAGAGAAGGTTCTGGCACCTAAAATATGTAGAAAGATCTTAAGATCCTTACCAGAACGCTTCAATCCCAAGGTAACAACAATTGAGGAGCGTAGGAATATTGATGAGATGAAAGTAGAAGAATTGGTAGGTTCCCTACAAACTTTTGAACTACACTTCACACAACCCCAAAAATTCAAAAACATTGTCCTAAAAACTTTTAAGAAATCAAAACATGAGGACAGTGAGAGCAAAAAAGAAGATGAAGATGAGGAAGTGGCCTTGCTAGGACAAAGATTTAGAAGATTCTTTCAGAAGAATCGCGACCATCCTTCTAGAGGAAGAAAGGTGAACTACAAACCTTCTGCAGGCAAATTTGGTAAACAGACCAAAGAACCACAATGTTATGCCTGTCATGAGTATGGTCACCTGTCTACCGAATGCCCAAACAGAAAAACCAAGGGCAAGGCGATGGCTGCCATATGGGATGATACAGAAGAGTCAAATTCAGAAAACAGTGACTCTGGAAGTGATAGAGATAGAAAATCCTTGAAAATACTTATGGTCTCCACTACTTCGATCATTCTAACTGAATCCGAAAAAGTAGAACAACAAGCCACTGAATCATTCTCATCTGACAATGAGAAAATTAAAGAAGAAGAAGATAAAGAGCAAAATGAATTGCAGGATGCTTATAATCAACTATACATTCATAGCATCCACATTCTTAAGAAAATCGGCATGACTGAAAACAAGAAGAAATTGTTGCAGAAAGACTTGGACAGAACCTTAGAAATAAACATACATTTGTCAAATGATTTGCAACAAAATCTCACAGATAATGATCAATTAGAAAAAGAAAACCTATCCCTAAAAGGAGAATTATTAAAACTTATGAACAAAGCTGAATTGCTAAAAGATGATAATGCAAAACTCAAAAATGAGAACCACTCACTTTGTATTGACTTAGAAAATTCCAGAAAATTTGTCGAGACAAACTATAAGTTTTTTCAGAGTAGTGAAAAACTTGAAAGAATGTTAGGGATAGGAAGGCATGGAAAAGATAAGAGTGGCCTAGGGTATGAGAAAATCAAAATGAAAACTGAAAAATCTGTTGCTTCAGGTAGCAATACAAGAACTTCTCCAGTTTGTCATTTGTGTGGTGATATGGGACATTACAAGGTTAAATGCTTAAAGACAACTTCATATAACCTTAGTCAAATTCATACTGATAAACTTAATCTGACTAGAGTAATGCAAAATATCCATTTATCATCTAAAATGGAAGACAGAACGGAAAAATCACTGGATCAAGTTGGTGAGATAACAAAAGTCACCACAGCAAAAACTTCTGTCTTAAGGTGGAGAGTGAAGGAAAAACTGAACTCTATATTCTGAATTATTGAGCATATAAGAACACGTTCATATTTTGCATCGAAATCTGGATAATTGGTGAAATGATGCAATTTTTGCTAAATCCTCAATGATACATCTAAGGTTGGAGACCTCTAATTTTTGTATATAAACATTATCATGTTTATATCTGTTCAGAACTGGTGCATTTTTTATTTTTTTTTAACATATGCTGATTAAGTCAAGAAATATTTAATAACGTGTCAAAATTAGAAAAATTCTGAATAGCACATACTTCCAATACAAGTGATGGTCTTCTTCGCTTTTATCGACTGAGGATTGATACAATCGACGGTTGTTCAGAATGTGAAAATTCGTGTGTCCATGGATAACATCGAGGGTAGTCTCGATAGAATCGAACGATTACTTCTCGATACAATCGATCGGTTGGTCGATATGATCGACAAATGACGCCCAATAAAAGCTAGCAGAACAGAAAAATATTTTTTTTAAAAAGGCGGTTCGATTGTCTACCCTGTCTGATCCTCTCGACAAATCATTCAAGGCCAAGTAGGACTATACAAATCTCTCCACAAACCAAGTAATATTCTTCCAACATCATCAGAATCTTCCTCTCTTAGTTTGTCGGTGTTTTTATCATTTTTCCAAATATTTCAAAGTTTTTTCCTTCACATGGGAAAGGATAAAAACGTGGCATCTGGTCCAGGCGAATCTTCAAGAGGTACTCGACAAAAGGTCCTTGCCTTAAGGGAGAGAGCAAGGATCCCGGACAGTGGGACCCCTACACGGCAAAGATCACGACGCGGTGGGTCCCAAACCGAAATCCTTGGACCATCTCAACCAGTGCCTCCTCCTCCTACTGTCTAATGACCACCAAAATATGCCAATAGGAAGTTGATTTTTGAGAGAAAAGTAGACAGGGAGTGTTTAACACCCTACAAATTAGAACCCTTGTTTACTGCAATTGGTTGGCTGCCCGTCCTGGATTTTGGTGGACCATGCCAACTGGAAAGAACACGAAACTTCTTTGCTGCATGCCATTCTCCGGTGGCTGACCTTCCTTCCTTCATGGTATCCATGGATGGTAATGATGTATTTATCACCCCTGTAACCATAGCACAGATTCTCGATCTACAAATGCCTCCTGAAGGCCTTCCAAACTGGGATCTTGACTTTCCAGATGTGCACTCCAAAAAAACCAAATACCTATGTCATAACCGAGATATCCCATGGCATCAAGGGAACGCCCTGAAAGCTAGGTATATGGAGCCCCAGTTCAGAGTCATGCATGGGATCTTCACCACTAATTTGTACCCAAGAAAAACGAACCAATCGGATCTAACAAGTCTTATGGTGATGATATTCTACTCTGTTGCAACCGGGACGAATATCTGTCTTCCAACCTTGATTGTAAATCAGTTTGTCAATGCCATACACACTTCTAGAGATTTGCATCTGTCATATCCCTGGATTATTAGTAGAATCTATCAGAGCATTGGCTTTCCTTCTACAACTGATCCGGTTTTCCCCCTCAAAGTTTTCGACAAGAAAAATATTAGAAAAATGGATCTGAGATTTCATGAATACAAGGAGGGAACTGAGGAAGAAATTCATGCAGAAGGGGAAGGAGGAGAAGGTGGTGATCCCATGGAAGGAGATGCAATGGCTGACGATGCACCTCATGGACCAGATGTTGCTCCGTCCACATCAACTGCTGGGTATGGTAAAAGGCTTAAATTGGACAGGATTGGGGCCATTCAGAAGGACATGCACTCAGTAAAGGAACGACTCACTATTCTGAAAAGGATGCTTCAAGGAGTTCAGAGCACGGTCCAACAATTGGTGGATCTACTGACGTGCCGACGGGACGACACGATGTCATCTCACTTTGCTCCCTGATGACGGATTCATACATGCTATCATGCACACCTTACTCTTATTTTTACCTATAAACATCAGTATCTTTTTGGATGTTCTACGCTTTCAGTAGTGTGTATGACAGTTTTTTTTTTCTGGTTTCTTTTTGGATGAATTTGCCCATGGTTGGGCTAAAATACTGGTTTATTTTTGTGTGCCCCCCAATGGGCTTTATTTTTGTTGGTTTAAATTGTTGCTATCTGGGGGCAGCATTGGATATTTCTGCCAATCTTGGGCAGCTTACTTTACATATGGATGAATCTAGTTCTTTTATTCCTGTCATTTGCATTTCTGTCTCCATGATCTATTGAAGTTTTGTGGGTTATTGTCTGCATTGTTACATTGTGCCTTAAGTGCTCTATTAACTCCGTCCTGTGTGCTTCATTGATGAATGCTTTACACTGTTCTCATTCATATGCATCTATCTATCTCTGGAGTTCTCCCATATGCTTTAATCTTCAGTCAATATCATGTCTTATGCCTTTGCCAATGACTGACAAAAAGGGGGAGAACAATTCAAACATCCCAAGCGAAAATTGTATATCTGTGTTGCAGGTGTTAGGAGGAGCCGCCGTAACAAGAAAGGGAGAGTTTTTGATGTAAGGGGGAGAATTTATTGGATGTGTACATTGGTGATTAGAATTTATAAAATTGTGTTAATACATGTACACACAATTTAGGATGTATCTATTTAGATATGTTCCTAGGGTGTTTTGGGTATTTTGTCACGTAATTGACAAAGGGGGAGATTGAAAGTGCATCTACTACGTGCCCTGGTTTGTCAATTACGTTGTAAGTTGAGTCAGTCGGACAATAGCGCCTAACAGGAAGATCAAGTCAAGCGTCTGCCTCAACAGGGTATGTGGAAGCTCGCCATAGGTAAATCATAGCCTCACATCCCATGTCCCAAAACACCAAGTGATTAAAACCCTTAAAAAGAACTAGAACATCTTAGGGTTTCTGTATAAGAAAACTTTTTATCAAAAAGAAAAATCTTTAAAGTTTTTCTTACACTGTCGATTATATCGATTACACCTTCGATATGATCGACCAACTCTGTCGATGTTCTCGGGATATCAATCAATACAATCGAGTGAGGACAAAAAGCGTCCAACAATCAAACAACCATCTGAACGATTTATCGATATATCGACTTTCGAGTCGATATCATCGATATTCGAATATCGATCATATCTGAAGTGGATCGATAATATCGACAGACTTCTTTCCGACGCCCCTATTTTTCTAAAGAAAACTAACACAAACTTCGATATATCGATGACTGTCCGATTTAATCTGAACTCAAATATCGATCATATCGAAAGTCAGTCGATCATATCGATTGTGGGCGCGTGTTTTTACCAGCATGAATTTCAGGTTATTTTTAATAATGATCGGGGTGCCAGTCGATAAATCGATATTCATATATCGATCATATCGAGACTTCGTCGATTGGATCGAATCTAGACATAAATCGTCCAGCAAGCTTATAGATAAATCTATACGATTTATCGATCCCATCGACAAGATCTCCGATATGATCGATGTATAAATTCTGATGACATCAACTGTTCTCCGATCATATTTGTACAACCTGAAATTCTTCAAGGCTTCTCTTGTTTTCATCAGTCAATTGATCGATCCATCTCTCGATGGAATCGGAGTTCGAAATCCGATAACATTGATGTGTGTCTCGATCCCATCGACTAGTAGGCGAAAGGTTTCCAAAAGCGAAATGACAATTGAGTTTGTATCATCGAGAGGTCTGCCGATACAATCGAGAGTATACGTTCGATCATATCGACGACTGCTCGATGATATCAAACTCTGTCATAAATATGACCATTTATATCCGTTGGAACCTTTGCCTATATATAGAGAGATTAGTCTTTATTGCTAGTAGAGAAAGAAGAGAGTGGTTTTTAGAGTTTTAACCTTCCTATCATTTACCTAAGCCCTTTCTCTCAGGAAGTTCATCCTCCAATTCACCCTCATCATTGATATCTCATAGAGTGGATTGGGGAATGAACTTTCGCATTCAAGAATCCTTCAGCTACAACCTTAATCATTAAGCTGGGATGCCTTGAATGCATAGATGGTTGGAACCACTCTATCTTTCTAAATTAAAAAATCTTTAGAGAGTGGTATTCTATCATAACCTTGACTCAACCTAAAGCTTAGTATAGATACATCTTTGTGTTGCGGATCAAGAGAGCTAAAGACGCTTCATCAACAAGAAGGAGATCTTCATCACTGCGCTAAAAGGGACTCATCAACTTATCTGTAAATACTAAGAGTCCAGAGGACACTTGTGATCATTCTTTTCTAGGATTGGATTTTAAGTGTTGCTCACCATTTGAAGTCCTCGAAGAAGGCCTCCGACGGGAGTGTACGTGCGGGGTGCGTTGTGTGGACCCTTGCTCTGTGGAGAGCATAAACATCTGGTTAAGAGTACACCAGTAAAACTCCAGGGTTAGAGGTGAACCGAGTAGAAACCTCCGGGTGCGTTGTGTGGACCCTTGTCTTGTGTGGGCATAAACATCTAGTTAGGAATACACCAGTAAAACTCCAGGGTTAGAGGTGAATCGAGTATAAACCTTCGGGTGCATTGTGTGGACCCTTGTCCTGTGTGGGCATAAACATCTGGTTAGGAGTACAGCAGTAAAACTCCAGGGTTTGAGGTGAACCGAGTAGAAACCTTTGTAAAGGTTGAAGGTGAACCTGATTTAAAACCTTAGGTTTGAGGTGAACCATGGGAAACCTCCTTAGTGAAATTCGGTCACTCAAGGGTTGAGTGTGGAAGCCGGGACTGGAGTAGACAAGTTATCGAACCACTATAAAATGACTGTGTTTGAGATTGATATTATCTTTCATTTATATGATTGCCTTGCATGTCTTTACATATGATCACATCTTATGTACACACAGTCATATCCATCACAATCTCATCTATAAATTATTTGTCTTTTAAATAGTTTGTGTTTGGATCCTCTATCAGGCTTAGAATCCAGTAGAGTTAATTTTGAGTAATCCTACTCAGTACTCTGTGATAGGATTAATGTGATAAGGAGTTTTAAAAAATTCATAAAAACTTTAAAAAGTCCTATTCACCCCCCCTCTAGGATATATTGACATATTCCTACTTCAACTTAAGCGGTCTTCACCGCTTTTTCAAGATGAACTTGCTCGACCTATAGAGTAGGTTCGGATGGGGAGGCGACGACTCCTTAGAGATAAGTTGGTTGGGTTATTAAAGGATTGGCATCATTCGATGACTAAGCTGACCAAGCAAGCTTGTAATGTCATTATGGTCGTCAGCCCCAATAACTCTAAAGTTCATCCGAGGTCGTGCCATCCTATGTTCATACTGACTAGTGGTCATCTCGACCTATATTATGTTTGGAGTTTCTCGCTAATGACGATTTTCTTTGTAGTTAGGGCTTGATCAACACAGCCCTTACCCTTCCGATCTAAGAGGACCTTGCAACCTAAGAGGGCATTGTGATCCTTGTCGAGTTTGAGCTATTGGTCCATGCTAGTTGTTGGTTCAATCCTTTGTCATGAGTCACTCCATTTTTCCCCTAACAGTAAGCCCCCCTACTTTTCGAATCCGTTACATAGACTCGGAAAGTACGTCTGAAGTGACTAGGTCGAACTATTCCACTATAAATGCTGAATATGGCAGCCAACATGGGAGTCGAGGTGCACCGGTAATCATGTACGGCGTAGTCGAGGTGGCATATTGTGGCTCGAGGTCATGTGATTTGTCAGGCCTTTGTTTCAGCGTTCGATCAATAAGAGAGTGACACATGGCATTTTCTTGATAATAGAGTCGGGCGACATGTTGGGTCGCGCCATGTGTCGAGACAGGGAAGTCTAGGAGACGTCGTACGGGGTTTGCATTACTGGGCATTAATGGGGACGTTTAAGCGCCACCACGTGGCTCCCCTATATAAGGAAAATCCTAATGCCCGAGCAGAGACTGCTCGCATTTCTCCCCTTCGCATCTTCCTTTTCGTCGCTACTGATAGAGGCGATTTCTGGTGAACTTCACTGCGAGATCACCGGTGATGTGGGCAATAGTCTTCCTCGATGAGCCTTATCTTCTAACTTGCCCCCCTCCCTTTTCTCTTTTGCTCTTTGTTACCAACTCCCGGCACTTGTAGGACTAACCGCTATGTCTAATTTGTTAAGTTCATGAGAGGGGGGCTCTGAAAGTGACAGTGAGGCTAGTAGCCTTTGACCAATGTCAAACCTGCCGTCACTGTTAGTGATGATGAGCAATGCCGATTTCTGGGCATCACAGTCATCGAGAGAGCGGGAAAATTCTCTGACAGAACGATCGATTAAGGCAGAGCATAATTTGTTCGATGAGGAGGATACAGATAAATCCTTTGGTGATGAGGGTGGGAAGGGTCCCATAAAGTCGACCCTAAATGAGGACCTAGTTCAGATTAGGTCGGGATATCATATCCCGGAGTCGGTGGTCCTCCGGGTCCCTTCGCCGAATGAATTCCCTACTCGTCCTCCAAAGGAGGTAGTTGCCATTTTTCAGGTCGCTCTTCATGTAGCACCACAAACTTTTCAATATTCGAGTATTGAAAGTTCTCAAGTGTTACCATAAAATTTAACCTATTATGTACATGTGTACGGTACCAATCTAGCTAGCCTAACCTTACATCTATTCCCCAACGCGAATCTGAACATTGAGAATAGTCTCCATTCATAGATTAAACCATATGACTATTGATTTTAAGACAAGACCATCCATTATGTGACTTGACATATATACCTTTCCTTAAATGAATTGACAAATAAATATTTATCCGTAATGATTTAGATGTAAGTTCTTTTATAAGAATTGTTTAGAAAGGTATATATAACTATGTAGAATCATTAGATTTCATAAAACTTTTATATCAACAATAATTATGAAAATGCCATTAACCTATAACCTTGAATTCTAAATCATATGGTTCTCATATCTGTTTCATGTGAAATTTTATACCATGTTAAATTATCATAAATTAACTATATACGTCAAATTTCAGCCCTTAGATCATTGTAGAAGTGGCCCATTTAATAAATCAATCCTCAATCATTAATTTTGGTGTTCATCGAGTGAGAAAATCTCATAGGTAGCTGTAGTAGAATATTTTCCTCCACATGAATGACTTGGATTAGCCATCGTATGAACCAAGTGTAAAATATGAAAGTCCCACTTTGGTAAGCTTTTACTTAGCCGCTAAGTTATCCTTTTAGGGCTTACCAACTCTATATAACCTAAATCTTTAGATCTAACCACTTCTTGTCGTCCATCACAACTCAAACTTTGACCACACCTTAGCTTCACATGACTACGATATCATATAAAATTTGGACTCCGATCTATGATCCTACACCATTGAACGCAAAAGCCAACTCCTTTATTTTGATGTAAAAGGTGAAATTTTAGATCTAGGATTTTTTCCACCATCGATCAACCACTGAATTTTGTCCAACCATTTACCTATCCTAACTACGCATTTCTCCCAAACTTGGGCCCTAATCATTGAGTGTGAACCATTAATCTAGATTAAGTTTGTTTCTGACAACCGCTAGGAGAGCTTTGAGATAAGCTAAACTAATACTCTAATCGACTTCATATTTGAGCCCCTACTATAAAATAACTCTGCAAACCTGTTAAATAGAGTGGATTGTTTAAACAAACATCGTAGTGGACCCCACTTAGCCCGTATACATGTTACGTCTAGATAAAGAAAATTAGAATCGATTACGTAAGTAACTTCTTACGGTAACTCTTGCTCACACATTGTTGCAACGTGTGGCCCATCAAAAGCCCGAATCAACCTCATATTTTGACTCCTGGACCAATACATCACAGCGGATCTAATTGAATGACTGGATTTCCTGAAAATCCATGATAAAGGACCCCACTAAATCCTGAAAACTAACCCAAGCTTAGAAATTCTAGCTACTACAACAGCGGACACCAAAATCGGGTCGAAGTAATGAGAGAGAGAGAGCTCCAACTCAACCCATCCATAGATTTGAACCATATTGCTAAAGAAGAGGAGGATTCCAACCCTCCTAAAAAGTCCAGAAAGGTTTGGAGGAGTCTGGCCTTGTTGGAAACAACAGGATCTTCCGGACGATCTGCGCAAGACGTGAAAGGCTTGTTTGCACCCCAACTTCCATTGTGGAAGGTAAGGGAGTCTTGAAGCACATCTTCCATTCAAGCTATTCACTCCTTGGAGAAGAGAAATCTGATCACTTCCACATCATCCGAAAGAAAGGGAGAAGAGCGGAAGCTACAATAACCTGTGGATTCCACGCGCAAATAGTGCAATGCGCGAAAATTTCATTCATAAGGAGAATGCCAACGAGATGATTGAACCCTTGATCTGATGGCCCGATCAAAACAGCTATCTGATTACCTACCTAGATACAAAAAAAATGAAAGAAACTTAGGAAGAAAAAGAAGAAAAAAGAAAGAAACCAGATTGGATACACCGTCTGCCCTCCATGCGAATGAGCTATGCTGCTCATTTCGCTCTCCACGCACCCAAACTTGCTTGCGTAAGAAAAAAATCTGGAAATCCAACAGGCTATAATAGCCAATACCACTTGGCCATAAGAAGAGAAAATATAATAGAAAATGAGGGAAAAAGAAAAATGAGAGGAGGAGAGAAGGAGCTGTCTTGGTGAACCGAGTTGACTCACTTGAGCTTAGTCAAGTTGGGCCCTGATCCTACTAATCATTACAGTAAGAGAAGAAATAAGAAAGAGAAAGAAAGAGAAAGAAAAGAAAAGAAAAGGAAAAAAGAAAGAAAGAAAGAAAGAAAGAAAGAAAGAGAGGAGAGAAAGAAAGAAAGAAACAGATAGAGAAGAAGAAGACGTGAAGACAGAGGATAATTGCACGTCGAGCTACCGTCAAGGCCTAGTTCGACTCCTTACTTCCTCTTCTTTCTATCATTCTCTGTCCTGTCCTAAATTTAAGCTATCCCTCAACAATGAAATTCTGTTTACATTAAAACCAAATCGAGTTAATGATAAGAAGGGCCTAAACACGATAAGTTGAAAACTTATTAGCTTAGGAATGGTTTAGGTCGAGTTTTCTTCAACTCTAATTTGATATCTAAGTCAATCCAAACCAGGCAGATTATAGTAGAACCTGATCGTACACCTCTGATTATTTAACTCAGTAAGAGACTACACCACCCGAGGTGAGGGATTCCTTTAAGCTTACCTTAATTTAAGTTGATATGAAATATTCTTTCCTTTTACTTGTTCTCTTGTTACTATGATTATTTCTCTTTAATTATTAATTACGAGCGATCTTCATTATTTTTATGTGGGGCGATGGATACAAGCCTTACCCTTACCTTTATCAATGTTGCTAAGTTAGCCCTTGCTACTTTCCTTTTATTGAGTTAGTCATTGCCACTCTCCTCTTTGTTGAGTTAGCCATTGCTACTCTCCTCTTTGTTGAGTTGGCTATTGCCACTCTCCTCTTTGTTGAGTTAGCCATTGTTACTCGTCTCCTTTATTATGTTGGCCTTATCCTATTTACCTTTATGGTTTGGGTATGTGTCTTGGATTCTAAAACTCATATGATTCAATGGATTTCTCTCTTTAGCCTAAGTACTATGTTGGGAATCCCACTTCTAATGTAATATCTCAAAATTTCATGGCCAGAGTTTATACTCGTGCCCGAGAAAAATGGGTGTTAATAATGTATAAACTGGATGCTTTAAAAATCGTACTATATATATATTTCATTTAGATCACATTCAGTTACACTTATGAAGGTAACCTTTCATGAGAATAAAATTAAACGTCACTATTATTAAAAGAATTCAATGAAACATCAAGTGCCCTCACTATGGAAGTTTATTTACAATATCAGAATTTGTAGTGGAAGCATAAAACTAAATAGCAAAACTATCTTTGAATTCTTCTAGTATAGTCTTTCGTAGGGAGATGGTCATATAGGTCTTCAATCTGTACATATTCTGCATTAACTATACAGTTGGGAGAGGGTCAACGCCCTACTCATAGTGATGGTTATCCTTTAAGATAAACATTAATTCAAGAGATTCATGAAAGCATGGTAAAGGTTCTGATACATCCTGTACTTCACAATTACAAGAGGTATCAAAATGCACAAAACCACCTACATGAGATACATGCCTAGCAAAGTATATGCAGTTTATCACACTTAGCGATCACCACAATGTGAAATATTATTAGAGTTATCTGACTTACCCCGCATCTTATACTACGGAGATTCGCCGGCATGTCCCACGTTTAACATAGTTTTATGCGGTTACCCCAAAATGAATACAACACATGCCTGGAAGAATTACGTGACAGGATTTGTTCATGGAGTGACTATTTGCGACATCCAATCCTGAAAGTGATGTAACATGCATTGTGAATTACTTACATCGATTTTTGCACCACTACCCATGAAACATATAATTACGTATCGCCCTAAGGGCTGCTACCAAAAATGCATTACATTCACAATATATATTCGATCGCTAGGAGGGGGATTCCCAATATAATACTGGAATATCAAGACACATGCCCGAGCCCCTTTAAAGATAGACAGCATAAGGTCAATATAAAGAAGAGTGCCGATGGTCAACTCAAACAGTCGTAATGACCAACATAACAAATAAGAAAGCAGCAACGGCCGATTCCCTAATAAAGAGAGTGGACAATGGCCAACATAGCAAACAGGAGAGCGGCAACTGCAGATTCCATAATAACGAGAGTGGTAATGGCCAACTCAATAAAGAGGAGAGGCAAGGGCAAGACTTGTATTCATGGTCCCACATTATTTCGAAAAGATTACTTGTAAGTAATATTAGACTATAAACTCAATGGTAAATAATTGATGACAAAAACATGGAATTGCAGAAAGAATTTAAAGTAATGTCAAGATAAAATAATCACGAAGACATGAAAAAGGTAAGATGAAATAACAAGAAAGCATGTAAACAGGCAGGATAAATATCCCACTTAAATTAGTGTAAGCTTAAAGGATTGAACCCTCACCTTTGAATCATCTTCTACACATTTAGATGCTCTAAAAGGTATTTAAGGTTAGTTTCTATCTTATCCCACCCGGTTTAGATTGTTCAAAATAGGTTTATCGACTCCTGACACTACAAGAAATCCCACCTTTACCGACGAAAATTTTCGTTGCTAAAAGCCAAATTTTCGTAGCTAAAACGTTTTAGCAACGAAATTTTTCGTCACTAAAAGACTGACGCGAAAGGTTTTATTGACGAAAAATTTTAATCGTCGGCAAAGGCAAGCTTTTTGGCGACGAATTTTTTCGTCGCTAAAAAAACTTTTACCGACGAATTGTTTCATTGCTAAAAAACTTTTACAACACTTTTAGCGAAGAATATTTTCATTATTAAAAAATACATGTTAAACTTTTAACGACGATAGTTTTCGTCGTTAAAAATAATTACAAAACTTTTAGCGATAAATATTTTCACCACTAAAAAATAAATGTTAAACTTTTAGCGACGATAGCTTTTGTCGCTAAAAATAATTATAAAACTTTTAGTGACGAACATTTTCGTCGTTAAAAAATAAATGTTAAACTTTTAGCGACGATAGTTTTCGTTGCTAAAAATAATTATTTTTAGCAACGAACATTTTCGTCGCTAAAAAATAAATGTTAAACTTTTAGCAACAGTAGTTTTCGTCACTATAAAAAACTTTTACCAACAAAAATTTTCGTAGGTAAAAATATTTACAAAACTTTTACCTACGAAAATTTTCTTAGGTAAAAGTCTCTTTAAAAAAAAAAATGAATATTCCAGCACAAAATTCCTCACCAAATTCCTAATATACGCCTGTTACAATATATTTCATCATATTCATCCTGATATACACCTGTTATATAATATATTTCATCATATTCACAATCACATCCATCCAAACCCAAATTACATAAATCCATCCAAACATAAACTATGTTCATCCAAACACAAACAATCTTATAAGGCCAAAAAGAAGAGTAAAGATTTGGCTTTGGTCCCAGTCACCGAATTCGGATCCACGTCAAATTCCCTCACCACCACCATTCGAGTCCTTGTCTTTAGGCCCAAGAAGTCTCAAACCAAGCCTGAGAAGGAGGAAGCCGTAGAGGTGTTGGTCGTCTCTGACATTTAGGTTCTAGCGAATGGTTCATGTAGGTTCGATGTCTACGTCAGTAAGCCCTATGGAGATGATATGGTGGGCCCCGACCTTGGGGAGTTAGTCGGCTACTTCTGTCATGTGCCCCATCATGTCAAAGATAAAGTTGAGAGCAAGAGCCACAAGGCCGATCTCAAGTTAGGGATCACCAACTTGCTGGAAGATATTATACTGAAGCCACTGAGAAAGTTGTCATTTCTTTGGTCCCATGTTTCGGAGATATCATTATCGGAGGGGTAACTATCCAACACCTCAACACAAACACCATCTCTACTTAGAGAAGACCCACTCCCTCACCCACTCCTATGATCTTATCGAATCATGCATCCTCTCTCTCCTCTCTCTCTCTCTCTCTTTTAAAAAAAATGTTTTTGTTTGTGTACGTTGAAATAAAGAATAAATATATAGAAAGGAGCCTGGTGCTTACTCTAGTGCATACTAAATCCAAATCGGGTTCGAGATCGGGTTTAGGTTTGGGTTTTCAAGTTTATGTTTAGGTTTATGTTAGGGAGTTGAGATTAGGATTAGGTGTAGGTTTAGGTTTAGGGATTTGAGAATATATTTAGGTTTTAGGTTTAGGTTATAAGTGTAGGTCATAGGTTTAGGAATTGAGTTTAGGTTATAGGTTATAGGTTATACGTTATAGGTTAATGTTTAGGTTATAGGTTAAGGTTTAGGTGATAGGTTTTGGGATTTGAGAATAAGTTTAGGTTAATGTTATAGGTTATAGGTTTAGGTTATAAGTTTATGTTAATGTTGTAGGTTATAGTTTTAGGTTATATGTTTAGGTTTAGGGATTTGAGAATACATTTACGTTTTAGGTTTAGGTTTAGGTTTTATGTTTAGGTTAAGCTTACAGGTTTATGTTTAGGTTTAGGTTATAAGTGTAGGTTATAGGTTTATGTTTAGGTTATAGGTTATAACTTTAGGGAATTGAGAAGCGGTTAAGCTTTAGGTTTAGGAAATCGGTTTCGGGATCGGGTTTAGGTTTGGGTTTTCAAGTGTAGGTTAAGGAGTTGAGATTAGGATTAGGTGTAGGTTTAGGTTTAAGGATTTGAGAATACATTTAGGTTTTAGGTTTAGGTTTAGGTTTAGGTTTAGGTTTTGGGTTTAAGTTTAGGTTATAAGCTTAGGTTATAGGTTAGGTTATAGGTTAAGGTTTAGGGAATTGAGAATAAGTTAAGGTTAAGGTTTAGGTTTAGAAAATCGGGTTCGGGTTCAGGTTTGAGTTTTCAAGTTTAGGTTTAGGTTTAGGTTAAGGAGTTGGGATTAGGATTAGGTGTAGGTTCAGGTTTAGGGATTTGAGAATACATTTAGGTTTTAGATTTTAGGTTAAGGTTTAGGTTTTAGGTTTAGGTTATAGGTTTAGTTTTAGGTTTAGGTTATAGGTTTAGTTTTAGGTTTAGGTTATAGCTTTAGGGAATTGAGAATAGGTTAAGGTTTAAGTTTAGGAAATTGGGTTCGGGATCAGGATCGGGTTCAGGTTTGGGTTTTCAAGTTTAGGTTTAGGTTTAGGTTAGGGAGTTGACATTAAGATTAGGTGTAGGTTTAGGTTTAGGGATTTGAGAATATGTTAAGGTTTAGGTTTAGCATATCAGGTTCAGGTTCAAGATCGGGTTTACGTTTGGGTTTTAGGTTTAGGTTTAGGCTATAGGTTTAGGTTGTAGGTTATAAGTGTAGGTTTAGGTTTAGGTTTTAGGTTTAGGTTATAGGTTATAGGTTTAGGTTGTAGGTTTAGGTTTAGGTTATAGGTTTTGGGATTTGAGAATAGGTTTAGGTTATAAGTATAGGTTTAGGTTTAGGTTTTATGTTTAGGTTAAGGTTATAGGTTATAAGTGTAGGTTATAGGTTTAGGTTTAGGTTAGGTTATAGGTTAAGGTTTAGGGAATTGAGTTTAGGTTATAGGTTTAGGTTATAAGTTAAGGTTATAGGTTAAGGTTTAGGTTTAGGTTAAGGTTATAGTTTTTGGTATTTGAGAATATGTTTAGGTTAAGGTTATAAGTTTAGGTTTAGGAAATCGAATTCGGGTTCGAGATCGAGTTTGGGTTTGGGTTTTCAAGTTTAGGTTTAGGTTTAGGTTAGGGAGTTGAGATTAGGATTAGGTGTAGGATTAGGTTTAGGGATTTGAGAATCAGGTTCCGGTTTGAGATCAGGTTTATGTTTGGGTTTTAGGTTTAGGTTATAGGTTATAAGTGTAGGTTTAGGTATAGGTTATAGGTTATAGGTTAAACGTTATAGGTTAAGGTTTAGGTTATAGGTTTAGGTTTGGGTTAAGGTTTAGGTTTAGGTTATAGGTTTTGGGATTTGAGAATAGGTTTAGGTTATAAGTATAGGTTCGGGTTAATGTTGTAGGTTATAAGTTTATGTTAATGTTGTAGGCTGTAGGTTTAGGTTTAGGAATTTGAGAATACGTTTACATTTTAGGTTTACGTTTAGGTTAAGGTTACAGGTTTAGGTTATAAGTGTAAGTAATAGGTTTAGGTTTAGGTTAGGTTATAGGTTAAGGTCTAGGGAATTGAGTTTAGGTTTGGAATGTGACTTGCCAATGTTAACAATTGTTTTGTTGAATTGATGGTCTTTGCCATCCAAATAACACAAAAACTCACATCATGGCCAGCCACAGGTTGAGAACTCTGTTTTTGGTTGGTGGCCTAAGCATGGAAACATGAAATCCTCCATACATGGGTTATACCCTAATGACTTGAGCAATATTAAATCCAACGTTTCTCATGGTATAGTCCACCATACATGTACGACTCAACTCGGGACCAGATGAGTTGGTTCAAGTCTCTAAGTCTTAAAACCATGGTGTCGTGACCTGCATCATTGCATCTTTTTTTAGCCATATAAAAATTGTACAAGAGAAGAACTTCAATACTCTGACAGAGTGTGATGGATGGTATGCAAGCACTTTCAAATTTCTTAAAAATTGAATACCTTCCATACAAGAAATTCAAATTAAACTATCCAAATAATATATTCCACTCCAGATGTATCATTAACTAGAAAAAAGAAGAAGATTATTTTGATTATCTGACCATTGAATTGGTGGACATTGATTGTGCGATTAAATATGAAATACATACAATGATAACTAAGAATCAATTCTAAAAAAGCATAAATGATGAGAAAAATGCCCTTTCAGAGAAATAGACATCAGGATTCTCTATTCCCTCAGGTCAGAAAATGCTTACCAATCCAACAATCTTTTTTTTAATCATTGAGGTTGGATTAGAGTTCAGTGCCTTCACCAAAGCTACAATCAGTTGTTTCAGCATGGATTACTTAGATAGACCCACTTAGATGGGTGATTTCCCTCTCTCTTTCTTGGTCCCCACATTTCTCTCTCATACACCAACTATCGAACAGGGGGTGTGCATGCCCACATTGTATTTTTCATTGCCTTACCAATCAAACAAAAATTGTAAGACCCGTATCCTAGACCGTACCGTACCGTAGGCTTCTGCGGTCCTTCCGGTCGAATTCTTACGACCCGCGATCTGTTATCGGCGTTTGCGCGTGATCCTGAGTTATGTCCCGTATATTAGAATCGGCTCGACCCGAGACTTGTACCAATGCGGTCGCGCCGTCGTCGCGGTTCCGATGTTGCGTCTTACACACTGATGTGATATCCTGGCCAGGAGATGTGGACCCATGTTCAGTTCGAGAAAAATGCCGCATATTGTAAATCCCGAGAGAATCCGTCACATCAATCACCTCACTTGTCAAAAGTACACCCATCATTCAACCCCTTACCCTTCCCATTCCTAAGTACAAAAAGTAACTCCCAAAAGTCAACTTTCCTATCACCTCACCATCCCTCTCTCTCCCATCACTTCTTTTACATCACTCTCTCTCATGTCTCTCTCATTTTTTTCCTCCCAAGCAACTCCAACGCCCAAGCCTCCCATGGAGAGGCTAGTGTGGCCCACCTTCCTATCTCCTATCTCCACCCTCCAATGATCATCTCCACCGTTGGTAAGCATCCCTTGGAGCTCTAGGATGCATTAATGGAAGAAGAGGTCCAAGAAGATCAAAGGTAGGTGCTTTTCTCTCTTTCCTCATTTTTTTGTGTGATGTGTGGCCCACTTGGACGGACCCCACCTTGATGTATGTCTTATCCAAACCGTCCAAGTCATGTGGACCCTACCTTATGGTGGTGGAAACACACAAATATCAAATTGATTCAAATTAGGTGGGCCACGCTCATGTGGGACCCACCTCGATGAAATGTGGACCACGTCCATGTGGGACCCACCACTGTCTTTATCCATGCCGTCCAGCGTCCAAGGACGCTGGACGTGAGGGTGGCTAACGTGAAGTGTGTGCACTGACATGAGCGTGTACTAATAGCAAAAAATAAAATAAAATATAACCATGGCTTTTTGAAGTTTGGGGTGGGCCACTCATGCAAGCCCCACCTTGATGTATGTACTTAATCCAAGCCGTCCATCCTCTTCCTCAGATCATTTTAGGCGTTGAGCCGAAAAATGAGACCGATCTAATTATCTGGCAGGCCATGGCGTTGAGAATGCTAGTATTTTCCGTTAAAACTTAGGAAAATGATTGCTGGGGTCCACGAGAAACTTGGACCCACCTGAAACTTGGTTTGGACCCCTAATTTTGTGGGACACATACAATGGATGGGGTAGATCTGGTTAATGTGGGTCCCACCTAGGAAAAATAAAATAAAATGCGTTTGCTACCTTGACGTCCAGAGGAGTCTGGACGTCCAACGTTGAAAAAGGGTGGCCCCATTGGCCCCAGTTGTAGACCCTACTATGATGTATGTTCTACATCCATGCTGTTCATTCAATAGATCCCCTTTAATGATGAGTTAGCTCCAAAAATCAGCCATAAAAAGTTCTCGGATGGCCCACACCATCATCATTTATGTGATGGTATGCCAAACCACATTGAATCAAATGCTGGGGTCCACATGCAGCTTAGACCCACCTGAAACTCGGTTTAGATCATTATATTGGTGGGACACACACACTGAATGGGTTGGATTTTCCTAGGCGGACCCCACCTATCAAAAACCACCATATTATTGGTTTTTTTTTTAAAAAAAAAGGAAGGAAGGAGGGCAGCAATTGGCACTGCCGCTGTAGGTGGGCGGGCGGATGGACTGGATGGGGCTCATGGCCCCAGCTGTGGGCCCCACGTGATGTGTTTCTAACATCCATGCCATTCATTAGGTGGCCCATTAGGGCAGTGGGCCTCCTTCCAAAAATCAGCCGTATACGGAACTTAGGTGGGCCATACCACCTAAATTCATGTGAAGACATGCCTAAAACATGTAAAAGCATTTGGTGGGGCCTACCTGAATTTTAGTTGTGGCTGAAACTTGGTCTGAACCCTCAGCCAGGTGGGACACACATAATGGGTAGGCTGGATTTGTGAACCACATTTCGGTGGGCCCCACGCCCACCCTCAGGTCCAAGTGACCTTATAAATAGGTTGGCTAGCAAATAAACAATACGGTGGGTCCCTTGGTCCAAGGGACCTTATTAACAGATTGGAGGAAAATGAACGTTATGGTGGGGCCCCCTGGTCCATGTGACCTTACCAACAGGTCGGATGATAAATAAATATTACAGTGGGCCCAAGGTTCACGTGACCTTATGAATAGGTTGGGTGAAAATAAATATTACAGTGGGCCCTAGGCTCATGTGGCCCTATGAAGAGTTTGGAGGGAAAATAAACATTTATGTGGGCCCAGGTGGGTGGAAAATAAACAGTATAGTGGGCCGGGTTGGGTGAAAATAAATATTATAGTGGATCCTAGGTCCAGCGACCATATGAACAGGCTTGGATGGAAAATAAACATTTTTTTTTGGTGGGCCCAAACCCATGAGACCTTTTCAACTGGTTGGGTGGAAAATAAACCTTATGGTAGGCCCCACATGGGACCCACTGATGTATGTATTGTAATCCATATCCTCCATTACTATGGGCCCCACTATAAGGTATGTTTTTCATCTATGCCGACCATCATTTCCATCCCTATGGGACCCTCCATGATGCATATGTTTCATCTAAACCGTCCAAACATCTTGGAGATAATTTAAGGCCCATTGTTGAGGCCTCCTTGATTTACATGTGGCCCTTACGATCAGGCCCATCTTGATATAATTATGGCCCATTGTTGAGGCCCACCTTGGTTTGTATAAGGCCGATGTTGAGGCCTGCCTTAATAAATATGAGGCCCATATTATGAGGCTTATTGTGATGTATGCAAGGCCCATGTAACTAGGCCCATCTTGATGTATTTGTGGCTCGTTGTCGAGACCCATCTTGATATATATATATAAGACCCATGTAAGGAGACCCAACTTGATATAGTTATGATCATCCATCGAGGCCAATATTGATATAGGAGGCCCATGTGTTACAACTCATTGATGTATTTGAAGCCCATGGGCCGAAGCCCAGTAGGATATACATAAGGCCCATTGCAATGTGTAATTCCACCATGGTTTATGTAATGATATTTATGGTGGGTGATGCCTTGAGAGCAATGATGGTTTGATGTCCACATTGTAAGATTAATGTTGGTTAAATGTCCGCATTGTCACTCTCCCTAAGGCCCATTGATAGGCCCAACTCGTTGTGAATGAGGCCCATGTGCAGGGCCCACCTGTGACATATATTAGGCCCATGTGTAAAGCCCACCCATTAAGTATTAGGGCCCATGGATTGTGGCCCATTGTGATGTATTTTTAGCCCAGATGGCAAGACCTGATGTTATGTATAAGAGACCTAAGGGATGTGGCCCATTATGATGTGTTCGGGGCCCATGGGATATGGTCCATTATAATGTACATGCGACCCATATATGGGGACCATTGTAATGTTACATATGGCCTTATGTGAGGACTAATGTGATGCATGTGAGGCTTAGGTGATAAGGTCCACTTTGATATATTTGTGGCCCATTAGTGCGGCCCATTGAAGCGACTAACTTGATGTGTATGAGGCCCATTAGTACGGCCCATTGATGCAGCTCACCTGTTGTATATGAGGCCCATGATCGAGGCCCATGTGATGCGGCCCATACTGATGTGTATGTAACCCTTGTATGAGGCCCATGATATTGTATATTAGACCCTTGTGTAAGGCCATGGGCCCACTATATGTTTGACCCTATATAGGCCACTGCTTGGGAGAAATGTTGGTTAAATGGTCACATTGATAGGAAGTGATTGTTAAATGTCTATATTATGACCTTTCCTTAGGCCTAGTTAGGTCCATTCTCATAATTCTCTAGTAGGTTAACCTACACGAATGGGCCCCATTAATATTATTTGGTCCATCATCGGTCGTCCATCTATGGACCCCGCCTTGCGTCGAGGCCGATTACCAATTCTGATTGTCGTAACCGATTGTCGATTATCGATCAATCTGATTGGCGTGACCGATTTACTGACTCTGATTATCGGTCGATCTGGATTGTCGTGGCCGGTTACCGATTATCGATTGAGGTCAATTACCGATTCTGATGGTCGATTACCGATTCTGATTTGTCGTGGCCGATTACAGATTATTGATCGAGGCTGATTATCAATTTTGATTTGTCATGGCTGATTGCCGATTCTGACAGTTGGGGCCCAATGTGATGTACATGTGATCCGTATTTGAGGCCCGACGTGATGTGTATCTAGCCCATGTCTAAGACCCAATGTGATGTATATTGAAGTCAAGGTGATGAGGCCCATTGTGATGCATTTGAGGGCCAGGCGAAGGAGCTCTTTGTGATGTATGTTAGGCCAATGAGTAGGGCCCACCTGTTGTGTACATGTAACCCTTGAGTAAGACCCATTGTGTTGTATATTAGGTCATCGTGTGGGGCCATGAGCCCATTATATGTTTGGATCTATGTGGGCTATTCCTTGGGGCAATGTTGGTTAAATGTCCACATTGTCGAGGTTGATTGTCGATGCCGGTTATTGATACCGATTATGAGTAGGCGACAACATAGCATCATGATTCATACCCATATGCATCATCTGCATGTTTGTTATAAGATGTAGTTGATCATTGCATATATCATTGAGCATATTGATATGAGACTCCCAGATAGGTGGAGGTTATCTCCCATGAGCGCATGACATGCGCAGAATTGATGCAAGACAAGATTGTATGACTAATGCATCTTGTATTGTGTGTTATACGCCCTAGCGACATCAGGGTCGTAGCCTCCACAGGCATATCGTGGATGGCTAGACGGGACACTGAAAATATTTGGTTCTAGCATAGGGGCACCATAGATGTCCCTGTGTGAAAATTTCTAAACCTTCGTGGCCAAGAGATGACTCTAACGTCAAGACTGAGTGGATATATGAGCGCACGAGGACCGAATACCAGTAGGCCGTGTCTCCCACTATGTCGTGGTCAGTTGGAAAGGGTGTGGCCTTACTCGCCTGAGGGTAGGGGGCAACACTAGGCTGAGTCTGACCAGCTCGTGAATGGGTCCGCTATCGACGTGCAGGGTAGGTATTGGCAGACTATTGGCCAGGCGGATTGTGAGGTTTCTTACGCTTACTTGGATTGTGCAGCTTGGAGAGCGGTAGTGCCATTTGGAGTGTACTAAACTCTTGTGATGATCCCAGAGATGAACTGTACTGATATGTGAATTTAGTGAGTAGGGGTTGCATATTCATTCATTCATTCATTCACTATCCACTCGGGCTGGTGGTCTACAACTATTTGTTATGTGTGCCTTCGCAATGGCCATGATTTCGGTTGGGGCGCGCGACTAACCTGAGATCAGGAGTTTACCACATTGAGTCTGACTATCCAAATTTAGGTATGGGACTAGTTTGGATAGAAGTCCCTTGTGATGGACCTCATAGCCTGTGATACTACGTACTATCATCCCGACTCCACACTCCAGCATGTCATTCCATTTGCACCACATACTGCATTACATCCGCGACATATGACATTTTGGGTTACTGTGTTCCTGCATTTATATGGTCTAGATACGACTGATGCTATTAGTGGACTCATCAGGAATTGCATATTGCATCACATCCTCGACATCTGATATCTGGCTCTTTATTACTCCTCATTTGCATAGTTATTTTATATTGCATATTTTGATATTGGTTGACTCATGAAATTATCTGTACTTCTGCTTACTCTGTTATCATATGATTTATGATATTGTCATTATTTCTGTTTACTCTGATAATTCATGATCTTGTCAAAATTTCTGTTTATTCTAATATCATACGATTTTTGTATTACCAATAATTTTGGTATTGTATGATGATGGCATTATATTGAATACTTGACACTACCTGATGTACACACTTACACCACCCTCTAAGCTTTTTATAAGCTTATGCACGATAGATGCGTGCAGGTGATGTTAGGTTGCAGCAGTGTTGAGCTTGGAGCGTACAGCCGTCTTCTGGAGCTTGATTTTCTATTTATGTATTTTCCTTTCAGTATTGTACTCAAATGATTATATTAGTGGATATGTGATGACGATGTTGTCGTTGTGAATTGGGTAATCTTGTGGTTATACTTATTACGAGTTAAATGTACATTTTAAAATAAAAAATAAAAATAAAAAAAATCCTCCTTGTAGGATCCCAGGATCAAAATCTGGCATATGAATGCTAGAAGCCGAGAATGGAGTACTACAGAGGCTGTCGGCACCGGATTCGGCGATCGGAATTCCTGTGAATCCGATTTCTAATTTGGGGTGTGATAAAAATAATTGAAACAGATATAGCAACAAAAACTAAGGATTAAAAATGGATTTGGAATATCATACCATTCACCAAGAGATTTAGGGCATCCACCTATAAACCAATCCCAAACAGAAAAAAAATAAAAATCCTAAATATATAAAAAAATAATAATATCCAGATCTACAGATGAGGAAATAAATAAATAAATAAATAACAAAAAAATGAAAATATTTATATTATGGCTCGAACATTCAATGTTTGAGAGAGAGATACCAACAACGTTGAGAGGTTGACTTAGGGGATGCTCGCAGGAAAGATTATGCTCGTCAGAAAGATGCGTCGTTGGATTTGGGGAAGAAATCCTCTGGAGAGTGGCAGAGAGGTTGAGAGAGAGGGATGGATAGAGAGAGAGGGCGAGGGAGGGAGGGAGGGAGGGAGGGAGAGAGAGAGAGAGAGAGAGGGCGATGGAGGGCGAGGAAGGGTGAGGGAGAGAGTGATAGGGCGATGGAGAGACCTCAGCGAGTGAGAGAGGGAGAATGAAAATAAAACTGAAAAGTTTCCCCGCTCGTATTTGGGGAAACCGTACAGATGGTCCTGTCATGAGCACGTGGGGCTCACTGTGATGTATGTGGTCTATCTAATCTGTCCATTCATTTTAAATTCCAATAATAAGTTATTATGCCGAAAATGAGTAGTATGGAAGGCCCAAGTGGACCACACCAAATATAAATGATAGGGACTTGATATCCATTGTTTCCTATAGTGTGGTCCACTTTGAGCCTTCGATTTGTCTCATTTTTGGGCTCATGTACTAAAATTAGCCTTAAAAATGGATGGACAACTTAGATAAAATAAGTACATTTCAGTGGGGCCCCATGGAGGGTCTTAGTACACTGTCCATCTCTAGGTGGGGATAAACACCGTCCATCAGTTTTTACAATCATTTCAGGGCACTACACACAAAATGTATTACATCCAATTATTAAGTGGACTATACCATGAGAAACATTGGTGATTGACCATTAATGGGCCACAAAAGTTGGATTGGCTACTCCCCCGACACTAGCCAATGGCTGATGTCAAAGCTTTGTGGGCCCCACCATGATGTATGTGTTTCATCCATGTCGTCCATCTATTTTTATAAATCATTTGACAGTATGTGAACAAAAATGAGCTATATCCTAATCTCAAATGGACCACATTACAGGAAATAGTGTTGAATGAGCATCGATCATTAAAAACATTTTGGGGCCCATAGAAGTTTTGGATCAAGTTGGTTTTTATTTTTTCCCTTAATTTGGGCCTATATGACCTAATCAACAGATTGGATGCCAAATAAGCAGTACAGTGGGCCTTAGGAGGATTTTAATGGTGGATATCCAATCACTATTGTTTTCATGTGGTGTGGTCCACTTGAGATTTATATCCCTCTCATTCTGGGGATCAAGCCTTAAAATGATTAGTAAAAATGGATGAACACACGTACATCATGGTGAGGCCCATAGAGCACAGACCATCAGCCACGGGGTTGGTGGCAGGGGGAGTAGCCAATCCTAATGTGGCCCCCAAAATATTTTTAATGGTTGACGCTCATTCAACACTATTTCCTGTAATGTGGTCCATTTCAGGTTGGGATGTACCTCATTTTTGGTCTCATGCAGTAAGATGATCTTTAAAAATAAATGGACAGCATGGATGAAACACATACAACATGGTGGGGCCCACAGAGCATCGACCACTAGCCACTGGCTGGCGTCAGGGGTAGCCAATCCGTTCCTCTTGCTTACCGAGTAACTTAGTACGCTTAGTGCACTTAGTAAATTGTGAGGCCTGCTGTGAATGCGTGTGTTTTATCCACTCCGTCCATCCATTTTACTAGATAATTTTAGATCATGAACCAAAGTATGAGGCAGATTTAAACTTCGAGTGGACCCCACCACAGAAAACAGTGGGGATTAAACGCCTACCATTAAAAACTTATTTGTGGTGTGGTCCATTAAATCTTTGGATATGATTCATTTTATGGATAATTCTCTAAAATGATCTCGAAAAATGGATGAATGGTGTGGGTTGATCCCAAATTTTTGGTAAATCCATAACTCAAGTGGATCATGCCACACGAAACAGTGTGGAATAATGATTTCCACTATTGATACCTTCCTTGGGCCCATAGTAATGTTTATTTATCATTCAACCTGTTCAAAATATCAAAAAGATATGAATGAAGAGAAAACACAAACATCAGCTTAATCCAAAACTTCTATGGCCTCCAAGAATTTTTCAATAGTAGAGGTTCAATCACAATATTTCCTGTGGTGTGGTCCATTTGAGCTTTGGATATGCTTTCTTTTTATTCTTTAGACCTCAAATTATCTGTTAACATGGATGAATGGAGTGGATAAAATAAATAAATAACAGTGGACCCCATAGAGTTTACTTTGATAAGGGTAACGAGTAACTCACCTAAATGTAGAGGAGAGGGGTTTCCTTAAAACTTACTAACATTAAATCGTAGGTTTTCAGGGTGTCAATAAGTTGGGTCACAATTTTGACTAGAATATTTGACCCATTTTACATGTCAGGTCCATTCACTCTATTTTACTGATCATTACCCTCAATTTGACTAGTTACTCGCTCCGATCATGCTACATATGAGAAAGATATTGGGCAAACAAGATTGATCAAGTACAATTTGAGTGAATTTTGATTTAAACATCTGAAGTTATTTAATCTTCAATTTGGACTGATCAAATTATCCCAAAACAGTTAAAGGTTGTTCATAATATCAAAAATATATGAATGAATAGAAAACACAAACATCAGTTTGATCCAAAACTTCTATTGGCTCCAAGAAATTTTAAATGGTAGAGGTTTAATCACGCTATTTCCTGTGTTATGGTCCACTTGAGCTTTGGATATGCTTCCTTTTTGTTCTTTAGACCTCAAATTATCTGTTAACATGTATGAATGGAATAGCTAAAATAAATAAATAACAGTGGACCCCACAGAGTTTACTCTGGTAAGGGTAATGAGTAACTTACCTAAATGTAGTGGAGAATGGTTTCCTCAAAACATTCATAATCATATATTGGGCCTACCTAAATGTGATTCATATATCCAACCCACTCGTTGTGTGTGTCCCACTTGGATGAGGGGTCAGACCAAGTTTCAACCGCATCCAAAACTCATGTGGGCCCCACCAAGTTCTTTTATATTTTTTAGGATGTCTTCACATAGTTTTAGATGGTATGGCCCAGTTAAGCTTCGTACATAGATGATTTTTGAGATATCTCATAACCTAAAGGGGACACATCAAATCCACAGTGTTGATGTTCGACACACATCATGATGGGGCCCACAAAACTTACTAACATCAATTCTTAGGTTCTCACAAGGTCAGTAAGTTAGCCCACAATTTTCACCAGAATATTTGACCCATTTTACATGTTTGGTCCATTCACTCTATTTTACTGATCAATACTCTCAATTTGACTAGTTACTCGTTTCAGTCAGGCTACATATGAAAAAGATATTGGGCACACAAGATTGATCAACAATTTCAGTGAAATTTGATTTAAACATCTGAAGTTATTTACTCTTCAATATGAACTGATTAGATTGTCCAAAAATGATTAAAGGTTCAATTAGTGGATGTGCCTAATAATTTAGTAATTTTATTTTTCATAGATAAATTTCAATTTCCATTTAAAAATAACATTTTTTTTTTCAAAATGTTTATTTTTTTACTCTTTTAACAAAATATCATTTTTATTATAAAATATTTCAAAAAAAAATTTAAAAAATACATTCTGAATTTTTATTTTCAAATTCTCAAAAATTTTCTCATATTTTAATTTTTTATCAAAAATTTCAAATTGCCGATTTTTTTCTTCAAAAGCATCAATTTGTTCTCAAAAATTTTCTCAAACATTGTTAAAATTTCTAAACTTCTCAATATTCTTTTTCATATGATATTACAAATCATTTAAATATTATCTTTTAGTTATATATATAAACTATATATATATATATATATATATATATATATATATATATATATATATATATATATATATATATATATATATATATATATACATTTTTACATTATTACCGACGGTTTTCAGCCGTCGGGAAAAAGATTTAGGAAAAACACTTTTACCGATGAACATTTTCGTCGGTAAAAGTCTTATCGCAAACATTTCCGAGACGTGAAATTTTTTTTTTGTTAAAATTCAAAACACCTTTTAGCGACAAAAATTTTCATCGCTAGAGGTGGTTTTTAGCTATGAAATAATTTCGTCGCTAAAAGGAAACTTCTTGACTTTTTTATTTTTTTCAAAAATTCAAAACACCCTTTAGCGACGAAAATTTTCATCGCCAAAGGTGGCTTTTAGCTACGAAATTAATTTCATCAGTAAAAGGAAACTTCTCAACTTTTTTGTCTTTTCAAAAATTTAAAACACCCTTTAGCGACGAATATTTTCATATCTAAAAGCCACCTACGAAATTAATTTTGTTGCTAAAGGGAAACTTCTCAACTTTTTTGTCTTTTCAAAAATTCAAAACACCCTTTAGCGATGAAAATGTTCGTCGCTAAAGGTGGCTTTTAGCTATGAAATTAATTTCATCGCTAAAAGGAAACTTCTCGACTTTTTTGACTTTCAAAATTTTAAAACACCCTTTAGCGATGAATATTTTTGTCGCTAAAAGCCACCTTTAGCTACAAAATTAATTTTGTCGCTAAAAGGAAACTTCTTGACTTTTTTATCATTTCAAAAATTCAAAACACCCTTTAGTGATGGAAATTTTCGTCTCTAAAGGTGGCTTTTAGCTACGAAATTTATTTTGTCGCTAAAAGGAAACTTCTCGACTTTTTTGTCTTTTCAAAAATTCAAAACACCCTTTAGCGACGAATATTTTCATCGCTAACAGCCACACTTAGATACAAAATTAATTTCATCGCTAAAAGGAAACTTCTCGACTTTTTTGTCTTTTCAAAAATTCAAAACACCCTTTATCAACGAAAATTTTCGTCGCTAAAGGTGGCTTTTAACTACGAAATTTATTTCGTTGCTAAAATGAAACTTCTCGACTTTTTTATTTTTTTTCAAAAATTCAAAACACCCTTTAGTGATGAAAATTTTCATCGCTAAAAGCCACCTTTAGCTATGAAATTAATTTTATTGCTAAAGCAAAACTTCTCGACTTCGTCTTTTCAAAAATTCAAAACACCCTTTAGTGACGAAAAGTTTCGTCGCTAAAGGTGGATTGTAGCTACGAAATTTATTTCGTTGCTAAAAAGAGACTTCTCAACTTTTTTATTTTTTTCAAAAATTCAAAACACCCTTTAGCGAGGAAAATTTTCGTCGTTAAAGGTGGCTTTTAGCTACGAAATTAATTTCGTTGCTAAAAGGAAACCTCTTGACTTTTTTGTCTTTTTAGCGACAAAAATTTTCGTCGCTAAAGGTGGATTTTAGCTACAAAATTTATTTCCTTACTAAAAGGAAACTTCTTGAATTTTTTATTTTTTTCAAAAATTCAAAACACCCTTTAGCGACGAATATTTTCTTCGCTAAAGGTGGCTTTTAGCTACGAAATTAATTTCGTCGCTAAAAGGAAACTTCTCGACTTTTTTGTCTTTTCAAAAATTCAAAACACCCTTTAGCGATGAATATTTTCATCGCTAAAGGTGGATTTTAGCTACCAAATTTATTTCGTTGCTAAAAGGTAACTTCTCGACTTTTTTGTTTTTCCCAAAAATTTAAAACTCTTTAGTGACGAAAAGTTTCATCGCTAAAGGTTGCCTTTAGCTACGAAATTAATTTTGTCGCTAAAAGGAAACTTCTCGACTTTTTTATTTTTTTTTAAAATTCAAAATACCCTTTAGTGACGAAAATTTTCATCGCTAAAGGTGGCTTTTAGCTACGAAATTAATTTCATCGCTAAAAGGAAACTTCTCAACCTTTTTGTCTTTTCAAAAATTCAAAACACCCTTTAGTTACAAAAATTTTCATCGCTAAAGGTTGATTTTAGCTGCGAAATTTATTTCGTTGCTAAAAGGAAACTTCTTGACTTTTTTATTTTTTTAAAAAATTCAAAACACCCTTTAGCGATGAAAATTTTCGTCGCTAAAGTTGGCTTTTAGCTACAAAATTAATTTCATCGATAAAAGGAAACTTCTCAACTTTTTTGTCTTTTCAAAAATTCAAAACACCCTTGAGCGACGAAAATGTTTGTTGCTAAAGGTGGCTTTTAGCTACAAAATTAATTTCATCGCTAAAAGCCACCTTTAGCTACGAAATTAAATTTGTTGCTCAAAGGAAACTTCTTGACTTTTTTGTCTTTTCAAAACACCCTTTAGCGACGAAAATTTTCATTGCTAAAAGTACTTTTAGCGATGAAAAAAAATTTCGTAAGTAAAAGTAAACTTTTACCAATGAAAAAATTTTCGTCATTAAAAGTCACTTTTTGCGTCGAAAAAAAATTTCATCACTAAAAGTTTCATCGGTAAAAATGCTCTTTTTTGTAGTGTGGGGAATTTAATTTAGAATATACTCTAAACAAGGTGGGTTCCAACTGACTGTGTTAGGTCCATCCTACCACCAAGTCGGCTCGGTTCGGCGTGATAGGGTCCTATTATAAAGGTCAAAGAAGGTTAGTAAAGAAAACAAGATGATTAAAATTTTTATTATATTTTAAAATTATTTTTATATGAAACTAAACTTACTAAGATTCAATTTGGCTTTTAAATTACCTAAATCAAAGTTATAACGAGGGAGATATAACTTTTTGAAGTCGGACAAAAATTGTAGAAAAAAGGGCCGCCTGGCCTGCTGGTCGTGGACCACGATGCATCACGGTAGGGGCGATGCTATCACGGTCCGCTTGACCTCTGAGCGATGGATTGCCCCAGCGGCAATGGCATCCCCCTCCCAGGGTGCCAGAAAAGTGCGGGACCCACCTCGGGTCCCACTATTTCATGTGGTTTAGGCCCCCGAGCCGGTTTAGGGCAGTTTCAGGTTCCGTCTCGCATATATTCACACTTTTTGGATCTTTTGAGTGTGAAATACGTTGAATTATCATCTAAATCCATTGATTGACGGTCTAGAAAGGAATTGGGATCATCTCACATGATCACAAGTGCATATGGCTCATACTTCAACTGTCAGTTTTGCCCGTCGGCGAAACTTGGGATTCTAATGTGGTTTCTAGATTCCATCGCCCCCTCCTAAGTCAGAGTGTGTCAGAGTATGTTATGTTACCATAACTCAGGTCAAGTTTAATCCAAATCATGATCTGATACCATCTTGTAATGTCCTGAAAATCGGGGGTCAAGCAGAAGCTCAACTCTCGAGTTCCAAAGTATCACTTATGCAACATAGATAATAATGTTTAAATGTTGTCAATATTATTGTATTAAACATGAGTGGGATTAAACTAAAACAGTATATCATACTCTAGAGTTAATGTAATTTGGCAAGCGAAAGACTGAAATATATACATTTAATTATGAAAATATTTCACAAATTTCGGAGTATAAGTATGAAACCGGGCTAAATATATATATATATATATGTGTGTGTGTGTGTGTGTGTGTGTGTGTGTGTGTGTGTGTGTGTGTGTGTGTGTGTGTGTGTGTTGCTTCTAACCATATAAATGCGGGAAGTAAATGTGTTTAACTAAACAAGTATCCCAGTAGTCCCTGCGCATCGGTATGAGATCTATATAGATCCGCCCGATAGTTGAACGTAGGAGAACTCTTCCTCCTCGCCTACGAAGTCCAACGTTGCTGTATAGACCTCTTCATCACCTGCATCTAAACCAGAGTCTAGGTGGTATTTAAAACACCGTCCCAGGTGAGAATGAGTAGCTAATTCAGTGGAACTATAAAGTAAAGGCTAACATGTTATCAATTCAGTCAAGTCGTAATGATAAAGTAGTACAACAATCATGTCCTAAGTACTCTTGTTAACGCAGGGATAATATACTATAATGATACATGCCCTCGCCTGCACTCCCTCAACGACATCGTCTCACTGTCACGCATGCAACACTCCCGCTGTACTCAACTCCATCGCCAAAGGCACATGCAATGCAGTGCATGTGCATGTTAGCTAAGTTCTTGATTAGACTTATTCATACAGTAGGTTCGGAAAGCTAAGATACCTCCCTTTATATCATTTACCTAAACAATTATCCATCTAGGGTCGTCAATCCTAGTTAATCACATACAATATGCAAGTTTGAGAGTTTACAATCTAGGTCGCTATGAGAGGCTCGTCATCGTCAGCGTAGGCCTATTTTATACTTGAGGTCACACCACCAATGCCCTACCAATTGACAGTCTATTTTCGAAGGCTCGTCACCAACTCGACTAGGGACCACAGCCAGGCTGCATTGGGGTAGACCTTTTTGTACTCGAGGTCACTACCGGAAAGGCTCGTCACTTTAGCGTAGGCCGATAGCTCCAATATAATGTCTCATACCACCGTATTCAGCTCATGAGTTTGGTTTACTCAATGGATACTACGGGGAGGTTCGTCACCCCAACGTAGGTCGACAGCTCGATCACGGTGTCCCATACCACCATGCTTGGCTCATGAGTCTTAGCAGATCGTGGTACTAAGGTTAAACGGGATTTTCACTGGTAAGTTGGTATCTTAGATTCAAGCAGTAGTGTCTATACATGGTGAACATATATTGGGTCAATCGGGTTACTTGACAAGTCCGACTGATATGAGCGCACATTAAATTAATCAACATGTAGCGCATAGGCATTCCGCGTAGCCTAACCACTGTCGACAATCATTGTACGACTCATATTCATCAAACTTATCCAATGTGGCGAAACTAGTTCGGCCACTCAATCTAGAACCATTACTGATTGCCTAGACTACGTAGTAGTTCTAATCATACTTAAATGCAGCATGTGGATACAAGTGATAATCTTATAAGCATTTTAACCAACAATCCAAATACAACACTCGTTTGAACATTTTATCAAACACATAGAACACGTTATTATACAAATGCAGTTTATACATAAATCATGTAGTTGAAATTAAGATTACATAAAGGAGGTTATGCATCTAGATAAGATAGTTGAGAATTCTATCTCAATACCCTTAATAAATACAATTCATCTGATAATTTCTCATTAAGACATTTTATCAAACACATGGCCTACACATTACCTAATTCATAGACTAGAGTAGTTATGACATGAACTATAGCGATTTCCTACACAGCATAAGCTACAACGCATATAACAAACATAAATCTTAGATTAGAATTCATAACAAGCACAAATCATAATTTCAAGTCTATTCAAACATTTCAACAAATACTTAGACTACACTTTGCTACATATATAGATTAAATTAGTTACGACATAGATTATGAAAAATCCCTTTCACAAGAGGATTATCATATATACTATAACCTCATATTCTAGGTTAATAGTCATGGCAAGCATAAATCATGATTTCACTTTCATTTGAACATTTCAGCAAACACATGGAATGCATTATATTCACAATATAGTTCATATATGTGTAGTATATGGAAACATCATATCTAAGTACATGTGGCAACAATCAAGTCAGTCATAAATCATTAACTGACATTGAAAGCCTCGAAAACCATAACCTAAACGTTTATAGTCCGCACCTTTCTCCAGTACGTTGATTACAAACTCGGTTCGAACCCTACATCTTTGTCTATAGCACAACGACTACCTAAATCAAGGAGGTTAGCTATTTTACTGATTCTTCTACTTGGATTCGTAAAACGAGATTAAGGTTAGGATTTTTTACCCAAATCAAAGTTAGAGACGATCGTGAAGCGATGTGGGAGGGTAAATCGAGGCGTGGGGTTGTGGAAGAGAATCCCAACAACGATCTCCCACTCTTTCTCTTCTCTCCTCACACTTTTCTCCTCTTTTCTCTCTTCTCTCTCCTAGGGTTTGGAGCAAATTCATATGTGAGAGAGAATGGGTGGGTTAAGGGTCTTATATAGGCCCAGAACTAGTTTAAATGGTCCTAGGGCCATGATATACTTAGGTTATAGCCAAAGGAAGTCTGTTTCTGATAAACGGGGCCTATCTGGAGATCCATTACTCACCTACGACATAAGGTAAGTTTTCTGACAATGGATCTAGGCCAGATTAAGATTTCGGTCCAATCGGATTTGTGGATCAACTGTGGAGGACCAGTTTCAGTTCAACGGATATCGTCACTCGATCAGGGCCACAAGTACACTGACCTATATAGGAAAATTTTCCTGATTCAAGGGTGTAGTTGGGTCAGAATCTGACGGTCTGAAACCTTAAATTTAGCCCACAAGCGAACTGCCAAAATCACTCAAATCTGAGTTCATTTTCTAAAGATATTCGCGTTTCCTACACACTTCGCTCCAGGCTCAAGTTGTGCATTTTTAGATACTATTTGGACTCGATTCCCACAATGGTTGTCAAGCGCAGTAAGGTGGTCATAATCTTATAGTTTCGGGGTCATCAGACTTTCGACACACAGTCTAGATCCAATATAGAGTTCCAATGTGCTCCTGTGAGCAACTGAGTTTTTGAGATTGTTCTTAGGTTTTTAAGTAATGTTGAGTTAGTGATTTTAATAGTTTTGAGTTTTATAGATAATATAGAAAGTGGTTTAAGCTAAATACCTCGATTGTTTAGTTTAGTACTTAATTACGTGTCGTCAATTACGACAGACTAGGTTGCTCTATCCAAATCACCTATTTATTTTGTCAGATTCCATAAGACTAATGGTCCAAAACCCATTTTTATTTATATATTTACTATTATGGTAAATTTAAGTTTAAGTATTGTTCTCCATCATTTGAATGTTAAGAATAGCGTCTACTATGAAAGTACTTAGAAAAATGTGAAGAATAAGGTGGTGAAAGATGAGATTTGTGAAAGAAATGGGTTGAAAAGGGATTTTAAACTTTGGGATTGATTTTCTAAGAAGTCAATAAGGTGTTATGATCGACCCATTGCCTAAGGACGTCTAACTCTATGTTGGTAAAACTCCGGGACGTTACATTATCACCCATAATATAATCTCACATTGTTTTCTTCTTGGCTGATAGGTGATAATAGTTTTCACTCTCATAATTATGATAACCCTACCAATCACGTACCGTTTTCTTAATCCATGGGGTGTAATTATTCTCTCGCATATGATCGTGTAAGAATTTCTTAACCGGTGGAGCATTGTATTCCGTTTGATTCTCGATGATGTTTCTAGAAAAATTTTGAGATATAGGTTGTTTTCTAACATAATCATCTGACAACCTTTCACAATTTTTCGCATTTTCTAAAACTAGCTCAGCATATTGACGTTCCCACTCTTGCATATACATAGTAAAATCTTAATCCTGAATCTAATCCTAAAATAGAATAAAAGAAATATCCTACAGCAATATGGAAAGTAAGTAGAGGAGAAGTTACGAGTTTACCAGTTTGGAGAGTTCTATGCTAGGATCCTACAAAACAGAAATTAATGTTAGTTTCAAAAAATAAATCAGAAAAAACTCTATCCTAAAAATAAAACAAAAAGTTAGTCCTAAAAATAAATAAATTTCTAAAAAAAAATAGTTTCTAAAAAAAAATTAGGAAAGTTTCCAAATCTAGAAATAGAAAAAAAGAATTAGTTTCTAAAAATAAATTAGGAAAGTTTCTAAATCTAGAAATAGAAAGAAAAGTTAATTTCTAAAAATAAATTAGGAAAGTTTTTAAATCTAAAAATAGAAAGAAAAGTTAGTTTCTAAAAAAAAAAAATAAGAAAGTTTCTAAATCTGGAAATAGAAAGAAAAGTTAGTTTCTAAAAATAAATTAGGAAAGTTTCAAACTCTGAAAATAGAAAGAAGTTACCAACTTAAAAGTTTTTTATTTTGGAATCCTACGAAAGAAAAAGGAAAGTGAATTAGTTTTCTTAAAAAGAACTAAGAAAGCAACCTAGTTTCTAAAAAAGAAAAAAGAAAGTTTCTAAAGATAGAAAGTAAGTTAGTTTTTAAAAACGGATTAAGAAAGTTTCTAAAAAATACAAAATTAGTTTCTAAAAACAAATTAGGAAAGTTTCTATCATAAAATTAGAAAGTAAATTAGTTTCTAAAAATAAAAAAAGGAAAGTTTTTAAACCTAAAAATAAAAAGCTAAGTTAGTTTCTAAAATAATTTGTAAAAAAATCTTAACCTAAAAGTAAAAAGTAGGAAAATCCTAATCTTAACCTAATTTCAAAACTAATAATATTCAGAAAATGCAACCGTCAATCCTCAACAACGGAGCCAAAAACTTGTTCACAACCCCAAGTGTAGGGTCGCAGTGTAGTAATAATATCGGTAAGATCGAGGTCGAATTCATAAGGACTGAAACTTGTACGTTTCTGAAATTAACTAGAAATAAAATTAGAAGAAGATGTGAAAATAATTCTAAAGTATTTGATCAGGGAGCCTACTTGCTTGATTCAAGTAACACAATTAGAATCAGAGTCTTATCAATTGGAAAATATATCAATAAAATTAAATCTGAACTTCCATTGACCTAATTCTCAAAGAAGGAGAACTATGATAATTAGCAGGGATTCTATCACCAAATCATGCCTAGCAGACAGTGGCAAATAACATGATTTACCGATCCTATAATCTCAAAGAAGGAGAATTGTGAAGATTAGGAAGGATTCCATCACCCTACCATGCCCAAGGAACAAAGGTGAACAACAGAACTAACTAATTTCACAATCTCAAATCAGGAAAAGAAGAGACTCAAAGCTATTGCAGATCTACTATAATTTAAGTCACAATAAATCATTAAAAAACTGAAAGTATTCCCTAAATATTAAATTAGATTCAATGAAGTTGAACATAAACATGAATTAAAGCAATAAAAATATCTCATCATGCTACAAGATTCACCTCTTAGCCTTAGTTAAGAGGTATAGCCAACCATAGATATGATTGGACAAAAGTCTCTTAAAAAATATGAAAATAACTAAGGAAGAAGAATGAAAACTCTTGACGATGGCTTCTCCACCCTTTGCTCCACTCCTTAAACTGTAAAAAATGCCTAGGAACATCCTAGGGAGTCATATTTATAGTCGTGGAACTCCAACTTTCATACCTAGTTGGAAAACTCTAGAAAGTACCTCAATTTTACATAGTTTATTAAAATAAACTTCACTGTACGCAATTTCACAAAATGACCCAGACTTTCAGAATATGCTTTTTCAGGACGATTTCAAGATTCCTTTTCTTCACTTCAAATATTTGATTCTCTTCATTTCTCACTTGGTTTTCTTAGATCTTTGGCATGTGAATTCTTCAATCTTGGTCTCCTAAGATCCATCCCCTACCGTGGTGATTCTTGAGCATTAAATCCGTGCTTTTATCACCTTTTTCAATCCAAGCTCTTAAATCCACCTTGCAACACAAACATAAGTAAAATATAACATTAAGCATTATCATATTCATAAAACCAAGATATAAATGGGAGATAATATGCAATGTTTACCTCTCAACACTTGCTGTTTACATTCCTTAGTGTAACCCGCAACATTGATCAAGTAGTTGGTAATCTTAGTTGTAATTTAGACCTATGCTAATACGCTAGATTCATTTATCCATTCAGAAAGGTACTTCATAGCTGCTCTTCAAGATTGACTGTAAGGATTCCTTTTCTTATCTCTCTTTTATCTATACTAAAAGGTCCTTTTGTACGGAAGACAAATGTGTAACCCATCATCAGATAACGAACCTACCCTCTAAATATCTCCCAATCCTATTTACATATTGAGCGAGTGGCTAAATAGGCAGCCGATCTCATTCGATCTTGATCATATACTATGTATATGCCTATCTTGGCTCTTGGGTCATAGTTGTTCGGTTTGAATTGAGTTGTAAATTCAATTATGGCATGCCCACACTTATCACATGACTAAATTGGAAAAACGAACAAACCACAACAATAGTTTGGTACTCCCAGTGGGACCCTATTTCTAACTAATCGGTGTAACAATATTACCAATTGAAATTATGAATAGAAAGAGTAGTCGAATCGATGAGGTTGAACCTTCCACATTGATCGCACCATCTCTAACCAAAAAATGCAGGTTCAAGCGGCCTTTGAAATAATAAATTTGAATAGTAACCTAATACTCAATACCATAAATCAAGAGGAGGCATCGACCTCTCGAACTATTTCTCTTGATGAAATAATCGTTGCACTCCAAGATATACAATTGAGTATCCAACACATTTAGGAATACGGAAGAGCCTAGGCTGATTAATTTCGTATTCAAACCAACAACACTATTAGATACATCACCAACCAGACTAAGGTCATGCATCGATTAATGACTATGATTTTCGAAAGAATGCCTATGACAATGCAATATAATGTTGAGGGAAGTTCTAATGGTAACGTAGTTTAGCCACCACTTGTGCCCCCTGTAAAGAAACCCACCACCAATTCCATTTCAAGAGATATAGAATGCTCCACCACCCACTTAACTCAGACAACTAGAGTAGGAGGTTAGGAATTTCATTCCTGAAGTTCGAAATCAGGGCCTACCAGGAGGGTATAATCTCTAACAATTCCTTAGAAATTCGTTGTTCCAAGAGGGACTAAGCCGATTAGTGTCGAGGGTCAAATATTGCAAATTATCCCCCCAATTATATCATGGTTTTATGAATATGATACTGCTTAATGTCCTATTTTGCTCATGTTTGTGTTGTAAGGTGAATTTAAGAGTTTGGTTGAAAAATATGCTAAAAGCATGGATTTGATGCTCAAAGATCACCAAGGCAAAGAATGGATCTTAGGAGATAAAGATTGTAGATTTCAAGGTCCCAAGATTTAAGGAAACCAAGTGGAGAAGGAACGAAATCAAAAGAACAAGTGCAGAGTACACATTGACTATGTCATCGATCACCGTTCGATGACATCAAGGTTACCATTTGATGACATCGAACACGGGGTTGATGACGTCGAATTTGTGAAAGAAAATCGAGTTGGTTGTTAGATGAATCGAAGACATTTTTTGATGACTCGAAGACTTGTTCGCTAGACAAATTGAGCACTATGTTCAATTACTCGAAGGCCCCCTCGATGATATCGAAGACCTGCTCAATGACATTGAAGGCCTCTTCGATGACATCAAATTTATTGAAGAAATTGAATTAACTCTCTAGACTTTTTAAACACAATCGATTCCTCGAACAACACTCGATGACATAAAAGGTTAAAGAGTTCGGATGAAGTTACAAAAGCATGAAAAAAGTACGTATAAAAAGCACTTTCGAAGACATCAAAGTCAGTTCGATGCCATCGATGAATCGCACGAAGTTACGCAGAGTTCATAAATTTGAGGCGGTTTCTAAATTTTCCAAGTCGGTGTGAAAGGAGGTGTTGCTCAACTATAAATAGGATTCCCCAGGGCATCCCTGGGCATCAATCGAAGGTTTGGAGGAGTGGAGCACAAGGGTGGAGAGCCGTCGCCAAGCATTTTTCTTCTTTCTTTCTTAGTTTTTCATGTTTTCTTCTAGGGTTTTAATCCAATCATGTCTATGATTGGCTAAACCTCTTAAATAGGGTTAAGAGGTGAAACTTGTAGTATGATGAGATGTTTTCTATTGCTTTGATTCATGTTTATGTTAAATTTTCTTTGATTCTAGTTTGATATTTAAGAAATACTTTTAGTTCTTAATAGTTTGTTGTAACTCAAATTACAATAGATCTGCAATAGCTTTGAGTATGTTCTTTTTATGAATTGAGGTTATGAAATTAGAAAATCTTGCTGTTCACCATCATCCCTTGGGCATGGATAGATGATGAAATCCCTTCTAATTTTCATGATTCTCCTATGTTTGATTGTGGAATTGGTATATCCTGTTATTTGCCATAGTCTACTGGGCATGGTTAAGTGATGGAATCACTTCCAATTCTCGCAACTTTCATCCATTGAGAATTAGGTTAAAAGAAGTTTAAATTTTTTTCATTGAGATATCTTCCAACTAGATAGGATAGGACTCTGATTCCAGTTGTGTCCTTGAATCAAGTAATAGATCTCCCTGATTGCTATAAGTGGATCCTTGGAAACCTTCCTACCTTTAAAATTATAAGTTCTAATTAAATCCCTCACAATTACTCTATTTAATTCCAGATTTAGATTTACTTCTTCTAGTTTTACTTTTAGTTGCTTTCAGAATAGTCACGAGATTAGTCACTGTGGATTCGACCCTGGTCTCACTGAGATTATTATTGCATTGCGACCCTACACTTGGGGTTGTGAACAATTAGGCCCCGATCCACCACCAATGGCTGAACCTCGGAGAGTGAATCATGACCAAATCACGCAGAGGGTCTAAGAAGTTGTGGGCCAAGTACTTAGCTGCAATACTATTCCAATCTATCATAAGCCCTATCCTGAATGGATTGATTGGCAACATCTATTGTCACGAAATTTTCGATTGAACTTTGCTGTCACGCCCCAAACCCATAAATCGAATTCACAGGAATCCCAATCGCTGAATCCGGTGCTGATAGCCTCCGTAGTACCCCATTCTCGGCTCCCGGCGTACATATGCCAGATTCTGATCCTGGGATCCTATAAGGAAGATTTTTTAGTGTACATTTATCTCGTAATGAGCATAACCACAAGATTATCCAAATCATAAAGGAAACATCAACATCATATATCCACTAATAATCGTTTGAATACAATGCAAAAAGGGAAATACATCCCTATATATATATATATATATATATATATATATATATATATATATATATATATATAAAATCAAAGCTCTAGAGGTCCGCTACATGCTCTAAGCTCAACGCTGTTGTAACCTAACGCCACCTACACGCATCTATCATGCATAAGCTTATAGAAAGCTTAGTGGATGGTGAAAGTGTGTGCACGAGGTAAGTGCCAAGTAAGCAATATCAGAGTAATTAGAATAAGCGGAAATACTGGTAAACCCATAATCATACGATATCAGAAACACTGGCAAGATCATAAATAATACGAAATCAGAGTAATATGAAAACATGGTGATAGGCCCATAAATACCATCAGTCTCACCCAGGCTCTGCGATGCAAAATATAATAAAAATAATATCATATACTGATGAAGCAATGTAGATCGAATATGCAATACGAAGATAATAATCTAACTATTAGATGCCAATGATGCAATGTAATATACAAATCCTGATGAGTCCATAAATACCGCCAGTCGTATCTAGGCCGTATAAATGCAGAAACATAGTAACCCAAAATGTAATATGCATGTGGATGTAATGCAATATGCGATGTGAATGAAATGACCAAGCTGAAGTGTGAAGTCTGGATGATAGTACGTAATATCATAGGCTACGGGGTTCATCACGAGGGACTTCTATCCAAACCACTCCCATACCTAAATTTGGATAGTCAGACTCAATGTAATAAACTCCTGATCTCAGGTTAGTTGAACTCCCAACCAAAATCCTTACCATGTGAAGGTACACGTAATAAATAATTACGCACAACTAGCCCGAGTGGATAGTGAATGAATGAATGAATGAGTATGCAATTTCTGCTCAATAAGTCCACATATCAGTACGGTTACTCTCTAGGAAATCACCGGGGTCTATTACACTCCAAATGGAACTGCCGCTCTCCCTAGTCGCACAGTCCAAGTGAGCGTAAGAAACCTCACTATCCGCCTGGCCAATAGTCTGCCAATACCTATCCGGCACGTCAATAGCGGACCCATTCCGCAAGCTGGTCAAACTCAGCCTAGCTTTGCCCCCTGCGCACAGGCAGGTAAGGCCACACCCCCTTCCAACCGATCACGACACAGTGGAGAACGCAACCGTCTGGAAATCGGCACTCAACACCCATCTACCTTCTCAGTCTAGACGTTGGAGCATCCTCTGGTACCAAGAGGGTGTTTAGGAATTTTCACTCAGGACCATCTATAGCAGCCCGATGCTCGAACAGATTTTCGGTGTCCCATCTGGCCATCCACGATACGACTGTGGAGGCTACGACCCTGATGTCACTAGGGCGTACAGTAATCACAATACAATGTAAGATGCATGAGTCATACAATCCAATCATGCATCAATCCTGCGCATGTCGTGCGCTCATGTGGGAGAACCTCCGCCTATCAGGGAGTCTCATATCTTCCTGCCCAATAACATATGCAATGATCAATCACATCTCATAACAAACATGCAGATGATGCATATGGGCATGTACCATGATGTTGTGCAGTCACATACTCATAATCGGTATCAATAACCGGCATCGACAATCAACCTTGACAATGTGGACATTTAACCAACATTATCCCCCAAAAGAAAAATGGCCCATATAGAGTCTAACATACAGTGGACTCATGACCTCACACAGGGGCCAAATATACAACACCATGGGTCTCACTCAAGAGCTTTATATGCATCGCGATGGGCCTCACTCATGAGTCACATATACATCAAGTGGGTCGCATCTTACGAGTCTAATATACATCACAATGAGCCGCTCCCACGGGCCTAATATACATCAAGTCGGGCCTCATCATACGGGCTGAAAATATATATCACAATGGGCCACGTCTCATGGGCCTCAAATACATCACGATGGGCCTCACTCATGGCCTCATATACAACAGGTGGGCTACATCAATGGGCCGCACTAATGGGCCTCAAGTATCTCAAAATGGACCTCATCACATAAGCCTTAAATGCGTCACGTTAGTCCTCACACAAGGTCATATGTAACATCATGATGGTCCCCATATACGGGCCACATGTACATTACACTGGATCATATCCCATGAGCCCCGAATACGTCGTAATGGGCCACATCCCATAGGCCTCGAATACATCACATTGGGCTACGTCCCATTGGTCTTAAACATATCACAATGGGCTACAACCCATGGGCTTTAAATACACAATAGGTGGGCCTTACACATGGGCCTAATATACATCACAGGTGGGTCCTGCACATGGGCCTCATACACAACAAGTTGGGCCTACCAATGGGCCCAAGGGAGAGTGCCAATGCAGACATTTAACCAACATTAATCTTATAATGTGGACGTCAAACTAACATTGCTCTTAAGGTACGGTCGTCGTAAACATCATTACACAAACCATGGTAGAGTCTCACAATGTAATGGACTTGTATACATCCAATTGGGCCTCAACCAATAGGCCGAAGCAATTGGCCTAGTCAAACAGGCCGAGTCAAACAGGACGAGTTAATGGGCCAAGTCAACAGGCCGACTCAAACAGGACGAGTCAATGGGTCGAGTCAACAGGCCGAGTCAAACAAGATGACTCAATGGGCCGAGTCAAACAAGACGAGTCAACAGGCTGAGTCAAACAAGACGAGTCAATGGGCCAAGTCAACAGGACAAGTCAAACAAGACGAGTCAATGGGCCGAGTCAATAGGTCGAGTAAAACAAGACGAGTCAACAAGCCGAGTCAAACAGGACGAGTCAACAGGCCGAGTCAAACAGGACGAGTCAATGGGCCAAGTCAACAGGCCAAGTCAAACAGGACGAGTCAATGAGCCGAGTCAATAGACCGAGTCAAACAGGACGAGTCAATGGGCCGAGTCAACAGGCCGAGTCAAACAGGATGAGTCAATGGGCCAAGTCAAACAAGACGAGTCAATGGTTTGAGTCAACAGGCCGAGTCAAATAGGCCGAGGCAATTAGACTGACTCAAATGGGTCGAATCAATTGGTCGACCCTTATGTAATGGCCAAGTCAAATGGGCTGAGTCAACTGGCGAGTCAATTCGCCGAGACAAATAGGTTGAAGTACTTGGCTGAGTCAAATGGGCTAAATCACTTGGCCAAGTCTCACTTGGCCTAGTCAAATAAGTTGAATCACTTGGCCGAGTCAAATAGGCTAAATCACTTGGCCGAGTCTCACTTGGTTGAGTCAAATAAGTTAAGTCACTTGGCCGAGTCTCACTTGGCCGAGTCAAATAAGTTGAATCACTTGGTCGAGTCTCACTTGGTCGAGTCTCACTTGGCTGAGTCAAATAGGCTAAATCACTTGGCCGAGTCAAATAAGTTGAATCACTTGACCGAGTCAAATGAGCTAAATCACTTGGCCGAGTCAAATAAGTTGAATCACTTGGTCGAGTCTCACTTGCCCGAGTCAAATAAGTTGAATCACTTGGCCGAGTCTCACTTGGCCGAGTCAAATAGGTTAAATCACTTGGCCGAGTCTCACTTGGCCGAGTCAAATAAGTTGAATCACTTGGCCGAGTCTCACTTGGCCGAGTCAAATAGGCTAAATCACTTGGCCGAGTCTCACTTGTCCGAGTCAAATAAGTTGAATCACTTGGCCGAGTCAAATAAGTTGAATCACTTGGCCGAGTCTCACTTAGCCGAGTCAAATAGGTTAAATCACTTGGCCGAGTCAAATAAGTTGAATCACTTGGCCGAGTCTCACTTGGCCGAGTCAAATAGGCTAAATCACTTGGCCGAGTCAAATAAGTTGAATCACTTGGCCGAGTCTCACTTGGCCGAGTCAAATAGGCTAAATCACTTGGCCGAGTCAAATAAGTTAAATCACTTGGCCGAGTCAAATAAGTTGAATCACTTGGCCGAGTCAAATAGGTTAAATCACTTGGCCGAGTCAAATAAGTTGAATCACTTGGCCGAGTCTCACTTAGCCGAGTCAAATAGGCTAAATCACTTGGCCGAGTCTCACTTGGCCGAGTCAAATAAGTTGAATCACTTGGCCGAGTCAAATGGTCTAAATCACTTGGCCGAGTCAAATAAGTTGAATCACTTGGCCGAGTCTCACTTGCCCGAGTCAAATAAGTTGAATCACTTGGCCGAGTCTCACTTGGCCAAGTCAAATAGGTTAAATCACTTGGCCGAGTCTCACTTGGCCGAGTCAAATAAGTTGAATCACTTTGTGGAGTCTCACTTGGCCGAGTCAAACAAGCTAAATCACTTGGCCGAGTCTCACTTGACCGAGTCAAATAAGTTGAATCACTTGGCCGAGTCAAATAAGTTGAATCACTTAGCCGAGTCTCACTTGACCGAGTCAAATAGGTTAAATCACTTGGCCGAGTCTCACTTGGTCGAGCCAAATAGATTAAGTCACTTGGCCGAGTATCACTTGGCCGAGTCAAATAAGTTAAGTCACTTGGCCAAGTCTCACTTGGCCGAGTCAAATAGGTTAAATCACTTGGCCGAGTCTCACTTGGCTGAGTCAAATAGGTTAAGTCACTTGGCCGAGTCTCACTTGGCTGAGTCAAATAAGTTAAGTCACTTGGCCGAGTCAAATAAGTTGAATTACTTGGCCGAGTCTCACTTGTATTTTGATATCCGACCCATACATAAGTTAGTATAGAGATAGATTGTAACGCCCGTGAAAAATCCGTACTTGGGCTCGAGTACCAACTCGACCCGAAATCGCGTAAAATTAATTTCCATGAAAATTAAGCGTAAGTTTGCTAGCGCAACGCTAGAGTAGCTGAGAAATAGTCCCTGATCACTTTAAATACGTTCTGCAAGACCCAAATCGAGTAGAACAAACAACTCTACAATACTCTATAATCTCGGATCAAACTCTAAGCAGGTTTGTTCTCTAGACCACTTTGAATTTTTATATTGAATTTAGACCGCGCGTCGAAGGTCCGATACCTCCTATCTTAGACCGTTAGAACCGCCTAGCTGGACTTGACAATCATCTCGAAAATCAAGTCAAACTGATAATCACAGACTATTTCGTTGAACCCGGACTGAAGAGACCGCGAATAGGGACAGATTTGGAATTTCAAATTCAAATCTGGCACACGACTTGACACGTCAGTATTAAGCGTTCTGACCGTCAGAATTCATCCAGATTACACCCTCGGATCAGGAAAAATTTCTATTTATTATCATGAGACTTTCAGCCCTGATCTATGTGCGGTGACCGCTGAACTGAAACTGGTCCGCCACGTGCGATCTGCGAACCCTGCCAGACTGAAAACTTAATACGTACTACATCTGGTACGCATGAGCTTAAGTCCGATCGCAATCGACCAGGGGACCACCAGAAAGCAGCTTTTGGACCGAAACAGCCCCGAAATGGATAGGCACTAAGTAAACTTCGTTCCGGAGCCTGTTTTCGGCATTTTTGAGCTTATAAAAGGGGTTGAAACCCTCATTTCTCTCTCCCATCCAAAAATTGCAAACCCTAGGATAAAGGAGAGAGAGTTTGAGAGAAAGAGAAGAAGGGATTTTTCCCGCTTCCGAGCCACCGATAGCTGCTGTTTCAGCAACTCTTCCCAATCACCTGGACGGTGATTTCTCCACTTTTTCAGGTATGAAATGACCCTAAAAGTTGCTGATTTAGGGATTACTTGGATTCATAGCGTGTTAGCTAACGTATTTCGTAAATTAGGTCCTCCTACTGCCGTAGACGAAGCATACACGCTCCATTCAAAATCCCGCACCCGTAAGAGACTAGGTGAGAATTTTAGACGCTTTGATTGACAGTTTACAACGCTTTCAATGTCGTTTAATAGTAGATTATCGACGGCATCGCCGTTTGACATGTACAACATGCTCTCCGTTTCCTGTTTCATAAATTAACGAAGAATATGAGATTTAGGGCATTTTAGTCATTTGTAGGAAGCACGGTTTACATTCGTATTTTGCTGACGGGATTGACATGGTTTGTTGTCACATTAGGGAGCTAGGAATGCTTGCATAATTAGTTTGGCGAAGAGATTCGCCTAGTTGCGCACTTTGGGTCAACATACTATATGTAGACTTAAGTGTGTAGTGTATGTGTTTGTATAAATGTTTGTATTAGTATATATTGAATTGAATGATGTTATGAGATAGTTTTTGATTGATTCTTCAATTAATATGCTGACCTAAATGATTTTCTACATGTTGATTATATGCATGATTTCATTACATGCATGGAATATGTGTGCTGGAAGATTTGCTTAAGTTGAATGTTATAACATGTGTTAACATGCTCACATGATTGTATTTCAATTTTAATACTCTCACTTAGATTGCTGATGTGATTCCATAAATGTTTGGGACTAGACTTAGTCCGGGCAGTCGGTAACCGAGCGAATTCGTGGCTGACTGGTCATAGCCACGAACGACGCGTCGATGAACGTGATTCGTGTTTAGAGTTGGCGGCAGTGGTTAGGCCACGCGAAGTGTTTTACGCACTTCGTGTCGTTCGACTTGAGATGCGATCGCGCTAGTCGAGCCCGTCAAGCAACCCGACTGGCCGATATATGTTCACCTTATATGAGTCATAACTGCTTGAACCTAGGGTACTGAACTTACCATTGTAAACCCTGTTAACCATGGTACCTTGATCCACGAAGACTCATGAGCCGGGCATGGTGGTATGGGACACCGTGGTCGAGTTGTCGGCCTACGCTGGGGCCACAAACCTCTCCGTAGTGACCAGTGAGCACCTAGACTCGTGAGCAGATTATGGTGGTATGGGACACTATATTCTAGCTGTCGTCCTACACTGATCAGGCGACGAGTCCTTTGTAGTGACCGCGAGCGTATTCTGAGTCCACGGGAGGCGACGACCCTTCCGTTGCAGTAGAGTACGGTAGGCCTGTATTGATAAGGTGATGGGGGAGCGGTGCAACGAGTGCGAGCAACAGCCCTGGCAGCCCTTGCAGTGACCTACGAAATATACATCGTATGAGATTACTAGGAGTGACGACCCTAGACAGGATCTGTGTTGGGATTGATATAAGGGAAGTACCTTAGTTTTCCAATCCTGCTGTTTGAATGGACTAATAACAACTTGAAATTCATATCACCATAGCATTGCATGTGCCTGAAAGATGTGGAGCACTCTAGGGAGTGTGGCATGCCGCGGTCATAAGATGTTGCCACATGAGGGAGATCGTCGGTGAGGGCATACATCACGTCATGTCATCTTGCATTAACAACAGTATTAGGATTGTCTGATTTACTGCTTTACTATTATCGCATGATTGAATTGTGAATATGCTAATCCTTGCTCTATGATTCCACTGAGTTGATCACTCATTCCCACGTTACGGGATGGTGTTTGCAACACCCACCAGACCCTGTTGTAGATGCAGGTGAGGCCGAGATCCAGGAGGTGGAGTCAGAGATCGACGAGGACCAGGATGAGTTCTCGTATATGCAGTATCACGACGGCTTCCCGTAGGCGACCTGGATCGATGGGGTTTCAGTGGGACTATTTTGAACATTTTATTTTTGTTCATTTGTATGTATATGAGGCTCAGAGATGTAGTCATACTTTAGAGACAGATGAGATTTACTTTGTTTTTCATACAGTGATATATATATTGTTTAGTCTTCCGCTTGCTTTTATCACTGGATCTGAAGTATGAATTGCAGTTTTGGTATACTTTTACTCATGTGAATGCTTTAAATCAGACAACATTAAATCATAACCATTTTTGTTGCATAAGTGACGGTCTGAAACTCGGGAGTTGAGTTTATACACGACCCCCGATTTTCAGGGTGTTACATAGATGAAGGGAAAACCAAATATCAGCTTGGGTGGGAACCACTGTTGCTCCTAAAAAGTTTTAAACGGTGGGTGTCACCGTACCCCATTACTATTACAAATGGTGGAGTCCACTTAAACTTTAGATCACACCCATTTACCCCATGTCCAAAAATGATCTCACAGATGGTTGGACGGTTTGGATACAACACATGCACCATGGTGGGTCCCATTAAGGTGGGGTCTACACGATGACTGCGAGCTAGAGATCTTGCTGATGTTTGCGTTTCTTGCAAATAGGCCCGTCTAAGCAGGTGGACAGTCCTGCTGCTGCTGTCATGGTGCAACCCACCCATCATCAGATCTGGGCCGTGCAGATGGACGGCAAGGCTATACCACTTGTGGACAGCGTGGATAAACTCATATATCAGGTGGGTCACAAATAGAGAAGGAGAGAGAGGATCACCCACCTTGGATCTCTTCGTCCTTCATCCATCAACACATTTTATAGCTCCAAAGATCATGATCTAACAGTTGAGATGAGGCTTTGATGTTGGAGATGAGAGATATTAAGGTGGGCCACACATGGCTTTTCTCATGGAGCTTGGATGTGGGTTGCTTGGAGAATGAGGGAGAGAGGGATGAGAGAGAGTGGTTTTAAGAGAGAGGGATGGGTGAATGATGGGGTGATGGGTGAAGTGAGTGATGGGTATACTTTGTGTAAGAGAGTGTTGACTTTAGGGGTTGCTTGGGGAAGAGTGTGAGGTGATGTGTACTTGACATGTTAAGATTGATGGATTGATAGATTGATGTGACATGTGTAGAGATTCTCTTGGGTTTTACAATGCGCGACGTTTTTCTTGCATCGAACGCTGGCCTGCATCTCCTGGCCAGAGTATCGGATCGAAGCGCAAGTCGCGGCATTGGAACCGCGGCGACGGCGCGGTCGCTAGGGTACAAGTCTCGGGTTGAGTCGACTCGATTCGACGGCGTGTGATGCAGGGTTGCGTGAAGTGCCAGTTAAGGGTCGAAGGTTGTCGAAAATTCGACCGGAAAGACCGCGGAAGCCTACGGAATAGTACGGACTAAGACACGGGTCTTACATTTGCCCTATTTTCAGGTGATCTTGGCGAATCGACTATTGCACTTTGGCTGATTCACCATGTACTGTGGGGAGCTAGTGAATGATGACTATCAAAAGTTACAATTATTCGGCCATTCTCTAATGGCAACGAATTTTACATGGTATTCCAACTTATTGCCAAATTCGATTTATACTTGACAAGAAATGGAAGAAAAATTCCATGCTCATGAGTTTTTCTCGAAGAACAGGGAAATAATCATGGCTGATCTCGCCCCATTTCTAACATCTACCAAGAGAAACCTACAAAAGGCATATCACCCAGTTTAAAAGAGCAAAAAGTTGGTGTTCAAGTTATTATAATCGAAGCTGAATTTATACAGCTTACATAAGATGGGCTTGAATACAAACTTTATAAGAAATTCATTGGAATGAAGTTCATGGACCTATATGACTTGACTAGGAAGGTCTCTAGGTATGAAGAGCTTCTTTAGGAGGGTTCTAGGCAAAAGAAGTCATCAATTAAGACATATAATCATGACCCGAATTATGAGGTCAAAATTTCGAAGTAGTGGCTAAAAGGCCACTCATATGCTCAGCGTTCGTCAAGGCAGAATCGAACGCTTTGACCACCCAAAAGGCCCAAAAAGTAAACACTTTTGATATCACAAGGGCTGATGAGATATTTAAAATTCTGTTATCCAAAAATTTTATCAAGATTTTATAAGACATAAAATACCCTTAGTTGATAAATTGTAGAGAATTGAATATTCTAAATGGCATGGAACCTATTCCCATTCAACTAACAAATGTGTTATATTTAGGAACATGGTCCAAGATAAATTAACCATGGGTTGCTGAACTTTCCCGAGAAGAGTGAGGAAGCAAAGTTGATTAATTCTGAACCATTCTCGCCTAATCTTGGGGTTAATATGGTTATGACAAATCTAAGAAGGGATAATTGACTGTGATTGAGGGTTGATCATGGTCCAAATGATTGTGAAGGCGCACCACAATGACCAAGGTAGGGGTGACGTCAACCTCCCCAATCAACTGTCACATAGTTGAACACGTTTCGACAAGACGGTCGAGGCTCACAATTATGTGACTAGTGTGCCAAAAGGATTGTTCCGGGTTGAGGAGACACTCCTCTACTAAGGATGCAAAGCCAACACATGGCTCCAAGGAAGCCTAAAGGAAGCAATCAACATCGACCATAGAGGAAGCCTTCACCCCTTGATCGTTATTCGCACAACAGAGTGTCAAGTCAAAGGATGGTTAAAACTTCGTCAACCCAGAAAGGAGTCTAGAAGTAGGTCATGCATCCTAAATTCCTAGTGGTGCCAGAAGCAATGACTCGAACTCAAAAACGCAGTTGGCAGAGAAGAAGGCATGGGATTTAGGAAAGTCTCTAATAAGTTGGAAGATTCCCAAGACCAAGTTCAGAACCCCTTAGTAGAGGTGAACCTAGGGACCGAACGAGACTCAAAGCCTACATTTGTCAATGGATTGCTCAGGTTCCAAGATAGACAAGAATTCACCCATTTATTCAAGGAGTTCACCAATTATTTTTTATAAGATTACCATGAGATGCCAGGACTCGACCAGGTCTTGGTTGAGCATAGATTACCTATAAAAGAAGGATATTAGCAACATAAACAACTGCCCAGGCAGATAATGACAGAAGTAACATAAAAAATAAAAGAAGAGATCGAACGACAATTAAAGGTTGGTTTCATCAGGCACATTAAATATGTCAAGTGGGTCTCAAATGCAGTCATAGTCATAAAAAAGAATGGTAAGTTACGGGTTTGCATCAACTTTTTAATTTAGAAATGCTAAAGGACGAATGCCCGATGTTGATGGTTGATTAACTGATCAATAGGGCTGTTGGACATCGAGTTGTGTCCTTCATGGATGATTGTTTCGGGTATAATCAAATTTATATAGCATTGAATGATGTGCCAAAAATAGCATTTAGGTGCGTAGGCCCCCTAAGGATTTACTATTGGGTGGTAATGCCCTTTGAACTTAAGAATGTAGGGGCCACTCACCAAAGGGCGATGAACGCCATATTCCATAATATGATCGGCCAGTTTATGGAGGTTTACGTCAATGATGTAGTGATAAAGTCAGCTAATTGTTCAAGTGAATGAGACTCTACAAGCCGAAAATAAATCCTCTTAAGTGTGCTTTTGGAGTCTTGACCGGTAATTTCTTGATATTTTTGGTACATCAGCGAGGGATCGAGGTGGATCAGAACAAGACTTGAGCAATTATAAATTCTTATCCACCAAGGAATAGACCAAAACCGCCGCGATTTCTTGGTCAAGTTAATTTTATGTGGATGTTCATATCTAACTGTGTAGGGAAGACTAAGGTATTTTCTCTGTTGGTAAATTTGAAGCAAGGGCTCGAATTTAAATGGGAGGCAGAACATCAAAAAACTTTTGAGAATATCAAGGAATATTTGATGAAACCACAAGTGTTAATGCCATCAGTTGAAGGTCGATAGCTCAAGCAATATGTTGCAGCATCTACAAAGTTGTTTGGAGCTCTCCTAACTTAAGATGACAACAATCGGAAAGAGTGAGTAGTCTATTATCTGAGTTGGATGCTTCTCCATGCTGAATGATGTTATTCTGCTATAGAAAAGTTACGCTTATCATTATATTTTATGGCTATCAAATTAACGCATTATTTGTTAGTCGAAAGAGTAAATGAAATGAGATGCAGAGCTACAACAGTAGAGATGGTTTAAGAGAATTTTTGCTTGCAGTGTATACAGAAAGAACTGTGTGATAAAGGAAATGCTTCAAATGTTGACGGCTTAGAACTATGTGACGGTTCAAATATGTGCAGATGATCTGGTGCAAAATGGATATGCGGAGCACGTACGACATCAAGCATGGGTTGGATGAGTTTATAGCAATAGGCTACTGGGCGTCAGGACCTTTCAATTGTGTTGGTCTTCTCTTAGTGTTTGTAGGAATGATTGTTGATGTAGAGGTAGAGAAGGCCAAGATGTCAATAACCGCGACAATAGAGTATGACGGGAACACACTTCGATGGCATCAACACTTAACCTTTGAAGTCTACTTTGATGTCATCGGAAATAATCCCAAACTGTTCAGAGGTAAAACATGAAATTCTGGATACTTTTGATTACATTGATCTTGTGTAAGACCCGTATCCTAATCCGTACTATTCTGTTGCTTCCCGTGATCCTTCTCATCAAATTTCGGTGCACGACCGTAAGACGTATCGTATATGTTTGAGTCGGCTCAATCCGAGACTTATATCATTGCGACCGTACCGTCACCGCGGTTCCAACGCCACGACTCATGTACCGATCCGATACCCTGACTAAGAGATGTGAACCAGTGTTTATTTCAAGAAAACGCTGCACGTTTGTAATTTCAAGAGAATCTCTACAACATGTCAAATCAATCTCATCAATCACCTCTCATGTCAAGTACAAAGCAACCATGCTTTCTTTCTCCATAAGTCAAGCAACCACCAAGTCAACTCTCATGTCAAGTACACCATCACCTCACCCATCACTCACATTCATCACCCATCTCTCACATCTCCTTATAACCCTCTCTCTCTCCCTCATTTCCCAACACCACTTCCAAGTAAGAGAGCACCCCCACGTCCATGCATTCCCATGAGAAAAAAAATGTGTGATTTTGGTGGCCCACTTTTCCATCCCCAAACCTCTCATCTTAGCCATCCATTTCTCATCTCCACCATCAAAGTGAAGCTCTAGGAGAGTAGATTTCCAACGGACCAAGAAGATCAAGTGGTGGGTGTTTCCATAGACTACTTTTTCATATTTTTAAGATGGGCCAAGTGAGGCCAACCGATCAATGGTTTGGATCTCACTTGGGACCCTAAGATGTGGCCAATGGCCCATCTTGATCATCAAAATCATTCCATGATGGGGCCATTCTCTATGGACCGCATCATGATGTTTACTTTTCTTGCGTTAAGAGGTCACATAGACCGTTCATTTTGGATGGAGAGGGATCTCCACCGTTGATCTTTTATTTGGATGGCCCATATGCAAAGGGACCCATTGATGTATGATTGGATGGTTGAAATGGAGGGCCCATAGTGTCGGGGTCCCTCCATCACGCGTGTCCCACTCTTTTACTCTCTCTCTCTCTCTCTCCCTCTCCTTTTTATTTATTTTTCTTGTATGTTGATGTGGCTATGAGGCCCACTTGAATGAGCCCCACCATGATATATGTATTTTATCCAAGCCGTCCATGAGTGGGGCCCATCTTAAATGTATCATCCATTTGTGGTGGCCCACCTAAACAAGGCCCACCTTGAATGTATTTGATAAGCCAAAAAAAAAAAAATGTCCAGACGCTGGATGTCGTTGGAAGGAAAACACAAATATGGGCTTCATTCCAAACCTATGGGATGGGCCACTTGTTTAGGGCCCACCTTGATGTATGTATTCAATCCATGCCGTCCATCCCTTTCCTCATATTATTTTAGGCGTTGAGCCAAAATATGAAGCTGATCCAACTTTCTTGTGGGCCATAGTGTTAAAAATAGTATCATTACCAATGAAATCCACCCAGATCTTTCTTACGCACTCAAAAAGGGCCAATATTGGTCTTGATTGAATGGTCATGGGCAGAGGAATCTAATGGTTGGGATGGATCTACCTGATGCGGGCCCCACATGGAAAAAACCCCAGAAATACAGATTTGAAAAAAATAATAATAAAAATAGCAGCAGCAAACTGCTACTGCGTCAGAGAAGCTGGTCGCGCCAGCGGCTGGAGGGCGGACGGTGGGCAGGGACCCACGACCCTGCACATGGGCCCCACATTGATGCTTATTTGCCATCTAAGCCGTTCAAATAGTGGGCCCTTATCTTAAGCGGGTCCCACCCAAAAAATCAACCTGATCCAGATGTCAGGTGGCCCACACCACAAGAAATAATAGTGATTGAATTCTACCATTGAAACCCTTTTTGGGGCCCACAGAAGTTTTGGATCAAGCTGAAATTTATTTTTCCTCCTCACCCAGGTCTCTGTGACCTTATGGTAAGTAAACATTATAGTGGGACCCCCACCTGGGACCCACAGTGATGTATGTGTTTCATTTCCACCGTCCAAGCGGACGGTGGAGCCCACCTTGATGTATGTGTGCTCTTCACACCATCTAGCGGGCGGTGTGGAAGCCCACCGTGGTATATGTGCTTTATTCACACCATCTAAGTGTGGATGGTGGGACCCACCATGATGCATGAGTTGTATCCTAACCGTCCATCCATTTTGAGAGCTAAAGAATGAGCCAGATACTTAGCTCATGTGGACCCCCACCATGATGCATATGTTGCACCCAAACCATCTATCCGTTTTGGAAAGATCATTGTTTTGGCATGAGCTTAAGAATAAGGCAGATCTATGGTTCAAATGGGCTCACCATGGCATGTGTATAGGGCCCTTTATTGATTTAACTTTAGCCATTCATTAAGGCCTACCTTGGTATATATCTAAGGCCCAATGATTAGGCCCATTTGACACATATAAGGCCTGTGGGATTAAGCCCATTTGGCATATATAACGTCCATGGGTTTTGGCCCACTTGACATATACAATGCTCATGGGATCCAGCCCATTTAATCTATATAAGGCCCACGGGATTCAAGCCCGTTTGATATATATAAGGCTTATGGGATTAAGCCCATTTGGCATATATTAGGCCCATGGATCATGGACCATTGCAATGTACATAAGGCTCATTGGTGAGGCCCATTAACGCAGCCCATGTAATTCGGCCCATTTGATGTATCTAAGGCCCATGGGTCGAGGCCCAACGGGATGACCTTAGGGTCCATTGCAATGTGTGTTTTCTCATGGTTCATGTAATGACATTGATGACGGGTTGTGCCTAGGGAATAATGTTGGTTTGACGTCCACGTTGTAAGTACAATGTTGGTTAAATGTTCGTACTGTAACTCTCCTTAAGGCCCATTGATAGGCCCATACTCGTTACTATTCATCACTTTATAACATGCTTAATATACTCTCATGACTCATGCTCATATGCATCATATGTATGCTTGATTTGAGTAGTGACTGATCATAGCATATGCCATTGGGCAGACCACTTATGGGACATGTTATGAGACGGAGTGCCCCACATGATCGCGTAGTACGCGCTGGATTTTTTCATGATTTGACGGTATGATTCATGCATCTCGCATATGTGTGACTTGATCACTGCACGCCTTAGCAACATCAGGGTCGTGGCTCCACAGGTACATCGTGGATGGTCGTATCGGATACTGAAAATACTTGATTCTAGCACTGTGGGCACTTAGGATGTCCTTGGGTGAAAGTCTCAGAACCTTTTTAGTACCAAGAGATGCTCCAATGTCTAGACCTAGTGGATATACGAGCGTCCGAGTGTGAAATACCAGTAGGCCGCGTCTCTCACTGTGTCGTGGTCAGTTGGAAGGGGGTGTGACCTTATCCACCTGAGTGAGGGGGATATAAGCTAGGCTGAGTTTGACCAGCTCGTAAATGAGTCCGCTATCGACAAGCCGGGTAGGTATTGGCAGATTACTGGTCAGGCGGATAGTGAGGTCTATTCCGCTTGCTTGACTGTGCAGCTAGGGAGGTGGTAGTCACTGCGAAGTGTATTAGACCCCGGTGATATCCAGAGAAGAACTATACTGATATGTGTATTTGATGAGTACCGACTTGCTTGGATTGCATTTCGCATATGACATTCGGCTATGTAGGCCCTGCATTGCATTGGTGTGGCCGATAATATTCATGTCTCGCATCGCATGGCCTTGGTATGGCCGATTGCATTCATGCCTTGCATTACATAACCTTGGTATGACTGATTATATTCATGGACTTACCACATACTTCCGCACTACTCTGATATTGTACACTTGGCGTTTGCCTTACGCACACTTACACCACCCTCTAAGCTTTTGTAAGCTTATGCATGACAGTTGCGTGCAGGTAACGTTGGACAGCAGCAGCGCTGAGGCAGGAGTGTGCATCTGACTTTTTTTTTTAGAGTTTTTGATCACCTTGTATTTCCCTTTCCGTATTGTACTTAAAGTTTTTGATATAGTGGATATGTGGTGATGTTGTTTTGTGACTTGGTTATGCTTGTAGTTATGCTCCATTGTAAGAAAAAAACATTCATTCTGAAAATCCTCCTCGTAGGATCCTAGGATCAGAAATCTGGTATTTGATTGTCAGGAGCCGAGAATGTGGCACTACGGAGGCTGTTAGCACCGGATTCGACAATTGGGATTCATGTGAATCTGATTTTTGGGTTTGGGACGTGACACCTTTCTTTAATGGCATCGAACTGTTCCTTGATGTCAACGTACACTCTTTGATGGCATCGAAAAATCACCCAGTTAGTCCAGTGACCAACTGGAGAAAATTTGAAAATACTCGATAACATCGAGCCGACTTCAATGACATCGAAGCCTTCTCGATGACATCAAACCTATCATCGATAGACTATTGAATGTACAGATTTAAGACATCTAAAAAATAACAGACAGGAACAACGTTTAACTAGAGATGATTTTATTATTATTATTACTATTATTAATTTCCCAAGGAGAGAAAGAACTCTTCTCCTCCTACTGCCGCATGAGGATGTTGAAAAACATAAAACAGGAGGCAACAAGGAGAGAACAAAAAACATTTGTGAAAAATAGGTCAGTGGCCCATATCAAAATGTTGCACCCGTACTGTAATAAAGTTGGAAATAACATGTTTGTTACATATCAACTATCCAATTTTTGCACACAAAATTTATAGAGAATAAAGGGAAACAAAAATAAAGCACAAGATCCATTTATCCAGCTAGTGCACTGAGGTAAATCGAGTCTCCAAGATGAATGGTTTATTCAAGTGTTTCCAAAGGCTCAGGCCACCCACTTTTGCTGGCACACACCACCCCAAAAAAGCTGAATACTAGCTAAATCGGGTCTTCAAGATGATTCGACCCCTTCATTGCTCCTAGGCGGAGTGAGTTGAACTGACCTCAAAGCAGCCGACATATAGTGGGATAGCATGCGGAGATTCATCCCTACGATTTGCGTGGACGTGGGATGAGTTCGAGGCTCGCTTCTTTAAGAAGTACTTCCCATAGACTTACCACAATGAGAGAGAGAGAGAATGAGGTTTTTCGCCTCCAGTAGGTAGGAATGTCGATAGCCAAATACAAGAACCGCTTTATCGAGTTGTCACGATACGCTCCTCAAATTGTGGTAGATGAGCAAATGATAATGCGGTGTTTTTTAGAAGGGCTACGGGATGGCATTCGCATGAAGATGTGCTGCGCCAATATCCATTCCAATGTTGACTTGGTGGAGATGTCCCTGTTGATCTAAGAAGGATGGGGATCGGGTCTCTCGAGCCCACCTGTAATTGGGCCCATGACTTAGAATGGAGGGGCAACCCTTGTCATTCCCGGGCAAGAAGCAGCGCCCGAACTCACCCCCAAGACTCGTGGCTCCCCTAGCCCCCTTTGTGCAGCCTGATCGCATATGCGAATACTGAAAGAGAGTGGGCCATTCGGCACCCTTCTGTTTTTCAAGGATGAGGGACAATGACTACTTTCCCCCTCAACGCATCAACCGCCCGCCACAACAAGTAATGCAGACTCCCCCTCTGCGGGTAATGGGACCTGTCCAATAATTTCGCTGCCCTCCTGCACATCGGAATAGGCCGCCGCAACGGCCTATGCAGCAACCCAATCTTTTACAACAAGCTCAAGTCCATGCAATAGAGGGCCTTAACGTGGCTGCATCAACGCCCACAACATTTGAAGTGACGGCTCACATACGAGGTACCCCCATATTCCTTTTAATGGACACTGGATCCACTACATCCCCAATATCATGTAACGTGACCACGCATCTACAATTGCACACCACCCCTATTTTAGGGGTACGAATTATCGCAACCGTAGGAACCTTCTCGATATCCACTAAGTATATCGCAATAACCCCATAGACTTGGGGTGTAAAGAGGTGCTCGTGGACCTAATTGTGACAAAGGTCTTCCATTATGACGTCATCCTTGGCATGAATTGGTTGATGGCGATGAAGGTGAAGATCGATTGTGAGGCTCAATTAATGACAATGCACGAAGTTGAAGTCACCTCCTTCACATTCCCAGTCCAGGTCAGCTACCAGCACCGAATTCTATGTTATGCTTCTTTGAAAGAGCGATATGACGTACCCTCACTAATGGGCACGCCAGTAGTCCAAGACTTCATAGACGTGTTCAAGCCCATGGACTCCCTCCAAAACAAGAGATTGATTTCTCCAGTGGCCTAGTAATGGGCATTTCACTCATCTCCCTGCCGACATATCGCATGCCCCCTGTGTGAAATGGAGGAGTTGAGGACCCAAATTGATGACTTGCTGAAGTCCGGCTTCATCCGGCCAAGTGTCTCACCATGGGGTGATTTGGTATTATTCGTGAAAAAGAAGGATGGTTCCCTGCAACTATGCATCGACTACAGAAAATTGAACCACATCACGATGAGGAACAAGTATCATAGGATTGACGGCTTGTTCGATCAGTTAAGAGCTACTCAATACTTCTCAAAAATAGACTTGCAATCAAGGTATAAGCAGTTGCGAATCAGGAAGGAGGATGTGTAAAAGGCGGCTTTCAGAACTAGTTTTAGGCACTATGAATTCCTAGTTAAGCCATTCAGACTCACGAATGTGTTAACGGTATTCATGGACCTTATGAATAGAGTCTTCAGGCCTTACTTATACAAATTCATCATTGTGTTCATCGATGACATCCTAATGTACTCAAAAAGTTGTGAGGATTATGAAGAACACTCACAAGCAATCCTCAATATGCTCAAACAGTACCAAGTGTTTGCACAATTCTGAAAATATGACTTTTGGAAAGAAGAAGTCAAATTCCTAGGGCACTTAGTTTCCAAAGAAGGCATTGCCATAGCTCTCGCCAAGATGGCAGCCGTGCAATATTGGAAACAACCTAGTTCAGTTACAGAAGTGAGGACTTTCCTTAGTCTCATAGGCTATTATCGCTAGTTCATTAAAGATTTTTCAAAGATAGCCTGGCCGTTGTCCCAACTCACTCGAAAGGATGTCAAGTTCTCTTGGAATGAGAAGGTGGAGGCAGCCTTTTAAGAGCTGAAAGACAAGTTGACATCAGCACCAGTACTCGCATTACTTGAGCAAGGGATTAAGTACACCATTTACATTGATGCTTCTCAAGTCAGCTTAGGTTGCATGCTCATGCAAAAGGACCGGGCGATCGCCTACACCTCCCAATAACTAAGGAAGCATGAAGAGAACTACCCCACATATGATCTCGAGTTAGCGGCAATCATTTTCGCCTTAAAGTTATGGAGGCACTATCTTTATGGTGAACTGTTCGAGCTCTTCTATGATCAGAAGAGCCTCAAGTACATCTTCACCTATAGAGATTTGAACATGAGGCAGCGTCGTTGGATGGAAAGTCTAAAGGACTTCAAGTTTGAAGCATCCTACCACCCGGGCAAAGCCAACCTAGTGCTTGACTCCTTAAGCTGCAAGAGAGCCCTAGAGTTTGTAGCCCTATTAATGTGGGGTAATGGAACATGGTGGAGTTCATGCTGGACTTCAAGTTGAAACAAACAATGGACGAACCATACGAGACCATAACCCACATCCATATTCAGCCACTGATTGATTGTCAGATCATCAAAGCTTAGGGAGAGGACGAACTATTGAGAAAAATGAAAGATAGAGCGAAAATTGATTAAAGATCTGAATGGAGGATTAGTTCTGACGGAGGTTTACGATTTCAGGGCCGTCTATGTGTCCAAAATCTTCATGGGCTAAGGAAGGAAGTCCTCAATGCCACGTATAATTCCAAGCTAGCTATGCACCCCAGGAGCACCAAGATGTACCAGGACCTAAGGCAGACTTATTGGTGGGACAACACGAAGGGCCAGATAGCATATTACGTGTCCCGATGCCTCACTTGCCAGCAAGTCAAAGTGGAGTATTGCCGACCGCCGGGCCTGTTACAACCCATGCTAATAGCTAAGTGGAAATGGGATTTCATATCCATGGATTTCATTTTCGGTTTGCTTAAGATAAGGAAGGGACACGACTCGATATGGGTAATTGTACATCAGCCGATGACCTAGCCAATTGTATATCAAGGAGATAGTACGACTTCATGGCATCCCTTTGGAAATTATATTAGACCAAGATACTAGATTCACGTCAATCTTCTGGACACGAATACAGGAAGTAATGGGAGTAAAGTTGAAATTCAGTACTGACTTCAACCCACAGATGGAGCGGGTGAATTAGATATTAGAAAACATGCCGTGGGCTTGTGTGATCAACTTCAGAGATAGCTGGGATAACTGCCTTCCATATGCCGAATTCACCTACAACAATAATTTTCAAGCTAGTATTGGCATGGCACTTTACAAAGCATTGTATAGATGCCCCTGTCGGGCCCTACACTATTGGGTGAAAGTAGGCGAGAAAAGCTTAATAGGGCTGGATCTGGTATGAATAACTACTGAGAATATTAAATTTGCCTGGCGCCACCTCTTAGCAGCTCAAAGAATGCAGAAGAGCTATGCGGATACGAGATAAAGGGACTTAGAGTTCGAAACTGGGGACCACGTATTCCTTAAGGTCTCACCGATGAAAGGAGTACTACGTTTTGATAAAAAGGAAAAGCTTACTCCATGATACATTGGGCCATTTTATATCTTGGACCATGTAGGCCCCGTTGCATACCGCCTAGCCCTACCCACGCCACTTGCAGGAGTACACAAAATATTCCATGTCTCGAAGTTGAAAAAGTATGTCCTCGACCCTACGTACGTCATCAAGTGCGAACACGTTGAACTCAGGGAAGACGCTTGTCACGCCCCAAACTCAGAAACTGGGCTCACAAAATTTCTGATCACCGAATCCGGCGTCGACAGCCTCCGTAGAACTCCATTCTCGGCTCCTAGCTCCCATTCGCCAGGTTCCGATCCTGGGATGCTACGAGGAGGTTTTTAAATATCATTTTGATTCGTAATAAGCATAACCAAAGGCATAACCCACAAACAACAATCAAAAACTCCATTACATTTCCACTATGATCAAAAACTTTACAAGTACAATGAGCATAAAGGGAAATACAATGGTAAAGAACAAAAACTCAAAAATGCTCTGCAACGTGCTCCTGCCTCAGCGCTGCTGCGAACCAACGTCACCTGCACGCAACGGTCGTGCATAAGCTTACAGAAAGCTTAGAGGGTGGTGAAAGTGTGTGCGCAAGGTAGTAATATGAACATGCAATGTCAGAGTAATACACAATATGCAAATGGATCCATAATATCGTGAGCCGTACCAAGGCTTATGCAATGCAAGACATGAATGGTATCGGCCATCCAAGGCCATGCGAGGTGTAATGCAACTCAAGCATACAGATCATCATCTATGTTCACACATCAATACAGCTCAAATATGGAATATCACCGGGGTCTAGTACACTCTAAACCAGATTGTCGCCACATCGCGCGCAATGAGGTAAGTGGAAGAGACCTCACTATCCGTCTGCCAATATCGGGCGCGACTCGTCGATAGCGGACCCATTCCTCGAGCTGGTCAAACTCAGCTCAGCATTGCCCCCTACACTTGGGCGGGTAAGGCCGCACCCCCTTCCAACCGACCACGACACAGTGGAGAGCGTAACCGTATGGTAATCGGCACTCAATGCTCATCTACCCACTCGGTCTAGACGTTGGAGTAACCTCTTGGTACCATAAGGGTTTAGGGACTTTCATCCAGGGATATCTATAGTACCCCATGTAGAACAAGATTTTTGATATCCAATCCTGCCAACCACGATGCGTCTGTAGAGACTACGGCCCTGATGTCGCTAGGGCGTACAATAACTATGTTACACAAGTGCGAGATGCATGATTCACGCTATCCAGTCATGCAACAACTCATGCGCATATCGTGCGCTCATGTAGGGCAATACTGTATAACCAGGAACCCATAAACAACTTGTCCGAAGGCATATGCTATGATCAGTCAGTCCTCATATCAAGCATACGTATGATGCATATGATCATGAGTCATGAAACTATACTAAACATGTTATAATGAAATGAACTATTTTACAATGCAGATGGACGTGGACGGCCTATACACAATAAGTACGGCCCAGTAATGGGCCCTAAGGAGAGTCGTAATGTAGACATCTAACCAACATTACACTCGCAATGTGGACGTCAAACCAACATTGCTCCCAAGGCACGATCTTTGTAAACCTCAGTACTTGGTCTGTAATGGATTTACACATTGCAATGGACCGTAGGTTGTCCCCATTCGACCTGACATATATATCAAATGGGCCATATCCTATGGGCCTTTTATTCATCAGATGGGCCACATAAATGGGCCACACCAATGGGTCTTATGTGCATTGCAATGGGTCAAACCCATGGGCCTTGGATTGCATCAAATGAGCTTAGTCTCATGAGTCTAATATATGACCAATGGGCCACACCAATTGGGCCCCACAAGTAGATCAAGTGGGCCTCAACCCATAGACCTAACATGAGTTCAATGGGCCTAAACCCCTAGGCCTTAATCAAATAAAATGGGCCTAACTCATGGGTCTCAAATAAGTCCAATGGCCGAATCCCATGGACCCTTTTTATAATCAATGGGTTTAGTCCCATGGGCCTTACAATATATCAACTGGGTCCACTTCCATCGGCTTTAAGAATGCAACAATGGGTCCAATTTTACGGGCCTTGAAGTACATCAAATGGGCCTAGTCCCATGGACTTGTAATACATCAAATGGGCCTAAGCTCTTAGGCCCAAAATGAATCCAATGGGCCTAGCCCATAAGCATTTCATAAACCAAATGGGCTTAGCCCATAGGCCTTTCATAAACCAAATGGGCCTAGCCCATAGCCCTTTGCTAAATCAAAGGGATGGATGGTTTGGATGCATCACATGCATCATGACGGGGTCTACATGAGGGCCCGCCATAGCGTATAGTATATGCTATATAATGTATATAAACTACACAATATTTATATATATATATATATATATATATATGATATATACCATATCATATATAATATAAGCATATACATATCATACCATATATATAATATAAATATATACATATATATGTAGGCATACATGCTGCACACACGCTACACACATTGTACACACGCTGCACACACATGCAACACACACTCATGAACGCACACACGCTGCCCCACGCCGTTAGGGCCCCACCGTCATGCTGACGGTGGGAACAAACCCATACATCACTGTGGGTCCCATGTGGGGCCCACAGAAATGTCTATTTGACATCCAAACCGTTCACAAGGTCAGGTGGACCTAGATGAAGGGGAAATACAAATTTCAGCTTGACCCAATACGTCTATGGGCCCCAAAAACTTTTCAATGGTAGAATTCAATTCACACTGTTTCACGTGGTGTGGGCCACTTGAGTTTTGGATCTGTCTCATTTTTGGAGGGGGACCCATCACTGGGGTGGCCCACCTCATGAGCAGGTCGGATGACAAATAAACATTATGGTGGGGCCCACACACAGGGCCGTGGGCCCCCCCTACGTCCGTCCGTCAGAGCGTGCGTAGGTAGCGCCTGCTGCCTTCAAACGGTGACAGCGCTGCTGCCATCCTTTTTATTTTATTTTTTTGTGTGCTTTTTAAAAAAAACAAATGTGGGGCCCACTGATGGGAAATCCACTCCGCCCACTTGAATCTAGGGCCCAAAAAGGCCATACAAATTCCATTTTTGGCATTGATTGGGAGTGCAGACACAAAAAAATGGGCACTAACGGCCTTTGAAGGGTAAAAATACCGTTTTCTATGGTATGGCCCGCCTGAACCTCGAATTGACCTCTTTCTTTGGCTCAACGCCTAAATTGATATGGTAAAGAGGATGAATGGCATGGATTGAACACATGTATCAAGGTGGGGCCTGCATAAGTGTAACGCCCATGAAAAATCCATACTTGGGCTCGAGTTCCAACTCGACCCGAAATTGCGTAAAATTCATTCCTTTAGGAAATATGACTAGGTTAGCTAGTGCAACGTTAGAATAGCTGGAAAATGGTCCCTGATCACTTTAAATACGTTCTACAAGGCCCAAAGCGAGTGGAACCAATGGTGCTATAATGCTCTAAAACCTCGGACCAAACTCTAAGCAGGTTTGTTCTCTGGACCACTTTGAATCTTTGTATTGGATCTAGACCGCACGTCGAAAGTCCGATACCTCCTATCTTAGACCGTTAGAACCGCTTAGCTGGACTTGACACTCATTCCGAAAATCAAGTCAAACCGATAATCACAGGCTATTTCATTGAGCCCGGACCGAAGAGAGTGAGAATAGGGTTGGAATTGGAATTTGAAATTCAAATCTGGCACACAATTTGACGCATCAGTATTGAGCGTTCTGACCGTCAGAATACAGCCAAATTACACCCTTGGATCAAGAAAAATATCTATTATATATCACGAGACTTATAGGCTTGATCTTGGTGCGATGACCGTTAAACTGAAACTGGACCGCCACGTGCGATCTGGGAATCCTACCGGTCTGAAAACTGGATGTGTGCTAGATCCAGTATGCATGAGCTTAAGTCCGACCGCATTTGGCCTGGGGACCTTCAGAAATACTCATTTGGACCGAAACGGCCCCAATTTGGTTAGGCACCAAGTAAACATTGTTCCCAAGCCTATTTTGGGCATGTTTTAGGCTATAAAAGGGGTTGAAACCCTCACTCCTCTCTCCCATCCGAATTTGAGAGAAACCCTAACTTGGGAGAGAGAAAAAGGTGAGAGATTGTGAGAGAGTGGGAGAGTTCTTCCTGCCACTTGTGCTACGTGTTGCACGTGCTTAAGCAACACACCTCTACCGCTTTTCTGGCGATTTCACCACGATTCTAGGTAAGTAAATACCCTAAATAGTTATTGATTTGAGTTTTCCTTGTTTTCATAGCGATGTAGCTTATGGATCTCGTGTATTAGGTTCCTTATTCGCCGTAGACGAAGTGTATACGCTCCGTTTCAATTCCCGAGTCTACAAGACATAAGGTGAGGATTTTAGACGCTTTGATTGACGATTCCCAACGCTTTCAATGTCATTTAATAGTAGATTCTTGACGGCATCGCCGTTTGACATGTACAAACTACTCTCCGTTTCCCGTTTCGTAAATTAACGAAGAATATGAGATTTAGGGCATTTTAGTCATTTGTAGGAAGTACTGTTTACATTCATATTTTGCTGATGTGATTGACATGGTTTTTTGTCGCATTAGGAAGTTAGGAATGCGTGCATAATTAGTTTGGCGAAGAGATTCGCCTAGTTGCGCACTTTGGGTCGACATACTATATGTAGACTTAAGTGTGTAGTGTATGTGTTTGTATAAATGCTTGTATTAGTATGTATTGAATTAAATGATGTTATGTGATAGTTTGTGATTGATTTCTCAATTAATATGCTGACCTAAATGATTTTCTACATGTTGAGTAAATGCATGATTTCATTACATGCATGGAATATATGTGCTTGAAGATTTGCTTAAGTTGAATGTTATAACATGTGTTAACATGCTCACATGATTGTATTTCAATTCCAATACTTTTACATATATTGCTGATGTGATTCCATAAGTGCTTGGGACTAGACTTAGTCCAGGCAGTCGGTAACCGAGCGAACTCGTGGCTGACTGGTCATAGCCACGAACGACGCGTCGATGAATGCGATTCGTGTTTGGAGTTGGCGGCAGTGGTTAGGCCACGGGAAGTGTTTTACGCACTTCATGTCGTTCGACTTGAGATGCGATCGCGCTAGTCGAGCCCGTCAAGCAACCCGACTGGCCGATATATGTTCACCTTATATGAGTCATAACTGCTTGAACCTAGGGTACTGAACTTACCATTGTAAACCCCGTTAACCATGGTACCTTGATCCACGAAGACTCATGAGCCGGGCATGGTGGTATGGGATACCGTGGTCGAGCTGTCGGCCTACGCTGGGGCCACAAACCACTCCGTAGTGACCAGTGAGCACCTAGACTCGTGAGCAGATTATGGTGGTATGGGACACTATATTCTAGCTGTCGGCCAACACTGATCAGGCGACGAGTCCTGTGTAGTGACCGCGAGCGTATTCTGAGTCCAGGGGAGGCGACGACCCTTCCGTTGCAGTAGAGTACGGTAGGCCTGTATTGATAAGGTGATGGGGGAGCGGTGCAACGAGTGCGAGCAAAAGCCCTGGCAGCCCTTGCAGTGACCTACGAAATATACATCGTATGAGATTACTAGGAGTGACGACCCTAGACAGGATCTGTGTTGGGATTGATATAAGGAAAGTACCTTAGTTTCCCAATCCTGCTGTTTGAATGGACTAATAACAACTTGAAAATCATATCACCATAGTATTGCATGTGCCAGGAAGATGTGGAGCACTCTAGGGAGTGTGGCATGCCGCAGTCGTAAGATGTTGCCGCATGAGGGAGATCGTCGGTGAGGGCATACATCACGTCATGTCATCTTGCATTAACAACAGTATTAGGATTGTCTGATTTACTGCTTTACTATTATCGCGTGATTGAATTGTGAACATGCTAATCTTTGCTCTATGATTCCACTGAGTTGATCACTCACTCCCACGTTACGGGATGGTGTTTGCAACACCCACCAGACCCTGTTGTAGATGCAGGTGAGGCTGAGATCCAGGAGGTGGAGCCAGACATCGACGAGGACCAGGACGAGTTCTCGTACATGCAGTATCACGATGGCTTCCCGTAGGCGACCTGGATCGATGGGATTTCAGTGGGACCATTTTGGATATTTATTTTGTTCATGTATATTATATGAGACTCAGAGATGTAGTCGTACTTTGGAGACAGATGAGATTTACTTTGTTTTTTTTCATACAGTGATATATATATTGTTTAGTCTTCCGCTTGCTTTTATCACTGGATCTGAAGTATGAATTGCAGTTTTGGTATACTCTTACTCATGTGAATGCTTTAAATCAGACAACATTGAATCATAATCATTTTTGTTACATAAGTGACGGTCTGGAACTCGGGAGTTGAGATTATACACGACCCCCGATTTTCAGGGTGTTACAATAAGCCGGCCACCTAAAATTTCCTTTTTGGTTCTTTTCTTTGGCAGGGACGTCCAGCGTCTCAGACGCTGGACAGTTGGATTTTTTTTAAAAAAAAAATATAACAATGCATTGGGGTGGGCCCTGATTTGGTGGGCCATCACATGGCTACCCCGTGCACATACAAGGTGGACCACATCTAAAAATGGATCGGGCCCAAAACATGCATTCTAGTGGGATCCATTCAAGTGGGCCACACTACCCTATCCCATAAAATAAAATAAAACAAAATAAAAAGAAATAAAAGAGAGAGAGAGACATGGAGAGTGGGACACACCTTGTGATGGAGGGACCCCGACATTATAGGCCCTCCCTTACAATGAATCATACATCAAGTGGATCATTTAGCACATGGTACCATCAAAACTTAAAATCAACGGTGGGGATCCTTTTTCCACCAATATGGATGGTCTAGATGACCTTTCAAAAGAAAATAAACATCATGATGGGGTCCATGGAGAATGGCCCCATCATAGAATGATCATGATGATCTAAGTGGTCCATCGGTCACACTTAGTGGGATTTTTGAAATGAGAAAGAGAGAAAGAGAGAGAGTGATGTAGAGAGAGATGGATGGATGGATGAATGATGGTTGTGTAAGAAAGTATTGACTTTTGTGGCCTTTTGTGTAAGAGAGGTATGGGAGATGAAGACTTTTGTGGCTTTTTTTGTAAGAGAGGTATGGGAGTGAAGACTTTTGTGGTTTCTTGGAAAAATGGAATAAAGTGATGTGTACTTGACATGTGATGGATTGATGGGTTGATTGATTGATGTGATTGATGTGACACATCATTGAGATTCCCTTGGGTTTCGCAATGCGTGGCATTTTTTCGCGCTGAACGTTGGCCCACATCTCTTGACCAGGGTATCGCCTCAGTGCGCGAGTCGCGGCATTGGAACCGCAACGACGGTGCGGTCGTTATGGTATTGGTCTCGAGCTGAGTCGACTCGGGTTGTCGGCATATGAATCAGGGTCACACATCAATATCGGCTAAGGGTCGAAGGTCGTCGGAATTCGACCGGTAAGACCGCGGAAGTCTACGGAAAGGTACGAACCAAGATACGGGTCTTACAACGCTACCTACATCCTTTGGACCACACGAACCCTGGACAGGACGGAGCAAGTGTTACACAATAAGGTCATCCCATTAGTAAAAGTTCTATGGACGCACCATAAAACTAGCGATCTGGAACTTCATCCCTATCTAAATATACTGTCCCCTCATATCACGATACATCTTGGTAGAATCGTGGATAGTAAACCTTGATCGGTGTGCTGGGTTCATAAGATCTCTTCGCAATTTGGAATATTCATAATACACAACTGTCTTGTGAAACGTAGTCCACCATCGGGCCCAATCTATCAATCCGACTGACCCTTAGATGCGTCCTCTACTCGGTAATCCTGAAACATCTAGTTTGCCTACTGACCCTCAATCACTCTTGCGACAAGAGAGGGTTAAATTGACAAGCTCGATAACTCGACAAGCTCAATAGCTGAACGATGGAAGACTGTAGAATCAACTTGAAGTCACACTCAACAACATCCTCGAGCATCCTTTACTCTTGTACCATCAGGTGTGCCATCAGGCCCCATGGCTGATGGCTAAGGGCATTCACCACCACATTACCCTTTTCGGGGAGGTACTGAAGATCAAAATCATAGTCCATCAAGAGCTCTATCCAGTGCCTTTGTTTCATATTTAACTCAGACTGCGAGAAGAGATACTTCAAGCTCTTATGGTCAGAGAGGAGCTCGAACCTAACCCCATAAAGGTATTGCCTCCACACTTTCAGTGCAAAGATAACTATAACCAATTTCAGATCATGTGTGGGGTAATTCTGCTCATGAACCTTGAGCTGGTGAGACGCGAAGGCCACATGCTTCCCATGTTACATCAAGACAACACCTAACCCAACTTGTGAAGTATCTTTAAAAGTCATAAATCCTTCACTCCCAAAGGAAAGAGTGAGGACTGGTGCAGACGTAAGACGGTCCTTCAGTGTTGCGAATGCTCACTCACATGCATCACTCCAAATGAACTCAGCGCCCTTCCGGGCCAACCTGGTCAATGGGGCTGGAATAAGGGAGAATCTCTCAATGAAACGTCAATAGTAGCCCGCTAACCCAAGGAAACTATAGATCTCAGACGCGTTCGTGGGCTGACCCCACTGACGCATGATATCAACCTTCGAAGGATCTACTGTTACGCCCTACCTCATCACCACGTGACCGAGGAACTTCACCTCCTCATGCTAGAACTCACACTTCTCCAGCTTCGCATATAGTTGGTATGCACGGAGGGTTTATAAGGTGATCTCCAAATGTTGCTCATGCTCCTCTCGGGTTTTTAAATATATCAGGATGTCATCGATGAATATTATAACAAATTGATCAAGATATGGACAGAAGACCTCATTCATCAACTGCATAAACACTGCGAGTGCATTTTCGGTCCGAAGGACATAACTTGAAACTCAAAATGATCGCAACGCGTCCTAAATGTTGTCTTTGGGATATCCTACTCCTGGACACGAACCTAGTGATAACCTAAATGCAGGTCTATCTTCAAAAAGAACTGTGCCTCTTGCAGCTGGTCGAATAAATCATTAATCCTCAGAAGTGGGTACTTATTCTTAATCGTGACCTTGTTGAGTTCATGGTAATTAACGTAAAGCCTCAACAAACAATCCTTCTTTTTCACTAAGAGTACTGACACTCCCCACGGTGAATTGCTTTGATAGATAAAGCTCAACTCGCACAACTCATCCAACTACTTCTGTAGCTCCTACAACTCCAATGGTGTCATACGATATAGGGCGTTTGAAATAGGTACGGTACCAGGCACGAGATTAATTTGGAACTCAGTATGCCGATCGATGAGGTGACAACCCTGAAATCTCCTGAAACACATCCAAAAAATCATAAACGACCGGCAGCTAGTCGATGCTCAAGACAACTGACTCCTTTTCATTACATGACATAAGGTAAGAGAGATGCTCACCTTTGGGTTCAGCTAGAACTGAAACTATGGCACACTGGGTATACAAATGTGACTGTCCTTGCGGAACAGTCCAATATGACACGGTACTTGGCAAGCTAATCCATGCCTAGGATAACATCGAATTTAAACATCAGCAAGGTAAATAGGTCGGTCGGCAAAAAGGTATTCCCTACTAGAATGGTGCAAGATGAGCAAAACTAACCTAATACTACATTCTTCCTTAAGGGCATCAACACTACAGACCCTCACACGCAAACTCTAGTGGCAAACCAGTCGATCGAAAAAAATCCTAGGATACAAATGAATGTGATGCACCAGAATCAAACAAGACATGTGTTATGCATGTGGAAACAAGGAGTGTACCCTCGACGACTCCTCCTGATGACCGAGCATCCTGTTAGGCTGCGTAAAACCTCCCCTGGGCCTGCTGGGGAGGTGCATGTCCCCTCTTTGGTCGTCGTCGCTGCTACTACTATGACGGCCTATACTGTTGCCTCTGCTGCTATGGGGGAGGTCTCAGTGGTTGATGTGGCTGTCATTGCTGCTGCTGGGGTCTTGGTGGCTAATACTGCTATCATTGTTGCTGCTATAGAGGCCGATGAGGCACTCTCAGTTGTTTCTGTGAGTGGGGGCACTCATGCCTATGATGTCCTGTCCACTACATCCATAGTAAATACCTAAGAATTACCTCTATGGTCATGTTGAGGGTGTTGTTGGTACTTTAAAGCATGGACGGGTCATGTGCCTCTGCGGTAGTCGAAGTCGCTGCTTCTGGGAGTAGCCATTAGGGGCCTTCCTCTTTCGGTCTCCTCCCTGATTACATTTTTACTATACATCAGTCTACTTTGCCTCATAGATCTGAGTCTACTCTACAACCTCCACAAATGATGGGAGCTTATGTCTAGTGACATGACTCTGAAGGCCAAGGCACAAGTCGCCCTTAAAATGATGGTCCCTCCACCCCTTCTCATCCACAAGGTATGGCGTGAATCTAGATAGCTTAACAAATCGAGCCTTGTACTGAGACACAGTCATGTCTCCTTAGACCAGTGTCTCGAACTCTAACGCATGCTGTTGTTGATCAAACATGCTCGAGGAAGAACTTCTGATCAAACTGGTGTACAAAGTCCTCCTAGGTCCACTCAAAATCAGTTCTTGCTGCTTTGGTAACCGATGCCCACCAATGCTCGGCCTCACCCTGCAGAAGGAATACTACTAAAGGGATCCACTATTACGTTGTACATCTCATTGTGTCGAAGATCTTCTCTACCTCTGATCTCCATCTTCTAATCTTCATCGCTCTGCTGTCATCGGATCAGGCTCACCGTGGGAACGTGGGGGATCGACCCGTCTAAAGTCATGCGGAAGGGAGCTCATGCTCTCCTGCTCGATCTAGATTGGCATATCAGTGGATCACCTACCCTGCCTCTGTAGCATAGAGGTCATCGCATGTAACATTTGTTGAAGCTGGTTTACACTCACTGATACAGCTGGGGCCGCACCTGTCTGGGATGTGTGAGCCCCTCTCCTCGGCCTCTTGCATCCCATGTCCTACAAGAAGGAACAAGGGACCATTTTAGCCTTGAATACTCTCGAATGCACACACATTAGGGAGCTATATCAGAAGGTTTCTAAGTTCGCATCAGCGAATCCTATTTTAAACTAAGTTTGAAAATGGATCTTAAGGTGAGTTTCTAAATATTCGAGCTCGGGGACAGAATCATTTTAAGTTCACAACAGTCATACAGTGAAGCGTAGCTATTCTAAGACTATTAGCATATATGTGATGTTATCCTCAGGTATTCCCAAGATATGCTCTGATATTAATAACTGCGAAGCCCCAAAGTCAAGAACCGGGCTCACAAAATTTCTGGCTACCAAATCCGGTGTTGACAGCCTCCATAGTACCCCATTCTCAGCTCTCAGCTCTCATGCATAAGGTTCCAATCCTGGGATCCTATAAGGAGGATTTTCAGGGTGATTTATTATTTTTTTTAAAGAAGCATAATCATAAGTGTACCCAAGTCACCAAAACATCATCACATATCTACTAATATAATATTTGAGTACAGTGCTGAAATGAAAATACATCATATAACAAAATTCCAAAAGATCTAGCACATGCTCCTACCTCAATGTTGTAGCGATCTAGCATAACCTGCGCTTAACGAATGTGCATAAGCTTACTACGAAGCTTAGAGAGTGCATGTGTGTGCATGCATTGCATGTGCCAAACATACAAATGTCAGAGTAAGCAAAAATGATGGAAGACTAAGCTAGAAAGTCCATAAATGATGTTAGCCATACCAAGGCTATGCAATATAAGGCCTACATGGCCGAATGTCATATGCTAAAGATACAATGCAAGCATGCCAATCCTCAACTAGCCCATGAATTAGTACAGTTCATAACTGGAAACATCACCTGGGTCTAGTACACTCCAACACTAGCTGTTGCCCCATCGCACGCATGACCAAGTGAATGGAAGAGACTACACCATCCGCCTTGCCAGTGATATGCCAATGCCCACTCGGCTCGTCGATAACAGACCCATTTACGAGCTGGTCAAACTCAACTTAGCTTACAGCCCCCTACCCTTGGGTGGATAAGGTCACACCCCTTTTTAATCGATCACGACATAGTGGGAGACGCGGCCTACTGATATTTGGTACTCGGGCACTCATATTATCTTCTCGGTCTCAACATTGAAGCATCCTACTCGTACTACAAGGGTTTAGGAATTTTCACCAAAGGACATCCATAGTGCCCTAATGCTAGAATAGATATTCCGGTATCCAATCTGGTCATCCACAATATGCCTATGGAGGCCATAACCTTGATGTTGCTAAGGCATAAAGTGATCGTGACATACAAGATGCGAAATGCATGAGTCATACCATCCAAGTCATGCAATAACCTGGCGTACCGGGCGATCATGTGGGGCAACCTTATCTCATATGGGCAACCTTATCTCATATGGGGTCCCCTAAGTATCTCAGCCTAATGGCATATGATATGATCAATCACTACTCACAACATGCATACAAATGATGCGTATGGGCATATGTCTACGCATGGTCTTAGTGTGTTCTACCAATCCAAGTACACTAGCATGTTATCAAACATATCAAACAATAATCGACCATAATTGGCACATCATAGATAGAAGTGGGAACTAAATGACATGCCCCACTAGAAATATAGAAGTCTGTGGTATGGCCCATGTTAGACTAACATCAACTCATCATGTAGCCTGCAAGGCATGAATAGGATATATATATATATATATATATATATAGCGGGGTCCACTGGGAGTGACCTAGATAGACATCCACATGTATAACACATGTGTCACTAGGCTACCAATCCATTTAGGCACATGGCCCACTAATGATGTCCAAAAATAATCAGATTATCAATGACATTACTATAGTTACTTTGGTAGAATGATTTACACTGTCTGATCATTACTAACGTAAATTGATGGTTACAGATCATTAGTTAGTCACTAGAATGTGATCATATACTCATGGCCCATCTGAGTCTTGAGATTTCATCAGTTTAGGCAAGGTATATGCTTAAATAGATTTAATAAAACCATAGTTTCCACATTCACACACTAACTAATTTAAATATTTGAATTCAATATGTTACATATGACCAAAGACCTAAGGGATCTCAATCCCAGGGATTCCCAAGTCTAAGGGATCCAAAAACTAGGGATATCCAAGTCTAAGGGATTCCAAAACCAAGGAATCCCAAAGTCCAAGAGGTTTTTACCCCCATATTACCTTGTGGTGTGGCCCACCTAAGATTTGGATCAACCTGAGTTTTGGGCCTATGGCCTAACATGGTATGATAGGATGGATGAACGGAGTGGATATGATACATACATCATGTAGGGTCCCACGTGTGGGGGCAGCAGCCCACGGTGACTTCCGCCCTCACATCACTAGGCAACACATATCTTTTTCTTTATTTCTCTTTTCTTTTCTTACACCATCAGTGCGGGCCCCACGTGGATTTTCTACTCCATTCACCGTGTAGTCCATCTCGAGCTGGCCTAATGGGCTCTGATTTTGGTTGATTTGGATGAACGGGGACTCCACAGTGGGGCTTGGAAGATTTCAATAGTAATGGTTTGTTTCCATCGTTGCGGCCCACTTGAGACCCGAATCTATCTCATCTTTTGGCCCAAGGCCTAAAGTGATTTTGAAAAGACAGTGGGTGGTGTGGATTTAATATAAATATCATGACAGGGTCCCACTTGTGAGACCCAAAATTGGCCAAGAATGGGGTCACTACCCACGGGCATGTTATTCATGCATTTTTTTTTTTATGTTATTATTATATTCGTTGTATATTTTGCATATACTATTAATGGGTTCCCCAAGTGGATAATCTAATCCGTTCACCATCTTGGCCACCTCGAAAGAGGTCAAATAAACTCTAACTAGGACTGATTTGGATGACCAGGGACTCCAAAGTGAGCCCTAAAGTGTTTCAATAGATGGACATTAATACCCTTAGTACGGCCCACTCGAGACTCGAATTTGTCTCAAAATTTGGAACATTGCCTCAAATTATATGGAGAAGATGGTAGATGGTATGGATGAAACAAATTTATCATGGCGGGGTCCACGTGTGTGGTAGCCTAATGAGGCTTCCACCCTCACCGTCACTTGGCAATAATGTCAAGTGACATGATTTTTTTTTTTTTTTTTTTCTTATTTTTCTCTTCTTCCTTTACTTTTATTTTATTCTACTATGTGGGGTCCACTATTGGATAATTCATTCCTTCCATTATATCGGTCAGCTCTCTATGGACCAAAGGAGTCTAATGATGGATAGGTCCACCACTTATACACACAACAGTAGGCCTTAGAAAGTTCCAACAGTGGGGCTTTATTTCCCTTAGTGTGATCTATTAGGAACTCAAATTTGTCTCATCTTTTGTAATCTCATAGCCAAAAATGACAAGGAGAAGGTGGTGGACGGCATGGATTAAACAAATACATCAAGGTGAAGTCCATGGTTGGGATGCCCCCACCCCATGGCTGACTTGAGGAGGTGCTTTCACTACCACCATTGGTTGTGGTGTGGTCCACCTGATGGCCGGATCAGGTAGATTTTTGGGCTCCACGACTAAAATGAGCCAGCAGATGGATGGATGGTGTGGATCTAAGACATACATCAATATGGGTCCCACAAGCGAAAACTCACTCCAAACCTCCCATGCAAAGTAAGAAATGACGTGGGTAAACAACCCCTTAGTATTTATGGTATGACCCACTTGATATTCAGATTAACTTCATTTTTTAGCTCAATGCCTAAAATGAGAAGGGAAATTGGATGGACGGTGTGGATAATACACACATACACACACACACACACACACACACACACACACCCCATGATGGAGCCCATGAGAGAAGTCCACTGGTGGCTTTGGAAGGTAATTTTGCCAGAGACATGTCTTTGGACATTTTGTGTCCAGTAATGACGGTGCCACTACTCCTCTCCCTCTCTTGTGTTTTAAGGGTGAGATAGGGCCCACTTAGGAAATCCATTCCATTCATTTGAATGTCCAACTCATGGTGGGGCCAAGAAGCTTTGTATCACATCCATTTTTAGTATATTTTCACCATCTAAGTGTGCTTACACAATCAATTGGTTTAAATGGAAAATAAATATCACGGTGGGCCACAGAAGGTGGTCCACGCTATAACAGCATGTGGGACATTCTCTCCAATAGCGTGGCCCACTTGTGGGTCCCTTAACATCATGAGAATAAGAAAAGAAGCAGAAAGGAAGGGAAATAAATCTGGCCATCGGGGTGGCCCCCCGCTACTATGGGGTCCACCACATACTCAATACATGATTAAGGTGGGTCCCACACTTATGGGCCCACTAAAATAGAGAAATCATAAAGAATTAGAGGGTTTTGACCCTCCTATGCACTCACTTAGAAGGATAGACGGTTGGATCGGCTTGAATCAGCGATCGAACGGTCCACCAAACTCCTCTCTACCCCTAACCTCCTCTAATCACTCTTTTCTCTATTCTCTTACTCTTAATCTCTTGATCTATCCTAATACTCCCACAAGCTCTCTTTCTTTTCTCTTAATCTCTCCCTAATCTTTCTTTCATCTCTCTCTCTCTCTCTCTCTCTCTCTCTCTCTCTCTCTCTCTCTCTTAATTTCTCCCTAATCTTTCGAATATATTTTTCTCTCTCTTAATCCCTCTCTACTCTTGCTAGGAAATGGTAAAAATGAGAGGGAGTTATAATATTTTCATGGTAGAGATGTTAGGATAAAGAGACAATAAGGGGAAGATGGAGGGATAAAATGGAGAGAAAATGAAGAAAAGAATCATTGCTAGCATAGGTAGGGGTATGGGTTGCATGAGAATGAACTGGGTTGGTTTGACTAATGGGGAGAGAGTGACATGAGTGATGGATGGCTTGATTGATGGATGGGTTGATGGATTGATTGATTCGACAACATGGAAATTTGTGTAAGTGAGGCCCACGTGAATTGTGCGGCCCATCTCGAATTGTGCTAAAATTTTAACTTCTAATCTAAGGGTCAGAATGGGGCGTGCCACGCGGCATTGGAATCATAGCGCCCGTGTGGTCGATAAGGTATAAGTCTCAGGGTATTATGGTACAAAAGTAGGGTAACGATCAAAACTCGTTGATCTGGTCTGCTATGAACATGTTGTTTAAGTAGAAGTGTACGGAAGGTCTCATGAGGTTACGGGTCCTACACACTACCCACAATTATTCGAGGAATACCAATGGTACAATTTTGAGGACATAATTTATTTTTAAGGGGGTCAGAGCCAAAATGACACTACACCATAGAGCATCCACCAGCGAGCCGCCTCAAGACTGTATCAGATAACCCTAATGGGACACACATGCATAGCTTCGAGAAGCAAGAGTGAATAAGGTAGAATAACCACATTCCAAAAATTCTAAGGGGGGTAACGTCGCCAACACAATTAGTCCTAGGTATGACCGAGACTCTATTAGGATCGCGAGAGCTGGCCCTCCCAAAATTCGCTCCGACAGACTAAAATGAGTGTGGGCCTCCTGTCGAAATTCTACTAAGTCTGAAACTATAGGAAATCATCAGCCTCACTAGCCTTGAGGTCCACTATGAATGACAAACCTTGCTGGTGCCCAGAATTGTGCAACATAAGCCAAAAAGGAAGTGCTCAAAAAGTGCGACTCTCTTAGACGTGAATCTAAAACTTAAGTGAAGTTGGCCCCGCCACTAAATTGCGAAGTTACAACTTTTCAACCGTCGAATTACGACTAAACTTGAGCCATGAGCCAGGGATACTTCTCAACTCATATCCGTATAACTATGGCCCTGATCGAGCACTGATAGTCATTGATCGCAAGTAGGGTCCTCATGGTTGATCAAGGCATCCGATCATCACCAAATTTGAACCGATCGCTCATCCCATGATAGGGGACCTGATTCATGGCGCGAATGAGCCAATTGGCCCCTCTAGGGGCTCTATGGACCAAAATCCAGCCCATTAGGGGCATGCATGTTAGAAAAAGGACCCCTAGGGTCATTTAGACACAAAATTTGGACTATTTAAAGCCTAAATTCACACTCCCTTACTCTCGTATGAAAATTTCAGTTGCAAGGGGGAGAGGGAGTGGGGAGAAGTGAGAGAAAGATTTCCTTGGGGAGCTGATTTAGGCAATTTTCCTCTTGCCATTGCCCACGTCGGAGCCCGTAACCGCACCCCACCGTAGAGAGTGGCTCGAAAATGATTAAGAGATAATCCCCTAGCCCCCTTAAAAAATTAAAATTTGTGGGCTGTCGCATTTGCCCTTTCAAACTAACCTATTCGACATAGGGCATCAATCCACTAATTGCTCCGTCTGTATCCTAGGTGCGACACAAAAGAATCGTCGAACTTCCCCTACGTGCGGACCATTACCTTTAGGTTGCCAATTATCGAACATATGTCCCAAATAATGATTATGTAATGAAATTAGGAATTACATGTTAAACGATGAGTGATTCCTAGGTGTAATACCCTCCGTGTCTTGTGAATTTTTCTTAGAATAGTTGATCATTGATTGCATGCTAGAATAGACTGGATTTATTAAAATTCCATTTCCATATGCTCCACATTTTCCCCCTGATACATGTGCGTAATTATCTGGTTATTGTAAATTGTACTATGATTGAATAATGCACTTGCATGCCTATTTGTTTGCCCATATCAGCTAGACTATCCTGAAATACTGATGAGTTGGTTGCCTATTCCTAAATAGAATTGTTTGTGGCATGCTATAGAATTTTAGTATATTAATAATTGGGTTGGACAGCAAATCAAAAAAATTCACAACGGTATCCCATCTGGACTAGCTGCCTTGGGCCAATTCAACCGATTCAAGCAAAAAATAGACAACCAACAATAATTGGACTACACGAGATGCTTGCACCTAGTGTCGATTGCGTCATAGGTTGCCTGAGTCAGCCAAGTTGGTCCACTAGTTGGCCAACCATGTATGTTCACCATGTATGATCACACCTATTTCAACCTGAGACACCCCATGCCCTTGGAATGCCCACTTACAACCATTAGCGACACAATCCACAAGCCTCGAAACTGGGCATGGTAGTATGGGAGACAATGCTCAAGCTGTCGGCCTACGCTGGGGTGACGAGCCTCCTTGTAGTGATAACAAGCAATCTAGTTTACAAACCCACCTTTCATATGAGTGCAGCTGACAGTGACGAACTCATATAGAACAAGGATCGTAAGAATAAGACTTTTAAAGCTGCCTCGGGCCTCGTGATCAGATTAGGGGCTTAATTTCGTTGGAGTGCTTCAGTTTTCCCAATCTTGCTGGATGAACGGACTTAACTAAACATTCGGTTAATGTGATCATCGTCGCATTACATTAGTTAGGTTGGTGAATGGCAATTAAGGTCACATTGAGGAGTGTTGGTCATATATGAACGTATAAATGGAGTCGCTTAAGGGAGTGTTGAATGACGATGGCATGCATTAGATCATAATAGCATGCACGTGCATTAACAAAAGTTTATAGGGACTGTATTATTAAAATGCTTTTCATTAATTGTGCATGTGAATTTGATAGCTTGTGTAACTTGATGTTACTGAATTGATCACTCACTCCCACTCTGGGATGGTGTTTTAAAACATCAACTAGACCCTCTCTTAGACGCAAGTATCACAGAGACCGACGCTCTGGATGAGGTGTCCATAGACACGGAGGAGGAGCTCTCGTATATCCAACTCTTGAGTAGGCCACTGTAGTTGCCCTAGGGCTAACGATGGGACCGTAAGGTAAGGACATTTTGTACATCTTTTGAACTATATGTATTATGCTGGGATGCGGTCCCATACACTATGCGTATACACATCATTTTGTTAGTCATGCTCTAATTTAATTAGTTGATTTTAGTTTACGCCGCATTATCCATTTAATTTTTCAAATGCTCATACACCAATCAAAGGAAACCCAAATTGGTTAAATCTGTAAGCATAAGTGGTACTCGAAAATTCGGGAGTAAGGCATTACTCAACCCTCGAAATTCAGGGCGTCACATAATCAAATTTATATAGCATTGGATGATGTGCAAAAAATTACATTTAGGTGATCAAGCCCCATATGGACTTACTATTGGGTGGTAATGTCCTTTTTGCTTAAGAATGCAGGGGCCACATTCCAAAAAGGCAATGAACGTCATATTGCATCATATGATTAGCTAGTTTATGGAGGTTTATGTTGATGGTGTAGTGGTAAAGTTGGCCGATGTAAAAGGTCATCTTGTTCATTTGCGTAAATCGTTCGAGCAAATGAGACTCCACAAGCTGAAAATAAATCTCCTTAAGTATGCTTTTGGAGGTTTGGCTAGTAATTTCCTGAGATTTTTGGTACATCAGTGAGGAATCGAGGTGGATCATAATAAGACCCGAGAAATTTAAATGCTTATCCACCAAGGAACAAACCAGAATTGTAGTGGATTCTTGCTCAGGTTAATTTCATGTGGATGTTCATATCTAACTATGCAAGGAAGACTAATGTATTTTCTTTGTTGGTAAACTTGAAGCAGGGGCTCGAATTTAAATGGGAGGCAGAGCATTAGCGGGCTTTTGAGAATATTAATGAATATCTAATGAAGCCATAAGTGTTAATGTTGTCAATCGAAGGTCGAGCGCTCAAGTTGTATGTTACAACATTGAAAGAGTCAGTCAGAGCTCTCATAGCCTAAGATGACAACGAGCAGAAAGAGCATGTAGTATATTATCTGAGTTGGGTAATTCTCGATGCTGAATGATGTTATTTTGCTATAGAAAAGTTATGTTTATTATTGTATTTCGCTTCTATTAAATTAATGCATTATTTGTTAGTCGAAATAGTAAATGAAATGAGGTGCAGAGCCACAACACTGGAGATGGTTTAAGAGAAGTTGCGCTTGCAGTGTATACAGAGAGAACCGTGTAATGAAGGAAACACTCCAAATGTTGATGGCTTAGAACTATGTGATAATTCAAATTTGTGCAGATCATTTGGTTCAAAACAGATATGAGGAGCACATAGAACATCAAACATGAGTTGGAGAAGTTTATAGTAATATTAGGCGACTGGGTGTCAGGACCTTTGATTTGTGTTGGTTTTCTCTTGGGTGTTTGTAGGAATGGTTGTCGATGGAGAGCTAGAGAAGGCCAAGATGTCAGGAACCGCGACAATAGAGTATGAAGGAACACACTTCGATGACATCGACACTCAACCTTCGATGTCTACTTCGATATCATCGGGAATAATACCAAACTATCCCGAGGAAAAACATGGAATTCTGGATATCTTTGATTGCATTGGCCTAGCTTCGATGACATTGAACCGTTCCTTCGATGTCATCGTATATTCTTCGATTGCATCGAAAAAATCACTCAGTTAGTCTAGTGACCAACTGGAGAAAATCTGAAAATACTCGATGACATCGAGCCGACTTCAATGACATCGAAGCCTTCTTGAAGACATCAAACCTATCATTGACAGACTATTGAATTTACAGATTTAAGACATCTAAAAAATAACAGACAGAACAATGTCTGATCAGAGATGATTTTATTATTATTATTGTTATTAATTTCCCAAGGAGAGAGAACTCTTCTCCTGCTTCTGCTGCATGAGGATGTTAAAAAACATAAAACAGGCGGCAACAAGGAGAGAATGAAAAACGTTTATGAAAAATAGGCAGTGGCCCGTATCAAAATGTGGCTCCCATACCGTAATAAAGTTGGAAATAGGATGTCTGCTGCATATCAATCATCCAGATTTTACACATGGAATTTATAGAGAAAAAAAGAGAAACAAAAATAAAACACAAGATCCATTTATCCAGCTAGTTTACTGGGGTACAATCTACAGGATACAGAATCCAATCATCTAGTTCATGCATCGAAGTGCCTTTTCAAACGTATCATACAGGACAAGCATTCACAGAAGCATTTCCAGCACCATTTTTTAAGGAGTCTGTAAAGAACGGGGAGCAACATACCACAAGCCAGTAGAACCACCATTATCCCAACACATATCAATAAGACATTGTGGAACCCATCCTTGTGGTCTTTCCAGGGAATGCCTCCGACGCTCAATCCAAATACTGCAAGACCAAAAAGAAAAACATCAATTCCATGCCCCATAAATTGGATAAGAAAAATTCTTACTTGCATGACTCTATCCGCAAACAACAGACACTAGCAACCCAACAAGCTGACATTACATACTTGCAGAGATCCAAGCTGTTCAACAGTAAGACCTAAGTGTATTTTTTTTTTAAAAAAAAAGGACAGTTGCAAAGACAATAACCGATCGTCGTCCCACTCAAGCTATATACATGGCTTACCAAATGAGTCTGATTACTGTGCGACGAGACATTCATAGTGTGCCCATGTGATGAAAGGCCCAGGTATTTCACACCTGCCATGTCAAGCCGGTGAACGAACTTATAGAATTCCCTAGCTCTAAATCCGGCGGTGACATGCCATGTCAACACATGCAAGGATGCTTTTGTTTGGTGTTGGGGTAGACGGGCACTAACAAATCCTAAAGGTGTAGGATCCCTTTTCTTTTTAAGGACAAGTAAAGGAACCTATTTGGATAGAGAGAACCCAAAATGTGGAAATGAAATTACCTTTTGAGGCCTGTTTGGGACATGGGATTAAATGGCATGGAATTACATTAGATGGAATTAACACTTTATTTCACGGTGATTGTGTGCTTGGAAATATCATAATATTTGATTGTCCAATCCCACATTTGGGATTAAATTCTTCCCATAGGAAAAGCATTGTATTAAGTGAAACTCATGTTTGGTGGACCATGATACTGCAGGATATACTGTTGGAACTGGATGACATGATATTTGAATTAATCCAATCCTTCCCTGTTATTTCCAAATGCAGTATGGAATTTGAGTGAGACCAAATGCAATTCCATTTCACAATACCACATCCCAAACAGGACCTGGAAATAGAGAAAGGTAAAATTCAACACTAATTTCATTGTTAAGCTGCTAGTGTTGTTTTCTATGAAAATGTTAAAAGTTCAAGAGTTAAACAATGAAACCTCTCTCATGATCATGAAAATCTATAGGGTTTTTTACTGTACTAGCCTCATGGTATTGCCAAACACCCCAAAATCTATAGGGATTTCATTGTCAAGCTTAAACAAATGCCCTAGCTAGCTCCCTGACACTATTTTGAAAATTTTTTTAGGTAAATTTACCCCTGAAACTGGCCCCATGCATAGAGCGTTGCACCTGTCAGGGCATATTGAAGTAGGAGGGAAGTGGATTGTGCTTGCTGGGTAAACTCTATGGGGTCCACTATAGTGTTTGTGTGAAATACACCTGTCCACATGTTTTGCCAAATCATTTTATGACATGAGCTTAAAAATGAGGCAGATCCAAAGCTCAAGTGAGCCACACAACATAAAACAATGATTATTATTTGCACACGGTTGAAACATTGGTGGGGCTGTAGAAGCTTTAGATCATGCTAATATTTTTGTTTTTTCAATTTATCCTAGTGGTAATGATCTTGTGAACATTTGGGTCATTTTATCAATGGTTTGGATTGCATATAAACATCACAATTGAGCCTAGAAAGGTTTGAACAGTATGCAACCCTTTTCCATTGTTTCCCATCATATGGCCCACTTGAGTTTCGGATGTACCTAATTTTTTGTCTCATGTTTTAATATGATATGACAATACAGATGAACAAAGTGGATTTCTTACAAACATCATAATGAGCCCAACATAGCTTCCGATGTGAATAACTGTGTGAAAGGCATTCGTTATAAATACCACCCCAGCAAGACTTTTTAGGTGCTCTATGGGGCCCACTATGATAAATATATTTTATCCATGCTATCCATCCATTTAGGCATATCAAAGGCTCAAGTGGACCACACCATAAAAAACAGTGAGATTGAAAACCAATCATTGAAAACTTCTTAGGGGCCATATAATTTTGAATCAAGATAATATTGATGTTTTCCCTTTATACAGGTCTATGTGACCTTTAGAATAGGTTAGATGGAAAAGAAACATCACGATGGGCCCTATGAAGTTTTCGACGATAGGAGTTCAATCATTATTTCTTGTAGTGTAGTCCATTTAAGCCTTTGGTCGGCCTCCTTTTGGAGCTCATGCTCTAAAATATTTTGTCAAAATATATTGATAGAATGGATAAATTAGATATGTCAAGATGACCCAACAACAACCAATAACGGTAGCCGGTGGCTGTTCACTCCCAACTATTTTCTTGTCGTGGGGTCCACCTTATATGTGGATATAACTCTTTCTTTGGCCATAGAAAGTAGTGAGATTGAAAACCTATCATTAAAAAATTCTTGGGGCCACAATTTTTTGATGTAACTTATTTATTTAGCCAATGACATTAAATTAAATTCTAAATCCAATGGATGAAATAGATTCGACACATATCTCATGGTGGGTCCCACAGCCTTAATTAATACATGACAATCTAGACCCTTAACACATGACAATCTCAACCCGTACGTAACACATACTAAATAGTGGACCCCACAGACGTGTTTATGTAGTGTTGAGGGTCAGGGTTGAAGTTGTCATGTGTTAAAGGTCGAGGTTGTCATGTATTAATGGTTAAGGTTGTCATGTGTTAAAAGTCTAGGTTATTATGTATCAATCTTGACCCGTCTAGGTTATTGTGGATCAACCTCGACCCTTAACACATGACAACCTCAACCCATAAAACAAGACAACTCAGACCTTTGACACATGACAACCACGAACCAAGCCTTTAACACATGACAACCTAGACCTTTAACACATAACAACCATGACCCACACCCTTAACATATGATAGCCTATACCCTCAACACATGACAACCGATATTCTTAACACATAACAACCTAGACCCAAATTCTTAACATATGACAATCCAGACCCTTAACACATGACAATCACTTCAACCAATGCAATACAATATAAAATCTAAATTCTATCTCCTTCTTTGTCTTTCACATAACAACCACGACTATCCTTCTCTACCTCAAATTCCTCCCGACAATCACTTCTCTCCACGACAACAACCACGACCTTCCCTCTCTATCCACAATCAAAAGTGACTTACATCTCTAAGAAAATGATATTCTACAAAAAAAATAAAATAAAAAATTCATTTAAAATATCTTAAACATATTAGTGGCTTCTATCTCTAAGAAATGTCGTCGTCGAAGCAAAAATTATTGCGCAGCACGCCAACAACGCAATGAGCCAAAATCCAATCTCAAGCCTCACCCACAAATAATAAAAAAAAAAGAAATATAAACTACAAGCAGATCAAAGCAATCCAAACAAACCACAAGACAAGATATATGTGAAAAAATCCCAAACTAGGGTAAAAAACTATGGATGTAAACTTCTACTATGAAGAAAAATGAAGATTATAAGGCAAAAATATTAACCTCTCCCTTGGAAGAATATAAAAAACCCTTAGCCTACACCTTAAAAATATTCCCTATTACTTTTCAATACCCTAAAATAACCCTAGGAACACCTATTATACTTTGGGCAACTTTCCTTCCGCACCCTTGCGAAAGGAAACACCAAAATTCACAATCTGCATTAGATTCGGAAATGAATCTGCATAACTACGACTAGTTGAAGAGGAGCTACGACTGGTCGAGCTAGGATTCCTACGACTGGTTAAAGGGCCCAAACATGAAAAACAGGACTCGCTGGACTTTGAGTCGAGCCGGTCCAGGACTGTTCGAGCGGGCCCCTATGACCGGTCGATCATGTCCTACGACCGGTCGAGGACGGCCCAGATGTGGCTCCACTTCTCAACAATCTCTCACTTAGAGATACATCACCAAAAACCTTCGTCTTCTTCATCTGGAGTGCACCACCTCCCTAGAAGACTAATCAAAGTGAACAGAGCTTCAGCTTCTCTCGTGTGACCGCTTTGGTCGGCATATCCATAAGATTCTCACTTGTATGAATCTTCTCCAGAGTAATCGATCCATCTTCCAGTAACAAACGTATGAAGTGATATCTGATGGCAATATGCTTGGTCCTTGAATGAAAGGCTGAATTCTTAGCCAAGTGTATTGCACTCTAACTGTCACTGTATAGCTTGCAATCTACTTTCTTCTTACCTAACTCTTCCATAAAACCTTGCATCCACACCATCTCCTTGCATGCTTATATAACCGCAACATATTTTGCTTCTGTCATAGTGATAGATACTATCTTCTGTAACTGAGTGACCCAACTGACTGCAGCACTGCCCAGAGTAAAGGCATAACCTGTAGTGCTTCTTCTACTGTCGATATCTCCTACCAAATCTGAATTCACGTAGCCTTGCAGCTAGATTTCTGATCCACCATAACACAACCCTATATCCTTAGTACCCACCAGGTATCTGAGGATCCACTTCACAGCTTTCCAATGTTCCTTTCTGGAGTTGTTCATGAACCTGCTAACAACTCCCACTGCTTAAGCAATGTCTAGCCTCGTGCTCACTATAGCATACATGAGACTCCCAATAGCTGACACATGTGGAACTTTAGCTATGTAGTCCCGTTCTTCTTGCACCTTTGCCCCTTGCTCCTTAGATAGCTTGAAGTGGTTGACTAATGGATTTTCAACTGGCTTAGCACCTCCCATATTGAATCTGTTAAGTACCTTCGCTATGTACTCTGCCTGTGACCAAACTAGTTTCTTATTCTTCCTATCACACTTTATCCTCATGCCTAGAATTTATTTTGCAGCTCCTAAATTCTTCATGAAAAATTCTCCAGACAGTTGTCTTTTGAGATCTGAGATGTCCTTTATGCTTGAACCGGCCACAAGCATATCATCAACGTATAGAAGAAGGATGATGTACGACGTATCAAACTTCATCCTTCTTCAAGTAACAACAGTGGTCTACATGACATCTCCTAAAACTGTTTCTCGACATGAAACTATCGAACTTCTTATACCACTGCCTCGGGGCCTGCTTCACGCCATATAAACTCTTCTTCAGTCTACACACTTTGTTCTCCTTTTCTAGTGCCACGTATCCTGTCGGCTGATGCATATATATCTCTTCTTTAAGGTCCCCATGAAGAAAGGTTGTCTTAACATCTAGCTGCTCTAGATGTAAGTCCTTTGTAGCCACTATACTCAAGACCATACAAATCGTAGACATTTTCACCATAAGTGAAAATATTTTGGTGAAATTGATACCTGCCTTCTGTTGAAACCCTTTTACAATCAGTGTTGCCTTGTACCATTTCAAACCATCATGCTCCTCCTTCAGTCTATAAACCCACTTGTTATGAAGAGCTTTCTTACCCTTAGGTAGAGTGACTAGCTCTCATGTATAATTAGACTCAAGAGAGTCCATCTCCTCATCCATGGCCTACTCCCACTTAACCCGTGTATCTGACTGTAATACCTCTTCAAAACATTTTGGTTCACCATTATTTGTTAGCAGTAGATAATGTAAGGAGAGTGAGTATCGGACTGTGGGTCTCCTCTCCCGAGTAGACCTCCTCACAACCGGTGTATGCGGCTCTGCCTCATAATACTCCTTTGCATGATCATCCTGTGGCACTGTAATACTCGTGTCTGGTAGCACTTTCAACTCTACGAATTCCTTTTTCTCGACCTTATTTTCCTACACACTATCCTTATGCATCACTTTTTCATTGAAGACTACGTCCTTGCTTCTAATGATTTTTTTATTTTCTGCATCCAAAAACCTGTAGTCAAAATCATGTTGCCCGTAGCCTATAAACGTGTATCTCCTGAATTTTGCGTCCAGCTTATTTCTGTACTCTGCATCAATGTGAACATATGAAGTGCAACAAACACTCTGAGATGTGCAAGGTTCATTTCTTTTCCAGTCCACATTTCTTCTGGTAGCCCACCATCCAATGGTGCTGAGGGACTTCTATTGATAAGATATACAGCAGTAATCACAGCATCTGCCCAAAAGGTCTTGGGCAACCCTACATGTAACCTCATGCTCCTGGTGCGCTCAAGAATGGTTATGTTAATGCGCTCAGCCACACCATTCTGTTGCGGTGTCCCTGAAATTATTTTTTGATGTTTGATTCCACTTGTTGCACAATAGTCATCACACCTCTTATCACAATACTCTCCCCCATTATCAGATCTGAGACACTTTACTATTTTACCTGTCTCGTTTTTTACCATAACTTTCCACTTCTCAAATGCATCAAATACATCAGATTTATGCTTTAAGAAATAAAGCCACAGTTTTCTACTAGCATCATCAATAAAAGAAACAAAATAACGTGAGCCACCAAGAGATGATACCTGTGCCGGTCCCCACACGTCAGTGTGTACAAGCTCTAATAGATGCATCTTTGGAGCACGTCCTATCTTCTTAAAGCTTACCCTCTTCTGCTTACCATACACGCAATCCTTGCAGAATTCCAAGTCAATAGACTTCAGTGCTGGTAACTTTCCTTTTGACAATAGCACTTTCATCCCCTTCTCACCCATATGTCCCAACCTCTGATGCCATAATTGTCCATTCACTCCAGTTGATGCGACTGCGAGTGAACTATATGATCCTAAAGTCACGTATAAAGTACTTTCCTTTTTACCTCGAGATATCACCAAGGTACCTTTTGTGATCTTTCAGGAATCACTGGTGAATATCATCACATAACCGGTGTCGGGCAACTGCCCCATTGAGATCAGATTCCTTCACAAACTCGGTACATGTCTGACATCCGTTAATTTCAAAACTGTTCCATCTTTCTGATTGACCTGAACATCTCTCTTTTCAACGATACTACACGGCTCATCATCACCCAAGTAGACTCTCCCAAAGTCACCTGACACATAATCACGCAGAACTTCCTTACATGAAGTGGCATGAAACAAAACACCCGAGTCTATAACCCAAGACTCATTCATCGCATCAAGAGACAAGATCAATGCCTCTGTATCCCTCTCCTCAGACAGATTCACTGAATTCTTCCCAGCTTGAGAGCTTCCATCTTGTTTCTTAAGAGCCCTGCAATCACGTTTCATGTGCCCCTTCTTGCCGCAATGCCAACACCCGTCTTTGTCTTTCGATCCCTTAGACTTCTTCCTCGACTTAGAATGCCCGTGTTTATTGCCTCCTTTGTTCAGCGATCTTCCTCTTCATTTAATGTTTAGAGCATTTCCTGAGTCCCTTGAAACTCCTGATGCCTTCCTTCTAGATTCTTCGCTGAGAATTAGACCGGCCACATCATCAAATTATAGCTTTGTCGATCTTGAAGAATTTCTCACAGCATCACCAAACCATCCCAACTATCTAACAGACTAGATAAGATCAATAATGCCCTGAGCTCATCCTAAAAAATGATGTCAACGGATTTCAACTGGCTCATGAATATATTGAACTCGTTTAGATGTTCAGCCACCCTCCCACCATCTGACATCTTCATGTTGAATAGTTGTTTCATAAGATGAACCTTGTTGGATGCAGAGGGTTTTTCATACATTGTGGCTAGGGCTTTCATTAAATCTTTTGTCGTTTTCACCTTGGATATATTGAAAGCGACGCTCTTAGATAAAGAGAGTCGGATCGTTCTTAAAGCCTTCCTATCCAGTAAAAACCATTCATCATCTGTCATCTTTTCTGGTTTCTTCTCTTTTCCTCCTATAAGAATATAGAGGTCTTTTTGATACAGATAATCCTCCATCTGCATCTTCCAGAAGGTAAAGTTTGAACCATCAAAATTCTCAATTCTAGTTTTTTCATCTTCTGTCATCGCTCCCAATAGAATTAAACCAATAACTCTGATAGCAGTTGTTGCGCAGCACGCCAACAATGCAGTGAGCCAAGATCCAATCTCAAGCCTCACCCACAAACGATAAATAAAAAGAAATATAAACTAGAAACAGATCAAAGCAATCCAAACAAACCACAAGACAAGATATACGTAGAAAAATTTCAAACTAGGGTAAAAAACCACGGATACAAACTTTCACTATGAAGAAGAACGAAGATTATAAGGTAAAAATACTAACCTCTCCCTTGGAAGAATATAGAAAACCCTTAGCCCACACCTTAGAAATATTCCCTATTACTTTTCAATACCCTAGAATAACCTTGGGAACACCTATATATAGTTTAGAAAACTTTCCTTCTGCACCCTTGTGAAAGGCGACACCAAAATTTACAGTCCGCATCAGATTCGAAAACAAATCTGTGTAACTATAACTAGTCAAAGGGGAGCTACGACCAGTCGAACAGTTCCTGAGGGCCCAGACATGAAAAACAGAACTCGCTGGACTTTGAGTCAAGCCAGTCCACGACCGGTCGAAGACGGCCCAGATGTGGCTCCACTTCTCAACAAAAATAACACTTTTGTGGGTTTTAAAAGTTGTTGGTGGTGTCCATGCATCGGAGAAGTTGATAGCGGTGAATATGCCGGAAAATGAATTCAAGAGGGTGGTAGTGGGTCCCTAGAAGACATATTTGAAAATGAAGAAAAAACCCTAGAAAAATAACAAATGAAGAAGAAGTTCCATACAAACATCGAATTTCAAAATAGAGGAATTTTTGTCTACCAATTCTCTAAAAAGTGATCAAAAGTTCAATCAAAGAACATATTTAAGAGGTTAGATTTTTTAGGCTTTTGGCAATACCATAGGGCTAGTACAGTCAAAATCCTAAATCTATTTTTTAAATATATATTTTTTAAAAAAATATGGTTTCACACATATATTAAGATAAAAATAAGAAAAGAAAACCAATTCCCCCTCTTTTTTATTTTCTCAAATGGAGAAAACCATTGCGTTAGCGAAATTTGTATTCTTTTCCACCTAAAAAACAAAAAAGTAAGAGAGAAACACAACATACTTCCTGTGATGAAAGATAACGGCAAAAGAATCACTGAAAGAATGGATAGATAGTAAAGCTTTTGGTTGATCTGTGCAGCTTGCTTGCTATCAAGAGCAGCCTGCCTACTATCAAAACCCGCTTGAATTGCTGTGACCCGATTGCCTATAAACCCCACATTTTCTTTTAGCCTCCCAAGGCGGTTGATAACCGCCCGAAGATCATTGACATTGTCTGGAAGAATCCACCAACTTTTTTGACTAAAATTTTCTTCAATACGGGGGAAAACTTGCTCCACATGAGCGATTACCTGAATTGCGACATGGACAAAAATCATCAGAAGCTTCAGAATGAGACAAATGTATAGCCTGGATTTGAATTTGAGTGATCTAATAACCTAGAAAAGTATTTATAGCTCAAGCAAGTCATAAGTTTGTATAGATACAAGATGCTACATGTGTACTTATAAGGCCACAAGATGGACAAGATTATTACTTTTTTAAGGTATGTATAGGTTCCTCATTATCTAACCAAAATGGTGATATTATAATGACACTGGATATGATGTAGAACAGGTCACGGATACTTTCATGTCTAAGATGGACCAGCAGAGATGGCTTGATTGCTAAAGTAGCTTATCCTACCATAAAATCCTAAAGTAGGTGTATCTCGTAAACTGGAATGAGTTATTTGATGTACTGTATATGATTTTGAGGTAGGATAAGCTACTTTAGCAACCCAAACTCTGCTATGCTAGTTTGCCCATGCCAAATTTGTGAAATTCCATCAGATCGACGGTCAAAACTCCATATTAATTTCATTTTTACCATTTATAGTAAGTTTTAGTTTGATCATAACTCTTGATCCTTTGAGCTTTAAGAGTCATGTCTAGCATGAAAAGAGCTTAGAAAAATTAGGAGAATAACATGGTTAGGTAAAATTGGACACTTGTTATTTCAGGCCGAAAACCATGAAGTTTAGTAGAAATCATGACTATCTATAAATAATAAGTCACGAATTTTAGAGAGTTTGATTATGAAACTTCTTCCTAGATTTGGTATTAATATTTAAATGGTTGTAAATGTGTTATTATCATCAATCAATCTATTTTCAAATTTATGAGAATTTATTTATATTTTCATATTTTCCCTCGTGAATTCAAGGAGTCTCTGTGTGGAGTATAGAGAAGCTCCATGGATTCAGAGTAATTATCCGTTCAAGGAAGACGGTGACCAACCTCATCATGTCCATATCTGCATGTGACAGGATGGGATACCTGTAACGTCTCAAAAAAATCCATACAAAGACCCGAGTACTACCTCAGGAAGAAATCGCTTAGGACCAAATCCTTTAGAAATTAATTGTAAATATAACTAAGTGTTAAACTAGATTATCTATGAAATTAGCACTAATTACTTTAAATATGAACTACAAGACATAAAACTAGCAAAACCATTGACGCTACATTACCCTGAAACTTAGGATCCATCTCAAAACCCAGTTGCTCTTAGGAGCATCATGAAACTCCATATCGGACCTTGACCACACGTCAAAAGTCCGATTACCCTGAAAATATACGGTTATGACTGTCGTGTTGGACTTGACCATCATCTCAGAAATTACCCAGAAAGGCACAACTTGAGCCCAGATCGAAGTATGTGAGAAACGTGAATATCTTTATAAAATGAACTGAAACTTAAGTGAATTCAGTTGGTTCACATGCAGGCCGAATCTAGGGATTCAGACCATCAGAATCTGACCCAATTACACCCTTAGATTAGAAAAAATTTTCAACACATGTCAGAGTACTTGCGGCCCTGATCGAGTGTCGATGACCGTTGAACTGAAACTGGTCTGCCACGGTCGATCCCCAAATCCAATCGGACCAAAAAATTAGCCTGACTGTAATGCCCGTGAAAAATCCGTACTTGGGCTCGAGTACCGATTTGACCCGAAATCGCGTAGGAATAATTTCCATGGAAATTAAGCGTAAGTTAGCTAGCACAACGCTAGAGTAGCTGGGAAATAGTCCCTGATCACTTTAAATACGTTCTACAAGACCCAAATCGAGTAGAACAGACAACTCTACAATACTCTATAACCTTGGATCAAACTCTAAGCGGGTTTGTCCTCTGAACCATGTTGAACTTTTGTATTGGATTTAGACCGCGCGTCGAAGGTCTGATACCTCCTATCGTAGACCGTTAGAACCGCCCAGCTGGACTTGACAATCATCTCGAAAATCAAGTCAAACCGATAATCACAAAGTATTTCGTTGAACCCGGACTGAAGCGACCGCGAATAGGGACGAATTGGGAATTTCAAATTCAAATCTGGCACACGACTTGACGCGTCAGTATTAAGCGTTCTGACCGTCAGAATTCATCCAGATTACACCCTCGGATCAGGAAAAATTTCTATTTATTATCATGAGACTTTCAGCCCTGATCTATGTGCGGTGACCGCTGAACTGAAACTGGTCCGCCACGTGCGATCTGCGAACCCTGCCAGACTGAAAACTTAATACGAGGTACATCCGGTACCCATGAGCTTAAGTCTGATCGCAATCGACCAGGGGACCACCAGAAAACCGTTTTTGGACCGAAACAGCCCCGAAATGGATAGGCATCAAGTGAACTTCGTCCCGGAGCCTATTTCCGGCAATTTCAAGCTTATAAAAGGGGTTGAAACCCTCATTTCTCCTTCCCATCCGAATTTCACAAACCCTAGAGAAAAAGAGAGAGAGTTTGAGAGAAAGGGAAGAGGAGATTTTTCCCGCTTCCGACCCCTGACAGTTGCTGCTTCAACACTTCATTCCAATCACCTGGCTGGTGATTTCTACCCTTTTTCAGGTATAGAAAAACCTCAAAAACTTGCTGATTTAGGGTTTACGTAGATTCAGGGCATGTTAGCTAACGTAATCCATGAATCAGGTTCTCTTACAGCCGTAGACGAAGCGTACACGCTCCGTTCAAAATCCCGCGACCGTAAGAGACTAGGCGAGGATTTTAGACGCTTTGATTGACGGTTTACAACGCTTTCAATGTCGTTTAATAGTAGATTATCGACGGCATCGCCGTTTGACATGTACAACATGCTCTCCGTTTCCTGTTTCGTAAATTAACGAAGAATATGAGATTTAGGGCATTTTAGTCATATGTAGGAAGTACGGTCTACATGCATATTTTGCTGACGTGATTGACATGGTTTGTCGCCGTATTAGTGAGTTAGGAATGCTTGCATAATCAGTTTGGCGAAGAGATTCGCCAAGTTGCGCACTTTGGGTCGACATACTATATGTAGACTTAAGTGTGTAGTGTATGTGTTTGTATAAATGTTTGTACTAGTATGTATTGTATTGAATGATGTTATGTAGTAGTTTGAGATTGATTTCATGATTTAAATGCTGACCTAAATGATTTCCTACATGCTTACCGTATGCATGATTTCACTACATGCATAGAAAGTATGCCTTGAAGATTTGTTTAAGTTGAATATGCATAGAAAGTATGCCTTGAAGAATTGCTTAAGTTGGATGGTATAACATGTGCTAACATGCTCACATGATGTATTTCAATTCCAATACCTTGGTATATAGTGTTAATGAAATTCCATAGATGTGTGGGGCTTGACTTAGTCCAGGCAGTCGGTAACCGAGCGCATTCGTGGCTGACTGGTCATAGCCACGAACGACGCGTCGATGAACGTGATTCGTGTTGAGAGTTGGCGGCAGTGGCTAGGCCACGCGAAGTGTTTTACGCAGTTCATGTCGTTCAACTTGAGATGCGATCGCGCTAGTCGAGCCCGTCAAGTAACCTGACTGGCCGATGTTTGTTCACCTTGTATGTATCATAACTGCTTGAACCTAGGGTACTGAACTTACCATTGTGAACCCAATTAACCGTGGTACCTTGATCCACGAAGACTCATGAGCCGGGTATGGTGGTATGGGACACCGTGGTCGAGCTGTCGGCCTACGCTGGGGCCACAAACCTCCCCGTAGTGACCAGTGAGCACCTTGACTCGTGAGCAGATTATGGTGGTATGGGACACTATATTCTAGCTGTCGGCCTACACTGATCAGGCGACGAGCCCTTTGTAGTGACCGCGAGCGTATTCTGAGTCCACGGGAGGCGACGACCCTTCCATGCAGTAGAGTACAGTAGGCCTGTATTGATAAGGTGATGGGGGAGCGGTGCAACGAGTGCGAGCAACAGCCCTGGCAGCCCTTGCAGTGACCTACGAAATATACATCGTATGAGATTACTAGGAGTGACGACCCTAGACAGGATCCGTGTTGGGATTAATACAAGGGAAGTACCTTAGTTTCCCAATCCTGCTGTTTGAATGGACTAATAACAACTTGGAAATCATATCACCATAGCATTGCATGTGCCTGGAAGATGTGGAGCACTCTAGGGAGTGTGGCATGCCGCGGTCGTAAGATGTTGCCGCATGAGGGTGATCGTCGGTGAGGGCATACATCACGTCATATCATCTTGCATTAACAACAGTATTAGGATTGTCTGATTTACTGCTTTACTATTATCGCGTGATTGAATTGTGAACATGCTAATCTTTGCTCTATGATTCCACTGAGTTGATCACTCATTCCCACGTTACGGGATGGTGTTTGCAACACCCACCAGACCCTGTTGTAGCTGCAGGTGAGGACGAGATCCAGGAGGTGGAGCCGGAGATTGACGAGGACCAGGATGAGTTCTCGTATATGCAGTATCACGACGGCTTCCCGTAGGTGACCTGGATCGAGGGGACTTCAGTGGGACTATTTTGAACTTTATTCTTTTGTTTATTTACATGTATATGAAACTCAGAGATGTAGTCATACTTTGGAGACAGATGAGATTACTTTGTTTTTCCATACAGTGATATATATATTGTTTAGTCTTCCGCTTGCTTTTATCACTGGATCTGAAGTATGAATTGCAGTTTTGGTATACTTTTACTCATGTGAATGCTTTAAATCAGACAACATTGAATCATAACTATTTTTGTTGCATAAGTGACGGTCTGGAACTCGGGAGTTGAGTTTATACATGACCCCCGATTTTCAGGGTGTTACAAGTTGGTATCAGAGCATGAATGAGAGTATACTGGGCCTGGGTTATGGTCTTGCGACGTACGCTGTCACTTCCTTTGACTTAGGTGGGTGCGAGAAGGGTCTAGAAACACTTCTAGGATCGCAGATTAGCCGATGGGCGAAGTCTATTAGGATCGATCGCAAGATCGAGTCTGTAACGTATCTCGGGTCGCGTAAGGCAACCCGAATCACTTCTAAGCTGTAGGAAGTCGGGTGGAGACGTCCTATGAGCGGTTTTAAACCGCAAAAGTGAATCCGTGGGCCGTGGGATGACCACGACTTCTGTAATCAATCGCCAGGGCTTAAAAATCCCGTTTTGCCAAAAATTCTCAAAATTCCTCCTCTAACCACTTCAAACTTCAATTTTTTTCTTATCCATTTCATGTTAGGCATCAAACCTAATGTGAAAATAATATAAATTAGTACTTTCACAAAATTTTATAGTAAATAGTAAACTTTCATGAAAAATGGCCATAAGGCCATTCTAACTTCACTTTCTTTAGCAACTAAGGAGCTAGATAGGTGTACTGGCTCCTTCTACCCTAAATTCATATGCTGCATCATATAGTTTGGTATTCGAGATTGCGATCTGGATCCGGAAAGCCCTGAACACATGTTTGGGCTCATACAGACCAAAATATTGTGAACTAAGGGGTGGGACCTAACTTTTTGGGACCCTGGGACCATGGGGGACCAGACCCATGGGGTCCCACCGGTCAACTTTCAAGTTGACCGGCGATGCCATCGCCGGTCAGGCGATGCATCGCCGGCCGGTGGTGTCAGTTGGTGCCGTCCTTCGGGCGTACCCCCTTAAATAGGGTCCACATCATCCCTAGGTACCTCCCACCTCACGAAAACCCCCAAATACTACCTCTCCTTCACAAACAGCCCCCTACATAGCCCTAGATTTGATTTTCAGCAACCCATTCCAAACCCCGGCGTCCCAAACCACTCCTAGAACCTTCCTTTGCCAAAACCGACCACCACCCATCATTTATTGGGTGTTGGCAGCCTCTTTCCTTGAAGATATCACCATTTGGAGCTCCAAAATCCCCCAAATATAGCTGAAATCGTAAGGTGCTCCATCCCATCTTTTTGTTTGTATTTCTCTTTGAAACTACAGCCTTGGGAAGCTTGAAGCATCCCTCTACGACGCCTAGATTTTCTTTTGTCAGATTGGGCAGCCATTTCTCCGCATTTTCGACGTTTTCCATGGCTTTCGTGGAAGCCATTTTGGGTCTTTTGTCACTCTCATCCATCATATCTTTGATGGGTAAGAGGAAAACTGCGACAGATGAGGCTGGGCCGAGCCGCCCTGCTCGATCGAGAAGACCGCCGGGTGGTGCCGCAAGTTCAAGCACCGCCGCAGGTCCAACTGCAGTCCTGGAGTGCCGTACAAAGCGGGATTTGGATCCCCATGCACACCTTGGACGAACCATTCTGTCAGAGATGCCTCATGGTGAATACACTGATCGTAGAGTGTTATTTGAGGTGGACGTAGATGGGCGATTGTTCGGCGAGTATCTGTTGTTCGAACGCATTGAAGCTGCGCACTGGGGACCGATCTTTGAAGCTCGCGCTCGTGCTAATGTGAGCACCGTTCGTGCCTTCTATGCTAACATCCAGAATCCTACCTTGGAGCCTTTGCAGTTCAAAATCCCTTTTGGTAGAGATCGGATGGCTACGATCGACGTCCGGTTGATTGCGCGACTTCTCAACGTGCCTCTAGGTGATGTGCATCCAAGTGAGAAGAATTTGAGGACTAGACGTGAACGAGATCGCCGCACCAGGTTTCTGTGCGGTAAGTTGGTTCCATGGCAGCCTAATAATAGCCTCAAGGCGACGCACATGTCTGAGGATTTGCGCCTGCTGCATCATATCTGCACGTTCAATGTCTATCCCAGGTCGACGAACCGCATTGAATGTACACGTCTTATGGTCGATTTCTTATTTCTGGTGGCCCAGGGAGAGAACGTATGTATGGCCACTTTCATCTTACGGCAGATAGTTCTCATAGCCAGGTCGAGGAGAACATCCGAATCGCTTCCCTTTGGCCGACTCATTTGCAAGATTGCGCTTGAGTTTGCCTATAGACTTGGACCCGAATTACCGGTATCGATTCACACCATCGATGAGTCGACAATGGTTAAGATGAAGATTGGGACGCAATATCGTGAAAATCAACTTGAAAGGGATAGTGGGGATGACTTTGATGAAGAGGAAGATCAAAGCGAAGAAAAACCTAGAGCAGAGGTTCAGGAAGAGGTTCAGGAAGAAGCGGAAGAGGAGGCTCAGGATACTGATGAGAGCCCTCCTCCTTCTGCGCAGGCTACTATCGACGATCGCATTGCTCGGATGGAGGAGAGCCAACCGCTTTGCGAAGGGAAGTCCAAGAACTTCCAGCGGAAGTCGCTGATGCCAAGGCCGTTACAAAGAAGAAGTTTGGCAAGGTGACTCGCACCTTGAAGGCAATCCTGTGTTGCTTACAGGATAAGGGTGCTCCTCCTCCGTCACCAGATTCCGACTAGCGACGCGATCTTTGATATTGTTCTTAGTAGTTAGCCATTTTCTGTTTTATGTGTGTAAGCCTGTTAGGGCTAGTGCTTTGCTTATGTTGCTATTATTTAACTGTCTTAACTTCCATGTAATTCTAGTCATGATGCTTGTAAGGATATATCCCTTGTATTGTGACAATTTTGATTAATTGAAATGCATGGAATGCCTTTGACTCTTTAAGTGAATGATTGTGGTGTATTTGTGCAATTGAGACTGACAAGGTTGCACCCTATTTTGAATATAGGGAATGCCACCTAAGACTACGAGGAGCGCGGTTCGGCTTTCATTGTCAGAGCAGATGGATCAGACTCCCTCTCAGTCTGACACTCGTCCGGACCCTGCTGTAGGCCCGATTCCTGAGGCGGTTCGATCGTCTCAGCCTACTGTTGGTCCTACAGATGGACCATCGCCATTTACACCATCAGTTAGAGAGCCACAGCGCGCATCTACTTTCGCACCTCATCCGCCACAGCCTGCTCCACCCCCTGACAGATTCGAGCAGATGATGGCTATGATGCTACAGCAGCAGCAGCTTCTGACCACCATAGTTGGGACTTTAGCCCAGGGTGGGGGTGCGACTACATCTACTCCACCTGCACCACCTGTGCATCCAGCTGAGGATGCCTATACTTACGCCCAGGATGAGGGCATAGCACATCCTGCGCCGCCTGCTTTCCCTGCGGGGAATCCTGCCGACACAAGGGGCCTTCTGGAGCGATTTCAGCGCTTGCGGCCTCCTACTTTCACGGGTTCTCACAGACCCGAGGAGGCTGAGTTCTGGCTCGACCGAGTGTCGAAGATTCTACGGATGTTGCATTGTACCGAGGCTGAGCAGGTAGAGCTGGCTACCTTCCTGTTTGAGAGAGAGGCCAGTATGTGGTGGGATAGCATATTGCGGACTGTTGCCGCAGATTTCGTATGGACGTGGGCAGCATTCGAGTTCCGCTTCCATGAGAAGTATTATCCTCAGACCTACAGGCACGAGAGGGAGAATGAGTTTCTCCGTCTCAGGCAGGCAGCGATGACAGTTACCGAGTATGAGCATCGGTTCACAGAGTTGGGCAGGTACGTCCCGACGATTCTAGCTGATGAGCAGATGCGCATATGGCGCTTTTTGGAGGGCTTGCGACCGGATATTCGGTCGAAGATGTGCTGTGTCAGTTTCCCTTCTTATGCGGAGTTGGTTCACATGTCCATGCGGGCAGAGCAGGACGTGGATCGACTTGCGCGATCTCGAGGCCCGACTACTTCTAGGCCGCGACCGGATTTGCCAGACAGGCCCTTCGCGGGCAAGAGGCCTCGCTTTGATCCTCCTAGCAGGACTACGGCGCCTGTACCACCGTTTCGGGGCCCTGATTTGTCATGCACATACTGTGGGAGGACGGGCCACTTGGCGCAGAGTTGTTTTTCTAGGATGCGGGACAGTGGGTTCTCGCCGCAGCAGAAGATTGATCGTGTACGTCCACAGGCGATATCAGCACCGCCTATACGGTCAGCTCCTGTGCATCCTTCTTTCAGACCTACGGTATCGCAGATTCGACAGCCTCCAGGGCCCTTGACACAGCGGCCGAACCGGCCACAGCAGGCTCGAGTTCATGCACTGACCGCTGAGGCAGCTACGACGCCGACTTTCCAGCATTCAGCCTTCGAGGTCACGGGCCATATCGGAGGTACTCCCGTTCTTGTCATGGTGGACACTGGTTCCACGATTTCTTTGATATCGCGTGCCGTAGTCAGACGTCTTGGGTTGCAGACTATCACTATGGATAGCGTGCGAGTCTTTGCAGCTCATGGAGATTTTTCGGATGTCACCCAGATGTGTGAGGGTTGTTTAGTTGATCTGGGAGGCAGGACGATGACTCTTGATCTGGTCGTCGATCCCTCGCTCGTTTATCTCGACGTCATTCTTGGCATAGATTGGTTGACTGCAGCGAGAGCCGAGATTGACTGTGAGACTCGTATAGTCACAGCGTACGAGCCTGAGGGCGCATCCTTCACATTTCCAGTGTGGGTAAATCTTCCTTTCCGCATTCTTAGCTACGCCACTCTATTGCGAGACGCTGGTGCCAGGTACTTGAGCAGACGCCAGTTGTTTCTGAGTTCGGGGATCTGTTCAGGAAGATCCCTGGTTTGCCGCCCCGACGTGAGATCGATTTCACTATCGATCTGGTTCCTGGTTCTACACCCGTCTCACTGCCGACGTATCGCATGGCACCATGTGAGATGGAGGAGTTGAGGACGCAGATTGATGGCCTGCTAGAGCTTGGCTTTATACGGCCTAGCGTGTCTCCTTGGGGAGCACCGGTCTTGTTCGTGAAGAAGAAGGATGGTTCGCTGCGATTGTGTATTGATTATCGCAGGCTGAACCAGCTCACGGTGAAGAACAAGTACCATTTGCCCAGGATCGATGACTTGTTTGATCAGTTGAGAGGAGCGCAGTACTTCTCGAAGATTGATCTTCAGTCAGGATATCATCAGCTGCGCGTCAGAGATGAGGACGTGCAGAAGACAGCATTCAGGACCAGTTTTGGCCACTACGAGTTCCTCGTGATGTCGTTCGGTCTCACGAACGCACCGGCCGTGTTCATGGATCTGATGAACCGGGTATTTCGGCCTTTCCTCTATCGATTCGTCGTTGTCTTCATCGACGACATTTTGGTATACTCTAGGAGTCCAGAGGAGCATGAGGAGCACTTGCGTTTGGTCCTTGATACGCTCAGACAGCATCAGTTGTTCGCACAGTATAAGAAGTGCGACTTCTGGAAGCAGGAGGTGAAGTTTCTGGGACACGTGGTGTCCAAGGACGGCATGGCAGTTGACCTGTCTAAGGTAGCTGCGGTGCAAGACTGGGAGCAGCCTGGTTCTGTCACTGAGGTGAGGAGTTTCTTGGGTCTGGCTGGTTATTATCGGCGCTTCATTCAGGACTTCTCGAAGATTGCGAGACCCTTATCTCAGTTGACACGGAAGGACGTGAAGTTCGCCTGGAATGATAAGGCGGAGTCAGCTTTTCAGGAGCTGAAGGACAGACTTACGTCCGCCCCTGTACTAGTATTGCCAGAGCAGGGGGTTAGATACACTATATACACTGACGCGTCTAGCGTTGGTTTGGGTTGTGTCCTTATGCAGAGGGACAGGGTAATTTCGTATGCCTCGAGACAGTTAAGGAAGCACGAGGAGAATTACCCTACACACGACCTAGAGTTGGCAGCCGTTATATTCGCACTGAGACTCTGGAGACATTACCTCTACGGAGAGGAGTTCGAGCTCTTTTGCGACCACAAGAGCCTCAAGTACATATTCACGCAGCGAGACTTGAATATGAGGCAGCGGCGATGGATGGAGACGCTGAAGGACTTCAAGTTTGAAGTCTCTTACCATCCTGGGAAGGCGAACCTTGTGGCTGATGCGTTGAGCCGCAAGAAGGCGATAGAGTTTGCGGCTCCGCTGATGGTTACCGAGTGGGATATGGTTGAGTTTTTGTGAGACTTTGAGCAGAAACTCACCGTAGAGGAGCCGTTTGAGTTCATCGCACATGTATAGGAGCGATCTCAGATCGATGACCGAGTCATCGAGACGCAGAGGGACGACGCGCATCTTACTGAGCTTCGAGAGCAGGCCAGTGATGATGCTGACGCCGACTGGCGAGTTGGTATGGATCGGGGCTTACGATACCGTGGCCGCCTATGCGTCCCAGATGTCCCTGACTTGAGACGAGAGATTCTCGAGGCTGCGCATTCTACTAGACTCGCGATGCATCCAGGCAGCACGAAGATGTATCGTGACATGAAGAGGACGTATTGGTGGGAAGGTATGAAGACCCACATAGCTGAGTTCGTGTCCCGTTGTCTCACTTGTCAGCAGGTGAAGGCAGAGCATCGCCGACCACCTGGACTTTTGCAGCCGATGCCGATTGCAGAGTGGAAGTGGGATTTCATTTCCATGGACTTCATTTCTGGGTTGCCGAAGACGAGGAAGGGGCATGATTCCATTTGGGTGATCGTCGACCGATTGACGAAGTCGGCGCACTTCCTACCGATCAGAGTTACGAACTCTGCAGACGAGCTGGCTAGATTGTACATCCGAGAGATCGTGCGTCTGCATGGAGTTCCGTTGGAGATCGTGTCGGATAGAGACACGCGGTTCACTTCTATGTTCTGGACTCGCATTCAGGAGGCTATGGGTGTGAAGTTGAAGTTCAGTACTGCCTTCCACCCACAGACGGACGGGCAGACGGAGCGAGTGAACCAGATCCTGGAGGACATGTTGCGGGCTTGCGCATTGGACTTCAAGGACAGTTGGGATGACTGTCTTGCATATGCGGAGTTTGCGTACAACAATAGCTTCCAGGCGAGTATCGGCATGGCACCTTATGAGGCGCTGTATGGGCGACCTTGTCGCGCACCGCATTGCTGGTTAGAGGTCGGTGAGCGTAGCTTGATCGGCCCAGAGTTGGTGCAGGCGACGTCAGAGAAGATCGATATTATTCGACGTCGGCTTCTTACAGCGCAGAGCAGACAGAAGAGCTACGCCGATACGAGACGACGACCACTTGAGTTCACAGTCGGGGATCACGTGTTTTTGCGAGTTTCCCCTATGAAGGGAGTCCTTCGGTTCGGGAAGAAGGGGAAGCTGGCACCGCGATTCATTGGTCCATTCCAGATCCTCGATCGTGTGGGAGCAGTGGCTTACCGATTGGCTTTACCCACGCCCCTCGCGAGCGTCCACAACGTATTTCATGTTTCTATGCTGAAGAAGTACGTTGCTGATCCTTCCCATATCATCAGATGGGAGCAGGTGCAGTTAGGAGAGGATGTTACTTATATCCTGCGACCGACATGCATCCTAGACAGGAAGGAGCAGGTACTGCGTAGCAAGGTGATTCCCCTTGTGAAGGTACTAATGACGCATCATACTGAGGAGGAGGCTACTTGGGAGACAGAAGCCGAGATCAGAAAGAACTACCCACATCTTCTCGAGGAGTACGAACAGGTACAAATTTCGAGGACGAAATTATTTGTTAAGGGGGGTAGATTGTAACGCCCGTGAAAAATCCGTACTTGGGCTCGAGTACCGATTTGACCCGAAATCGCGTAGGAATAATTTCCATGGAAATTAAGCGTAAGTTAGCTAGCGCAACGCTAGAGTAGCTGGGAAATAGTCCCTGATCACTTTAAATACGTTCTACAAGACCCAAATCGAGTAGAACAGACAACTCTACAATACTCTATAACCTTGGATCAAACTCTAAGCGGGTTTGTCCTCTGGACCATGTTGAACTTTTGTATTGGATTTAGACCGCGCGTCGAAGGTCTGATACCTCCTATCTTAGACCGTTAGAACCGCCCAGCTGGACTTGACAATCATCTCGAAAATCAAGTCAAACCGATAATCACAGAGTATTTCGTTGAACCCGGACTGAAGCGACCGCGAATAGGGACGAATTGGGAATTTCAAATTCAAATCTGGCACACGACTTGACGCGTCAGTATTAAGCGTTCTGACCGTCAGAATTCATCTAGATTACACCCTCGGATCAGGAAAAATTTCTATTTATTATCATGAGACTTTCAGCCCTGATCTATGTGCGGTGACCGCTGAACTGAAACTGGTCCGCCACGTGCGATTTGCGAACCCTGCCAGACTGAAAACTTAATACGAGGTACATCCGGTACCCATGAGCTTAAGTCTGATCGCAATCGACCAGGGGACCACCAGAAAACCGTTTTTAGACCGAAACAGCCCCGAAATGGATAGGCATCAAGTGAACTTCGTCCCGGAGCCTATTTCCGGCAATTTCAAGCTTATAAAAGGGGTTGAAACCCTCATTTCTCCTTCCCATCCGAATTTCACAAACCCTAAAGAAAAAGAGAGAGAGTTTGAGAGAAAGGGAAGAGGAGATTTTTCCCGCTTCCGACCCCTGACAGTTGCTGCTTCAACACTTCATTCCAATCACCTGGCTGGTGATTTCTACCCTTTTTCAAGTATAGAAAAACCCCAAAAACTTGCTGATTTAGGGTTTACGTAGATTCAGGGCATGTTAGCTAACGTAATCCATGAATCAGGTTCTCTTACAGCCGTAGACGAAGCGTACACGCTCCGTTTAAAATCCCGCGACCGTAAGAGACTAGGTGAGGATTTTAGACGCTTTGATTGACGGTTTACAACGCTTTCAATGTCGTTTAATAGTAGATTATCGACGGCATCGCCGTTTGACATGTACAACATGCTCTCCGTTTCCTGTTTCGTAAATTAACGAAGAATATGAGATTTAGGGCATTTTAGTCATATGTAGGAAGTACGGTCTACATGCATATTTTGCTGACGTGATTGACATGGTTTGTCGCCGTATTAGTGAGTTAGGAATGCTTGCATAATCAGTTTGGCGAAGAGATTCGCCAAGTTGCGCACTTTGGGTCGACATACTATATGTAGACTTAAGTGTGTAGTGTATGTGTTTGTATAAATGTTTGTACTAGTATGTATTGTATTGAATGATGTTATGTAGTAGTTTGAGATTGATTTCATGATTTAAATGCTGACCTAAATGATTTCCTACATGCTTACCGTATGCATGATTTCACTACATGCATAGAAAGTATGCCTTGAAGATTTGTTTAAGTTGAATATGCATAGAAAGTATGCCTTGAAGAATTGCTTAAGTTGGATGGTATAACATGTGCTAACATGCTCACATGATGTATTTCAATTCCAATACCTTGGTATATAGTGTTAATGAAATTCCATAGATGTGTGGGACTTGACTTAGTCCAGGCAGTCGGTAACCGAGCGCATTCGTGGCTGACTGGTCATAGCCACGAACGACGCGTCGATGAACGTGATTCGTGTTGAGAGTTGGCGGCAGTGGCTAGGCCACGCGAAGTGTTTTACGCAGTTCATGTCGTTCAACTTGAGATGCGATCGCCCTAGTCGAGCCCGTCAAGTAACCCGACTGGCCGATGTTTGTTCACCTTGTATGTATCATAACTGCTTGAACCTAGGGTACTGAACTTACCATTGTGAACCCTATTAACCGTGGTACCTTGATCCACGAAGACTCATGAGCCGGGCATGGTGGTATGGGACACCGTGGTCGAGCTGTCGGCCTACGCTGGGGCCACAAACCTCCCCGTAGTGACCAGTGAGCACCTTGACTCGTGAGCAGATTATGGTGGTATGGGACACTATATTCTAGCTGTCGGCTTACACTGATCAGGCGACGAGCCCTTTGTAGTGACCGCGAGCGTATTCTGAGTCCACGGGAGGCGACGACCCTTCCGTGCAGTAGAGTACAGTAGGCCTGTATTGATAAGGTGATGGGGGAGCGGTGCAACGAGTGCGAGCAACAGCCCTGGCAGCCCTTGCAGTGACCTACGAAATATACATCGTATGAGATTACTAGGAGTGACGACCCTAGACAGGATCCGTGTTGGGATTGATACAAGGGAAGTACCTTAGTTTCCCAATCCTGCTGTTTGAATGGACTAATAACAACTTGGAAATCATATCACCATAGCATTGCATGTGCCTGGAAGATGTGGAGCACTCTAGGGAGTGTGGCATGCCGCGGTCGTAAGATGTTGCCGCATGAGGGTGATCGTCGGTGAGGGCATACATCACGTCATATCATCTTGCATTAACAACAGTATTAGGATTGTCTGATTTACTGCTTTACTATTATCGCGTGATTGAATTGTGAACATGCTAATCTTTGCTCTATGATTCCACTGAGTTGATCACTCATTCCCACGTTACGGGATGGTGTTTGCAACACCCACCAGACCCTGTTGTAGCTGCAGGTGAGGACGAGATCCAGGAGGTGGAGCCGGAGATTGACGAGGACCAGGATGAGTTCTCGTATATGCAGTATCACGACGGCTTCCCGTAGGTGACCTGGATCGAGGGGACTTCAGTGGGACTATTTTGAACTTTATTCTTTTGTTTATTTACATGTATATGAAACTCAGAGATGTAGTCATACTTTGGAGACAGATGAGATTACTTTATTTTTCCATACAGTGATATATATATTGTTTAGTCTTCCGCTTGCTTTTATCACTGGATCTGAAGTATGAATTGCAGTTTTGGTATACTTTTACTCATGTGAATGCTTTAAATCAGACAACATTGAATCATAACTATTTTTGTTGCATAAGTGACGGTCTGGAACTCGGGAGTTGAGTTTATACATGACCCCCGATTTTCAGGGTGTTACACTGACCTATATCCGTTATCAGGGAGCTTAAGTCCGACCGCATGTAGAAAAGAGGCCTCCAGAACAGCTCTGTTGGATCGAAACAGCCAGTATTTGGCTATAACCTAAGATATACCATGGCCCTGATGCCATTCCCATCAGTTCTGGGCCTATATAAGGGCCTTAAACCCTCTCTCTTCCTTGTCATACGAATTTTCTAAAACCCTGAGAGAAGAAAAGAAAGAGAAGGAAAGAGAGAGAAAGTGGGAGAGAGAGTTGGAGTTGCTCCTGGTATTTGATCCCTGCTTCTCCACGTGCTTAACTGCCACGTTTGTATCGTTATACCAGCGATTCTGACTCCGTACTTGGGTAAGAAATTCAAACTCTATTTTATTTTAGATATTCAAATATAGTAGAAGGTGCAGTAGTTAACCTAATCCATGTTATAGGTTGCCTTGTGTTGTAGTAGACGAGGTCTTGGCATTTAAACTGAGTTCGTTAGGTGCGGATTATAAATGTTTAGGTTATGATTTTCAAGGCTTTCAATGTTAGAAATAATTTATGACTGACTTGATTGTTGTCACATGTGCGTAGATACGACATTTTTTATATAATACGTATATGTGTAAACTATGTTGTTTTTAATACATTCCATGTGTTTGTTGAAATGCTTGAATGAGTATGGAATTATGATTTATGTTTGTTATATTTATTGATTGAGAATACATGATTGTAGTACGTATGGTGAGCCTCTTGAAAAGCGATTAACTATAATACCTGTTATAACTATTGTATTACATGTACATGATATGTGTAGTATAAGTGTTTGGTAAAATTCCTGAGTGTAAAAATGCTTACGTAAATGTGTGTAATGAAGGTGTTGAGATGGGATCCTCAACTCTTTTATCTATAGTTATAAAATCCTTTATATAACCTATCTTGCTACTATATGGATTAAGGATGAAATGCTTAAGTACAATACATGTGTAGTATGTGTTCTGTTGAATTGCTTAGAGTAAGATCTATAATTGATTTTATCTTTCACATATTATCCCTGGTTAATACATGCGTATACTATTATTTGAATTATGTTTCGGGCTACGATGTAGTCCAGGCAATCGGTAAATGTCTGTGAACAGTGGTTAAACTGCTTAAGCACGACGAACATGCCCGATGAATTCGAGTCATACGCTGTTTGTCGGCAGTGGTTAAGTTATGCGGAGTTGCTTACGCGCTCCGTGTCGATCGGCTCGACGTATGCTCGTACTAGTCGAGTTTGTCAAGCAACCAGGTTGACCCAATATATGTTCACCACGTATGGATGCCACTATTTGAATCTAAGGTACTAAACTGACTAGTGAAAACTTGTTTAACCTTGGTACCTCGATCCGCTAAGATTCATAAGACGAACATAGTGGTATAGGATACCGTGGTCGAGCTATCGGATTACGCCAGGGTGACGAGCCCACCCATAATGACTAGTGAACAACCTAAGCTCGTGAGCCAAATATGGTGTTATGGGACACTGTATTCGAGTTGTCGGCCTACAACTTGGTGACAAGCCATTAATAGTGACCTCGAGTATACTCTGAAATTGCACTAAGGCGACAAGCCTTTCCACAACAACTAGAGTATAAGCTAGGCCTGCATTGAGGTGACGAGCCCCTTTGTAACGACCTGAAATCACAAAATCATATGCTATTAACTAGGATTGACGACCCTAGAATGGATCATTGTTTGAGAAATGATATAAGAGAGGTGTCTTAGCTTCCCAATCCTGCTGTATGAAAAGGTCTAATAAGAACTCGGTAATCATACTCATGCACCGCATTGCATATGCCTTTGGCATGAAAGAGCACAGTGGGAATGATGCATGCCGTGATTGTTAGATGTTGTCGCAAGAGGGAGTGCAGGCGAGGGCATGCATCATTATAACATACTATACTTGCATTAATAAGAGTACTTATGACATGAGTGTTGTATTACTTTATCATTACTGCTTGAATGAATTAATAACATGTTAACCTTTACTTTATGATTCTACTGAGTTGATTACTCACTCCCACGTTTTGGGACGATGCTTTAAACACCAATCAGACTCTGTTGTATATGCAAATGATGGCAATGCTTTCGAGGCAGAGCCAGACTTTTATGATGACGAGGAGGAGTTCTCCTATATGCAGTTATCAAGCGGGTTTATGTATAACTCTCTGAACGACAGGGTTCACTGGGATGTTGACTAGATGACATTACACATTTTTTATATTTTAAAATTTTACATGTAATTATTTGACCTGGTAATATGATCATACTCAGGAGACTTACCTTCATTTATATGCTCTATACACTTATCACAGTCTTCCACTTGCGTAATTAATCGTCTCTAGGTATGATATGTTTTTTTGGTATAATCCTACTCATGTTTAATGCACTAATATAAACAACATCTAATCATCATTATCTATGTTGCATAAGTGATGTATTGGAACTCGAGAGTTGGGATCCTGCTCGACTCTCGATTTTCAGGGCATTACAAGTTGGTAGCAGAGCATGATTTGGATTAAACTGGACCTGGGTTATGGTACCATGATGTACCTAACGTATTCTGACTTAGGAGGGTGTGATATAATGTAGAAATAATCGTAGAACTCCCAGTTTCGCTTATCGATAGAATCGATTGAAGTTGACCCTTGGAATTGGGGTCCGTATGCATTTGAGATTATAAATGGTGACCTCAGATCTTTGTTAGGCCATCAATTGACGGGTTCAGACCAAAATTCTACCTATTCCACATCCAAACAACCTGAAAAGTGCGAATATATGCAAGATAGGGACCCGAACCATTTCAAACAGTCGAGGGGGCCCAAATTACACAAAATGGTGGGACCCAGGGGGGTTTCCTCGCACATACGACACCCCGGGAGGGGGATGACCACTGTCTAACAGCGGTGGCACCCTACCAACTGCGGTCGACCTCGCCTAGGTTGGTCCGGGCCGTAGCGGACCGGCGTCTGGCCGACCTCCCAACATGTGTGGGGCCCACCAACTCACGTGGGGACACCTAAATCACTCCCATTTGCTCTCCTTTTCCCTCATACACACCTCCAAGCTTTCCTTTTCCTCTACAAACTCTTTTTACCCTATCAAATCTCCTCTTCATTCTCTAATTTTTTCTTTTTCCTTCATCACATACACACCTCCATCACCTTCATCAAAAAAATCCATCTCCTATCTCCCCCATTTTCTCCCTTTTGAGCACACAAGACCATATTTGTGTCTCATACCTCTCCAAATCCCACAACCCATCCTATCCTCCATTGTTATTTCATTCAAATGGCCCTTTTCGAGCTCGTAACGGCCATTTTCTCTCTTTCCACCATTCTTTTCCTCATGGGAAAGAAGAGAGTTCCTGCGGATGAAGCCGGGCCTAACCGCCCTACCCGTCCGAGGAAGAAGTCGAGCACCGAGGTTAGCACAAGCGTCGCCTAAGAATGAAGGTTGAAGGGGGAGCTCGATCCCCAGCTCCCGCTTGAGCAAGTTCTACCGGCGGGCTTTGAACATGGCCGTTTTGGTGGCCATAAAATCGTGTTTGAGACCCACGTAGACGAGAAGCTATCTGGACATTATTCGATGATGGACTACTTGGTGGACGCCGAGTGGGGTCCCATATTCGAGGGTAAGTCTCACACATGTGAGAATATGATTCGAGCCTTCTACGCGCATATATGGGACCCTACGCTGGAGCCTCTACAGTTCAAGATCCTATTTGGAAGGAGGGAAGCAACAGTTGATGTGGGGTTGGTATCCCGGCTCATGAGAATCCCACATGGAGAGGTCCACACTAGCGATAAGCCTCTCAAGAATGCGCGAGAAAGGGATCACCGCATGCGCTACCTCTGCAGTCGATTAACTCATTGGAAGGAAGGCAAAAGCCTCCCGGCGTCAGAAATGATAGATGATTTTTGCTTGCTTCATCACATATTCACGTATAACATGTACCCTAGGTGGGGAAACCGTACTGAATGATAGATGATTTTTGCTAATCGCTGCACACGCTACCTTTACAGCCGATTAGCTCATTGGAAGGAAGGCAGAAGCCTCCTGGCATCGAAAATGATAGATGATTTTTGCTTGCTTCATCACATATTCACGTATAATGTGTACCCTAGGTGGGGCAACCGTACTGAATGCACTCGATTGATGGTAGATTTCCTATTTAGGGTTGGGCAGGGAGACAAGCTATGTTTACCTATGTTCACCTCACTACAGATAATCCAGACGGTGCGTTCTCCTAGGAATGATGTCTTGCTTCCATTTGGCTGACTCATATGCAAGATTGCTTGAGAGTTCGCCTTCAGACTCAATATGGATGACCTTACGTCGATCCACTACATTACTAAGACTACGCTCAACAACATGAGGATTAGCCCGCGACAACGTCAAGCTCGACTTGATGAGTATGGGGACGAAACCGAGAGTGAAGAGGAAGCGAATGAGTCAGAGAAAGGAGGTGAAGAAGGAGAGAGTGGGGACGAGGAAGAGGAGGCCCCAGGCTCTGATGAGAGCTCTCCTCCTACTGCTCAGGCACATGACAGCGATCAGGCTACCAGGGAAGCCCACTTGGCTCAACTTGAAGAGGGCCAAGCCACCTTGAGGCAGGAGATTCAGGAGACTCGGACTGAAGTAAGGTGGAAGCTTGAAGAGAACGAGGCCTTCATGAAACGAAAATTCAAGAAGGTGTCTCGCACCTTGAGGGCTATCCTATATTGTGTACAGGACAAGGGTGCACCACCATTATCACCAGACTCAGATGACTAGTTGTACATATAGTCGACTTCTAGTTTGTTCTTGTTGCTTGTTCTCTTCTTATTTCTATGTATAGCCTTGCTAAGCATAGTAGTGTGGTCGTTTGGTAGTATGTTTAGTATCTGAAACCGTGATTGTATTAGCTCACATGCATCTTCTGTCATGATTCATGTAATACGGCATCTCATGTATTGTGACAATTTTGGTAAATGAAGTGCATGGAGTTTCTTAAGCTGTTTAAGAATGTTTTGTGGTTGAGTTTGTGAGTATGCTAAATTTGACCTGGGTTGTACCCTATGTTGTGTATAAGGAATGCCACCTCAGGCCGCATGGAGTTTGATCGGCACATCTCACTTTTGACAATTCGATTGACGGGGCACCTCCCCTGAGCGATAGCCAGATGGACCCTAGTTTGGGGCCGACTCTAGATACTATGCCAGATTCTCAGCCGACCATTGGCCCCACTAATGGGCTGACACCTATTGCATCACTGGTTCCAGAACAGAACCGTGCGTCTACTTCGACGTCATACATGTCTCAGTCTGCTCCCCCTACTGATAGGTTGGAGCAAATGATGCTCTTGATGCAGCAGCAACAACAGCAGCAGCAGTAATTTTTTACCACTATGGCAGAAATCTTTACCTAGAGCATGGATGTGGCTCAGCCTGCTCCATTTGTGCCCCCTGCTAGGAATGCGGGTGCTAGCGGCCTTTTCGAGCGATTCCAACGCTTACGACCTCCTACCTTTGCGAGTACTCACTGAGCCGAGTAGGACGAGTATTGGCTTGACCACATATTTAAGATACTGAAGCTGCTGCATTGTACTGAGGCAGAGCAGGTTGAGCTAGTTACATTCATATTCGAGGAGGCCAACCTTTGGTGGCACAACGTTCTTAGGACCATCGTTGTTGGATACGTGTGGACGTGGGAGGCTTTTAAGATACACTTTCATGAAAAATATTTCCCCCTCATGTACCGCCATAAGAAGGAGAGTGATTTCCTTCGCCTCTGACAGGGAGGCATGACAGTGGCAGAGTATGAGAATAGGTTCACGGAGCTAGCTAGGTATGCTTCTCTGATTCTTCCCGATCAACTGATGAGGATGTGGTGCTTCTCTGAGGGTCTGCGACCCGAGATTCGCTCGAAGATGTGTTGCGCTAGCATTTTCATCTATGCTAAGCTAGTAAGCATGTCTCTTCGATATGAGCAGGATGGGGATAGATTGACTCATACTCGCGTGCCTATGGCTCCAAGGTCAAGGCCAGATTTGCCGAGTAGGCCGTTCCTTGGTAAGAGGTCGGGTGCAGATTCGCCTCCTAGGCTTCCGGCTCTCCCGACTCAGCTGAGGCGACCAAACGTATTGTGCGCCTACTGCAAGAGGCCAGGCCACACTGACACATATTATTTCACCCGCATGAGGGACAAGAATTCTCGCCGCTTTAGAGGATCAACCGCCAGCTCCCTCAGACAATTACAGCTCCACCTCTCCGGTCAGCACCAACACATTCATCATTTCAGCCACCTGCACCTCGATTCAGGCCGCCTCAGTGACCTATGGCACCTCCGCCTAACCGTTCTCAGCAGACGCGTGTGCATGCCCTTGCCGCAGAAGCGTCAAATTCAGTAGCCATAGTGCCTCTAGCTTTTGAGGTCACTTCCCAGATCCAAGGTACTCCAGTTTTCTTGTTAATGGACAGTGGGTCCACTATTTCAGCGATATCATGTTCTGCAATCAAGTGCATAGGGTTGAATACGACCCCGATGGTTGGGGTGAGAGTTATTGCAGCCTTAGGAAATTTTACAGATGCCACTATGATGTGTGAGGGTTACTTGATCGATCTAGGGAGCAAGACGATATGCATTGACCTGATCGTCACCACGATATACCATTTCGACGTCATCCTTGGCATGGATTGGCTTACAGAAATGAGGGTCGAAATCGACTGCAAGACCCAACCAGTGACAGCTCACGGGCCTAAGGGCACGACCTTTACTTTTCCCGTGCAGGTCATTTGCCCTTTTCAAGTTCTTTATTATGCTTCCTTATTGAGGAATGGTGATGGTCCAGCACTTGAAACCACACCTGTAGTTCGAGATTTTAAGGATATGTTCAAAAGATACCAGGGTTGCCTCCTCAACGCGAGATCGATTTGACTATAAATCTAGCGCCAGGAGCGATGCCCATTTCATTGCCAATGTATCGTATGCCTCTGTGTGAGATGGAGGAGCTGAGGCAACAGATCGATGATCTGTTGGATGCTGGATTCATATGACCTAGCGTGTCTCTATGGGGAGCACCTGTGTTGTTTGTAAAGAAGAAAGATGGATCACTGCGGTTGTGTATGTTATCGCAGGCTAAACCAGGTGAAGGTGAAGAAAAAATATCCTCTACCTAGGATAGATGATCTGTTTGACCAGTTGAAGGGGGCACAATATTTTTTAAAGATCGATCTACAGACAGGGTATCATCAGTTATGTGTCTGGGATGAGGACGTGCAGAAGATGGCTTTCAGGACAAGTTTTAGACATTACGAGTTTCTTGTGATGTCGTTCAGCCTTACGAATGCACCGGCTGTGGTCATGGACTTGATGAACTGGGTATTTCGGCTGTTTCTTTTCCGATTCATCATCATGTTCATTGATAACATCCTGATATACTTTAAGAGTCGGGAAGAGCACGAGGAGCACCTACGAGTAGTCTTTGATACTCTCAGGAAGAACTAGTTGTTTGCACAGTACAAGAAGTGCGACTTCTAAAAGGAAGAAGTCAAGTTCTTGGGACATGTGGTGTCCAAGGAAGGAATAGCCGTGGACCTTGCCAAGGTAGGCGTAGTTCAAGACTAGGAGCAGCCCAGTTCGATTACCGAGGTAAGGAGTTTCCTTGGCCTGAAAGGTTACTATCGATGATTCATTCGGGACTTTTCCAAGATAGTCAGACCTTTGTCTCAGTTGACTCGGAAAGATCTCAAGTTTACCTAGAATTAAAAGGCAGAAGCAGCTTTCCTGGAGCTAAAGGATAAGTTGATGTCTGCCCTTGTGTTAGTATTTCTAGAGCAAGGGGTCAAGTATACCATATACACTGACACGTCCCGTGTTGGTTTAGGTTGCGTCCTTATGTAGAAGGACAAAATGATTGCCTTTGCATCGAGGAAGTTGAGGAAACATGAGGAGAACTACCCTACGCACAACCTGGAATTAGCGGCTGTCATCTTTGCACTGAAGCTCTAGAGACATTACCTCTATGGAGAAGAGTACGATCTCTTTTGCGACCATAAGAGCCTCAGATACATATTCACGCAACAGGACTTGAATAGAGGCAGCGGCGATGAATGGAAACCTTGAAGAACTTCAAGTTCGAGGTCCCTTACCATCCTGGTAAGGCTAACCTTATGGAAGACGCTTTGAGCCGCAAGAACACTATAGCATTTGCGGCTCCGCTTATGATAGCAAAGTGGGATATAGTAGAGTTTGTGTGAGACTTTGAGAAGAAACTTATAGTAGAGGAGCTGTATGAGAGCATCGCGCATATTTGAGTTTGGCAGCTTATCGATGACCGTATCATTACGGCTCAGAAGGAAGATGAAGAGTTGACAGAGTTGAGGAAGCGGGTTAGCGACGATAAAGGCGCCGAGTAGAGAGTTGGTACGGATGGGGGCTTACGTTACCTTGGCCGCCTATGTGTCCCAAATCTTCATAACTTGAGATGTGAGGTTCTCGAGGCTGCGCACAATTCGAAGATGGTGATGCACCCTGGTAGTACGAAGATGTATCAGGATATGAAGAGGTCATACTGGTGGGACAACATGAAGACCCACATAGCAGATTATGTGTCCCGTTGTCTCATGAACTAGCAAGTTAAGGCTGAGCATCACCAACCTCCTGGACTTCTTCAGCCCATGCCCATAGTGGAATGGAAGTGGGACTTCATCTATATGGACTTTATCTCAAGTCTACCAAAGACGAGGAAGGGACGTGACTCCATTTGGGTGATCATGGACCGGTTGACAAAATCGGCTCACTTTCTCCCTATCGGAGTTTTAAACTCTACAGACGAGTTGGCAAGATTGTACATCAAGGAGATTGTACGTCTGCATGGAGTTCCCCTGTAAATCGTGTCGGACCAAGACACGCGATTCACATCTATCTTCTAGACTCTTATATAGAAAGCAATGGGTGTGAAGCTGAAGTTTAGTACCGCGTTCCACCTACAAACTGACGGGCAAATGAAATGAGTAAATCAGGTATTGAAAGATATGTTGCGAGCTTATGTGCTGGATTTCAAGGATAGTTGGGATGACTGTCTTCCTTATACAAAGTTCGCATATAACAATAGCTTCCAAGCGAGTATTAGCATGGCTCCCTATGAGGCCTTATATGGGTGCCCCTGTCGAGCACCGTATTGCTGGGAAGAGGTTGGTGAGAAGAGCCTGATTGGCCCAGATTTGGTTTAGACGACCTCAGAGAAGATCGACATTATCAGGCATCGACTTCTGACAGCATATAGTAGACAGAAGAGCTACAACGACACGAGGCAGCGACCGCTAGAGTTCGAGGTCAGGGACCATGTATTCATTAGGGTTTCCCCCATGAAGGGAGTTCTTCGATTTGAGAAGAAGGGGAAGCTCACACCGCGATTCATTAGCCTATTACAGATACTGGATCGAGTAGGGGTGGTAGCGTACCACCTGGCTTTGCCCACACTACTCATAGGCGTGCACAACGTATTTCATGTATCTATGCTGAAGAAATACGTTCCTGATCCTTCGCACATTATCATATGGGAGCAGGTGCAATTGAGCGAGGATGCTACATATGTATTGCGTTCGACGCGCATCCTAGATAGGAAGGAGCAGGTGTTGCGCAGTAAGGTGATTCCACTTGTGAAGGTACTGTGGACACATCATACTGAAGAGGAGGCTACTTGGGAGACAGAAGCTGAGGTTCGTAAGAACTACCCTCAGATTCTTAAGGAGTACGAAAAGGTACTAATTTCAAGGATAAAATTTTTCTTTAAGGGGGGTACATTGTAACATCTCGAAAAAATTCGTACAAAGACTCGAATACCACCTCAAGTAGAAATCACTTAAGAACAAATCCTTTAGAAATTAGTTGTGAATTAACTAAGTGTTAAACTAGATTATCTGTAAAATTAGCACTAATCACTTTAAATACAAACTCAAGATCCAAAACTAGTAGAACCATTGATGCTACATTACCCTGAAACTTAAGATCCATCTCAAAATCCAGTTGCTTTCAGGAGCATCATAAAACTCCATATCAGACTTAGACCGTGCGTCGAAAGTCCGATTACCCCGAAACTATACGGATATGACTGCCTTGTTGGACTTGACCACCGTCTCGGAAATCAAGTCCTAACGGTACCTAGAAACGCACAACTTGAGCCCGGAGCGAAGTATGTGAGAAACGTGAATATCTTTATGAAATGAATTGAAACTTAAGTGAATTGAGTCGGTTCGCTTGCAGGCTGAATCTAAGGATTCAGACCGTTGGAATCTGACCCAATTACACCCTCGGATCAGGAAAAATTTTCAACACATGTCAGAGTACTTGTGGCCCTGATCGAGTGTCGATGACCGTTGAGCTGAAACTGGTCCGCCACAGTCGATCCCCAAACCTAATCGGACTGAAAACTTAGCCTGACCTAAATCCATTGTCAGGGAGCTTAAGTTCAACTCCATGTAGAAAATAGGCCTCCAGACCAGATCTGTTAGACCAAAACGGCTAGTATTTAGCTATAACCTAAGTATACCATGGCCAAGGGGCCATTCTCATCAGTTCTGGGCCTATATAAGGGCCTTAAACCCTTTCTCTCCCTTGTCATACGAATTTTCTAAAATCTTAAGGGAGAGAATAAAAGAAAGAGAAGGAAAGAGAGAGAAAGTGGGAGAGAGAGTTAGGGTTGCTCTTGGGATTTGATCCCTACTACTCCGCATGCTTAACCGCCACGTTTATATCGCTATACTGGCGATTTCGACTCCGTACTTGGGTAAGAAATCCAAACCCTATTTTGTTTTAGATATTCAAATATAGTAGAAGGTTCAGTAGTTAACTTATTACATGTTATGGGTTGTCGTTGGGCTATAAACGAGGACTTAGCATTTAAACTGAGTTCGTTACGAGTATACTGGCGAAAGGTGCGGATTATAAATGTTTAGGTTATGGTTTTCAAGGCTTTCAATGTCAGTAATGATTTATGACTGACTTGATTGTTGTCACATGTGCGTAGATACGACGTTTTCTATATAATACGTATATGTATAAACTATGTTATTTTTAATACATTCCATGTGTTTGTTAAAATGCTTGAATGAGTATGGAATTATGATTTATGTTTGTTATATTTATTGACTGAGAATACATGATTGTAGTACGTATAGTGAACCCCTTGAAAACGAAATTGCTATAATACCTATTATAATTACCGTATTACATGTACATGATATGTGTAGTATAAGTGTTTGATAAAATGCCTGAGTGTGAAAATGCTTGCGTAAATGCGTGTAATGAGGGTGTTGAGATGGGATCCTTAACTCTTTTATCTATGGTTATAGAATACTTTATACAACTTATCTTGCTACTATGTGCATTAAAGATGAAATGCTTAAGTACGATACATGTGTAGTATGTGTTTTGTTGAATTGCTTAGAGTAAGATTTATAATTGATTTTAGCTTTCACATGCTGTCCTTGGTTAGTACATGCGTATACTATTATTTGGATTGAGTTTGGGGCTACGATGTAGTCCAAGCAATCGGTAAATGTTTGTGAACGGTGGTTGAACTGCTTAACCACGACGGACACGCCCGATGAATCTGAGTCATACGCTGCTTGTCGGCAGTAATTAGGCCACGCAGAGTTGCTTACATGCTCCATGTCGATCGGCTTGATGTATACTCATACTAGTCGAGTTTGTTAAGCAACCCGATTGACCCAATGTATGTTCACCATATATGGACGCCACTGCTTGAATCTAAGGTACCAAACTAACCAGTGAAAACCCATTTAACCTTAGTACCTCGATCCGCTAAGACTCATGAGGTAGACATGGTGGTATGGGACACCGTGGTCGAGCTGTCAGCCTACGCTAGGGTGACATGCCCACTCGTAGTGACCAATGAACAACCTAAGCTTGTGAGCCGAATACGGTGGTATGAGACACTGTATTCGAGCTGTCGGCCTACGACTTGGTGACAAGCCATTAGTAGTGACCTCGAGTATACTCTGAGACTGCGCTGAGGCGACTAGCATTTCCACAGCAACTAAAGTATAGGTTAGGCCTGCATTGAAGTGACGAGCCCCTTTGTAGCAACTTGTAACCGCAACATCGTATGATATTAGTTAGGACTGACGACTCTAGAATGGATCATTGTTTGAAAAATGATATAAGGGAGGTGCCTTAGCTTTCCAATCCTGCTGTATGAAAAGATCTAATAAGAACTCTATAATCATACTCATGCACCGCATTACATGTGCCTTTGGTGTGGAAAAGCACAGTGGGAATGGTACATGCCGTAATCGTTAGATGTTGTCGCAAGAGGGAGTGCAAACGAGGGCATGCATCATTATAATATATCATACTTGCATTAATAAGAGTACTTAGGACATGAGTGTTGTACTGTTTTATCATTACTGCTTGACTGAATTGATAACATGTTAACCTTTGCTTTATGATTCCACTAAGTTGATTACTCACTCTCACGTTTTGGAACGGTGCTTTAAACACCAACCAGATCCAGTTGTAGATGCAGATGATAGCAATGCTTTCGAGGCAGAGTCGGACTTTTATGATGATGAGGAGGAGTTCTCCTATATGCAGTTATCAAGCGGGTTTATGTAGACCACTCTAAACGACAGGGTTCACTGGGATGCTGACTAGATGACATTACACATTTTGTATATTTTAAAATTTTACATGTAATTATTTGACCTGGTAATATGATCATACTCAGGAGACTTATTTTCACTTATATGCTCTATACACTTATCACAGTCTTCCGCTTGCATAAGTAATTGTTTCTGGGTATGATGTGCTGTTTTAGTATAATCTCACTCATATTTAATGCACTGATACAGACAACATCTAATCATCATTATCTATGTTGCATAAGTGATGTATTGGAACTCGGGAGTTGGGCTTCTGCTTAACTCCTGATTTTCAGGGTGTTACAATACCGTATATCCATGACTATTGTAAAATGCATAGTTGTATCTTTGCTTCATTTATTCAGTTCGTTTTCATGTAAGGGTATCGCCAAGGGGACTTTCATCCATAGTAAATTTATATAGACTGAGAAAAAAAAAAACCTAAAGGAGTCGCTGCAAATCCAAATGCAATTTGGCCAATCTTCTATCATCCCACATCTCTCTCTTTATAGTACCACCACCTGGAGATGAGAAAAGAGCTCATATATTGGAGAAATATAGAAAGAAAGCTGCTTAAAGAACCAAGTACATCCAACCGTGAAAAATTAAGGGTGTGTATGAATGCTTGATTGAAATGAATTGCAATTTTCACTTAATCACTGTTAGAGGAAATGACAAAGTGGGGGCAGCATTACTTTAATTTACCCATAATAGCAAATCCATGCATTTGATGTTGGACTTGGATCTAATTGCAATTTGGGACCAATCCCCCATCATAAATGAAATGGACAAAACCAACATTAGTCATTTTCCCTTAATTGAATTGAATGATTGCAATCCAATTTGATTGAATATCCAAATGCAAACTGTCCAATTTAGCTGAAACTGTTAGTTTGATAAAGTGTAAATAACCAAGCTAATTGTAATGATTTTAAGAAGGAAGCTTTTAATGGCAGGGCGTTCAATCACCACTGTTTGATTTGTTTCAATTTTAGCATAATGTCCTAAAATGATCTGGAAATATGGACGGGCAAGGTGGATATAGAATACATACATCAAAGTAGGCCCACAGTAAGGGCCATACCATCTTGAGTGAGTCCCAGGTCTCACCAAATCTGGTCTCATTTCTAACCATGGGTGTGTTTGGTAAACCTTTTTTTTTATTATTACTTTATAGTATTTTATTTTATACACATGCACCATGGGATTTCACCACCATGGGTACTCGAACCCTTGACCCGGCGTTGAAACTCCAAGGAGTCTACCACCCGGGTGTGTTAGGTAAACTTAGTAAAAAGAGTTTGAATTGAATTTAAGTACTGAATTTTAAGGATTGATAATTGCTAGAATGCTTGTTTGGTAAACTGTCTCAAAAAAATTCCTGACGCTGAAATTCATGTTTGGTAAGGACACAAAAGTAGTGCCTTTAACCTGTATTGCATATGATGCTCTATGGGGCCAGCATAATGTATGTGTTTAATTCACACACTCTTTCTATTTTGCTAGATTATTTTAGAGCATGAGCCAAAATTGAAGCAGGTCCAATTCTCAGGTGGACCACACTGCATGAAATAGTGGCATGATCGCTCACAGTTAGAATTTCTTGTAGGCTATAGAAGTTTTGGTCTAAGCTAATATTTGTTAATCCCTTCATCCAGCCTGCTTGGCCTAATCAACCCACCCTAAAGAAGGTAAACACTATGGTAAGCCCTAAGAAGCTTTTGATGGTGGCTATTCAATCACTTTCCTATAGCAAAGTCTACCCACGATTTGGATTTGCCATGTTGTTTGAGCTCATGCCTTAAAATGATATGAAAAAATAGATGTACCATGCAATCTGCTCAAAAAACATGGCAAATCCAAATCGTGGGTAGACTATGCTATAGGAAAGTGACTGAATAGTGTGTGTGTTTATATATATACAGAGGGAAAAGGTACAATGCGCTCAAGCTCATAGCTCTGTCCCATGTGGTTGAGCTGTGTGGGCCCCACCGTGATGCCTTTCGAACATCTACCCCATCAGTCAGATGCGCCACTCCACCATGGACCTGGGTCACAAAAATCAAGTCAATCCGTGACTTTTGTGGGCCACACCACATACAAAAGTGGAGAGGAGCCGTGCAACCATTAAAACATTCATAATCATTTTTGGGGCCCACAAAAGATGTGGTTTGCAAATCCAACCCATCCATTATGTGTATCCCACTTGTATAAGGGTTCAGACCAAGTTTCAGCAGCATTCAAAACTCAGGTGGGCCCCACCAAGTGCTTTTATATGTTTTAACGGTGTCTTCACATGATTTTAGATGGTATGGCCAACCTGAGTTACATATACGACTGATTTTTGGGATATCCCATTATTTAAAGGGGAACCATCAAATGCACGGTGTTGATGGTCGACATGCATCACAGTGGGGCCCACATAGCTCAACCTCACGATAAGCTTATAGTGAGCTCTAGCGCATAGCACCTTTTCCCACATATATATATATATATATATATATATATATATATACACACACACACACACACACACACACACTTACCTACGACCCTCACCTACCCCTTACCTACGATAGTACGTATTACCTACGAACTTTTTTGAGAACCCATATACGTGATGTAGATCTAAAATTTGAACCGTTCATGTGAAGCAGCACCTCGTGAAACCCACTGGGCCCAAGTTTTACTTTGATCTAAAACTTTGATGGGCCATGAAAAATGAAAACAGTTTCCTCCCTTGATTTTCATTTCTCTTTGTTATGGCCCACTAGAATTTTAGATCAGGGTGAAAATTTGCCACATGAGGTTTCATGGGATTCCGCATCACATGGACCGTTCAGATTAGACATCCATGGCACGTGTGCAAAGGTGTGCACGTGCGTACATGCAAAGGGGAGCATGACTCATATATATATATATATATATATATATATATATATATATATATATATATATATATATATATATATATATATATATATATATATATAAATTCTTATTTAACAGCCTCATGAATCGGTGGACATTTTCATCATTTTAGGAAAAATCAATCTTCAAACTAAACTAATGGATATTAGAGAAAACTAATAGAAGATATCTGCTTCAGCAACTTTATTAATGGGGAAGTTTGATGAAAACGTAATTAAAAAAGGTAGTACGAGCGTATATGTACTATTTTGTAAATTTTCCTATAATTAAATATTTTCAACTCTTCTATGAAGCAGATTGTGTTCAAATCCGATGGACAATAAACCTTTGGAACAGATCTCCTGTGGGGCCCACCGTGATGTAGCTATTTATCCACTCAATCCAATTTCTTAGATCATTTTAAGATATGAGTCCAAAAATGAAGCAGATCCAACGATCAAGTGGACCACACCAGAGATGACTCTTGCATTTATTGATTCGTGCATTAATGCATCTTGCATTAACCAAGCTCGCTATTTAGTGTGGCCCACTTGAGCATTAGATCTGCTTCATTTTTGGGTTCATTCCTTAAAATGATCTGAAAAAATGAAAGGACGGCATGGATAAATAGATATACCATAGTAGGCCCCACAGGGCTCATACATTCTAGATGCGTATGACCGATGCGGACCAAGAGTTGATAAAAAGACGGCCAGTTTAATTAAAAGTAGGCCGATCCATGTATCTGATGCACCGTCAAAAAAGCACCAGCATCCATAACGCATCAGTACGAGATAAGAGCGTACGGAGTAAACTCAGTTGGGCCCACTTTGAATGTATGTGGTCTATCAACGCCATCCATCCGTTTTTCCATCTAATTTAAGGGGTTGAGCCCAAAATTGAAGCATATCCAGAGATCAAGTGGATCATACCACAATAAACAGTGGGGATAATGATTTCCACCATTGAAACCTTGCTAGGCCCCACAGTCATGTCTATTTGTCATCCAATCTGTTCATAAGATCATACAAACATGGATGACAGGAAAACACAAATATAAACCTGAACCAAAACTTCCCAAGAAAGTTTCAACGGTAGAAGATCAATTCAACTGTTTCCTACGGTGTGGTCCATTTGAACATTGAATAAGCTTCCTTTTTGGATCAAGCCATGAACTTATCTGGAAAATGAATGAAAGGAGGGATAAAATACATAAATCATGGTGGACCTCACATAGTTTCCTCAGTACGCTAAGCGTAGTTACTCACTGCGCAATCCGCTTCCCTATCCAAACATTCAGGTAGGCCACATCAAAGGGATCAAGTGAAGAGTGGATGCTCACCCTTGAATTGCACAGCAGCCCACTTGAGTCGAAAACAAGCTAATTTTTATCTAGCCCTTCAAGTGGACTGGATGAAGGGTCTGAACGGCATGGATTCTACATACACAACACGGTGGGCTACAGTGTCTAATCAACAGTGGTCCATCTGAGTTTTGGATCGGCAAGAGCGCATTAAAAAATAAAATAAAATAAAATCTCGACAGGTATTACCAATCTCCATTCGGGCCCCTATGTTTTCCCATAACCTTTCCATCAAATCTTCGATGGCATCAAGATCATTCTCGAGCTTTGTGACAAAATCCTGAAGGTAATCCACGTGCCTTTTTACAATGTGAATTAGAAGACTTCCAACAGTTATCACCAGCGGATTATCAGTTTCCTCTTCATTCATTTCCAACCGACTTTCAATAACCATCTCATCATTTCTAACCAGATTTTGATTCCCAGGAAAGACACCCAATTCGAGATTTGGAACCAAAGACATTGTAATCACCGAATTTTCAGTGATTCTAGCAGCAAGCCTAAGTCCGAAATTGCTGAGAGAAGGTCCTGACGAATTTACCCGAAGAAAAAGTGCCCCATTGACATGGTCACAAAATGGTCCGCCGCTAACCATCCTTGTAATGTCTCGGTGTCTCAGAGGCGGGCAGAGCATCTCACTAAAACTGTCCCTGAATGATATAAGCTTCTGATTTCGATCGGGAAGTTGTCCATGATACCAACAGAAACGATTCCTTGCATCTTCTGTGAGATCCCATCTCTTTCCAAAACAATTCCCCTGCCAATCGAATCTATAAGCTTTCCATACCACACCATCAGAGGTGTTTCTATCCATTTCTGCTGTATATGCAGTAGTTTGATCTCTAACAAGCTCCTGCAATTGTTGTTGGGGTTCCAGTGTGTGGCGGGTGCGTGTGTAAAATTTAAAAAAAAATAAAAAAATAAAAAAAATAAAAATAAAATAAAAAACTCCTGCAATTGTTGCTCTCTTTGAATGGTTCAATCCAAAGACTCACGTGATGGATCAAAATCCAATAATCAGATTCTGTCAGCAAAACCTCTGAACATTTGTTGTTTCTTATCTCTGAAATAGAAAAGAAAGATATTAGCATTACTCATCTGGTTATAAACAAAAAGAAAAGAATAGAAGAAGAGGAGGGAAATTTCTTATGTAACTAAGACCACTCATCATATCCAAACTAACTAATCCGGAAATAGTTTGACCCCAAAAATCTGCGAATAACGTTTCAAGGGAAAAAAAATTACCAAATTGGGAAAAAAAAAAAAAAAAAGAGAGACAATTTTAGATCAATAAAGTGAATTTGAAAAACCAGTTTATTTTCATGTAGACTCATTGCCAAACCCTACAAAAATCAATCAAAAAGAAATGCACATAATTTAGTATCAATAAAATGAATTTAAGAGGAATAATCTTCTTGGCTATTCATTCAAATGGATCAAGAGTTCAATGAGGACATTTCCCATAGAATTAGATATAGACGTGATTGCCGCTTGCCAATGGAATTTAAGGGAACATTTTAAGAGGAAGGTTAGCTTCTCGAAGGTTGGAAGGACTCCAAAGTTAGAGCGATTGGAACCGGTTCACACTATAACGCGTGGGGACCAATTAAGGTATCCTCCCTCGATGACTTTCTTTATTTTATTATAGTTATTGATGATGCTAGTGAAAAATTGTGGGTTTATTTCTTAAGCATAAATTATAAATATTTGATATGTTCAAGAAATGAAAAGTTTTGGTTGAGAATGAAACATGTCTAAAACCGAAGTATCTTAAATCAGATAATGGATAAGAGTATTGTATTGTGTTGTTAATGGAATCAAGAGATAGAAAATAACTCTAAGAATGCCAAAACAAAGCTGAGCGCATGATTGGAATCATTCTAAAGCATGCAAGGAGCATGAGAATTCATGTCGAATTGCCTAAACAATTTTGAATGGTGGATTGCCAGAGGAAGAATGGACTACAAAAAGAGGTAAACTTGTCGCATTTAAAAGTATTTGGTTGTATATCTTATGTCGATATAAATTATGAGAATAAGACCAAGCTTGATCCTAAGTCCATAGGGTGCACATTCATTGGATATGGTCTTAATGATTTTGGTTATCAATCTTGGGATGTTAAAAAAAAAATCATTAGAAGTAAGGATATGATATTCAATGAAATTGTCATGCATAGGCATAAGTAGAACAACTAGTAAGAAGAGAAAACTAAGCATAACAAGTTTGTATTACTTGATGAGATATCTAATAAGGATGTTTTGAGGTCACAATCTGTTATTCTCCTTCTCTGCATTATTTGTCGTTGACTGATAATGGTGAACCATAATGTTATGAAGAGGCTTTATAGGTTGAGACCATAGACAAGTAGGAGCAGGTTATAAATGATGAGATGGATTCTTTGATATCAAATCAGACATGGGACCTAGTCTATGTTTCTGATAGATGTCTTAAATCTGTTTAGCATGGGCATGATGCCATCGGGTATTTTTTGTATTTTCACCTCTGGTCACTGGACATATTTTGTCATTCTTCGATGACATCGAATGTTTTGCACAGATTTTTTGTGAAAACACAGATTTTACGATTTTTCCTTCCGATTTTGTTTAGGATTCTTTCTAAAACTATATATAGGGGTGTAAATGGGATTGAGAGGTATTATAAGGCTTCCTAAATTATTCCAGGGGTTTCTAAAAGGGTTCTAGGGTTTCAAAGGGGTGGAGCAAGGTTGAGATTCAAGGTTTTTCAAATCGGGTAAGCCTTCTCTCTTTATAATTTCTGCTTTCATAGTGAAAATCTGTCGCTTTGTGCCGTGGTTTTTTTTCAAAAGGATTTTTCATGTTAAATCTTTGTGTTCTCTTGTATCTGTTTGATGCTCTTGGATTGTTATCCTATATTCATCTCTGTGTGATTCCACCGTCAAATCCTAACAAGTGGTATCAGAGCAATCGTTGGGACACAGATTTGAATATGCAGGATTAGTATTAATGGGAAGCACTAGGTATGATATTGAGCAGTACTCAGGAAAAAATAACTTTGAGTTATGAAAGATAAAGATGATCAATTCCTTAACCAAGAAAGGTGAGGATGGTTCTCTTGAAGAAAGAAAGTCTACCATGACTGATAAAGAATGGAATACTCTTGATAAGAAGGCTTTATCCTCGATTCATTTATGTCTCACGGATGAGGTCCTTTATAATATTTTGAGGAACAAAACAGCAGCTATTTTATTGGCAAAGTTAGAGGATATTTATGCTAAAAAAATTCATTAAGAATCACCTACACTTGAAGGTACAGTTATTCACCTTCAGATTGGCAAGGGGTGGAGATGTGGAGGCCCACATCAGTAATTTTAATAAACTAATTTGTAAATTGCTGGACATGGAAGAAGTGATCAAAGATGAAGATCAGACATTTATATTGTTGAATACTATACTACCATCGTATGAGTCATTCAGGGACTCATTGTGCACCGAAAATGAAATCCTAAATGTGGACACCGTTATCTCAGCCCTTCAAGGGAAGGTTATGAGAAAGATGAACGGTGGCTTGGGGTCATCTTTTGATGCACTGTTTACAAATGACAGAAATACTGAGTGAGGTACAGGATCTTCAAGACCTAGATCTAAATCTAAGGGTAAGAGCAAAGAAAAACTAAAGTGCTAGAACTGTGGGATGACTACACATAAAAAAGGATTGTAATAATCCTAAAGTGAAGAAAGAAAAGTTAGAGGCTTCTTTCAGGGAGGTCAATGTTGTCACATCTAATGAAGAAATAAGTGAAAGTGATGTTCTATCTGTGTCTATGATTGGACACTTGCACGACAATCTTATAGATGAGTGGATCTTTAACATAGGAGCAACAGATCACATGACTCCTCATCAGAGTTGGTTCGCTAGTTATAAAGAATGCGATGGTAGACATATCTTTATGGGCAATAACAATGGCTGTAATGTTGTGGTCATTGGTACTATGAGCATCAAGATGTTTTGTGGGATAGAGCGTACGTTGACTGATGTCAGGCGAGTTTCTGATATGAAGAAAAGTCTAATTTCTCTCAATGCAGTTGAGGCTATAAGGTGCAAGTTCACTGGTATTGGTGGTGTCCTTAAAGTTTCAAAATGGGCACTCATGGTTATGAGAGCACAAAGGTATAAAAATCTTTACAGGTTGATCAGGAACACTTCAGCAAGTGGAGCGGCAGCGGCTGTTGTAGATTCCATGTCTGTACATATGTGGCATGCTCGTCTGGGCCACATGAGCGAGTGGGGCATAAAGGTACTATCTGATTATTGTTTGATTCCAGCTGTTAAGAATTCTGATTTAGATATATGTGAGCATTGTATATATGGTAAACAATCTAGATTATCTTTTAAATCTGGAAAACATGTATGTAAGGGAGTGCTTGATTATGTGCACTTTGACGTATGGGGGTCATCGCCAGAAGTTTCCATTGGGGGGTCGTCATGGTTTGTTTCATTTATTAATGACTACTCCAAGAAATTTTGAGTTTATTTCATGAAACTTAAATCCAAAGTTTTCACCATATTCAAACAATGAAAGACAATGGAAAAACAGTCATGGAGAAAAATAAAAATTTTGAGTACTGACCATGGTGAAGAATTTACTTCCACTGAGTTTAATGAATATTGTAAGGATGAAAGGATCATTAAGCACAACACAGTGTGCTACACGCCCAAACAAAATAGTGTAGTTGAGCAAATGAAATTGAATCTCTTGAAGAGGGCCCGATGCATGTTAAGTAATATTGTGTTGGGCAAAAACTTATGGACTGAGGCCATTAACACGACTTGCTATTTGGTAAACTGATCTCCGTCTACGGTAATTAAATATAATATCTCAGACGAAGTATGGAGTGGTCATAAACTGAACTACTTAGATTTACGTATATTTGGTTGTGAGGCTTACTCTCATGTACCGTCAATTGAGAGAGATAAGCTAAACTATAAAGCTAAAAAGTACATCTTTGTTAGTTATGATATTGATGTGAAAGGTTACAGGTTATTCGACAAGGTCACACGCAAGGTCATCACTAACCGTGACATCAGATTTGATGAAAGCTCCCTATTCAGCAAGAATGATCAAGAAGAGCTAGAGGAACTTGAAAGGTTAATCGTAGACGTATAAATTGATACAGATGATACTCAGGCAGAGATAAATGTACAGATAGAGGTACAGGAGCAAGTGGAGCAGCTACCTATGAGAAGAAACTCATCACATGATCGCAGGTTACCGGCAAGATACATTGACAACTCTAATATGACATATGTTGTCGTTACAGATGAGGGGGACCCGTCTACTATTCAGGAGTCTCTTAATGAGTTTAATGTAGAAAAGTGGAAGGCGGCTATGAATGATAAGATGGACTCATTACACAAAAATCACACATGTGAGCTAGTGGGCTTCCAGTGGGCTGAAAAGCGATCGGATGCAAGTGATTATTCAAAAGGAAATAGGATAGATATAAAGTAAGACTAGTAGTGAAGATGTATGCTCAGAGAAAGGGAATTGACTTCACAGATATATTTACGTCAGTAGTTAAGCAAGTATTTATCAGATTCATGTTGGCGTTAGTTTCCCAATACGATCTCGAGCTGAAATAAATGGATGTCAAGACCACATTCCTACTCAGAAAATTGAAAGAGCAGATCTACATGAAGTAACCAGGGGGCTACAAAGTTAAAGGGGCATAGAAAAATATTTGTAGGTTATTGAGGTCGTTGTACGGCTTGAAACAGTCGCATAGGCAGTGGTATAAAAAATTTGATTCTTTCATATTGAGTCAGAAATTTATTCGAAGTGAATACGATCATTGTGTCTATTATAAAAAACTGAGTGATAGCAAATTCATCATTCTAGTATTATATGTTGATGATATGTTGATCACATGTCATGATATATCTAAAATCAACGTACTAAAGACTTAGTTACCAGGGACATTCGATATGAAAGATATGGGGGCTGCAAAGAGAGTTCTCAACATAGATATTCATAAAGACAAGAAGAGGAGCAGGCTTTGGTTATCATAGGCAGAATATCTTAAAAATGTGTTAATCAAGTATGGGATGGACCAGGCAAAGCCAGTGAGCATTGCCCATGCAACTCACTTCATGCTTTCTTCAGAATAATGTCCTAAATCAAATGAGAAAAAATAGGTTATGTCTCATGTGTCTTACTCGAGTGTGGTTAGTAGTTTAATGTATGTCATGGTCTGTACGAGATCAAATATTTCACATGCAGTTAGTGTTGTGAGCAGATACATGTCAAACCCTGAAAAATAACATTGAAAAGTAGTGAAATGACTACTTTATACATTTGAGGTATGAAAGACAACGTTTTAACTTTTGAAAAGACATGGAAAAAGTTGGTAAGGTATGTGGATTCAGACTACGCAAGCAGTGTAAATTCCATAAAGTCGACTTCAGGTTACTCATTTGTACTAGCGGGTGGATCAATTAGTTGGATGTCGAAACTTCAATCTATGGTGGCTCTTTCCACAACAGAAGAAGAGTATATGGCAGTGATGGAAGTATGTAAGGAAGGTGTTTGGTTACGGGGTATGATAAATTGTTGGGACTTCAGCAGGAGGCCATGCCGATTAATTATGATAGGAAGAGCGCTATCAATTTGGATAAAAATTCTATTTATCAGTCTCATACTAAACACATTGATATTCGTTACCATTTTATCTAACAGGTGCTTAAGGAAGGAAGCATAATACTGGAGAAGATTCACACTAGCGTGAATCCAGTAGATATTCTCACCAAGGTTATTCCTACAAAGAAATTGAAGTTCTGTGCAACTTCTCTGGGCTTAGCGATGGCGTAAAAGGAGGACGGAGTGTGCACAGAAGCATTGATGAAGCTATGATGCAGGGTAGAGATAAAAGAAGAGGACAAGAAGTTATATATTTAAAAATTGAAGACATAGTGGAGATTGTTACTGACAGATGTCTTAAATCTGTTTAGCCTGGGCACGATGACATTGAGCAGGCTTCGATGTAATCGAAGCCAGTTCGATGACATCAAAGCCAGCTCAATGCCATCAGGTATTTTTTGTATTTTCACCTCTGGTCGCTAGACATATTTTTTCATTCTCCGATGACATCGAAGGTTGCTCGATGTCATCGAAGGTTTTGCACAGGTTTTTTACGAAAACGTAAATTTTATAATTTTTCCTTCCAATTTTGTTTAGATTCTTTCTAAAACTATATATAGGGGTGTAATGGGATTAGAAAGTATTCTAAAGCTTCCTAAACTATTCTAATGATTTTTAAAAGGGTTCTGAGGTTTCAAAGGGGTGGAGTAAGGTTGAGATTCAAGGTTGTTTGAATCGAGTAAGCCTTCTCTCTTTATAAGCCTTCTCTTTTTGTAATTTTTTCTTTCGTACTGAAGATCCGTCGCTTTGTGCAGTGGTTTTTTCCCGAAAGGGTGTTCCACGTTAAATCTTTGTGTTCTCTTGTGTTTGCTTGGTACTCTTAGATTGCTATCCTAGATTCATCTTTGTGTGATTCCACCGTCAAAATGCCAACAGTCTAGTTATCCAAGGAAAAGACAGCTTTGCATAACAAGTGGGTTTATAAATTGAAGGAAGAGAATGATGGTACTAAGTGATTCAATGCCATGTTGGTTATGAAAGGGTTTTAACTGGATGTAAAGGATTTGCACTTAGAATAATTATATATAAAAATAACTTTTTTTCATGGTGATTTTGACGAAGATATTTATATGCGTCAGCCATAGGGATGTGTTGCACCTAGCAAGGAGAACTATAAGTGCAAAAGTTTGTCAATTGGCATGCGTAATGTGCCGTCAAGTCCGATTACCCACAATGGTTGAAGACTTGAAGACTCGAAGATTGGCGATGATCAAGGCTAGAAGATTCACGTATATGAATCAATGCCTTGATAAACCTCAACTTTTTATACCCTAGAAACCTTGCTAAACCTAAAAATTAATCCTTTAGAAGGCCCCACCTTAATAGGAATATCTAAGGTACTTTAGCCTCAAGGAGATGCCCAAATGGACTTGACACAAAATAGAGCAAAAGTTTGAAAACTGAAAATTTATAGAGAAGCACAAACTCAATCATATCGAGGGGTCATCGATCGGTCATGACCGATCATGACCGATCGATGTCCCCTTAGCCCGATCGATTGAAAATGGTAAAAACAGTCCAACGACTTTACTGCCTATTTCAAATTACCTCGATTGATCGAAAGTGTTAAATTTTTCCAATGAGTTTATGACTTAAAATCGAATTAGTTCGATCGATCAAAGCCATCGTTTGATCGATCAATACTAACCGTATTCTGCCCATTTTGTAGTCACTGCAAACCAATTTAGTTAGGGCATTTAGGCATTTTAATGAGAATCTGATAGAGCTTTGGCTAGGTGTTTTCCTCTCCAAATCCATCCTCATTAGCTCTAGTCTCATTGAGTTCATTCTTCAATCCTTATTTCTTAAGAACATTTATGAGCATTCAAAGCTTGAATTGAATCATGAGTTCAAGCATTAATGGCCTGACCTGATTGAAATAAATAAATCCTTTGTCTAATGGCCATTGAATGCTAGCTTAGGTGAATCCTACAAATCCCTATAACACATAGAGTGGTTCAATTATCCTTCTTCCTAACCTTGGCATTACATTGGAAGATTCAAACAAGGTATTGTTCATGTGACCTAAAGAGGAGTTGATTCGTGTAAGAAGAGGCATCTTATCAGTGTGTTATCATGGGGCTTATCCAGCTAAGCAATTCTTAGTATTGGAGTCCATTTCTTGTGGAGATTTGGGTTCAAAGTTTAAAAACCTAACTTGCATTGTCAGTCTCCATGGGAGCCTCTGGCGGGAGTGAATGTTGTTAGTTATTGTGCAGGACTAGTGAGGAGTTTCAAATCCAAACTTCACAAGACCTTGTGTAGGCCAGTGACGAGTGTATATGTGTAACCCTTATGTATGATGTAAAGGTTAATGGTGAATTAACTTCAAACCATAAGAGATAGTGAAATCCAGTACACTCGAATTTGAGTGCGTTAGGGAATAGAGTAGACAAGTAATTGAACCACTATACATCGTGTGCAATGGGTTAAATGTTATTTTAACTATACTTGTGCTCATGGGTTGAATCTTTTTTTTTTTTAAGGTGGAGACTCACCACCAAATATTATTAATCCAACAGGGCCACATGTACAATTCTTCGGGCTGGCTCCAAAAGAGCCTCGCCCATCATTTACTCACAATCCTATACTACTATAAACACGGCCACACCTACCCAACCAGAAAAAGGGAAATAAAAGAGAAAAGAGAGCAAAAAAAAAAAAGGAAAAAAAGGATCTCCCACTAAGGTCATCAACCCAAGCCTGCTATATCTAGAACCAGGAAACCCCTGATGTGCCTCGGTATTTTCGAACGAGAAGTATAGAAAGAATTAGCCCAACCTTCACTGGCCATCCTGGCCAGAGTATCTGCCACTGAATTACCCTTACGAAAGGTATGCCTGAAATTGAAGTTGAGGCAGTGACTAAAGTGATGGATGGCACCTAACCTGTACCATATGTTCCAAAGGCAGCCGGCGAGGGTATCCGAAGCCGCTTCCACCACCACCATGGAGTCAGATTCAACAACTATATTGGAAAGGCCCAATTTGCTGCAGAGAGTGATACCATCAAGCATAGCCTGTGCCTCAGCAACCGTGTTGGAAGCAAGGCCATAATGCCTATAAAAGGCAAAAATAACCCGACCTTTGGAGTCTCTAACGACTCCTCCATCACCACTTTAGCCCGGATTCCCCCAGGAAGAACCATCCACGTTCAACTTCACCCAACCCTGGTTTTTTTTTTTTTTTTTTTTTTTGGGGGGGGGGGGGGGGTCGTCCATTTGACTACTGAAGGGCTAACAGAAATAATGACTTTACCCCTATTCAAATGAAGAGCTTGACGAGTGGCTTCATCTCTGAGGAACGTTGGGGCATTGTCGGGCAAGTGGTTTCCTAGTTTCTGCATCCATGGGTTGAATCTTTGTGAATGCTTAGTTAAAATGAAGCTTATGTGTTTATATCATTGCTTGCATGGATGTCACTATCTTGTTCTATAAACTTGGACATGTTGGTATACTTTGATTAAGTCTATTAGTTTATAATTTTTTTTAGTGGTTTATTGAACTTTAAATTAAAATTTTAAAAAAGTTTCTATTAATCACCCTCCCCCCTTCCTCTAGGACTTGGCCATATCTTCTAGTTCCTAGCATAACGGCATTTGATCTTAAACAACAATTTCAAGAATATGATATGTAAACTCAAAAAGAGTTTATATGGTTTGAAATGGGCCTCAAGATAGTGGTACAAGAAGTTTGATAGTTTTATGTCTACTAACGACTTTAAGAGATATCATGCTAGTCAAGGTTGTTATTTTAAGAAACTTGAAAATTTGTATCTCATACTTCTTTTGTATGTAGATGATATGCTTGTCGCAAGGTCAAGCATGCATGAGATTTCAAATTTCAAGGAATAATTGTCTAAGGAGTTTGTAATGAAGGATTTGGGTACTTTAAAATAAATCCTTAGTATGCGAATTAATAGAAACGAAAGAAATAGGAAGTTAAAATTGTCATAGGGTAAATACATTGCTAAAGTACTCAAGCGATTTAACATTAAATATGTTAAACTAGTTCGTACTCCCTTGGTAAGCCACTTCAGACTCTCAAAGGAATAATATCCAATAATCCAGGAAGGACATGACTATATGGCTAAGGTTCCATATGCCTTAGCCATTGGTAACTTAATGTAATGGTCTGCATAAAACCAAATATTTCTTAAGTAGTGGATGTTTTTAGCAGGTTTATGAACAACCCAGGGAATGAGCAGTGGAAAGTTCTCAAATGGATTCTCATATAATTGAAAGGTACTATTGATGTAACGTTATACTAGGGTTAGAAATAAGTTTATAGGGATATGTTGATTTGGATCTAGTAGGGGATATTGATAATGGAAAGATCACTATAAGGGTACGTGTTCACTTTGGCCAATGTAGAAGTTAGTTGGGTCTCATACTTACAAAAGATTGTTACCATCTCAATGTCAGAAGTATAATATGTTTTTACAAAAGAGGCTTGCAAAGAAATGACATCATTATAAGGTCTCATGGAAGAGGTGGGTAATAAGTAAGAAATGACAGTCAAAGTGCAATTCATCTAATAAAGAACTTAGTCTTTCATTCAAGAACTAAGCACATAGACATTAAATATTATTTCATACAATTGCTTTTGGATGATGGACAATTTACTTTAGAGAGGATTCATACAAGTCAAAACCTACAAATATTTTGACCAAGGTAGTTATTATAGAGAAACTGAAGTCATGTTCAGTTTATGTTGGTCTTTAAGCTTGAAGACCAAGAGGAGATTTACACCAAGTTCTCTATGAAGGCATGGCTTTTGATATATAACAGATTTAGGGAGACTTTTCTGTGATCAATCTCCTGTAGATTTAACCTAGTTTGTTTGAGGTAATATGTATTCTATTGAGAGAGAGAGAGAGAGAGAGAGAGAGAGAGAGTTGTCATTGTATTGAGAGTTATTTCTGATGGAGATTTTCTCCTCATTGGTGGAATCGATGAAATCGAATGGGTTTCGATATCATCGATAATTGTAGGATTTTTCAATCCTGGTCGCTGGACTGTTTTTTTGTCCTGTCGACATCATCGAGTGACTTTCAGATGGTATCAAGGCTATTATCGATAGACCTTCGATGGCATCGATAATTGTTGAAATTTTCACCGCTGGTTACTGAACAGTTTTAGTCCTATCTCGATATAATCGCGCGACTTTCAGATGACATCGACGTTGTTATCAAGAGACCTTCGATATGATCGAAGAGTTCCACAGATGCGATTGCGAAAGAGCAAATTTTGTGGATTTTGTTTCCTATTTAGGTTCTACCTCTTTCTATTCTTATATAAAGGGGTGTATCTGGGATTGGGGTATATTCCAGGGATTTCAGGGTATTCTAGGGTTTCCTAAAGTTTTACAAGGGTTTGCTAAAGGGCTTAAGGTTGTGAAAGAGAGAGAAAGAGAGAGAGGAAGCTTGTGGAAGGGAGGCTATGCTCGTAGGGGTGATCTACCATACCTCAGCGCTTTCATGTCCTCATAATCTGTAAGATCTCTCCGTCTTCTTTGTTTCTCTTACTGTTTATCCGCTCCTATGTGAGTGAAGAAGGTTTGATCCAAGTGGTATGTGCTTGTAATCGATTGTAACATTCTGCTTTATAGTGGATTGTTGATCTGGACGAGGTCCCGTGGTTTTTACCTCTTTGAGGGTTTTTCACGTAAAAATCTCTGGTGTTGTGTGATTGATGCTTTGATTTACTACATTATTTTTATTATCCCATAATTCCGGTTTGTTCTGAAGGGTTAGATCCTAAGGTTTTGTGCAAAGCCCCCAACAAAGTGGTATCAGAGCTAAGTTCATTGAACGGGTAGGATCGGTTTGGAATTATGGAAGGTGGCTCATCAAAGATGATCAGCCTCAATGGTTCTAACTGGACCATATGAAAGGCTAAGATGAAAGACTTGCTTTATTACAAGGACCTATATTCTCCAATTTTTGGCATATCAGCACAATCCAAGGATATGACTGATGATGATTGGAAGAAGTTGGACCGGAAGGCGGTGGGGTTTATTAGACAATGGCTGGATGATACTGTATTCCACCATGTGTTTACGGAAACCTCAGCCGCTAGCTTGTGGCTGAAACTAAAAGGGCTGTATGAGAGGAAGACAGCCAGTAATAAAATCTTTTTGATAAGGCAACTTGTGAATCTCAAGTTCAAGGATGGTGGTTCTGTGGCCAAGCACATGAATGAGGTCAGCAATATAGTGAACCAGCTCTCCGCTATGAAGATGGTCCTGGATGATGAATTGCAGACTTTACTATTGCTTAGTTCATTGCCTGACAATTGGGAGACATTGGTGGTGTCTCTAAGTAACTCCGCGCAAGACGGAAAGATATCCATGGAACAGGTTACTAGCTGTCTCTTCAATGAGGAGACAAGGAGGAAGTCTCAGGGGTCTACTCATCAAGAGGCCCTTGTGACACAGGAACGGGAGAGAGGAAAAAACAGGAAGGGCGAGAAGGCCCGAGACAAATCATGAGGCAAGTCGAGTAACAAAAAGGATGTTGAATGCTGGAACTGTGGCAAGAAGGGCCACTACAAGCATGAATGTTATAAGAATAAGAACGGAAGAAAGGAAAAGGAAAGGAGAAGGAAGATGAATCAGATTTTACTGCGGTCACTTCAGATGGCGACATTATTATTATTCTTTCCACAGATCATGATGTTTGTCTCACGGCTACGGGTCAGGACACCGACTGGGTGATTGACTCAGGAGCTTCTTTTCACGCTACTCCACGCAGAAACTTTTTCACAAGCTACAAGTCAGGTGACTATGGGACCATGGAGATGAGAAATTTTGGCGTATCGAAGATCGTAGGGGTCGGTGATATTTGTGTGAAAACTGATGTAGGCTGCACATTAGTTCTCAGGGATGTGAGGCATATCCCAGACCTTCACCTCAACTTGATGTCGACGAAAAGGCTGAATGATGATGGCTATGAAAGCCAGTTTGTTGGTGGGCGCTGGAAGCTCATCAAGGGTTCGTTGATCGCGGCTAGAGGAAAGAAGTGTTGCACCCTTTACAAGGCAAGTGTTAGTGTGTGTAAGGGTGGGTTGAATGCAGTGGAAGATTCAGCTATTGACATGTGGCACAGGCGTCTAGGCCACATGAGTGAAAAAGGACTTCAGCTACTAGCAAGGAAGCGGCTCCTTTTAGACATGACAGGTACACCTCTTAAAACCTGTCTTGATTGTTTATCAGGAAAACAACATAGAGTTTTATTCGTTAAAACTGCTTCTCATGTTAATAAAGTGCTTGCATTAGATTTGGTTTATTCTAATGTTTGTGCTCCTATGAGGACAAAAACCTTGGGTGGGGCACTGTATTTTGTCACTTTTATAGATGATACATCTAGGAGGGTTTGAGTTTATGCTTTGAAATTCAAGAATAAAATCTTTGGTGTGTTTAAGTTGTTTCATGCTATGGTCGAGAGAGAGACAAGTAGATCATTGAAGTGCATCCGCACTGACAATGGTGGTGAATACGTTGCCGATTTTCATGAGTACTACAAGTCCCTAGGTATACGGCATGAACAAACGGTTCCCAAGACCCCATAGAAAAATGATGTAGCTGAGCGAATGAATCGCACCATTGTTGAAAGAATCAGATGCATGTTATCCCATACGAAATTGCCCAAGATGTTCTAAGGAGAAGCAATGCACACAGCGGTGTATCTGATAAATAGGTCTCTATCAGTCCCATTGAATGGAGAAGTACTCGAGAAGGTATAGACTGGACAGGATCCATCGTACAGTCATCTCAGGCTGTTTGGATGGAAGGCATCCGTTCACGTACCGAAGGACGAGAGGTCCAAGCTCGATATGAAGATCAGGCAGAGTGTGTTCTTGGGGTACGGTGATGAAAAATTCGGTTACAGATTGTGGGATCCGACCGAGAGAAAGCTCATCAGGAGCAAAGATGTGGTATTCTTTGAAGATCAGTGTATAGAAGACATTGGTAAGCCAGAGAAGAACCAGCTTAGTTCAAGTGAGCTACAGGACATGGATCTGGTTATTCCTCCCGTGGTGCCTGATGACGACAGAGTACAGCAAGGTGCAAAGGACAAGGGAGATCCTACAGAAAATGGACCGGGAGAGCAGCCCCCACTTGATCCACCTGCTTAGCCACAGGTGAGAAGGTCATCTAGGGACAGACAGTCGTCCAAGAGGTACTCACTGCATGAGTACATTATGCTGACTGATGGGAGAGAACCAGAAGACTATTCTGAGGCCCTAGTCGACGAGCATAAGGAGGAGTGGTTGAAAGCTATACAAGAGGAGATGAAATCCTTACATAAGAACCATACCTATAATATGGTGAAACTGCCTAAAGACAAGAAAGCTTTGAGCAACAAGTGGGTGTTCAGAAAGAAGGTTGAGCAGAAGAATTCACAGACGAGGTTCAAGGCCAGACTTGTAGTAAAAGGGTTTGGTCAGAGGAAAGGTATAGACTTCGAGGAGATATTCTCACCGGTGGTGAAGATGACATCCATACGGTTGTTTCTTGGGTTGACGGCTAGCATGGATCTGGAGATAGAGTAGTTAAATGTTAAAACTGTCTTCCTCCATGGTGGCCTGGAAGAAGAGATCTACATGCACCAACCAGAAGGGTTCGAAGTCAAGGGAAAGGAGCATATGGTGTGTAGGTTGAGGAAGAGCTTGTATGGGCTGAAACAAGCTCCAGGCAATGGTACAAGAAGTTCGATTCGTTCATGTTACAACATAAGTATGACAGAACGGAGTCGGACCACTGTGTGTTCATGCGTAAGTTCTCAGATGGTGATTTCTTAGTTTTGCTGTTATACGTTAATGACATGTTCATCATGGGAAAAGACATCAAGAAGATTGACAGGCTGAAACAGGAGTTGGGCAAGTCTTTTGCGATGAAAGACTTGGGCCCTGCTAAATAGATCGTAGGAATGGAGATAACCCGTGACAGAAGTAGCAGGAAGCTTTGGCTGTCAAAAGAGTGGTATATTGAGAAAGTCCTAGAGCGGTTAAATATGAATGCAGTGAAGCTGGTCAGTACTCCACTGGATGGTCACTTTAGATTGAGCGACAAGCAGTGTCCCAAGACGAAGGCAAAGGTGGAAGAGATGCAGAAGATATCCTATGCGTCAGCCGTATGAAGTTTAATGTATGCTATGGTGTGTACACGCCCAGACATAGCATATACGGTTGGTGTTGTCAGCTGGTATCTTACCAATCCTGACAAAGAGTATTAGACAGCGGTGAAGTGGATACTAGGGTATCTAAGAGGCTCATCCAGGTTGAGCCTATAATATGGTGACAGGAAACCTGTGTTAGAGGGCTACACAAATGCAGATATGGCAGGTGACATAGACTCCAGGAAGTCTACATCGAGGTTTATATTCATGTTTGTAAGGGAAGCGGTTTCTTGGCAGATCAAGCTATAGAAGGTCGTAGCATTGTCAACTACAGAGGCCGAGTACATTGCAGTCACTGAGGCATGTAAAGAGATGCTTTGGATGAAGAGGTTCCTACAGGAACTTTGCCAGAAGCAAGAGCAGTACGTAGTCTATTGGGATAGTCAAAGTGCTATACACTTGAGCAAGAATCCAAGTCAGCACTCCAAGTAGAAGCACATAGAGGTTCAATATCACTGGATTAGGGATACTTTGGAACAGAAGGTGTTACGGCTTGAGAAGGTATACACAAATGATAATGGGTCAGACATAATGACCAAGGCTTTGCTCAAGGGCAAGTTTGAGGTTTGTAGAAACTGGGCTGGCTTGAAGAAGGTGGATTCCTCCTGAGTCGAAAAGGGAGAGATTTGATAGGAATTTTCTCCTCATTGGTGGAATCGATGAAATCGAATGGGTTTCGATATCATCAATAATTGCAGGATTTTTCAATCCTAGTCGCTGGACTATTTTTTTGTCCTATCGATATCATCGAGTGACTTTCAGATGATATCGAGGCTGTTATCGACAGACCTTTGATGGCATCGATAATTGTTGGAATTTTCACCCCTGATTGCTGGACAGTTTTGGTCTTGTCTCGATATAATCGAGCGACTTTCAGATGACATCGACGCTGTTATCGAGAGACCTTCGATATGTTCGAAGAGTTCCACAGATGCGATTGCGGAAGCACAGATTTTACGAATTTTATTTTCTATTTGGGTTCTACCTCTTTCTATTCTTATATAAAGGGGTGTATCCGGGATTAGGGTGTATTTCAGGGTTTCCAGGGTATTCTAGGATTTTCTAAAGCTTTGAAAGGGTTTGCTAAAGGGCTTAAGATTGTGAGAGAGAGAAAGAAAGAAAGAAAGGAAGCTTGTGGAAGGGAGGCTATGCTCGTAGAGGTGATCTACCATATCTCAGCGCTTTCACGTCCTCATAATCGGTGAGATCTCTCCGTCTTCTTTATTTCTCTTACTATTTATCCGCTCTTGTGTGAGTGAAGAAGGTTTGATCCAAGCGGTGTGTGCTTGTGATCGGTTGTAACATTCTGTTTTATAGTGGATTGTTAATCTAGACGAGGTCCTGTGGTTTTTACCTCTTTGAGGGTTTTTCACGTAAAAATGTCTGGTGTTGTGTGATTGATGCTTTGATTTACTTCATTGCTTTTATTATCTCATAATTCTGGTTTGTTCTAGAGAGCTAGATCCTAAGGTTTTATGCAAGGCCCCCAAAAATTTCTTCGCTTTTTGCCTTTCAATTATAGTGGAGCAACACGAATCTATGGACGTATCGAAAGGAAATCACATAAATATCTGTTTTATGGTTTACATCTTTCTTTTTTCTTTTTCTTTTTTACTTTCTTTTTATTTTCATATTGTTATGCATGTGGCACATGTGAGACGATTTAAGATGGATAGTGGCATATTTAGGCTTAACCTATTAGAAACCTAGTTTCCTTTGAAGGTGGGAAAATAATAACAAAGAAAGGGAGAAATGATGCTTCGCACAAATTCTCACAAAAAAAAAAAAAACTTGATATTAGTGGGATGTGAGTTTTATGGGAAACAATGTTTCCTTTAATTTCGGAATGTTTGATGTTTTTCCTTCTTTTAATTACCATCATAAGTGGTGGTAAATAAACAATTATAACTTTTCACACACATTGGTTCATTACACCTCGGTTGGGGTGTTTGCATGAATGAAATGGAGAAGATTGCAATAGAAAGTTTCGTGTCACCCACCATCATGTATGTGTCTAATCCACACAGTCCATCCATTTTAATTACCACTGCATTTTAGGGTATGATCCCAAAATTAAGGTAGATCCAAAGTCCAAGTGGATCACACAATGAGAAACAGGGGTAAAAGACACCCACCTTTAAAAGATGAAACCTTTCTAAATCCCTAGTGTATTTGTCATCCAACTTGTTCATGAAGTTAATAGACATATATGAAGGGAACACACAAATTGGGCATGATCCAAAACTTCTATAATCACTAAATAAAAAATAAAAAAATTCAACATCAAAAGCTCAATTCCACCTTTTTCCTATGTTGTGGTTCACTTCCACTTTGGATCTGCCTTATTTTTGGGCTCATCCCCTAATATGAGCTAGTAAAATTGATCGATGGCATGGATCAGGCACATACATGATTGTGGGACCCACAAATATTTTTTCACATTTTATTTTCTCTCGGTTTCCAACATGGTAGACATCAGCTTTGAGTTTGCTGGACAAAATACATAGGTAAGTAATAATTATTCATTTTCAAGTATTTATAAGTGTAATTTGGAAAATCAAACACCCCCTTAATTTCAATGTATTCAAACAGGTCTTAAGTGCTTGCTTATGAAAAATAAATAAATTAATAAAACAAACTCAAAAAGAAAAGTTCTGGACATCAAAAACATAAAAAAAAAATCCACGTCAGATTCAATAACCTATTTGGATTCGCGTTTTAGGGTGTATTGTATGATATTAAAGGGCTTGATGTGAAATATACGGTGTTTGGTTTGTAGTTAAAGACTATGAAAAACCATGCACGCGAATACATTGTGGAACCAAAAAAATGCAGCCATTGTAATGTATCGTCAGACGTCTCAACTGCCATCTATACAGCCTATTCAATGCGCTGAATTTTCACCAGTTTTCATGCCTATGTCTTCCAAAAAGGAGTTCCTCTCTCTGAGAAAAAAGAAAACAGTTGAAACTCAAATAGTTTTTCTTTTTGTCCTTTAAATCTCTTCTTCCCATCTCTTGTTGGTGAATAAGATCGGATTTTGTCATTTTTCTTCTTCAAATCTATCAAGAAGAAGAAGAAGAAGAAAGCCCATCTCTTTTGTTTTTATTCTCCTTTTGCTATGTAGGTTTTTGAAATCAGTTGTTGTTTTTTTCTGTCTTTTCTAATATTTGAGTTTTAGAAGGAAAAAAAAAAATACAAGAAATAGGGAACGACTGAGATTGAATGTTCTCTTTTCGATTTTTTTATTTGTTGTACTACTTGTTCTGATCTTTGATTTTGAAAAGAACATTTGAAAATTAGATTCAAACAAGTTTTTCTCCTTTTTCTTCATGTTCTTTCAAACCCTCTTTGATCTCATTTGCACTCTTTCTTTTAATGGTTTTTGGTTTTCAGAGTTCGATTCCATCACCAACATTCCTTACATTCTCAACTTTGATTTTATCTACAATTGCGATCTTCACTTCCACAAAGAAGAAAGATATTCCAGAAGCAAATTCATCGAAAGCTGAAATTTTTTTTTAACAGATGACAGGCTAAAAATTCAACCAGAAAAGGAGGTTGATCTGAAATTTCAGCTGGAAAATAATGCCAGATTGATTGTACAATACGCAGGCCTAATACGTCGTATCCGAACATTGATCTGTACAAGAATTTGTATACTTGCCTGAACAATACCTCCTATCCAAATATTGATTAATGGTATGTTGATTTGGATGTATTCTGAAAATCATCCAACATATACATGAACAGTACCCGAATACAATACAATACACTCTAATACGCGAATCCAAACAGCCCTGAGGAAGAAATGGATTTTCTAGTATAACCGCCTACCTTTTAGGCTAGTACAATACACCCTAATATGCGAATCCAAGAGGGCTGACCAAAGTGATGGTTGAATCAGACTTTAGAGTGGTGATTGACCTTCTCATGCAAAAGTCTGGCACCCCATGGAGAGAAACCTTGGGTTGTCAGGATAAACGTCCTGAAGCAGTTAGGCAGCTTCACCTTTCAATCACACTCTCCAGAAGGAAACGGCTCATCAGACAGTATGTCTCAGGAAGGGAGTAGGAATCAGTCGACAACTCTGCATCTTCATACAGCTTCTCTCCCGACGCAGGTGCAAGGTCAGATTTTCCCAGATAAAGTCGGTCTAGCGTCTGTCACGACCGTCTCGTCTAACTCTTGGGCAGGTCTTTTTTCAGTTTCTGGGGAATTTTTGTACATGGGCGGTCGAATTGTGACCCCTTACGATAACGATGTTTTTGCAGCTGGGGCTGCCTGAATAACCTCCTTATTATTGTATGTTGTATAGCCATTTTGGTTGATACCAATGAATTATCCTTTTCGCCCAAAAAAAAAAAAAAAAAAAAATCTATTCTCAAATAAAAGCATGTTTCAAAATATTTAAAGCAAAATTCCTAAAGTTGACAAATATAGGAAAAAATAAATCGTCTCTCACTCCTTTACTGATGCTGAAAGAGGAATTTGAGCCATGTGTGTGTCTAAATGATACATTTACCCTTACACCGTTTCAATTTTACGGTAGGTTTCACGTGCCCACATTTATGTATGTGTGTGATCAACACCGTCCATCCATTTTTCAATCTCATTTTAGGCCATGAGCTGAAAAAAGGGATACATCTAAAGTGCAGGTAGACCCTCCACAGGAAACGCTGGTGATGGAACGCCTGATTTTGTGTCTTTCCTTCATTCAGGGGTTGGATGGCCCTGATAAACATTAGGGTGGCCCATAGGAAGTTTCCAACCGTGGGTGTAAAACATACTGGGGTGCAGAAGTTCGGGTCAAGCTGATATTAGAGCAGACGGGCGCGGAGGGCGTACTAACCCCTCCACGACCAAACTAGAGACAGACGGTCCTGTCATAGGATCTACGGGCCCACCTCGATGTGCATGTTTTATCCATGTCATGGGATCTATGGGCCCACCATGATGTGCATGTTTTATCTATGTCATGGGATCTATGGGCCCACCATGATGTGCATGTTTTATCTATGCCATCCATCCGTTTTGAAAAATCATTTTAATGAATGAGCTTAAAAAGGAGGCAGATTGAAAGCTCAAGTGAACTACACCACGAGGAAGCAGTAGGGATTGAATTCCTATCATTGAAAATTTTCTAGGGCCACCTTGCTGTTTATTTTCCATCCATCCTGCTCATAAGGTCACATAGACCTGCACGAAGGAAAATATAAATACCAGCTTGAACCAAAACTTGCGTCCCAAAAAAAGTTTTGAAAGGTAAGCTTTCAATCTAGGGATGTATACAAACTGAGTTAGCTCGGTTAACTTGCTCGACTCAACTTGAAAAACCTTGACCCGACTCAGTTCGACACTGTGTTCAAGCCGAGTCGAGCTGATTTTTAAAGCTTGAAAAAATTTCAAATCAAGTTCGAGCTTGCCCGAGCTCAACTCAACTCGAATTGAACCCAACTCGAATCGAACTTGGATCGAACCAATTCGGTGACTCAGTTACTTTGATATTGATGTTGCTCACCAAGCGATTGATGAAATGACTCAATGAAGTGTGGCTAGTGGCAAGGAAGGTATATGTATATGAAATAAATATCTTTTTTTTTTCTTGATTTTTATGTTTCTTAGAAGGTGTTTGATGAAATATCCATAAAACCACTGCCGTTGTTTTACATATAGTGAGATTTTGAAAATGCAGTTCATGTGTTTGTAAAAATCCTAAATAGACAAACTCGGCTCTACCTTGACTAGAACTCGGCTCGAACTTGCCCAAGCTGCTGATCGAGTTCGAGCTGGGGTTAGCAAGTGGCCGAGCCAAGTCGAGTTGTGCCTAGCTCGACAAGGTTCAACTTGTGTACACCTCAATTTCAATCCCCACTGCTTCCCGTGGTGTGCTTCACTCTAGCCTTCAATTTGCCTCTGTTTTGAATGCATGCCTTAAAATGGATGGACAGCGCAGATAAAATATATATACTGCGATGGGTGTCTTGCCCACCATGTGGGCCCCATAGATTAGTGGGCCCAAACATAAGAAAAGGGATGTAATCCATGATCCACCATTTCTAGATGATGGGGCCACAAAATTCCAAAACCAAGCTGATCATATCGAGATTTCCCTTAGATACAGGTTTGTATGATTGTTTAAATAGGTTGGGTTTTTCAAATGATCTTACAATGGGTCCCGTGGACCTTTTCAACAGTAAGATTTCAATCCTTGCTGTTGATTACATGGTCCACCTAAGATTCGGATCTACCCTTCTAAAATGGCTGATTAAATGGATGTACAGCTGGATGAAATACATATATCATGTAGGCTCCACTGCCTAGTGGGCCCACACAAAAAATGAGTTAGAAAGACTATGGTAGCATGGATATAAAGCTCATACGTACGTCACGGTGAACCCTTTGAGTTCCATCGGTGGGCCCTACTTGCACTCCCACCGTGTGGGTACGGAAAACATACAACAACGGTGGAAGTTCACAGCCCCCAAAGCCCATCAGAGATTGGACGTCATGAGGTCCAGCCTCCCCTGCACATATACAACAAAGGTGGGTCCCACGGGAGTTTGGATCTGCTACTTCATAAAAATGGGCTGGAAAATGAATGTACAGTGTAGATTTCTTGTAAATAAAAGATGGCCCTGGTTCGTCCAAAACGAATATAAGGTGTAATGGTGTGTATGGGATACACAGCGCGGTGGATTCAGGGAGGTTTCAATAGAAGATATTCAATCGTCATTGTTTTCTAAACCGGGGTCCACATGAGATCTATCCAACTTTGGGTGAAGGTCTAAAGTGATCTCTCAACATGGATAGACGGTTTGGTTCGTAAACAGGGTGGGTCCCATGAGTGGGATGTCACTCGTCAGTCCCTTATCACCTTATGAAAAGCCAAGTGGCAATGAATGCCATGATACTTATTACAGGGTGGTTTTCAATGGTGGATATTTTTGTCCTCAACTATTTCCTATAATGTGACCCACCCGCAATTTTGGGTCAGGCAGATTGTTGAGACAAAGGCCTAAAACAAAATAAGAAGTCAGATGGACAGTGTAGATTCTCACAAAAGGATGGATCTATGGCAATATGCATCAACTAGATATTTATGTTTTCAATTTTACATGGGCTTATTGGCCTTACTAACATATTCGATGGCAATAAATGCCAAACATTTCAATAATGCACGATAGTGACCACCAATGTGTCCTAATATGGCTCCCTTGAGGTCTGAATCTACCTCATATTTGGCCCCCAACCCTTAAATGATCCAGCAAAGAGGATGGACGGCATGAATTAACCACGCATTAATGTAAATTTATGAGTAAAAACTTCACTCACCCTGGTTGATGTTGACTCTCTATTTTATTTTTATTGTAAATACATAAGTGGGGTCAACATTAGTGAGCTACTCTGCCCATGAGGTTGGCCAGCTCATGGTGACCCTAATAAAGCTTGGATATCCATCAAAACCAAAGAAAAGAGAAATGGAAAGCGAAAAGAAAATAAAAAATTTCAGCCCACTATGGGACTTGTATATACAAATTCTATGCACATCAAGATGAACCACACATTGGCCACGCTGGGTGGCATGGACAGGTGGGTCCTAACTTCTAGCAAAACAAAAAATTGACATATATACCAACATATACATTAAAATGGAGTCTATTCAATGGGCTTGACATCAAAAAAATGGGTAAACGAGTTGTGCACTCACCTCAACGGTTGATTTGGAGACGGAGTGTATACGAACGGTTGAGATCATATTTCCTTCTCCCTAACCTCTTCTAATCTCTTGTTCAACTATATCTTTTCTTTTTCTATATTCTTTCCCTTCTTCTCTCATAATTTTTTTTCATGCAATGAGATGGACAGGAGTCGTTTAAATAGGTGAGAATAGTAAGGACGGCATTGAAAAGACGGGTGGGTGAGAAGACGAAGACATGTGAGAGGAATGGCTCGATATAGTTAAATAATAAGCGCGTTGATTTTTACGCTTGAAAGTGACATTTTACCATTCTAGATATTTTATACTAAGTGGCCCCACATCACATGTGCGCACATAATATATGTTGTGTGTTATCCATTGCTTCTAATGGAGTGCATGTCTATTAATTTGGCTGTTAAAATAAAGTGTGTTATGCGGCATCAAAATCACAACGTTTGCGTGGTCGTTTGGGTATAAGTCTCGAATTGTTAAGGTACTAAAACAAAGCGTCTGATCGGAACTCACTGATCCAATCCATTCTAAAGTAGATCGACACCATAAGTTAAGCGTACAAAAAGTTAATCAAGGTACGGATCTCACACATACCGAAGGGGAACCATGTAAGTCTCTAGGTTGTGGTTTGTCCTTTTTTTAATTTTATTTTATTTGCTTTCTTTTGAATTCGATAATGTTGTGCATGTGTTTAAGAATGGATCAGTTCTCCAAACATTTGGAGGGTCACCAACAAATCTAGGTCCATTAGCACATGTGAGGCATAAGAGAAGATGGATAGTGTAGATGTGGGATGCTTGAGATGTGGGGTACGCAAAAAGACACAAGTAGCACATATGACATGGTGGCACGTATGTAGCACATGTGACATGGTGACAGGTGTGAGGCATAACAAAAGATCAACAATGACTAATGTGGTATATTGGACATGTGGCAAATGACTATTCAAGATGGATGGTGGCATATTTAAGCTTTAAATTTGAGAAACCTAATTTCCTTTCATCATGAGAAAATGTCTTTCCTAAGGGTGAAGGTAGGAAAATAGTAACAAAGAGAGAAAGGGAGAGACTATGCCGGACATAAAGTCACAGCAGCATTAAAAAAATAATAATAATAAAATAATAATAAATAACTTGACATGGGTCCTTACTTTTACCTGGGTGGTAGACTCCTTAGAGTTTCAACACCGGGTCAAAGGTCCGAGTATCCATGTCCGTGAAATCCCACTGTGTTTCATTCGGCGTGTTTGATTTTTTATCCTTAATTAAACCTCGGTTGACGTGATTGCACGATGAAATGGAGGAGATATTGAAAGCTTGTAGCCAAAAGGCTACCAAGCGATGTGTGAAATACAATTGGTTAATGCTCTTTACGTTATAGCTCCCTCAGAGGTCTCTCTCCATTTGGCTGTGCACTCACTCGACCACACGAGGGTAGACTCCGTTTAAAGTCATTTTGTTTCTTCGCTCCCCTACTAAAGTGACGTCACCACTTTCTATGGGCGCCAACATGATGTATGTATTGTACCCACACCGTTCATCCATTCCGTGAGATCATTTTAAGGTATAATCCAAAGAAGGAGAAAGATTTAAATTTCAAGTGCACCTTATCGCACCAATAAAAAAAAAAATGGGAATTGAAGGCCTACCATTAAAACCTCTTTAGGCCACACAAGCTTTCAATCAAGCTAATATTTATGCTTTACGTTATTCCATGTCTTTTTTAACTTATGAAAAGGTTGGATATTAAATAAACATCATGTTGGCCTTAGGAAGGTTTCAATGGTGGTCGTCACTGTCCCACTGTTTTCTGTGGTGGGGTCCACTTGATCTTTTGATCTGCTTAATTCTTTGGCTCACTCCTTAAAATGATCTCTCCAAATGCATGGATGGTGTGGATACAACACATACATCATGGTGGGCCCAGAGAACATGGTGACATAACATCGTTGGGAAGACTCGCTGCTGTCTGGTTCAGTAGCCAACCCGCGTCCCTACGCTATATAATTTAAAGAAGTAAAAATCCCATCCTCTGTGAATTAAAATGCAGTCACATGAGTATTAAAAGTAGTAACATGTTTAAGTGGCGCCCACCGTGGTGTTTTTGATAAATCTATCCAAGCCATCAGTTTTTCTAGATTATGTTATGACGTGAACCTAACAATGAAATTGATCCAAACCTTGAGTGGGCCACATGATAGGAAAATGTGAGGATTGAGCTTCCGCCATTGAAACATTCAAGCGACCACAAAAGTTTTGGATTATGCTAATATTTTTATGATTTCAGTTCATCCCAGTAGGAATGATTTTATGAACCATTTAGATGGCATATATACACCATGGTGGACCCAAGAAAATTTCAACAACAGGTATTCCCCCACTTACTGTTTTCAGCCGTACGGACCACATGAGTTTTAGATCTACCTCATTTTTGGGCCTACATTATAAAATGATATGGGAAAAAGGATAAACGGAGTGGATTTCTCACAAACATTATGTTGCGCCCCACCTAGCTTGCCATCGAAAGAAGTTCAAGACGATGGCTTAGGCCGCAGTCCGCGTTCATGGGAAACGGAAGCGGTTTGGCTACTGGACCAGACTGCAGCGAGTATGGCTGCTGATGTGATGGCACCACGTTCTTTGGCCCCACGGTGATGTATGTGTTGTATACACGCCATTTTTTCATTTGGAGAGATCATTTTAGAGAGTGTGTCAAAGAATTAAACAGATCTAAAGTTCAAATGGACCCACCACAGAAAATAGTAGGACAGAAACGGCCACCGTTGGAATCTTCCTACGGCTGACCATGATGTTTATTTAAGATCCAGCCTTATTTATAAGTTAAAAAAGAGATAGTATAAGGTAAAGCATAAATATTAACTTGATCGAAAGCTTTTTTGACCTGATAAAGTTTTAATGGTAGGCATTCAATCCCCATTGTTTTTTGCAGTGCGGTGCACTGAAAATTTAGATCTTTCTCGCTCTTTGGATTATGCCTTAAGATGATCTTGTGAAATGGATGGTTGGTGTGGATGCAATATATATAGCATGGTGGCACCCATCGAAAGCGGTGACGTTACTTAGAAGAGGAAAGAAAAGAAATGACTTGAAACCGGTGTTTACCCTTGTAGGGTCCAGCATCGTACACAGCTAAAAGACGTAAAAAGCATTACCCGTAAGGCAACAGGCTCCCTCGGCATTCATCCAATTGCTTTTTGGTCACGTCACTTCAGTAGCAATCAGTACCTAATCCACTTCCGAGGGTTACAGTCTAAAAAGTTCCTCGGCACAGGACGCGGATTACTTAAAGAAAGGTTGAGTGGTGCCCTACTGAAGTGAACTCCACCACCGTGATGTATGCATTGTATCCGCACCGTTCATTCTTTTGAAGAGATCATCATCCAAAAAATGAGTTATATCAAAAAAATGAAGTAAACTCCTTCATAGGAAACAGTTGGAAGAGTGACGTCCACCGTTTAAATTTTCTTAATACCCGCCGTAATTTTTGCTTGAGATCCAATTTAAGTCATGTGTCAAAATATAAAAGAAAGGAAAACACAAATACTAACCTGATTGAAAACTTTTGTAACCCTTGAAAGTTTTTAATAGCTTGCGTCTAGCTTTGGATTTGGCTCATTCATCATCGGATTATATAATATGATCTCTCCAAATGGATTGACAGCAAAACATACATCATGGTGAAGGGCATGGAACTTGGTGACGTCATTTGAAGAGTCCTGCTACCCAAACTTGTTAGCAGCTAATCCGCGTCCCTTGGCACCAACCATCATGTATGCATCTAATCCACGCAGTCCATCCATTTTACCAGAGCATTTTAGGGTATTATATCAGAACTAAGGTGAATCCAAAGCCCAAGTGGGCCACATAATAAAAAAATAAGGGTAAAAGATGTCTGCCATTAAAAGATGTAAACTTTCTAGGTCCCTTGTTTATTTGTCATCTAACCTGATCACAAGGTTAATAGACATAGATGAAGGGAATACACAAATATCAAGGTGATCCAAAACTTTTATGGTCACCAAAGAATTTTTCAATAGCAAGAGCTCAATTCCACCTTTTTCCTATGGTGTTATTCACTTCAAATTGGATCTGCCTTATTTTTAGGCTCATAACTTAATACTGTCCGGTAAAACTGATGGATGGAGTGGATCAGGCACATATATTTTGGTGGACCCACATATTTTTTCACATTTCATTTTCTCTCAACTTTAGTGGCGGTTTTTGTCCAACATGGTAGGCATCAGCCCTGAGTTTGCTGCCTAAAATACATAGGTAATAATTATTCATTTTCAAGTATTTATAAGTGTAATTAGGTTATCCCTTTGCTGCCTAAAATACTACACACGCACACACACTCACGCCACCATGGTGGGATGAAAATCAAACACCCACCTCCACCCTCACCCCCACCCCCCCTTCCTCTCTTTTTTAATACACACGCACACACACCACCACACACTCACGCCACCATGGTAGGATTTCCCATGGGCACTCGAACCCTCGACCAGGCGTTGAAACTCGTGAGAGTCTACCACCGGAGTAAGAGTAAAGACCCAATCAATCAATCAAACACCCTCTTAATTTTCATGTATCCAAATAGATCTTAAGTGCTTGCCTAGGAAAATTAAATAAATTAATAAAACGAACTCTAAAAGAAAAGTTCTAGACATCACAAATATAAAAAATATAGGCCAGATCCTATAAGAAAGAAATAGATTTTCTAGTGTAACCGCCTACCTTTTAGGCTATTCCCAAATAAAAACATTCTTTCAAAATATTTAAAACAAAATGCATAAAGTTTATAAATACAGGAAAAAAAATGGACTCTTACTCCCTTTACTAATGACAAAATTGCGAAATGGAATTTGAGCCGTTGGTGTCTAAATAATAGATTTGCCTTACACCCTTTCTTTTTTACGGTTATACCCCAGGGGCAGGCATGCGAAAGATTTCACGGGCCCACCTTTATGTATGTGTGTGATTAACACCATCCATCCATTTTTTGATCTCATTTTTGGCCTTTCGAAGAAAAAAGGGCTATATCTAAAGTGCAGGTAGACCCACCACAGGAAACGCTGGTGATGGAACGCCTGCGGTTAAAAACAGGTGGGGGCCATAGAAGTCCAAATCAAGCTGATTTTGTGTCTTTCCTTCATTCAGGGGTTGGATGGCCCTGGTAAACATCAGGGTGGCCCCTAGCCCCCAGCAAGTTTCCAACTGTGGGTGTAAAACGTACCGGGGCGCAGAAGCAAACTCGAGACAGGCGGTCCTGTCATAGGATCTATGGGCACACAGTGTGCATGCCTTCATCCATTTTGAAAAATCATTTTAAGCATGAGCCTAGAAAGGAGGCAGATTGGAAGTTCAGGTACTGAACCATAAGAAGCAGTGGGATTGAATTCCTATAGTTGAAAACTTTCTAAGGTTAGTGTGGTGTTTATTTTCCATCCATACTGTTCATAAGGTTACCTAGATCCATGCGAAGCAAAATATAAATACCAGCTTGAACTAAAATTGGTGTCCCAATAAAAGTTTTGAACAGTAAGCTTTCAATCCCCACTGGTTCCTGTGGTGTGCTCCACTCTAACCTTCAATTTGCCTCTGTTTTGAATGCGTGCCCTAAAATGGATGGATGGCACCGATAATTTATATATATACTGTGACGGCCCAACAGATTAGTGGGGCCAAACAAAAGAAAAGAGAAAAACATATGTAAAGCCCAATTACGGTGGTGCCCAGGTAACCAGGATGTAATCCATGATCCACCATTTCTAGATGGCGGGGCCCACAAAATTCCAAAACCAAGCTGATCATATCGAGATTTCCCTTACATACAGGTCTGTATGACCATTTAAATAGGTTGGATTTGTCAAATGACCTTGCATTGGTCCCCTGGACCTTTTCAACAATAAGCTTTCATTCCTTGCTATTGATTACATGGTCCACCTAAGATTCGGATCTGTCCTTCTAAAATGGCTGATATAATGGACGTATAGCTGGAAGAAATACATATATCATGTGGTAGTGGGGCCACACAAAAAATGAGTTAGAAAGTGGATGGTAGCACGGATATACAGCTCATACGCCACGGTGGACCCCTTTTAGTTCCATCGGCGGCCCCTACTTGCACTCCCGCGGTATGGTTACAGAAAACATACGTCAACGGTGGGGGTTCATAGCCCCTAAAGCCTATCAGAGGTTGGACGTCATAAGGTACAGCAGCCCCTCGACTTTCCAGCCTACCGGACGTATACAACAAAGGTGGGTACCACTGGAGCTTGGATCTGCTACTTCGTAAAAATGGGCTGGAAAATGAATGTACAGTGTGGATTTGTTGCAAATAAGAGATGGCCTTGGTTCGTCCAAAGCGAATATAAGGTGTAATGGTGTACATGGGATACACACAGTGCGGTGGATTCAGGGAGGAACAATGGAAGATATTTAATCCTCATTGTTTTCTATTCTGGGTCCACCTGAGATCTGTCCAACTTTTGGGTGAAGGTCTAAAGTGATCGGTCAAAATGGACGGCTGGTTTGGTTCGTACACATATGACAGGGTGGGTCCCATGAGTAGGATGTCACTCCTCGGGCCTTTTATTACCCTATGAAAAGTCAAGTGGCAATGAATACTTATGATACTTAGTACAAGTCAGTTTTCAATGGTAGGTATTATTGTCCTCAACTATTTCCTATAATGTATCCCACCCAAAATCTAGGTCAGGCAGATTGTTGAGACCAAGGCCTAAAATAGAATAGCAAATCAGATGAACGGCGTGGATTCTCACAAAACGGTGGATCCATTATAATATGTATCAACCAGATATTTATGTTTTCACTTTACATGGGCTACTGACCTTACTAACATATTAGATGGCAATAAATGACATGTTGTTGCTCTAGGAACATTTCAATAATGCACGATGGTGACCACCGGTGTTTCCTGCAGTGACTCCCTTGGGGTCTAAATCTACCTTATATTTGGTCCCCAACCCTTAAATGATCTAGCAAAGAGGATGTATGGATTAACCACCTGCTTTAAGGTAGATTTGTGAGTAAAAACTCCACTCACCCTGTTGATGTTGACTCTTTATTTTATTTTTATTGTAAAAAAATAAGTGAAATCAACATGAGTGATCTACTCCGCCCATGAGGTTGGCCACCTCATGGTGACCCTAATGAAATTTGTATATCTATCAAAATCAAAGAAAAGAGAAATGGAGAGCGAAAAGAAAATAGGAAATTTCGGCCAATAAATGAACTTCCGCTATTACGGGGCTTGTATATACAAATTATACACACATCAAGGTGAACCACACATTGGCCACGCTGGGTAACATGGACAAGTGGGTCCCAACTTCTAGCAAAACAGAAAATTGACATATATATATACCAACATATTCATCAAAATAGAGTCCATTTGATGGGCCCGACATCAATACAATGGGTAAAAGACTTGTGCACTCGCATCAACGGTTGATTTAGAGATGGGGTGTATACGAACGGTTAAGATCCCATTTCCTTCTCCCTAACCTCTTCTAATCTCTCGTTCAACTCTATCTTTCCTTTTTTGTTCAACTCTATCTTTCCTTTTTTGTATCCTTTCTTTTCTTCTCTCGTTAATTTAATTTTGTTCATGCAGTGAGATAGACGGGAGTAGTTTAAATGGGCGAGAATGGCATGGATGACATTGAAAAGCCGGGCGAGTAGACGTGTGAGAGGAATGGCTCAGTATGATTGAGTCGTAAATGCATTGATTTTTATATTTGAAAGTGACATTTTAATTTCTAGATATTTTATACTAAATGGCCCCACGTCACGTGTGCGCACATAATATATATGTGTGTCATTCGTTGATTCTAATGGCGCGCACATCTATCGATTTGGCCATTGAAATGGAGTGTGTTGTGCGGCCTTGAAATCACAACGTTTGCGTGGTCGTTTGGGTATAAGTCTTGGATTGTTAAGGTACTAAGACCGAGCGTCTGATTGAAACTCATTGATCCGATCCATTCTAAAGTACGTTGACACCATAAGTTAAAGGTACAGAAATTTAATCAGGGTATGAGTCTCACACATACTAAAAGGGAACCATATAAATCTCTATGTTGTGCTTTGCATTTTTTTTTATATACGTTCTTTTGATTTTGATATTGTTGTGCATGTGTTTAAGAATGGATCAGTACTTCTCCAAACATTGGAAGGGTCACCAACAAATCTAGGTTCATTAGCACATGTGAGGTGTAATAGAAGACCGATAGTGCATATGTGGGATGCTTGAGATGTGGAGTATGAAAAAAGACACATGTGGCACATGTGACATGGTGGCAGGTGTGAGGCATAAAGGAAGATCAACAACGGCTCATGTGGTACATTGGCCCACGTGGCACATGTGCGGCGATTCAAGATGGATGGTGACATATTTAAGCTTTACATTTGATAAATCTAATTTCCTTCCATCATAGCAAAATGTCTTTCCTAAGGGTGAAGGTGGGAAAATAGTAATAAGGAGAAAAAAGGAGAAACAGTGCTTGACAGAAATTCACAATAATAATTAAAAAAAACTTGACAATGGTAGAATGTGAGTTTAATGGCAAACAATGTTTCTTTTCATTTAGGGTGTTTGATTTTTTAATTTACTACCATAGGTGGTGGTAAATAAATAATTATAACTTTTCACACATATAGCTTCAAGGGAAATAGATCTTTAATTAAACCTCGATTGACGTAATTGAACAATGAAATGAGAAGATTATGAGAGCAGATTAGATATTGAATGCTTTAGTAGCCAAAAGGCTACTAAGTGATGTGGTGAAATACAATTGGTTGAATGTTGATAGACTGTTCCCTTACAATTAATGCTCTTTCCATTGGAGCTCCGCCAGACGTAGATGCGGATTGCATACTAACCCCCTCCCTAGCTCTAAACGGGCAATTCTGTGGGCTGTTCCATCGTGATGTATCTGTACATCCAAGCCGTCTATCCCTTTTCTTAGATTATTTTAAGGCATCAAAATAAAAATTAAGCAGATCCAATAGTTAAATGGACCACACCACAAATGACTTTCGTATTTAATGCAACTTACATTTAATGTTTCGTGTATTTTAATGCAACTCAACATATTATTTGGTGTGGTCTACTTGAGCCTTGGATTTGCCTCAATTTTGTACTTGTGTCTTAAAATAATACGAGAAGAGGGATTGATGTCTCATGTATAGATACATCCCGATAGGCCTGCCAACGGAATTGTCCGTACGGAGCTAGGGACGGGCGGGTGTAGTACGCAATCCGCGTCCTTGAGGGTGTCGAATGGACAACTAAGAAAAGACCTGACTTGAAAATGGCATTTACCCTCCTGGTCAAGCACGTGAACAGCCAAACGGGAAAAAGATAAATAATGATAAGGAACAGACTCTCGGAATTCAACCCATTGTATTTAACCCGTCACGACAGTGGCATTCAGTACCTAATCCGCTCCCGAATATTACAGCGAAGAAAGTTCCTTCACAGAGGACGCGGCTTGGCTACCGACAGCCCCACCGACAACCCTACTGAAGTGACGTCACCAAGTTATGTGAACCCCGCCATAATGTATATGTGGTATCCACACCCATCATCCATTTGAAGAGATCATTTTAGGTCATGGTCCAAAGAATGAGGTAGATCAAAATATGAAGTAAACCCCACCATAGAAAACAATTGGAAGAGTGACATCCACTGTTGTTCACTCCCCAAGTGCAGGGTTGTGATGTAGTAATAACTCGGTAAGACCGAGGTCGAATCCCAAGGGACTGAAACTTGTACGTTATCTAAAATTATCTAGAACTAGAACTAGGCTAAGATGAATTCTAAATCAATTAGTAATGGTGGAATATTTGTAGAATAATTAATCTAAAACTTAGGAAACAAATCAGAGATAGGAAACTAGGGATTCAGAGGATCCACTTGTAGAGATCAAGGAGAACTTATGCTTGCATCAAAAATCATGGAAATTACTGAACTGCCGTTGATCTAGTTTTCAAAGAGATGAAAGGTGTATGAATTAGAATGGATTCCATCACCAAACCACGCCCAAAAGACTATGGCAAACAACAGAATTAAACTAATTACCACCCAATCACATGTATGAAAGTTAGGAAGGGTACCGTCATCCAACCATGCCCAGGAGACTATGGTGAACAACAGGACGTCCTGACGTCATAAACATGAAAAGGAAATAGAAATATTCAAAGCATCGCAGACCCATTGTAATTTCAGTCACAACAGACCATTAAGAACTAAAAATATTCCCATAATAATCAACTAACATCAACGTCGATTCATGAATTAAAATTAAAATAAAATCAAATCTCTCATCTCACTACAAGCTTCACCTCTTAGCCCTAGCTAGGAGGATTTAGCCTGCCATGGATGGGCTCAATCCAAATAAATAAAGAGAAAAAGAAAAGGAAAAGAAAAGGAAAAGAAAAAAAACCAAGCTCCTCTCTCTCTCCTCTGCCCACGTTGAAACCCAAGCTCGAGCCCTCTGTTCTTCCTCCCAAGACCCTGAATGAATGCTCCCCACGTCCAAAAACCTCCTTTTATAGCTGCTGGAAGGCTGGAGTCAGTGACAGAGTTGTAGCAGGACACAGAGTGTAATTTTCGCAGCCAAGTTCGGTACCATGAAACACGCCACTTTCCTCGCTCAAATTCTAAAAAAACATCGTCCCTTAGAACTTTCTTGGGTCCTCTACATGATAGACGGTTCAGATCTGCCATATGATCAAAGATGGTAGGCCAAAACTGTCCGGAAAAGTCAGTTTTCGCGGATGTGCGAAACCTTTCGTACCATTTCGCTGTTGTGGTCGGTGGGCCCTACAGAAGCATTTTTTGGAAAATCCACCCCGTCCATTAGATTCAGAACGAAATTTCAGTTAAGAATGGGTGGTTTTGAACGTCCATTGACGTGTCCCAGAGAAGAAATAACTAAAAGATCAGATTTGAACGCTACCAGGCAGCCCTTTTGTGGCCCCTATATCGCTCACGTGTGTATGCATGGGTACAAAAAGTCAGATGTTTTTGTATTATTCGAGCCCCTCTACACGGTGAACGGGTCAGATTTTCCATATGGTCAATGGATAGGGCCCACAAATGTCCATAAAAATGGCCAGCGGCCTGCGTCACGCGATGCGATTTTTTTTTTTTTTTTTTAAAGAAGAAAGTCGGTCAGCGTCTTGCTGACCGACTTAACTCGTTTGGTGCACGATGAGTGCACATGTGCACTGTACACACTCATCTCATATGGGGTCCATTGCACTGTTTTAGAGAAATCTGTACCGTCCATCTGTTTTGACTCCTCATTTAAGGCGTCAATAATAATTTTGAGACAGTTCCAGATATCAGGTGGGCTCAGAATCAACGGTTTATGGGCTGATCTGTCAGTTGGGGTACTTTCCGAGATCTTCAATGGCTGAAATTTTATATGTACGGTTAATTTATGGTCCTCAGGCGACGTATGAAGTTTCGAGCCGAACGGATGGTGGAAACCTCGTGATCTTGCATTCTGGACGTCCTTCAGGCCACTTGAGCTTCAATTTCTAACTTTTCTTGGATTTCTGACCGTGTATATTTGTCAATCTTAGTCTCCTGGAGTGTGTCCCTTGCCTTTGGCGTCATCAGATCGTTAAATCTCAACTTTTAATGTCATTTTTCCATCCATGCTCATAAAATCACTTTGCCACACAAGAATGAGAAAACGAGCCATTAGACAGCATTATATTCGTAAATCCAGACAATATCTAGAGTCTAATATGCAATATTTGACCCTCAACAACTGTTGAAATCTTCCTAAGGCCCACCATTATGTTTATTTGAGATCTAACTGTTCATGTGTTAACACAAACATGAAAGAAGGAAAAACACAAATATCAACTTGATTGAAAACTTTTGTGGCCCTTGAAAGTTTGTAATGGCGTGCGTCACTCTATCCACTGTTTCTTTGATGGAGTCTTGGATCATGCCTTAATATGATCTCTCCAAATGGATGGACGGTGTGGATACAAAACATACATCACAATAGGGCCAACAGAACATGGTGATATCATTTCGTATCCTGCTACTCAACCTGTCAGGGGCTAATCCGCGTCTCTTGGCACCAACCATCAAGTATGCGTCTAATCCCCGCAGTCCATCTTTACCGGTGCATTTTAGGGTATGATCCCGAAACTAAGCTGACTCCAGACTCCAAGTGGACCACACGATAAGAAATAGGGGTAAAAGATGTCTACCATTCAAAGATGAAAACTTTCTAGGTCCCTATTTTATTTGTCATTCAACCTGATCACGAGTTTAATAAACATGAATGAAGGGAAATATCAGGGTGATCCAAAACTTCTATGGTCACCGAGGAATTTTTCAATGGCAAGAGCTCAATTCTACCTTTTTCCTATGGTGTGGTTCACTTCAACTTGGATCGGCTTTATTTTTGGGCTCGTAACTTAATACGAGCTGGTAAAACTGATGGACAGAATGGATCAGGCACATATATTTTGGTGGGACCCACAGATATTTTTTCACATTTCATTTTCTCTCAATTTTAGTGGTGGACAGAATGGATCAGGCACATATTTTGGTGGGACCCACAGATATTTTTTCACATTTCATTTTCTCTCAATTTTAGTGGTGGTTTTTGTCCAACATCGTAGGCATCAGCCATGAGTTTGCTGCCCAAAATACATAGGTGAGTAATAATTATTCATTTTCAAGTATTTATAAGTGTAATTTGGAAAATCAAACACCCCCTTAATTTCCATGCATCCAAATAGATCTTAAGTGCTTGCTTAGGAAAATAAAATAAATTAATAAAACAAACTCTAAAAGAAAAGTTTTGGACATCACAAATATAAAAAACCCAGGTCAGATCCTATAAGAAAGAAATAGATTTTCTAATATAACCGCCTACTTTTAGGCTATTTCCAAATAAAAACATTCTTTCAAAATATTTAAAACAAAATGCAAAAAGTTTATAAATACAGGAATTTCATGTGATCGTACATTATGTGAGCCCACCCTGATGTGAACCATTTGGAGCCTCACCTTCAATATGGATTGCTCATCATGTGGATCTACATTAGGGATTGTAAAAAGGAGATTTGGATGCCCGGTATTGACCCATGCCCGGTATTGACCCATCCCCCCCCCCCCCCCCCCCCCCCCAAAATGAATAGTCCACATCAAGGTGGGCCCACATAATGCATGGTTCATATCAAAGGTGGGCCCCAAATACTAATGACAAAAGGCGAAATGGAATTTGAGCCGTTGGTGTGTCTAAATAATAGATTTGCCTTGCACCCTTTCTTTTTTACGGTTATACCCCATTGTAGGGGCAGGCATACGGAAGATTTCACGGGCCCACCTTTATGTATGTGTGTGATTAACACCATCCATCCATTTTTCTATCTCATTTTAGGCCGTTAGACGAAAAAAGGGCTAGATCGAAAGCGCAGGTTGACCCCACCACAGGAAATGCTAGTGATAGAACGCCTGCCATTAAAAACAGGTTGGGCATAGAAGTTCAGATCAAGCTGATTTTGTCTCTCCTTCTCGCTGCTTGTGTGGCCTTACCAAGGGGTTGGATGGCCCTGATGAACGTCAGGGTGCATAGGAAGTTTCCAACCGTGGGTGTAAAATGTGGACGCGGATTAGCCACTGACAGGTTGATTAGCGAGAATCGCTTCTGAAGTGACGCCACCAAGTTCTATGGGCCCCACCATGATATATGTTTTGTATCCACACCGTCCATCCATTTCGAGAGATCATTTTAGGGCATGAGACAAATAATTAGTTATATCCAAAGCTCAAGTTAAGCCCACCTTTGAAAATAGTGGGGAGAGTGACGCCTACCATTAAAATCTTCTAATGGCCACAAAATTTTTCGATTAAGCTGATATTTGTGTTTTCCTTCTTTCATGCCTGTTTTAACTTATGAATAAGTTAGATCTCAAATAAACATCCTTAGGAAGGTTTCAACGACCGGAGTTACTCTCCCTACTGTTTTCTACAATTGGGTCTACTCATATTTGGATTTGTCTCATTATCTGTATCATACCCTAAAACGATATCTACAAATGGATGGACGATGTGGATTCATTTTCTTATTTTTCTTTTATTCATACTGAAAAGTGCTTTAGTACGTAAGATAAATGTGTAACCCATCATCAAATGACAAACCCTACCCTCTAAATATCGTTCAATACTATTTACATACTGAGCAAGTGGCTAAATAGGGAGCCGATCTCATTCGATCTTGGTCATATATTACGTATATGCCTATCTCGGGGCTTGGGGTCATAGTTGTTCGATTTAAATTGAGTTGTAAATTTAATTCTGGAACAGGCACACTTATCACGTGATCAAATTGGAAAAATGAACAAACCACACCAATAGTTTGGCACGGCCGGTGGGACCCTATTTTTAACTGACTAGTGTAACATTGCCAATTGGAACTATGAATAGAAATAGTCGAATCGATGAGGTTGAACCTTCCAGATCGATCGCACCACCTCCAACCAAAGACGTGTCGATTCAAGCGGCCTCTAAAACATTAAATTTGAATAATATCCGGACACTCAATACCGGAAATCAAGAAGAGGCGACGACCCCTCGGACTGTTTCTCTTGATGAAATAATTGTCGCACTCCAAGATGTATAACTGGGTATCCAACACATTCAGGAATACGGAAGAGCCCGGGCCGATCAATTCTGTATTCAAACCAACAATGCTAACAAATACATCACCAACCAGACTAAGGCCATGCATCGATTAATGACTATGAATACGGAAGAGCCACCACTTGTGCCTCTAGCAAAGGAACCCACCACTAATTCTATTTCAAGAGATACAGAATGCTCCACCGCCCACTGAGCTCAAACGACCAGAGTGGGAGGTTAAGAATTTCATTCCTAAAGTTCAGAATCAGGGCCTACTAGGAAGGCATAATCTCTAACAATTCCTTAGAAATCTGTTGTTCCAAGAGGGACCAAACCTAATCCACTACTAATGGTTAAACCTCAACGAGTGGATCGTGACCAAATCATGCAGAGGGTATAGGAAGTTGTGGGCCAAGTACTTGGCCTCAATACTATTCCAATCTATCATAAGCCCTATCCTGAATGGATCGATTGGCAACATCCATTGTCATGGAATTATCGATTGAACTTTGCCTTACTTTCAGGTGATCCTGGTGAATCGACTATCATGCACGTTGGTTAATTCACCATGCAGTGTGGGGAGCTAGCGAATGATGACTATCATAAGTTACAATTATTTGGTCATTCTCTAACAGCAACGACTTTCACATGGTATTCTAACTTATTGCCAAATTCGATTCATACTTGGCAAGTGTAACACCTCAGTTCTTGAAACCCGAGTACTAAAAGGTATGGAGTGTTACGATCTACCCCCCTTAAAGAAGATCTCATCTTGGAGATTCGATAATGCATACCTTGAGCCGCCAGGTTACCGAACGATGTATCCAATCCTATGTGTCCAATTGTGAGATCACAATATCTATTTTCATCAGTTATGTTCAAATTCTACCACAACCCTTAGATCTCTGGTCTAGTAGATCGCCCAATGTACATAAGTTTCCTTAAGAGTTAGGAGCCTTCCCAGCATTTTTTGTAATTAGGATATACCTCAATGCCTACCAATATCACATTTCCATATAGTTTTATACTAAGTTCATATGTCCCTATAGGCAACAACTAATATCGATATTATATCTTTCTTTTTATTTCTTTTTTCTTTACATGATAGTTCCCAGTAAAGTTCAATACAATTTTCTATTTTTTAGTGTTTGTGCTAACATGAATGGACGATTGTAGTAGGTTTGAGCTCGATACGCTGATCCTTCGCCTGCGCAGAACAATGGATTCATTGGTATCATTTCCTAATCATGATAAATCTATATCTTCTGCTTGATCAAGGCATTGAGATCATTGGGGTTTGCTATGATTTAAAATTTGGATCAAACCGCGTACATTTTGTTTAAACATGATTCCATTAATTCGTGGTCCCAATTATTCTAGACACGTAGGAATATTATGAAATCTTCCTACTTGTACAATAAGAGTACTCAAAATTTACGTGAAACAGACCTAAATGATCGTCATGCTTTTGTTATACACTCTGATCACCTCGTGCACTACCTGAAAATTCCAGGACAAAAGCTTCTACATGGAAATTGAGTTTGAAATTGCTACATTTATCATGATCCTCAAATTTAGTCTCCACATACCTAGTCTAGGTTTGAAAACTTACCCAAAATTCTATCACTTCACCTTTAATCAATTCTAAGCACTGAAAATTGTGGGAAGCGTTACTCCTAACTAAAGACATGTATTCAAGAATTCAAATTACAATTACTTGTATGATCTCATTAAATTTATGAAGCGCTTAAAGTTGACCTAATATACAATATGGTGGGTAGGGAAGCAGGATGTTACAACAAGAAATGGAAGAAAATTTCCATGCTCATAAGTTTTTCTTTAAGAACGGGGAAATAACCATGGCTGATCTCGCCCATTTCCAACAACTACTAGGAGAAGCCTGCAAGAGGTCTATCACCCAGTTTAAGCGATCAAAAAGCTGGTGTTTAGGTTGTTATGATCGAAGCCAAATTTTTAGAGCTTGCATAAGATGGGCTTGAATACAAACTTCGTAAGAAATTCAATTCATGGACCTATATGACCTAACTAGGAAGGTCTCCAGGTATGAAGAGCTTCTTCAGGAGTGTGCTAGACAAAAGAACTCATCAATTGGGACATATTATCATGACCAAAATTATGAGGTCATAATTGCCAAAGTAGTGGCTAAAAAGCCACCATATGCTCGGCGTTGGTCAAGGAGGAATCGACCACTTCGACCACCCAAAAGGCCCCAAAAGTATACACTTTTGATATCACAAGGGCTGACATGATATTCAAAATTCTGTTATCCAAAAAATTTATCAAGATTCGTATAAACCATAAAATACCCTTGGCGGACAAATTGTAGAGAATCAAATATTGTAACGGAACCCGTTCTCATTCAACTAATAAATGTGTTATATTCAAGAACATGGTCCAGGATAACATCGACCTTGGGTTGTTGAACTTTCCCGAGAAGAGTGAGGAAGCAATGTTGATCAATACTGATCCATTCTTGCCTAATCTTGAGGTCAATATGGTTATTACAAATCCATGAAGGGCTAATTGACCGCGACTGAGGGTTGATATTGGTCCAAATGATTGTGAATGTGCACTACAATGACCAAGGCAGGGATGATGTCAACCTCCCCACTCGACTGCCATGCGGTTGAACACGTTTTGACAAGACGGTCGAGGCTCACAATTATGTGACTAGTGTACCAAAAGGACTATTCTGGGGTGAGGAGATGCTCCTCTGTTAAGGACGCAAAGCTGACACATAGCTCCAAGGAAACTTGAAGGAAGCAGTCAACATCGTCCGTAGAGGATGCCTTCACCCCTTGATTGTTATTTCTACTGCAAAGAGTAAAGTCAAAGGATGGTTAAAACTCCGTTAGCCTAGAAAAGAGTCTAGAAACGGGTCACGCATCCTAAATTTCCAGCGGGGCCAGAATCAATTACTCGAACTCAGAGGCACTGTTGGCAGAGGCACAGAAGAAGATACGAGACTTAGGAAATCCCCTAATAAGTTGGAAGATTCCCAGGCCCAAGTTTAGAACCCCTTAATAGAGGTGAACCTAGTGACCGAGCAAGACCCAGAGCCTGCGTTTGTAAGTGGACTACTCAAGTTCCAAGATAGACAAGAATTCACCCATTTGTTCAAGGAGTTCGCCCATTATTTTTCATGAGATTACCATGCAATGTCAGGACTCGACCTGGTCTTGGTCGAGCACATGTTACCTATAAAAGAAGGATATTGACCACATAAACAATTGCTCAGGCAGATGACACCAGAAGTAACACAGAAAATAAAACAAGAAATTGAATAGCAATTGAAGGCTGGTTTTATCGGGCCCATTAAATATGTCGAGTGGATCTCGAATGTAGTCATAGTCATAAAAAAGAATGATAAGTTACAGGTTTGCATTAACTTTCGAAATTTTAATTTAGCAACGCTAAAGGACGAATACCCTATGCCGATGGTTGATCAACTGATCAATAGGTCTGATGGACATCAAGTTGTGTCCTTCATGGATGGTCATTCCGAGTATAATCAAATTTATATAACATTGAATGATGTGCCAAAAATAGCATTTAGGTGCCTACGGCCCCTAGGGATTTACCGTTGGGTGGTAATGCCCTTTGAACTTAAGAATGCAGGGGTCACACACCAAAGGACGATGAAGTCCATATTCTGTGATATGATAGGCTAATTTATGGATGTTTACATTGGCGACGTAGTGATAAAGTTGACCAATTATTCGAGCGAATGAGACTCCACTTAAGTGTGCTTTTGGAGTCTCGACTAGTAATTTCCTGGGATTTTTGGTACATTGGTGAGGAATCGTGGATTAAAACAAGACTTGAGTAATTATAAATGCTTATCCAGCAAGGAACAAACCAGTCAGGTTAATTTCATGCGGATATTCATATCTAATTGTGCAGGGAAGACTAATGTATTTTCTCCATTCGTAAAATTGAAGCAGGGGCTCGAATTTAAATGGGAGGCAGAGCATATCTACAGACTTTTGAGAATATCAAGGAATATCTGATGAAGCCACAAGTGTTAATGCCGTCAGTCGAAGGTTGATCACTCAAGTTATATATTAAAACATCAGCAAATTCGATCGGAGCTCTCCTAACCTAAGATGACGACGACCGGAAAGAGCGTGCAGTCTATTATCTAAATTGGACGCTTCTCGTTGCTAAATAATTATATTCTGCTATAGAAAAATTATGCTTATCATTGTATTTCGCGGCTATCAAATTAATGCATTATTTGTTAGCCGAAAGAATAAATAAAATGAGGTGCAGAGCTACATCATTGAAGATGGTTAAAGAAAAGTTGCGCTTGCAGTGTATATAGAGAGAACCATGTGATGAAGGAAATGATCTAAATGTTGATGGCTTAGAACTATGTGACGGTTCAAATCTGTGTAGATCATTTGGTGCAAAACAGATATGAGGAGCACGTACAACATCAAGCATGTGTTGGACAAGTTTATAACAACAGGTGACTGGGCGTCAGGACCTTGGATTTGTGTTGTTCTTCTCTTCAGTGTTTGTAGGAATGGTTGTCGATGGAGAGGTAGAGAAGACAGTGATGTCAGCAACCGCGGCAATAGATTTTGACAAGAACACTCTTCGATGGCATCGACACTTAACCTTTAATGTCATCGAAGCTACTTCGATGTCATTGGAAGTAACACCAAACTGTTCAGAGGCAAAACATGGAATTCTGGATATCTTCGATTGCATTGACCTAGCTTCGATGGCATCAAACTATTCCTTCGATGTCATCGAACCTCTTCGATGGCATCAAAAAATCACTCAGTTAGTCCATTGACCAACTGGAGAAAATCTGAAAATACTTGATGACATCGAGTTGACTTCAATGACATCAAAGCCTTCTCAATGACATCAAACCTGTCATTTACAGACTATTGAATTTACATATTTAAGGGTTTATTATTATTATTATAGATTTGCCAAGGAGAGAAAGAACTCTTCTCCTGCTGCTGCTGTGTGAGGATGTTGAAAAACATAAAACAGGCGGCAACAAGGAGAGACTGAAAAAAGTTTGTGAAAAATAGGTCAGTGGCCCATATCAAAATGTTGCTCCGATACCGTAATAAAGTTTGAAATAAGATGTCTGCTGCATATCAATCATCCAAATTTTACACACACAGAATTTATAGAGAATAAAAGGAAAATAAAAATAAAACACAAGATCCATTTATCCAACTAGTGCACTGAGGTACAATCCACAAGATCTAGAATCCAATCATCTAGTTCATGCATCGAAGTGCCTTTTCCAATATATCATATAGAACAAGCATTCCTAATTGCGGAACCATTTTTTAATGCGGTTGTAAAGAACTGGGAGCAACCTATAGCAAGCCAGTAGAACCACCGTTATCCCAACACATATCAATAAGACATTGCGGAACCCATCCTTGTGGTCTGTCCAGGGAATGCCTCCGACGCTCAATCCGAATACTGCAAGACCAGAAAGGAAAATGCTTACTTGCATGACTCTGTCCGCAAACAACAAACACCAACAACCCAACATGCTGACATTGCATACTTGCAGAGATCCAAGCTGTTCATTAGGAAGACCCAAGTGTTTAAAAAAAATTTATTTTTTATTTTTAAAAGGACGGTTACAAAGACAATAGCCGACGGTCCTACTCAAGGTATATATATACATGGCCTACCAGATGAGTGGGCCACCTGATTACTATGCCATGAGACATTCATGATGGGCCCACCCAATGAAACGTCCAGATATTTCACAACGCCCCAAACTCGGTGAACCCGCTTACAGAATTCCTGAGATCCGAATCCTCCGGTGACATGCCATGTCGGAACATGCAGGGATGCTTTTGTTTGGTGTTGTAGTAGATGGGCACTAACAAATAAGCATTCCTGAAGGTCTAGGATCCCTTTTCTTTTTAAGGACAAGTAGAGAAACCTGTTTGGATAGAGAGAACCCAACATGTGGAAATGAAATTACCTTTTGAAGATTGTCATGGGGACATGGGATTAAATGGTATGGAATTGCATTTGATCGAATTAACATTATTCTTGTACAATGCTTGCATGTCTGGAAATACCATGGTATTTGATTGTCCAATCCCACATTTGAGAGTAAATTCTTCCCGTAGGAAAAGCATCGTATTAAGTGAAACTCATATTTGGTGGAACATGCTACTGCAGTATATACTGTTGGAACTGGATGACATGATATTTTAATTAATCCAATCCTTCCTTGTTGTTAATTTCCAAATGCAGTATGGAATTTGCATGGGACCAAATGCAATTCCATATCACCTAATCCCACATGGCCATATCCCAAACAGGCCCAGGAAATAGAGAAAAGTAAAACTCAACACTAATTTCATTGTTCCACTGCTAGTGTTGTTTTCTATGAAAATGTTAGAAGTTCAAGAGTTAAACAATGAGATCTCTCTCATGATCATGGAAATCTATAGAAATTTTGACCGTACTAGCGTCGTGGTATTGCCAAACGCCCTAAAATTTGGTAAGCTTAAACAAATGCCCTAGCTATCCCCCTAACACCATTTTGAAATTTTTTTTTTTGGATGAATTTGGCCCTGGAACTGCCCCATGCGTAGAGCGTTGCTCCGGTCATGGCATTGAAGCGGGAGGGAAGTGGATTGCACGTGCTGGGTAAACTTTATGGGGTTCACTATGGTGTTTGTGAGAAATCCACCCCATCCACGCGTTTTGCTAAATCATTTTATGGCACAAGCCCAAAAATGAAGTAGATCCAAGGCTTAAGTGTGCCACACGACATAAAACAATGGATATTATATGCCCATGGTTGAAACATTCGTGGGGCTGTAGAAGCTTGGGATCATGCTAATATTTTTGTTTAAAAAAATAAAATTATCCCCGTGGTAAAGACCTTACAAACATTTGAGCCATTTTATGAATGGTTTGGATTGCATACAAACATGAGCCTAGAAAGGTTTGAATGGTATGCAGTCCCTTTCCATTGTTTCCCATCGTATGGCCCACTTGAGTTTCGGAAGCATCTAATTTTTTGTCTCACGTTTCGAATGAACAGAGTGGATTTCTTATAAACATCATGGCCCAACATAGCTTCTGATGTGAGTAACTTCCCATAAAAGGCATTTGCTAGAAATTCACGCCCATGTGATGGGACATGATGCGGATTGTGTTAAGCATACAGGTTATTGCATGTCAACCTTAACCCTTAATACATGACAACCTCGACCTATAACACAGGATAGCCTAGACCTTCAACACATGACAACCATGGCCCAAGCCCTTAACACATGACAACCACAACCCAAACCCTTAATATATGATAACTTATACCAATAATACATAACAACCAAGACTCAAATTCTTAATATATGACCACCCATACCCTTAACATATGACCGCTTCAACCAAGGTAATACAATACAAAATTCAAATTCTATTTTCTTCATTGTCTTTCACATGACAACCAAAACCATCATTCTTTACCTCAAATTCCTCCCAACAATCACTTCTCCCCACGACAACAATCACAACCATCCCTCTTTATCCACAATCAAAAGTAGCTTCAATCTCTAAGAAAATGTAATTCTACAAAAAATAAAATAAAAAATTCATTTAAGATATCTTATACGGCTTCTATCTCTAAGAAATGTAGTCGTCAAAGTAAAATCAACACTTTTTTTATGGCCTTAGAATTTGTTGACGATGCCCATACACTGGAGAAGTTGATGACGGTGAACGTATGTCGGAAAATATATTCGGAAGGGGTGAAAGTGGATCCTTAGAAGACATGTTTAAAAAGGAAGAATAAGCCTTAAGAAAACACCAAATGAAGAAGAAGAAAAATAAGTTCCATACGGACACCAAATTCCAATGCAAAGGCATTTTTATCCACCAATTCTCCAAAATGTGATCAAAAGGCCAACCCAGGAACATATTTAAGAGGTTGAATTTTTGAGGCTTTTGGCAATACCATAAGCTATTACGTCAAAATCCTAAATCTATATTTTAAATGGTTTTTTTTTGAAATGGTTTTACACAAATACTGAGAAAAAGAAAAAAGAAAAGAAAACCAATTTCCCCCTTTTCTTGTTTTCTCAAAATGAGAAAACCATCACATTAGGGAAATTTGTATTCATTTCCACCTATAAAAATAAAATAAGGGAGAAAAACAGCCTACTTCCTGTGATGAAAGATAACGGTAGAAGGATCACTGAAAGAATGGATAAATAGTAAAGCTTTTGGTTGATCTGCGCAGCCTGCCTGCTATCAAGAGCAGCCTGCTTGCTGTCAAAACCTGCTTGAATTGCTGCAACCCGACTGCCTATAAACCCCACATTTTCTTTTAGCCTCCTGAGGTTGCCGATAACCTCCTCAAGAGAGACATTGTCGGCAGCAGCCCACCAACGTTTTCGAGTACATTTTTCTTTGATGCGAGGGAAAACCTGCTCCACTTGAGCGATGACCTGGATTGTGACATGGACATAAATCATCATAATGAGACAGATGTACGGCCTGGATCTGAATTTGAGTGATCCAACAACCTGGAAAAGTATTCACAACTCATTCAAGCTGCTACATGAGCACTTGTAAGGTCACAAGACGGGATTAGATTATTACTTTTTCAAGGTATAGTTTGTATCCTAATGTATTAGGTTCTTCCTTATCTGAACCCACAAGATGTGATGTAGAGCAGGTCACAGGTACTTTCATGTTCAAGATGGACAGGAGAAGGCCCGATCTGAGGCGGAAGTGATGAGGACCTTCTAAACCCTAAAGCAGGTGTATCTCGTAAGCTGGAATGAGTTATTCGATGTACCATATATAATTTTGGAGTAGGAGAAGCTACTTTGGGCACCCAAACCTGCTATGTGGGGTTGCCAGTGCCGAATTTACGAGATTCCATCAGATGGATGGTCGAAACTCTATTTTAATTTCGCTTTTAATATTTATAGTAAGTTTTAGTTCGACCATAACTATTGATCCTTTGAGCTTTAGGGGTCGTGCTCAACATGAAAAAGGGCTTATAAAAATTAGGAGAATAACATGGTTAGGCCAAATTGACACTTACTATTTTTGACCAAAAACCAAGATATCTAGTAGAAATCATGACGGTCTATAAATGGTAAGTTTATATTTATAGGAAGTCACAAATTTTAGGGAGTTTGAGTTGGAGTCTGATTATGAAACTTATTTTTAGATTTGGTGTCTCTATTTAAAGGGTTGTAAATATGTTTTTATCATCAATCAATCTATTTTCGAATTTATTAGAATTTATTTATATTTTACTAATTTCCCTCATGGATTCGAGGAGTCTTTGTGAAGAATCCAGGGAGAAGCTTCACGGATTTTCACTAATCATCTCATTCGAGGAAGATGGTGATCAACCTCATCACGTCCATCCCAACCCTACGTGGATGGGATACTGGTATCTGTATATCAATGACTGTTTTAAAATGCAGAGTTGTATCTTTGCTCCATTTGTTCAGTTTGTGTTCATGTAAGGGCATCGCAAGGGGACTTTCTTCCGTAGTAAATTTATATAGACTCGAAAAAATATATATATATACCTGAAGGAGTCGCTGCAAATCCAAATGCATTTTGGCCAAACTTCTATCATCCCACATCTCTCTCTTCACGGTACCACCACCTGGGGAAAGAGCTCATATATTAGAGAAATAGAGAAAGAAAGCTACTTAAAGAACCAACTACTTGAATTGAATTATTGCAATCCCATTTGATTGAACGTCCAAATGCACACCGTCCAATTGAGCGGAAACTGTTAGTTTGATAAAGTGTAAATAACCAAACTAATTTTAATGATTTTAAGAAGAAGGGTAAGTGTAAAGAGAGAAGGGTAATGATTTTAAGAAGGAATAGTTTTTAACAGTAGGGCGTTCAATCACCAACATTTCTTATAGTATGGTCCACCTAATAATTTGATTTGTTTTAATTTTAGCATAATGTCCTAAAATGATAAGGAAATATGGATGGACAACGTGGATATAGAATACATACATCAAAGTGGGCCCCACGGTAAGAGCCACATTGTCTTGAGTGAGTCACAGGTCTCACCAAATCTACTCTCATTTCTGACTATGGGTGCGTTTGGTAAACTTAGTTTAAAAGAGTTTGAATTGAATTTAAGTACTGAATTTTAAGTATTGATAATTGCTAGAATGCTTGTTTGGCAAACTGTCCAAAAAATATTCCTGACACTGTAATTCATGTTTGGCAAAGACACAAAACTAGTGCCTTTAACCAGGATTGCATAGAATGTTCTATGGGGCCACTATAATGCATGTGTTTAATTCACACTCTCTTTCTATTTTGCTAGGTTATTTTAGAGCATGAGCCAAAAATGAAGCAGGTCCAATTCTCAGGTGGACCACACTGCATGAAATAGTGGTATGATCACTCACCATTAAAAACTTATTGCCGGCTACAGAAGTTTTGGTCTAAGCTAATATTTGTTATTTCCCTTCATCCAATCTGTTTGACCTAATCAACACATTGGATAGAAAATAAACATTATGGTGGGTCCTATAAAGTCTTTAATGGTGGTCATTCGATCACTTTCTTATAACAAGGTCTACCTAAGATTTGGATTTGCCACATATTTTGAGCTCATGCCTAACAATGATATGGAAAAATAGAAAGACTGTGTGGACACATCTTGGTGGGTCCCACAGATCGGCCAATAACCACATCCCTATTACTATGCAATAGGCTGTTTAGATTTATTTTTTTTTACATATTAGATTTTTTATATAATAAATTCTTATTTAACAATCTCATGAATTGGTCAGCATTTTCATCATTTTAGAAAAATAAAATCTTCAAATTAATGGATATTAGAGAAAACTAATTGAAGAAATCCGTTTGACAGCAACTCGATTAATGGGGGTAGTTTAATGAAAACTTAATTAAAAAAGTTACTTATGACGTATATGTATTATTTTGTAAAATTCCCTATAATTAAATATTTTACAACTCGTCTACTAAGCGCGGAATGTGTGCAAACCCGTTTGTACAATTATAGCTCCGGTGGGTCCCACCGTGATGTATCTGATTATCCATGCCATCCATCCATTTTCTCAGATCATTTTAAGATATAAGCCCAAAAATGAAGCAGATCCAATGATCAAGTGGACCACACTAGAGATGACTCTTGCTTTTAATGCTTCATGCATTAATGCAACCTAAGCTAACTATTTGGTGTGGTCCACTTGAGCGTTGGATCTGCTTCATGTTTAGGCTCATTCCTTAAAATGATCTGTGAAAATAGATGGACGGGAAATCTCACCCTTGAATTACACAACAGCCCACCTGAGTAGAAAACATGCTGATTTTTGTCCCAGCCTTTCATGTGTACGGGGTGAAGGGTCTGAACGGCATGGATTCTACACACACAACACGGTGGGCCACAGTGTCTAATCAATAATACTAGTCGTTCCCTCTCAAAATGTTCCAGTCTCGTGGACCATCTGAGTTTTGGATGAGCTCATTACAAAAAAAATAAAAATAAAAAATAAAATAAAATTCAAGAGGCAGTTTATACTTGTTCTTGAGTGGTATTACCAATCTCTCTTCGGGCCTCGATGTTTTCCCATAACCATTCCATCGATTCTTCGATTGTATACAGATCAATCTCGAGGTTTGTAACAATAGACTGCAGATGATCCATGTGTCTATTTACAATGTGAACAAGAAGATTTCCAACAGTTTTCACCACCAGATTATCAGCTTCCTCTTCATTCATTTCCAACCGACTTTCAACATCTCCCTCTTCAATCCCGTTCTTAGCTGGTACCCCTTTCTCCTCATTTCTAACCAGATTGGAATTCTCAGGACGATCTCCCTTTTCAATAACGATCTCATCTAGTTCCACCCCCATCTCATCATTTCTAACCAGATTGGGATTCTCAGGAGAGAAACCCAATCCGAGATTTGGACCTAAAGACATTGTAATCACCGAATTTTCAGTGATTCTAGCAGCAAGCCTTAGTCTGAAATTGCTAAGAGAAGGTCCTGATGAATTTACCCGAAGAAAAAGTGCCCCATCGACATGGCCACAAAACGGTCCGCTGCTAACCATCCTTGTAATGTCTTGGTGTTTCAGAGGCGGACAGAGCTTCTCAGTAAAAATTTTCTTGAATGATCTAAACTTCTGATTTCTATTGGGAAGTTCTCCATGATACCAACAGAAATGACTCCCTCTATCTTCTCTGAGATCCCATCCCTTTTTAAAATAATTCCCCAACCCATCGAATCTATAAGCAGTCCATACCACACCATCATACAACCGACAGGATTCTTTGGGAGGAGTTTCAGCAGAGGTTTCGATAGCGATTTCTGCTGTATATGCAGTAGTTTGATCTCTAACAAGCTTTGAGAACACCCAATAATTTAAGACATGTAAGTCCTGCAATTGTTGCTCTCTTTGAATGGTTCAATCCAAAGACTCACATGATGGAGAAAAATCCAATAATCAACCTCTGAACATTTGTTGTTTCTCGTCTCTGAAATAGAAAAGAAAGATATTAGCATTACTAATCTGGTTAAAAACAAAAAGAAAAGAATAGAAGAATGGGAATTTCTCATGTAACTAAGATCACACATCATATCCAACCTAAGTAATCTGGAAAAACAATCCTTAATTTCAGATTAGTTTGACCACAAAAACCTGTGATTAACCTTTTAAGTAAAAAAATAAACTCACCAAATTTATTTATTTTTTTAAAAAGACAATTTTAGATCAATAAAATGAATTTGAAAAACTACTTTATTTTCATGTAGACTCATTGCCAAACCCTATAAAAATCAATCAAAAAGAGATGCACATAGTTTAGTAAAAAAATGAATTTAAGAGGAACAATCTTCTTGACTCTTCGTTCAAATGGATTGAGAGTTCGATGAGGACATTTCCCATAGAATTAGATATAGGTGTGATCGCCGCATGCCAATGGGACTTAAGGGAACATTTTTTTGTGCAGTACCATTAAGACAGAAAATGACTCCGAGAATGCTACAACAGAATGGTGTAGTTGAGCACATGAACAGTATCATTCTAAAGCGTGCAAGGAGCATGATAATCCATACTAGATTGCCTAAATAGTTTTTCGGGCAGATGTCGTAATACTACAATTTACTTGATTAATGGAGGACTCTCAATTGCTATGGATGATGGATTGCTAGAGGAAGCATGAACTAGAAAAAGAGGTAAACTTGTCCCATTTAAAGATATTTGGTTGTATCTCTTATGTCCGTATTGATTCTAAGAATAATACTAAGCTTGATCCACACCCAGATCCATAGCTCAAGTGGTAGATTGAGTGAAAGATACCTCATTTCAACACTGAGGTCTTGGCATTGAATCCCTAGAGGGGGTGGCTAACAGTGAAGTGTGAACTGATTGTGGGTATACTAACAAGCTAGCAAAAAAAAAAAAAAACAAAGCTTGATCCCAAGTCCAAAGGATGCACATTTGTGGATGTGATTGAGAAGGGATCACTGTTGCGAGATATCTTAAATCTGGGTCCTTTCGCGTCCTTTCGCAACTGGGATGCGAAATGGTCCTTTCGCGTACTTTCGCAACTGGGATGCGAAAGGAAAGTTTCTTAAACTATAAATAGGTGTTCGTAGGGCTTTTCTAATGCATGAGAAATAATTATAAGGCTTTCTAAAGGGGTTCTAGGGAAATTAAAGAGTATAGCAAGGGTGAGATTCGAGGTTGTTCGAATTGGATAAGTCCTCTCTCTCTCTTTGTAATTTCTATTTTCATAGTGGAGATCTGTCGCTTTGTGCCGTGATTTTTTTCGAATGGGTTTTTCACATTAAATCTGTGTGTTCTCTTGTATGCTTGGTGTCATTAGATTACTATCCTAGATCTAGATCTATGTGATTCCGCGGTCAAAATCTCCAACAAGTGGTATCAGAGCAAAGTTGGGCCACAAATCTGAATATGAGAGATTAGTAATAATGGGGAGTGCTAAGTATGAGATTGAGAAGTACTCAGGGAAAAATAATTTTGAGTTATAGAAGGTTAAGATGATTAGCCTGTTAACCAAGCAAGGCAAAGATGGTGCTCTTGAGGAGCGGAAGTCTACTATGAATGATGCTGATTGGAATGCTCTTGATAAGAAAGCTTTATCATCGATCCATTTATGTCTCACGGATGAGGTTCTCTACAACGTCATGAGGGAGAAAACTGCGACTAGTTTGTGGGCAAAGTTAGAAGATGTCTATGAGAAGAAATCCTCAAAAAATCACCTACACTTGAAGCGGCAGTAGTATAACTTTAAGATGGCAGAGTGTGGAGATCTGGAGGCTCACATCAGCAACTTTAATAAATTGGTTTGTAAATTGCTGGATATGGAGGAAGTGATGAAAGATGAAGAACAGGCATGTATGTTGCTGAATTCTCTCCCTGCATCGTATGAGTCTTTCAAGGACACTATGTGCAGCATGAACAAAACCCTGAATGTTGACACAGTTATCTCATCCCTTCAAGGGAAGGCTATGAGACAACTGAACAGCGACACAGGGACATCTTCTGATGCACTGTTTACAGTGGGTAGGAATTCTGGACAAGGTACAGGTTCTTCTGGTTCTAGATCCAAATCCAGGGGCAAGGGCAAAGGAAAGGTAAAATGCTGGAATTGTGGGAAGGAAGGACATGTGAAGAGGGATTGTGAAAATCCTAAATCGAAGAGGAAAGATTCTGAGGCTTCATACAGGGAGGCTAATGTTGTCACGTCAGATGGATCGAGTGAATTTGATGGTGACGTTTTATCTGTGTTTTCACTCAGACGGTTATACGATGATCATAAAGATGAGTGGGTGCTAGACACAGGGGCATCTTTTCACATGACTCATCATCGGAGTTGGTTCACCAGCTACAGGGAGTGCGATGGTGGACAGGTATTTATGGGCAATAACATTGCCTGTAATATTGTGGCTGTTGGTTCTGTGCGCATCAAGATGTTTGATGGGGTGGAGCGTACTTTGACATATGTGAGGCACGTTCCTAATTTGAAGCAGAATCTGATTTCTCTGTGTGCTTGAGGCAAAAGGATGCAAGTACGCAGGTATAGATGGTGCTCTTAAAGTATCAAAGGGAGCACGGGTAATCATGAAAGCGCAACGACTCAGTAACTTGTACAAGTTGATCGGGAGCACTTCAAAAGGTGGAGCTACGGTGGATGTAATGGAATCCATCTTTGCACGTGTGTGGCATGTTAGGCATGGCCACATAAGCAAGCAGGATAGGAAGGCTGAGACGCGCGAACAGGGATACAGAGCAGGTGGAGCAGCCACCTATGAGAAGAAACACACGGCATGATCGCAGGATATCGGCGAGGTACATAAACGACTCCGATATCACAGGAGTACTCATCTTCTATTCAGATGGCTCTAGGTGAGCCTGGTGCTAAGAAGTGAAAGGTGACTATGGGTGATGTGATGGATTCGTTGTACCAAACCGACATATGGGAGCGGATGGAGCTTCCAGTGGGCTGGAAAGCGGTTGGATGCAGGTGGATCTTCAGGAGGATACAGCATAGATACAGAGCGAGATTGGTGGCGATGGGTTATGCTCAGGGAGAAGGGATCAGCTTCTCAGAGATATTCGCGTCGACGATATAGCAGGTGTTTATTAGACCAGTGATTGGCGCTGGTTAGCAAATGTGATCTTGAGCTGGAAGGAAGGATATGGAGTCTGCACTTCTGTAAGGAAAAGTGAAGAGCAAATCTACATGAAGCAACCAGGGCGGTTCGAAGTGAAAGGGGCTGAGAATAGACTTTGCAAGAGGTCGTTGTTCTATCTGTCGCCTAGGCAGTGGTTTGATTCCTTCATGGTGGGTCAGGTATTGTATGTTGATGACGTGTGGATCGCCAATTGTGACATGTTTGAAATCAATGTACTGAAGACTCGGTCAATTGGAACATTGAGAATGAAGGATCGGGGGTTGCAAAGATGGTTCTCGGCATTGAGACTGAAGGAGGAGTAGGTTTTGGTAATCACAGGAGAAATACCTTGTGTGTAGGTATTGATCAAGGATGTGATGGGCCAGGTAAAGCCGGAGAGCGTTCCCTACGCGTCTCTCCTAAAGACATCTCCCAAAACAGATGAGGAAAAGCAGGATATCTCATGAGCCTTATTCGAATGCGGCTGGGCAGTGTATGTCATGGTCTGGATTAGATCGGTTATTTCATAGGCTATCAGTGTTGTGAACAAGTACCCCGACAAGCAATATTGGGTAGCGGTGAGATAGTAAGAAGACTACGTCTTTTCTTTTGGGAAGACAGAAGCAAAGGTGGTTGGGCATTTGGATTTAGATCCGGCAGACATGATCAACAAGAATGTTCTTGCAGAGAAGTTCAAGTTCTGTGCAACTTCTCTGGGCTTGACGATGGCGTAAAAGGAAGACGGAGTGTGTAAGAGAAGCTATGATGTGATGTAGAAATAAGAGAAGAGATCAAGAAGCTGCACGGTTGAAGATTGAAGACATGGTGGAGATTGTTGTGAGATGTCTTAAATTTGGGTCCTTTCGTGTCCTTTCGCAACTGGGATGCGAAAGGGAAGTTTCTTGAACTATAAATAGGTGTTCCTAGGGCTTTTCTAACACATGAAAAATAATTCTAAGACTTTCTAAAGGGATTATAGGGAAATTAAAGGGTGTAACAAGGGTGAGATTCGAGGTTATTCGAATCGGGTAAGTCCTCTCTCTCATTGCAATTTCTATTTTCATAGTGGAGATCTGTCGCTTTGTGCCGTGGTTTTTTCTCGAAAGAGTTTTTCACGTTAAATCTGTGTGTTCTCTTGTGTGCTTGGTGCCATTAGATTATTATCCTAGATCTAGATCTGTGTGATTCCGCGGTCAAAATCCCCAACAATCACTTCTCCCAACATTAGAGGGGTCACCAACAAATCTAGGTTTATTAGCACATGTGAAGGGTATGGGAAGATGGATGGGGCGGTTGAGATGTGGGGTACAAGAAAAGAAACATGTAGCACATGTGACATAGTGACACATGTGAGGCATAATGGAAGATCAACTATGGCTCATGAGGTATATTGGCCAATGTGTACATGTGAGGCGATTTAAGATGGATAGTGGCATATTTAAGCTTAACTCATTGTTGCAAATGTCTTTTTAAGAATGAAGGTAAAAAAATAATAACAAAGATAGAAATGAGCAAATGTCTTTTTTAAGAATGAAGGTAGAAAAATAATAACAAAGATAGAAATGAAGAAATGGTGCTCGGCACAAATTCTTGAAAAAAAAAAAAAAAAAACCTTTACGGTAATAAAATGTGAGTTCGATGGGAAACAATGTTTCCTTTCATTTAGGGGTGTTTGATGTTTTTAATTTACCATCATAAGTAATGGTGAATAAACAATTATAACTTTTCACACGCATTGGTTCAAGGGAAATAGATCCTTAATCACACCTTGGTTGACATGATTGCATGAATAAAATGGAGACAATTGCAAGCTAGAAAGTTCTGTGGCACCCACCATCATGTATGCGTCTAATCCACACAGTCCATCCATGTTACCAGTGCATTTTAGGGTATGATCCCAAAATTAAGGTAGATCCAAAGTCCAAGTGGACCACACAATAAGAAATATGGGGTAAAAGATGTCCACTGTTAAAAGATGAAACCTTTTTAGGTCCCTAGTGTATTTGTCATCCAACCTGTTGATGAGATTAATAAACATAGATGAAGGGAATATACAAATATCAGCGTGATCCAAAACTTCTATGGTCACCAAACAGCAAGAGCTCAATTCCACCTTTTCCTATGGGGTGGCTCGATTCCACTTTGGATTTGCCTTACTTTTGGGTTCATGCCTAATATCAGCCAATAAAACTAATGGACAGCATGGATTAGGCACATACATGATGGTGGGACCCACAAATATTTTTTCACATTTCATTTTCTCTCAGCTTTAGTGGTGGTTTTCGTCCAACATGGTAGACATCAGCCTTGAGTTTTCTGCCCAGAATACATAGGTAAGTAACAGTTATTTATTTTAAAGTATTTATAAGTATAATTTGGAAAATCAAGCACTCCCTTAATTTATGTCCATGTATCCAAACATGTCTTAAGCGCTTGCTTATGAAAATTAAATACATTAATAAAACGAACTCAAAAATAAAAGTTCTGGACATCACAAACATAAAAATAAAAATAAAAATAAAAATAAAAAAAACCACGACAGATTCAATAAGAAAGATAGGGATTTTCGAGTATAACTGCCTAACTTGTAGGCTATTTCCAAATAAAAGCATGCTTTCAAAATATTTTTAAAAAAATGCCTTACGGTTACAAATACAGTAAAAAAGCTTCCTCTTGCACCTTTACTATTACCGAGTGAGGAATTTGAGCCGTTGGTGTGTCTAGCTAAATGATAGTTTTGCCCTTGCACCCTCTCTTTTTTACAGTTTTACTCCATTTCAGGGCAAAGCATGCGGAAGATTTCACGGGCTCACCTTTATGTATGTGTACGATCAACACCGTCCATCCAATTTTTTATCTCATTTTAGGCCATGAGCCTAAAAAAAAAAAGGGCTGGTAGACCCCACCACATGAAACGCTGGTGATGGAACGCCTACCATTAAAAATATATGTTGGGGCCATAGAAGTTCAGATCAAGCTGATTTTGTGTCTTTCCGTCATCGCTGATTGTGTGGCCTTATCAAGAGATTGGATGGCCCTGATAAACATAAGGGTGGCCCCCAGGAAGTTTCCAAACGTGGGATGGCGTACTAACCTCACAACGACCAAACTAGAGACAGAAGGTCCTGTCATGGGATCTATGGACCCACCGTGATGTACATGTTTGATCTACGCCATCCATCCATTTTTAAAGATCATTTTGAGAAATGAACCTAAAAAGGAGGCAGATATGAATTTCAGGTGGACCACACGACATGAAACAGTGATTATTGATCATTAAAAACCTTTTCTCATCTACAAAAGTTTTAATCAAGTTGATATTTAATTTTTCCTTTCATCCAAGTCTGTGTGAAATTATCAAGAGGTTGGATGATCAAAAGTAAGTACGGTGGACCCTAATAAGCTATTAAAAGTAGGCAATCAACAACCACTGTTTCTAGTGGTGTGGTCCACCTGAAATTTTTGTTTTCTTCATTTTCAGGATTTTGCCATAAAATAAGCTAGAAAAATATTTGGATAGTCTGGATATACAATGCATACATAGAGGTGGGCCCTACCATCGAGATCACATCCACATCCACATAGCTGGTTTTGGGGTCGCAGCCCAGTCCCGTTGGCTGATATTGTGTATTCCCTTTGCCTGAGTATTTGTGGCCTTATCAACAGGTTGGATGGCCCTGATGAATATCTGGGTGGGCCCCATGAAGTTTGCAACGGTCGGTGTTTTTACCCTGGGAGAGGGAATGGGAAGATGGCTTATCTAAGGAGAGAGTAAGGGCAGTTTTGTCATTTTTAAAATTAATAATTATGGTTCTTAAACCGGACGCGGATTGCGTCCTACCCCCGCCCGGACGGTAATCCGTCCGGACAGGGCTCTGTGGGGCCCACCGTGATGTAAGTGTTTTATCAACGCCATTAATCGTTTTTCTAAGATCATTTTAAGGTGTGACCTCTTAAACCGCATATTATACGGGACGCGGATTTCCAGCCAAAGCCTTTCCTGGGAACGCAGGTGGGACCCACTGGGATGTTTGTGAGAAATCCTCACTGTCCATTCATTTTGTGAGTTCATTTTAGTACATAACGCCAAAGATGAACCGTATCAAATGGTCAAGTGCGCTGAAAACGTGATAATTAAACGTCCGCGGTTGAAAAATTCATAGGGCCACAGAAGTTTTGAATCATGCTAATATTTGTGTTTTTGGTTCATCCCAGTATGAATGAGGTTATTAGCGGTATGGATGGCATTTAAACATCGCTTTCAAACTTAGGGAGGTTTCAACGGTAGGAATTTCCCTAAATACCTTTTCCTTTAGTACAGCCCACTTGAGTCTTGGATCATGTTCAATTTTGGTCTAATCTCCTCAAATTACCTCACAAAATGGATGGACGGAGGAGATTCATGACAAACATTACGGTGGGCCTCACCTACGTTCACAGCGCAGGAACTTCCTGCGAAAGATGTCCGCGTCCCGGGACGGAAACGGATTGGCTACTCCCCCGCCACTGGCCAGTGGCTGGTGGTCGGTGCTATGTGGGCCCCATCATAATGTATATGTTTCATCCATGCTGTCCATCTATTTTTATAGATCACTTTACAGTATAATTTCAAAAACGAGGTATACCAATCTCAAGTGGACAACATTACAGGAAACAATGTTAAGTGTTGAATGAACGTCAACCATTAAAAAAAATTTTAGGGCCATGAAAGTTTGGGATCAAACTGATATTTATTTTTTTCCCTTTATTACCTAATAAACAGAATGGATGTCAATTAAACAGTACAGTGGACCTTAGGAGGATTTTAATGGTGGATATCTAATCACTATTGTTTTCCTGTGGTGTGGTAAACCTAAGATTTATATCACTCTCATTTTTGGGATCAAGCCCTAAAATGATCTTTAAAAATGGATAAACGGAATGGATGAAACATATACATCATGGTGGGCTCACGGAGCACCGACCATCAGCCACCGGTGGTGCGGGGGTAGTAGCCAATCGGTTTCCGACGGGGATACGGATTGGTACTGACAGCTTCGGTAAGGCCGCTGCTTGGAGTACTCTGTGGGCCGACATATCATGATGTAAACTTTCCATCCATTTTTTTATACTATTTCATGGCACGATAAAATTTTTTTTTAAAAAAAAAAAAGAGGATGAAAATCAAAATCCCGCATGAATCACACCACGTGAAAGAGTGGTGAACACTCACCGTTAAAAACTTCCTATGGGCAACAAGTTGCAGATTAAGCTGATATTTTTGTTTGCTCTTCATCCACGTGTGCGTAACCTAATACATGATGGATGAGAAATAAACATTACAGTGAGCTTTACAAAGTTTTTAATGGTGGCCATCAAATCACCACTTTTTTCTTGTGGTGTGGTTCAATCGAGATTTTTACACCCTGGCTTTCGAGATCATGCTCTATAATGATCTGGAAAAATAGATGAACGGTTTAGATAAAACAAATATATATCATATGGGCCAACAGAGCATGTCAGTAGCCACCTGACTACTGCCGCTGTCAGTACGTAATTAACGTCCGACGGCATGCGGATACATGCCTAAAATGAGCTCACAAAACGGATGGATAGGATGGTTTTCTCACCAACATCACGTGGCCTACTAAAAAGTTTCCAGAGCAAAAGAACCTCCGGCTTTCTCGGGAAATCCGCATTCACATGTAAAGGTGCAAACTTTAGGCGTTTTTGCTTTAAATATTTTAAAAGCGTGCTTTTATTCATAAATAGTATAAACTATAAGTGGTTATACAGAAAATTCACAAAAGAAAAGGAAAAGAAAATCAATGCTTTGAATTCATCCATCAGCATCATTTCAACCTCATAAGCAAAAAAGCATTTCTAGAAATGCAAAAAAAAAAAAAAAAAAAAAAAATCCATTTCAGCTTCATTGAAATCAAACCAAGAAAACCCATCTTCTTGTATCATTCAACCCCAAAAACCCATAAAAACACAACCCTCCCAACACACAAAAACAATTCAAACCTCTACAAATTACATAACAATTCAAAAAACCCCACAGCCATACCTCATTCATACCCAGGAAAAGTCAGCAACCCGTATCGTCGGTAAGAGTCTGCAACAGAGAGAGGCTGACATTTACACCCGACGCGGCTTCGGTGGAGCCAAGTATCCACCAGCGTCGGTGGATCTCCGATTGTGGTGCCACTGTGACGTGCATGCCTTATATCCACGCCGTCCATCCGTTTTGGAGTCTCATTCACATAAATGAAACAGTTCAAAATCTCCTGTGCACCACACCAGAGGAAACATAGGTGATTGGATGCCTACCATAAAAACTTAGTGGGGCCCACTGCAATGTTTATTTGCCATCCAACCTGTTTATAAGGTCACAGAGACCTGGATGAAATGACCCAAAAAATATTAGCTTAATCCAAAACTTTTTTCCGCCCCCCAGAAAGTTTTTAACGGTGATCATTCAATCACCACTGTTTCCTTACGTGTGGTCCACCTGAGATTTTTTTCTGCTGAAATATTTGGGATCTTGCTGTAAAATGAATTAGAAAAACGGATGGACGGAATTGATATAAGAAAAATTCATGAAGATGGGCCCTAGAGTCAGCCATCCACCGGCCTCAGTACATACATGGATCCACCGGATCCCCGTCCCCTTCTGTTTATTTTTGTTTGACCGACCTGGCAAAAACAAATAGGATTTTGACCATAATGGCCTCGCGGTATGGCAAAACGCAGTAAAGACAACGTTTTAAATATATTTTTCTTTGGCCCTGAGTCTCTTTTCAAAACTTTATAGGGATGAAGCTTCCCATGTGCATGCATCCAGCGCCGCGCCCATCAAGGCATTGAAGAAGAAGGAAGTGGACTACTCGTATTGGGTATACTTTATATGGCCTAGGTGTTGTAAGAAATTCAATCCGTTCACATGTTTTGCCAAATAATTTTATGGCTTGAGCCTAAAAATAAGGCATAGCCAAAGATTAAGTTAGCTGCCGAGCATAAAATAACGGATATTGTACACCTCTAATTCAAACATGTGTGGTGTCGCAAAAGCTTTACATCTGGCCCAGTTGCAAAAGTTTTATATCAGGCTAATGTTTTTGTTCTTTCAATTTATCCTAGTGGTAACGGCCTTATCAACAATTGAGCAATTTTATGAACGATTTAGATTGCAAGTACATATTAGGGTAGAGCCCGGAAAGGTTTGAACGATGGGCAATTCTTTTCAATTATTTCATGTCTCATAGCCCACTTGAGTTTCATATTTGCCTGATTTTTTATATCATATGTTATCATGATTTGATAAAATAGATGGACAGTAAATTTCTCACAAACATCACAGTGGGCCCAACGTAGCTTCTGATGACAAGAACTTACTGCTAAAGACATTAAGTGAAAATCCATGTCCAAATGATAGGACATGACCCAAATTGTGTACCACCCCAGTAGGACCTACTCTATGGGTCTACTATGATATATATATTTTATCCCCATCATTCATCCATTTTTAAAGATTATTTTATGGTAGGAACTAAAAAATGAAGTATATTGAAGGCTCAAGTGGACCACACCGTAGAAAATAATGAGATTAAAAACCTACCATTGAAAACTTCCTACATGGCACATAATTTTTGGATTAGGCTGGTATATATGTTTTCTCTACGTACAAGTTTTTGTAACATTAAGAACATGTTAGATGACAGATAGATGTCACAATTTGTGCCTTAGGAAACTTTTGATGGTAGGAGTTTCATGTAGTGCGGTCCATCTGAGACTCTGGTCTGTCTTTTTTTAAAGTTTAGAGCTCATGCTTTAAAATGTTTGGTCAAGATAGATAGATGACGGAATTCAAATCCATTCTATCCATTAAAGATGGAATTTGATGAAAAGTCATACTCCTAATAATGACCCAATTCGTCAATCATATAGACCATACCACATGGAAACAGTAAGGAAAGGCCACAATTATCATCCGTCTGGTCTTCAAAAACCATAGAGATCTCGTATCAACATAAGGTCATGGCCATCCCAAAGAAATGGTGGGTCACAAAGGGGATGAACAGATTGGATCTACTTTCCCATGGGCCCAATGACAAGTCTTATCCACATTACTGCCTAGGTATGGATGTTATGTAACTTCTCCCCCTACACAAAATGGCTGAACTAATGTTGGATACAAAGCTGGAGCATTTTTATTTCGTTTTTTACAACTTTCATCTTAGAGAGTTATAAAAGAAATACTTTTTGAAGGGATGTTTTTTAATGTATTTGGCAATACCTTGAGGTCATTTTGGTCAAAATCCCTAAACCTCTGTTTGTCTTTGTTTGACTGACCTGACATAAATAAAACTCAGAAAAGGTAAAGGATTGGGACGTGATACCAGCACTTCTGGCTGTCAACAGGCTGGGCCTGGGGTAGGTCTCCGCCCGGATTTTGGATGGTTTTGGGCTGCCCTTTCAGGTCATCTCTATTTAAAATTCTAATTTTTAAGACCCGATTCCGCCCATTGACACCCCTACCAGCACCACTGGACGTGGCTTAGGTGGATTCCCAGGAGGAACCAGATAGACGAGCAGAACTTCCCAGGAAATCTAGGTGGGCCCACCTTGATGTGAATGAGAAATCCGCCTCATCCATTCGTTTTGCTAAATTATATTAGAAGGATAAAAAATGAGGCAGATCCAAAACTCTAGTGGGCAACACTACAGGAATTGGTGGGTAGGGAAATGCCTATAGTTGAAACCTCCCTAAGGTCTACAGTAATGTTTATATGCCGTTGTACCATTCATAACATCACTACTACTGGATGAACTGAAAAAACAAATATCAGCCTGATCCAGATTAAAGATCTGTGGCCCCACAAATATTTCAACTGTGGACGTTTAATCCTGACTATTTGAGGCTCACATGAGTTTTGTATCTGCCTCATCTTTGGTTCTGTCTTAATATGACTGGAAAAAAAAAAAAAAACAAACAAACAAAACCAAAAACGAAAAACAAATGAATGGGGTGGATTTCTCACTAACATCATGATATGTGTATATTTCTCACTAACATCATGGTGAGCCCCACTTAGATTCCCGTCACAGTTAGATCCTGTGGAAATTTGGCAGGGAATCCCTTCGGCACTGCCACATGGATATATCCCATTGACACACCTGTTGCCCTAGCTCCAAGGGGCCTATCATGATGTATGTATTGTATCCACGCCATGCATCTGTTTTGTTAGCTCATTTTAGGACATGAACCCAAGAATGATGCATTTTTAAAGCTTAATTGTACCACAACTCAGTAAACAGAAGAGATTTAATACTTGTGGTTAAAATTTTCCTAGGCCCCCCTGTGATGTTTTACAACTTATGAAACAGACCATAACAAAGGAATATATATATATATATATATATAAAGGTTGATCCAAATCTTGAATGACTGCAACACTATTTTATGTGGTGTGATCCACTTGAACGTGTATGTGTTTTATCTAGGACGCCTATCTGTTTTGCCAACTCAATTTAGGTGTGAGACTAAAATGATATAAATCCAAAGCTAAGTGGACTTATACCTTAGGAACTTTGGGGATTGAATGACCATAGTTGAGAATTTATTGAAGGCTATGAAAGTTTAGGATCAAGCTTGTATTTATATTTTAAGCTTATATTTATATTTTCACCGCATCCTGTATCTCCGTATGAACAGGTTGGGTTACAAATAAAGCGTCACTCGTCTACCTGAACTTTGGATATGTATAATTTTTTAAGCTCATGCATAAGAATTAGCTGATCAAAAAAGATAGCGTGCATGAAACACATACATCAAGGTGAGCCCACAAAGCTTAGCTTACATCGATCCACAACATATCCCTATGGTGGGTGTCACAAGAAATTCCCTCAGATATTGGGATCCACTAAGGTCCTTTACTTTGGGGCCACCATGATGTATGTGTCTTATATCCATGCTATCCATCCATTTTAACATTTCATTTTAGGGCATGAAGCCAAAAATGTAACATCTCCAAATCTTAGATGGACCGCACTATACAAAGAGTGATGTTGATGTTCGACCATTAAAACCTACTTAGGGGTACAAAAGTTCCGATCAAGCTAATATTTATGTTATCCCTTTTCTTGGGACTGTGTGACCTCATCAATAATAGGTTTAATTAGGGCTGTACATGAACTGAGTTAGCTCACGTCGCTCGCTCGACTCGGCTCAAAAAAGCTCGATTCGACTAGGTTTGAAACTGAATTCGAGCCGAGTTGAGTTAATTTTTTTACCTCAAAAAAATTTCGAATCAAGTTCTAGCTTGCCCAAGCTAGACTCAACTCAGATCGAACACCAACTCAAATCAAACCAGTTCGATGACTCGGTTACTTTGATATTGATGTTGTTCATTAAGTGTTTGATGAAATGAGTCAATGAAGTATCGACTAGTGGCAAGGAAGGTATATATATGAAACAAATATCCTTTCTTCTTAATATTGATGTTGCCTAAAAGGTATTTGATGAAATACTTGTAGAACCACCGCTGCTGTTTTGAAAGTGTAATATATGTGTTTGTGAAAATTCTACAAAGGCGAACTCAGCTCAAACTTGCTTGAGCTGCTGACTAAACCAAATCGAGTTGGCTAATCAGGCTCAAGGACTGAGCTGAGCTGAGTCCAAGTTGAGGTCAACTAATGGCCGAGCCAGCGAGCTCGATGATAAATAAATATTTCAGTGGTACCCATGAGATTTTTATTGGTAGGCATTCAATCACCGCTATTTCATGTGGTGTGTTCAACATGAGATTTGTATCTGCTTCTTATTTTGGATTCATGCCGTAGAATGGACGGCATGGATACAAGGCACATACATAATATTAGATTTGAGGAACTACTGACCACAAGTCCTCCTCTGACAGCTCACGGAGCTATCAATCTAATCCTGCCACATCACCACACCACCAAGGATGATGGTAACTATCAATCTGATCCTGCCACATCACCACACCACCACGGAGGATGGTGAGGGTCTCACAACCTAATCCGCGGAAACGGATTGGCTACTCCTGCCACCAGCTGTGATCGTTCTTCTGTGGGCCCAACCATGATGTATGTGTTTCATCTACCCGTCCATCTATTTTTCTAAATCATTTTACGGTATGAAACGAAAATTGAGATATATCTCAATCTCAAGTGGACTACATTACAGGAAAGTGTTGAATGAACGTCAACCATTAAAAACTTTGAGGCTATAAAAGTTTTGGATCAATCTTATCTTTGCTTTTTCCCTTCATCTGGGTATGTATGACCTAATCAACATATTGGATGTCAAATAAATAGTACAGTGGACCTTAAGAGGATTTTAATGGTGGATATCCAATCACTATTTTTTTCCTGTGGTGTCGTCTACCTGAGATTTATATCTCTCTCGCTTTGGGATTCAAGCCCTAAAATGATCTGCAAAAATGGATGAACGGAATGGATGAAACACATACATCATAGTGGGGCCCACAGAGCACCGACCATCAGCCACCGGGTTGGTGGCTGGGGGAGTAGCCAATCCGTTTCCCTAATCGGCGTCCTCGGTTGTTCCCCGGTCCACTGAATCAGTATCCAACAGCAAGTGTTGAGCATTTTGGGCCCACCTTGATATATGCTTTTTATATCTATGCCGTCCATCCATTTTTCCAGCTCATTTTAGATCATGAGCCTAAAACTGAAGAGGATCTGAAGCTCAAGTGGACCACACCAGAGGAAATAGCGGGGATCTTTCTCACGTGTGCAACGTTGCCGCTAGCGTGAGTCGAGTACAGCGAAGTCTATCCACAATCAATGCTCGGACTCTTCCACTTTGATTACCTCAGTATGGAAATTTCTAGATAACTACAAGCGCGTGTGGGGCCACCGTGATAGAGCTGACACATCCACACCGTCCATCAGGTGTCCTTGAAATCCATCTTCTTCACCAAAAATACGGATGAGACAAACACATGTAAATCACACTAGGGCAAAATTTGGATGGATGCCTACCATAAAACGTTCCAGATAATATTTGGGCCCACCATATTTTTAGAATGTCATCCAATCCATTCATTAGATAACCCCAGAAAGGATGAACGGAAATAGAAAAATTCAGACCATTTCAAAAATCATGTGGACCACACCATGTGACTTTATATCCTTTAGGAATGATTTTATGCGGTGGGTGGGCCCACCTAAGATCGGCCTGATTTTTTGGAACCTGGGTAAAGTTGACAGATGGACGCATCTGATGGATGGAGCGGATGTCATACAAATAGTACGGTCGGCCTCTTATAGGTGCTTGTAGAATAAGCTACCTTACAATAACGTACGTGTTGCTACCACCCGGTTCCTAATCCGATTAACATGTGGGACCGGCTAGCTGGGTCCCACAGAACTGATCGGATCAGGATCGCGTGTTGCTGATCAAAGGGTATGAACGGTACACGATTTCTCACTCAATGCGAGCTCATGATTACGCGATCTGAACCATTGGTCTATTTGGATCTACCATGGATGGGCCACATGCCAAGAATCCCGTCAATAGTACATTCCCAGCGTTTCCTGCAAATCAATGGTCAAGATGTCCAATCTGAAAGTTTTTAAGGCACAGCCCATCCATCCATGGTAGGGACCAACAGATCAGCGGTCTGGATTACTGAATCATAGCCCCACTGATAAAAACTGAAAGCCTATGATTGTGTGCATATCCTCAGATAATAAGATCATCAAAAGATACCCCAATGGAGGGTATAAATTCACTCTACAAAAAATCAATGAGAAACAAGTTTAGAATATCAATCATTGTAGAAAAGATAAGCCACGATATATTTCCAATGTAAGAGCCCCACAATCCACAAATAATAATAAATGAATTTGAAAAAAAAAATTTAATTTAAATGCATCCAACCCATTGCAAATTTGCTAAAATGCATCCAACCCATTGGAATATGATACATTAGGACTTTAGCCGTTGAACTCTTCCGACGATCCAAATCTGCTAAAATGCATCCAACCCATTGCAATATGATACATTAGGACTTTAGCCGTTGAACTCTTCCAATGATCCAAATCGTTTATTTGATGGGTATCATTTTTGAATGGTGGATACTAATAAATAAAACCTCCTTAAGCTATTGAACCATCTGTATAATCAAAGGTTTAAAAATTGACTTGAGATTTTTATTTTTATTTTTCTGTTTTTTGGGTGTCCCCCATCCAATCCCCAAAGTCCTAACATATTGTATTGTGATACATCGGGTTGTATTCGAAGAAACCTCTAAAAGAAAAATGGATTAATGTGGTGAAATGGATGGGGTTCACCTTCCATTTTGAAATGGAACTCATGACCCAGATCCACCAACTACAGATCCCTAGTGGGGGTGGCTAACATGGAGTGTGTGTACTGACATGGGTGTGTACTAACAAACTAACAAAAAAAAAAAAGATCCACCAACTACAGGCTAGAGCTTCTTCTTCTTTTTTTTTTTAACACGCACACACACCCCCACACACTCACGCCACACGCACACACACAACTACAGGCTAGAGCTTTGAACAGAAGCACTATCTTCAACCACGGGCTTCGTGTTCGAAAGCATCTGATTCGCATTCACAGGAGAGTCCTGCCTCTTACAATGGGTCATCCAATAGAAGTTCCTGCAAAATTTCATCATGTATTCAAGACATGGAGAAGACGTGAAATTCCATAAGCCCACAAACACACGTCCACAGGCACATGTGCCAACCTTGTAAATGTGTAGGACATCTGAACTGTGCAACTTGCACCTGTGATGAGTTGACCAACATGGTTTTTTTTTAACAAGGTCATCTACGTAGAGAGGCACGGACAATGCACAGCTCGGATGTCCCACACATCATGTAGAGCTCTCTGCCTGTGGATTTATACCCTTCTTGTATGAAGGAAACAAGGTAACACAATGAATAGGTCATGTTTGGTCGTGCAAGTGAATTGAATCATGAACATTGAGCTTGATCAAAGAGCAATTGACCCAAAAAAATAAAAAAAGGTTTTAACATATAGCACCTTCCCATCGGGCAAAGGACAAAGAACACCCTCTCCTGTGTATTTTCCTAAACAACCCCTTCCATTTTTCATTTCTAGTCAAAAACCATCCTGTATTAACATCGGTAGGGGGAAAAAATGATGGAACCATGTCATAGACTTTATAGTTGTCCTTTAACCATGAAAAAAGACGTTTTTACCCTTAAGTCAATAGAGGTTAGAGTTAGGGTTTGGGTTTTGGGGATTTGGGAGGGGTAATATTGGCATTTAAAAAAAAAAAGATTTTGCTAACCTAACCACTGTTTAGTTTTTCTGTCCAAATAATAATAATAATAATAATAATAATGGCAAGGTGATTTTTGCCATATTTAGAAAACATAAGGGATTCTTTGGGAAATCAAATGAGGGTGTTATTTTTCTTCGCGCCAAAACAGAGGGTGCCACGTCTCAAAACCTCGAATAAATAAATACATAAAAGACTCCTAAGTTATTCAACTGTCCACATCTCAAAACCTCAAATAATTAAATACATAAAAACTCTTAAGTTATTCAACTATCCGCATAATCAAAGGTTTAAAATATTCAGTCAGAGTTTTCTTTTCTTTTCGGGTGTCTAAATCCAACTGCTGAAGTCCCAACATATTGTATTGTAACACATCAGGATGTATTCAAACAAACCTCTGGGTGGGGCCCGCCTTCCATTTCAAAATGGGCCTCAAGAGTCAGGACCCAGATCCGCCAACCAAAGGCTTGAGCTTTGAACAGAAGCATTCACAATGAGAAAGCAAGGCTTCAAATTGCAATTACATTTAGCCTAACTTGCATAGGTGTGGTAGGTATGGTAGGCTTCAAAGCGGGTTATCAAGGTATTTTACACCACGTATATATGAACCAACGGCAGATATTGAATGAAAACGTACTGAATAAAAAATGGATTGAGTATGAGAGTGTTACCTCAAAAGGACCATTCAAAGCTGAGTATAACCATCCCTACCCTGAACTCTGCCGTTCTCGAGGATTTTTCTTCCCAAGAACGACTTTCGATTGAGTGAGGCAGTTCTTCTAAAGGCTCTCTTTTTCATCAACGCCCAAGCTGATATGCGTGTGTAAAGAGCCCGGAATGTAAAGCAAGTGACTAAAACCAGCAGCAGTAAGCCGCACAGCAATATGACGTTGAGGAACCCATCTTTCAGAGCAGGGTCATTCTGACCTGTCCATGGCACACCTCCGACGTTCATTCCAAATACTGCAAAACCAGAATGAAAAACATTGGTTCCATGCTCCGGAAATCGGATAAGAAGAATGATTGCATGACTCTGTCCACAAATAGCAAATACCAGCAACGCAACATGCCAACATTGCATACTTGCAAGAGATCCAAGCTGTTCGTCAGGAAGACCCATGTGCATTAAAAAAAATGGATGGTCACAAGGATAATACCCGACAGTCCCACTCAAGCTATATATGTGGCCTATTGATGAGCAGACCACCTGATTACTGTGCCACGAGACATTCATTGTGGGCCCACCTGATGAAGGGCCCAGATATTGCATACATGCCATGTCGGCATGTGGGAATGCTTTTGATTGGTGTCGTGGTAGACTGGCACCAGGAAATAAGCATTCCTGAAAGTTGAGGAGCCTGACTGGATGAGAGAACCCAAAATGTGGAGACGGCATACCCCTGTGGAATTCTCAGGCAATGGAAAACAGTGGAATCCAACAGCAATTCTGTTGTTTGGTTATGAGTGTTGTTTTCCACGGAAATATTGAAAGGTCAACAGTCCAACAATGAGAACTGTTGCTTGTAACCACGGAAATCTATATTTTAACAGGTTCTCTTTGGAAATGGTTTTACTCACATTGAGGAAAATATAGGAAAAGGAAATCAATTTCCCAAATTTCTCCTCTTTTTTGGTTTCTCAAACAGAGGAAACTGTCACATCAAGGGAATTTGTATTCTTTTCCAGCTAACAAACAAAGGAAAGGAAAAAAAAAAAGGCTTACCTCCAGTGATGATAGATAACGGTAGAAAGATCATAGAAAGAAAGGATAGATAGTAAAGCTTCCGGTTTATCTGCTCAGCCTGCCAGCTGTCAAGACCCGCCTGAATTGCTGCAACCCGACTGACTATAAACCCCACATTTTCTTTTAGCCTCCTGAGCCGGCCAATAATCTCCTCAAGGGAGACAATGTCTTCATTAGCTAACCAACCTTTTGCAGTACATTTTTCTTTGACGCGAGGGAAAACCTGCTCCCCATGAGCGACTACCTGGATTGCGACAAAGATACAAATCAGCTCAATGAAACAGATGTACGGCCAGATCTGAATTCAGATGATCCAATAACCTGGAAAAGTATTCATAATCAATGGAAGTCTTGAGTCGGTCAACGGATCAGGTTGACCCACTGACTTGATCCGTCTCAATCACTGATGTGGCCCCACATTTGGGAGATGTTAGGGGCATAATCCCCCTGGTTGGATCTAGATAATTGGACTACAAGCTGCAGACCAAAGATATGCAATCTAGGACATTATACATCCTCTTGTGATTCTCTCCATTGATTAGAAAGTCCCACACTTGATGTGAGCTGGGCGTTGCTCTTTCCAAAATATGAAGCTGGCTTAATGGACTAGTCGATTTAAAACAGCTTCCGTAAGCCATCAAGTTCGGCAGGAGTTAAATTCTCCACAATTCTTTTATTTGCATGCTTTTGTACACTGTTTTGAAATCCTGACCGGACCCTGACCCATTTTTGTGGACAGCTCTGAGCAAACCATTTCAGCAGCCAGTCCATTAGGTAAGACCCACGATGTTGATTGACATGACATCATAATGATTTGAATGAAAACTTCTTAGGTCAGACCAGTTGGCCCAGATGGTTGACCGAGTGGAAGTGTAAAGTTTGAATGCTTTCTCTCCCACAACATGTTTTAGCAACTGGTCCATTTTGATGGGCAGCAGGTCCGGTCGAGCTTGTTCCGGGTTCGGAAACATCCATAAATTTTGCTCCTTGGAAATGAACTCCTAAGTGGATGCTTGTATATGATAAGGGTACCACTGTGCTCAAGGTATTCCGTAACGATAACAGTGGCCGTAACAGCTATCATCATTACCTTTACGAAACAGGTTGTGAAAGCCATTACAGCCCCTGTGACAACTGTTACGGTATCTTTTATATATATATATATATATATATATATATATATATATATATATATATATATATATATATATCCGAAAAACCTATGTCGGCCCCATAATAAACCATTACAGCCTATACGGGGGTTGTAACGGCCATTATGGGTAATTTTTTCCATAACAACTGTTATGGCCATTACAACCCCATAAAGTGTTTGTCACTGTTACCTTTACATAACAGCCTTTACAGCTACAGCACACCATGACCGTACTAGTAATGTACAATGCCATATTGGCGCTGAGGGCCCGTTTGGTTACCCACTAAGTTCCATTCAGATAGCCTTGTCCAGATGGTAGCACATGTTCATGGTTTTTCAACTACCATTGGCTCTGATTCTAAAAAAAAACAAATACATGATTGTCCAAAAAGATAGCCTTTGCCTTGTACAAGGCAATCTAGATAAATACAAGATGCTACATGAGTGCTTGTAAGGTCACAAGATGGGGCGGAATACCATATACTACATGATTACTTATAAGCTAGGTTTATATCCTAATGTATCAGGTCGTCATCTGAACCACAAGCGATGTTATAATGGTACTGGATGGGATACTGTATCCATCCATATCCATGGCCTAGACTGTTTCAAAATGCAGAGTTGTATTATTCAGTTCACGTTCATGTAAGGGCATCACAAAGGAACTTTCTTGCATTGTACATTTATGCAGACATTGAGAAAATACCTGTAGGAGTCTCTGCAAATTCAGATGCATTTTTGGGAATCTTCTATCATCCAACATCTCTTTTTTTGTAGCACCACCACCTGCGGTTGAGGAAAGAGCTTATACCTTAGAGCAATACAGAAAGAAAGCTACTTGAAGAACCATCTCCATCCAATTGTGAAAAATTAAGGGTGTGTGTGGATGCTAGATTGAGTTTAAATTGCAGTTTCCACTTGATCATTATTGGAGGAAATGATGAAAGTGGGCATGGCAACACTTTAATTCATAACAACGAGGAAACCCATAATAGCAAATCCAGGTGTTTCGTGTTGGACTTGATATTATAATAATTGCAATTTGGGGCTGATCCCCCATCATAAATGAAATGGGCTTATCTAACACTAGACATTTTCCTTCTGTTGAATTGAAGGATTGCAATCCAATTTGATTGAACATCCAAACTCACAATCTAATTGAGATGCAAATATTGAGTTTGATAAAGTGGAAATAACCAGACTGGAATTTCCATAGCATTCACACTGCAAATGTGGGCTACAAATCGCAGTTGGGTTACTTACAAGTTGGAGAGAGAAATGTCAATGCAATTTGAGGGCTGATTCCTAATTACAAATACTAGGAGACATCCTTAACTACTCTCATTTCTTCTTGATTGAAATGAATGTTCACAGTTCAATTCATGAGTACGCCCAAATGCTATGCAGCCCAAGTGGTGGAAGAAACAACCGGTGAGAAGAAGGGTAATTGTAAAGAGAAAAGGGTAATGATTTGAAGAGAAAACTACAAGGCAGAGGAGAAGGGGAAGAAGGGATCTTCTGTTCAAAAAAACATGAAATAAAGCTTCAACCATACATGATATGGCAAAGAACAACACAAGGGTCATCCTGTTCGACAGTAGTAAGTCTCCAAAAAGGGACCATATTTAAAGTTTACTAGCAAGATAAAGCAAGAAATGAAGAACCATGCCGCAAATAAATTATTCAAGATATGAATAAAAAGAGTCGCACATTTGGGACCCATGTGATGTAATCACACAACCCAATCCATCTATCAGATGCGTCACCTAAAAAAAAAACCTCCAGCATCCATAACTCATTCCTATCCAAAAATTCAGGTGGATGACATCAAAGGGAATAAACTAGGAGTGCAAGCTCACCCTTGAATTGCACAGGAGCCCACCTGAATCGAAAACAGCCCGATTTTTATCCCAGACCTTCACATGGACTGGATGAAGGGTCTGAACAGCATGGATTCTATATACACAATATAGTGGGCCACCTAGTCTAATCAATGGTGGGCATTCCCTCTCAAAACGTTCCCTGTCCCATGGCCCATCTGAGTTTCAGATCAGGCTAATTTTTGGGCTCTGAGGTTTTTTTTTTAGGTGATGCATCTGATGAACAGGTTGGATGCGTGAATACATCACCAGGCCCCACATATGCCCAGTAACACTGTAAGCTTATGGTGGTACCGGTATCACAGGAGCCCACTGCATAAAAAAAAATTCAAGAGGCAGCTTAGACTAATTGAATGGTAATTACCATTATCCATTTCGAGCTCGACAGTATCCAATTCCATCTCGAGCTCAGTGACAATATCCTGAAGGTGATCCATGTGCGTATCTAAAATGTGGACAAGAAGATTGCCGACAGTTTTTGGCACTGGATTATCAGCTTCCTCAGAGTGATTCATAGTCAACAAATATTCGAGAAACCGCTCTTCAATCACAATCCCAGCTGGTTCCCCCTTCCCATCATTTCCAACCAGATTGGGATTCTCAGGGATGTCCGAAAGAAGAGATTGACCAGAAGGAGAAAAACCCAATCTAGGAATCCGACCTAAAGACACGGTAATCACTGCATTCTCGGTGACTCTAGCTGCAAGCCTGAGGGTGAACCCACTCAGAGCAGGTCCTGGCGAATTTACCCGAAAAATAAGTGCCCCATCGACAAGGCCACAAAATGGTCCAGTGCTAACCAGCGTGAGAATGTCCTGGAGTTTCAGAGGTGGGCAAAGAACGTCAATAAGATACTGCGCAGATATTGCAAGCCTCTCATTTCCCTTGGGAAGCACCACATGATACCAACAGAATTCACTCCCGCTACCTTCCGTGAGATCCCATTCCTTTTTAAAATAATGCCCCAACCCATCGAATCTATAAGCACTCTGTCTCACACCATCAGGGAAATGGGTCCGAGAGAGACGAGTTTCTTCAAGAGGAGTTCCAGAAGAGGTTTCTCTATCCATTTTCTCTGTATATGCAGTAGTTTCTTCAAGCTCCATGAACATCAAATAATTCAAGACGTATAACCCCTGCTCTTTTTGCTCTCTTTGAATGAATCAAACCAAAGATTCACATGCTGAATAAAACTCCGATATAAAAAGATCCAACAATCAGATTCCGTCAACAAAACCTCTGAGTATTTGTTGTTTCTTATCCCTGAAATAGAAAAGAAAGATATTAGCTCACTATTCCCCCAGTTAAAAAGAAAAAGAAAAGAAGAAGAAGAAGAAGAAGAAGAAGAAAGATGAGGGTGCAAAAACTCTTATGTAACTAAGACCATACATCAAATCCAACCTAAGTAACCTGGAAACAGAATCCTTACAGTCGCGAATAACCTTTTAAGGAAAAAAGCCAACTTGTGAAATTGAAAAAAGACAATTTTAGATCAACAAAGTGAATTTGAAAAACCATCTTATTTTCATGTAGATTCAAATTTCCTTGTATCTATGCATGGACAATAGGAAAGGTTGCTTGGTTTGAAACTAAATGGATCTTTATGAGGAAATTTGAATTTAGTCTTCTGTAGAAATTTGTGGGTTTTGAAAATTGACTTTCTTTGAGTTGAAGGAAATGTTGGGTAATGAGAGGATTCAGATATGAAGAAAGAGTTGGGAGTTGTCATCTGAGTCATTATTTTGCACCCTTATGAAAGAGAGAATGGCTAGCGTCGTGGGTTTGCTCCCACAAACACGAGTTCGATTCCCCTCCCCATGATTTACCCAATGCATGTGTTTTGCGGGTGATTGCTTGCATCTGCAGGGATTAGTCTCGCCTTAAAAGGGGGCGGGTACACCTTGTCGCCATAAGAGAGAGAGAGAGAGAGAGAGAGAGAGAGGGAATATTCCGCCTTTTGTTAAGGAGGGCAAGTGCAACTGAATCCCACTGAGGGTGGTTGTCGGACAGCCACCTCAAACCAAATTCTAACTCCCAAATACCTTTGCTAGATGAGGCAATACTTCCCAAGTATAGGTTTCATCTTTCTCAAGGATGAGCAAAAGGCGGAGTACCTTCTTCTCCATTATAAAGGGTGATGTAGGGAACCTAAGAGAAGTTCGCTGACATTGTAGAGGGCAGGATGGCGGACCTCTTAAAAACTGAGTGATCATCCATTGGAGAATAATCTCATTCGCTATTCATACATGGAAAGGAAGAAATAAGCACGCAACATAAGTTAATCAAGCACAATCTCATCCACTAAGGCTTCATCGAGAGGAAGTCATGTCTTGGTTATGGACCTCGTTCTGATTTGGTTGGATCTCATTGGGGATCATCCAATGCAATCGCACTCCTGTTTTGAAGAGGTTTTACAAAGCAATGCAAACAAAATTAAGATGGCATCGTATGGGCAAGTGAGATCGCTGATTGGAACAAGGCAGAAGTTAAGGTGATTGCATTAATGTCATTACATGGGCTTCTTCCAAGGACTTGGCACCGAGGAGATGGTCCTGTAAACTAAAAGAGATTGGTGCTTTTATGAATTTCTAATGTTTTTTATCCATGTTTTAGGATGTGTTTGGTTGCACCAAATATCATGATATTTCGTGATTAATCAGTCTAATTTGGTGCAAAATGTCATGAAATTTCACGATATTCGGTGCAACCAAACGCACCCTTAAGAAAAGTCCAATGATTTGGCTGACTATCTTCTCACTGACTCAGTTGCCTATTAAACCAAACACCTACTATGCATCTATGTTTTCTTTTTCTTTTCTTTTAAGGGCCTATGTGGATTCATGGAAAGTATAGGAAAGGAAACAGTGTTTCTCAGGAAAATCTTATTTCCAAGAAACTATGAGAAAGGAAACATTGTTTTCCTTGTTTGTTTTTTAACAAAAAAATTTCTAGAAATTTAGGATCTATTTTTAGATTTGTTGTTTGGCAAAAAATAATCTTGGACAAAAAATTCCAGGTGGCCATCTAATGTAGGACAAGTAACCACTTGCTCTATAAGCTCGAATTGATAAAGCGCCCCTATATCTCACAGGCCACAGGCCACCCCACTCTGATACCACTTTGATGCAGGATAACTAACCACTTGTTCTAAAAGCTTAGACTGATAGAGTGTGGCGAATCAATCCCTTAATCTCATAGCCCAAGCCCCACATCCCATAAGTTATGTCCTCAACCGAACCCCCTCGTGGGCCTCACATCACATTGGTTCTGCCTCACACGGGCTGCCCACCCAGAGTGTGCTCCTGCATCTCGCAGGCCACCCCACTCGAGCCCGGTGTAAAAATGCTCTTGCTTCACTACTAACACGTGTCAGATTAGTACATGCATCACATGTAGGATGCTTGAAGATGGGCATTGACACATGGGGCATATGTGGTAACACATGTGGCAAATGCAATGACACATGTGGCATACATGGCATATGTGAGCACTTGAAGTTGAATTTGGAACAACATGGTACATGTGAGGTGATTGAAGCTATAGGGCGGCACATGTGGCACAAGACACACAAACACATTTGACACTTGGACGCTTGAAGCTAGATGGCAGCAATTGCACACATTAGCACCACTAGCACATATGGCATATTTGGAGTGATTGAAGATGGACGATGGCACCTGTGGCACATTAGCACATGTGGAGTGCTTTGTACATATAGGCACAAGGGAAGATGAATGGTGGTACATGTGGCACATTAGCACATGTGGGGCGTAAGAGAAGACCGATGTTGCACATGTGGCACATTAGCACATGTGGAACGCTTGACAAGTGGGGTGCAAGAGAAGACACATGCAGCACATTGGCACATGTGGCATAGCGGCACTTGTGAGGCATAACCAAAGATGGACAACAGCTCATTTGGCACATCAACCCATGTGGCATATGTGAGGCAATTGATGATAGATGGTGGCACATTTGAGCTCAACCTTGAGAAACCTAAATTTGTTTATTTCCAACAAAGATTGAAAATTGTAAGTTGTGTTTCCCACAAATTCTCACAAAGAAAAGGCTTGACAAACAGCAGAAACTAAATTTTCTTTCCTTTCCTCTCCATGTATCCATACAGGCCCTAAGTGGTTGCCTATGAATAATCAACTAATTCAAAAAAAAAAAAAAAGTTCTAGAAATCAAAAACATCAAAAACCCACATCAGATTCAATTAAATATCTTTTTTAAATAAACTTCTTTTTGAATTCATCCATTACAATCATTTCAATCTCACAAGAAAAACCCATTTCTAAAAAAAAAAAACTCAGCTCAATGAAATCAAACCAAGAAAACCCATCGTCTTGCATCATGCAACCCCAAAAACCTCTTCCAATACACAAAAACAACTCAAGTCTTACAAATTACATAACAATTCAAAAAACCCAACAGCCATACCTCATTCAAACACAAGAAAAGCCAGCAACCCATCTCATCAGAAAGCGTCTAAAACATTGAGAGGCTGATATTAACGCTCCTGATTGTCTTCGTTTGACTCGTCTCCCAATGAGATAAACAAAAGCTTAAAAGGGTCGAGTCTATTAAAAACTGGGGTATAGAAGTTTACCCGCTATAACACGATATAAAACGAAAACGCTTACGCGCTTTCGCCGGCAGCCGGGAGTGTGACGCTGACGTGAACTGAATGGGTTCTTTTAGATCAGATCCACTCCGTCCATCAAGTGAACCGACTTGTTTTTAAACTTTTTTCATAAATTCATTCTGATTAAATTCCTAAATTGGATACACCATGGGGAACCAGTTGAGATGGTATGTCCTACCGTTCAAAATATTGAAATTTGTGGGGTCCATCGTGATGTTTATATTCCATCCAATCCACTCATCTGACCTATCACATTAATGTATGTTTTCCTATTAAATTCATTACATTTCAGAGCTTATTCGAACCACACCACCTGAATTTACATATTTTAGGCATAATTTTACACCGTTCCCTATTTTATGTCCCATTTAAGATTTATATTGGATTAAATTTCATGATCTACGGTTATAATTTCTCTTATAATTATATGGACGGTATGGATCTTATTTTTCTCTGTTCCACATAGCAGTCAGTTAGCGCAAGTCAGGCCCTCCACATGCCTACGCGAGTCAGGCTCTCAAGTCCGCCACCTAAAACGTATCCAACCGCAATCCTAACGGCAGTATGTTTTCTCTTCGCAGTTTCCTCGTTGCTTCCATATGTCAAATGTTTAAACTAAGTATATCCAGTCGCATGTGATGTGCACAGGGATTCGCAATTTATATGCTGACATCTCAATATATTTCAGATCTGAGACGTTCACAAGTGGTAAAAATATTTTCAATTTTTCTTATAAAAATTTGACCGTTCAATGTTCAGTTTAGAAATATTTATATGGAAGATGGACAACTCGAAAGTGTTTTAACCGTACATTTATTAGCACGTGGGTAATACAAAAAGTAACATCCTATCTTTGGTATTGGGATAATGATTTTTGATGAGATCCACTTCGATGAACGGTTTGGATATTTCACACGTATGCAACTAGTGATAGGCAAGTGCATAAAAAAATATTCGGTTTCGTCCACCCTTTTTAGGCCAATATGGAAATTTTCAGATCAGGGAAGCGAACGCTTGTATTACAGTCTATGTCCACAAGCACGTGTGCGGGGCCCATCGTGATGGACGTTTCAGATCCACTCCCTCCATCAGGTGCGGCCCTTCAAATCCATCTTCTTCAGAAAATAAAGGATTTAAAGTATGAGTGGGTCACACTACCGGGGAAACCTTGGATGTACGTCGAGCAAAAAACGTTCCGGATTGTTTGTGGGGCCCAAAAACTTTTATAATGTCATCCAATCCATTAATTAGATCAATCCAGAAAGGATGAACAGAAATACCAAAATTCAGACCATTCCAAAATCCATTTGGGCCACACCATGTGATTTATAGACTTTAGGAATGATTTTATGTGATTTTATCCCACAAGAAGTTTTTTACGGTGGTTGTTCAATCACAACTGATTCCTATGGTGTGGTCCACTGAAATTTGGATCTACTTTAGTTTTGGTTCATGCCCCAAATTTATCGGGAAAAATGTATAAATCGCCTGTATTAAACATATCCATCATGGAGGGGGACCGCATGCAATCCTTTATGCTCATTGTACCTGTAAAGTTTTTGATCATAGTGGAAATATAATAGAGTTCTTGGTTGTTGTTTGTGGGTTATGCCTTTGGTTATGCTTATTACGAAACAAACTGGTATTTAAAATCCTCCTCATAGCATCACAGGATCGGAACCTGGCGAATGGGAGCTAGGAGCCGAGAATGGGGTTCTACGGAGGCTGTCGACGCCGGATTCGGCGATCGAAAATTTTGTGAGCCCGGTTTCCGAGTTTGGGGGCATGCAATCCAGGTTAAAGGGTTTTTGGTGTCCGTACGCACGCGGATTGCGTCCTACCCCCGTCCGTCTCCAGCTGGGAACGGACGGGAGCTTTGAGTGGCCAACGCGATGCATAGGTCTTATTCACACCATCCATCCATTTTATTTTTATTTTTTTATCATTTTAAGGTTCGTTTGGCCGATTTCAAAGTAATGATAGCGGCCTCAGTGGATTGGTGCAAGATCCATGGGATTGCTATATCCTGGGGTTGCTATATCCGGTCTATTTGGCACGTCCGGCGGGATTCAACCTTTCAGTCCCTTTCAATCCTTCGAACCAAAACACGTCCCAGGTAATTTTGAAGGGATCAAGGTGGATTGAATGGGATTTAAAAGTAAAGATGGTGATGAAAGTGGATTGTCTTGAGATCCATGGGATTGCTATATCCTGGATTAGGATCGTGTCTGTTTGGCACGCCTGCCAATCCTGAGATCTATCTTCCAATCCCATCCAATATACGGGCCAAACAGGTGTATAATCTAAAATTGATGGCAGATCTAAGGTTCAATTAAAATTTTACCATTGAAAACTTATTAGGGCCATGGAAGTTTAAGTTGATATTTTTTTTTCTTTTTATCATGTCTTTGTAACTTTACGAATAGGTTCACAGTGGAGCTTAGAAAATTCTAGAGCCGGGGAACTTTCGATGCTTAACTCAATTATCAAAGATGATAACAAGAGCTTTTTAGGTTGGATTCTCCGTACCTTTCATTGTCATGGAGATGACTCTTTCTAGATGTGGGAAAACCCTAACATGTGAGGATTCTCTTCCCATCTTTTCGAAGATTTGATTTTCTTAGCAGATTTCACTCAATCCCGAGATCCTCGTCTAGATTTTTGGGACGATATTATGCACCGCCTTTCTTTCACTCGGCTCAGTCGATTCTGACTCATGTAACAATGAGTCTCGGCTGGCTTACGAGGACAAGCTTTTTGCCTTCTATCAGGTAAGAATAGACTCGACTCTCTCGCGTCATTCTTCCATATCCCATAGCCGACATTACCAACTTATGAAATCGGTTTGTTCTGTCGGTCGGGCGGCTTATAGCTTTCTGACTTTTAGTCGGCTTACATAGACGTTGTTAACTCATCGACCAAGTCAACTTAAGTCGTCTCCTACTTTTGCCTCTTGGCCTTGTGCACTGTTCTCTCGACCCTGACTATTGTCTCGGCCAACTCGGACAGTATTAGTAGAGTTGACTTACTCCATATCCGAGTCTCCGGACTTACATATTTTTCCCCAACATATATATATATATATATATATATATATATATATATATATATATATATATATATATATATATAATGATATATAAAAAAAATTTGATGAACTGATCCATACATCACACTCAAATCTCCTGCCTGTTCGCAGATGGAGACGGCTGGGGTAGTCATGTCGTTGTAAACGTTGTAGATTCCCTCACAAATCTAATCTGTCCATCAATTTTACAAGACCACAATAGTTTAAAGTTATAAAGGTAAGGCAGTTTCCGAAACTCACGTACGCCACACCACATTAAACAATGAAAACACAAACGTCCACCTTTGAAACCTATTTGGAGCTGATCATGATGTTTATATGCTATCTAAACAGTTCATATGGTTATTACCACTCGAATAAACTGTAGGCACAAATATCATACTCATACAAAACTTTTGTGGTCCCCATAGAGTTTCCATTGTGAGCGTCCAATTCCTGATGTTTTGTGTGTTGTGGCCCACGAGTTTTGAATCTGCCGGAGTTTTAGATTTAAGCCCTTTCATTGTTTTTCAAATCTGATGAACGGATTGGATTTATTACGAAAATTTTTATGGGCACACACAGCTTCCGACTACAGGAATGCCGAGTGCCTCCATAGGCCTTTTCCTAAGGTTGTCAACAGGCCGGGCCTCAGCCCGGATTTTTAACCGTTTAGGATTATGCCGGTTCGAAATTTTGATTTTCAGGCCCAAGCTCGGCCCATTGATGGTTGTGGCTGGTGGTTCGGTGCTTTGTGGGCACAGATGAAACACATACATCATGGTGGGGTCCACAAAGCACCGACCACCAGCCATTGGTAGGTGGTGGGGGAGTAGCCAATCTGTTTCCCAGCTCCATGGACGCGGATTTCATTCGCAGGAAGTTCCTACATTGAGAACCTATGTAGAGCCCACCATGATGTTATTGACAAATCCACCACGTCCATCTGTTTTGTGAGCTCATTTTAGGATTAGAAGTTAAAAATGATTCGGATCCAAGGCCCAAGTGGGCTGAAAAAGGGGAGAATTGAACGGCCACAGTTGAAATATTGGTGGTGCCACAAAAGTTTTGAATCAGGCTTGTATTTTTGTTTTCAGTTCATCCCAATAAGAATGAAATTATGAACAATATGGTGGCATGTAAGCATCACTGTCGACCTAGGAAGGTTTCCATAGGAGGAATTTCCTTACCCATCATTTCCTTTACTATGGTCTACTTGAGTCTTGGATTAAGCTTATTTTTGACATCTTATCGTAAAACGAGCTCTAAAAAAAGATGGACATAATGAATTTATTAAAAACTAAGTTGAGGCTCACATGTGAAATCCACTTTGTCAATCCATTTCATCCATTTTGTAAAATCATTTTCAGATATGAGATCAAAAGCTAGCATTTCAAATACAAGTGAGCCGTACTAAAGGAAAATGTCATCAGAGAAATTCCTACTGTTGAACCCTTTGTCATGTTTACATGCAATACATACTGTTCATGACGTCATTCCAACCACGACAAACTGGTAATGCAACATGATTTAAAACTTCTGTGGCCCCATGGACATTTCAATCGTGGAAGTTCAATTCTCACATTTTCGACTCACTTAAGCATTGGATTGGGTTATTTTTTACCCTCGTGTCTTAAAATGAACTCAAGGAATTTCCTTCCAAGGCTTTATTAGAAAATCTCATCCCAACTTCACCCAACAGCGGACAATGAGACCACCTTTAGCATATATACTATATATCTACATTGTCCATCTATTTTGCTGCCTCTTTTAGGCCTAAAATTTTAAGCAAATCCAAATCTTAATTTGTCCATACCATAAGAAATGATGATGGTTGAACGCTCAAAGTTGATAACTTTATAGGGCCACTGCAATGCCTTCTGCAATGTTTGTTTTCCATAGAGCTTATAGAGACACGCATACCTAGATTAAGGTAGGAAATCAAATATCAGTTCCATCCAAAACTTTTGTTGCTCCCTAATAGGTTTGTAAGTGTGGGTGTTCATCACCACTGTTTATGGCAATGTAATCCACCTGAGATTTGGATATATCTTATTTTTGAGCTAACGCCCTGTAATAATTTAAAACTTAGATGGATAGTTTAGATTAAATACATAAATTGTAGTGGGGACCACAGTACAGTATATGCAATCCGTATCTAAGTTAAAGGCTCTGATGCCGTCATTTTCATCATTTTTGGAAAAAACTATACTTTAAACATGACATTACAGAAAATTAACAGAAGTACCTAGTTGACAATACCTCATTTAAAGATGTAGCTTAATTAAAACCTAATTATAAAAGTTATTGTGATTAGAGCTGTACATGAATTGAGTTAGCTCGGTTAACTAGCTCGACTTGATTCGAAAAAGTTTGATTCGACTGAGTTTGAAACTGGGTTTGAACCGAGTTGAGCTGATTTTTGGATCTTGAAAAAATTTCGAGCCAAATACGAGCTTATCCGCGCTTGAATTGACTTGAATCAAACCTTGTCTCCAATCAAACTCAGATTGAATCAGTTTATTTTGATATTTATGTTACTCACCAAGTGTTTGATGAAATGACTCAACCAAGCATCAACTAGTGTTGAAGAAGGTATGGATATAAAACCAATACCATTATATCTTGATATTGATGGTGCCTACTCAGTGGGGGATGAAATATTTGTAAATTGTTGCCACTATTTTACGTATGTAAAACATTGAAGGTGCACTCCATCTGTTTGAGAAAATGCCGCAAAGGCTTCAACTCAGCTTGTACTGGCCTGATTTGCTAACTGAACTAAGCCCATCTAGCCAATCAAGCTCGGAGATAAAGCCAAGCTGCGTTCGAGCTGGGGTCAGAACGTGGTTGAGCGGAGCCTAGCGGTGCAATGACTTAGTTCGACTCGTGTACAGCTATAGCTCTAACTCTAAATGAGACGTAAATATCCGTACTATATTGAAAAATTACCATTATCATCTGTTGATTGTGCTCTTACCTATTTAGGTAGTCCATTATGTCAAGCACGTAATTAGTGGACTACAGCGTAAAATCACACCGATGGGACAATTACAATCGTCCAATCAATAAACAAAAAAATGAACGGTCAAGATCATTTATATAAAAAGTGGCATGACAACGAATTCAAATCATCAAGGTATCTACTCGTTAGTGTACGTCATTGATTGCTTAGTTTCTAAAAAATAACATTCGTCAGAACACCTTAACCATCCAATCCATGCGTTGGAAGATGGATGGGCATTCAAGAGAAATCCAACTTATGGATGGATTGGATCTCTGATCAGTATTATTTTCATGTTCTAGCCTATGAAATGTATGATGAATCCTATGGACGGTGTGGATTGATTGGGTGGAACTTCTAAGTATCCCACTGCAACTAGGAGCACTATAACTTGAAGAGCTCTAAGAGCACTGGATCATTAGTTGATTTTTAAGATACTTGGGCGGAGTGTGATGATGATACGCGTTTACTTAGAAAATTCTAGAATAAAATTAAATCAAACTAAACCGTACAAATTATGGGACCCAGATTAGATATATTATGAAAAAAAAAGAGCTTATTTCATTATCTGACCATCAGATTGGTGGGTATTTATTGGACGGTGTAAAATGAAAAATTTTATGGTCATATTTCAACAATTGTCCACGAATCAGAAATGAATATTGTTCTTATTGTTTATCCACGGTGAGATACAAAATTTAGCCGGTTTATCTTGATATATCACTTGATACGTGTACGATTTCTGAGTGTCTGCGTATAAAGTGTCATACACAGCCGAGTATCAAATAACTCTCCAATATATTATTATATTTTAGATCCGACAGCAGTGGCCTGACTACGCGTGGTTGTTAGGAGGGCGTGCCTCCAACTAACCGTACACCACGTTGGAGAGAACGGAAGCGGATTGGCTGGTGTACCACACACCAGATATATAGCTGGTGTAGGTACGTGTCGTACGAAGACGAGCGCTGACGGCCGACGCTCCTCGGCTCCGAGTCGTACGAACGGTTAAAATGATCAAAGTTACATTGGCCACATTGATGTATTTATTATATCCACACCGTTCATCCATTTTTCGAGATCATTTTAGAGCATTAGCCAAAAAATGAATTATATCCAAAGATTAAGTGGACCACACCACAAATAGTAGCGGGAATAATGATTTTCACCGTTAAAATATTCATAGGGCCCACCATAACGTTTATTTTCCATCCAATCTATTCATAAGATCACAAAGACCTAGATTAAGAGAAAAAATAAATTCCATATTAATCCAAAACTTCTGTGACCCCTAAAAAGATTTCAATGGTAGACGTTCAATCTTCTACTACTTTTTATAGTGTGATCCAGTTGATATTTAGATCTGTCTTATTTCCGTCTCAAGCCTTAAGAGGAGCTCACAAAATGGATGGACCTCACAAGATGGATGGACAGCTTGGGTATAACACATACTTTATTATTAGACCCACATAACTTGCTCACGTCAGTACACTCGCTATATGGCTTGTGTGTGGTACACCAGCCAATCCGCTTCCAGAGAGAACGTGAGTAACATCCACCCCATCCATCAGGTCAGACGCTACATTTTTCACCATGGATCCTACAAATCAATAGAATTCAAGACTTATGTGGGCCACACTATAGGGAAAAGTGTAACATCATTTTTGAAAACTCTAAATTCATGTGACGTGGCTAACGTGAGTTTTGGAATGCCCTGATTTTTGGTAAATCAATTCATTAAGATGTGATGCGTGAGATTAATGGATTGGATGGCATATGCACTCTGGTGGTCCAGCTCTCGTGAATTTTGACAAAGGGTGCATGGTCACTTTTTACGGTAATCCCTCTGTCCTTTTGATTCACCCTTATTTCTATCTTTTTCTTTTTCTGTTTTTTTTTTCTCTTTTTTTCATTAGCTTGTTAACACACCCACTGTCAGTTCACACTTAACTGATAGCCACCCCCACTAGGAAATCAATGCTGAGACCTCAATATTGAAATGTGCTTTTGATTCACTTTCATTTATCATAGCATTATTGTATTGTGGTGTTTTAAAATATATATTAAAATTTTTTTCCAATTTTCTTTTTAAAATAAAAAAATAATAATTGTGTATAAGTTTTGGTCCTACATTAGATAGGTAATTAAAAAAAAAATACTTGAATTTATAAAAATAGGATTTTATACCGGACTTGGATACTTTTTGGAGGGCATGTGAATTTAGTTGCTTGGTGGATGTACCAACAACTACAATCTACATCATGAACCACACGTGCATTGGGCCATGCCATGAACCATACGTTTTGGTTTGGTTTGCATGACTTAAGGTCGTGGATACGTTGCCTTTTGAAATTTCGTTTTGAATTTGTGTATAGAGTCAAAAAGCTTTAGTTTTTCTTTATAATTATTTAAAAAAAAAATAAAAAAAATAGCCATGACCATTAACAATGGTACGTACGCACCTATTCCAGGCAATCCTTGAAATCAAATGAAGGACTTCTCTAGTTCCAAATTAAAAAATCCATTCAATCTTTTAGCTCTCTCTCACTTTGAACCTTTGTAATGATTTTATTTTTATTTTTAAAAAAAAGCTTATCTGATTCAATCTTCGGGATAGACATACAAAAATAGTTTGAGTCTTCATACATCAAATGCACCGGTATGAGGAGACAACATTCCAAGATATCTTAAAGGTTAATTTTCTAGTATTGTTGTTGCACTATGGATATTGTCCAAAGGGAAGTAAATCAATTTCAAGCTAATCACTTTTGTCGCACCTCAGGTCAAATAAGTTTTCTAATTTTTTTCTTTAAATGTTTAATTTTGTTTTAATTTTATTTTCCAAATATTTTAAATTTTGAATTTCCATAATTATATGTTTACACATCCAAGATTCTTAGAAACATGATATGGTATAAATAGACATGGCTATGAATTGGGCTTAATCCCACTAGAACGAAGATATGGACGAATGGTCCTAGTAAAAGCTCTGTGGGACTACCATTATATATGTGTTTTATCATTTTATGGCAAGAACCTCAAAATGAGGTAGATTGAAGACTCAAATGGACGGTACCATAAGAAGCATGGGTGATAATGACACCCACCGTTGAAACCTTCCACAGGTCTACAGCGATGTTTATTTCTCATCCAATCTATTCATAAGGTCACGTAGACCTGGATGAAAGGAAATTAAATAGTAACATCAGCTTGATCTAAAACTTTTTAGGCTCGTAGGAAGTTTTCAACTGTACACATTCAATCCCCACTGCTTCCCATGGCGTGGTCCACTTGAGCTTTCTATCTATCTTCGTTTTTGGACTCATCACCTAAAATGATCGGTCAAAATGAATGGACCGCATGGATAAAACACATACACCCTAGTGGGTCCCATAGAGCTTTTAAAATGATTGTCTGTCTATAGCTAGGTCCTGTAAGGATATTACCCCATTGGTGTCCAATAGATGTGCATTGTGAATGATTCACAGCGAAAGACCCTGTTACGCTATTATTTCAATGGCTATATAATAATAGTATAGACTACAAATAATGAGGAGAAGCTAGATGAGTTGAAAGGGCAAATATGCCCCTTAGAAAAAAGGAGTTTAGTGTAGAAAACAAAAAAGTTTTTCCTCTCCCTTTAAGTAACTATAAAAATATTCAAAAGCTACTGATATAACAATATCAATCAAAAACCATGAACCAGAAGGAAATGCCTACATGCCTAGCCGTACGACTGAAATAGGATGCATGTTGTTCTTTTTGGGTTTTGAAGATGAATTGCGCTGATTGGTATTCCATGTGTCTTTAAACGATAGATATATGTGGCTCACTTTCTCCTCAGTTTTTCTAGAGTGTGTATGATAAATGAGTAGGCCTACAATTTTTTAGCTTAGTTGTGGGAGTTTTAAATGAATAATGGATTGTCAATTATGGAGATAATAAAATTAAATAACTAAATCTTAAATGCATACTTTTCAAGCATTAGGTTATTAAAATGTAAATCAATGAACTAATAAACTTATTCATAAATTGTTTAGACATGCATAAATGAGTGCATGACCTTTTGGCACTCACATCTTTTCTTTAAAAAAATATTCAATAGAATTTTGTTTTCACACATATAGGTTTAAAGACCGAGACATGTTTTTATAGAAAATGAGCTTGAGATGCTCAACCCACCACAATTACTCCTTGATTAGGAGTTACTACATTTAATAAAGTCTATGACCAGTTGTAGTACTGTGAATGCATAATACAATCCAAGCACACCACCCCACTATGTATGTAAAACGATCATAATTGCAATAAAGCCTAAACCAATATGCTCAATCTAAATATCCAACAGATATAATTCAAATCAATAATCACCAGGGGGACAGCCTAATGAAAGTCTTATAAGTTGGCCAAAAGTTTATTTATTTATAAACTTAATTTTCCTTTTCCACAATAGAAACGAAGTATTATATGTAATCTTTTTCCTTATACATGTTTAGTTTTACCTTAATATACAATATCGCTTCATGATTGAGTCTTAAAACTTACAGCCTAAGCTATTCAAAGCGAACAGCCCCATATACGCATGTGCATGCACATCTAGATGTGTGCCGCTATAACAAGAGACACATTAGCAAATCGTCCACTTGAAAATTTTACAATATAATCAGGTTTTTTTTAATTTTATTTTGGCAGCTTTGGTCATTGTTTGACAATTCAAACTGTAGGTGTGAATTGTGAACCGATTGAACTTTGTGGGGGCCATCGTGATGTTTGTACCTTATAAACTTTGTGGGGCCCATCGAGATGTTGGTAAGCAAAAGTGGACTATTTGAATGCGCTAAAAAGTTCCCGTGGGCCATAAAAATTATGGATCAAGCTAATATCCAGCTCTAGGAAGGTTTCAACAGCGGATCTCATTATTAGCATTGTTTCTTGTAGTATGACCCATTTGAGCTTTGGATATGCTTCAATCCTAGGTGCATGCCTCTTTTCTTCTTCTTCTTTTATTATTATTATTATTATTATTATTATTTATTTATTTATTTTTTATTTACACCCCCACACTCATGCCATATGGGTATCGGAGCCCTATACCTTGTGTTGAAATTCTTGAGAATCTACCACTGAGGCTAGGATAAGAACCCAATCCCAGGCGCAAACCTTAAAATGAGCTGAAAAAATGGATGGACCGTGTAAATAAGACATATATCACAGTGGGCCCCACAAAGTTTACTCAGCTCGTAATCCATGGCGTCAAACTGTTGGTATCATGGTTTTTTGACATGGCAAATACTCATTGCATCTTGAGTAATGACTTGCCCTGGTCAAGCCATGTTCGGCATGTATTTGGGTGGGCCAATCTAAAAATTCTAGTCAACCTATATAATAGAATATTAAATTAGTGATTGTGAGAGTTGTGTGCTCTTATTGCCATATAATGGAACACTAAATTAGCGTTTATGACAAAAAAAAAAAAAAAAAGACTGACATGTGATTCAAGTGGGCTGCACCAAGAAAAAATAGTTGTGAGAAAAGGTCCACCCTTGATATTTATAGGGTTCATTGTAATGATTATATAAATCCACTCCACCTATTAGATACCATACCAAAACTTAGGCTTGGGGTCCAAACATCAAACCTATTCGTTATTTAAGTGGGCCCATACAAAGGGAAACTGTTTACAAGGTGGGTATTATTGCGTTCACCATTTCCAATCATGTGGTCCACTTGAAACACAAATGGGGCTGATTTTGGAGCCTTGGGCCTAAACTGGGGTGACACATCTGATGGTCCAGGTGAATTTTAAATAAATACCATGAGCCAGCAGCCCCTTTTCAGCCATGTCAAATAAAACTTTTTGTATTTATTAACGTTGATTAATCACAGGAAGTTCAGCCTATTTGGAAGACGGATTGTCCTAACTTGGCCATCTCTACATTGAAATGGGATATATGGATTTTATCCACACCGTCTATTGACTTTGTCATATCATTTTATTATGTAAGCCCAAAAATGAAGTAGATCCGAGGTTCAAGTGGACCACACTATAGGAAGTAGCAATGGTAGTGATAACTACAATTGAAACCTTCCTAGGGCCCTCCATGATGGTTAAGTACCATCCAACCTGTTCATAAGGTTACATGGACCTTGATGAAGGGAAAACACAAATATTAACTCGATCCAAAACTTCTGACGCTCTCGAGAAGTTTTCAACTATAGGGGTTTAATCCTCACTGTGTAGTCCACTTGAGCCTTGAATCTGCCTTATTTTTGGAGGCATATATTTAAAATGATATGAAAAAGTTGATGGACAGTGTGGATAAAATCCACACATCATGGTGGCCCCTTGGAGCCCTTGCCGTTCGTGGGTTGAGATTTAAGCTTGTGCCCAGCCCTTAGCCCATATGCTCCAGCAGGTCAGCCCGATTAGAGCTATGCCTGAAGCCCGAACGGGCCCTTTGACACTCCTGCAATGGGTGATGCCATGACCGTGGGCCCTCCTTGATGTATGTTTTGCATATCCACACCGTCCATCCGTTTTTCAAGCTCATTGTAGGTCATGCATCCAAAACTGAAGGGGGTCCAAATCTCAAGTGGACCACGCTATAGGAAATAGTGGTGATTGAATGCCTACCAATAAAAACGTCCTGTGGGCCATAACAGTTTTGGCTCAAGCTAATATTTGTGCTTTCACTTTATCCAGGTCTGTGTGACCTTATCAGCGGGTTGCATGGTAAATAAACATTACGGTGGGCCTAGGAACTTTTTAATGGTGAGAATTCAATAATCACTGCTTTTTGTGAAGTGGTCCACCAAAGATTTGGATCTGCTTCATTTATGGTCTCATGTCCTAAAATGAAATAGAAAAACCGATGGATGGTAAGGATATACAGCACATTCATCAAGGTGGGCCCCATGGCCAAGCCTCACCAAAATTGGCGTTTCAGGCCTCACGGCAGTCCTCATTTGGTAACATCCACGTAGCGACCAACGAACGGGCAAGATCTCTTGAGAGTCTTTGTTAATAAAAGACCTCACGCAAAAGATATGGACGGACAAGATGCTTTTCTACTACGTCACTGGTTGGCTAATCCTGGCATGCGAAATGGATGGACAAGATCATGCAAAAGGGATGAATGGATGATCGTTACGGGCAAATTATATTAACTAAAATATTCGGCTACGTATGCGGAAGCGGGGGAAACGGATTGGCTACTCCCCCTGCCACCAGCCAGTGGCTGGTGGTCGGTGCTCTGTGGGCCCCATTATGGTGTATGTGTTTCATCCACGCCTTTCATCTATTTTTCTAGATCATTTTATGGTTTGAGACCAAAAATGAGCTATATCCCGACCACAAATGGACCACACTACAAGAAACAGTATCGAATGAGTGTCGACCATTAAAAACCTTTTGGAGGCCATAAAAGTTTTGGACCAAGCTGATTTTTGTTTTTTCCCTTCATCTGGGCATGTATGACCTAATCAACAAATTGGATATCAAATAAACAGTACAATGGACCTTAGGAGGATTTTAATGGTGGATATCTAATAACTATTGTTTTCCTGTAGTGTGGTCCAACAACGATTTATATCCCTGTCATTTTTCTGAAAAAACTTAAAAATGATTTGTAAAAATGGATGAACGGAATGGATGAAACACATACATCATGTGGGGCCCACAGAGCACCGACCATCAGCCACCGGGCTGGTGTCAGGGGGAGTAGCCAATCCGTTTCCCAGAAGGGGGCTGTTTATCGGACGCGGATTTGCTACTGACAGCTTGAGTAGCGAGACTCGCTGCTGAAGTGACGTCACCAACTTCTGTGGGCCCCGTCATGATGTATGTTTTCTATCCACACCGTCCATCCATTTGGAGAAATCATATAAGCCAAAGAATGAGTTAGATCCAAATCTCTAGTGGACCCCACCACAGAAAAAGGTTGGGAGAGTGACGGTCACCATTAAAAAGTTCTAAGGGCCACAAAAGTTTTTAATCAAGCTGTAATTTATGTTTTCCTCTCTTTCATGTCTGATTTAACACATGAACAGGTTGGATCTCGAATAAACATCATGGTGGACCTTCGGAAGGTTTCAACGGCGAGCGTCACTCTCTCCACTGTTTTCTGTGGTGGGGTCCACTCCAGCCTTGGATCTGCCTCATTCTTTATATCATGCCCTAAAATGATCTCTCAAAATGTATGGACGGTGTGGATACAAAACATATATAATTCTGGGGCCCACATAACTTGGTGACGTCAAGTCTCGCTACTTAACCTGTCAGTAGCTGATCCGCGTCCCTGTTCATCAGGTGTGAAGCGGGCTCCACACGCATGATATATTACAAAAATGCCCTTGAAATCTTAAATGGGCCTTGCCAGACCAACGGGCTCTTAGAGGTACCCGAGCCCGCCCTGCAAAATAAACGGGCTTTAATTTTTAGCTGTACTCAGCCTCTGGGCCCATTTACAGCCCTGTTAAGGTGCAATTGGTTGCATGTGAGCCGGATGCATATCATACATCCTTTCTTTCCTTGTTGGCAACCTTTGAAAGGTTCGGATTTTGTACTCATGGACCCCATAATGGAGCAGAGTACAAAATCAAGCCCATCTATTCATTGGGTGGGCCACATCTTAGACGGTCAGTGGATTTGGCCCAGATTAGGTGAGGTTGGGAAAACAGCTTGCTGGATAAGGCCCATGAAAGTGGGGCCCATCTTGATGCATGTGTTATATATCCACGCCATCTATCCATTATTTCAGCTCATTTTAGATCATGAGGCCAAAAACGAAGCAGATCCAAATATCAGATGGACCACACCACACGAAAACAGTGGTGATTGACCATTAAAAGCTTTTGATGGGCCACAAAGGTTTTGGATCAAGCTAATATCTGTGTTTTCCCTTCAACCATGTCTCTGTGACCTTATCGATAGGTTGCATGGAAAATAAACATTACGGTGGTTCCTAGGAAGTTTTTAATGGTGGGCATCATTGCTGCCACTGCTTCCTTTGGTGTGGTCCACCTGATCTAAAATGAGCTGGAATATCAGATGGACGGCATGGATATACAACACATACATCAAGGTGGGCCCCACTGCCAAGGGCCTCATCCAGCAAGTTGTTAAGCCGACCTCACTTAATCCGCCCCAGCGGATTGAGTCCACGTGAGCTTGTGTCCCCCTGATTAGTGAGTCAGCCTGATTTTTGTGCAAAATAATCTCCAAGGTGAAACCATCCTTTCCAACGGCTAGGATGTCTCCTGGCTCTCGATTAGAACGTGGTTCCATCTTTTTCCTTCAATGTGATACTTATGCAGGACTTACGAACCATGAAAACGGTGGGCTCCATCATTAAGATCAGGTGGGCCACACCATAGAAACAAATAGGGGCCAGAGACCGGCTCGGCAGGCAGGTGTGGCCCACCTAATGCACTGATCCATCCAATTTTCAATTTTTCGAGAAAGGCTATCTTCGTTGTGGCACAACTTTTACACGTGTCCTACGTACCAACGTGTGAGTTGCGCTTGTATACTGAGTAAACTCTGTGGAACCCACCGTGATGTATGCCTCTTATCCACTATGTCCATCCGTTTTAATAGCTCATTTTACTGGACGAGCCCAAAACTGAAGTATATCCAAAGATCAAGTGGGCCACACCACAGGAAACAGTGGGGACAATGACATCCACCGTTGAAACCTTTCTAGCAACCCCACAGCGATTTTTATTTTTCATCCAACCTGTTCTGAAGCTCACGCAAACATGGATGAAGGGAAAACATGAATGTCAGCTTGATCCAAAACTTCTATCCCGCTAAGAAGTTTTCAACGGTATATGTTCAACTCTCACTTTTTCCTGTGGTGTGGCCCACTTTAGCCTTAGATATGCTTTAGTTATGAGAGCATTGCCCTAAAATGGGCTGATAAAACAGATGAACAGTGTGGATAAGAGACATACATCATGGTTGGCCCTATGAAGTTTACTTATTAAGCAACCCGCACATCAACCGGTCCCCTCGTTACACACGACTAATGAAATCAGTGGAAGCAGATTAGCTGGTGTACGTGTTAGTGATGGAAGCGGATTGCGTACTGAGTAACTCAGTACGGAGTAAACGCTGTGGGTCCCACTGTTATGCATGCATTTTACCTGTTGCGTCAATACATTTTAGCAGATAAACTTAGGTCCTTATCCCAAAAACGAAATATGTACGGAGCTTAAATGAATCACACCATTGGAAACAGGATAAATTGAACACCTATCATTGAAAATATCGTAGAGGCCATGGAAGTTTTAAACCAATCTCATATTTGTGTTTTCACTTCATTTATATCTTTGTGATATTATAAACGGGTTGGATGAAAAATTAACAACAATGTGAGTTATAGAAATGTTTCAACAGTGGAAATCATTATTCCCATAGTTTCCTTTGATATAGTTCACCTGGGCTTTAGATATACCTTATTTTTGGTGTCAATCAGTAAAATGATCTTAAAAAAAAAAGAATAGATAAAGTGAAGAAGACAAATATATTCACGGTGGGCCAACTAAGTTTACTTAATACAATAAGAGCATATTAACTCACTACAAATTCTGAATTCCTTAGTGATTGATATTTTTATTGCCTTGATTGTAGGCTCTAATTTAGACTTTCGTATATATGGGTAGATTAGGTTTAGAATATTTGACTCTATATTTCAATCGGCTTTGCTATTCTTGACATTGTATTACGTAGAGACAAGTAATTACCATTACCCGTAATAAAAATTCCTCCTTTGGTAGACGTTATCAGTGCGTGCGTGTCATGCGAAGGCAAGCGATGACGCTCCCGATAGCTTCGGGTTGTACAAATGGTTCAAAGAAGATCAAAGTTACGTGACCTCAAAATGATGTATTTATTACATTCATACGGTACATTCATTTTTCAAGATCATTTTAGAGCATGAGCCAGAAAATGAATCATATCCAAGACTCAAATGGACCACACCACAAGGATAATGATTTTTAATGTTAAAAAATTTCTGAAGCCCACCATAACGTTTATTTTCCATCAAATCTCCATAAGGTTATAAAGCTCAAGAGGAAAAAGAAATATCATAATGATCTAAAACTTATGTAACCCCAAAAAGGTTACAACGGTAGATGTTGAATCCCCCACTTCTTTTTGCAGTGTTATCTACTTAATACTTAGATCTGTCTTATTTTTTAGCTCAAGCCTTAGGACCATCTCGTACAATGTACGGGCAGTTTGGATGTAACAAATACCATATGATGGAACCCACAAAACTTGGCGACGTCAACACATCAGTTAGATCGCTGGTGTGTAGTACACCAGCCAATCGCTTCCAAAATCAGCCGGGGTCTGATCATCTTGTTGGACATGCAAGTTCATTGAATATGGACAGAAACTCAGAGACAACTGACTCCGGTTACCTGCGCCCCAAGCGCATGTTAGAGGGAACCACGCGAAAACGCAGCTCCCGCATATCAGGAGCTCGACGATCAAATCAAACGGTTGAGGCGTTTTCGACTTTGAATTAAATGGTTTTGCCAAAAGGGTTTGATAGCTGTCTTTTAGCCTATCATACAGAGGAATGCTCATTCCATGCGCCAAAAGTAAACGCAACGTAAATACTGACATGGAAAGTATACGGGAAATCCTGGACGTTGATGAAGTGGATCTAACTATATTTATGGCTATTCTAATAACCAAGACTGAGAATATTTCCCCTTCAATCTTGGTTGTCGTTCTTTCCATTTTCTGTATTCTTCTACATACAAATAAATTTGAATGGAATTATTTATCTTATTATTAAATAATAACCAATTTTACCATCTTATGAACGTATCGGATCTTACATAAATATTTAAAATCATCACTTTTTATGCCTGTGGCATTGGCGCTTGAAAATAATGCGCTTGTATAATATTTATTTGATACACGATTCTCACAGATTCCGGAATCTTTCCCTCCAATAGAAGAATACCTGCTTTACCCGTGAAATATCAGTATACTCAAGGACGTGGATTGCGTACTACCCCTTCCGTCCCTAGCTCCGAACACCATAATGTATCTTTACATCCAAGCCATCAATCTATTTTCAAAGATTATTATAAGCCATTAACACAAAAATGAGGTAGATCCAACAATCAAGTCTACCACACCAAATAATAATCTTGGTTGCATTAAAATGCACCAAGCATTAAATGCAAGAGTCATATGTGGTGTAGTCCATTTGATCCTATATCTGCATCATTTTTGTTTTGATGCTTTAAAATAATATGAGAAAAGGGATAGACGGCTTGGATTTACAGATACATGACGGTGGGCCAGTCCACAGACCTGCCCGTCCGGAGCTAGGGACGGGGGAAGGGTGTACGCAATCCGCATCATTTACTCAATCACCCCCGTGGATTTCATAAATGACAAAAAACTCCTCGTTGATGATTATCCGTTCCCTTTTTCTTCCCTCCCAATTGCGGTTATTTGATAGGCTGGCAGTGATGCTTTATATGCAGGAGCTCGTAACGTACAGGTGGAATACATGAGAATTGGATTACTCACAAATATGATGGTGAGATCTGCCTAACTTTCGATTGCAGCAAAGGGAAACAGTCAATCAACGCCATTAAGTTCGACAGTTTATTTTAGTTACTTCTATAACATCCAGATAATTTCAAAGTGCCTGTGTATCATCCATCGTACTCTGCCAGAGTATCACAGTTTTTCGTTAAAGATTCACGGGAGGGTCCTGTAGCGTCTTCCAAATCTTCCTATGACAGAAATGCCCCTCCTAGTACAACGGTGATCGTTTACCACCGTTTTCAAAACAACGGACATGCATACCTGGACATCCAAACGGTCCAATCTGTGGCCCGCTATAGATGGATAAATGCCCAAAAAAGCAGAGTGATCAAACAATCATAGCCATCCAATTGGTGGCTATGAAATTAATGGATCTAATTAAATAGCCAGAGGTCGTTTAAACAATGGGCGAAAATCAAATGGCCAAGATTGTTTGTTTAGAGGGATTTTTAGGCTATGCTCTATCCATAATGGCCCCACAATCTGAACGGTCCAAACTGTGGCCTACTATAGATGGACAAAAAATGAAAAGTGATCAAACAATAATAACCATCCAATTGGTGGCCATGAAATTGATGGATCAAATTAAATGGGTACAGGTCCACACTCAATGGGTCGATATCAAATGCCCAAGATTGTTTGTTCAGTGGGATTTTTGGGCCATCCTCTATCCATAATGGCCCCACAAACTGAACAATAATGGTTGACTTACCTGCATGATTCACCGCCATTTTGGAAATGGTATAATACTAACAAAAGAATCCATTAGTTACGAAAATTCAACTAGCGGGGTTCATTGAACGGAAGCCTTCCCATGCAGCTACTTGTATTTGATCTCTTTTCCATCGGTATCATCCATCTGCACCATAAATCAAGTTCATCACACTCTTCTTCCATCGGTACACAAAATTCATAGTAATCTGATTGTCCTAAACATCCTTGAGTGGACCTCTCTCTTAGAAATGATTGTATCTATTCATTTTTTTCATCTTACGGATGAAAGAATGTGCTGGACTAAATGAACCGTTCAGATTGGTGTTACAGATATCAAAAAGTACAAATGCAACTATGAGCATGGAAAGGTTTCAATCAAGCTTTCACCACAGCATGTTACTAAATGAAAAATATCTAATGGTGTTATTCTCACCAAGTGTCCACAAATCAAAGGTTAGGATGGTTCAAGAAATCTTGTCCGGGAATGTGGCTTAGCAAACTGTGGGTCCCACAGTATAATCAGTTTAACCTGAGTTGATGTTGCCGCATGCATAATTTCTAGTGCATGCGAATCAAGTGTCACACCCAACCTGAGAATCTTATACTTTTTATTTAATGCGTCTTTTCCATCTATCGTGGAAAAGAGTACCTTTAGAGACATTACAACTTTTTCCACGTGCCAACCTCTCAACAAGTGGCTAGTCTCCACCGCAACAAAACAGAACTATTATATGGTTTCATGAAAAGGGAATTGTAGGTTTTTTCTACAGTATGCATGGATTTTGAATTCTGAGGGAAGCCCAAAGTTAGGTAGTCAATACGCATCGTTGGTGCATTGGGACTCACTGTGAATGGATTGTGGCCCAAAAGTCTTTGTGATAAGAAAATGTCAATCCTCGAATTTGTGGCCTATGTAATGTCTAAGAAATACAAGACAATAATAGATAACTAAGTAGTTTAGCAGTTTATTTATCAACCTATGAAATTGATTAGGTAATTTGAGAAAGGGGTGGTTTGTTTTTTTAATAAGTTCATTTTTCCTTTAATAAAAATGATTTTAATATTTTTATTATTGTAACGATAATACAACAATGAAATAATAAAGAAAATAAATAATTGACTGAAAGATGAAAATAACTTTATTTATGTTTTACAACAATTACATTTACAAGTTAAGAATGACAATTCATTTGTTGCTCAATGAATGCTAAGCTTTGGCATAGAATAGCAACCCAGCATAGCAGCAGGCTGATTCAATGTAGTAGCATAACAATATAGCAATGCAACAGCATAGTTGTATAAAATTTGGTGTAACGACGTAGCAGAGTAGTAGTATAACTGTTTAGCAGCATAGCGGTGTAGCAATGTAGCAGCACAATCACGAAATAGCACAGTGATATAGTAATGTAGCACTGTAGCTATAATAATTTGGCATAATGGGTTATTGAAATCCTCATGTTGTGCTTGGCACCTTAGATTTAGAACCCATGAATTCGGAGCCCCTTGGATTTGAAATCCTCATGTTGTGCTTGGCACCTTAGATTTAGGACCCCATATAATCCAAAAGTAGCTATACATAGTATATTTACAGGGTTTTAAATTTAATTACTAAATTAACTTTAATATCTCTAGTTACCATACATATATAATTTTTGACACGATGGTTATAATAAGCTTGTTGAAATATATACGTTGCCCGAAAATAATGAAATTCTAAGTCTCAGATGGGCCTCAAGCACAAGATCACATCCTGAGTCACTAAACAATGATTTTTAATCGTTGATTTATATGGACAATGTTTAGATAATATAGATCATCATGTTAAAGTAATTATAGTGATGCAATTGATAATCTAATTGTCTAGTGCCACACATTTTAAACATACAACTCTTGGTAGTGTGAATTGACAGTAACAAAAATTATTAAAAAACTCTTGGAAGAATTTTGATATAATCCAAGCTTTCATCTTAGATTTAAAACCCTTCTCTAGCGGAAACCGTGCTTAAAGGTTTTGAAACCCCAATTACTATACCGTTCCAAATATAATAGGAGAATTGTTTTTTAATTTTTTATTTGTTACTTTGTTAGTACACCATACTGTTAGTTCGCACTTCACTGTTAGCCACCCTTACTACGGATCAATGCCAAGACCTCAGTGTTGAAATGAGATATCTTTCACTTAGTCTACCACCTGAGCTATGGATCAGGGTGTATATAACAGGGGATTTGAAATCCCCTCGATTTCATGAATCACTAAAATGCATCTGATTCCGTTTACACTACGAAACACAAAAAGAACTGATTAAACGGGGGTGTTATGACGGAGTGACGGCGGACCTCACACGTAGACGTAAAAGTAAGCGTTTCTATAACTGTGTAGTGAAATCGGCTTGTGGTTGCAACTGCCACCAAGATTCTTTCATTCTTGGTAAGTGCGGCAGTTTTTAAAAAAGTATCCAGTCTCCGCTGATGGAGAGGAATGACACACTGCTAATGGTTGCGGGTTAGCTGTTACCCTAGCAGCTCAGTGGGTTTTACCCTTATCTGGTGGGGCCCACCTTGATGAATTTGTTTCATATTCCAGCCGTCCATCCAGTTTTACAGCTCATTTCAGATGGTTATCCCAAAAATTAAGCCGATCCAGATCTCTGGTGGAGCACACCACTTAAAAACGGTGAATGATATTTAAAAGCTTTTTGTAGGCCAAAAAAGTTTTGAATCAAGCTAATCTTTGTATTTTTCCTTCATCTAGTTCTGATTCACCTTATCAACGGATTGGATGGAAAATAAACATTAGGGATCTGTTTGAAGTGGGCCTTCGGATATTTTAAATGGTAAGCGTTCAATCATCGCTGCTTCTTCCGGTGTTATCCACTTGAGATTTGGATGTGATTAGATTTTTAGAATGTGTTTAAAATGAGATGTAAAAACGGGTGGATGGAATGGATGTACAACATATGATCAAGGTGGGCCATACCGTTAGGGTAACACCCAATAAGCTGTTACCCGGGTAACACCTAATCCGTGACCACTGATAATTCTTTCAAAGAGCCACGTGAGCTAATCGTGACCACTCATCCTCAAGAGATCTTGATCAGAGCCATCAGATGAAGGGCATAAAGAATGAACAGTAAGAGTAAAATGGTCTAACCTATTCTGCAGGCCCCTTCCTTGGATGGATGTGATTATCATGATCGTGGGTGGGTCCATCTGTTTCCCTCAAGGGCAGGCGCAGATTGGGTAGTACCTCCACCAGGACGTAGTCAGAGACTGACAGCCCTGTCAGCCCCGTGGGACCCACTATGATGTGTATTTTTATCCACGCAATTCATAGATTTTGAAAGATTATTTTAAGGCATGAGCCACAAAAGGAAGCATATTAAAGGCTCAAGTGGACATCACCATAGGAAGCGGTGGGATTCAAAGCCGACCGTTGAAAACTTCTCAGGGGCCACATAACGTTTGGATAAAGCTCATAAGTATATTTTCCCTTCATCAAGGTCAAGGTAACCTCATAAATTAGTTGGATGGAAAATAAACACCATGACAGACCATAGGAAGTTTTCAACTATAAGATTTCAATCCTCACTACTTTCTGTGTTGTAGACTACTTGAGCCTTCAATTCACCTTCTTATTGAGTCATGTTATACAATGATTTGCCAAAATGTACAAACAATGTGAATAGAATATATATATATATATATATATATATATATATATATATATATATATATGTAAAACGTGGGCTCCACATACCCCTAACATCTTTGTCTGCCTCTAACTCCATCCCCAGTCAGGGTGGTACCCAATCACATGGCCGAAAATCCTGATATCCCAACCTAAGGTTCTTATAGCTCAATCATAACCCAACCTTGGTTTAAGAATTCTTAACCCAAGCGGGTTTAGTAGAATTAGGTTAATACATGTTAATATTTTTAATATTATTACATTAGCCTATCATATCTTTAATACAAATTTTATTATTATCATTATTATTTTGTTTTTATAATTTTATTAATTACGTATGTAACTTCACCATAAATGATCCACACTCAATTATAATTTATAAGTTATGTATTGATCGAGTTAATATTCGTTTAAGTAACTTGGGAACTAAACCTTAACCTAACTCAAGTTTTACCAGGTCGGTGCTCAATACATTTTGTCCGTACCCAACCCATCGGTCACGGGTTGGTTGGGTTGAACCGGCCCAACTTTCAGCCCTACCCCAATCAGCGCCCACAGAGGACCTTGCAAGGTGAGACTCGATACTATAGGGGAAGCCGATTGGGTACTGACTAAACTCTGTGGGGTCCATTGTGATTTAAATATTTTATCTACTCCATCCATCCATTTTAACTGCTAATTTTAGGGATTGACCCCCAAAAATGAAATATATTCAACTCTAGAGTGGACCTCACTATGGGAAACAGTGTGAATTGAAATTCTACAGTTGAAAATTTCTTGAGGCCACAGAAGTTTTAGATCGAGCTGATATTTGTGTTTTCCGTATATTTCCATGTCTTTGATCTTATGAACAGGTTGGATGACAAATAAACATCACTGTGGACCCTAGTAAGGTTTCAATGGTGAAAGTCATTATTCTCACTGTTTCCTTTGGTGTTGTCCACTTAAGATTTGGGCATACTTACATTTTGGACTCAGGCACTAAAATGATCTGAAAAAACGGATGGACGGCGTGGATAATACACATGAATTCATAGTAGGCCAACTGAGTTTACGATAAAAGCGTACGGAGTAACTCATTACACAATCCGATTTCACTGTGGAGCCGGAAGGACGGGAATACGGTAAAGCCATCTCTCCGTTGTATTTGTGACATGGAGCCGTACCTATCCGGGCCGTCCAGCTAGTAAGCTCTATCACGGACGGTTGATCTTTCAAAAGTCGTACTCATAAGACAGTCCTGTCCATCGAATTTCTCCAGTTTTCCTTGATGAAAACGGCCATTCATGTTTTCATCTTACACCGTTGATTTGAAGGTCACCTTTCAGATGGATAGATAATCAGAAATGTGTGTATTGTGAACAGTAACACATCCAAAGTATGGGCAACTAAATTGACGGATAGGATTGATTCATCTCCCTTGCGAAGTGAGGGTGGTAACTGGACCCGAGGAGCCCGACCCGGCTTTATACCGACTTTACATTAGCAATTATATTCTAAAAATATGCTATTACAATTACCTATCTTGAATGTAGGCCGTTGGATACATTCCTCTAAAATTTGTATTTCTTTGTGCATGTGTGGTCTACTTGATTAACGGATGGATTAAGAACATTAAAGAGGAAAATAGGGATTTCATCAATTTTCGGGCCGTGCCCGAAACCCGCCCATCGTCTACCTAAATTGCCAACTTCTCGTACCAAACCTCCCCTGAAAATTTCTGAAGAGCAATGCTAAGTCATAGTCCAATCGATTGATCTATACCGTTCGTTAGGTCCATCATACAATTCATGGCCCACCATGAAAACATCACAGCAATCCGACAAATATTAACCATTTGATTAAAGGCCTTAATATGTACGGTCAAGATCGTTAACACAAAATAGATGTAAGCAACAATGATACAATTATTTGTTAGGGATGATCATGATTGCTTATAATTCTAAGGAAATCGTAACCATCCAATCCATGGCTTGCAAAAAGGACAGCTATAAATGGATTGCACCATCCGATCAGTGTGATTTTTGCAAGCAAGCCCATATAATATGTTTTGAACTTAATGGACAGTTCAGATCGATTGATTGGACTGTCCAAGTGAATCATTGCAGCTAGTAGCTCAGACATGAGCATTTCTCTTATAAAATGACAGATCTACCCCTGCGTCTACTGGCAAAAATCGTGTTTTGTTAGGAGACGGTGCCGCGTACCAGAGTTCCATACTGAGTCCGTTTCAACAGTACATAAACCTCTCTCCCTCTCTCTTTCTCTCTCTCTCTTTCTCTCAGTCGCCATGAGAACTCTAGAAATCGAGGCTCATCCCTCCTCTTCCAGGCAAAAGGACCAAAATGCCCTAAAAGATCCGGAAAATAACGAAGCCGACGACGATGACGTGTCTCCCATCGAAGAGGTCCGGCTTACGGTCATGAACACGGACGATCCGACGCTGCCAGTCTGGACCTTCCGTATGTGGACCATCGGCATCTTATCGTGCGCACTCCTCTCCTTCCTCAACCAGTTCTTCTCGTACCGTACGGAGCCGCTCATCATATCGCAGATCTCAGCACAGGTGGCTTCCCTGCCCATCGGGCACTTTATGGCTTCCGTGCTCCCGCGGACGAAGTTCCGGATCCCCGGGTTCGGGTCGAGGCAGTTCTCGCTCAATCCAGGGCCGTTCAACATGAAGGAGCACGTCCTGATTTCGATCTTCGCGAATGCCGGGTCCGGGTTCGGGAACGGATCGGCGTACGCGGTCATGATCGTCAACATCATAAAGGCCTTCTACGGTAGGAGTATTACTTTCCTGGCGAGCTGGATTCTCATAATCACCACGCAGGTACTCTTTTGTAAAAAGAATAAAATCGGGTGCTCTCTCTGTTTTCGTGTTTCCCTCTGGGGTTTTGCTAACGTGTGCTGGATCCCGGGCTGTCTTTCGGTGCGCCGGGTCCAGGGGTTTCTCCCTGGTTTGCTAACGTGAGCCGAGTCCGGGCATCCTCTGCGAGGTTTTGCTAGCTTGCGCTGATCCCGGGCTTCCGTTGCAGTGTTTTGCAAGCGTGGGCCGGGCCCAGGGCTCTTTACCAGGTTAACTAACGTGCGCTGGGTGCGTGCTTCCTCTGCGATGTTTTGCTAGCGTGCGCCGAATCCCGGGCTTCCTTCACGGGGTTTTTCTAACGTGGGCTGGATCCGGTGTTGCTAAATTGTGCGGTTTTCCTTGGCTGCCTTTTTCTCGTTTTGTCTCTTGTTATGTTTATTTCTTCTGGCATTAGCTTTTCCAAGCCGCACGGGTTTTCGCTAGATTGCGCTGCGTGCTGGGATTGTGGTTCACGTTTCGAGTGCTTCCCTTGTGGTTTTCGTTCATTTCCTGTTTCTTGGGGTTTCTCTCTGTAACCTGCGCTGTTATTGGTGGTCATCTTCTTGTTTTATGCTTTTTGCTAACGTGCGCTGCGTTTACGAGATTTTCCTTCTCTTTCCGTTCAGTGGGTATCTTTAACCAACCAACACCATACTGTTCGATTCCCTTTTTTTTTTTAATTTTTAATTTTTTATTTTTACACACGCGCACACACCCCACAGACACACGTACACGCACCCCACACACGCACGCCGTGGGATTTCACCACTGGTGGGTACTCGAACCCTTGACTAGGAGTTTCAACTCCTGGGAGTCTACCAGCCGGGTAAGAGTAAGGAGCCCTCTCGCTACAGCCGTAGCTAACATGCGCGACGGCATTACGCGATAATCAAGCTGCTCTTCATATATGCAATATACACAGCTGTTAGAGACATCCTAGGTGCTAAATATAGGACATTACATAGCTGGAGAGATTTACGATCTAATACAGGGAGCTGTTACATTCTTTTTACGTGGGTCTTGCTAACGTGCGCAACCTTTTTGTTTTATCATCTATTTTCGGCTTCCCGTCATACGTCCATTTCGGGCATTATTTGTTTTTTTTTTTTTCCCTTTTCTGTGTATGCACACCTCCTTTTCTTCTAGTTCTGCTAATCAGCGGGCGGGCTTTAACGACGGGATCGTACTAACCTGCGATCAGGGTTTCAGGTTTTGGGATACGGATGGGCTGGGCTGATGAGGAGGTACGTGGTTGACCCCGCGCACATGTGGTGGCCGGGTACTCTCGTCCAGGTTTCGCTCTTTCGGTACGTAAAATGTTTCGGACGTAACGCCTGATATTCTCTCCCGCTATTCCCTACTTTCCCGCTGATAAGCTGATGGAGTTTCGGTCTGTTACGAAATTCCTGTGTTTATCCGTTGTGGGAGAAGAAGTTTGTTTCAGCTGGGAGACGTACACTCCGATCTCTAGGAAATGATATGGTAGAACTGGGAGAACCGAAAAGGGGTAGGGCCGCATGTTTTTACAGTAAATGTAGTTAGTGGATCTCGATCTGGACCGTCCATCTATTGTGAATTACTGAGGATGGCATGCCATACAGAACCTACATCTTCTCTGATGGACGGTACAGATAGATGGCTCTAGTATATTCTGGTTCTTCCGTCTTCACGGTATCAATTTCCCCATTTGTATGGAATTTAAGCATGCTCACACGAGAAAAAGTTCCGTGTGGCCCACTTAGATGTGTCTGTGCGTACGTGCGGCAACTACTCCAAGGTGGCTCAAAAAAAAAGACTGATCCAAAACTCAAGTGGGCCCCACCTGAGGTGGGGACGTCTATCGTTAAAAAATTCTGGGGCACACCGTAGTTTTTAAGTGTTGTTTCTCTCCCCATCCTGATGGGTATCGCCTAACCAACGGTCTTGGACGGCATATCAACATCACTGTAGGCCTATCCCCACTGTTACTTTTGGTGTGGCCCACTTGAGTGTTGGTTTGACTTTATTTTGGGGCCTGCAATCTAACATGCGATGGCACAAACGATGGACGGAATGGATGCCAAACCATCAATATGAGCCTAACCGATTTTCGTTGCAGAGACTGAAAAAGCCAAAAGTCGAGTCTGGTCCACTTAACCGTCTATTTGCAATCTTACCGTAGCCTGCGTCCGCTGGGCAATAATCCATCCGTATAAGGGCTCCCGTGGGGCCCACCATTATGTTTTTTTTTTTTTTTTTTTAAAATCCACGCAGTCCATCCGTTTTCTCATATCATTATTAGTTATGAACTTAAAAATGAAGCAGATCCAAAGCTTAATTGGAGCACACCAAATAGTGAGATTGGCCTATCTTAAATGCAAGAGTCATCTCTGGTGTGGTCCACTTAAACGTTGGATTTACCACTTTTTTTTTACTCATACCTTAAATTTTGAGAAAATGAATGAACTCCTTGGATAAACAGATATGTCACGGTGGGCCCCACAGAAGCCGTATATTGAGGACACGGATTGCGTCCTACCCCCGCTTGTACGGTAATCCATCCGAGCAGGGCTCTGTGGGGTCCATTGTGATGTAAGTGTTTTATCCACGCCGTTCATTGTTTTTATAAGATCATTGTAAGATATGAGACAAAAAATTAGGTCGGTAAAGAACTTAACCGAATCACGAAGTGGGGATTGAACGTCCACCATTAAAAACTTCTTGGGAGCTAGAGAAGTTTCGGATCAAGCTGATATATATATATATATATATATATATATTTTTTTCACTTCATCCACGTCTACATCCTTATAGTAAAAAAATATCACGGTGGCCCTTAGAAAGATTTCAACGGTGGATGTTATTATCACTGCAGCTTCCTTTGGTGTGGTCCACTGGAGCTGTGTACCTAATTCAAATTTATTCAATTACCTTAAAATGATCTGAGAAAATCAATGAACGGCTTGGATAAAACACTTACATAACTGTGAGCCCCACAGAGCCCTGCCCGGACGGATTACCGTCCGGGCGGGGGTAGGACGCAATCCGCGTCCCTATATCGATGGATTATTGTCCGGTAAGGTCGGACGCAATCCGCTTCCAGAGATCCACACGGGTCCTAGTATTCTCTATTTCACCATCTTTTAAAGATAAAAAGCGCAATTAAAAAAAAACAATTATCTAATTAATATGTAATTTACGTTTAGGAACCTTTTGCAAAAGGATTTTCAAACAGCTACCTCATTAATCAATAGGATTGTCATTTCACTAACCCCACCCATCCGTAATTCAGGTGGACCATGTGTTTGGCGAAAGTTTAGAGGGTAAGGTAGAGTATCACCTGTACACTGTTTCCAATCATGTGGTCCACTTGAATCACCTATGGAGCTGATTTTTGGGTTCTTGACCTAAAATGACATGGCTCACTTAGTGGTCGGGTGGATTTTAGATAAACATCACAGTGGGGCCCACCCAAGTCACCCACATGTATTGGAATTACGTAATGAGGAAGTTTTTTGAAAACCTTTTTAAAACATGTATTAGAATATAAATTATATATTAAGGAAGTAGTTATTTGTAAACCCACCTCCGAAAAACGAATGAGCCCCGTTTGGTACTTTCACTCCATCAAAATCATCTCCTAAGATGAAAATTTCCTGGGAATTTCGTTAGAAGTCCCCAACTTTTATGCGATTTACCCTTATCTAAAAGAACCCAAAAATCGTTGAATTTGACTTACTCCTGCCCGCTTGTTTCAGCTTCAATCTGGTTCTACGAACTGCTTATTCTGGCATAAAATTAAGGCCATTGGACACCTCAGGTTGGCCACAACGTCTCAAAACATATGAATGGTGTGAGAGAGAATCTAACTGCCAACTTTCTCGAAGCGGATTGCCTGTTGGTCTGTTGATGTGGCAAAGTTCTGTGGGCCCCACCATGATCTATGTTTTATTGACACCGTCCATCCATTTTGCGAAGATCATTTGAGGGCGTGAGTATTAAAACGAGGCATATCCAAGTGGACCACACCACAGAAAGACGCCTACCATTGAAAACTTCTTGGGCCCACATAAGTTTTGGATCAAGCTGAGATTTGTGTTTTCCCTTCATCCAGGTCTGTGTGACCTTATGAATAGGTTAGATGGAAAATAAACATCATGGGGGGACTTAAGACGGTTTCAATAGTCCTGCTTTCTATGGTGTGGTCCGCTAGAGCTTTGGGTCTACCTCATTTTTGGGCTCACACCGTAAAATGATCTCCCAAAATGGAAGGACGGCGTAGATATAACACATACATCATGGTGGGGCCCACGAAAACTTTGCCACGTCAACATAGGTGGGTGGTGTTCTGGCACACCACGCAATCCACTTCCCAACTTTCCACATTCCGGCCCACCTGAAGAGCGAACTTGACATAAGCGGAAGATCTGCGAACTATTTCCAACCTCACTGGAAATCTCAACTCACTTATCTGTTTCATATTTGCACCTGTGCTTGCATGTTCATGTTTAAGGCTCTACACGCTTTTGGAATTGTGCATGCTTGGAAGCGATCAGTTCTAACTGACCAACGGTCTGAATTATATATACACGTGTGGCACTCATGACGATCACAGTTACTGATTTTTGAGACGAGGCATTTGCAGTGCGCTCCTCGCCTGAGGTCCACCACCTGAACCCTACTCTTTTAGAGATCCACACCGTTCATTATGTCTTCCCCACTACTAAAATGAGTAAAAAAAACCACGGGGCAAGGCAATGAATAATACACTATGAAAATAGCAATCATAAGAGATAAAGAGTCTTACTGGTTCAAACAAGCCTCGAATCTACTTTACAATCCTTATTTATGCCCTTGAACCCTTAAGAACAAATTTAAAATCCCTAAAACACCTCTATCTCAAATCCTTATTACACCTGATTTACAGTGTTACAACCGAAATAGAAAACAACTAATTGTGCAAATCTTCCATCCGATGGCATACACACCCCATGGAGGATCTGTCAATGGCATCAAACTTCTTCAATTCTATCGAATAACAACACTAAAATGTTCCAGCAACAAAAACGAATTTTCCAAAATTTTCCGATGAGATCGAGCTCCTGTCGATCGTATCGATAGACCCTGTTATTGACAAATTTAAGACATCAACAATAATCACACACACGCCACCTTGGCCCATTCATAATTCCTACCATTTATTGCCACATGGATAGGATGATCCGGACCTTTCGATTGGTGGCTTGTAAAAGGGACGGAAGCTGAAATAGCTAGCCATGAGGAGTGAGTCATTGACTCCTATCTTTTAGGTAGCTGAATCAATCCTGGGGCAGATGGACCAGAAATCACAATGCGCACCCATAGAAAGATCACTCAGATATCAAAATGCATTCGAACAGCAGGATGGCCAGGTTGAGGGACTTGAACTCCATGATGCTCCTCCTAAGCCCAAAATCAGTGTATGCAGAGATTTCAATGAGTTCATCCACTTAGGACCAACATTTCGTAAGTCGAACAAAAAAAATCCAGTCATCAATGTCTAGTCAGTAGTAACATGGTCCATTCACAACTATGGCCGCTGTGGACGATCTGGATCGGTGTCTGTGTAAACATAAACAACAGTGATGGCCCCACTAATCAACTGAGCTGATTCATGTTTAAAATTTCATAGGGCCCTGCACGAGAAAGATGAAGGGCGCATGTCCCGCGGCAAGTTCTTCCTCATCGCGCTCATCTGCAGTTTCTCCTACTATGTTTTACCAGGCTACCTCTTCCCAACACTGTCGAACATGTCGTGGGTCTGCTGGATCTTCTCCAAGTCGGTCACCGCTCAGCAGATCGGCTCAGGGATGAAGGGCCTGGGCGTTGGGTCATTCACGCTCGACTGGTCCACCATCGCCGCCTTCATGTTCAGCCCTCTGATCTGCCCCTTCTTCGCCATCGTCAACATCTACATTGGCTTCTTAATGATCATATATGTGGTCATCCCAATCTGTTACTGGTGGTTGGACATCTACAATGCCAAGACATTCCCCTTGTTCTCATCGCACTTATTCATGGCCAGCGGCCACCCTTATAACATATCTGCCATTGTCAACGACAAGTTCGAGATTGATATGCCCACCTACCAAAAGATGGGCCGGATCCATCTGAGCATGTTCTTCTCTCTTTCCTATGGATTTGGCTTTGCCACCATAGCAGCCACAGTCACTCATGTGTTTCTCTTCAATGGAAGGTAGAGATCTTTAATCATTTTGGGTGTGTTGTGGTACATTCAAACACTTTATTTTTATGTTGAGCTGGTTTAAAGCATCCAACATGTGCCACGTGCGAGGACCAAGCTGTTCATCAGGTGAACCCCACCATGTTGATGTCACACAGGCAGGTCCACAGGCGTGCGGTCAATATGGGCAGTTGGCAGCTTTTATATTTTGAAATGTGCATTGTTTTCATACATGACTCGCCTGATTTTTGAGCTGACCTGATCCCGTGGTTCCGATGAGTGGCTTGGAGCTCACACGTGCCTACATGAAACTGTATGTGGAATGAGCAAAAACTCTTGAATTACTAATCTAGTAATCTTTTGTTCAAGTGTTTTATTTCCTCCACTGCCATTGCTTGTAGATTTTTGTGAACATGGGAAATATAGTGGGATTTAATCAATCTGTGAAAGAAAAGAAGATGAACTGAAAGGCACAAAACAAAGCTTAAAAACCATTTGTAAGTCTTGTTTTGGAATTCTAACCCTCACAGGGAGGTGTGGCAACGCTACCGGGCTTCTCACAACAACAAGGAAGACATCCACACACGACTCATGAGGAAGTACGAGGACATACCCCAATGGTGGTTCCACCTCTTGCTGGGCTTGAGCTTCGTGGTCTCTCTTATTGCGTGCATTGTCATGAAGGACCAGATTCAGATGCCATGGTGGGGTCTCGTCCTCGCCTGTGCTATGGCCTTCGGATTTACTCTTCCCACCAGCATCATAACTGCCACCACAAATCAGGTATATCATCATCATGAAGCTTTTTTCATAAATTATTATTTTCCATTGTCTGCAACTCTCAAATACATACTAGAAACCAAAACATAACAGCTTGCTGCAATATGAACAACCATTTTCCTTGGAGAAGAAAGAAGAAAAGAGAACATTGGCTAAAGGGTTGTGTGGAGAAAAGCACAACCGTAAAAGAGGAAATAACAAAGCCGATCTTAATGCAATTTATATAATTGCAACAATGTCCTAAGCTCTCTGTACCATTTGGAAATGGAACATTTGAAAAGTCTGTCTTTTCAAATCCATATAAATTTTCTTGTGCCCCACTTTGCCACATCAGAAATTCTCTTGTCATTTTATGGGCCTCTCCCAACTTTGCATTTTGTGGCCAAGAATCAAGTGATTTGCTGATGTCCTGCAGCACTTCCCATCAACTTCTGAAAATGAGATTTCACAAATTTCAGTTGCAGGATAGACTTGTCCTACAACGCTTTGCATGGGGGGCAAATGTGGTGGATGTTCATGTATGCCATCCAAGCTCACCACTGGTGTGTGTGCTGTATGTCATCCAACCTGTCCATTAGTGTGTGCAGTGTATATGCCATCCAACCCGTCCAACAAGGTTGCCCCACAATGAAGGTGGGACATGCTAACATAACTGCTGTTTGAGTTTTTGATCTACAATAGCATGTTAAAATATGCTATTTTTAAAAAATGTTTTTAAAGAAAAATCTGTTTTTTTTTTTTTTTTCAAAAATTTTAAATCATATATAGGTTCTCGACGCCCTAAATAGGTACAGGCATGGGTCCCAATTTCAGGCCTAAATGGGCATTGATACGTGTGCCGCAGCCATTGGCAGGTATGGTACCCCTGCACCTGAACCTGGCCTATTGCCACCACTACATATCGCATCCAATTGGCCCCTTAGCATGATATATACAATACAATTTCAGAAGACAACATGACCATTTTATTAGCTATTAATGTGAGCTTGTTTTGCCATTATTCACATTAATCTTTGTTAATTTCTTTCTGATGTTGTTCTATTTATTGCCCCTTTCCATCCTCAGACGCCAGGGCTGAACATCATCACAGAATACCTCATGGGTCTGATATTACCAGGAAAGCCCATAGCTAATGTCTGCTTCAAAGTCTACGGGTATATAAGCATGACTCAGGCTGTTTCTTTCCTCTCTGATTTCAAGCTTGGCCATTACATGAAGATCCCACCTAGATCGATGTTCTTAGTTCAGGTAGTCTCTTCTTTTCAGCCATTCCAATCTTCAGCTATCTCATTTACTAGACTGGTACTGATGAGGCATTTGATCAAATAATCAAAGCAAACAAATAACAGGATCATGCTCAGTTATTATAAGATCAAGAAACAGTAATATAAGCTACAAAAATTTTCACATGCTCTGTTATCATATTGTAGAAACAGTGACCATGTAATTCAACTGTAGAGGCCCACATTTTGATGGTAGAAATAGTTCAAACAGCTGGTACAATTGATAGGAGATGCCACAAAAATCTTCCCATTGGATGATATCAGCCTTCTGTTTTGGCCCTGTAAACATTTGCCATTGTTTGTAATACAGCCCATTTAATCAAATGGCTGGCATCATCTGACAGGGAAGAAATTAGGATGGACCATCCAATAACAGGGCCCCAGCAGATCGATGTCTTAGATTGCTGAAAGTGGAGTACCACTTGGTCCTTGCTGCATCAAACACTAAAGAAACAGTGGCGATATCTTCCTATATGCCTCATTTTAAAACACATTCAAAGAAACCATAAAAGGGTCAGATCTTAAAACTTTCACTTAAATATCTTATATTAAGTAGGAGTAAATAAGTAATGCTTTCCACCACTTTTCATTTTGTAGTGTTTCACTGACCATGGATACGTGTTTCTTGATTTTCAATGCTTATTTTCTACCCGATCTCATCTTACCAGTTCGTCGGCACCATCCTAGCTGGCACAATAAACCTTGCGGTGGCATGGTGGCTGCTCAACTCCATTGAAAATATATGTCATGATGATCTCCTTCCACCCAACAGTCCCTGGACATGCCCGGGTGACCGTGTCTTCTTCGATGCATCCGTTATCTGGGGCCTGGCGGGACCCAGGCGCATATTCGGCAAACTTGGCAACTACGGCGCCCTCAACTGGTTCTTCCTTGGTGGTGCCTTGGGCCCATTTCTAGTGTGGCTCCTACACAAGGCATTCCCCAACCAGTCCTGGATCCCCCTGATAAATCTTCCAGTCCTTTTGGGAGCATCAGGCGCAATGCCGCCAGCAACTGCATTGAACTACAACTCATGGGCAGCGGTTGGGACGATATTCAATTTCTTCATTTTCAGGTACAGGAAGAAATGGTGGCAGAGGTACAACTATGTACTTTCAGCAGCACTGGACGCCGGAGTTGCATTCATGGGCGTGCTGCTGTACTTTACTTTGAGCATGGAGGGAAAAAGCATGACTTGGTGGGGTGCGGAAGGCGAGCACTGTGAGCTCGCCACGTGTCCTACAGCCAAGGGCGTAGTGGTTGATGGTTGTCCAGTATTCTGATATTTATCACTTTTCTCTCCATATATTCTGCCAGCGATATTACCTCGGCGTTCTAGGTTCTCCTTTAAGGATTCATCAGTTAATAGAAGTTAGGAGGCTATGTGATTGGCTTTGCTCTAGAAGGGCAAAGAGAAGGTTGGATGGAGCTCAGATGTTCGAAATGCAATTTGGGTTTGTTATTAAAATGCAAAGAAGATGCAATTTAGGTTTAATTAGTGATTGTTTCAGGAGGATTAAAGTAGCTGCTTAATAAGACTTCATGCTTTTCTTTTTCTTGTTTCTTGTCTTCCATTTATTATTATTATTATTATTATTTTTTTTTTTTGCAGTTTCATATGCATACCATATGTTTTATTGAATCACCCCACATGCTTCATAGCTTGTACCTTCAAATGGCAGTGTAATAAAGCTGTGGATTCCTCCTTTGAGTGTTGGTTTTGGTTCTTAGTTGTGAGTCTAAAGTGGAGAAATGGTCACCTATGCAAATGGGTCAGTTAATCCATAAATGTGTCTGGATTTGAAATTGGACCCACCAGCTAAATACCGCCCCCATTACCAAATGAATCTTGTCTGCAACTTTTCAAAGTGGACCTGACTTGATCTGCCTCTAACTTGACTTTTGAATTGGTCAGATCTAGATCTAGACCAGCCATTGTGGACCTGACCCAAACATCATCTATAGAAACCCTTCAATTAGGGCAATTGATTAGAGATGTTGAAGTCTATCTGAAGAAAAATGTAGTTGGGTGCTTCATAGGAAGTTCATATTAACTGGGGAATAAGAAATTATATTGATCCAGACCCATAGAAATGTGGGTTGGCTGGGTCCCCTTATGGCACCATTTGGATGCACATTCTCAAAAGGGGATTTTGAAAAGTTTTTTTTTTTTTTTTTTTTTTTTTAAATGAAAAATAGAAAAACTTCGGAAAGACATGGTTTGCAAAGTGCATCCAAACACACAACAACTGCCATTTGAATCAACACTGGCCCCACAAACTCCTTAGGAGGGTGCATCCAAACATGCTTTGGTCTAGATGAGATCGAGACCTAGCTTCTTTGGACTTGTTTGTCACCCTAACCCAACCCATAGGATCCAAATTCCATTGTAAAACGAGTTGGATTGGGTTTAGGACCCCCCCTGACCCCTTATATATATATATATATATATATATATATATATATATATAAAAGATAATGAATTTAATTAAAGGCTAGAGGGTGACAAGGAAACAAGATAACCCGACAGATAACCCCCCTTATCAAGCCATTGGGCAACCCTCCACTGAGCTGACTCCGCATCTCAAAAGCCGCTACAACACCATAGGACCAAACATGGCTAGTATGATAATAGGAGGTAGATTTCTCGAGATGCAAAATGAACAAGTAAAAAGACTTAACTAAAAAAAAAACTCTGATTTATCCTTAAGCCACACCAGTGAATCTCTTACTCCTGAAGAAGGATGGATCCTTTGCAGGTTAGAAAGAAGCAAAAGGAAATCAAATTCAGAATTAGGCAAATTCCAATGACAAGGAGAAGTCCAAACAACTCCCAAATCCAAACATTGAGAAGTAGCTGTCCATTGAAACCTCAACAAAAGGGCAGAGGTGGGCCAAATAAGGAAAAATATCTCGAAGCGAAGAATCCCTACAACAGTATCATCCCGGAATCTAACCCTCAATCCATCCCCTACTGCGAAGTCCGAGCCAGAAAAAACTTTTAGCAATATGAGCGACTACTTTCTAGAAGAAAGATGCTTATAGAGACGATTCATTTCCGGCAACAATGTACCGACGCCGACTTCCCTCGAGACAACGAATTCCAGTACCACCCTCAGCATCTGCAAACCTCGTTGATGCTCCTTCCCAAAGAAAATCCCTCCAAAGTTTATTCATCCTATCAAAGACTTACCTCGGGCACCAAAAAAGAGACAAAGTAGACAAGGAGATTGGAGAGGGCCACTTAAATCGGAGTGATTCTACCTCCCAAGGACAGAAATTTGCATCTCTAGCATTTCCCCGATGGTACCCATCTGAACAAAAGCGAACCCCCTAACGGCTGCTGAACCCTTAACCCTGGGCATTACAATCTCTCACAGACCAGAACTTCCCAAATACTGTAGAAAAATTCAAATCCATCCACTCCTCTAGGAACTGTCCACATAGATGGTTGGTAGTTCCCTCAAAGAAGCTTCTACCTTAAAACCTCCCTCCTGTTATCCCTTTTCTCCTTTTATCCTCTGAAATCCAAACCCCTTTGCTATCCCCATGAACAATTTGAGAGTGAGATTCAGATTCACCCCCTCCTTTGCCCTTAACGGAGTACTGCATCCCCTCTGATGACATCCGAACTCAACCATCTCTTTGGCTGTTGCTATGATTCTGAGATGAGAATGATCCTCAACAGCGAACTCTTGAGGCAAGGGATTTCCTAAGTGTCATCACATCGAAACGGACGACCAACCACCCGCAAGAAGCGGAAGCACCCCAAGGATCCCTTCTCTCCCACGACTACTTGTTCTTTTTGAAAAGCTTTGATTTCATTGAACCTCCAGTCCCCTAAAACCCTACTTTCAAGGCCAAAATTGGAAAAATTTTCTGAAAGGTAAAATGATGGTGTAGTATGCACCTGGTTGCAAGTTATCACTTATCAGTCGTGTAAGTGTGCAGATATTTAGGGTTCATCATTTTGAATCAAGCATGGTTAGGGTTTTGGCTCTTTTTTCCCCCCCTTCTGTTAAACATGACTTTGAATATGCTAATAAAAGGTGTTTCTCTTTCTTCTTCACAGAGAAGATACCCAAAGAGAGCAGATCCATGGAATTGTCCTGCATTGTTTTTAACAATTGGCACATGTAATCTTGATCTATGGTATAGCCCACATTTACATAGTTTGGTAACATACATTCTAGCTGAATGAAAACAACCGACGGAAGCAATGAATTCCAGACACTCTTGATTCAAGACAGTTGATTTTATTTGAAAAACTCATTCACTTTCCATGTGAGCCCTTTTATAAATGTTGACCCGAATCTGTATTGCTTGATATTCAATTGTACTTTTCTGTCTTTACTGGGTTCAGGAATGGTCCGAATTTTTAGTCTTGCAGGCCTACTGAGAATGGTTAAGAAAATAGACAACACTCCACATTAAACAGGTGAAAGAACTCAATCAGACGGTCAGGATCACCCTAATAGTTCTGTTTCAATTCTTTTCTTGGTTGCAATGCCCACTCATCATGGGGGCCCACCGAATGGGTGGTCTAGATCATCCAAGGTTATGTGGGCAGGCCCAAACACAGTACTTCAATTGGAACTTTCCATGTAAGTGTGGAAGTACCATTTCCCTCAGAAGGTACAACTTATAAAACCACAACCAACCAAATGAAGTAAGCCGTGTTCAGAAATCTTGTAGTAGTAAAATAAAAATAAAAATTGTAAGTTAAAGGATTGAGGGGTGCTAAGAGTTGGATGGGCATTGTTGTTCTGTTTTTTCAAAAACAAATCCAAATAAATGTCTTTCAATTCTTTTAGATGCATAAATTTATTAATCTTTTATTATATAAGTTTTCATTGCATTCCATCTAAATTCCAATTCTTTTAAACTCTGTGAGATTTTGTTCGTGCATTGCACACTTAGATAAAGCAAGGGGAAAAAAAATACAAAGGCTGTCTCCTGACCATAAATAACTAATGGAAAAGCGACTTAATGAAATACCAAGCAACTCAACTTTTACCAAAGCTCATTTTAAATAGTTATGAGTGAATGTCATTGAACAATGAAATAAAATAAGCTTATCTCCAACTCTCTCCAATGGCTTTCACCACACCATCAAAGATCTCTATTATTTATCTCCTTTCAAAGCCCTGACATAATTATACCTCTAGCCTTAAATGGACCAGCCGACTAGTGGCATGCTACCTCATTATAATCAAGGACCCATCAGATTTCAAACAGCTGAAAACAATGATTCAAGATTTCTTTAGCCAAACAGCAATGAAGTAAGTGTTGAGAGTCTTTACCACTAAGAACTTCGTGGAGCATGCTCATTAAGATTTTCAAAAGGAGTGATTCTCCTCACCTTAAAGATTTCATCTAAAGATGATTTTCTCATACATGAATCCCCACACAGAGATGGGAATATAGTAGATAAGCTCTGCTAAGCACACGCACATGTGTAATAAAGCTCATGTACATGCCACACATGTGCTAGCGTGGCACATAGGTATGAGATCCAATCCATCCATCAGGTTGATCTGACCTTGTACATGTTTTCCCTAAAATAAATCAAGTCCGCTAGGCACATAGGCTACAATATCAACCAGGTGGATGGGTGACAAAACTTCAGCCAAGTTTTCCAGAGCCATACTTTTTTTTTTTTTTGTGGTCCACCTTACTAGGACCAACCTGATTCTTAGGCCAGGGCATCAATATAGTGGTGCCATTCTGATGGATGGATTGTATTTCAGACCTATCATGCCATGCTGGCACATGTGTGGCGTGTTCATGAATTATTGAACATGCATGTGGGCTTAGCAAAGCTTAGAATAGATACCTCTTAAAAGCATTCAACTCCAACAGAAGGGTCAAGTTATGGATTTTACCTTCATGACTTTGTCCAATTCACAGAGATCCACTCATTGTACTCGTCCATCCTTATTATAAAGGAGCTCGAACCATGGCAGCCTCCCCCACCATACATCTTCATGTTTTAAGTTGCAAAACGAACAATGTTCAAAATCACATACCATAGACATGTCCAAAAATAAAATATACTTTTTGCATGGTCATATGTACCTTTGCAATTTCAGAGGTATCAGTAGCACTGTCCGTACTCCTCAGGCACATCTTTAGATTACCTCGTTGCATGTACACAACTGCACCTATAGGCCTGCCATCACCAACACGTAATTTCTTTAGGGCCCGTTTGGCCGGTTGGATTGGAAGGGATTGGATGGTACTGGAAGGGATTGGAAGTTGAATCCCGGAGTGGCCGCGCGACCCAAACAGAGTCGGTGATCGGATCCCAATCCCATGGATCTCAAGACAATCCACTGACAACACCATCATTACCTTTAAATCCCATCCCATCCACCTCAATCCGTTCAAAGTTGCCCAGGACGTGTTTGGTTTGTGGGATTAGAAGGGATGGGAAGGTTTAATCCCTGGATTCGCCGGGCATGCCAAACGGTCCAGATATTGCAATCCAGGGATATAACAATCCCATGGATCTGAAGACAATCCACTGACAACACATTACTACCTAGAAATCCACGCCATCCACCCTACTACCATTCAATCCCTTCCAATCCACCCGGCCAAACGGGCCCTTAAGATTATGCCTTGGACATAGTGATATTAGCCGTGGATACAGAGCATCGTTATCACGGTAAGCAAAAGTTCTTCATATAGAAGAAAAATTGACCATGATGGTGTTCACTTCTTGTGGTTCCACTAAGAGAAAATATGAAATAATCATGACAATGAAAATGACAGGAACAACAAGGGTGTCGATGATGATGGAAACACGAACAACAAGAATTAGAGATAGGCGAAAATTAAAATTTGCATAAATAGGGAGTAAAGAAGTTACTATAGTGAATGTTTTTTTTTTTTTTTTTTTGGAAGGCATAATAGCAAATGTTTGAAAACGCAAAAGAAAAGAAGAAAAAGGTAGAAGAATTGTAAAGGAAGGAGGGTTTGAGTATGTAGTGATATAATAATTAAAGCTATACAAGTTGAAAGTACTATATCCATGCTATTTAGGATGAAAATAAATGGTGAGGTGACAGCAATTGCAACCATCACACTTCGCCTTAAATCAAAGAAGAAAGTTGCACTAAATAATTCAAAGTAAAATTAGTTGAGGGTGCATTTGGCTGCACCAAATATCATTAAGTTTCATGGTATTTCCTGATAAATCAGCCTAATTTGAAGAAAAATATCATGATATTTGGTGCAACCAAACACGCCATAAGTAATTCAGTTCTTTTCCAAGATAAAGCGGCTTGTCATTTGCAATATAAAAAGAACAACATAATACACAAAGAAAGCTCTAGCGAGAAAAAAAAAAGAAAGAAGGTATTTGTGAATACAGTATCTGATACAAATCCATGTGTTTAAAAGAATTACCTTTACCAGCAATGAGAGAATCGTACCTTAGACCAGCTGCAGCACTCCTTATACTTAGTTCCTCACCGATTTCGTTGCTTAAATCGGAATGCCCATCAGCCCTAATTCCCTACAAACAGTAACACACGGGTGAACATTTTCAGTTAAGATATTCTGAAATGAAGACGTCAAGGATTGTGTTAGGCATGTGACCAGTCGGTAAACCTTTGCCAAGCGAGTCATGAGAAATAACCCCAAGAGGCTGCAACAAGGCTATTACGATGATGAATATGATGATTTTGAAATGAAGACGAGAAGGTCCAAAAGATATATGAAATTAAAAACTCGCTTGGCACTCCTGTATTTTTATTCTAACAATTTGGGTTTAGATTATTCCCCGTGCCCGATTTGTGTGGTATTTTAGATATTCATATCCAACAATTGATGTCCAAAAAGATATGCCATAACATGCAGAGTGCTATCCATGCCACAACCAATTCACCAAAACAAATTTGCAGGACCAAAATAATTCTTGGAAATAAATACTTTATAAGAAATTGGGAAAAAAAATAATCAAAGATTCCCAAAATGCCACGAGGAAGGAAAAAAATTCAAGCCAAGAGATTTTTAAAATCACCATTATACTCCCACATTAAAAAATTTCTTTTTTCTTATATACTTTGGGTGTTTTTGGAAAATAATAAAAACAGATGGCCTTTTTAACATCTTGCAAACAAATTTGAGAATTGAGGAGCAAAATATCTCACACATATCAAATCAACTTAAGCAAGTGGATCACGAACTGCCCAAATCGCAATCTAGCAAGTATCTGAGCGCTGGTTGCCCATCACAAGATTGTTTATTTTCCATTCAACTCATAGAGATAATGCTCTATAATTGTAATTGCTCAGCATCCTCAGATGATACCAGAAGTACCCATATCATCCTCGTTGTCAAAGCCTCATCCCAGCTGTTTGGGGTCAGCTTTACAAATCCTAATTTGGCAACCATCAATATTTAAAACATGTATTCTCATGATTTCTTGGCAGACGTTAAACAACTAGCTACCTACCTGACATCAACCCTCCTTTATCTGGGCTAGAGACTGGCTGGCACATTGCTTCTAGGAGGAATTTGCATACCTATTATCTCACAGGAAATTCCTCAAAATGGACAAATAAAAAAATCCTTAAAATAGTCTCCTACGCAGCACGTGAGAATCGCCCAAGTGAACGAGCTGCAATTGCATTCGACAAGGTCACCATGGACTCATGGTGTGGGATTCATCCATATCTCCGAGGTTATGAAAGCACCCAAATCACTTGATCGTGTGAAGTAACAGTCATGAAATCCTGATAATCCCCATAGGTCTGATAAGAGACCAATCAATATATATGGCCCAACCCCATAAAGGAAACAAGCAGGCAATCCCCACAACCTCATATACTAGCTTGTATTCTAGAAAGGCTTTTGTCATGTCTGAGTGGAAAGCAAGAAGCAGGAAAGCGACAATATTCTGGTGATGGAATTTAAGAAATTATCAACCAAAGACAACTAAAATAAGATCAAAAGTATAAGTTCATTGTCATCCGAGATAAAACAGGACTCCCTTACCAGACACTCCCCATAGAATCCTCTGCCCAATTGAATTCTGAAAGCTTTTCCCAACAGCTTATTTGCAGCATCCTTGCGCGAGAAACTGTATGATTTTCCTTTGGCAATTAGATCAATTGAGCTCATCTGCAGCAACTGTCGATTGAGAGAGTCATGCTTAAATGAAGACAACAACATAAAATGTTTGGATGTTCAAAAAGTCTACATAAATTCAAAGTACTGAACCTCATCAAACATATCTGGATGATTAATACAATTCAGCTTCCAACGCTCTTTGTTGAGTCCTATATTGAATGCCTTTATGTCCGGTAAGACCCAGTGGCGAAGATCACCATCTTCAATGTACTTCAGGACTGTTGCCAGACGATCTCTGTCTTCATGGTTTACTAACTCTACAATCTCCCTCTGTTTCCCAAAGCAAGAAACGTTACTCCTAACACACGCTAAATACTAACCAATCAAGGGAAAACAAAAGGTGGGAATGGGCATTAAAATCCAGGGAAGGATCCAATGTTCAGCACTTAACTTCTTAGATGTGAAGAACTCTATCCCTGTACACATGACACAAGTATGGGATCCAGATCATTCATCTGACAGCTTGCACTGAAGATGGGCCATAGCCCAAAAACAAAACGATCAAAAGAACAAAACCATCCCATTGGATGACTTTCAAGGATTTCAAATGAAAGAGTTAAGAAAATGTCACCAATGGTCCAAATTCAAAGAGTAAAAATTCCCTGATTAAATGGTTTGAATGGTCTTGTTGTTGTAACTTTTGGAGTATGTCCTACCTACCAGGGCCACCTAATGAATGGTTATGATAAGAAACTCAAAATCGTTGCATACAAAGGATATGTCTAAGAAAAGAAGAGTTTAGCACTGAATCCTTTCCCTTAAAATCCTACAAATGCCTTTTCTTACCTCTGGTGGCATTATCTCTGCTAATTTCTTTGAGAAGTACTCATACACAGCAATAGAACTACTCTTCTCAACATCGATTTGCAGAATTAGATTCTCTGGACAATGTTCTACCCGAGGAACTTCTGCAACCGTAGATTTTCGGTGATCAAAGACAACAACCCTAGCAGACTCAACCAAGATCGTGTAAGCCACATTCTCAATTCACACAAATATACATTTGCTCTACAGGTTGTATGCAATAAGAACAAACCATGGTTTGAAAATGTCATTTGGGAAACAAAACAACAGCATTTATAACTATAATGGCACATCATTTAACACTATAACGCTACATAGATCTACATTCTCTCTTTTAGAAAAAGCCCGCTTAAGAAAAACAATAGTAATCACAGAATGAAATATCATACCAGGCACCACCTGATATAACAGTCGTTTTAGAATTGCCATTCATTCAGTCCGCCCCTCATTTTTTTCATGTTTTGAAAAAAGAAGATGGATCCAATACAAAAGTTTGTGCGTTAATCTAATGTATAAAATGCATCCAAGTTCATCTAAGTACATGATGTAAGTGCATCTAAGTTCGCAATGCACATGGACACACTTAGGACTAGTTTGGAACGTGGGATTTGGTGGTGTGGAATTGCATTTGGTCCAATGTAAATTCAATCTGATGTTTGGAAACGATGAAAAGGATTAGATTAATCTAAGTATTGTATCATCCAGTCCCAGCAGGAGATACAGTCAGATTTCTAGTAGATTTCGAGATTCACTACTGTTGTGTTTTTTAGAATAAAAATAAATTTCAAAAATAAAGTTATTTTTAGAAAGTAAATAAATATATTAATTATTTAAAACTTTCCATAAATAGTATGAATAGCCTGTCGGTAAGAGAGGAGGGGTTTTTGCTTATGCAACCAGGGTTCAAATCTCCTCGAGGACGGTGCGAAGCACCGTCCGCGCACGCGCGCGCGTGGCGTGGGCTGTAGGGCTGCTTGGGCGCTTTTTGGCGCTTTATTAGGCGCACTTAGCACTTCGCACGTTCGCATCGTCGCAAGGAGCTAAAAGAACTTAGTCTTTTTGGCACATGGTTCAAATTTTTTGGGTCATGGAATTGAACCCTGATGATTTATTATCTTTTGTTGATTAAGAGTAATTATGACATGATTGTACATGTGGCACCTATGCCATGTGTCGCTTATGTGGATACAGTTTTTCCTGTTGGATAACTGCTTCTGTCTGAATGGGTACAGAAATAACTGTCATAGGACAAAAGGTCATGTCCTTTCATGGAAGGCAATTATTTGCTGTGAATGGGTGTGGATTTCTTGAAGAGTCTCTTTAGCACCTCTTCAGGAAGAAATCCATAACCCTTCAATTGATATAAATCCTGGATGCTATAATCCAGATGAAGTAATTCTTATCCTTAAGATTATATCATCTTCTGAGCAATTACTCTCGATCTAATCTCTTACTGAATTTTTTCTGAACGTCTTACGGCATATCAGTGTTTAAACTAGAGATCTGTTCAACACTTAAATGTGCAAATTTTCGTGTTGAAAATCGGATTGAGAGTTCATTGTATCCTGAAGACAATTTGCAGATTTCCTTCATTTGCACTTGCTGAAAATTTCAGAAAAGGGGCAGCAAATCTGTCTTGAGAAATTGACTATTCAAGTCAAGCCTTGAACCCGATAAATCCGATCGTTTCGTTATCATTTTTTTTTTTTATCCTCCGTTGTGTACAAAGAATTACAAATACTAACAACTACATCTGTGGGCCCCATGTTGATGCATGCATTTTATCCATGCCCGTCCATCCATATGAGCCCTTTACATGCGACAATTGAGTTGCAGGTGCATACAGGTCATTGGCATTAGTTATGAAATCTGATCCGTTGATTACAATTCCATGGTCTACCAAACTTATGTTTCACTTTATACATTGTTTTTCTTAAAGGAAGAATTTGAACCCAAACATCGAATTGGACAGTCAAAATACCACGTTATTTCCAGACATGTAATCATTGTGAAATAATGGTGTTAATTCCACCTAATGCAATTCCATACCATTTAATCCCGCATTCCAAATAGGCCCTTAGAATCAAGGTATTCAATAACAGCAATGTAATGGTGGATGTAACGGCCTTGTATTGGCCCCATGCCATGGGCCATTTTTTTCCCTAAGGGCCGTTACGTAACCGTTTTTTAATACCTTGCTTAAAATGCACTTGATAAACTTCGACACACTTAGATGCAGTTAAACGCACTTAGATACAGTCTGTATGTTAAGCTTAGCATACAACACTTTGTATCAGATTGAGTCTCATAAAACAATTATTATAACGATCATTACTGTTACGAAGCACAATATCTAGAAGGCTGCCATTATATATAAAATGCTGACTATGGAACCTTGGAACATAGCTAAGCAAAATTCTCAACAAATCGAAAAGGAAGACGAGAAAGTTTCTTTACCTTTGGAAGATTCGTGAGAGCTCAAACACAAATCCTTTTGGTCCAATGAAATCTAGAAGATAACATGTGTCGAGACATTCAAAATTCAAATCTTCCACCCTAAACAGAAAAAAAGGAAAGAAGGAAAGAAAGAAGTAAGAAACATTGGTGGAATGTACAATGCTTAGATCGAATTACCGGCATTCTCATGTGGGACAATACCTGCATAGGTGGGGCCACCTATTAGTGATTTGGGCCATTCATCCTACAAGACCCAATGTGGACGGGTGGTGCTGCATAGAACTCACCCCTTGGACAACCCCGCCCATCCAATAATCAGTCTTGCAAATGGATGGGTGAGAAGAAACATAGCCAATTGTCCATACGCAAAATGTTGACTGATCAGATTTTCCATCACCCATACATGGTGTGGCCTACTAGATGAACAGTTTGGATTCCTAAAAGGTGGGCTTCATCTAGGTCATTCATCCTACAGGACCCAATGTGGACAGGTGGTGCTATGGAGAACTCACCCCTTGGACAACCCCACCCATCCAACAGCTGGTCTTGAAAATGGATGGGTAAGAAGCAACATAGCCAATTGTCCACATGCAAAATGTCCACTGATCAGATCTTCCATCACCCATACATGGAGTGGCCCACCAGATGAACGCTTTGGATTGTTGAATGGTGGGCTTGATCTAGGCCATTCATCATGCATGACCCAATGCGGATGGGTGTCATTGGAAAGAACTCCCCCTTGGACAACCCCACCCGTCCAATAGCTGGTCTTGCAAATGGATGGGTGAGAAGCAACATAGCCAATTGTCCACATGCAAAATGTCCAATGATCAGATTATCCATCACCCATACATGATGTGGCCCACCAGATGAACAGTTTGGATTGCTGAAAGGTGGGCTTGATCTACACCATTCATCCTACAAGACCCAATGTGGACGGGTGGTGCTGCATAGAACTCACCCCTTGGACAACCCCGCCCATCCAACAATCGGTCTTGCAAATGGATGGGTGAGAAGAAACATAGCCAATTGTCCATACGAAAAATGTTGACTGATCAGATTTTCCATCACCCATACATGTGTGGTCTACCAGATGAATGGTTTGGATTGCTGAAAGGTGGGTTGATCTAGGCCATTCATCCTATAGGACCCAATGTGGACAGCTGGTGCTACACAGAACTCACCCCATGGATGACCCCACCCATCCAATAACTGGTCTTGCAAATGAATGGGTGAGAAGAAACATAGCCAATTGTCCATACGCAAAATGTCCAATCAGATTTTCCATCACCGGCCACATGAATGGTTTGGATTGCTGAAAGGTGGGCTTGATCTAGGCCATTCATCCTACAAGACCCAATGTGGACAGGTGGTGCAGCACGTAACTCACCCCTTGGACAACCCCACCCATCCAATAACTGGTCTTGCAAATGGATGGGTGAGAAGTAACATATTCAATTGTCCATATGCAAAATGTCCACTGATCAGATTTTCCATCACCCATACATGGTGTGGCCCACCAAATGAATGGTTTGGATTGCTGAGAGGCAGGCTTGATAACTGATAAGTGATGCTAGAAAGAACTCCCCCTATAGGTAAACCCTACCCATCCAGTAATCAGCTCTAGCAAATGATCAGCCAAAAAGAATTAGTAGTGGACGGTGGATAATACACAACTTGAGGAAAGTTCACTGATGGATGGCTGAAATAGAGTGACAGAGTATATTTCCAGCTCAACCAACTATAGTGGGGTCCACCAAATGAACAGCCTAGAACACGTGATTACCACCGGTATTTGGATCGTTCATCTGGTGTGGTGCCACCATCCACCATTGGATCCTAGCAATTCAATCATTGTCTGCTTAAAATGGAATAGCAGGGATTGTCTGATGGAGGAGATTTTCAGAATAGGGCCATCCAAGACAGGCCCACCAGATGAACGGTGTAGATCACTGAAAGGTCACTCCCACCCATACAAAGAGATTGGTGTGCGAATGATCAAGTGCACTAAGAGAACTTTAGTTATAGTGCCGATAATTGCATCTGGCCACGTGGACAGTCCAATCAATCGATCTGGACCGCTCACTAGGATTGAAATTGCTGATCAAACCAATCCTGACCTTCCATTTTAAAGGCTATGAATTGAATGCTAGAATAGTTCGATCCATGCAATGACGCGTGTGCTGAACCTAATGAACGGTCCAGATTAATGTCTTGGACCATCCACGTGCGCCAATGTAGTGCTAATCATTTCTCGTATTGGCGTGCCTCCCATGATAGTTCACCACCACTTCCCAATGGTGGTGACCCATTCTTTTACACGTGGATCACGTGTACGGCTATCAAGACCATCCAAATTATGGGGCGACATGTGGACGGAGTATATCTTGAAACTCAAAGATCGCGGAATCCCAACCGTCCAACTAACAGCAATCAAACTTACGGTTACTATAATCTGCTCGATTTGAACGGTCTGGATCTCCATACAAGTATGCATGTGTACAATGTACGAGTCACCGCCACTTTTAAAACGGTAGTGAGCCGCACAAAGAGAAATACGAAAGAAAAAGCAAAATGACGAAAAAGGACAGCCTAGAAGAGGTTATTTACCTGATAGGCTCGATAGAGGAGAAGGGCAAAACGAGGAACGGAAGATTGAGATGAGAGTGGTAGAGATGAGCAAAAAGAGCAGCGAAAGCTCCGGAGAAAGAAGGGTAGTTGTAGAGGGCTATATTGGTAACTTTCTCTTCAGAAGCCCTACTCAGAGCATCTAGTGCAGCTTTGGACCTGAAGTTTCGAGAAATTACGGAGGCCTGCCATCGCCGTGAGAAGAGAGAGGAGAGAATCATGGCGATTTTGAAATTAGGAGGGAATGAAATGAGAGAGATTTGTGTGGAATTTCAGTGGAACGAGTTTCCCTGGAAACGCCCTTTTCTCGCGTTCGGGTGCGATGAAGAGGCTAGAAACGGTATTTCCATGGAATGGTTTTTCCCATTTTCTCAAAGGAAGAACCTTTCATACTCTGGCAAAGCGTGATAGTTGATACGCAGCCACTGATAAATTGTACAATCGATCGTGACCCGTCGAGTACCGACGGTCGGTGTTGTGGGCCTCACATTTTTGAGAGTTTAATTGGAGTTAAGGTACCCACGTGTATAATTTGTGAGTGCCTGTGTATCGACCTTCACGCTCGGCCCGAGTATCAAATAACCACAGGACACCGCATGTGGCAGCGGCGCACACGAGCATGAGAGATTCAAAACTTCCCAGCTGGAAAATCGGAAACAATTTAGAAAAGGAAATGGACGGATGAAAAAGCTTTAGCTAAGCTTTTATAGGCCGTCCAAATATTTCTTAATTTTGGAGCATCTGAAGAATGAACCGTCTTGATTTTCTGGGTTTGTGATATAATTAGTGGGACCCACGTGACTGACGGATTGAATCTCATGCCACTATGCAACGCTATCATATATCGTGGCGTGTACGCGAACTATCTTATACATGCTTGTGTGATTTGCAAACCGAGGTAATTCCACAAACGTGTGGAGACCTGTCAATCCACACACAACCACTTACGGAAATTTGGAAAACATGTGCATGATCTGAGCTTTCCATCTGATTGGAAATAATGCTGAGATCTTCTTTGTTAAAAACCAGGCAGTTCCACTTCTCCGGTGTACAACTGACAGTCGAAACAATTATTCTCAGCCGTACGTTTGTTGTGTATCCTGTGGCCAACCTGAAAAGTGAAATGGTCTTATTTTTCAGGTTATAAGAATTAAAAAGTGTGGCCCACATGATAGAAGTATCTGATATGGTACATATATTCTATATTGGCAAGTATTCTGCGTGTGAATGGGAAGGGTTCTTACCCGCGCGTAAAATTAATAAATCTCACCGTCTGATTGTGGGTGTCCCGCCGGGTAGCGGATTAGGTGAGGCCACTGCTTCACCCAAGACGGTGCGGCCCTTGCAGTGGGGCCTACCTTGATGTATTTATTATACATCCATGCGGTTAATCCATTTTTCTAGATCATTCAAAGGCATGTGCCAAAAAATGATGTAAATCAAAAACTCAGGTGGACCATACCATAGGAGAACCGTGATTTAATATTCCACCATTGAAAACTTCCTAAAGTCCACTGTAACGTTCCCCTAATGTTTATTTGCCATCTAATTGATAATGTAAGGTAAACCTGGAAGGATGAAGGGAAAAAAACAAATATGAACATGATCCAATAAATGATCAATCACTTCTCAAGGTATGGTTCACTTGAGAATTAGATTACTTCATTTTTAAAATAACACTCTAAAATGATCTAGAAAAATGGCCGATGGTGTGGTTATAAAATACGTACATTAAAGTGGGCTCATGGTTAGGGCCCATCGTCTTAGGTGAGGCGGGGCCGCACCTATTGGCTTCCATCAGTCCGTGTCTCACAGCTTAGCAGGTGAGACACGGACTGTTAGGCTCACTTTAATGCATATGTTGTAAATCCAATGTGCTATCAAAATTTCCAAGTCATTTTAAAACATGATTTCAAAAATGATAGTGGATTCGTACCAGGTAACTCAGTATACTTAGCGTACTGAGTAAACCTCGTGGGGTTCACCGTTTTTTATTTATTTTATTCACTCTGTTAATATATTTTAACAGATAATTTTAAATAACCCAAAACGAAAGCATATCTGACGCAGGGAAGAATGTGAGGTCGAGCACCGTCTTCCTCAATATAATAAATATTCTCTGGACTCCTCATAGAGACTCTTCGAATCCACAAGAAAAGAAAGCAGAAAATAGAAAGAATTTCTAATAAATTCAAAATTGATTAATGAATGAATAAAAATGAGTTTACAACTCTTTAAATAAAGGTACCAAGTAATAAGAAAGAAATCAGAAGCAAACTACAACTAAAACTCCTAGAATTTGCGACTTACTATAAATAGTAAAATAGTAAACTTACTATTTATAGCCGGTCGTGATGTCTATTAGTGTGCAAGGTTTTCGACCAAAAATAGTAAGTGTCCTATTTGGCTTCACCAAACCGTTATCCTAATTATCCTAAGCACTTTTCATGTTGGACACAACTCCTAAAGTCCAACGGATGAAGATCTATAACCAAACTAAAACTTATTATTTATAGTAAAAATGAAAATAAAATTGGGAAACGACCGTCGATTAGGGGTTTTCTGGCAAATCTGGGCTGCTCAACCCTGCATGGCTAGGTTGGTTGGCTAAAGTAGCTCGTTCTACCCCAAAATCATATATTTTACGTCAAATAACTCATTTCGGATTGCGAGATACGTCCGATCTAAGGTCTAATGGTCCGGATCACTTCTGTCGTCGACCGTGCCTTTTCTGATCTATCTTGACCATGAAATTGTCTGCAACCCGCTCTACATCAATATCCAAATCTCAAGTGGACCACACCACGGGAAACAATGTGATTGAACCTCTACCATTGAAAAATTCATGGAGGCCACAGAAGTTTTGGATCAAGTTGATGTTTGTGTTTTCTCTTCTTCCATGTCTTTGTGAACTTAAGAAAGGTTGGATGACAAATAAACATCATTGTGGGTCTTAGGAAGTTTTCAACGGTGGAAATCATTATTCCACATTGTTTCCTGTGTTATGGTTCTCTCGAGCTTTGGATTTACTTAAAATTTTGGATCAACTCCTAAAATTAGTGAGAAAAATGAATGGACAACATGGATAAACCACATGCATTCATAGTAGGCCCAACTGAGTTTACTCAGTACGATAGATGCATACTGAGTAACTCAGTAAGCAATTTGATTTCTAAAAAAATATAATAGATCTAAATCTCAAGTAGACCACACTACAAGAAACAACAATAATGATTGGCTATTAAAAACTTCTCTCGTGGGCAAAAAAAATTCTAGGTTATATGGTGTTTTTACCTCATTTAACTCTCTGTGAGCTTATCATCAAGTTAGATGGCAAATAAAAATTATAATGATCCCCGGGAGTTTTTAAATGGTGAGTGTAAAGTTGTGTATCAATAATCATTATTCATCCCAATGTGATCCACTTGAGATTTAGATCTGCTTCATTTTTGGGACCATATCTTAAAATAAACTTTGAAAACTGATGGACATGGTGAATATACAACATATGCATCAAGGTGGGCCGCATAGTCAGGGATTCACCCACTAAGCTGTTGCTGGGACTCACCTAATTCGCGCCCTCTCTACCTATTTGTGTGGCTTACTGATGGCCCAGCTAGATGGCATATAGAAAACAGTGGCCAAGAATGTTTCTATCGTGGGTGTTCCCATCTCCCACTATTCCCTGTGAAGTGGCCCACCTGAGTTTTGGATCGTCCTTATTATTTCCCAACATCGTAACATGACTTGTCGCAGTTGATTGCCAGAGTAGTTGTTAACACACATCAAAGTGGGCCCATAAAGCTTAGGTATTTCATGCTCTTCCTACAACAGGTGTTGTAAAGGATTCCAGTCCATCGCTGGGGCTCACAAAACGACGGCCCATATATCCCAAATAATAGCAGGGCTTGGACTTTGGGTGTATTCTATCGGTGCATGGTTTAGTTTCAACCAAAAGAACTCAGGATAACTAGACAGACGTACAGGCTTCTCAAGTCACTGAGATCTTTGGCCCATATGCCATCCACATGGTGGCCCCCACTAATAACCGTACATGTAACACCACGTGACTCAAATCAAACCATTGAGATTGTGGACTTTACTTTCGTAGAATACAGGTCCAAAACTATACCCTTGGGCCTTGAATGATCCTGACCTCTGTACAATGCACATTTGTTTTGAGACAGTTTCTGTAGAATATATTTGTTGGGATAATCTCCCCTCTGCATTCTCTTTGTATAAATACTTACCTCTGCTTGGCATATTAATATTATTATCCTTGAGATCGTGGGCCCTACCATATTGCGTGTATGCCATTAACCTATTTTAATGGACATGGATTGCTCGCAACAAGGACTAATATGACCCTATGCAAAAGTAACATTATCTGTTTGAAAAAAGCTTCTCTTCGATGGCGGTCATAGGTGGGGTTCGGAAAGGATCTGATCTTAGATAGAGACTGAAACCAGTGCAGGTAGGGGTGGATATAGGCAAGTGGATCAAGACAGTGGGTTGTGAATTCACCATGTGTGAGTTCAATCCTCCTCGTTCACCTGTCAATAAATGGACCATTTGCTCTGGAAACACAAGATAAAACCTTTTCCAATAAGATTTTTTTTTTTTTTTTTTTCCTCTAAGAGTCAATTTCACATTGAAGATTTCAAACACATCCAAGCTATTGATATCCAATTGAAACATAGAAACCATAAATTCATGTCGCCTACTTGCTGAAATCATGATGGAACCTAAGATTATTCATTGTATGAAGTTTTTAAGACCTTTCTAATTAGCGTTACACTTTTTGAGTTCATAATGAAATGAACCCTCTTATGAAGAGAAAATCTCCCAAGAAATTAGAGTCTCAAGACCTGATAGTGATTATACCTTTCATTAGTGGAAGATAGGGTAAGACTTCTCTTCATTTTAAGACTGATCATATATGCTGCAGACATCCAAGAGAATAGATCTCCACAAGCTGGGAAAAAGAGCTAGAGTACAATAACCTAAGAGTTATGCTTTCGTTTGAGTTCCTTCTTTCTTAGGACTGAAATTGTCGTTTTTCTTTTGAAGGGATAGGAAAATAATGCGCACAGCCAAATATTTCCACATGAAAACAAAGATCCATGTGAAATGACATTTTTTGCTCTTTTTTTATTGACTGTAAGCCTGCATTAGATAGGTGCACATGACTCTTTTCATTAAATTATATAAAGACTTAGAAAGATTTCTACAACCCCTGATTGCAGCAATTGAGTCACGAATACCATATAAATGGACATCATAAATATTAGGCTGTCCCAACCACCAGCTGACATACCATGTGATTTGGAGGATTTTGAGTGTTATCTGTTTGTTTTCTGAAGTATGACCCACTTGATGGTTAGACTTGCGCGACGACTTGAACGACCAATAATTAGGATGGAGTGACCCTGTTGGACAGGTTAGATATCATTTTTAAGCAACAGTAAGCTGAAGATGCCGCCGAAAGGAGCTCCTCAAGGTGCGGTTTTTTAGTCTTTTGCTATCAGAGGTTACAAATTTCTTGCAGTAATCCAAAACCGATATGAGGTACTTAACATTGTCATGAAACGGTAGGTAAAATGGGCCCCTAATTTTGATTTTTTTTAAAAAAATTGGTAGGTATCAAGTGTACATCTCTAAGTGCTTGCATATGAGCCGTCGCTCTCTACCCAAAGAACCAAAAGTTTTCCTCAACCACGGAATTCTCCATTCTAAGATTTACGAATTGCAGACTACATTAGGGTTAGGTAGACTATCGATAATCCTCAGACGCACTTATTGAATGGGTTGGATTTCATATGCATACTTATGGAAGTGTGACAATTGGTCTCCTGACACCATGTTAAGTTTGAATTGAGAATAAAAACTTTATAGCATTCGCTAGTGTTATCTAATGAAATTCGATTTTAAATATCCATTTACAGCTAATGAATATTTTTATTTTAATTTTTTCTTTATAGATTCGAACTTAAGTTGCAACCAAGGGCTAATGTGGCCCCATAGCAGAAGTGCTTATCAACTAAGGACCTTCGGCTAAAAACAAAGATTTTCCTATATGGAATGCTGTTTTTGCCTTTTACTCTCTTTTTTTCACCTTTATTCTTCTTTTAATACTTTGCACATGCATTTGCATTTGATAGATGCACCGAGCTCGTTTTCATTAAATCATGTTGACCGGAAACGGAGCCCCGTGGGTAAAAATAGGGCCTGCAATTTTGATTTTTTATTTATTTTTATTTTTTTACTTTTAAATTTGATAAGTATCAAGTGTACATTGTCTAAGTGCCTGTAAATGAACTATCACTCTCTGCCACAAAACCAAAAGATTTCCTCAACCATAAAATCCTCCATTCTAGGATTTAGGATTTTCATAGTACTTCAGGGTTTCAAGCTACTCAGACCATCGACAATCCTCGAACACACCTGTTGGATGGGTTGGATTTCATATGAATGCCATGTAGGCCCCACTATTCTTGACTTCCCATCTTTTAAGAAAAAAAAAAGAAAAAGAAAAAAAAAGAAAAAAAACAGACAAAACAAAACAAAATATCCACTGTATTGTCATTCTATCCTAAAGAAAACATATTTTCGGACTTTCAACCAATGACATTTTTTTAGAATATATAAAATCTTAAATGTCACTGGTCTTCATTCCATGGAAAAAAGTATTGAATTGAATTTTAACTACAAAATTCCTTCCAACATGACTCTATTTTTTGTTAAACGAGTGGTGAAGTTGAGAATTGTGGTGTTAAATGGTCATTATCCCTCTTTTATTTAATTCTCTAGAAGTGGAGAAGTTGAGAATTGTGTGGTCCATTGTGGTGTTTGTATGACATCCAACCCGTTAAAGAGATGCACCCCACCATGATGATCACACAAAATAAAAATCACACTGACCCAATCATCAAATGGCCACACTTGAATTTAGATATTTTCAGGTGGAGGGGCATTTTTTTTTTTTTTTTTTTTACGATGTGGCACACTTGATGATCGGATCGGCTTGTCTTTTGGATTGTCAGATCATCTCAGTAAAGTTCATCTCTTGGATGGTTGGATGTCACACAAACCCCACTTGAGCTCATAATTTTCAACTTTCTCACATTTTATAAAAAATAAAAAGGCATTAAGTTCATTTCTCCTCATAAAATTAGAATTCTTGATGAACATTTCAATGAAAATACCGTTGGACTGACTTCCAAGTCTATTAATTGTCAATTCATCCATTATGTATATCGATTTACCAAATCGACATATCCAGCCTAAGAATGTTGAATTTTGATATGAAAATTTTTACTTGATTGATTTTTATTTTTTTAAAAGTCTAAATAGGAATTCAAATTACTCAATTATCTGAGAGCATTTTTCATAATTTACCCAACTAATCACATTTTTAACTAAAATATTACTAGTATAAATGCGGTTAATTAAGTAACCTATAAGGGGTTTGGTCCATACCATTATGACAAATATTGCCAAGTAATTGAAATTTTCGTGATATTTTCAATAAATAAAATAAAATACTGAAATGATATTATCATGATATTGGGAGATTTTTATAATAATATATAGTACTTTTCAATTTTTCATGACTTTATTGTGGAAGTATGTCAATATCAGCATGGAGATTATTTATAATTCTAACTAAATCATTAATAATATATTTTAACAATTAAAACTATTTATTAATTTCTAATTTCTAATTTAGCAAGATTTTCTTAGTATTATCCCAAGAAAACACTTCAATTTTGAAAAGATTTTAAGAAATTCCTGAGAACGAGATTTCTCACTATGGTGGACACCACCTCTACTGAGAACCACACTTTATCAACGGTGTAAATCACCACACGATGGGTTGATGAATCCTAGGTTGTATTTATATAAAATGGGTGTGTCGAGATATGTTATCTCACGTGGCCCTGTTTGGATCAATAAAAATTAAGAAATATATTTAAAAACAAATAACATCACACTTGAGAAAATCTAAAATAAAAAATAAAAATCCAATTTAATTAGTATTAACACACTAATTACTATGAAAATATCAAGAAATTAATGATAAATAAGTAAGAGCCGTCTTCCAAAAAAACATGAAAAATCTCAATTCCTTAATCGTTCATGGAAATGATAGTCACTCCCTTTTTTAGAAACTATTTGAGCAGAGTTGAATGTAATAGTGAAAAACAACCATCATTATGGCTTGTTTGAGAGCATGGATTTGGAACTTTGGATTTGAAATCCTTCAATTATGTTTGACACCTTTGATTTAGAATAAACTTTAATCCAAAAGTAATCGTGCATCGCATACCTATGGAGGTTTGAATTTAATTGCTAAATCAACTTTAATATCTTTAATTAGTTCACGTATGTAATGTTTGACACAATTGTTGTAATAAGCCTGTTGAAATGTATACTTTGAGGGGATTTAAAACTCCTTGGATTTGAAACCCCTATTTACTTTATGATGCCAAATATAGCGGGAGATTTGAAATCCTCTCAAACCTTCCAAATACATGGGGTTGTGTAATTTCATTCCCATGGTAGAAATGATGATTTTGTTGTAATAGATGTCTTAAATCGAGTTTGCTACTGGGTCTGTCGATGCAATCGAGAGTCTCTTGGATGTCACCTTCGATGACATTAAACAGTTATCGATCTCATCGATGTTTTCTGGATTTTCTTGAATTGGTTGCTGGACTAACTAGGCACTTTTTTGATGTCATCGATGAGTGTTTGATGCCATCAAGAATTTTTGAAAAATCATGTTTTGTCTCTGGATGGTTGATGTGTTAGTTTGTGCCATCGATAGGATTAATTCGATGTCATCGACAGGGCTTTGATTACATTGACAAATTCTGGATAGATTTTTCACAAAGATGCGAATTTGTGGTATTTATTTTCGATTTCGTTTAAGATTCTTTCCAAAGCTATATATATATATATATATATATATATATATATGTGTGTGTGTGTGTGTGTGTAAATGGAATTTAGGAGTATTTTAAGGGTTTCTAAATTATCTTATGACTTCAAAGGAGTGTAGAAAGGGTGAAATTAAAGGTTGTTTGAATCGGATAAGCTCTTTCTCTTTATAATTTCTACTTTTATAACGTTCATTTGCCACTTTGTGCCATGATTTTTTTCCGAAAGAGTTTTTTCACAGTAAAATCCTTGTGTTCTCTTTATCTTTGCTTGATGCTGTTAGATTGCCATCTTAGATTCATCTCCACGTGCTTCTGCAAGCTCCTAGCAGATTTCATTCATAGCACGCATGCAAATCAAGCACAATAATTATGAAATCCAGCTAGTGGCCATCAAATGGACGTCCAAGAGTCGAACTCCTCCTGTATCAATCAGGCAGGTGAATTATAGGATGTCTTTGTCAAAAGGTTGTGTAGAAAGCTGGCAATGTATATGAGGTATCCGAGTACCCGTTTTTGGATTATTCGACAAAAGCAAATCGGGTGCGGATATCTTCGAAATAATATCTCGTATCCAACCAGTACCCGTATACATCCCTGGGCGTACTGAACCATGGGCTACGATTGTTCGATCATGGCCATGTCAGGGCATTGCAGTTCCTCTCATGCTTCTGAACCGAGGAAGGTTTACACAGCGCGGCTGTAGGTGAACTTTCCATACAGCCATATCTTTTCTGCTAACGTTTCATATACGTAGGATATCTGATCCATTGAAAAGGTGGGCCACATCATGGTGGTCACCTGGTATAAAAATCATTCCGATCCACACATCGATCGGGACACAGTTTCAAAATCAATGGAGATTGCGGGTATGACAAAGTGTGCTGGTGTGGCCCACTTAATAAGTGGATCGTAATGATTTTATACCAAGTGATGATCTTATACACATGTGAAACGGAAGAGATGGTTGGTTCTCTGTCATTTTAAATTGTACTGGAAGTAACTGAAGCGGATTGTTAGGTGACCCGACATCACGGGCTCTGTGGGGCCCACCGTGATGTATGTGTTTTATCCACGCCGTCCATCCGTTTTGACAGAACTTTTACGGCATAAGCCTAAAATTGAAACATATTCGTGGGGATTGAACCGTTGAAAACTTCTCGGCGGCCATGGAAGTTTTGATCGAGCTGATATTCATGGTGCGGATTAGGTGTTACCCGGGTAATAACAGCTTAGTGGATGTTATCCTTACCGCAGGGTCCACCTTGATGATATGTTGTATATCCACTCTGTTCATCCGTTTTTCTAGCAGATTTTAGAAGCGGTACCAAACATTAATTATATCCAAATCTCAGGTGGACCACACCATATGAAACAGTGGTGATTTTTTTAATTCTTTTTTACACACGCAGACACACCCCCACACACTCATCCGTGGTCCACCATATGAAACAGTGATGATTTTTTATTCTTTTTTACACACGCAGACACACCCCACACACTCATCGGCCGTAATGGGATTTCACCACCTATGGATACTCCAACCCTTAACCTGGTGTTGAAAATCTTGAGAGCCTAGCACCGGAGTAAGAGTAAGGATCAAAACAGCTATGATTGAATGCTCACCGTTAAAAACTTACCAAGGCCTACTTTATGCAGATCTGTAATTTGTTTTTTTGCCATCCAACTCGGTTATAAGGTCAAACATAAACGGATGAAGGGAAAAAAAATGCAAAGATTATTTTGATCCAAAAGTTTTGTGGCCTGAAAAAGCTTTTAACGATCATTCGCCACATTTTCCTATAGTATGGTCCACCAGAGATTTGGATCTACTTAATTTTTGGGATAACGTCTGAAAATGAGCTGAAAAAACATGGATGGACGTCATCGATATGCCACAAATTCATAACGGTGGGCCCACAAGGTAAGGGTAAGCGTAACAGCTAATCCCTCTTATATTTGTCGTTTCTTTTTCATGCAGGCCAGTCTGGATGGCAAATAAACATCAAGGTGGGCCTTAGGAAGGTTTCAACTGTGGATGTCATTATTTCCATTGTTCCCGGTGGTGTGGTCCACTTGAGATTTGGATACGCTTCAATTTTGGCCTCATGCCCGAGATGAGCTTTAAAAAAAGGGATGAATGGTGTGGATAAAACTACCGCAGTAGGCCCATAGAGTATGGTCACAAGGATAACCCCACCACCACCCAGCTAGAGAGGGACGGTCTGCCAGGGTCTCTGTGGGGCCAACGTGATATATTTGTTTTATCCAAGTCATCCTTCCACTTTCACGTATCATTTCAAGGCATGAGCCCATAAAGGAGAGAAAACAGGAGAAATATAGAAGGCTCGAGTGGACCACATCAAAGTAGCGGTGACAATGACCCCCCAACCATTGAAACCTTTTAAGGGCCATCGTGATATTTATTTGCCATCGAACCATGGAACCTGTTCATTAAGTCACATATATACCTGGATGAAGGAAGAACTTCTATATCAGCTTAATACAAAACTTCCGTGGCTCTGAGAGGTTTTCAGTGGCAAGCCTTCAATCCCCACTGCTTTTTGTCGTATGGTCCATTAGAGCAATGGATTTGGCTATTTTTGAGCCATTACCTAAAATGAATTTTCAAAATGGATAGACAACCTGGATAAAAAACATACATCACATGGGCCCTAGAGAGCCCGTCCGTCTCCAGCTAGGTCCCGGTGGGGTAGTACACAATCCTCGTCCCTTGGTGTTGGGGTTACCACGCAATCCTCTTCCGATTTTAACCGTTCACTTCATGGGCCAACCGTCGATGGGCCGTCGAATAAAATGCAAATTGAAATATGTTTTCTTATTCAACGTGTATTGTATACATATTTCAAAGCTGACAAAAGCATACACATGCATTCTCCCTACGTAGACCAAACACAGAGATGGACTGATGGTAAGAACCGTCTATTTTGGGCAGTATTGTGGATGGGAATAATCCATAACTCACAGTGAAAGACGATCCTGACCATTGGTATCCGCAGTGAACGTGGATCGTTGAAAGAAAAACTTTCTATCTACAGAAATCAATGGTCAGTATTGTCCTTTCAGCATGATTATCAGATTTGAGCTCTCCGACAAGAAGTCAATGCTATTTCAGCTTGACATTCTCCCAGGCTGCCGGCCAGAATGCGTCGACGTAAGTTTGCCTGAACAATACAAACCACACATTTGATGGGGTCCTATTTTTGGTGGGCCAATTTACAGCAACCATGCTGAAATGTTGATTCCAGACCGTTGATTTCCGAATTTGCATGTAAACCATAGAAAGTCCTACTCAACAGTTCACAGCTAAATTAATTATTATTCAATTAAAGTTACAGATCATGATCCATAAACAGTACCACAAAGACTAACGGTTTCGATCTTCAACCCATATCTCTATGTGGGCTTCACATAGAGATGAGTCTAGATGTACCTCAGTCGCGACGTACAAAAAAGACCTCGAAATATATACCACGCTACACGACCACCACGTACAGAAAACCACGCAAGGTGGTTTTGCCCGTCGCTACTCAGGATCGAGCGTGTATCGTCACCTACTGGGACCCACATGCAGGAGCAATCCGATGAATCGAACCGTCCATATTATCCTTACTACATCATATAAGCTATTCTCCTACAATCACACTTAATTGATGATCCTAACCGTTGATTTCTAGAGTTGAAAACGAACCATTGAAAATATTCTCTTCATGGTTACAAATTCATCTACAGACAGTGATGGTCCCAATCGTCCATTCACTGCAATTTTCTTAGAGTGACCCATAAAGCATAGATTCCACAACATGGACGGTTCCAAACATCCGACCACTCAGCATGTGGGCCCCAGCAGGCAACGACACACCCAAGATTCTGAGTTACAACAAAGGCAAAACGAACTCCACCCCAAAAAAAACAAAAACCGCCCACCCAAAACCACCAACGTTCCCCCAAAACCGCCATTCATCGATCTGGAACCGGTTTCGACGTGCGGACAGCAAAGCTGGAGGAAACCCAACGGCTAGGATTCTCACTATCTTCATTCCAACACCCATCATCAAAGTTCTGAGCATAGCTGAGAGGGTCATACCTGAAACTACCTGGTTTTGCATGCCCGGTTCTGAAGAAAACAGCTCTTGTGAGCTTGCAGCGATCTAGTCCTTGTCTCTCTCTCTTTTGCCATGGAATCCTAATGAGCTTGAAGTGGGCCCAACATGAAAAAAGCCCATCATCTTTCTTCTCTCCTTTTCTCAGATATGTGGGTTTTTCCATGGCTTTCTTTCGAGAAGCAGCTACGAAAGAAGGTAGATTTTCTCCCTTCCACTATCTTCTGTGGCGAGGAATATTTAAAGAAGAAAAAAGAGATATATGCTCCAGAGCTTCCAGTGCTTTTAAGGACTATTAAGTTATAGTGCTCCTAGTTACATAATTTCACGTGAACAGTCCATTAATTCGATCTGAACCGTTAATTAAGTCCAAAATACATTTAATACAAAAATAGTAATGATCGTAATATGATTGACTTATTTTATTTTTAATTTATTTTAATTAATATTAACCGTCCATATTGAAGACCACTGATCAAATGATTCATATTTGTTATATTGGTGTTATTTTCCCATGGAAGAACCTAATAAATGGTCTAGATTAATGGATTAGACGGTATACGTGTCCCAATGCAAGTTGGAGCACCGTAACTAATAACCCTCTAATATCAGTGGAGCATCTCCCTTCTAAGGAATACGTTCTTTTCGGAAGCGGATTGCGTGGTGTGCCACACACCCCTGACCGCGGTGGTGTGCTGACGTGGTAAAGTTCTGCGGGCCCCACCATGGTGTGTGTTATTTAGGCAACGTGCATACATTTTGAGAGATCATATTATGTCAGAAACCAAAAATAGGAATATCCAACGTTGAAACATTCCTAGGCCCACCTGTTCATTAGGTCACACGGATCGGGATGAAGGGAAAACACATACATCAGATTATCCAAAACTTCTGGGGCCCTTAATAAATTTTCAATGGTAGCCGTTCAATTCCCACTTCTTTCTGTGGTGTGGTCCACTTGAGGTTTAGATCTGTCTCATGTTTTGGCTTATACCTTAAAATAATTTCAAAAAATGGATGAACAGTGTGGATATAAGATATGCATCATGGTGGGGCCAAAGAATTTTGCCACGTCAACACATAGCAGGTGGTGTGTGGCACACCACGCAGTCCGCTACTCCCTCAGTCCCTCTGCCACCAGCCCGTTGGCTGATGGTCGGTGCTCTGTGGGCCCCACCATGATGTATGTGTATCATCTATTCCGTTCATCCATTTTTACATATGATTTTAGCAGTTGGTCTTAAAAACGAGAGGATATAAATCTAAGGTTGACCACACTACAGGAAAACAATAGTGATTGGATATCCACCATTAAAATCCTCCTAAGGCCCACCGTATTGTATATTTGACATCCAATCTGTTGATTAGGTCATAGAGACCCAGATGAAAGGGAAAAAAAAAAGTAAGATGAGCTTAATCCAAAACTTTTATGGCCCCTAAAAAGTCTTTAATGGTCTAGATGCATTCAACACTGTTTCCTGTAATGTGTTCCACTTGAGATAGGGATATACCTCATTTTTGGTCTCATATCATAAAATGATCCAGAAAAATAGATGGACGGCATGGATGAAACACATACATTATGGTGGGCCCACAGGGAACCGACCATCAGCCATTGGCTGTCAGGGGAGTATCCAATCTGTTCCCGGAAGGAATCAGCGTGGGTCCACGAGTGGGCCCACATGCTGAATGAACTTATGATCGGATCCATACATGTTGTGGATCTATGTTTTATTGTCCACCTTACGAATATTTCTCTAAATGGGTGATTGTAAAAATCAGTACTATCTACGGATGAATTTATAACATTGAAGAGATGATGTTCAACTCTAAAGATCAAAGGCTAGGATCGTCTTTGAATATCGAATAAGAGCGACTACCTTATTTTCTATAACAATGAGAGTACGGACGGTCAAAATTAACTAACTACTCAGCATGTGGACCCTTTTGTGTGACGACACACGCGGGATTTGAGTGGTGGCGACAGAGACAAAACGTTCAAATACATTTAAACGCCTTACACGTGCCTAGCAAAAAGTTCCACGTTCGAAGAAAAGAAAATAGTGTGGGATTTGTTGGGCGTGCGTAAGGTGGGCCCCACTGGGGAATGACTGCATGCAAACATCAGGAAGTTCGGTTCAGTTGGGTACAAGACGTATGCTATGCGTGTCGTTTGAGGATGGACGAATGGCAAATAACTTCTTTTAGAGTAGGGAGTGGCCGACCTTACCGGTCGAGCAGACTTATATTTTTCTGTACGTTATCTTCTTCACGGTGGGGCCCACATAATCCAGCGGCCAGATTTCACACATATTTCCAAGGTTGGCACGTAATACTGAGCGTAGAGGGCATATAGGGATTATAGAGATTATGTATTAGCCACTAGGCCGAGTTTGAAATAGGAAATAGGAAATATGATCCAAGGCAGAAGGGAAAAAATTAAAAAAGAGCAAAAGAACGTACAAGTAAGAAGTCGAGAAAAAATAATGATTGCTTTGCTTGAAAATGTATTTAAATACTAAACGGTGGATTGCTTTTGAATTCACTCACCGGGATATAAAAGAAAACTCATTCATTCTTGCAGAAGATTGGATGATCTTGGAAAAAAGTAGAAAAAGGAAATATATTACTAACTTTTCTTCTCTTACAAACTTTTTTTTTTTTTTTTTAAATAAATATTTATAAAGGCTTCTTTTAGAGAGAGAGAGAGAGAGAAAGAGAGAGAAGGGCCTATGGTGGCTGTTGAGGAACCTATTCTAGGCTGCAATATCAGACTACGCCTCATAAAGAGAACTAGTAATTGAATTTGACTTGAAAATCATTTTTCATAACTCCTCTTCGTTGGATCAAAATATCTTCGAACCTAGGCTTATTCTTCTTTCCAACAAGATGTTGAGTGTAGGTTTCTTGTCTTGTACATATGGATCATACATTAATGATATTAATAATTTTAAATGAGTTAATTGAAGAATGCATGTTCAAATCTTCAAAACTTGGTGGAGATTGATTTGGATTATCATTATGTGAATAAAAACAGATAATGTTGAAAATGAGATTGATTCTCATACCTGTAGAGGCTGTTTGATTTTCTAATTATAGTGGTAATTCAAGGTAAATGAGCAATAATTATTTATCTTTGTATTTGTGGCTGAATTTCCAAGGTAATGTTGATAGCCACCTTCATTTATAAAACTCCTTGCATCACCAAAGGATAAGAACATTAAATCATGGGGCCCAATAAGATATGTGTATGTCTTATCCACACCGTCCATCCCATTAGGCAGATCTAAAGCTCAAGTATATCACACCACAAGAACCAATGAGAATTGAACTTTTACTATTGAAAGCTTCTCGAGGACTTAAGAAGTTTCAGATCAAGCTAATATTTTTTTTTCCCTTTATTAATGACCGTGTGGCCTTATGAACATGTTGGATGACAAATAAACATCAATGCAAGCCTTAGGGAGAAAATGACTTTTAATGATTGACATCTTTGTGATCATTGTTTCCTGAGGTGTGGTCCACTTGAGCTTTGGATTAGCCTCATTTTTGGGTTCATGCCTTAAAATGTGTTGTTAAAAAGGATGAATGGTGTGGATAAGTCACATATATCATGATGGGGCCCACATATTTAAATTGGTAATAGCATGGTTTTTATGGACCAATTTTCAAAACGTAATTCATGGCCAATTTCAAATAGGGGGGAGAAAGTTATTATTATTTATTTCCATGTATTTACTAGGCAAATTAAAAATCAAACAGGCCCTTATGTAATTCAATATACAGTTAACCCATCTTTTTTAAATGATACAACAATGACTAATCTTTTTGTCCTTTAATATATAATAACTATCAATTAGAAATAACTCTTTATGCAAGTATGCCGTAACCAAATCACATTTTTTGAGCTCCAAGTGATGGTGATGAACATTAATAACTTTTTTATACTAATTAGTGGCACTTTTGAGGTTGGCTCGAATTTGTTTGTGGACCTCTTAAACGTGACTAACAAGTTCTTCGACTGCCACACTACCCTTTCTTGAGTTTGGAATGGATACCGATTACCATACTTAATATATGGTTCAGATTGTTGGGGGCCTTGCACAAAACCTTAGGATCTAGCCTCCCAGAACAAACCAGAATTATGAAATAATAAAGCAATGAAATAAATCAAAGCATCAACCATACACCATACGAGATTTTTATGTGGAAAACCCTCAAAGAGGTAAAAACGACGGGACCTCATCTAGATCATCAATCCACTATGAAGTAAAATGTTACAACCTTCTTCACTCATGCAAGAGTGGATAAGCAATGAGAGAATAAAAGAAAAACGGAGAGATCTCACTGATTATGAGGACGTAGAAGTGCTGAGATATAAATTGAACAGTAGATAACCTCCACAAGCATAACCTCTCTTCTACAAGCTTCCTCTCTTCCTCTCTCTCTCTCTCTCACACACACACCTTTGATAGCCCTCTTGTATTTTTCCTGTCTAAAAAAATCATAGGAACCCCTATTTATAGTTTTAAGAAACTCTTTTCCGCATCTCTGTTGCGAAAGGACTGAGATTTCCGCAATTCGTAAAATCGCGGAACGAATCTGCGTAACCACGATCGGTCGAGACAATGCCACGACTAGTCGAGCGCCATCCACGACAGGTCGAGACCCACCTTTGACTGGTCGAGCATCCCGGAGAAAAATAACCCAAAGTCGCTGGACTTTGAGTCGAGTCAGGGCTTGACTCTACGACTGGTCGTGCACTAGCCCTCGACCGGTCATGTAGGGCTCATGATCGGTTGAGCACGGGATAAAAATTTCATCAAATCTTTTCCTTTTTATTCCAAGAGGGATTCACCTTCTTCAAGCCAGCCTGGTTTCTACAACCCTCAAACTTACCCTTGAGCAAAGCCTTAGTCATCATGTCTAACCTATTATTCTTGATGTCTTTTTTCATGATGAGCATGTCATCAACATATAATAGCAGAACTAAGAAATCACCATCTGAGAACTTGCACGTGAACACACAGTGGTCCGACTCCATTCTGTCATACCCATGCTTTAACATAAACGAGTCAAACTTCTTATACCATTGCCGTGGAGCTTGTTTCAGCTCATACAGGCTCTTCCTCAGCCTACACACCATATGATATTTGCCCTTGACTTCGAACCCCTTCGGTTGGTGTATGTAGATCTCTTCTTCCATATCACCATGGAGGAAGGCAGTTTTAACATCTAATTACTCTATCTCCATATCTATACTAGCCGTCAAACCAAGCAACAGTCGTATGGATGTCATCTTTACCACTAGTGAGAATATCTCCTCGAAGTCCATGCCTTTCCTCTGACTAAACCCTTTTATCACAAGTCTGACAATGAATCTCGTCTGTGAATTCTTCTGCTCAACCTTTTTTCTAAATACCTATTTATTGTTTAAAGATTTCTTGTCCTTAGGCAGTTTCACCGTGTCATAGGTGTGGTTCTTATGCAAGGATTCCATCTCCTCTTGCATAGCTTTCAACCACTCTTCCTTATACTCGTCAGCTAGGGCCTCAAAATAATCTTTTAGCTCTCCCCCATTAGTCAGCATAATGTACTCATGCGGCGAGTACCTCTTGGACGACTGTCTGTCCCTAAATGACCTCCTCACTTATGTCTCAACAGGTGGATCAAGTGGGGGCTGCTCCACTGGTCCATCTTCTAAAAGAACTCCCTCGTCGTCTGCACCTTACTGTACTCCCCCGTCATCAGGTACCACGGGAGGAATAATCAGATCCATGTTCTTTAGCTCACCTGAACTAAGCTGATTCTTCTCTAACTTACCAATGTCTTCTATACACTGATCTTCAAAGAAAATCACATATTTGCTCCTCACGAGCTTCTTCTCAGTCGGATCTCACAATCTGTAACCGAACTTTTCATCACCATACCCTAAGAACATACACTGCCTGATCTTTATATCGAGCTTGGACCACTCGTCCTTTGGTACGTGAACGGATGCCCTGCATCCAAATACCCTTAGATGACTGTATGATGGGTCCTGTCTAGTTCATACCTTCTCAGGTACTTCTCCATTCAATGGGGCTGATAGAGACCTGTTTATCAAATACACCACCGTGTGCATTGCTTTTCCCCAGAATGTCTTAGGCAATTTCGCATGGGATAACATGCATCTGATTCTCTTAACAATACTGCGATTCATTCGCTCAGCTACACCATTATGCAGGGGGGAGGGGTCTTGGGAACCGTGTGTTCATGCCGTATACACAGGGACTCATAGTACTCATAAAAGTCGCCAACGTATTTACCACAATTATCAGTGCGAATGCACTTCAATGATCCACTTGTCTCTCTCTCAACCATAGCATGAAATAATTTAAACACACTAAAGACCTCGTCCTTGAATTTCAAAGCATAAACCCAAACCCTACTAAATGCATCATCTATAAAAGTAATAAAATAAAATGTCTCACCCAAGGTTTTTGTCCTCATAGGACCACAAACATCAGAATAAACCAAATCTAATGCATGCACTTTATTAACATGAGAAGCAGTTTTAACGAATGAAATTTTATGCTGTTTCTCTGATAAACAATTAAGATAGGTTTTGAGAAGTATATCTGTCACATGTGGAAGGAGCCGCTTCCTCGCTAGTAGCTGAAGCTTTTTTTCACTCATGTGTTTTAGACGCTAGTGTCATATATCAATAGTTGAATCTTTCGCTGCATTCAACCCACCCTTGCACACACTAACACTTACCTCGTATAGGGTGCAACACTTCTTTCCTCTGACTGCGATCAACGAACCCTTGATGAGCTTCTAGAACCCATCAGCAAACTAAATTTCATAGCCATCATCATCCAATCTTCCCGTCGACATCAAGTTGAGGCGAAGGTCTGGTATATGCCTCACATCCCTGAGAAATAATATGCAGCCCACATCGGTTTTCACATAAATATCACCGACCTCTATGATCTTTGATATGCCAAAATTTTCCATCTTCACTGTCCCATAATCACCTGACTTATAGCTTGTAAAGAAATCCTTATGTGAAGTCGCATGAAAAGAGGCTCCCGAGTCTATCACCTAGTCGGTGTCCTGACTCGTAACCGTGAGATATACATCATGATTTACAGAAAGAATAACTACAACGTAGCCATCTGAAGCGACCGCAGTGGAATCTGATTCATCTTCCTTCTCCTTTCCTTTTTTTTTTGTCGTTCTTAGCCTTACGACATTCATGCTTATAGTGGCCATTCTTTCCACAATTCCAGTATTCAACATCTTTTTTGTTACTCGACTTACCTTTTGATTTATCTCAGGCCTTCCCGCCCTTCATGTTCTTTCCTTTTCCCCGTTCCTGTGTCACAAGGGTCTCTTGATGAGTAGATCCCTGAGACTTCCTCCTTGTCTCGTTATTGAAGTGACAACTGGTTACATGTTCCATGGATATCTTTTCATTTGGTGTGGAGTTACTTAGAGACACCACTAATGTCTTCCAACTGTCAGGCAATGAACTAAGCAATAACAAAGCCTTCAATTCATCATCTAGGACCATCTTTATAGAGGAGAGTTGGTTCACTATATTGTTGACCTCATTCATGTGCTTGGCCACAAAGCCACTATCCTTGAACTTGAGATTCACAAGTCACCTTATTAGAAAAATCTTATTACCGACTGTCTTCCTCCCATACAACCCTTTTAGTTTCAGCCATAGGATAGCGGCTGAGGTCTCTGTAGACATTTTGTGGAACACAGAATCATCCAGCTATTGTCTAATAAACCCCATTACCTTCTGGTCCATTTTCTTCCCATCATCATTAGATATATCCTTAGATTTTATTGATATGCCTAAAATTGGAGAATATAGGTCCTTGCAATAAAGCAAGTCCTCCATCTTAACCTTCCATATGGTCCAGTTAGAACCATTGAGGTTGATCATCCTTGATGAGCCACCTTCTATAATTCTAAACTGATCCTACCCGTTTAATGAACTTAGCTCTAATACTATTTTATTGGGGGCCTTGCACAAAACCTTAGGATCTAGCCTCTCAGAACAAACCAGAATTATGAAATAATAAAACAATGAAATAAATCAAAGCATCAACTACAAACTACACGAGATTTTTACGTGGAAAATCCTCAAAGAGGTAAAAACTATGGGACTTCATCCATATCAACAATCCACTATGAAGTAGAACGTTATAACCTTCTTCACTCACACAGAAGTGGATAAACAATGAGAGAATAAAAGAAAAACGGAGAGATCTCACTGATTACGAGGACGTACAAGCGTTGAGATATAAATTGCACAGTAGATAACCTCTACGAGCATAACCTCTCTTCTACAAGCTTCTTCTCTCTCTCTCACACCTTTGATATCCCTCTTATATTTTTCCTATCCAGAAAAATCCTAAGAACCCCTATTTATAGTTTTAGGAAATTGCTTTCCACATCCCAGTTGCGAAATGACTCAGATTTTCACAATCCGCAAAATCGCGGAACGAATCTACGTAACCATGATCAGTCGAGACAATGCTACGACCGGTCGAGCGCCACCCACGACAGATCGAGACCCACCTTCGACCAATCGAGCATTTTGGAGAAAAATAACCCAAAGTCGCTAGACTTTGAGTCGAGTCAGGGCTCGACTCCATGACTGGTCGTGCACCAGCCCTCGACTGGTCATGTAGGGCTTACGATCGGTCGAGCACGGGACAAAAATTCCATCACAAATTTCTTACATAAACTACTTTGAAATGGAGACTTTGAATAGATTGACACTCAAAGTGTTTATAAGCGAATTTGGTATAAGGCAAGACAAGATCCCATTGTTGTAAGTTGTCACTTGTCAAACATCGAACTAGATCATTGAAAAATCGATTGACAACTTTAGTTTGACCATCAATTTAATAATGAGAAGCACTTGAAAATTGAAATTGAGTATCCATATATTTCTACAAAGTTCGCCAAAAGCGGCATATAAACCATATATCTCGATTGGAGGTGATGATTCTTGAAATACTATGGAGTCGAGTGATCTCTCTAAAGATGACCGATCAATGTGAGAGGCATCAGTAGCATTTGACATAGAATCTATACTAATGTCTTCTCACAAATGAGTTGGTACATGTTATAATTTTGTTGCTTACCCTAGGCTCCTTAGCATATCATCCATTTATGAACAAATCGCTCCACACCTTGATTTAGTCGAAGCCGAAAGTAATGATCACTAATCATAACAGCAATTTTATCTCGATCAAAATGACTCCTTAAGCCACCACTGTATGGCTAGGCCATGACTTGGAATCATTGGGACTCTTTGGGAAGGCAAAGTTGGTTCCTTTAAAGAGATTACCTGTCACGGTGTTAAAGTTGTTATTTTATCAATTTTTATAATTTTTCAAAAAAAAATAATAAATCAAAATATGTATCGGTCTTATAATTTTCTAATAGTAAATCAAATATAATCACCTCAAAAGAAAATTTTGAGGAGACAAGATTTTTTTTACTAAGTGCATCTGTCACTTTATTCAAGACATTAGATTTGTGATGAATCACAGGTGTATTCTTACAGGCATGATACCCGCTTAGCATGCTTTGCATTAAGCAAGTTTTGGACATAAAAAAAGTGGAGAGCCTCATAATTAGAATATAACACAAGCTCCTTAAGTCTCGGATAGTGATGCCAAAACCGGAAGGCTTAAATTATGGTGTAAAAATCAACATCATAGAGAGAGTAATGTTTACTGACATTGTTGAGTTTCTCACTAAAGAAGGTCATTGGAATCCTAGGTTCTAGTCCTTGCCCGAGTGGTGGACTTTGACGAGCTTCAACACGAGGTTTTAGGTTCAAAACCCATAGGTGGTAAAAAAGAAAAAGAAAAGAAAGAAAGAAAGAGTTATTGGTGTCCCTTTTGGCTTAAAACGACCCAGATTAATTCCTATGTGAGATGCGTGACATTTGACCTTAAACACTTCATTAAAATTTGACAATAGATTAATTCTTATGTGAGATGTGTTACATTGACCTTAAACACTTCATTAAAATTTGACAATAGAAGCACGTGTATTTTGATTAGCTTTTCCTTAATTAAGTTAAAACTCAATTAAGCTTCGTAAGTCTGATAAAATTGTTGGCATGGAAGCTTCTCATTTCTTTAGCAAAGGGCTGCATGAATAGGACACACATGGTAGTGGGCCCTGTGGGCTGGGTGCATAAGACACATGCCTCACAAGTGGGCCCACGACACCTTGGTCGACAAATAAAAATCAGAGTGGGCCCATGATGCCTTGGTTGACAAATAAAAATCAGGGTGGGTCCACAACACCTTGGTCGATAAATAAACATCACGGTGGGCCCACGATACTTTGATCAGCTAATAAATATCACGGTGGACACCAGGGAGGTTTCAACGGTAGGGATTCAATCCCTTTTGTTTTCCACAACTCGGCCAACAACTCTTTTGGATCAAGCTGACGTGTGTAACCTTATGAACGGGTTGGATGGCAGAAACTTCATCACTTTGGGCCCTAGGAGGTTTTCAACGGTAAGAGTTTAATCACCACCGTTCCACGTGGTGTGGGGGCCCACCAAGCTTGTGGGTAAGTTGATAAAAGGGTTTTCACTATAGCTAGGGCCCGCGTGGACAAATCATTAGGTTGGGTGTAAAATGACCACTGCGGTGGGCTCCACAGCAGTTTCAAATGGACAACAATTCACCACTGTTGCTGGGGTGGGGTCCACTCAAGTCTTGGATCTGCAACGCTGGTGGGACCCATGCCTCTAATAAGCAGCCAAGGAGGATGGACGGTGCGTATAAATCACACACACGTCCAGGTGGGCCCAAGGGATGTTTCAACGGTAGGTGTTCAATCACCACCGTTACCTGCTGCTGTGTACTCTTGAGATTTGAATCTGATTAATTATTATTATTTTATTTTTTTCGGATATGCACTGAAATGAGCTGTCAACCGAATGGACGGTGTGAATTTAACACATACATTAGGTGGCCCCCAGCATGTGGCCCACACTGCTGTCAGCATGAAGGAAGGTGGGCTCACGATGTTTTCAACCGTAAGTATTCATTGCCCACTGTTTTCTGTGGTGGGGTCCACTTGGGCTGTGGATTTTCCACACGTGTGGGGCCCTCCACACGTCCCAGGCCAGGGGGTCTCGTGGACAGGTTGGATGGTAAAAAAAAAAACAGCCTGGTGAGCCCCACAAATGTTTCAACGTTGAATGATCAATCACCGTTGTTTCACATGGTGGGGTCCACAGAGGTGGTGGATCAATCTACTATTTGTGGGGCCCTTCATCCAGGTCTGAGTGTCCAAAACAACAGGTTGGGTGCCAAAAAGAACACCATGGTGGCCACCCCCCCCCAAAAAAAATAAAAATAAAAATTCATTAGTACTCATCAATCCTCACTGATTCATGTGGTGCGGTCCACTTGAAATTTGGATCTGTTCCATTTTTTAGGCTCTTGCATGGAGATGATGCGGTAAAATGAATGGACGGCATGGATCACACATATACATCAACGTAGCCCCACAGCATATAAAATGGTGGCCCCCAACGTGGCTAAAACGCATATAGCATGGTGGGCCCATGGCCTGGGTAAAACACATACTTCAGGTGGGACCCACGTCCCTATTCAGTATGCGTGCATCAAGGTTTCCCTCCAAGATCTGTCCAAACATGATGTAGAGCGGGTCGCGGACACTCTCACAGTAAAGATAGACCAGAGAAGGCCTGATCCGAGGAGGAAATGATCTGGACCGTCAAACCTTAAATCAGTTGTATCTCGCAGTGGGGATGAGTTTTTCAACATGCCATATAAGAAGTGCCTGCAATTTGTGGTGTCCCAACCATATATGAGCGTACATCCAGTCCGTTTATCTGTTGCGCTGCCTCAATTCACTCGGTGGGACACACGATGTAAAATCATGCCTAAAACCACAAAATCACTTGTTGTGGCCCACCTGAAAATCGGATCAGGTTGATTTCATGGGTGTCTCTTTATCCTGGTGAGGCTCACTTTATTAGCTAGCTGGATGGCATATAGAAAACACAGTGGCCCAAGAAAGTTTCTATTGTGGGTGTTCCTATCCTCACTGTTCCCTTTGGTGTGGCCCACCTGAGTTTTGGATCCTCCTGATTTTTGTTCCAACATCCTAACATGAGTTGTCGCAACTGATTGCCGGAGTAGTTGTTGACACACATCAAAGTTGGCCAATAGAGCTTGGGTGTTTCAAGCTCTTCCTACAACGGATGTCGTAAAGGTTTTCCGTCCATCGCTAGGGTTTACAACACTACATATATCCCAAATACAGGTGCATTCCATCGTTGTTTCAGATTCAACTAAAAGAACTGAGGACAACTAGACGGACAGATAATATTACTTTTGCAGAGGGCCAGATTATCTACTCGGACGGATGAAGACTAAAACCAGTGCTGGGTAGGATCAAGGTTGGATTGTGGATTTTATTGCCACGCGTGGTTTCAATTCCCATCGTTCACCCATTAATAAATAAATAAATAAATAAATAAACCATTGGTTACATAAATATAGAAACAATAGATTCATGTGGACTACCTGAGAAAAGCACAAATGAAATGGCAGATCATTCATTGTGTGAAGTTTTTAAGACTTTGTACTAATCTACCTAACACTTTTGGAGTTTAAAATGAAAAGAACCCCTCAGTGAAAAGAAAATCTCTCAAGCAATGGGAGCCCCAAGATCTGGTGGTGATGATACCTTTTGTCAGTGGAAGATTGGATAAAACTTCTCTTTATCATGAGACTGATTTTAGACACCGTAGAGACTATATTTCCACTTGCAGGCAAAAAAAGTTAGATGAAAATAACCCAATAGTCATACTTTCATTTGAGTTCTTTTATTATTATTATTATTATTGAGATGGAATTTGACTTCTTTCTTTTAGGGGTAGATATAATGCACATAGGACTTTTTGGCGGTGGGGGGATTTGTAGAAATGACAATTGTCATTTTCTGTTTGCTTTCTCTGCTACATATGAGATAGGTACAAACACGTGTGTGGAGATTCAGGCCATTATTCTAGATGGTCTTTCCTTTTGTCTTCAATGGGGTTTCGATAAGGTGGAGATCGAATCTAACTTGCAGCTTCTAGTGAACATTCTGAATGAGAATTCATGTTCGGATTGAAAGCAGAGCTACTGGACCAAGAGAATCCAAAATCTTAAAATATTGGGCCAAGTTTTCATTGTTTACACTTTCATGGAGGCCAATTTTCCTATTGACGCGTTGGCTAAAATTGAGAGTGAGACCCAATGTTCTTCTCAGTTCTCAACTGTGGCCGAGCTGCCACATCATGTTAGGGGCCTGCTTGATGTAGAGCGGGTCGCGGACAATTTCATGGCCAAGATGGATCAGAAAAGGCATGGTCGGCGACAGAAGTGATTCGGACCATCGGACCTTAGATCGGGCATATCTCACAATCCGGAATGAGTTATCCGACGTAAAATATATGATTTTGGGGTAGAACGAGCTACTTTAGCCAACCAACCCGCTACGCCGGGTTGCACAGCCCGGATTTGCGAGAAAACCCTTGATCGATGGTCGTTTCCTCGTTTGAATTTTGTTTTTACTATAAATAGTAAGTTTTAGTTTGAGTATAACTTTTCATCCGTTGGGCTTTAGAAGTTGTGTTCAACATGAAAAGTGCTTAGAATAATTAGGAGAACGGTTTGGTGAAGCCAAATAGGACACTTACTATTTTTGGCCGAAAACCTTGCGCACTAGTAGACATCACGACCGTCTATAAATAGTAAGTTTACTATTTATAGTAAGTTGCGAATTCTAGGAGTTTTAGTTGTAGTATGAGTCTAATTTCTTTCATGTTGCTTGGTTCCCTTATTTAAAGGGGTGTAAACTCGTTTTTATTTTTTCATTAATTAATTTCGAATTTATTAGAGTTTATTCCTATTCTCTTGCTTTCTTTCCTCGTGGATTCGAGAAGTCTCTGTGAGGAGTCCAGAGAAACTCCATGGATTCGGAGTAGTTATCCTTAAGGAAGACGGTGTTCAACCTCATCACGTTCATCCCTGCGTCACTGCTTTTCTTAGATAGGGTGGGCTTGGGGGTGGTTAGAGGTCGTGATGGCAATGATTAATTTTTTTCTGTATTTACCTTGTCTTTTTGTATTTTTCTTCTCAAGATAGGTTTGCCAGGTTATATTTTCTGTGTAGGCCTGAATGTAACAGTCTTTGTGAATGAATAAAATCGTTTTAAAAAAAAAAAAAAAAAAAAGTTCTAAGTGAAAGGATGAAGACCTACACATAAAAATAGAGGTTTTTTCTATGTGAATATGTTTTTGGCTTTTTTTTTATTTTTATTTTTTAATTTAAGGATATTCATTTTTTAGGCGCATATGACAGTTTTTTACTATATCATATTAAGTCTTGTGAAAATTCTTATAGTTCTTGAATGCAAACACCGCAAATATTAGGCCATTCCAACCACCAGCTGACGTACCATGTAATTTAGAGGATTTTGAATGTTATATATAGTATGACCCACTTGATGATTAGACTGATCTGACTACTTGGGTGTCCAATATTTATGCTGGAGCGACCCTTTCAGACAGGTTTGATAGCATTTATACATGATGGTAGGGCATAGATACTGGCAAAAGGAACTCGTCAAGATGTGGTATTTAAGGCTTTCGCTACCGGAGGGTTGCAAATTTCCCTATCATTCCTAAAATAGGAGAGATACTTGCAGTAATCCTAAACAAATGTGAGGTATTTGCAATCGTCATGAAACGGTAGGTAAAATAGGGCCCACGATATTGATTTTTTCTTTTACGTTTGGTACGTAACAAGTTTACATCTCTAAGTGCTTGCATATGAGACATCCCCAGCTCTCTGCCCACGGAACCAAAAGTTTTCCTCAACCATAGAATCCTCCGTTCTAGGATTTAGGATTTGCGTGCTACATTAGGCTGTGTTTGGATTCGCGTAAACTGTCCCATCAAGTAAATCATGGCACCGTAGCACCATGCTATTTGCATTTTGAAAAACCATCACATTGTTTGGGTTAGATTTGAAATGTATATGTAAACAATTTTATTTGGAAAATCAATGTTTGGAAAAAGAGTCTTCTTTGTGCTGCACCATGGAGTATTGATGTAACGTACACCTGCCTATTTTGTAGGAAATGGATTGGATACTCCCCCTGCCACCATCTTTGTAATTGGTGGTTGGTCTTCTGCGGGCCCACGATGATCTATGTGTTTCATCTATTCCATTCATCCATTTTTTAAGATATTGTTATGGCTTGATCTTTGGCAGAAGCTACGTGAATTAGCGACGACACCCCGATCTTGGAGGTCCGTAGTTAGGAGTATCGTACCAGGATCTCTCACATCCGATCGTATGAAAAAAGGGAGTAGGGCTTTCAAATGGTCTGCCGAATCACACTTTCGATGAAAGATTTTTTTTTTTTTTTTTTTTTAAATCTCTCTGTCATGGTGGTGCAGTGCAATGAAAGCACTACACTACCACTTGCAATGTACAACGAAATCAAGCCGCGTGGATTTTGAAAATCTGTTCAACGATGTACTCGGCCTGCCACATGTGGACGTTTGGCTAGAGCTGCTGCTTGATGTGAAATATATTATAATATACAATGCTATACGATGTGGGCCTGCCATCCAAACATGCCCTTAGGGTTTTTAGCCCCGATGAGATGGGTCATGTTTCAAGCTATGCGAACAAACTTTTTGGATGGGTTGGATTTCACATATGAATACTATATAGGACTCATTATCCTAAGTCTCTCTCTCTATATATTTTTAAAGAAAAACAAAATAAACAAAATATTAATGGTATTGTGGTTATTTCATCCTAAAGAAAACATCTTTTCAGACTTTCAAACAATGGCATTTTTTTTAGAAAATATAATATCATAAATGTAAATGATCTTCGTTCCATGGAAAAAGGCTGAATATTATGGATTTTTACTGCAAAATTTCTTAAGAATCCTGAAATGACCAACATGACTTTATTTTTTATTTTTGTTAAACAAGTGGTGAAGTTGAGATTTGTGGGGATTAAATAATGATCAATATTTCCTCGTTTATTTATTTTTTCTCTAAAAGGTGGAGAAGTTGAGAATTGTGTGGTCCATTGTGGTGTTTGTATAACATCCAAACCGTTGAAGAGATGCACCCCACCATGTGAATCAGACAAAACAAAAATTACGATGACCCAATCATTAAATGGGCCATACTTGAGTTTAGATGTTTTTGGGTGGAGTGGCATTTCTTCTTACGAAGTGGCATATTTGATGATTGGATTGGCTTAATTTTTGGATTGTTTGATCATCATAGTAAAGCTCATCTCTTGGACGGTTGGATGTCATGTACACATCACTTGAGCACACATGCAATTCTCAACTTTTTCACATTTTAGAAAAGAAAAAAGGTTTAGCTCATTTCTCCCCATAAAATTTGAATTTTTGATGACTTTTCATGAAGATCCCATTGGAACTAACTGCCATTGAAGACTTTTGAGCTCCCAACCATTGATTCATACCAAATCGGCATATCCAACCTGGGAAAGTTGAATTTTTATATGAAAATTTTTGCCTGATTAAACATTTCTATTACTGGAATTCTAAGTAGGAAGTCTATTTACCCAATCATCTGAGAGCATTTTTCATAATTTACCCAACTAATAGTATTTATGCCTAAAATAATACTATTATAAATGTAATCAAGTAATTAATCTATAAAGTGTTTGGTCCATACTAATATAAGAAAAGTTATGAGTAAAAATGGATTGTTCAGATGTATAGATTTGAAGACTATGGATTGCTTAAGAATTGAAAAATAAACTTGGCCTCAGAGGTCATCAAATGACCTCGACGTTGGAGGTCCGCCTCGGTTACCAACTTTGGATGTCAACATCGGATATCGACCTTGACCTTGGTTCGGCCTCCGATAAACCACCACCTTGAAATTCAAATACACTTACAGTATAGATCTTGACATATATTCCACTGCTCTCAAAAGGTCATAAATACATTTGCTAACATGAGTAAAGTTACGCAGAGTCTCTCACCCAAAACTCCTTGATATTATTAGACTCAAATTGCTATCTTAACTTTGGCATCGGAGGGTCCCCTACTCTAACCAAGGTCTCTTTTATCTTCATCCTTTGCAGGCATCTAAAGGTCCAGGGAAGGTTAACCAGTTTTTCTTATTAATAAATAATATCAGAAAGATTTTGAAAATCTCATAATATTTTTGAAAAAAAAAAAAATACTAAAATGATATTATCTAGATATTGCCAGATTTTCAAAATGACAATACTTCTCAACTTTTCCTGATTTCGTTGTGGAAATTAATATGTTAATATCAGCATGAAAATTATTTATAATTTTAAATAAATCATTAATAATATATTTAAAAATTTAAAACTATTTATTAATTTATAATTCCTATTTTGGCTGGATTTTCTTGATATTATCCCCAAAAAACACTTCCATTTTGAAAAGATCATAAGAAATTCCTTGGAACCAGGTTTCTCACTATGATTGACACCACCTCCATTGTGAACCACACTTTATCAACGGTCTAAAACACCACATGATGGGTTGTCGATTCCTATCCTAGGCTGTACTTGTATAGAATGGGTCTGTTAAGACATGTTGTCTCACGTGGCCCTGCTTGGATCGATAAAAATTAATAAATATATTTAAAAAGAAAAAACATCACACCTGAGAATCTATGAAAAAATAGGAATCGATATAAAATAAAGAATCCAAATCTGTTAGTTTTAATACACATAATTACTATAAAAATATTAAGAAATCAATGATAAATAAGTAAGAATTGTCTGTTAAAAACATGAAAAATCTCAATTCCTAATGTTTCTAAGAAATTGATGCAGACGGTCGCATACACTTTCATGGCAAAGATGGACCAAAGAAGGCCTGATCGGAGGTGGAAATGATCTGGATCGCCAGAACTTTAAAATAGTCATGTCCTGGAAGATGGGATGAGTTTTTGGACATATCATTTATAATTTTGATTTTGGGGTAGGAGAAGCTATTTTAGTGAACTAATCCACTATGCTTAGTTGCTCATGCTGAATTCACGAGATTCATTTAGATCGACGGTCAAAAGTTCATTTTAATTTTGTTTTTACTATAAATAGTAAGTTTTAGCTAACACATAACTTTTGATTCTTTAAGTTTTAAGATGCGTGCCTAACATGAAAATGACTTAGAAAAGTGAAAACAACATGGTTAGGCTAAATTGAACATAGCAAGATTACTTTAGTGAACTATTCTCACTATGCTGAGTGGCCCATGCTGAATTTGGGAGATTCAATTGGATGAATGGTTAAAAATTCATTTTATTTTTATTTTTACTAACATGGGTGTGTATTAGATTTTTACTAACATGGGTGTGTACTAACGAGCTAAACACACAACCCCCCCCCCCTCCAAAAAAAAAAAAAAAAAGAAGAAAAAAATAGTTTTACTTGGCATATAAGTTCTGATTTTTTGAATTATAGGAGTCGTGCCCAACATGAAAATGTCTTAGAAAAGTTAGGATAACAACATGATTGAGCTAAATTAGGCACTTATTATTTCTGGCCGAAAATCATGAAGTCTAGTAGAAATGGTGACCATCTATAAATAATAAGTTTACTATTTATAAGTCATGTTTTTGAAGAGTTTGAGTCTAAAATTTTATCCTAAGTTCGAGCTCATTATTTAAAGGACTATAATTTCATTAAAAAAAAAAAAAATCATCAATCAATTCATTTTAAATTTATTAAAAATTATTTCTATTTTTATATCCTTCGTGATGCAAAAAAGCTTTTTTAGAAGTCCAGGGAGCTATGTGGATTTGAAGTAGTTATTCTTGAGAAAGATGGTAATGGAGTCCCTCTGTGTCAGAAATGAAAATCACTCCCTTTTCCATAAGCCACTTAAGCCGAATTGATTTGGACAGCTGACTTTGCTTTGACTTTACTTTCACTAACAGTGGAAGTAGAGTAATTTTCATTTTCACCGTAGAAAAGAAGATCCTATCCATGACACGCATGCCAATCTAGATTATTTGAGACCGTCTAAATTCTCGGACCTATTTTAGATAGTCTTTAAATCATATTAACACAATGATTCTGAAATCCAGCTAGTGGCCATGAAATGGACGTCTAGGGTTCCAACTCCACCAGTATCAATCAGTCAGGCGAATTATAGAATGCCCTAGTCAAAAGCTTATGTAGAAATGATGTAGAGCAGGTCGCGGACAAATTCATGGCCAAGATGGATTAGAAAAGGCACGGTCGACGACAGAAGTGATCCGGACCATAAGACCTTAAATCGGGCATATCTCGCAATCCGAAATGAGTTATCCGACGTAAAATATATGAATTTGGGGTAGAACGAGCTACTTTAGCCAACCAACCCTGCTATGCCGGGTTGCGCAGCCCAGATTTGTGAGAAACCCCCTGATCGACGGTCGTTTTCCCATTTTATTTTTGTTTTTACTATAAATAGTAAGTTTTAGTTTGAGTATAACTCTTCATCCGTTGGGCTTTAGGAGTTTTGTCCAACATGAAAAGTGCTTAGGATAATTAGGAGAATGGTTTGGTGAAGCCAAATAGGACAATTACTATTTTTGGCCGAAAACCTTGCGCACGAGTAGGCATCACGACCATCTATAAATAGTAAGTTTACTATTTATAGTAAGTTGCGAATTCTAGGAGTTTTAGTTGTAGTTTGAGTCTGATTTCTTTCTTATTGCTTGGTTCCCTTATTTAAAGGGGTGTAAACTCATTTTTAGTCATTCATTAATCAATTTCGAATTATTAAAAATTCTTTTCTATTTTCTGCTTTCTTTCCTCGTAGATTCGAGGAGTCTGTGAGGAGTCCAGAGAAGTTCCGTTGATTCGGAATATTTATCATCTTGAGGAAGATGGTGCTCGACCTCACGTCCTTTCCCGCGTCAAGAAAGATGACAATCCATATAAGGTACTCGAGCACCCGTTTTTGGATTATATATCCGACATCAGCGAATTGGTTACCCCTATACAGATCTGGGCCCACTGAACCACGGGCTACGATCGTTCGAACATGGCCATGTCAGGACATTGCAGTTCTTGAGAAACGTGCATTTGTTCCGCTAGTGGCCCATGCTGAATTTGGGCGTACACCTGGTTGTCGCTACCAAGTTTTTATTTGTCATTATGAAGCTCCTCCAATAGCGGTGTTTGTGTGGTTGGTTGGAACAAAAATTTGATAGTTAATAACCTTCAAGGCAGAAAATGACTATTCCAAATGTTTGTTTGATGTGTATATGTAAGACCCGTATCTTAGTCTGTACCGTTCTGTAAACTTCCGCGGTCTTACCGGTCGAATTCCGGCAACCTTCGACCTTTAACCGATATTAATGTGCGATCCTGATTCATATGCCGTCAACCCGTATCGATTCAACCCAAGACTATTACCATAACAACCACGCCATTGCTGTGGTTCTGTTGCCGCGACTTGCGCGCCGAGGCGATACCCTGGTCAAGAGATGTGGGTCAGCGTTCGGTGCGAGAAAAACGCCGCGTATTGCAAAACCCAAGAGAATCTCTACGAGATGTCACATCAATCCCATCAATCTCATCACATTACATGCCAAGTACACATCACCTTTCACCTTTTTTCAAATAAGCCACAAAAGTTAAGAATCTCTTACAAAGCCCATACCTTTCTTACACCAAAAACCCTCAAAGTCAAAAAGTTCTTACACCTCTCATGCCTTTCTTACACAAAAGGCCACCAAAGTCAAAAAGTTCTTACACCCATCACTCACCACATCCATCCATCACCCATCTCTCTCTCCCTTACAACTCTCTCTCTTTCTCATTTTTCATCTCATTTTCTCAAGCAACAAAAAAATCCCACGTATGAGAATTCTCCAAGCCTCTCCCTCTCTTTCAAAACTTCAAGTGTGGCCCACCTCTCCATCCTAAGATCTCCCATCCTAGCCATCCATTTCCCATCTCCTCCATTGAAATCGAAGCTAAGGTGCTAAGGAACCCATAGGAACAAGAAGATTGAACGGTGGGTGCTTGATAATAGTAGTTTTTCATATTTTTGAGATGGGCCAAGTGAGGCTAATCAATCAATGGTTTGGATATCACTTGGGACCCTAAGATGTGGTCGATGACCCACTTTGGTCATCATGATCATCCCATGAGGGGGCCATTCTTCATGGACCCCATCATGATGTTTACTTTTCCTAGCTTGTAAATAAGTTCATCTAGACCGTTTATTTTTGTGGAGAATAGATCTCCACCATTGATTTTGATTAGGTGGGCCCATATGCAATGATTTATGTTGTAGATCATGGAAGGGAGGGCCCATAGTGCTGGGGACCCTCCATCACACGCATGTCCCACTCTCTTTCCCTCTCTTCCCCTCTCTTTTTCATATTTTTTATGGGATGATGTACTTGTGTGGCTCACTCGGATGGATCCCACCATGAGGTATATATTTTACCCAAGCTACCTTCAAGTGGGGCCCACTTTATAAGAATTATATTCACACCACCCATCGTTTGGTGGCCCACGTGTGCAGACCACCTGAAATACGTAGCCATCCAGCGTCCCTGGACGCTGGACGTTGAAAGGAAAATACAAATATCAGCCTTGGTTCAAGGCTATTTGGGTGGGCTGCTCATGCAGGCCCCACCTTGATGCATGTTGTTAATCCACACCGTTCATTCTATTCTTCGGGTTATTTTAACTGTTGAGTCAAAGGATGAAGTCTAACTAGGCATCTGGTGGGCCATAACATAGGGAACATTGGTGGTTACCATTGAGATAATTTTCTGATGTTTCTATACACTTAAAAATCTCGAACTTTGGACTCATTTCGTCTGTTTCGAGTCGTAGAATTCTATGGCCGGATTGGATTCCCAGGTAGCGGGCCCCACATGTGATGTTTTTTAGAAAAATAAAAATAAAGGAGAGAGAGAAAGGAAGGAGCAGCAGCTGCTGCTGGTATCAGACAACACAGGTAGTGCCTGCGCTGTTACCAGGCGGGCGGGCGGACGAGCAGCATCCCACGGCTGCTACCGTGGGCCCCACCATAATGTATATGTGAAATCCAAGCCATTCATGAGGTGGGCCCCCTCCTCAGGTGGCCCCCCTCCAAGTTTCAACCAAATCCAAAACTCAGGTGGCCCACACCACACCAAACAGTGGGATTGAACCTCTGCCTTTGAAATCCAAATTTGGGTCCACAGAAGTTTCGAATCAATCTGAAATTTGTGTTTTCACTTCATTCAGGTCTGAGTGACCTTTTGAACGGATTGAATGGCATGTAAGCATTGAGGTGGGCCCCACATGGGACCCACAGTGATGTATGTGTCTTATATCCACCGTCCAGGCGGACGGCGGAAGCCCACCATGATATTTGTGTTTACTCTCACCGTCCAGCGGACGGTGGAGCTGAAGCCCACGGTGGTGTGTGTGCATGCGTGCGCGCGTGCGTGAGTGTGGCAGTGTGTGTGCGTGTGTGTGCTGTATGCATGTGTGCAACGTGTGTATGTATATATATACATATATATTATATTATGTATAATATTATACATAATGTTGTATATATTATATATATATAATTTGTATATTATATTCTTGATGGTGGGCCTTCATGTGGGCCTCCACCCTTGGTGCAGGTGCTGCATCCAATCTGTCCATCCATTTTAAAAGCTCATTTTATGAAATGAGTTAAAGAATGAGCCAGATCCATAGTCCGAGTGGACCCCATCTTAGCATGTTATAAGGTCCATGGGATTAGGCCCATTTGATACATTTCAAGGCCTATGGGTTTAGGCCCATTTGATTTATATAAGGCCTATAGGATTAGGCCCATTTGATATGTATAAAACCCATGGGACTGGACCCACTTTGATGTATTCCAAGGCCTATGGATTTAGGCCCATTTGATTCGTATAAGGATTATGGGTTTAGGCCCATTTGACACATATAAGGCCTATGGGATTAGGCCCATTTGATAGGTAAGGCCCAGTTGGTGTGGCCCATTTCATATATATAAGGCACATGGGTCGAGAACCATTGATGCATTCTAAGGCTCCCGGGTTATGACCCATTGCAATGCACTTAAGGCCCATTAGTGCGGCCCATGGATGTGACCCACTTAATGAATATAAGGCCCATAGGATGTGGCCCATTTGATATATTTAAGGCTCAATGGGAATTTATCTAAGGTCCATTGTAATGTGTGACCCCAACACGGATTACGAAATGATCGCGCCTTGGGAGCAATGTTGGTTTGACGTTCACATTGTGAGTGTAATGTTGGTTGGATGTCCACATTACGACTCTCCTTAGGGCCCATTGTTAGGCCCGTACTTGTTGTGTATAGGCCATCTAGGCCCACCTGCGTTGTATGGATATTTCATTACTTTATAACATGTTTAGTATAGTTACATGACTCATGATCATACGCATCATATGTATGCTTGATATGAGAAGTGACTGATCATAGCATATGCCTTCGGGTAAATTGTTTATGGGACCCGGATTAGGCGGTGTTGCCCTACATGAGCGCACGATACGCGCAAAATTTACTGCATGATTGGATAGTGTGATTCAACATTTCGCATTGTGTGATATGATTATTGTACGCCTTAGCGACATTGGGGCCGTAGCCTCCACAGACAGACCGTGGTTGGCAAGATTGGATACCGAAAATCTTGTTCTACATGGGGTGCTATAGATATCCTTGAGTGAAAGTTCCTAAACTCTTATGGTACTAAGAGGTTGCTCCAACGTCCAGACCGAGTGGGTAGATGAGCGTTGAGTGCCGATTACCAGATGGCTGCGCTCTCCACTGTGTCGTGGTCGGTTGGAAGGGGGTGTGGCCTTATCCGTCCGAGAGTAGGGGGCAAAGCTAGGCTGAGTTTGACCAGCTCGAGGAATGGGTCCGCTATCGACGAGTCGAGCCCGATATTGGCAGACGGATAGTGAGGTCTCTTCCACTTACCTTATTGTGCGCGATGAGGTGGCAATCTGGTTTAGAGTGTACTAGACCCCGGTGATATCCCAGATTTGAGCTGTATTGATGTGTGGACATAGATGAGGATTTGTATGCTTGAGTTGCATTTCACATCGCATGGCATTGAGATGGTTGATATCATTCATGTCTTGCATCGCATAGCTTTGGTTCGACTAATGGTTTTCATGAATCCATCTGCATATTCCGCATTACTCCGATATTGCATGATCATATTACTACCATGCGCACATACTTTTACCACCCTCTAAGCTTTGTATAAGCTTATGCATGACCGTTGAGTGCAGATGACGTTGGGGCGCAGCAGCGCTGAGGCAGGAGTACTTTGTAGATCATTTTGGAGTTCTTGTTCTTCATCATTGTATTTTCCTTTATGCTCATTGTACTTGTAAAGTTTTTGATCATAGTGGAAATATAATGGAGTTTTTGGTTGTTGTTTGTGGGTTATGCCTTTGGTTATACTTATTACGAATCAAACCGACGTTGAAAATCCTCCTCGTAGCATCCCAGGATTGGAACTTGGCGAATGGGTGCTAGGATCCGAGAATGAGGTTCTACGGAGGCTGTCAGCGTCGGATTCGGCAATCAAAAATTTTGTGACCCCGATTTCCGAATTTGAGGCGTGACAGTATAGCTAATGCAAAATCAATTGATTACCTCCTATTACACTTCCTGATAACATCCTTTAGGAGAAATTGTATTATATCTTTATTCCAGTTGTCTTAAGCCTATTTGGTTTTTATTGAATTTTTCATTTATCTTGGCATGGGATGAATCTCAAACAAGAGTTACAAATCCCACGGCGTTTATGCTTGTCGGTGGGACTTTGGGCTATTTAGAAAGTAAGAAATTGGAGGTGTTTTAGAAACTTAAGTAGCTTGTTAGCCGCACGTTGGACTATTTTAGAAAGTAAGAAATGGGAGGCGTTTTAGAAACTTGAACTACTCGTCAAGTGATCAGGTCGTGTTGAAAGCCAAAAGGCTAATTATTGAATGGGCCTTGGATTATGAGAAGGGGGGAAATTAATAATTCTTTTTCCATGTAAATAGTTGGAATGGTACTAGCTTTCTCTCTGTATGGTCCTTTGCCTTTTGGTATGTGTTTATAATATACTTCTGTTATCTTAAAAAAATCATTGCTATTTTCTGTGTTGTGGTCCATGTGAGATTTGGATTGCCTCATTTTTTTTGTCTCATGGCTTAAAATGTAGGCAAAATACATGGAAAACATGGACAAAACACATGCATCATGGTGGGGCCCGAGCACCTACCAACACTGACTAATACTAAACTTGGTATTGAAAGGGTCGCTGCCAAATCCCAGTTCATAGCAAAGTGTGCTGGGCGGATGGAAAGGGTTGGGATTAGGTCGAATGGAATTGTATTTGGTCCTGTGCGGGAATTTTGGTAGATTTGGAAATTCATTACACATGTGGGCATCACTACGTGTGATATTCTACTTATACTAGTGTATAAGTGAGTGGCATTTGTTGTGAATGTCATTCATTGATTACAATTCCTTAATCCACTAAATAAGATTTAGCTTAATCTAATATTTTTTCCATGGCAAGAATTTTATCCCAAACATTTATTTGGATAACTTGAATAGGTATTACCAAACATGCAATTACTGTGTAATAATGGTGTTAAACCCATCTAATACAATTCCATACCATTTAATACCGTGAACCAACCACCTAAAATGAGCTTAAAGAAAGATGGATGGCATGGATTGAACACATACATCATGGTGGGCCCCACAGAGTCCGGTCACAGGTATATCCTTTGCGTAGAGGTTACCACGCAATCCGGTTGGGCTTTTAACCGTCCACTTCCTGGCCCACTGTCAATGGGCCACGGAACAAAATGCGAATTGGAAAGTTTGGAAGGAATATGTTCTTATTCAAAGTGTATGGTATACGTAACATATTAGAAAGCTATAAAAAATCATACACATACATTCTCCCTACGAAGACCAAACAGAGAGATGGACGAAAGGTGTGAAACGTCTAGGGGATAATCCATAACTCCTAGTGAAAGACGATCCTGACCATTGGTATCCGCAAATGAATGTGACCATTCAAAGATCACTTTTCTATCTAAAGAAATCAATGGCCATTATTGTACGTTCAGCATGATTATTAGATTTTTCGCTCACCTACAATAAATCAATAGTATTAATTTCAGCATGACTTTCTCCCATTTCGCAGGCCAGCATGCATCGAAGTAAGTTTTGGCTGAACAAAACAAACCACACATCTGATGGGGTCCTATTTTTGGTGGGCCAATTTACAGCAACCAAGCGGAAATGTTGATTCCAGACCGTTGATTTCCGAAGTTGCATGTAAACCATAGAAAGTCTTCAACAATTCACAGCTACAATTATTATCAATTCGAGTTACGGATAATGACCCAAAAACAGTACCACCAAGATTAACAGTTTGGATCTTCAACCCATATCTCTATGTGGGCCTCACATAGCGACGCAGACTAGATGAACCTCCGTCGCGACGTACAAAAGAAGAACTCGAAATAGATACCACCGGCCCACGCCACGCCCACCACGTACAGAAAACCAACCAAGTTCGTTTTACCTCCGTCGCGTCACAGGAAGGAGCGTATGTCGCTACCCACTGGGACCCACATGCGAGAGTGGTCAGATAAATTGAACCGTCCATATTCTCCTTACTGTATCATATGAGCTATTCTCACATAATCACACTTTATTGATGATTCTAACCGTTGATTTCTAGAGTTGAAAGTGAGCCATTGAAAATCTTCTCTTCGTGGTTATAACTTCATCTACGGATAGTGATGGTCTCAATCATCCATTCACTGCAATTTTGTTAAGGTAGCCCATAGAACATAGAGTCCACAACATGGACGGTTCCGAATATCCGACCACTCAGCAAGTGGGCCCCAGGGGGCAACGACACACGCCAGAGGCAAAACGAACTCCACCCAGAAAAAAAAACAAAAACAAAAAACAAAACCGCCCACCCAATACCACTGATGTTCACACCAAAACCGCCATTCATGGATCAGGAAGCGGTTTCACCGTGCAGACAGCAAACCTGGAGGAAAATCCACGTTTAGGATTCTCACCTTCTTCATCCCAACACCCCTCATCGAAGTTCTGAGCATAGCTGAGAGGATCATATCTGAAACCACCTGGTTTTGCATGCCTGGTTTTGAAGAAAACAGCTCTCGTGAGCCTGCAACGCTCTCGCCCTTGTCTCTCTCTCTTTTGCCATGGAATCCTAAAGAGCTTGAAGTGGGACCAACATGAAAAAGGCCCATCATCTTCTTTCTCTAGTTCTCTCAGATATGTGGGTTTTTCCATGCCTTTCATATAGAAGCAGCTATGAAAGAGGGTAGATTTTATACCTTCTACTTTCTTTTGTGGTGAGGAATATTAAAAAAGAAGAAGAGAGAAATATTCCAGTGCTCTTGAGCACTATAAATGATAGTGCAACTAGTTGTATCAGTTCACTTGTAAAACTCACATTCAGTCGATCTGAACCGTTCATTGAGTCTTAAACATACATCTCATAGGCCACTTATAAAATTGTAATGATTGGGGGATTCTATTCTTCTTTGATTTTGACTTATTTTCTACATCCATCCGTTTTCAAAGCAATGGATGGATGGTTATGATTTACTTAAGAAGGTGATTCTTTAGAATCGTAAGCAATTAATGATGGGCCCTAACTAATAGATGGATCGAACTTTTCTGCTGGACCAGTCTTCTGTAAGTGATCTTACCGTTATAGTGAAGACCATTGATCAAAAAGTTCATATTTTTTAGATCGGTATACCATGCAATCCCATGATAGAACCTAATGAATGGTCTAGATCAATGGATCAGAGTCTATAAGTGTCCTAATGCAAGTTGGAGCACCATAACTTACTTCTTCTCTAAGAGCACCATAATTAAAAAGTGTTCATTTTGCGAGTCAGGAACCAGCGTGGGCCCACATACTGAATGATCTTATGATCGGAGCCGTCCATTTTGTGAATCTATGTTTTATGGCCCACCCTATGAAATTACTTTAAATGGGTGATTGTAAAAATCACAATCTGTGGATGAATTTGTAACATTGAACGGAAGATGTTCAACGGCTCACGTTCAACTCTAAAGATCAAAGGTTAAGATCATCATTGAAGGTTGAATCAAGGAAAAAGCAGCTAATTTACTCTAGCAATGAGAGTGCGGACGGTGAAAATTATCTAACCACTCAGCATGTGGGCCCTTTCGTGTGAGTGCACACGCTATATTATACGTCGCGACGGAGGCAAAACGAACTAATTCGAGTAGGTTAAAACGCTACACACGTCCTCACCGGAAAAATCTCCCCTTCGAAGAGAAGAGAAACGTGCGGGCTTTGTCGGTTATGAGTAAGGTGGACCCCACTGTGGAATGACCGCATGCAAACATCAGGAAGTTCGGTTCAAGGCGTGGGCTAGGCTTGTATTTTGAACGTGGACGAATAGCAACTTCTTTTAAAATGGGTGTGGCCGACCTCACCGGTCGACCAGACTTATAATTTTCTGTATGTTATCTTCTTCAGGGTGGGGGCCATCTTATCCACCGCTCAGATTTCACACATTTTTCTAAGGTTGGCACGTAATGCTGAGTTCAGAGGGCTCGTAGGGATTATAGAGAGCATGTATGAGCCATGGCGTCTGAAATAGGAGTGTGTGAATAGGCCAGTGATGTCACAGGACTCAGAAATAGAGAGAACATGATGATTGCTTTTAATAAAAAGGTTGTAAACAATACATGTAGATGGCTTGAAAATTTGCTCACTTAAGGTTGGATGTTCAATTACCCAAATACAAAAGAAATATTACCACAGAGTCGATTATCATTTTCTTAGCTTTTAGTTGTGGCTAGCATTCATTTTATCACAGGACTTTTGGCACTACTATTAGGGTTACGTAGGTGTCATTGCCATTTTTAAAATTATAGACAACCTCATCAATTTTTTCATTTATTAGATTTAGTTGGTTGCTGACCTTCTTTTGAGTGGTACTTATAAGCTTAATGTTCTTTTTCTTCATATTGAAAATGTGTATTTAATTAGGTTTGTTTTTCTCTCATAAGGTAGTTAGATGTTTTTTAGTTCTTATCTCTTCTTATGAGTTATGGCGTTCATTCTTACCCCATCTCATGAGTTGAGGCATTAATTAAACAGTGTGATAATCTTCTTGTCATTAGAAGTTTTCTAAAATCACTTAAAAGAGGCTCTACTTAATTTCACTCTCGCCTTTTATGGCAATTTAGTAAACTTCTTTAAGACTACTTAAATGGCATAAAACTATCTCATCATGGATAGATCATTTTAATCTATTCAAGTATCTACCTAACACTTTAACTTCAAGATTTTAATTGTATGATACATGACTCATAAAACAACGGACGATTGTAATGAATTGGCCCCGTTTAAAGGGTTAGGATCATCTGATCTACATAATTGTTGCACCATTGCTTGCTCTTAGTATGAATGAATGAATGGTTCAAATTGTTGATAAGTCACCCTGTGTGCCATTTAAAAGGTTTGGAAAACATTAGCAATCTGTTTACATGAAGGTGGACACATTAGTAAGACATTAACAAACTATATGCGCACGCGCGCACACATTGTTGAGTGTCAAATATTGCATATTTCTCCTCTTCTTTTTTTTTTTTTTTTTTTTTTTTTTTTTTTTTTTTTTTTTTTTTTTCTCTGGAAAGGTGTAGCCCAAAACTTGGGTCCCAACATCTATATATCAGAGGAAAAACAAAGATGTGAACAACCTAAACATTCGGGTGGGAATGCAACCAAATAGTAGGCTCCCTATCATTTCCTATACTCATTCCCCCCCCTCCCCCCCGGATACTCTCATTGAGCCAACATGTTTTTCCCTATTTATATCTTGGTTGTATGAACATGATAACACTTAATGGGTATATTTTATACATGTTTGTATTACAAGGTGAGTTTACGAGCTTAGATTGAAAAGAATATTAAAAGCATGAATTTGATGCTTAAGAATCACAATGACAATGGATAGATCTAAGGAGACCAAGATTAAAGATTTCAAGACCTCAATATTCAAAGAAACTAAATGGAGAAAGAAAGAAGTTAAAAGTGCAAAGTGCAAAAATTCAAAAAATTTAAACTTCACTGTTTATGTCATCGACCGCTGGTCGATGACATCGAAGCCAGTGTTCGATGACATCGAACACAGGTCGATGACATTGAAGAATTACGTGAAAATCAAGTCTGGTTGCTGGACAAATTAGATGCAGTTCTCAATAACATCATAGACCTGTTCGATTGTTCGAAGACCTGCTCGATGAAATCGAGATTTTTGTAGATTTTTTGAGCAACTCGCTGGAACACTCTGGACACATTCTTGATCACTCGAACACACTTCGATGATATCAAAGGACTGTTCGATGACATCGAAGGGATGTTCGATGACATGAAGAGTTACGTTCGATGACATCGAAGGCGTTACGTAAAGTGCATAAATTTGAAGTGGTTTTCAGAGACAGTTGGACAAAGGCTCCTTATTTATTTTTAATGCTTTCTTTTAGGGTTTTAGATCCAATCATGTCAATGGTTGACTAAACCTTTTAGCTAGGGTTAAGAGGTGAAGCTTGTAGCGTGTTGGGATGATTTTCATGCTTTGATTCTTATTTTTGTTGAATCTCATTAATTTCTAGTTTGATATTAAAGGAATATTTTCAGTTTTTTTATGATTTATTGTGACTCAAAATTACAATAGATGTTGTGATAACTTTGAATATCTTCTTTTCCTATTTCTGAGATTGTGAGATTTGTAAATCCTGTTGTTCACCATCGTCTCCTAGGCATGGTAGGATGATGGAATCCATTTCAATTATCACAATACTCATTCATTGAGGACTAGATTAATGAAAAGTTCAGAGATATGATTTAATTACTTCATCTTCCAATTGGATAGAATATGACTCCAATCCAATTGTCTCTTGAATCAAGGTGAGGTAGCATCTTGATAGCTATAAGTAGATCCTTGGCACTCTAGTTCTCACCTTTCAATTGATAGTTTTAAGCAATATTATTCACAATTACTATCTTTTATTTTAGATTTAGATTTAGATATTCTTCTAGTTCTAGTTATTTTCAAAATACGTATAAGATTAGGCCCTATGGATTCGACCTTGGTCTTGTCGAGTTATTACTACATCGAGACCCTACACTTTGGGTTGTAAATACACATAATATATATCTAATACATATTAGAGATATACTGGCCCAGGTTATAGTAGTCCAAATTCATCGTAAAATTATTTAGGCTTTTATATAAAAGCATAAGCTCATCCTAAGGCTTAAGGCTTAAAAGCCATATCTAAACTTGACCCAAATACATGTCCATCCAAAAGTCAAGGTCTTGGGCCAGCCCATTAACTGCCCTATTAAAAAAAAAAAAGGAGATTTTTTTTTTTTTTTTCTTCTTCTTTTTAAGCTTCTCTAGATTCATGGAAAGAAAATGAAAGAGAACATTGTTTCTCATGAAAACCACTTTTTATTGTTTATGAGGCTTTTCTTTGTGGCAATTTGTGAGAAACACCACTTCTCATTTTTTAACTTCAGTATGAATGATGACCGCACTAGCGGGTCATCTCACTTCTGCTTTTTTTTTTTTTTCTCTTTCCATAAATGGGCGTGGAATTGACTCAGATGAGATAATGCACACAATTTAGAGTCGTTATATCGGCCAATGAAAGGTTAAAATCTATAGCTAACTAAAAACTATAGAATTGCTTGAAGAGTTAGAGAATTGAAGGTCCTCCGGCTCAAGTGACTCTTACAATTAGCTTACGGTTAAAGATTCTAAGTGCTAGAAACGGAAGAGGTTAAACACCATTTTTCATTTGCACGATGTGCGGTCTCTACTTTATAAAATTTTAAATTTTTCAGAGATCTAAATGAGCTCTAGAAAGAACTATATCTGGGGTCCAAATGGACAAATGCTAGAGTAAAAATAAAAATAAAAATAAATAAAGAAAAAGGAAATAAGTAGTAATAGAAATGCATGATCGAATATGTAGACAGGAATGCGAGCTTAATTTGAGATGTTAGAAGGAGAATGAAAAACCAAACACTCTTTTATTAAAGAGATGATCGGGTTTCCCGACTTCAACTCTACTCATAGACTTCAATGAACTTCTTTTTTGATGATTTTCTCTCTTTTGAATCTACCAGCCAGCAGCCCCGTGGAGGGAATATGTAGGAATCAAATTCCCAACAATTCTGTTAGGCTAATTTGAACCATTGGTTCGCTATGGGAGGTCCAGAAAATCCTTTCCATATTTTTTGTTTGGGTGAATGATGCTTCTCCAGGTCAAGACGAGGTTGATTATGAAGTTCAGCTAAAATTGATTAGTTTCTCTCATTATGGGTGAGTGTTTACAGATATCCCTCTTTGGCAAAGGTGTGCAACTGAATGCTAAAGTGAGTGGGCACTCCATCATCCTGGTTAGGCATGAAAGTAGGTCTAGTCTATTCGCACCAAAGTGTCATTATCAAAAGCTCGTTTAGCTAAAGAACAACTCGAGTGTCTCCTAAGGGTTGAAAAAATATTGTGATTTATATATACGCTTTCTGCGTCATTACATAATCTTTTCACATCGTGATTGACAATATATATTGAGTTTGTTTCCAAATCTGAATTTTGGTGTGTTAGCGCCCCTATGCTTTCTTGAACTTTAAGGTGATCTACCTAATACTTTTTTTTTAAAAAAATAAAAATAAAAATCTAAAAAGTAGTTCTCGATGTTGCACAATCCCATAGGATTGGCTTTAAGACTAGTCGTTTAAAATGAGTAGTTGTTCTATCCTTTTTGTGACTTCACGGACCTATTGCACTGCAGTTACTTATGCTTGTCAAGTGTCCCATATTGAAGTAACTTGAATTGTGCTACTCAGCTTTTGGACTTTAAGCTTCAGAATTATAATAAACTTTTCAACGGCTTGAGTTACAGTTTCCCTGACCTGAATAGGTAAGCTTGATTTCCAAGGTAACAGGACTGACACTAAGAGTTCAGGCCGATTGCCCCATATTCCACTTGTGATTTCAGAAATAACTAATAACTTGAAAGAGCCCAAAACCATTTAATGTTGTTTCCAGTGCATCAAATACCTACACATTTTGCATTTTTGGAAATTTTTTTTTTTTTTAAGTTTTTTTTTTTTTTGGGTAAATAAGTCTCACTTGTAGAATAACATTCCATGGGGATTTTATTGTGGCAGTTTTTGAATATTTTTCTAAACTGTTTATTTTGAAAATATCACTCCGATATCGTGGAGAGGCGACCTCAGTCTGTTTTTTTTTTTTTTTTTCATCATTTGTTTTTTAAAATTTGAATAAAATCAGACTTATCATCTCATCTCCACTTGGGGATTCAATTGGGGATAATCAAAGTCGGTTTTTTTATATATAATTTTTGAAAAAAAAAATCTGATCTATCATTTTGCAATTCAACAATTGCAATTGAGATTGGATTTTACTGAAAAATATTTTTGTATTTTTTTGGAATATATCCAATCCACGATTTCACTATATGGCAATTATGATCAGGATCGATCACACACACACACACACACACACACACACACACACACACACACACACACTTACTTTGGAATAAGGTCTAGTCCGTTGTCTCGCGATCTGATGGTTACAATCGAGACAGGCTATTATTGAAAAATATTTTTTAAATTTTATGAAAAGATCTAATCCATCCACCCATGATCCAAACACGATCAAGATTGATTTTTATTTGGGGACTATCCTGTTGCACAACATCATATTGATGTTAATTTTAGATATTTAATTTCAAAGTGTGAATTCCAAATTTGATTGGATGTCCCAAACTCTTAGGCCATTGTTGGTATTGTCAAGGGAGCTTTAGTATGTATAAGGAGTAAGCTTTAGTAGGAAGATTGAAAAGTTGGAGTAGCGAGCGAGAAACTTGCCTAAGTAGTGGATTGAGGTTGTGGTTCACGCGTGCCTCAAGGAAGGGTCTGTGGTTGGAGTGATGTACAATTTTATTTTTTTTTGATATTTTGTTGTTATTTATATACATGCGTATACCCATTTTTGTATTGTTTTAAAAAGAGAAAAATGCATCTATTTAAGAAGATGAAATGAAAAAGAAAATTGTAACAAATTGGCCCCATTTAAAGGGTTAGGATAATCCGATAGGCATGCTTTGTAGAGTACTATGACTTGCTCCTAGTTGTGTGAATGAATGAATAGTTCAGTGTGATGATAGGTCACCCTGTGTTGTTTAGAAGTTTTAGAGACGTTGATAATATCTCAAAGAAGGTTGGGAACACCCAATATGTCAATGAAGGAACACCAACAGAGAGAGAGAGAGAGAGAGAGAGAGAGAGAGAGAGAGAGAGAGAGAGAGAGAGAGAGAGAGAGAGAGAGAGAGAGAGAGAGAGAGAGAGAGAGAGAGAGAGAGAGAGAGAGAGAGAGAGAGATGTAAACATGTGTGCATGCCCGCACACATATAATACGTACTTCTATAATGCATGTTATAGATATATGTGCCAGACTGGAATAGCCCAAGCTCATGGTAAATTTGTTCGAGCTTCCATATCTAAGCATTGCTCATCATAAGGATTTAAAAGGCATATCCAAACCTGGCTCAAATGCCTATCCAACCCAAATGCCCAAGGGCCTAGATCACCAACCTATTAAATCTTCTACTCAGAAAGGTGGTTTTATTTTAGGGCTTTGTTTAAATTCATAAAAAGAAATAAAAACACCATTTTCATGAAACTTTCTTTTTGTTGTTTGGAAAACTTTTCTTTATAGAAAATACCATTTCTCATTTTTATCTTCGTTAACCTTCACATCTAAGAAATTCATTTTCCAACAATGTAAGTAAGTAAAATAGGCTATACAAGAGTTAATCTCAAATGTGCGGCCATCTATCTTTGATTGTCTCACATGTGCAACATGTGTTGATAGATGTGTCAAATGAGCAATTATTCAACTTTGGGTATGCCTCAACCACATGTGCCCATGTGTCACATATGTTACCATTTATCTTCTCTAGCACGCCATAGGTATAAAGCATCTCACATATGTTAATATGCCACATGTGACCCTATTCAACTTCCCTCATGCCCCATATGTACTAATAATGATCCACATGCATGTACCGACATTCATCTTCACTTGCGCCCCGCATGTGCAAAGGATTTTACATGTGCCAATATGTCATGCGAGTCCATCTTCAATCACTTCAAACATGTCACATGCACCAATGGTGCCAATGTGCACAAGCACTTCCATCTAGCTCCAAGCGTCTACGTGATAAATGCACCAATGCATGTCTATGTCTTGTCTTGTGCATTGGTGCATGTCAGCATGTGTACAAGCACTGCCATTTAGCTTCAAGCATCTAATTGTGGAACGTCCCAATGTATGTCTTTTGTTAGAATGCAACCATATGGCTTCAAGTACCCAGTAAAGGAGAAGCGGTCCTTTCAGATGTATTATTCACGGGAGATGTAGCTCATTCTTATCTCTCCTGTATTAGAGTTTTTTTTCTTAATTTATTTTCTTTTGAGACAAGGGTTATATGGATGTTTTGCTTGTTATAATTTTAATATAAATAATATAAAGATTGAAGGTACTACACATCTCTTCTTTCTCTCCTCATTCGAACTATCAACAATACTTATTACATGTGAATATTTAACTTTGACGGCATATAAATAATGCAAATGTCAATATCGTTCTTCATACATGGCACATGTAATGATCTAATGTATGATAGTGACTATGTAAAATATTTTGGAAGATTTGTTTTTTGCTAAATAATATTTTTTAAATGATTAAAAAAGAGAAAGAAAGAAAGTTTTCTTTCTCATAATTTCTCCCAAACATGGAAAATAAAATATACCAATAAATAATATTTCCTTTCATATGGTTTTATTTATTTATTATATATGAACTTTGAACTATGGTTTAAAATAATATGTCTTGTTGGACAACAATAAAATACATGAGACCATAGCCATTGGATCCGTGGGCATGTTGGTTGATCCAAACTGTTCACAAGATATATCTTTTTTTTTAATTGTTTTTTATTTTTTTTATTTTTAAACACACGACACCTGCTACACACCTACGCACATAGAAGTGGGATTTCACTACCTATGGGTTTCGAACCCAAGACCTCATGTTGTAACTCGTCAGAGTCTATCACTCACTGTGAAGATGCATGTCACTGTGAATAGAGAATTACAAATAATGCAACTGTCAGTTCACGATACTTTAGCACTTTAATTATTTAAACTTTTCTGCAGAATATGAACCATGTCCTTGACCTTTGCTAAGTAGGCCCATGTATTCGATGGTCTAGGATTTTCAATCTTGAATATTTTCACGCAGCCACTCTTATAGTTATGTTTTGTCAAATCAAGGGTTTGGATCACTGAATATTCCCCAAATCTGACGGCTACAATGCCGATGTATTCTGTAGCAACACGTCGGGAAGTATTTGACCAGACGAACGCAGATTGCCTGGTGCATATCCCCAGTGGCACGACTCTGTGGGGTCCACCGTGATGTTTATGTGTTATCCACACCGTCCATCTGTTTTTTCAGATAATCTTAGGGTATAGGGCCACGGAAATTTCGGATCCAAACTCAAATAAACCCACAACAGGAAACAGTGGGAGTTGAACGGCTACCGTTGAAAACTTTTTAGGGCCACGGAAGTTTCGGATCAAGCTGATATTTGTTTTTTTTTTTTTTTTTTGCCTTCATCAAAGTCTCTGTAACCTTATGAGCAAGTTGGATGGAAAATAAATATCATGGCGTGCCTTAAAAAGGTTTGAATGGTAGGTGTCATTATCCCTACTAATTCCTATTGCGTGGTCCACTTTAGCTTTGTTCTATACTCAGTTTTCATCTTATACCTAAAATAATCTCGAAAAATGGATGGACGGCGTGGATGAAACAAAAACATCACTGTGGCCCCCACAGAGTCGTGCCATTAGGGGTTTCCCCGGTGACCGGGTCACCAAGCAGTCCACGTCCTGGCGAAATTCAGTTTGGAATGCTCTGGAATGCGAGTAAGATTTTAAGCTCTACTCTACCCGCGCACGTACCAGCATGGCTTGTTTGTATGGGATCCGACCCGTTCATCAGTTGATTCCTCCCGGATAATTCTCTAATCTCGTCAAAATTGAGCCGTTCAAACCATAAATTGGTTTCCATCTACACGATGAAACTTGGACCGTTGGTCAATTATTTATAGCCATCAGTTTTCTTTTCATGGATAACTAAGCCATACGATGGCCGCAAGAGGCTAATTTTCAGGCCACGATAAAAACACTGTGGGTCCCATCACATGAACTTTTCAGATCTCTCACACGAGTGACATGTAGGCACGTGTAGGAGAATTGGTACTCTCTCACATTTGCGTGATGCAAATCTCGCTTTGGTTTTGCTTTTGTCGCTTCCAAACGCGAAGTGAATCTTTGATTTATGATGGAGTTTGGACTGTGAGCTGTGACCCGAAATCATAACAAGTGGGAATGAGTGACGTAACTGGCAGAGATATATCGCGTGTGTACTCTGTACAAATATACCGCACAATCATATGATTGATCTAGACCGTTGATATAGAAGATCCAACCATAGATAGTTTTTATTATAAAGATATTCCACATCAGAGATCTCATTGTCTGTACAGAGTGACTTAGAAACAACGGTCCAATAAAAGCATTTTCTAACTCACCTAAGCATGAACGGTGATGATCTATCATTTATAATGGGCTAGCCTCTAGGGGAGCCTTGCTACCGGACCTAGACAATGGTTAGGAATAAATCAATCCGATGTATTCATCAGGTGGACCACTACAATAATTGGCCGTTCTTTGTTTTCTGCTGTGCTACGCACTGTATGGATGGATCTTTCTGATTTTTGCACTGAATAATTTTCAAAGTGGGGCCTATCTTTTCATCGGCTTGGATGCTTTATGCACATGATGTGCGGGCCGCATGCGTCTTGATGGACGGTGATCTTATGGTCTATTGAGATGGATGTAGACATTCCTGGGAGGGGTATTGTGTACCACCCATTTCACCGTCCAATCTCTTGTACATGCTTGGCTGAGCGATCAGCTCGGGAAGACTGCTGTGTTAGTTTACCACCGTTTTAAAATGATGGTGATTCATCTTGATCGCATCCGGACCATCTAAATTGTGGGGCACATTATGGGTGGGAAGTATGTTCAAAATGAAGCTGATCAAGAGATCCTATTCATCCAATCGATGGATATCAATGGATGGTTAAAAGTAAATTAATGAGTGGCCCAAATTCCAAGTGAAAATCAGATGGTTACTGTAACTTTCTCAGGTGTAAGTTTCGGTTATGCTCTATCAAGAACTGGGTCAGCGATTTGGATGGACTAGATTGCCGAAAACTAGCTCATGTGTATGGTTAAAGAGTCAATGCCGTTTTCAAAATGGTGGTTAACTCATACAGGAATCTATCTCATTCTAAAATGCGTGCACATGATCGAGCCGTGGAAACTAGGCTTTCGTGGAGTTTAATCAGGTAGGTAGTAACTATGCTGTGATGCCCGATCGAGTAAAACTAGGGTTTTGTTTGGCTTGGCCCAACAACTAAAGAGTGGTGTCCCACCTTTTATTGATCCAAACCGTTCATATGTTGGGACCCACAAAGCTGTAAGCTTGTGATCAAAAGGATACTCTCCATGGACCAACGTAACCCATTCAATTGTTCGGTCCTAAATGGTCAGAGAAAAAATGATATAGCTAATGGTTGACATTTAGTGGGAGGAAGTCCACTAACAAAGTGTAATAAGTTTGTAAGATGGCAATCCATAATGGCCCACCACAATAACAATTTTCATTGAAGAAAAAGTTCTTAACATATAATCCCTTCTCTTTTTTGCTATATGTTAAATAATACTTGTAGACACCCCATCAGGGCTACATCTTGAAAAGGTTAAGGCCGTTCAGGAACCATGATCATACTCAACCAAACCAAAGCCCCTAAAATCCAAATCCGTAATCCAAAACCACGATCCAAACCATTCATTACATGTGCAACCCTGTCTATGCCCCATACTATGGCCCAGATCATCATTATCCAAGTCGAAATCTATTTTTCTGAGCTGAAAAATTCAAAAGGAGACTTCCGGGTGAACCCGCACAATGTACAAGGTTCGCATGCATGAAATCGGCTCGAACTGAGCCCAAGCGGTAGTTTGACTGCCGCCTGCAGTACTTCAAGTGCCTCCGCTCGTGGGTCGCGTGCGGATAGCTGTCCCAGCGTCCAAAAGTCAACTTTCTTGCAAAATTATCCTCCCAAATTTCACTATTTACCTTTTTACCGCCCCTCATGACTAATGAGAGAGTGTCATGTGACATTCCTCTCTCCATAATCAATCATAACTTGCCACCTCACCTTTTACCCCTCTCAAAATCAGAATTTACAGTAATGCCATTGGAGAAGACTATAAATAGCCCTCTCCTCTTCACATTTGAGAAAAAAAAAAGAGGGATTCTATTCTCATCCAAGGGAGAGAAAGTGATGAAGAGAGAGTGAGAGAGTGAGGAAGAGAGTGAAGAAAAGGGAAGAAGCTCCCAAGCCTTCAAAGATCTGATCCTTCTAGTCACCCCTCAGCCTTTCTCTCAACCTTTTCAATCCATAAGCTCAGCCCAGATCTGATCATGGTCCGTTTTATGTCTTAGCCTACTCAAGATCAAGCCAAAGATCTATTTTACATACAAGCATTCATCATGACATCTATTCCCTTCTCAACCCCCCTGCTTCTCTAGATTTTCAGTGAACGTATGCTCTGTGACTTGCGGTACACCGGATCCTATCACATCAGAAATTTCTAAGGATCTAATCCATCTTTTCTTTACCTTTTTTTTACATAGACATCATCACATCCGCTCTCTAGACATATAGTTGGACGTATGCTCTATGACTTGCCGAAATCTCGAATCTTTCCACATCAGAAATTCAAGTGTGTGCCTAGTCCCATCACGCCCACAGCATCCATCATCTCTTGAGATTGTTTTATCACACTGAGTAGAGACCGTACATTTGTACGGATAGAGAGGGTGCCTAACACCTTCCCTCTTTGTAACCGAGATCCCTTGCCCTGAATTCCGGATCACAGACCAGGAGTCAATCTAAGGTAGGGAAGTCCCTAAATTTTCTTCACCTGGCGTATTTTGTGGTTCTAGCCGACCGCGGGATTACAAGATTTTTCGGCTAGTAGTGACTCCAATATCCATAATCAGCTTATCCCCCCCCCAATCAAACAAGGAATACAAAATCAGTGTGGGCGCCGATTTTTCAGTGTCTACAGAATGGCGACTCCACTTGGGATTTATTTGCAAGAACACAGTAGCTGAGATTCGACTCGAAAATGTGTGGTACTCTAATATCAAAGGATATCATCATTTGCATTCATACAGAAAAGACAACAAAAAAATAAAAATCTTTTGGCTTATCCTTGTTTAGGCACAGATCAAAATCATGACTACTCGAACTCGTGCAGCCATGACTTTTCAAACCTCTCATGAAGAAGAGCCGGCAGCTCAACCAACTCCCGAGGCCTCAGTACCCACACCCGCACCCGCACCTACACCCGCATTACCACCAGTAGTCCAGGAAAATCCCCAAACCAATGCAACCACCCAAGAGCTGCTCCTTCAAACAATGCAAGAATTACTACTTCGCTTGGTACCAAATCCCTCTCCAAATACACAAGTAACTCAGCCTAGTGTACAGAATAGTTCACTCCCATAAACTCCCTTTGCCTTCTCTCTCATTCCTCCAGCAAATCCCGTACTCCCTCTTCCGGAGGAATCAGCACCATAACAACAGCAACCAGTAAACGGGAGCAACCCTCCCGCACATCCTTACTCAACACATCATAATAATCAGGCTACAACACAGGCTCCTCCTAACGGGAACCATCGACAAGAACTGGCGGATGCCCACGAAGGGGGCCAGTTTCAAGTCCATTTCACTCCCCCTAACGGGAGTAACATTCCGGAGTTGGCAGATACCCCAGGCGGGAGCCACTCCCGAACTTCACACCCTCCTCCGAAAGGGAGCAGTGTTCAATTCCGGCCACTTCCCGTTAATGGGAGTCCATCTTCTTTCCAACAACACCCCATCATCGATTCATATGAAGAAGAAGCAGCACAAGCCCTACAGCAAGGGGCAAGATACCTACTGCAAGGTAAGTTAGAGATTGAAAAACTACGAGAGCAATTACAAATGGTGTAAAGCCAGCTCTAAAAACAGCAAGGAGTGGATCACCCATCCACCAAGTTCAGGGATCTTTGTCCCTTCCCAGACGCCTGAGTACCTCCAAATTTCGAGGTACCAAAATTCAAAAGGTATGACGGTAGTGGGTGTCCCACAGCACACCTGAAAGCGTTTTGCAGGAAACTCAATGCGATAGGAGGGAGTGATGGAGCCTTGATACGACTCTTCTAGAAATCCCTCAAAGGCGATGCTTTGGATTGGTATACCTCTTTGGACAGCCATCAAATTAAAACCTGGGAAAAGCTCTCTTAGGCGTTCATTGACAGGTTCTCATACAACCTGAATATGGGTCCAAGAAGGTCCGACTTGGCTGCTTTGAGACAGAAAAATGACGAATCCTTGTCAGCATACGTAGTGCGATGGCGAGCCTTGGCAGCTCGGATGAGAAACCCCATCGATGACGAAGAACAGATATCCATGATTGTATACTCGGCAAATCCTAACATTTCAGGATATCTAATCTTGTATCCATACGTAAACTTTTCTCAACTCATCCGAGCTGGAGAACAAGTCAAGGTGGGGATCCGAGCCAGAACCATTTCTCCATGGCCACATCAGACCCCTGCAAACAAACGAAATAAAGTAGAAGGAAAACCTGTCGGTTATGGAAATGGAAACGGCACGGCTCCTGCGCAATGCACTAAAGAAGTTAACAACATTGTTGCTAACACTCAAGGCAGCCAATATGCTCCACAACAGGAGTCATAACCAAACAGGTAGCATCAATCACACCAAGCCCAACAGGGATATCAGGGGCAGTCGTCTCAACAATAGCAACAACAGCCTAGGAGAAATGCGTCAGGCACATTCAAACAGGCAATGTTAGGAAGGAAGTTCACCCCTTTAGCACAAACATACAGTCAGATTCTGACAATGCTAATGCAAAAGCAACTCCTGACACCTCTTCAACCTCGACTTCCTCCCAACCCCTTGCCACTGGTTACAATGAAAATCAATACTGTGCATATCACCAGGCTCCTAGCCATCTGACGGACCGCTGCTTCGCCCTGAAACATGCGGTTCAAGATTTGATCGAAAGCCACAAGATCGTAATCACCCCACAAGCTAACAATACAGCTCAGGCCAATATTCTCCAAAATCCTCTACCATCGCACCAAACAGGACCCAACACATCTGACAAATTTACTGTCAACCACATTGAAGGAGGGCAACCCAGGTACTCTTCCCCACATCATTCCATACAAGCAATCATGCCAGACACGACAAACCGGGCATGGGGATACCAACAGGCACCATCGCCTGGGCCACAGATATTCCCCTAAGCAGCGCCAGCCATTCAACCCCTTGTCTTTATAGAAGCAACACCATCAACACCGGCTCTCGTGACCCTTGAAGCCGCACCCAACAGGTCACACTTGCAGCATATCTCTCAAGAGACACACCTCGCATATCCAAAAAGGTCGAATTCTGAACCCGTCATTCTTCCAAAAGGTCTCCCCGATCTATCTTAGCTGACTTTGTAAGGGGCATCCCCGGTTCAAGACCCCAAATGCCTGATGCCCCACCAACTAGCACACGGCTAGAGGGCCTCTCTCACGTATCAAAGGGTGGGAGAAGACGTCAATGCTAAAACCTGTCAAAATCCGATAACATCTCAAGAGAAATCATCGAGTCTTCCACAAACTGTCACTCAGCCGCAGGAACCCCTGATATATCTGGAAAAGAGGGCAGTTCCATCCTACAACCCGAAGGCAGTCCCATGGCATTACCCACAATGTGCCAAAATGGGTAACAATGGGAGGTATTTTAGAAGAGATAACCAAAACTCAAAAGAAACCGGGAGAGTTTTGTTGGGAACCACTTGCAAAACCGACGCTGCTTATGACATAGCAGCCCAACTCAAAACTATTCCCGCCCAAATATCCATTTGGGAGCTCCTATGCACTTACAAAGACTCTGAATGATGCACATATCTCTCCTAACGTACCTCCCGAAATGGTGGCAAGTATGATTGGAAAACTCCTCGCACCGCGAGTCATTACTTTCTCTAATAATGAATTACCACCTGAGGGACACAAGCAAGGGCGCTCATTGAACATAGTGGCCCGCCACAAAAGTTTTAAAGTCCCACTTGTGCTCATTGATAATGGATCTAGCCTAAATGTTTGCCCTCTAAGGACTGCTGAACGGTTAGGGATAGAATCATCCTCTTTTAGGCCCAGCACCATGAGTGTCAGAGCCTTCGATAATTTCCGAAGGCAAGTTGAGGCAGAAATTGACATTGAGCTACAAATTGGCCTAGACCTGACCCTTGTCACATTTCAGATCATTGATATCCCTGCCTCGTTTAACCTTCTGTTGGGGCGGCCATGGCTCCATGCTGTTGGAGCCATTCCCTCAACCCTTCATCAAAGGGTCAAGTTCCCTTCAAAAAATTGAATCATCTCAGTATTGGCCGAGCCGAAAACTGTCTTGCCGGTAACGGTTAATATCCCAGAAACTGACATTCCTGTGATCGACATCCAACATACATAGGGCGATGTATCATATCACAGCTTCAAATTCGAAGTTGTAAATTCAATCACTAATCCTCTCCCTCTCACTGCTGAACATGTCATTTCCCCCGCCGAACGATTAATCTGGAACTACCGTACTGAGTTCCATGAAAAAGGTATAGTAGTATAATCGGCATGTACTAACATACAGAAACAAGGACTGGGATTTCAACCAACACCGGAAGGTCAAGTTGAAAAGTCCAATCAGAGACAACCATTTAGATGCACACCCATCGAGTTCATCAGGGATGAGATAGTTTATGAAAACTCAGTGATTCCCCTTGAGGACCACCTCCAAAAGCTCAAACCCTCAGATCATTCCGACCCAGAGTCTGTCTGGCCACCCATAAGATGGGATAAGATTCTTGAGGCAGCAAAAATAAATCTGACATAAGGGGCAGAACCTCCAGATCCACCACAAAAGGCAAGGGGCACGAAAATAGGTCCACCCATGTGGGATCCAGAACCGGAGAGGCCTCTTGAAAAGGATGCAGGCAAACCCAGAGAAACACTCATTCCCGCACACAATCAAGGGAACACGTTCCTGACACCAGCCCAGCAGCACAAGGAGCAGAAGCAGCCCATTCATTGGATTGACAAGGGGAAATGACCTGCCCTTGACTGGACAGACATCAAGGTCCCATCGCAGGACCAATCAGAGGAACTAGAAGAATTCCAGCTCTTGGGTGAAGAAGTCGAATCAGATTCCGACTCTGAACCTAGCCCAGGAGACATCATGGTCATCAAAGCAGGTGACCCACAGGAAAACACAGATCTGGACAGCTGGATTGGAAAAATAGAGGAATCACCATGGACAGCAGTCCCCCTAACAATCGAATCAGTCGGTGAATCCTCTGTGGATGCCGACCTAAAAAAAAAACGCCGATGTAAATAGCAGTTGGTACCCCGGACTAGGACAAGACTAGTCTTGGTTCGCAACACCGTCCTGTTCGGGACCTCCAGGCGATACAAAAAAATCAAAAAATTTTCAAAACACAAAAACATCATATATTCTTAAAAGTATAAAAAAATCAGATATTTCTCAAAATCATAAAACATTAGAAAATCCTTAAAACATAAAAATAACAGAAAAGCTTTCAAAAATCACTGTGCCAAACATCTCACACAACCGCAGAAGTTTGAGGTCGACTCGTATGATTTCAATCTCGAGTTAGACTTCGAACTCATGGGTTTGGATGAAGCCCCGGATGAGGGAAATGATGATACAACTCTCGAATTTGAGGACTCCCTTGAAAAATTCAAAAAGAAAGCCAATGTTGTGGCAGATGATTTCGAAATTGTAAACTTAGGGTCAACGGAACTCTCTAGAGAGGTGCGCCTCGGACGATCGCTGTCTCCGGATTACAAGTAGAGGATGATGGAGTTTTTGAAACCAAGGTTGTCCAACTTTGCTTTCTCATACGAGGACATGCATGGGCTTGATGAAGATCTGGTGGTGCACCATCTACTGACAAAGCCAGACATGAACCAGTCAAACAAAAGCTGCGGAGAATGAAGCCCGAATGGGCCCTAAAGGTCTATGATGAAGTCATCAAGCAATACAATACGGGATTTCTGGTAGTCTCCAACTACTCAGAATGGCTCGTAAATATCGTACCAGTTTCGAAGAAGGATGGGAAAGTCAGAATGTGTATCGATTTTAGAGATCTCAACAAAGTAAGTCCTAAGGACGACTTCCCTCTGCCTCACATCGACACACTGGTAGATAATACAGCTGGACACAAGATCTTCTCTTTCATGGACGGATTCTCCGGATACAATCAGATTAAAATGTCCATCGAAGATCGCGAGAAGACCTCCTTCATCACATCATGGGGAACTTTCTGCTACTGAGTCATGCCTTTCGGATTGAAGAATGCAGGAGCTACATATCAGCGAGCCATGACTGCCTTATTCCATGACATGATAAACAAGGAAATGGAAGTCTATGTGGACAACATGATTGTCAAGTCTCGCACAATCGAAAGACATTTCGAAGATCTCAAGAAGCTTTTCGACAGGCTAAAAAAGTTCAAGCTTCGACTCAACCCGTAAAAATGTGTCTTCGGGGCAATCAGGGGCAAACTGTTGGGCTTCATCGTCAGTGAAGATGGTATTCGTGTAGATGAAACTAAGACCAAGGCAATCATTGAAATGCCACCACCCAAGATCGAAAAAGAAATTCAAGGCTTCCTCGGGCGGATCCAGTACATCAGCAGGTTCATTGCGCAGCTCACTCCGGTCTGTGAGCCCATATTCAAGCTCCTGCAGAAGAGTTCGCCAAAAGAATGGAATGACAACTGTCAAAGGGCCTTCGAAAAAATCAAAGGGTACCTGTTAAACCCTCCAGTACTAATGCCACTTATTCCAGGAAGGCCATTACTGTTATACGTCTCCGTCATAGCAGAAGCAATTGGATGTGTTCTTGGCTAACATGATGACACAGGAAGAAAAGAGCAGGCGATCTACTATCTGAGTAGACGGTTCACGAGCTATGAAGCCAAATACTCCAGCTTAGAGAAAACGTGTCTCGCCCTAGTCTGGGCAACACAGCGGTTGCGACAATACATGATTGCTCACCTAGTCCTTCTGCTCACTCGCATGGACCCATTGAAGTACTTGTTCGAGAAACCAGCATTAATGGGTAGGATTACAAAATGGCAATTATTGCTTTCTAAGTTTGATATCACCTATGTCACTTAAAAGGCAATCAAGGGGCAAGCACTGGCCGATCATCTAGGCGCACATTCCCTGCCCGACTACCAGCCGTTAAAGACCTTCTTCCCTGATGAGGACATTCTCCTAATCAAGGAAGGAGAGGAAAGAAAGGCAGGAGAATGGATGCTCTTCTTGGACGAAGCTGCAAATGCGAAAGGAAGTTGAGTAGGCGCCATACTCTACTCTCCCGAAGACGTCCCAGTTCCCATATCCAGAAGACTAACGTTCCAGTGCACTAACAACGTAGCAGAATACGAAGCATGTATCACCGGTCTAAGAGAAGCCATAGTCCTTAATGTAAAGAAATTACAGGTTTTCGGGGACTCACAGCTCATCATCAATCAGACAAACGGTGACTGGAAGACCAAAGACGAGAAGCTAATCCCATATCATGTCTATCTGGAGAATTTAATCGAAGAGTTCGAGGAGATCACTTTCTCTTACATGCTCCGAGTGAAGAATCAATTTGCAGACGCTTTGGCCACCCTCGCCTTAATGCTGGAAATCTCAAAAGGAGTTGCTGAATGGGAACTCACCGTCGAACTTCAGGAGGAACCCGCATTCTGCCTACAGATCAATGAAGCTAACATTCCCTCAAACGACCGACCGTGGTACACAGACATCAAGGAATATCTTGAGCACCAGAAGTACCCAGAAGGAGCAACTCTAACAGATCGTCGCACCATACAACGGTTGACAGCACAATTTGTAATTACCGGCGACATCTTTTACAAGCGATCCTTCAATCAAGTCCTCGTTGCGTGGATGAAACGGAAGCTACTCATGTCATTTCAGAAATCCACAAAGGACTATATGGCTCGCACATGAATGGGCACATGATGACGAAAAAGATCTTGTGACTTGACTACTATTGGCTCACAATGGAGACAGATTGCTGCAAGCATGTCAGGAAATGTTTCAAGTGTCAAGAACATGCAAACCAGATCCATGCCCCTACATCAGAACTTTATAACCTGACATCCCCATGACCCTTTTCTGTATGGGGGCTAGATATCATCGACAAAATCAGCCGTAAAGCTTCAAATGGGCATGAGTACATCTTAGTAGTAGTAGACTACTTCACCAAGTGGATAGAGGTAGTATCCTACACCACCATCGCAACATCTCATATGGTAAAGTTTATGAAGAACAACATCATCAGCCGTTACGGGGTCCCTCAGGCCATCATTACTGACAAACGGAACTCCGTTCGTCAATAAAAGGATGAGCGATTTCCTCGACAAATTCAAGATTCAGCGCCATCGATCAAGCCCCCATCGTCCCCAGATGAATGGTGGGGTTGAAGCGGCCAACAAGACTATCATTCGAATCCTGGAGAAAATGGTGAAAACATATTGCGACTGGTCAGAGATGCTTCTCTACGCACTTTGGGCCTATCGGACGTCTGTACGATCTGCTACGGGCGCGACTCCATGTGAGCTTACATACGGAATGAAGGCGGTACTACCAGTTGAGGTCGAAATTCCATCACTGCGGATATTGCTAGAAAGCGAAATCGAGGAAGGCGAGTGACAGCAAGCAAGGTTCGATCAACTGCATCTGGCAGATGAAAAACGAACACGGGCGATAAGCTACTCCCAATGTTATCAGAGTCGCTCGGGCCTATAATAAAAGAGTCCGCAAAAGAAGCTTTAAAATCGGCGACATGGTCATGAAGCGTATTTTGCCACCGCGCCTACCTGATTCCAGAGGAAAGTTCAAACCCTCGTGGGAAGGACCACTGATCATCCGAGAAGTGCTCCCAGGAGGTGCCCTCCTGCTCACCAGTCTGAAGGGAGACGATCTCCTCGAGCCCATCAACGTCGACAACGTGAAAATCTATCACGGGTAATCCTACCTAATTTTTGTCAACGACTACAATTGTAAAGCTGCACCCATCAGTTCCCTCACAAAAAAAAGAAGAAAAAAAATAGGGTATATTTACTTACCCCGTCAAAAAAAAAAAAAATACCAATCCAAAAAAAGAAAGAAGAAAAAGAAAAAAAAGAAGAAGATAAAAGACAAAAAAAATCAGAAAATAAGCGCCCAAAAAAAATAAATAAAAAAAATCCCTCCCAAATCTCCCCCTCACCAAGGGCAGCTTTCAATTGTACTCAGAGACAAGAATATGATGGAAATAAGTTGCCCGGCAACGAAGGAAGTCCCTCCGCCTCCTCCAACATCCTTGATGCACCAAAAGAAAAAAAAGAAAAAAAAAAGAGAGGACATGCCTAAGCGAAAAGGGCGAGTTGAAAACCTGAAAGGGCGGCTCTAGTAAAAACAGCTGGGATATAGCGGACTTCGTGAAAACCTGAAGAGGCGCCAAGGATAAAAACAGCACAGCTGCTAAGGGGCAGGCAAGATCAAAGACCCGGGATGTAGTGAAAATCTGAAAGGACACTACGGGTAAAAATGACGGGAAAGGCTGGACGTAGTGAAAACCTGAAAGGGCGCTACGGGTAAAAATAGCAATAAAAAAAATATATATAAAAGTGTAGGTACAAAAAGAAGCCGAGGAAGCAACACAACGAGATACAAGGAAGGGATAACTTCGGAACAACACTTTATCAAACTCTACCCAAGTCCACAGGATGCGATCTCGGATACCCCTTCAGGGAACAAAGGCCTTAAGGATACAATCTAGATTACTACACACAACGTGAGCTGAGCCCAAGATTCTGATCCCAATCATCCGAAGCATGAATCCAAACAACAAGAAAACATTGATATTTGGCACAAACAAAATTTTCTTTCATTCCTTTAAAAATTTTCTTACAAGTATTTCATCTTCGTATTTTCAAAAAAAAAAAAATAAAAGGAAAAAAGATTTCAGGAAAGCAAAACGGTGGGTCAGCATCAAGCACTACAGGTAAACTACTATCTCTCATACACTGACAATCTCTGCCTAAGCCTCTCTATCTCCATGCGCAGGTAGAAGGCCTCATCTCTATCTAGGCGATGCGTAGCAAGCATACTCTCATCATATCGTTACCCCACTGCCAGACAACGAGCCATGTCCTCGCACGTGTGTCGGAGGACAGCGATCTCGCTAATCAAGTGGCCATGAGTGGCCAACAAGAAGGAAGGATCAATGAAGGGCCGCTCCTCAAAAGCCTCAAACGAGTCAACAACATCTGAAGAGGATGAAACAGTATCACCTATCATGTCCTGATCAGCAGCCTCATCCTCCAAGTGCCAATCCGGGACCTGTCGATAAAGAGATTGCTCCGCAACCCACCTCTGATACGACACTGTGGCCAAAGGAGGAGCCCAAGACTCAAGCTCTAGCATCGCTGCATCTAACGACCCTTGCCAGGAAATTCAAACTCGTCGGTACAAGGCAATCAGGTCAGAAGGAAAAGAAGCATGGCCAAATCTAGAAAAGGCAAACTCTGGGATGTCCTGCCAAAAGCCAAACTGACGAAGAAATCGCATAGGATGATAAGAGCAGTATCCCCAAAGGCCTAGCAACAGCAAAGGAGTGCGAGCTGTATTACTGATCAGTGGTGGGTGACAGAGCCAGGTAGCCTCCCAATTAACCTCCCAATCTTGAAGCCGAGAGAGCATGCAGCGGTACAATAACTCAGTGGCCTCAGCACTAGAGGAAATGCCATCAAGTAGTAAGGATAACACATCATCACGATGGGAATCAAGCCAAGAAAGTATATGGGTCATATAAAGGTGCTCCCATAACCACACCTGGAAGGAAAAATTCAAGCTTAAGATGCAAGCAAAAGTAAAAGAGAAGAAAGGAGAAAGAAGGAAGCAGAGTAAAAGTACCTGAAGGAATGAACAACAACCCCATAAGATACGGGTACGTCCGAGTGAGCACTCAGTCAGCCCTAAGAAGAGTTTCGCCAGCACCACAGAAATGATGCTCCTGCGATGTAATACACGACGGAACACATTTAACAAAGCTCCAAATGACGATCGTCTCCATCCTGAGAAAAGTAGCTCAGCCAGGACACAAAATATCAGCGCATTCAGGCATTGAAGCTAACGGTCGGATCTAGGGGTACCTCGAGAAGTAGAACAGCGATCATATAACATCTCAAGTGATAACTCTCCAGCTCCACCCTCCGTGGTGGGGAGGGCCGTAAGAAATCTGAACCAGGCGATCAAATCAGAAGAATGAACCGGCTCAGATGAAGGAACATATGGCTCCCGAGTAAGAGGCAGACCAGACAGGAGAGAAAACTCCTCCAATGACGGGCCCAGCTCTAAGTCATTAAAAGAGAATAAATTCAACGATGGAACCCAATCGTATAGCATCGCACTCAACAACTGCCAATCCAGGCGGACTCGATGCAAGTGGAGAACCTCTCGGAAACCTAGGGAGCTCAACTCGAAGATCTCAGACTCGGTCAAACTCTCGATCCAAAGATACAATCGCTCGGAACATGTACCACGAGGCTGCAACCGACAGGTCCAGACAGGTATGCCCTCAAAGATCAAGACCCCCGGATCAACAGAAGAATCATTAAAAATGGGCATTTCCTTGTCCAGTAAGTCAATCTCATGATGACGGAAGAAGCCGGCATCTCCCATCGCATCACGCAGAGTGTTCTGAAAAGCATCAACAGGCGGGCTCGAGCCGCCAATAACCGTCACCTTAGAAGCTGACTGAAACACATGAGCCCCAGGAGTAGCAACACCTATGGACTCCCAATCACCAACAGGACTGACACCACAAGCTCCGACCGTGACTGCCTGTCCCAACACTGTCTCAATATCCCCACCAAAAATCTGAGCCAAGCCCACCTGCGAGCGAGTCATCACCCGCCAAATCCAAGCAGATCGCGCCACCAAAATAAGGTCCACCATTCGTAGAAATTTGATCCATCCTACCCACACCATCCGGCATCATCGTACCACCATCCACCTCACCCATGGACATCGACTCATCAATCAAACCATCTCCCGCCATCACCACATCATCCAAGCCATCCATGAATCTGGGTGGCCCATCTAGCATGGGTCCATCAAACCCATCCAACCCTTTCAAACCATCTAATCCACCCCCATATCCTCCATTAATGGTGGTTGAAATGCCATAAATAGCATTGATCTCCGCAAAAGAGCCCATAACTCCCTCACCAACCTCCATCAACTCCTCCATAAATGGATTTCCTCCACCATTATTGGACCCACCAACTCTCTCACCACTCATGAACCCATCATTGATCCCATCATGGCTTGCCATAATCAGCACCAAAAGGGGAAGAAGACGGAGAAGGAGACAAAAAGGGGGAGACAAAGGAAGAATGGACAAATGGGATGATCGGACGGACGAGGACAGCAAAGAATGTTCGAAATGGGATAAGAAGAATGAACAGGAAGAAGGGAAGGTCGCTGGAAGAAAAGATGAACGAAAACGACACTCCGATTACCGCCTGCGGTAATTCGATCACCGCCTGCAGGCCTGCCATTTTTGGTGTCATTGATGCAGCACTGGCAGAGCAGAACGGGCAGAAAAAAGTCATCGGGCGGCAGTCCGACTGCCGCCTTGGCCTACTTTTGGCCACATTTTGGATGGGACCTGCCTCAGAAGGCCAAGACCTTAGAACAAATATCCATACATCCAGAAGGGGTCCGAAGGTGCTCGAAAAGAAGGATTGAAAGGAAAACTGAAGTTTATAACAATGAAGGTTCTACATTCAAAGAAAGTAAGATACAACAAGCTAGTCATCATCAGGGAGATGCATCAGTATCATGGCGATGAAAGTGAGGCCCCAGGATTCCTCCTCCAGCAAAACGTGCACCGCCGCCAGGGGCATAGTCAGGCTGTAAAATCAGACCGATACCATGCTGCTCACACCAGGAGCTGTACTCTCTAGATGGATCTACAAAGGCACTCGCATCATAACCCTCCAGTGCAGCAGTCAGTTCCCTTTCGGGACTGATCTCCAATCAGAAGGACCAGATGGAGGACTGAGTGATACCATGGGACTACCGGTCAACTATCAAAAAAGTCTCTCTCCCAAGTACCATTTTGTCACATGAGGATCCTCAAGAATACAGTGTCGATGAGAAGCCTGAAAAGATTCCTGGGCCCCAGGAGTAAGTGCCGCATTCGACCGGAGATACGGCCTGGATAGGAATTGCAAAAAGAAAATTGAAGATTTGAGCAAAAAGAAAATACATGGGCAACACAGAAAAAGGGCAAAATCACTCACATCACTCGGAACAAGGGCGTTAACGTTTGACCTCCAAGCAAGGTCTGAAAATAAACGTGTACGGCTGCGGTTATCCTTGTACCACAGCATCATGCGAGGAAACGGAGGCGAATGGTCAATCAAGGTGGGGGCCAAATGTGAAAAATGGTCAAAGAAGCAGACCTGCACGACTCACGATCAGAGAAAGATAAACCAGTGCATCTCCAGTGAATATATTGCAAAAGATGGAGGCCAAAGAGAATACCTCAATGACAGGGTAGAAGCCAGTCAGAGACCGGCTTATACAATGGCTGGCCTTGTCCAACCCTTCGTACAAATGGGCTAGGAGGGCTGCATTCCAATTGTACGGTGTGGAAAAGGTGATATTTGCCACGAGCGACAACAAACGGAAACTCACCAGCTCATTCCCTTGACAAAAAATCATCGCACCCATAGTGTACAAAATTAGGGCACGTGCCTTCACCACCACTGCTGCCTCGGTTTCAGGGACACGTCTGGCAAAATTCGACGATAACCAGAGGAGTTTGAAGCACGGACCAGTAAAGTCAGTTGCGTCTGATATCATCCCTAGAAGACTCATCCAATCCTCCTCAGTGGGCACCGGAAGGTCATCCTCAAAAGGGATAGACCCTCCATAATATCGGAGGCCTAACTGCATATAAATGTCATATGGGGCAATCCCCCACTCTTCAAAAGGAAGCTAGAAGGTATGAGTCTCGGGGTGCCATCTCTCAAGCAGAGCAGACAAGAGAGACATGTTGGTTCGACTCAGACGGACCCGAAATATGTGAGCGAAGGGGGTCCGCTCTATAACATCAAAGAACAACGGTTGTGGATCCTCAAACCAATCAGGTCAGTGCCTTTTGACCCCACGCCCTCTCAAGATAGCAGGTGCACCACCTTCTCGGGCAATGTCAGACAAATGCCGACCCTCACGAGGCACGAAGCATGGATCAGGTGACTGACGTGAGGAGCTAGCCTCATTTTTACCACGTCGAGGCATGCTGTACACACAAGATAACTATGTAAGTACCCCAGCCACATTCCAAGGCCCATTAAAAAAGCCCATATCCAAGGCCCATCTCACAAAGCCCACATCCAAGACCCATCTCACAAAGCCCATGTCCAAGGCCCATTTCAAAAGCCCACATCCAAGGCCCATCTCACAAAGCCCAGGTCCAAGGCACATTTCAAAAGCCTACATCCAAGGCCCATCCCACAAAGCCCATGTCCAAGGCCCTTTTCAAAAAAAAAAGAAGCCCATGCCTATCAGGCTCATGATTCAAGGCCCACCAGGCCCATGCCAAAGGACCAGTACACATTCCATAGGTCCTTCCCTATATCTGATCCAATCAAGATCATGATGTGGGGCCCATTTTGAAAATCTCATCCGTCCATCATCCAAAATTTTTTACCACATCCACGCATTTGAACGAATCAAGATCACGATGTGGGGCCTATCTGAAAGATTTCATCCGTTCATCATTCACCATAAACAACCGTCCATCGCCTACATCATCCATACGCACAAATGGGCCCCAAATCATCGATCCAATGGTTCAGATCATCTCAAAAAAAAAATATAAAAAAAACACTGAAAAGGAAAGGGTGGGGCCCTTTTCTTATCACACCCCACTCTACCCAAAAAATAAAATAATACAATAATGGTCCAGCCAACTCTCTAGCCCGAACAAAACAAGTTCAACAAGATTCAACGGATCATATCAAATTCAGATGATCTAACGGTCCCGATCATGGCTCTCTCCCAACCCAAGAAAAAATTCAGCCCACCAAAAGCTCTTGAAGAAAGTGTCCCACAGAGATCTAGCAGAGATTTGTTAGCCAAGATTACCTGAAATGTAAGGAAAGAGAAAGATGTAAAAAAAAAACAAGCTGAAACCTCTCCAAAAATAGCTCCAGGGACCACAATGGGTCCCTGTACGTCCCAACTGCAAGAATCAAATAGAGGAGGAGGATACACCGGACGGACCAGGGCGTGACTTGGACCGTTGGACAAAATGGGTGACAGGCGGTAGCCGGACTGCCACCCGCGGCAGTTCGACTACCACCCGACTGAAAAAATGCATGGGGCAACGAGCTGTCCCCTAAGGCTAGTGAGAATGACCGGTTTTTGCCTCTGACTGCTAGGCAATACCTAAAATATTTTTAAAAATAAACCTAAACTTTCAAGGGTTTTCAAAAATAATCCTGCATTGTCAAAAGTCACAAAAACAGCCTCAAAATCTTCAAAAGTCACTGAACAGTCCCCAAGTCTTCAAAACATGCCAAAACAGAAATCTTTAAAAAATAAAAAAATATATGTATAAAAAATTGTCAAAATAAACATAATAAATCCTTAGTGAGTATAACCCCTAAAAGAGGTCTGTCCCTTTTAGCTATCAAGCCCCATTTAAGTTATCAGTGGAGGCCATCTGAATTTTCATATAATAAAAATCGGACGACGACGCCCTCCAGCGAGATCGGATGGATGCTTCAAAAATTTCAAAAAAAAAATATATACCTCAAATAAAAACCGTTAGCCCCACTAACTCAACAGTGGAGGCAACACGACTATTTACTTAACTTGTACAATAAAAACTGGACGACGACGTCCTCCCACGAGATCGGACGGATGCTTCAAAATTTTTTAAAAAAATATATACCTCAAATAAAAATCGTTAGCCCCACTAACTCAACAATGGAGGCAACGTGACTGTTTACTTGTGCAAATAAAAACTGAACGACGACGCCCACCCGTGAAATCAAATGAATATTTTATAAAAAATTTAAAAAATATATTTTCAAATAAAATCCCCGAGGAGCTAGCTCCAAAGGAATAGCTTTCAAACAAAGTTTTTGCTGCCGCACGCGGCACGTAGTACTGAGGAATCTTTCATAATCTCCAGTTGTGGCCAGTGTACACAGCTAAATAAGATTCGATCTCTTTTAAGTTTCCCCAGTGGATGATTGAATCCGTACATGATACATATACGATTGGCCCGATCTGTATATCCGGACAATCGTACGAATGCTAGTAAAATGAGTGGATCTACCTCTGGAAAGAACCATCAAACTTGAAGTGACAAACAATCTATTGTAACTAAAGTATCAAAATCAGCCGACTGCATGACAACAGATTACCTGCACATACCTAGTCCGGGATGTTTGAAAAATTTGATCGAGTCCAAGTCGGCGTGGTGAGTTCCCCGTAAGGCCGCACCAACGCGCAGGGTAGCTAACCACTTTGACGATCAAACAGACTGAATATTTCTAGGGTGATTATGTGACAAAGGAACGACAGACCAAATAGTACGAAAAACCTCGTAAAGCCGCGACAAATGTGCAGAGGCCCTTACTTTTCAGACTTGCCCTCCAATGCGATTAACAATCAGACATTAAAGGGTTGTGATTGGTGATCCGTAAAGCCGCTACAAATGCACAGGAGGCAACCACAACGTTTTTCTTAACCCTCATGATATGTGAAGTCATCTATTTTCCAGACAGTCGACTGACAATGATACAATGGCAGACAACAGATTCGAGTCACTACCCTTTTTTTAACCAGAAGGGTGGAGTGTCCACTCGCTTTGACCTTCGGTTGCTTGCGATCTCGGTCAAAGAGGGGCATCTGTAGACACCCCACCAGGGCTACATCTTGAAAAGGTTAAGACCGTTCAGGAACCATGATCATACTCAACCAAACCAAAGCCCCTAAAACCTAAATCCGTAATCTAAAACCACGATCCAAACCATTCATCACACGTGCAACCCTGCCTATGCCCCATACCATGGCCCAAATCATCATTATCTAAGTCGAAATTCATTTTTCTAAGCTGAAAAATTTAAAAGGAGACTTTCGGGTGAACCTGCACAGTGTACAAGGTTCGCACGTGTGAAATCGGCCCGAACTGAGTTCGGGCGGTAGTCTGACTGCTGCTTGTGGTACTTCAAGTGCCGCCGCTCACAGGCCGCGTGCGAACAGCTGTCCCAGCGTCCAAAAGTTAACTTTCCTGTAAAATTACCCTCCCAAATTTCACTATTTACCTTTTTACCGTCCCTCATGGCTAATGAGAGAGTGCCATGTGGCATTCTTCTCTCCATAACCAATTATAACTTTCCACCTCACCTTTTACCCCTCTTAAACCCAGAATTTACAGCAATGCCATTGGAGAAGGCTATAAATAGCCCTCTCCTCTTCACATTTGAGAAAAAAAGAGGGATTCTATTCTCATCCAAGGGAGAGAAAGTGAGGAAGAGAGAGTGAGAGAGTGAGGAAGTGAGTGAAGAAAAGGGAAGGAGCTCCCAAGCTTTCAAGATTTGATCCTTCTAGCCACCCCCTAGCCTTCCTCTCAACCTTTCCAACCCATAAGCTGAGCCCAGATCTGATCATGGTCCTGTTCATGTCTTAGTCTACTCAAGATCAAGCCAAAGATATATTCTACATACAAGCATTCATCATGACATCTATTCCCTTCTCAACCCCCCTACTTCTCTAGATCTTCAGTGAACGTATGCTCTGTGACTTACCGTATACCGGATCCTGTCACATCAGAAATTCTTAGGGATCTAGTCTATCTTTTCTTTACCTTTTTTTACATAAACATCATCACATCCGCTCTCTAGACATATAGTTGGACGTGTGCTCTGTGGCTTGCCAAAATCTCGAATCTTGCCACATCAGAAATCCAAGTGTGTGCCTCGTCCCATCACGCCCACAGCATTCATCATCCCTTGAGATTGTTTTATCATACTGAGTAGAGACCGTACATTTGTACGGGCAGAGAGGGTGCCTAACACCTTCCCTCTTTATAACTGAGATCCCTTGCCCTGAATCCCGGATCGCAGACCAGGAGTCCATCTAAGGTAGGAAAGTCCCTGAATTTTCCTCACCTGGAGTATTTTGTGGTTTTAGCCGACCGCGAGATTACAATATTTTTCGGCTAGTGGCGACTCCAATATCCATAATCAGCTTATCCCCCCCCAATCAAACAAGGAATACAAAATCAGCGTGGGCGCCGATTTTTCAGTGTCTACAATACCATTCTGTTTCAGTATTGCCAAATAACACTTTTATTTTTCATGTTTTGCCATAAAACAGCTTAAGATTAATTTCTATTAGATTTGATTATTAAAGAAATTATTGATTATTATTCACGAACATTTAAAGCTATTTGATGGCTATGAGCTTTTTATATAAGAAGAAGAAGAGTGGATGTAACCTAAGGGACGGTCCAAATGCAACGAGGTGCATAGCAAGGTTTAGGAAATTAACTTAATAGCCTTCTTAAATAACAATTACCATTATTTACAGCCACCTTTATTGATTTGGTACAACTAGTGGTATTTTGGAAATTCAAATAGTACATGTTCTTATATCCCCACTTTTCTATTTTGAGAAGCAAGATGGACTTGTACTCTCTCAATTCCCAAAGTGAATGGTGGGTTAAATCAAATCAATTAGTATAGATGTAAATATTACCATTTTACTAAAAATTTCTAGGGTTGTTTGATACCCTGAAAATCCTGAATTTTGGGTAGCTAGGAATTGAAATCCAAGATTTATAAATAAAGGGATGTTGGGCACTCTTCAAAATCCTAAATTTCAATTCTAAGGTGTTATTTTTATCAATTTCCAATTCTAAAGGAGATCCCTACCTTGGAAGATCTAAAATTTTGAGGTCATCTTCGAGCCCATAACTTATATTAAGTTATATTGGCTTTTTTCTGTAGCAATCATTTATATCATTGAATGTTGTCAATTATATTCATATCATGATGATGGGAAGCTATAAAAATTAAGCTTATATGCAACTAAGATATAGACTAAATCATATAAATTGATAGTCATTCAAAACAAAAAAATAAAAATAGTTTTCAAATATCAAATTAATGGGCTTACTTTTGTAGGTCACCAAAAGCCTAAAAGTGCCTTATTTTTATTTTTTATTTTTTGTATATTATATTTATAATATTTGAGAGTATTTAACTCATTACATTATATATATATATATATATATATATATATATATATATATATATAGTGACTAAATAACATATATTTAAATATATTTAGGAATCCAAGAGTTAAAATCCAAGTTCCCTAACACAATTTCTGAAATTGAGAAATTGAAGATTTTGAAAATCTATGTTACCAAATTGAACTAAATATTTATCTTCGCAATTCCATGTTCCCAAATAAGCATGTCAACATATTTCAACCAAAAGGTTTAGATAATTGGATTAGTGCAAATGACGCACTTGTGGGGCCATTGGGATGACTGGGTTCATATCATGATCGACAAACTTGTTGAGAATGTGGAGCCACATCTAAGCCGCTTTCGACTAGTCGTAGGACGTCTCCGACCGTTCGTAGGGGCTTGTTCGACCGGTTGTGGACCAGTTCGACTCAAAGTCCAGTGTGCTATTTTTTTTGGTGTCCAGGTTCTAGGACTGGTCGAAGGGATTCTACGACTGGTCGAAGGGGTCCTTCGACTGGTCGTAGCTCTCCTTCGACTAGTCGAAGTTACGCAGATTCGTTTCCGAATCTGATGCGGACTGTGAATTTTGGTGTCGCCTTTTACAAGGGTGCGGAATGGAAGTTACCTAAACTATAAATAGGGGTTCCTAGGGCTTTTCTAGGGAATTAAGAATATTGAAAAATAATTCTAAAAGTGTGGGCTAAGGATTTTCTATGTGCTTTCAAGGGAAAGGTTAGTATTTTACCTTATAATCTTTATTTTTTCTTCATAGTGGAAGTTTGCATCCATGGTTTTTTACCCTAGTTTGGAGTTTTTTCATGTATATCTTGTCTTGTAGTTTGTTTGGATTGCTTTGATCTGTTTCTAGTTTATATTTTCATCCGTTTATCGTTTGTGGGTAAGGCCCGATATTGGATCTCGGCCCACTGCGTTGTTGGCGTGCTGCGAACAACTGGTATCAGAGCTATTGGTTTAGTTCTATTGAGAGCGATAGCGGAAGATGAAAAGACTAGAATTGAGAAGTTTGATGGTTCAAACTTTGCCTTCTGCAAGATGCAGATGAAAGATTATCTGTATCAGAAGAACCTTTACATTCCTCTAGAAGGAAAAGAGAAGAAACCAGAAAAGATGACAGATGATGAATGATTTTTACTAGATAGGAAGGCTTTAGAAACGATCCGACTCTCTTTATCTAAGAGTGTCGCCCTCAACATATCCAAAGTAAAAACGACAAAAGAATTGATGGAAGCCCTAACCACCATGTATGAAAAACCCTCAGCATTCAACAAGGTTCATCTTATGAAATAGGTATTCAACATGAAGATGTCAGATGGTGGGAGCGTGACTGAACATCTAAACGAGTTTAATACAGTCATGAGCCAGTTGGAATCCGTTGGAATCATTTTTTAGGATGAGGTCAGGGCGCTATTGATCTTATCCAGTCTGCCAGACAGTTGGGATGGTTTGGTGATTGCTGTGAGCAATTCTTCAGGGTCGACAAAACTGAAATTTGATGATGTGGCCGGTCTAATTCTTAGCGAAGAATCTAAAAGGAAGGCATCAGGAGTTTCAGGGGATTCAGGGAATGCTCTAAACGTTGAAAGAAGAGGAAGATCGCTGAATAAAGGAGGCAATAAACATGACCGTTCTAAGTCGAGGAAGAAGTCAAAGGGACCGAAAGACAAAGATGGGTGTTGGCATTGTAGCAAGAAGGGGTACATGAAACGCGATTGCAGGGCGCTCAAGAAACAAGAAAGAAGCTCTCAAGGTGGGAAGGATTCAGTGAATCTCTCTGAGGAGAGGGACACAGAGGCGTTGATCTTTTCTCTTGATGCGAGGAACGAGTATTGGGTTATAGACTCGGGTGCTTCGTTTCATGCCACTTCATGTAAGAAAGTTATGTGTGATTATATATCAGGTGACTTTGGGAGAGTCTACCTGGGTGATGATGAGCCGTGCAGTATCATTGGAAAGGGAGACGTTTATGTCAATCAGAAAGACGGAACGGTTTTGAAACTGAAGGATGTCAGACATGTATCGAGTTTGAGAAGGAATCTGATCTTAGTGGGGCAGTTAGCCGACACTGGTTATGTGACGACATTCACCAGTGATTCCTGGAAGATCACAAAAGGTGCCTTGGTGATATCTTGAGGTAAAAAGGAAGGTACTTTATACGTGACTTTAGGATCGTGTAGTTCACTCACAGTCGCATCAACTGGAGTGAATGAGCCGTTATGGCATCAAAGGTTGGGACATATGAGTGAGAAAGAGATGAAAGTGCTATTGTCAAAAGGGAAGCTACTAGGGCCGAAGTCTCTTGATTTGAAATTCTGTGAGGACTGCGTATATGACAAGCAGAAGAGGGTAAGCTTTAAGAAGACAAGACTCGCTTTAAAGACTCATCTATTGAAGCTTGTACACATTGACGTGTGGGGATCGGCACAGGTATCATCTGTTGGTGGCTCACGTTATTTTGTTTCCTTTATTGATGATGCTATTAGAAAACTGTGAGTTTATTTCTTAAAATATAAATCTGATGTATTTGATGTGTTTAAGAAGTGAAAAGTTATGGTAGAAAATGAGATAGGTAAAACAGTAAAGTGTCTCAGATCTGATAATGGGGGAGAGTATTGTGATAAGAGGTTTGAAAAGTATTGTGTAGCAAGTGGAATCAAACATCAGAAAATGATTCCAGGGACACTGTAGCAAAATGGTGTGGCTGAGCGCATTAACAGGACCATCCTTGAGCGCGCTAGGAGCATGAGGTTACATGTAGCGTTGCCCACGACCTTTTGGGTAGATGCTGTAAATATTGCCGTATATCTTATCAATAGAAGTCTCTCAACACCATTGGATGGTAGGCTACCAGAAGAAACGTGGACTGAGAAAGAAGTGAACCTTAAACATCTCAGAGTGTTCGGTTGCACTCTAGATGTAAGTTCTTTATAGCCACTATATTTTCGCTGATGCATATATATTTCTTCTTCAAGCTCTGTTCAACTTTGATTGGTCTTTAAGCTTGAAGACGGGGAGGTGGTGCACTCCGGATGAAGAATACGAAGGTTTTGGCGATGTGTCTCCAAGTGGGAGATTGTTGAGAATGTGGAGCCACATCTAGGCCACCTTCGACCGGTTGTAAGACGTCTTCGACTGGTCGTAGGGGCTTGTTTGACCGGTCGTGGACCGGTTCGACTCAAAGTCCAGTGTGTTGTTTTTTTTTTTTGGTATCCAGGTTCTAGGACTGGTCGAAAGGATTCTATGACTGGTCGAAGGGGTCCTTTGACTGGTCGTAGCTCTCCTTCGACCAGTCGAAGGTTACGCAGATTCGTTTCCGAATCTGATGCGGACTGCGAATTTTGGTGTCGCCTTTCGTAAGGGTGCGGAAGGAAAATTACCTAAATTATAAATAAGGATTCATAGGGCTTTTCTATGAAATTAGGAATATTGAAAAATAATTCTAAAAGTGTGGGCTAAGGGTTTTCTATGTGCTTCCGAGGGAGAGGTTAGTATTTTGCCTTGTAATATTTATTTTTTCCTCACAGTGGAAGTTTGCATTTATGATTTTTTACCTTAGTTTGGAGTTTTTTCACGTATATCTTGTCTTGTGGTTTATTTGGATTGCTTTGATCTGTTTCTAGTTTATATTTTCATCTGTTTATCGTTTGTGGGTGAGGCCTGAGATTGGATCTCGGCCCACTACGTTGTTGGCGTGCTGGGCAACAAAACTTCTAGATGGTGTGAAGGAGGATACAAAGGCACTTATAAATACGGGTGTAAATGAGTTCGTTTGACCGGATAGGTTATCTAATCCAATACACGATTAATGGGTCTGAGTCCAAAATTTTGGTGCCTAGATAGGTCCATGTCCAAAAGTTCAAATCAAATTTCTAAATGAGCCAACATCTAGGTCCCCTCGAAATGAACCCAATCCGGCCCAACCCACCCATGACCTAATTTTTAAAAACTAGTCCAATTTGGATCATACTAAGATGAACCTAATCTATACTAGACCCCCCCCCCCCCCCCCCCCAAAAAAAAAAAAAGTGATAATCTAAGCCATGACTTTATTTCCTTTTTTTGTTTTTCTCTTGGGCTATACTAAAATAATGATTCACCACCTTTTTTGAAACATGATAATCTAACCTAAACAAATCATAACCATTTATTGATAAATAAAATACCAAATATTACACTAATCGAACTACCATAAATATCTTATTTCACTCGTTGTATTTAAACCTTTGGTCATTTTATTCTTTACCATAAAAAATTAATATCCATTGCCAATTGAATAAGATGAAACATTATTCATGTGTAACCTCAATTGTAATTTCTGTACTGGACCTAAAATGGCCTGGCTCCTATGTCGAGACCCGGACTATTAAATAAATGGGTTAGCTACTTTTGATTTAAACCTAACCTAGATTTGATCCAAATTTTAATTGATAGGGGTTTTAGGTCTAAAATTCTGACCTCACCATGACCCTACCCCATTTTCAGCCCTACTTATAAATTACTTAGAACATCAACATAGAATATAAGTAATTCCAATTAAACTGTCCAAATTATGTCTCTGAGGTTACTTGTACCATTAAGAAAAAATTGTACTTATTTGATTACCTAACTTTCAAATGGTGGATATTTATTGGAGGTATAACAATGAGATACATCCAATGGTTCTATTTTAATAACCAAGTTTCCATATTAGAATTGTTCGAGCAATCTGAATTCGAGATTGTGAGAGTATCAAATAACTCCTCATTTTGTCATGGCTACTCATGTGCACTTCGTAAAATGGTCGATCACACACTATCGTTTTCCAGATTGTTCAAGTGGGCACATAGTTTCAATGATCTAGAACTTCTATATGATGGGCCTCACCGTGGACCGTCCATGCAGAAGATTGAAATATCCTATCCTTATGTGTCCTTTTTAATTGTTTCTTTGTGCCTGCCAACTGAAAGTTCTTAGAAGTATTCCTTCGGGAAGATTTATTTATTTTTTGTTGATGATCATTCAGTGAGGCCCATAAAATTCATGGTTTGGATCACTGGACAAAAGGGCTACTTGTACAACTTGGCTGAGCATTGTATGCTTGGAAGATCATGAATCATGAGCCCAAATTGCTTGCTTCAAGTCCTTAGTTTATGAATTAGGGCTGTCCATGGACCAAGCTTGGAACAGGCAATGTCTGTCAAAGCCCAGCCCGCAAAGTAAAACATAGGTTCAAGCCTGGCCCAGGCCCATGACAAGAGAACGGGTCTTAGCATGGCCAATATATACTATCATGGCGTGGTCCTAAGCCTGAGTCTAGCCATATAATTTTGTGCAAGATCTGGTTTATTAATTAAGTAGGCCCCACTATGCGTGATATATGGAAAAATACTGCTGAAACCCTCATTGGGCCAGGCCTGTGGGCTTTTAGACATTTCTTGAATCCGGCCCGATTAATAAATGGGCAAAATTTTAGCACCGGGCCTACCAGAGATAGTGCTGATTAGGTCTTACCCTTACAGTAGGGCCCACCTTGATGATATGTTGTATATCCACTCCGTCCATCCGTCTTTTCCTGCCCATTTTAGTACATAGTTAGAAGCATTAAGATATCCAAATCTCAGATGGACCACACCAAAAGAAACAGTGATGATTGAAAGCTCACCATTAAAAACTTCCCAAGGCCCACTGTAAGAAGATGCGTAATGTTTATTTCCCATCCAACCCATTGATTGAACGCTCACCATTAAAAACTTCTCAAGACCCACGGGCCAACTAACCCATTGCTGCCCATAAATATCATGATTCCGGTTCGCTTTTGGAATATCGCATGGTTCATGAGTGATAAGTAAATGGGTGGGCCTGACCCATCCATATAGGTTATCAATAGGTTGGGTTAGAAAAGCTGACCCGATCTGACTCAAAACTTAAAATAAAACAACTCCCTGTTAGACACCTTGGATTTGGTGGCAAATGGGCATATTTCAAATCTAAATAGCTACTTTTTGTGTATGCAGCCTTCGATTTGGAGGTAAATGGAATTGCAGATGTTTCAAATTTACTTTTTTAATATGTTTTGAAATCTTAATAAAATATCAAGATTTCAATGTCATCCATGAAAAATACTTATTTACCTTCTTTTTTAAGAAAGTGAGAGTCGCACATATGATAAAGCTGTCTTTAAACTGGATGTGGATTACGTCCTACCCCTGCCCTGACCTAATCCGTCCGGGTAGGGATCTGTGGGGCCCATCATGATGTAAGGGTTTTATCCATGTTGTTAATCACTTTTCTAAGGTCATTTTAAGGTATGATTCTAAAAATGAGGCAGGTCCACGGCTCCAATGGACCACACCAAAGGAAGCTGCAGTGATAATGACACCCACTATTGAAACCTTTATAAAGGTCGCTGTGATGGTTTTTATTTATTTATTTATTTATCATCCGACCTATTAATAAAGTCATTTAGACGTGGACGAAGTGAAAAAACAAATATCAACTTGATTTAAGACTTTTCCAGCTCCCAAGAAGTTTTTAATGGTGGACGTTCAATCCCCATTTTGTGATCCACTTAAACCTTGGACTTGCCACGTTTTTTGGATAATATCTTAAAATGATATGAGAAAAACTATGAACAGTATGGATAAAACTCTTACATCACAGTGGACCCTATAGAGCCCTGCCTGGATAGATTATCATCCGGGCGAGGGTAGGACGCATTTCACGTCCCTCTATACTAATTAATTGGACACATGGCATGATGATGATACTCAAAATAATTCAATTATTGGCTGCAACACTAAAATTACATCAATAAAATAATTTGAATCATTCAAATATTGAATATTTTAATGGACAGTTAAAAAAAGGTCAATAATTCACTTGTTTTTTATCCTTGCATTTGTGGCCAACCTAACAGTCAGAATTTTTTTATTATTTTTTTGCTAAAATATATATATTTAATGGGTTTATTATAATCATTCTATCAAATATGACACACAAATAGAATAATGCTCACTTGCACACCTTCTTACATGAGCACCTTTGCACATGTGTCATGGGCATAAAATCTGAACGGTCTACGTGATGCGGCACCCCTTGAAATTTTGTGGGCCCAATTTTCAGCTTGATCCAAAACTCTGGTGGGCCATGGAAAAATGAAACAACTTCCTCCCTTAATTTGCATTTCTATTGGCTATGGCCTACTAGAGTTTTGGATCAAGCTGAAAATTGGGCCCCCCTAGAGTTTCAAGGAGTGCCACATCACATGAACCATTTAGATTATGTGCTCATGACATGTGTGCAGAGGTGTGCATGAGTGCTCATGACCGCTTAGATTCTTCTCTCTCTACACACACACATATACACATCTCTTTCTCACACACATGCACACTAATTTGGTACGTGAAATATGATTTAGTTAATCAAATTTAAGCCAGGTGAATATTTTTCTTTATTATTATTATTATTATTATTATTATTTTTAATGCATGCAGACACACCCCACACACTCACTATGTAGTGGAATTTCACCACCCATGGGTACTCTTACCCTTGACCAGGTGTTGAAACACCCGAGAGTCTGCCACCCGGGCAAGAGTAAGGACCCACATTTAAGTCAGGTGAATATATAACGGAATTCTAATGCTCTTCAAATAAGCTCTGGAACATAATATTTGTGTACCACATTTAAGAATTACCTTGATTCTAATGTAATTGTGATTTGGGTTGTGATGCATTCCAAATCCAAGCTCCCAAAAAATAAATATGTTTATATATATATATTAGTTTTAAATGTATGAGCCTAAATTTTGTATAACCACTATAAGAAAAATGACCTTTATTGGCGGCCAAAACCGCCCCTAAAAGTCCAAAAATCTGCCGGTGGACGAATTACCGGTGGTTGGGCACGTGCCACTAAAAGGGAGCCTCGCTGTATCTTTTACCGGCGGTCGATTCCTTTTAGCGGCGTTTTTAACGGTCGCCGCCAAAGTGAAAATTTAGCGGCGCTTCTGTGACTGCCGCTAAAAATATTAAAGCGCCGGTAGAAACTATAAAAGCGCTGCTAAAAACTCCACGAAGCGCCGATAGAATTGTACGAAGCGTCCGTAAAATTATACAAACGTGGTAAAAAGACAGCAAACGCATGTAAATTTTCTTAGAAATGCCGATAAAAGTTACTACAAACGCCAGCAAATGTGCAACAAATGCTGCTAATAGATTAGAGAAATGCCAGGAAAATCTTTAGAAAACGCCGCTAAAACTGTCAATAATAGAAATTCCTCCTGATTCTTTACTAATCCTTTCACACAAATTCCTGTTAATTCTAACTAATCCTTTCCTATAATTGCTGTTCTACAATCAAATCTCCATCAATCTAACTATCAAATTTCTATCTGCATAACTATCAAAAACCTATAATTGAATGACATGAATTTGAACCAGGCCCTCTATTTGTTGAAGACTTGAACCTTTATAAACAATTAAGGCCCATGATAAACAAGAAAATAAAAGGACAATCAGCTTCACAAGTCACCTCTATAGTTGGGAAAGTGTCACGGAAAAAAAAAATTGTCATTGTATCAATTGAAACTTTTCTTTTCTTTTCTTTCTTTTTTCATTTCCTTTTTTTTTTTTAATGATTTGCCTTCAATTGGAACTTCAATCACATTAATAAATTGTTATTGTAACAAACTATATGGTGCTACAAGGCTTACAAGCACTACAATACAACCCCTACTCAATTACTTGCTGGCAGGTATTGCAAATCATAAGCAACAAAGGAAACAAAAATTGGCCTTGTAAAAGAAAATCAGTAAGAAAAATACACCAAGTATGAAAAAGTTTGGAAAGAAAAAGCAAATAAAAGTCATCACCTGATATTCTTGAAGTGGATTTCGTTGTTAGTCAGGCACGTACAAGAAGCATCCAAAACCTGAAGAAATAAGAAAACTCAACAGTCAGAATGTAGATGATAAATATGATTGATTCAGTTCATTTATATTCGTAAGATTCCATTCAAGATCTTGAAGAGGCTGTTAAGTTCTTTAATATGTTGCAGCCATTGCTGATGGAGATTCTCTTTTTAGAAGGATATAGTGTTGGCTTGAATGATTTTGACATTCCCAAAGTTGTTACTGAAGATATAAGAAGAAGATTCAGAACATATCACCTTTGCTGCTTCACTTGAGATCAAATTACAATGAACTTGTAGAGTTACAAGTGGAAAGCTACCTGAAAACTGTAAAACTGCCTATCGTGATTTGTATTCTAAAGTTATCTGCTTTGGGTAATTTGATAGATTCTAAAAATGATTCAACTATCAGTAAGGTTGTTCAACAACTTGACTTTTTGGGGCTTCAACTTTATGACCGAGGGAAGTTTTATTCAAGGTGTTTGGTTGAGGATATGAGTTTCCACTTCCAAAATAAGTATTCTGTTAATCATGTTGACTATCCTTCTGAGGCATTTGGGTTAGTTAAGAGCTCTTTTTTTCAAGGTCCAACTCCCTATGAAGAGTTGGTCCATTCCATATCATCCAGAGAAGTGTTGATCCGTTCTTCCAGAGGACTTACTGAACCAGGAACTTTGTTTAAAAATCTAATGGCCACACTTAGAGATGTCGTTATCTGTTATGATGGAACAGTGAGAAACCTCTGCAGCAATTCTATAATTCAATTTGAGTATGGACAGGTGGACGAAAATAGTTCTGGAAGTTCTCTTGCTGGTGAACCGGTTGGCGTATTAGCTGCTACTGCAGTATCAAATCCTGCATATAAAGTAGTTTTTGATTCTTCTTAGAGCAACAATGACTCTTCATGGGAATCGATAAAGGAAATACTTTTGTGCAAAGTTAACTTCAAGAATGATATTATTGATCGAAGAGTTATTCTATATTTGAATGAGTGCTTCTACGGAAAAATGCATTGCAAGGAGAATGTAACATATTTAGTTTAGAATCATTTGAAAAAAGTCACTTTAAAAGATGTTGCTTTTGACTTCTCCATAGAATACCAAAGGCATCGACAAATACCTAAAAGTTCAAAAGCAGATACAGGCCTTGTTGGCCACATTCACCTTGATAAGATGCACTTAAAAGGACTCGAACAGAGCATGGATGAGATCCTGCACTCTTGTCAAGATGTTATAAATTGCTTTAAGAGAAAGAAGCACGCTCTTTCACCTTTTTTTAAGAAGATTTATTTGTCTTCCTGCGAATGTTGCACACTTCAGCAATAATGTGATGAGAAGTGGTCTCAGCTGTCATGCCTGCAGTTCTTCTACAAAGATGGAAATGGTGGTCCGCAGGGTGAGCAAGGTGATACAATTGAGAAAACTTTGTAGATCATAATTGAAGCTATCTGCCCAATTTTGTTGGGGACTGGTTAATGGTGACCCTCGAGTGCACAATGAGATCCACAATCTAGATGGTGTGTATAGCTGTAAATCAATTCTATATGTAAGGTGGATGAGTCACTACCAATTTTTAAATGGTGCCCAAAAAAAAAAAAAAACCAAATAGATGCAATAGCTCTATTGAATTTACCATTTTATCCTAGAAAGTGAATTGTCTATCAGTGTAAGGAGAGTAATAAATATGAATTCCCTTTCTATTTTCAAATCAAGTGGGGAAGGAAAATGAAAAAGAAAAAAAGAAAAGAAAAGTTGGGAGAGAAAAGTACAGAAAAAGGAGGGGAGTCTAACAACATAGAAAATCTTCTACACAAGAAAGAAATGCATCCACAACAGTCTTTGAAAATTCTGATTCAAGCTAAATTGTTGGATGTAACTCGATGAGGCTGTTACTTGGCTCTGGTTTCTGAACTCCACTGTTTCTCATTGTCTCTCTCACTCTTGTCACTTTGTTCCATTGGCTAGCACTTGCAAACATGTTCGCTAGAAGAACATAATCCCTACTTTGAAAGAAGCAAATCCAACCATCTGCAGATCAAACTATGTATGAAGAAGTTCAACAAAGCAAAAACTTTCAAGGAAAGAAATCATAAAAGAAAACAAATACAAGAGAACTGCTGTAGTGTACAAACCTCAACTGTTTGAGAGCTAATGTTGACTTTTCACATCTATATAAAGGATGGGAAAATTTTCAAGGAAATTGTCGATGATGGTGCTTAGAAATTTCTCATGTAGGTGTGTGGGATTGAAAGTCGATTGCAACTTGTAAGACGATATAAGTTCATATCCACCTCACTACAAAAAAAATGGCCTTGTGGCTAGAAATGAACAATCAACCAAACCATATACAAGAATTCCAGTACATGACAGTATATTCATATATATTTACAGATTTTAATGCATGGATTGTGACATCTTTGGAAGAATAATAGAAAGCTACTTTGTGTGTGCGTGCGTTTGAAAATTCATGAGAACCTATTTTCCTCACCCATGAGAACGTGTTGATGTCGGCGATTTCATGGCAGCTTATTAATCTTCTCTCTTTGCCCCCCCCCCCCCCCCCCCCCCCCCCCCCCCCCCCAATATGCAGAAATGTCCATGCATAGGCCTTGCATGATAGCAAACATAGGTTGCAATCAAGAAATCCATGTCTCAACATTCATGCTACTCTATTCTTATTGACCATAACATTTGAAATAGGGAAAGTACATATGAAAGTACATAGATCAATTTCACTTACAACCAAACAGAGCGTAGGCCATGCCGACTATGTCAAGTGACCTGAAAATTAGTCAAGTGACTTGAAAATTAGTCGAGTGACCTGAAGATTAACGTTGTATGTAAAATAAAATGGAAGAAAATGACGCACCTCACCTTGATGCCCTTTTCCCTCCTCCTTTACCCGGGCTTGGGATCGGCAATGCAAGAAGTTGCATTGACAGAGTTAAAAAAGGGCTTCAGCTCCATTTGGTTTGAGAAAAAAATATATTCATAAAGATTGATGTGATGACCAAATGGAGCCTAAGACATTTCTTTACCTTGAAATTCAATAACACCCACAACCTGTTTTGCAAGTTGCAACTCTTCTATATCTACTCATCTATTTTGAGCAGTTGATAAAAGGTGAACAGATCCCTATTATAATTTTCCATTTGCAAGTCACAAACTCATATTTCTTATTAATTGTGACAAGAAAGCTAATACAAAGTTGAAAATGCTGAACATGTTTTTTCTAATTGGCATTGCAAAATAGTCAAAAAGTATCAGAACATAAATCTCTGCACATGGATATTTAACTGTCTCTCCTGCGCCTACATCCAAGTAATGAGTTACATATATATGTACACATGCACAAAAAGCAAGATTCGGATTCAGATTCCCAATGAAATTTTTTTAACACAAAGAACAAGAGTAGAAATCCACTGCAAGGCATCCAAGAATGAGTTCCTGAATTGAAGTAGGGGAAAAGGGATCACAGCTGCAAAAGGATTTTAAACATGATAGGAAACATGCCTGATCAAAGGCAGGGAAAATGCAATCTGCAAACTGAATTTTCACAATAACTTGATTCCCCTATTGTGGACAAAATTAAATAAATAATCCATAGTTAAAAAAAGAATGTTTGAAAGCTTTGAACCATTCACAAAATACCAGAGTTGCATTACAGGAACACAAAAAGCAAAACATGAAAGTATAACATTTAGAGGATGTGGGAGAATTAAAATTTCGATCTAACCTGATTACATGGACTGGAAAAAGGGAAAACATAAATATCAGCTAGATCCAAAACTTCTGCAGCCTAAGAAGTTTTCAACTATAAGTGTTTAATCCATAATGTATGGTTTACTTGAGCATTGGATCTGCTCATGTTTGGACGTATACACTAGAATGATATGGAAAAATGGATGGACGGTGTGGATGAAAAACATACATCAAAGTGGCACACATGTAGAAGACATCTCATATATGAAGCACACACGTATAAGACATCTTCATATTATACATCTCATATAATATACATGTGTGCTTGAAAAAAATTTTCAATGGTATAGAACAAAAGTCAGGCCAAAGATCAGCAGATTCACCACAATTTACAAAAGAAATGAATGGGTGGAAAAAGTTCAAGCAGTTTTATAAGCAGTCCAGGTTTTGATGATATTGCAGCCCACCTGATAAGAGTACAGGCCAAATTTCATGACCATGAGATCTAAATGATGGCTTCTACTTGATGTATAGCTTGGAATTCATGTCCATAACCCACATTGGCACATGAGGTGGCTCTTACAAGCATATGGGCTTAAGCCTATTAAGAAAATCTTTGATATGAAACCAAAGTGTGAAGCTTGATGTGCAATCAGTAAAAGTTGTATAGTATGTACAAGTAACTCAAGATGGATAATCCAACTTGTGCCCCAAAATCAGATGAATTAAGATACATAAATTACACTTACGACAGAAATCACAAGTTTTTACTGAAGTTTGGATGAGAATGATATTGAAGTCCCCATCTATTGCCTGATCCATACATATCTTCAATGATAAAAATCACAAGTTTTTACTCTTGTTAATTGATTCTATTCTTCAAACTCTTCCTTGTTTCCAACATAGCCATGATAAAAAATCAAGATATAAAAGGGTTTAAATATGATTTTTAATTTTTAATTATTTTCATTCTTTCTCCAATATTGAAAGAAAATCAAATAAAAAAGTTTCAATTATTCAAATGACCTAGTTTTAATTATTTTGATTCTTTCCTAAATATTGAAAAAAAGAAGAAGTAAAAAAGTTATAATATTTCAAATGCCCAAGTTACTAGTTAAAAGTGACTATTAAGTTACTAACTAAGATTTTTATTAAGTTTTTTTTTTTTTTTTTTTTTTTTTAATTTTTTTAATTTTAAAAAAAAAGAAGAATACGAAATTTTCATTTATTCCACTATCACCAGATATCATATGGTTAGTAAAGTGAATGACATTAAAAAAAGTACTAGATTTGCACATGGATCATAAAATTTGCCAATAATTCATCCCAATAAAATATTAATTAATTTATTTGGAGTCATTAATTAATTCATTGTAAAATTGATTGATTGCCTTCTATTCTAATAAAATAAACATATGTCTACACCAAATTTCCTACACTGTTTTGGATCTTGTCCCAGAAAACAGACCATTTTACACATCACGTAAAATCTGATATTTCCATCAAATTACCTACACTGTTTTGGATCTTGTCCCAGAAAACAGACCATTTTACACATCAGGTGGGACATAACATGCAAAACAGGTGGATGGCTAGAAAGTAAAATAAAATTTAACCGTGGCCCACCAGAGGAGTGAAACAGCCTGATTTTTAGAACAAACATGAAAACAATGTTGCAAACCAGATCAAAAGCTTGGATCAGTCAAACGAGTTTCAAATTAATCTGCAAAAATATTTATGGAATATCTTTGAGCAAACAACTTTTGGCTCATGTCCTAACATTAGCTAGTGCAATGGATGGGCAGAGTGGGTATAAAACATGACCTGCCGAACATCAAGTACGAAGTTTCAGGTTTTTGAACTAGGGACCTACACCATCCTTCTGACAGGCCACCATGAGGATAGACCATAGCAGTCCATAATCAAACAGCAAGAATCATAAATAGATTACCTGACACGTCTTATTTTCTATATTCATCCTCTTTAACCCTTTCTTGTTGTATTTCTCCAAAGAGATATATAGCTCCACAAGCATGCCCCTCCACGTGCATCGACAAGTGCCACCTTCCCATGTTAATTAGACATCCAAATCGTGTATCAGGTGGGAACTACCTGGCAGCAGATAATTTGGCCAAAAAATCAGGTTGTTTAATCATAGGACACATGTAAGAAAACAAATGGACAATCTTAAAAAACTTGCAAGCTCTCTCTACACCATCCTTCTTTTTTTTTTGTACATGTGGCCTACTTGATAGTCAAACAAACTGATTTTTTGGTCATAATGCAAAAGGACAAGTGAAAACTACCAGGAATTTCACATAGTTCCTTTGCAGTACAAGTTGCCTGTACTTGTCCAACCTGAAAACAACCAAACAGAAGTGCAAGAAAATCAGCAGACCTGCTTTAAAATGGAAAAATAATTTGAGAAATGAAATTTTGGCCCAAACCTGCATTAAACCTAAAATCTCTACATCTTCTCCAACTTTAATAGTCCCTTGTTCAACACGGCCTGTGACAACAGTTCCACGTCCTTGTAAAAATTGAAAAGCAAACCATCAAAAACTGAAGTGGCAACTACCCATTAAGCCTCTTGGTTCAAGCCAAATTCTTGGATAGCTAGATATGCTAGTAGACGCTGGTATGCATGTATAGGTATGCTTAGAGACATAGCAAGGAAATTACGTGATTTTAAATTTACAATAATCCATAATCTCAGATGATGAAGCCTCATCCCAATTAATTAGGGTTGGCTACATGAATCCTGTTCCACCATTCCACTCAATCAAGGGCCACCCATAGTCTCAAACGACATGATTTTGAATTGACAGACATGTCATCCGCAGAACTGTTACAATGAAATAATTTTACATGGAGAGCCACTTTCTACAGTGTTTTACAACAGCAATATGACAATTATCTTGTAACTTTCAATGAAATGTCTATTTGTAGGGCACAATTTAACTAAGTTTTTCTTTCACCACGTTAAGGTGTGTGATTTGGGTGGTCTGGATTGGATTACATGTATGGTACTGCTTCTGCAGTGGAACAAATCAAGGAAAGGGTCCACCAATGCTTACGTCGTCCCTGCGATGTGTGTCCTAATGTGGGTCTCATTCTCATCATACAGCTTGGCCAGACCAAAATCTGAAAATTTTGGATTGAGATCTGCATCGATCAGAATATTACTGGCCTTGACATCCCTGTGTATGATATGGGGTCTCGACTCCTCGTGAAGATAAGTCAGACCTCTTGTTGTCCCCAAGCAAATATTATAGCGGATCGGCCAACTAAGATGCAAATTGCTCCTTCCTGCAAGGCAATGACAGTCATTTACAGAAAGACAAGAACATGTTTTACATCATTTCCTGTTTGTGCAACCTGGTCACAAACACGTATAGGTGTTGGACTATGGTTGCATGAGGACACTAAGGGGCAACAAATTCAGGTGTGCGAGCGTGGAAGCACATACCTCAAAATGTTACCAAGTATCAACTACTAGGAAATTAGAGCAGGAGTGTGCATACAAAGCATGACTTGGAATAGGAGTGACACCTATTTAGAAAGATTGTGCAACCAAGTGTTAGATATTAACACATGGTAGCAAACATGAGGACCATGAAAAATCCAACACACCAAGACATCTGTAGGAATGCATAATCATCATTATCATCATCTAAGCCTTATCCCAACCAACTGGGTTGGCTACATGAATCATGTTCCAACATTCCACTCTATCAAGGGCCTTGCACATTTCTCACTGCACCCGGGTTCCAATTGAGTGTGCCGCTTTCAGAGAATGCCCCAGCTTGAATACATAATGATATTGACTGTTACATAGATATTACTGTGTATATGCATAAGATAAAGACACACATGTACATAACTAAAAATACACTAGGACCTGGGAAACAACTATACAAATAACACTAAAACACAGGAAGAAAAGGAAAACTAAAGTTTTTCCAAATAGAAATGTTGATGGGTGTCTAACATGCGTCTAACATGGATGCTGGACAACATACTTGCCCATAGATTCCATTGATTGATATAGAAGAAAGGAAACATGAATGGCAAATTGTCCATTATTACAACAAATTCTCTAGAAGTAAAGAGCACATGTCAGATTTGTTCAGATTACAACATGAATACACAATACCTAATCTTTTAGTTCAATTCTATTTAAATTTCATGATATATAAACGCACCATAAAAATTTTCCACCACATTTCCGTGCACATAGTTTCATTTGGACTCAGTGGCATCCATATCACCTATTTGGACCATCCATTAGGTCTAGTGCACTCTTCATAAGCCACCTTGAAAAATACATACTGGTCAGATGATCCAAACAGCCAGTTAGTGGCATACAAAATAGATGTACAAGATTGTTCATAGAAGATAGGCCTAGTCACGGATGTATAGATCCATCTGATTGCTGTCAATTTTTTTTTCCAGTAATACAATGAGGAGACTGGACCTAATGGCTGGTTCAGGAAGGTGATATGAATGCCAAAAAGTCCAAATGCAACCATTATATTCCAAAAGTAACATTATACATTACAGGAACATTCCTTGCACTTGACTGATCTGTAAAGAGAGAGATAGACGGTTGATCTTTGCCCCCTTTCTCTCTCTTGAAAGAAACCAAAACGAACAAAACCAACATAGTAATAAAACAAAGAGAGGGAGAGAGATTAGCTGTATGCTTTTGGATTAGGCAGCAGATACAAAACCACATGAGAGAGCCATCAGCAGCACAGCTGCCTCTTCTTCCTCTGCCAACTTCCTCTTTCTCTGCATCTGCAACAACTTTTTTTTTTTACAAGAAATCCATATATAGTAATATTAGAATGTCTCATATATGCAAACAGAAGCATCTACGACATCTTATTCCTATTCACAGCTCTATTGAAAAACTCTTAAATCCAGATCTCCCTCTTACAGAGAAAACGAAGGATCTTCTGTAGAATCTGCAATGAAAATCACAAAAAAATCCTCTGACTCCTCAAAGAAATACAATCCAAACACAAGCTGTAAGAAATCTACAACAAACACATGTGAATATATGTAACTGCCATAAATATCAGCATCGATCCTTCAATGGAAGAACGATGAGGGAAAAAACTGCCATAGATATCAGCATCGGATCCTTCAATGGAAGAACAATCTCAGAAAGAATGCAGCAAGAGAGACGAGAATCGAGGTCGGAGTGGAGGGACGTTGGAGAGAGAGAGACTTTCGGGATTTGGGGATGGGGCGATTTGGGAGAGGAGGGAAGAATGGATTTTGGGAGAGAAGAGGGAAGAAGGGTTTTTGGGAGAGAAATATTGGCTTGCACGATTCGAAGATGGCGATTTGGAAGAGGAGGGAAAAAAGGGTTTGGAGAGAAATAAGGCGGGCGCGATTTGGGGATGAAATTCGGGAGGGAAAAAGACCTTTATTTATTTATTTTTAATTCCAGCGGCGGTGGCTTATCCGTACACAGGCGGCCACGTAAAAACGCCGCACATTTTGTTTGTACATGGGCGTTTCGTTCGGGGGGTCAGTGAGAATCCGCCGCTGATACGGATATTTCTTGTAGTGAACCATACAAGATATTCCATTCTTAAACAGTGTTGGGTTGAGGCACGTAGAGTTGGGCGGTCACAAACTGAGGTCAAGCTGGTTCAAGTTGAGCATGTTGATTTTTAAAAGCGTGGAGTCAAGTTAGAAGGAAATGGGCTGTGAGTTGGGTTTGAGTCGCCAGTTTAGCAGGACCTATTGCCACCCCTGAATTACTAGAGGTAGCAATGGCCCTGCAACCTAACCCAGCCAGTGGCTGGCCTCTAAACTTGGCCTGAGGACCAGGCCAAAGTTGACATATTGACCTAATGACCAGACCAGAACCGGGCAAAAAGGCCTGGCCCGTTGGGCCGATCCAGTCCACCAGGTGGGACATTATTATACAAAAATAATGGATTGTTCAGGGACACTTGTCAGCTGTTCCCATTCTACCTATCAAGAGTGATACTGCCAGAGTATCAAATAGGTCTTTCTACTTCAGCTTGTTCAGTGCACCACCGTTGCAATATATAGGGGAAGGTTAGGGATTTAGGCAGCTGAGCCATTAAATTTTTTACTGTTTAAATGTGCTTTATACGGTACGTTTGCAAAGAATAAATCAAACCTAGCAGTATTTTATCAACAAAATAGTGAATACATGACATAAGATGTGTATTATACATGTATTTGCTATCTATGCTTTGAGCTAAAATCACAAGTAGGACAACCAAACAGCCTATGTTTGTGGGCAGATTGGATAAAAAAAATATAGGTGCCTTAGTGTTGTATGGTTAATAATTTTCTTCACAACCATTGCCATTGCATGCATGGTCCCATTGATAAACCAACCTCCTACGTGTGTGGAAAGATGACTACACATTAGGTGGGCCACACAATAATGAACAATTTAAAGCATGCTGAAAACTAGAGCTGTCAATGAGCTGGGTTAGGGTCAGGATGAGCTCAATTAATCTTAACCTAAGTCCACCCCGGGGCATGTGACGGGCTGAATAGTCCAGCCCAAGTTTGACCTGGGACATTTATAGAAAGCTCAACCTGAGTCCACCCGAGCCCTGAATATCTCCATGGATAAATGATATTTTGGTGTGTCTCATGTGTGTGAGAGAGGGAGAGAATGAAAGAAAAAGGAGTAAAATTAGGTTTAGAAAAGAACTAACGGGCCGGGGTGGATTTATGAGCTTTTGGGGTGCTAAGTTCGAGTTTGCCCTGATTCACATTCGGGCTCCTTATTTAAGTCCGAACTTGACGCAGGGAAGGACGTGAGGTCGAGCACCGTCTTCTTCAAGATGATAAATATTCTGAATCCACGGAACTTCTCTGGACTCCTCACAGAGACTTCTCGAATCCACAAGGAAAAATAAGAATAATTTCTAATAAATTCGAAATTGATTAATGAATTCCTAAAATCAAGTTCACAACCCTTTAAATAAGGGAACCAAGCAATAAGAAAGAAATCAGACTCAAACTACAACTAAAACTCCTAGAATTCGCAACTTACTATAAATAGTAAACTTACTATTTATAGACGGTCATGATGTCTACTAGTGCGCAAGGTTTTCGGCCAAAAATAGTAAGTGTCCTATTTGGCTTCACCAAACCGTTCTCCTAATTATCCTAAGCACTTTTCATGTTGGACACAACTCCTAAAGCCCAATGGATGAAAAGTTATACTCAAACTAAAACTTACTATTTATAGTAAAAACAAAATTAAAATGAAGAAACGACCGTCGATCAGGGGGTTTCTTGCAAATCCGGGCTGCGCAACCCGGCATAGCAGGGTTGGTTGGCTAAAGTAGCTCGTTCTACCCCAAAATCATATATTTTACGTCGGATAACTCATTCCGGATTGTGAGATATGCCCGATCTAAGGTCCGATGGTCCGGATCACTTCTGTCGCCGACTGTGCCTTTTCTGATCCATCTTGGCCATGAAATTGTCCGCGACCCGCTCTACATCAGAACTCGACCATCGGCCCTGATGTGCCACCCCAAACCTAACCTACTACAGGCCAAGCTTGAAGGCCCGTTGGGAATATCCAGCCCAAAACCTTTAAATTCATATGGTGTAGCTGTTATGATCCCAATAGTTTAAAGAGCCTAGCTCGATGTGTTCAATCAATTTTAACACCTTTAGCATATAATTAGGTCCTTAATAATTGGTATCAAGATCAACTAGAATGAAACGAAAAGGGTTATCTAGTTAGCTATAGTGCAGCTTCCATGCCATGAAAATGGCTACCTAAAGAAGAGGCTAGAGTAAGAGTAGCATCTTAGAGTGGGCTGCTCTAGACATCAGTTGTGGAGCATAACGGAATGCTTTGATCTCATCTGTATAAAGTGCCTAGCTTAATACATTCCAGGACTTTTTGGCATATTGGTTAGATTCTTAGCAGGAACCTTAATACGTGGCCCACCTAAGTTTTGGATTATGATAATTTTTGCTCTCTAGCAGTATCTAGTGGACAGTTTCAATTGCTCATTGCCTTTAGGGCAGTTCTTGTACTGGGAACCTTGGTTGGGACTTTTATGATGTTTGTGAGAAATCCACCCCATTTATCTGTTTTTTCAACTCATTTAGAATGTGAGAAATGAAATGAGGTGGATCCAAAACTCAAGTGGGCTACAAGAGATGAGGAGGGACTGAACAACCACCGTTGAAACATGTATGGCCACAGTTTTGTATCAGGCTAAGTTTTTTTGTGTTTTCAGTTTATCTAGAAATGACGTTATAATGCTTTGGATGGCATGCACACATCAAGGTAGACTCCACAAAGGTTTCAATGATAGGCATTTCTTTCCCCATTTTCCCTTCTCATGTAGATGTAGCCTTCTTGAGTTTTGGATACACTTCTTTTTTGTCTCATGTCCCCACCATCATAGCCTCACCTAGCTTCCTCTACCAGCTTCCTGCAAAAGCCTTTGGCAGTCGATCCGCGTCCCGAATATTTTGACCAAAGAAAAACCCAGGAAATTGCTGAGAAAGTATGGAAGAAAGCTTCTCGCATGATGATTTATACGCGCATGAAAGGTATACTTGAAACATGCAGGTACCTCAAGATTATCTTTTTTTCTTGTGGAACCTACTCCCGATGGGTCATTTAATGGAAGAGATACACAAAACCAATGTCCTAAATGGTAGATCGAACAACATCTAACATCCAAATTAGGTCCGGATTGAATAAGGTTAGAGGAAACGGAAATTGAGGGGGAACCTGGAAAAATCCAAGCCATATGTTTACTTGATAAATTCAAGCCACTGCTTTACAGGTAACTTAGATTTTAAAATTTTCAAAAATATTCCCGTTTCAATTTTAAGGTCTCGCTCAATGTCTGGTCTCAAAAAACATGGTAGGTCCCAATAACCGCTTCCACTACAAGAATTAGAGAAAGTAGATAGAGACAGGTAACAGATTGGGAACTGATATATTCCAATGCGGTTTAGGTGGGCCCGAGGAAGGCCAACATGAAGGGACATGAATTGTTTGGTGGTGAGATTTAATTGGGTCATATGCTGCTTGTGATCATGGTCACGTATCTTACAGTATATAGCCATTCAACGTCTCGAATCTCACGTGTTACGCTACTATGCATGCACTGCATGTGGATTTGTTTGGCTTCCACTAACGTGGGGACGAGCAAATCTCTGGGATTTGTACTTGATCATTTTTAAACAAAAGAGATGTGATGAAGATTAAATGTAGATTACATGATGTAAGATTTAATTAAATATAAATAATAAAAAGTATCTGATGTACCTGTTCAGACGTAGTAGATAGTGAGTAAGCTGCTTCTAGAATGATCCATGCTCACTTGTTAGTCCAACTTATTACCTTGGCTGTCCAATCCACCGCTTATTACTTCTTTTTTGTTTTTAATAAGGGAAAAGTTTATTATTTCTTTTTGGTTTTTAATAAGGGGGAAAGTTTTCAGAGCAAAGAAGCCTATCCACAGTCAAGACCATTAGAGGTGGCCCGTTTGGTTAGCGGTATGGATCAATTATCTGTGATCAAGTTGGACGGTGGAGATTGTTATATGGCTTAATTTGCGTAGCCCATGTACTTGTACAAGACAAACTCATTAGGTGGCACAACGTGTGAAAACTTGAAACTTGCGTGCATGATCAAAACCGTTCATCATCTAGGACTGGCCACGTGGATGCTCCTACTGTTAAAAATAAATCAAGGGCTTAAAAATAATATTCAATATTTAATCATCAGGCCGGGAACTTTTGAGACTCAATCCATCATGGTACCCATCATTTCAAGGGTCCAGATTTTGGAAAAATGTAAATAAATGCATCTGGACTTTTCCCTTTGTCTTCCTCTAGATCCATCGGAAAAAGTAAAAGCGATATGAGTTTGTAAGCAGTAGAGCGCGTTGGATCGTCCCACAAACCAGAACTATGTGGGGGCCACCTTTCGTGAATTTACTTAACATCCACTTCGTCCATCAGGGTCAGACCCTCGATTTTAGACTTTATGGAAAATATATTACTGATCGAAAATTCCATTCGACCACACCACAGGAAACAATTGAAATGCAACGCTAACCATAGGTTTTCATGGGATTCACTATGGTTTTTCATACCATCTAACCCTTTTATTAGGTAAAAATTGCCTGGATGAAGCGATTATTCCAAAATTCAGACTAATCCAAAACTCAGCCAGGCCAGACAGTGAGCTTAGATGTTTCAGTCCTAATTTGATATGTTTTCCCACGATATTGCTCACTGGAGTTGCAGATCGGTCTGATTTTTGAAATGTACGGCGAAAATGAGATTATTCATCTGATGGACGGAATGGATTTCAAATAAAACCAATGTGGGCCGGACAGATTTCCAGCGTTATAGCCGCTTCCCGTAACACGTAATGGATTCGAGTCCAAGGTGAGCTGCTAAAATCAACACCATCCTTTCTATTTCTTGGCAAGAGGGCAACTGCAACTGGACGGTTGCAGTGAGTGTAAGATAGAATCACGTAAATACCCTTCCTGTTAGTTAGAAAACTAATACATAAGTCAATGCAAACGAGTGTCATGGGATTTCTCCGACATTTCCTGGCTGAAATTACCATACAGTAGCCGTTGATTCTGACAATCATTACTCTCAATCTTTCGTTTCCGCATTAGGAGGAGAACGGCAACATGATACAACTATCCACCCAAAGTAGGGCTACGCATCAATCGTGTCCATCCATCTTTTGATCCATAGCATCGATGGTTTATAGTATAAAAATCCCACCTATTGGACTTTATCATCCGTCTGATCGACGGTACTCAAATAAACTCTCTGATGGGGTGTTTGATTTTCTAATTACGGTGATAATTTCAAGTAAATGGGTAATAATTATTTACCTTTGTATTTTCGGTTGGATTTACATGGTGAAGTAACCAGCCACCTTCATTTATATCACTCCTCACATCACCGGACGATAAAACGTTATATTGTGGGGCCCGCCATGATGTGTGTGTCTTATCCACACCGTCCATACCTTTAGCCAGCTCATTTTAAGGCATAAAATGAAAAATGAGATAGACCCAAAACTCAAGTGGACCACACCAAAGGAAGCAATGGGATTTGAACTCCTATCATTAAAAGCTTTTTGAGGACCTCGAAAATTTTGGATCAAGCTGATATTTTTCTTTCCCCTTTATCCATAACTATGTGACCTTATAAACAGGTTAGATGACAAATAAATATTAATGCAGGCCCTATGGAGAAAACAACTTTCATCCATTGATATCTTCGTGATCATTGTTTCCTAAGGTGTTTTCCATTTGAGCTTTGGATTTACCTCATTTTTGGGCTCATGTCTTAAAATGTAATGTTAAAAAGGATGGATGGTGTGGATAAGTCACATAAATCACGATGAGCCCCACATATATTAAATAAGTAATGACAAGATTTTTATGAACCGAATTTCAAAACCTAATTCCCGGCTTATTTCAAATAGGGGGAGTAAGTAATAATTACTTATTTCCACACGTTCATAAGTGAGATTAAAAATCAAACAACCGTTTGGATATATACACGTACGTCATGGTAAGGGTTAAGCAGGAACCTGGCAACTTCCAGTAGATAGTAGAATCTTCTGGAAGAGCGCGAGGGTACTCGTCGGGAAAAAAAAAATCCTGCAAATTTCCACCCTTTCCTTCCCCTATATAAACAAGGCCCATCTCCCTTCTACCTCACAGGTCCTTCCTTCCAATGGAGAATCAGGCTTCCAGAGGCAGGGCTGCAGGCTCTAGCGGAAGGGGGAGACGAAAATTGCAAATCCCATATCAGAATCATAATCTCCGGCAGAATTCAAGCCGGAGCCAACAGCATCGAGAAGCCAATGGGCCCCAATCAGGCGCGCCGAGGGAAGCGGCCCATCTGCAGGATTCGGGCCGAGGTGGATCGTTCACTGATCCAGCCACTCCCCACTCGGCAGCGCCTAGAGGGAATCGCGGCGCTGGTGACCGGGGACGCGGCGGGAGACGTGGTGCCCGCCAACCGAGTTCTGCTGCGAGTTGTGAGCATTTCTTCCGCCTGTAAATTTTTTAATTTTTATTTTTACTTATGACTGTGACTCAGGACTGTCTGGGTTGGTCTGGGCTGGACGCGGATTGCGTCCTACCCCCGCCCGGACGGTAATCCTTCCGGGCAGGGCTCTGTGGGGTCCACCTTGATGTAAGTGTTTTATCCACGCCGTTCATCGCTTTTCTCAGATCAGTTTAAGATATAATCATAAAATTGAAGTAGGTCCGAAGCTCTAGTGGACCACACCAAAGGAAGCTGCAGTTATAATGATACCCACCGTTGAAACCTTTACAAGGGCCATCGTGATGTTTTTTTGTTTTCCATCCAAACTATACATGAGGTCATGTAGACGTTGATGAAGTGAAAAAACAAATATCAGCTGGATCCGAAACTTCTCTAGCTCCCAAGTAATTTTTAACGGTGGACGTTCAATCCCCACTCTGTGGTCCACTTAAGCTCTGCACCTGCCTAATTTTTTGTATCATACTTTAAAATGATCCGAGAAGAACGGCGTGGATAAAACACTTAAATCACGATGGGCCCCACAGAGCCCTGCCCGGACGGACTGGGTAGGACGCAAGCCGCGTCCTCGACTAGAGCTTGACTCAGTTGACTTGTCTGAGCTGACTGCATATCACGTGCCGACGTTGGCACATGTGTGAAATCCAGCTGCTATTCAGGTGTGTGCCACCAATAGCAGCTAGCTCGATCATTCATCTTGACTATGATTTTATTTCTTTATTATTATTTTTTAAATCTATGCAGCTACAACGGGAGCCTTGGGACAAGCAAGCCAACCCCCACCCAATTCCTTTTCGATGAGCACCGCAACTACAACCTCTGTTACACAGATGCCTGGTGCAGCAAACGGATATAGCTGGTCCCACCAGGGCTCTGCGCTGATCTCGTGGTGTGTGGGGTCGACAGTAGGCGGACTCAATTACATACACCCCACCTTCTTCCTCTCAGAAATCATCATGATCTTCTTCCTCTCAGAAATCATCATGATCTTCTTGTTTTCAAGAATCGTATGATTTTCGATATGGATGACCATGCCCCAAAAACTGTCCAGATTACCACTCGTGGACACCTTTTAATTTCTCTCTGGTTTGCTTTTTCATAGTTAGTTTACTTTGAGTTGGAGTGTGCTTTAGAAGAGTTGTTTTAAGCAGTTATAGGAGTGTTGATCTTCTGATGGTTTATGTGTGTTGCTTTGTTTCATGTACTCTTATTAGACTCATTTCTACTATGGTTTGTTATTTGAGTGTTTGAAAGGTGTTGTTACTCTCTTAATAAAATTTACTCGTGTGGAAGATTTTCTTGTAAATTATCAGTGAGGTTTGGTATCACCACAGTCATCTGAGCTTTTCGTTAGGTGGGCCATACGGATATTTTGGTATCACTAAGTCGGACAAAAAAACAGGGCAAGCTTTTGTGGTACCTACCCATTTGTTTTGTACATTGGGCAAACTAAGGAGCAAAACAGCCTGATTTTTTAGCTAGATATTTAAACAGTGTGGCCCACCTGATGGAGAAGTTAGATATTGGATGCGTGCCATGTGGGTGTGTCGGTCGTGCCTGTGTGCTTTTGTGACTTACTGAGTTGGTAGTTATAAGTGTTGGATATCGTTAAAAGCAAGATCTAGACTATTAGTTTATGGAGCTCTATTGCGGATGGAATGTACTCAATGATGGGCTGACTCTTAACGATTGCAAATGGTCAGTTGGTTCGAGCAGAAAGCCGGTGTGATCTGTGGTGCATGGCATATTGAGGGTTCAAATCATATGCCATGGATGGCCCACCGTTGGATAGTCTTGATCATTTTCCTGTGGTGGGGCTTACATTGCAAGTGGTTGATATCTTGCTAAACACATATGATCTTTTTGTATTATCAAATAGAGGCAAAATGATAACTTCTTTCTTTCTTTCTTTCTTTCTTTTTATTTATTTATTTATATATTTTTAAAATCCTCATGGGCAAAAGTGCCGTTAAAGGTGTTCAATGGTCAATAATCTCAATTAGTAAAATAAGTAAACCTTACTGTATTTTATCGGTCCTATAGCTGTACACGAACCGAGTTAGGGCACGTGGCTGCCAATTGTAGCCAATAATAATGCTCCTTGAAGAGAGTTATTGTCTTGTCTTACCCAACGTGACCGTTGATGCCAACTCCATGTAGCTCTTGAATGATATGTTTTTGCAACGAACTCCATGCAATGCACAATCAATTTTCATTAAAAAGGAAACTGTTTTGAATATGGCAGTTATTGGAATGACCCTCCTTATATCGAATCCATGCATCTTTGTAGTTATTGTCATCGACATATAAGTCATTAAGGTATTCGAACCTGACAACTTTATTGCTCATGGTCCTTAACAAGTTAGCATTTGACTAAGCACATCAGCCACTTTGCTACTCGGCCATATGCTTCAGCACAAATGTAAATTTCTATAAGAAAGAAATATACCTAGCATACACACGATTAACGTTAACTTGACTGTTAATAAACTTGAGGACCTGATGGTCCAATAGAATACAAATTCCTACTGAATCAAATAATCCTCCAATGCTGTAAAGCCTGAACCACTGCGTACAATTCTATTTCATATGTTGACCATTTCTTTCGAACATTACTAAGTTTCTTGTTGTACAAGGTTACCGGCCTACCCTCTTGAGACAATACACCCCCAATGTCAACATATGAAGCATCGCATTCAACTCTAAATAATTTATCAAAGTTGAGAAGTACGAGGACAAGAATAGTGGATAGCCTTTGCTTAAATTCAACAAAACTTCTATTGGCCTAGTCAGTCTATTGAAAATGTCTATTCTTTATGTAGTTAATGATCGGTGCCATGATGGTATTGAAGTTCCTTATGAACCGATGATAAAACATCGCCAACTTTTGAAAACTTCACACTTCATGAATGTTTGTCGAAACCAACCATTCTCTTATAAATTTCACATTCTCTTCATTCACACGGACGCCCGTGGACGTCATAACAAAGCCCAAAAACAAAAGGCTCTTTATCAAAAAGTTGCGCATCTTTAAATTAACGTATAACTTATTCTCAGTGAGCACTTGAAGCATCTATCTAAGATGTCTTACATGGTTTACCTCACTTTAATTGTATATTAAGATATTATTAAAATAAACCATTACGGATCGCCTAATGAATGGTTTCAAAACTTGGTTCATTAACCTCAAAAATGTACTAGGTGTATTCGAAAGTCTGAAGGGCATGATCAACCATTCATACAGACTCTCGTTGGTTTTACATGTTTGTCACCTGGCTGGATACGAATATGATGGTAGCTGCTCCTCAAATTCAATTTGAAAAATAGTTTCGTCCTCAAGCATATCTAACATATCGTCCAGTCCTAGTATAAGAAATTTGTACTTTACAGTGATTTTATTTATTGTTCGGTTGTCGATACACATGCACCAACACCCCTCCTTCTTAGGTGATAATAAAGCTAGCATGATACATGTGCTCATGCTCTCGCATTAGACCCTTACAAATCAATTCATCCACTTGTCCTTTTAAAATTTTATACTCTTTTAGACTCATTCGATAATGAGGGTGGTTGGGTATGCTACTCCCCGGGTCGATATGGTACTGAATATCTCGTATACGAGGCAACTCATCAGGAAGGTCATCGAGCCAAATTGCCATAAATTCTCACAACAACAATTTTAGTTTTTCAGGAATAAGCATAGGTTCTACCTCTTCACCTTTCACAGTCAATGCATAAACTTGTCATATTTTCTTGGATTCCTCCGTAAAGTCTCATATGACTAGGAGAGAACGATCCTCTACTTTAGAAGCTTCGGGCTGCTCATCCAAGTCCATAGGGGCGAGTATGGTTTTTCGAACATCTTTGACGAAAATGTATACATTATCTCATCCCTTATGAGTGGCGTTATGATCTGATTGTCATGGCCGGCCGATTAATATATAGCAAGCTTCCATGTCAACTGTGTCACATACTATTTGGTCCTTGTAATGTTTACTAATTGAAAAGAAAATAGTGTATTGTTCAGTTACCTTCTCTCGCTGACCTTCTTAATTTAAGGGCTTGTTTGATTTTCCAGTGCAATGGTAAATAACAGGAAAATATGTAATAATTATTTCTTCTGTATTTACCGCACTTTTTCCAATGTTTGATTTGACAACATGAATTTTTGACACGAAAATCGAAAATGCCATAACATATTTGTGGGTCCCACCATGATGCGTATTGCTTATCCGCACTGTTAATCTATTATGCCTAATGAATTTATGGCATGAGCCAAAAAGCAAAGCATATCGAAAGCTCAAGTGGACCATGCCATTAGAAAAAGGGAATCAAATACTTACCGCTAAAAACCTCTCAGGCCCACTATTTCTTTTGGTGTGGGCCATTTGAGTGTTCAATCTGCCTCATTTTTCGGCTCATGCCTTAAAATATTATTTTAAAAGGATTGGACGAAATAGATTTATCATATACATCACTTGGGGGTCTAAAAATTTAAAAAAACTTTTAAACCGATTTCTGAGGCAATTTTTTAAGAATTTTCAAACGGGTGAAATGGTAATAATTATTCATTTCACGGGTATTTATATAGCCACTGAAAATCAAACACACCCAACCGATTGCGTATAGGGAAAGATGTCTTTCCGTCTTCAACTGCAACTCTCCACATGACTTTAGGGAAAATATTTTCGTTACTTCCTTTGTCTATGATCATGTTGACAGTCAAATATTGCTTATTAAACCTCAGTTATAACCTGATTTTACGTACATGATAATGCTTAACGTCCTATTTTTAATCGTGTTTTTGTTGTAAGGTGAATTTAAAGAGCTTGGACTGAAGAAGGTATTAAAAGCATGGATTTAACGCTCATAAATTACCAAGGTGGGGACTGATATCGTAGAATTTACATGTCAGATGTCACGCCCCTAACTTGGTAACCAGACTCACAAAGAACCCAATAGCCGATTTTGGCTACAACATCCTCCGTAGTACCCCATTATCGGCTCTTAAGACAGGTTCCAATCCTGGGATCTTACAAGGAGGATTTTTATAACCGTATATTCATTCCAATGCGAGCATACCTGTAACACCCTGAATTTTTGTAAACCTGAACTTAAACGTCCTTAGGCAATGGGTCAACCATAACTCCTTAGTAACTTCTCATAACTTAATTCTAAAGCTAAAGAAATCATTTAGAACTAAATTCTTTAAAAATTTAACGTGAATTAACTAGCGCTACACTAGATTACCTGTGAAATTAGTACCAACCACTTTAAATACGATCTGTAAGACCCAAAACTTGTAGAATCAGTAACGCTACGCTATCCTAAAATCCAATATCAATCTCTAAACCCAGTTGCTCTCGGGAGCACTTTGAAATTCCGTATCGGATCTGGACCACACATCGAAAGTCTGAATAATATGAAGTTATAGAATTAGGACCGCTTAACTGGACTTGACAATCACTTCGAAAATCACGCCCAAACGATGTCCTGAGACCGAGTCGAACCAAGTCGACTCAGCTTCGAAAATCATGCCCAAACAATATCAATCTCTAAACCCACTTGGCGTTGCACCATACGTCGAGTCGAACCGAGTCGACTCAGCTGACTGGCAGAGGTGCTGTGCTACTCTGTCTCAACTCACTGACAGGTTGAGTTGTGCCTTAGCTGAGTTAGAACGAAAGGAAAGGAGAAGAGGAGGAAAAGAGAGAGATGGGTGCTTAGCCGAGTCAACTCGACTCAACCGAGTCATCTAAGTGAGAATTTCTATTTCTTTTCATATTCGTTGTTAGTTATTTTGTTATTAATAATATCACTATTATTTCCTACCTGTTGTAACACTTAATGTTATTTTAACGATATTGACTAAGAATAATAATTAGTACTATAATATACAAATTAATGTCACAGATAATATTATCATCAATCATAATTCTATTATTAAACTTCATCATAATGATTTTTATTACCATGTTAGTTAATGTAAATCATAACACTAATGCCAATAATTATTTTGTAATTATTAAGTTTATATTGTAATTAATGGTACACCAAACTAGAAGGATCTCAACTCACATGAATTTCCATCCTTATTACTATTATCATGGTAAATTTTATTATAGACATGTTTAGCCACTAATAGATTACTCATACTAGTATTAGTTAGTATAGATAAAACCATAACTTTCGTTATTAGGGTTTTACTCATCATTCTTAGATATCGTTATGGATAGTATAAGTATATTGATTTCTACCATTGTAATGATTACTATTGCCACGATTAACTAATAGTAATTCTATCATTAATATTAATAATTATACTATAGTTATAAACTATCAGAATAATTAATTTTACATGAAATAACATTCAAACCCTAATTATCTAGCCTAGAACTAAACTCTAGGATAAAATCCTAATTCCACATTAAAACCCTAAAAGATGACCCTAGGCTATGATCTTCAACCCTAGGTAGTAATTAGAACTGAGACCTAATTGTAAAAGTTTATGATTTGCGATAGGATACAATTCTAAGGGCGCAAACACTTTATGACACTAGAAGACGATTTAAAGTATAAGGTGATGATTCTTCCCCTTGAGCTTTCCATCTTCTCATTAGCTTAAGTTATAGTTTTTATTAAAAGTTATATATAATTGATATCTCTCTTATAATCACATGGGTTAACTGTTGAAAATTGAATTGCTATATTTCCTGCTTAATGTTCATCATGTATATTTGTTCATGCTTGTGGATTATTTGTGTATTGCTTATGGACTTTAAACTAGTACATTAGTGGGAAACCCCCACCTATAAATGTACACCCATACTTGGGATGTAACCTGACTAATTGTGATTAAAATGGACCTTCGACTTGTTGGTTATTGAGTGGTGGTCTAGATGGATCATTGATGTGGGCCTACCATCCAGGGTTGTTGTGTTCAATGGTTTTCAAGGATGGTCTTTTATCGTATGGTTTTGATACTAGCCCTATGAGGCCTATTTTGATAATTGTCCTATGTAGCTTGTTCTGGTATTTTCTCTATATGGGTTTGATGTTTTATACCGTGCAATCATGCGATAGTAAGCCCTATATACTTTAACATGATTGGCCACTAGTCGACAGGTTTTCATTAAACATCCTAAGATGGTAGCCTCATGAGCCGGGGATGGTGGTAATGGGACACTATGCCCGAGCTGTCGGCCTAGGCTGGGCCATGTGCTCCCCGTAGTGACCTTTGAGCTTATTTAAATTGGCTGGTTGTAAATGGACTAATAATGACTTGGCTAATCATGCATACATGGCACGTATTGTTCTGACTGGGTGATGTTTCACCAGGTTCGATGATTCCGACTGGATGATATTTCCCAGGTTCGATGATTGCATGGGTGATGGCCCACTGTCCGCACGGATGAGCATCCCCGGGGCGATGATTGCATTCATACATCCATACACCTAATAAGACTGCATTTACTCTGTTTTGGTTGTTTAAATGCTTTATACTATTTTTTACCTAATGCGGTGGTTTGTAATCTTGAGGGGAATTCACACTGAGTTGGCCACTCATCCATCAAATATACAACCGTACATGTAGTACAGGTGGCTTAAGTGATATACATGTTCAGACATGATGAGAAGCATGGTACGATAACCATGGATGCATGACTGTATTTGCCTGGAGGAGCTGCGTGATCTTGCGGCTTATATTTACATGCTTTCTACTATTCTTCATGTATTAATTCTCGTAAATCTTGTATTTTTTAACTTCAGAAACGTTGGTTTGTATAAGTCATTATGGGCAGATTCTTGTACATTTGAATAATAATGAAATTTTTCTTTATGTCGATTTGTCTACACTACGCTCATTTACTTACTCTGATAAAAGAAAAAAAAAAATGTACACTCGAATTTGACCATACTTTAAGATTAACACTCGGGTTTTTGGGAAACGAGTTGTGTACTCGGGTCCTGAAAAGTCGGGGCGTTATAGATGTACCAGGAGTAAGAAGGGATACAATGAGCCTTCTACCCTGGTCAGGTGGACATTCGACGTATCGGGATCGAGCCTACTACAACCATCTCTCCGTATTGGTCAATCATTGAAAATATGTATCTTACTCTAAGTAGTTGGGAATCTTCGTCAAGACTCCAAAAAGATAAAGAAATAAATTGTAGCAAACCATTAAGGTAAACCATTGAGAATTACAGAAGAATCTTTATATAACCGAGTGATGTTTTGAATAAGATACGAGAAATCTAAGATTCATGAATGTTGAAAATTTTTTATTTTTTATTTTTTAGACTCAAGCACCCAGTAAACTTCATAATCAAGTTCAAAGTATTAATCTGTCAATTAGAATAATTTTAAACACTAAATTCCATAAGTGTATAGTGTAATCTCGGCTTATTAATATTAAAATTCACTTCTCTATTTCAGGATATCATTGGTAACCACAAGAGCATTCATGATACCCAAAGTTTTCCTTACAGATCATCTTTTCAGTTTTTCAGCTTTTGATTTTGTCATTGAAAATAACGTCAAGAAGGGGAATCAAATCCTTACCTATAGGGAGCAAACCTATGGTGAAGACTGTATGCCCAACCCTGTTCAAATATTATCCATGGAAAAGTAAATCTACACCTATAGGGAGCAAACCTATGGGGAAGATTATTCGCCCAAATCGTTCCAAAGGTATCTTCTTCCTTCTTTTTTTTTTTTTCATATCGATCAGGTTAAGTATTTTTTTCAGGTTGGTTCCTTACATGCTTAGTGATTACCTAGTCAATCCTTCAATATTGAACTGAAACCTTAATGTGTAAGCGAGATGTGACATGTGAAATCATGACTTAATCAATGTTTACAATTCTAATCATAGATTAATAACTCAAACTTAACCGTGAAATCTAACAGATAACTGAATTCACGAGCCATACATTACCAATATTACGTATCTTGAAAATCTAAATTAGGGATATCTGTCAAAATTACTTCGAATTCATAGGAATTTCTAAAAAAATTTGAAAAATTTTCACAATTTTTTTGCTCAAGACCAAGAAAACACTGATTAAGTTACCTAATCTCCCACCCCAACTAAAAATCTACATTGTCCTCAATGTAAAAGATCTAAACATGTAATGCACATGGGACAATGAAAGTAAATGAGAAGTGATGGGAGGATAGTACCTGGATAACGAATCGAGAGAGTTTTTCAAGAGATCACTGGGAGAGAGCAAGTCAGTACGAGAGTGACACCAATAAAAATAACAAAAATAAAATCCTACCTATACCACTTTCGTAGGTGCTCTCGATTGCATTTAGCATATGCAACAAGCCTTTAAACCCCTAGGTTATCCCTAGTGGACGAGTTGTAGTCTCGTGAGGGTTTGTAGTAATGTTACCCACAAACATTGAATTGATTATGCCGCAAAGTTCCTCTTCCGGCCAATATCTTGATAAGTTTCTCGGTAAGTTCCTTAATAGGATCATTCAAAAGCCTTTTTTGTAATAAGCTTGGGCGCCCTGGAGTATGACTTTCCAGAGAGACTTATGTACCTCATGAGAAATCTTCCATTGAATTGCTTAAGGTATCTGTAATATATACGATTCACCTATGACAGAAGAAGTTTCAATGTTAGTATCGCATGGTGAATCAGAGACTACAAGTAAATAAAGTTTAAAAAACTTTCTAAGAAGTGATGTGGTCTCAACACATTCCGAAGCTCCAAACTTCGGTTGGATTTTCAGCTCCTCTTCCTTTTCTGGTAGACATTTAGGCTCAGGGGAAGAGAGGATTTCAGAATAAGGGTTCTCTCGGTCAATGATGACTACCGAGATGTTATCTCGTAAGGCATCCGCTTTGTCTCTTAACATGGGATCGTTTGAAACTACAAAGTGTGTCAAGCAATCCCAAGAATTAGGAAGTTCAGCTGAGTGTGACTTATTGTGGCTTGTGATGATCTGCGCAAAGAATCCATCGTCCTTGAAAGTGGATGGAGGTACGCTCTCATGCTCTAGTCCTGCATAGACAGATTGAAAATCAGTGAGGCATTGATGTGATCACTCTGTTCATTGAAATTACTCAATTGAGGCGTTGAATTGTCAAACGTGTACAACTTAGATGGTGGCCTCAATCGAGTGGTTTTAAATTCTAGGGTCGTAGCGAGCAATTTGTCCTTCTCCTGAATCACATCATCATTTGATTCAGAGGAATGGTTCAAACATGTTTCATAAGAGTTAAAAGGATCAGTTGTAAGGGGCTCATTCTTCATCTTTAAATCAGACATATTAAGTGAGGGGAGTGGCTCATTATGACCAACCACTTCGTGTACGTCTTGATCATTGACCTAGACCACACTTGAGATGGATTCCAGGGAAACTGTGGCTGCACATTCAGGATCACAATCATGTTCTATCCAATGCAGTACACAGTTGGGATGAGATCGCCTTCCTCACATTCTATTCCTAAACTCAGTTGAGGTTCGAATAAACTAACCTCCTTATCATTGAAATCATGTGCGTCATGTAAGGAAGGTGTGTCATCATCAATGTATTTAAAAGACACCCATATATCTTCACCATTCTTTCGAACAGTCATCAAGATTGACTCATTGAAAAATTAAACTATATGCTTATTAACGAAATCCAACTCCTCATTCCAAATTTCAGATTCTTTCAAAAGTGAGTACGGATCACTTTCCTCACATTGTATTTCTAAATTGGGTTGTGGTTGGGATGAGCAAGCCTCCTTTATCTTTTCAAGGCACGACATGAGTGTTTCCACTGCGTTTCGAATTTCCTCAAGACAGGCCATGTCACTCTGATATGAATCCTCTTGGATCGTTATTTGTTGGATCTCAAAGGTAGGGGATCCAAGAGAATAATTATTATAACATGTTGTTGGTTCATTTTTCCAATTTTGATGTTTCCACTGATTGTAATCATACAGATCATAAGTGGGAGAATCTGATGGTTGGTAATACTTATTATTACTCATGATATAATCACGCATTGTTTTCTTTTTATCGGATGGGTGATAATAATTCTCACAACCATAGTTATGATAACCTCAACACTCACTTACTGTTTTGTTAATCCGTGGGGTATAATTGTTCTCCTGCATATAATCACGTAAAGACTTCTTAGCCGGTGGATCTTTATATTCTGATCAGTTCTCAATGATAGTTTTAGAAAAGTTTTGAGACATAAGTTGATTTATCTGATCATCATCTCAAAATAAGTTATTCTTCTCAGCATACTGACGTTGTCACTCATGCATATACATGATGAAACCCTTAATCTGAATTTAATACTAAGAAAAATAGAAGAAAAAAAATTCTACAGCAATGTGGAAAGTAAGAGGAGGAGAAGTTAGAAAGATGTTAACATACTAGAGATTCCTATATTAAGATCCTGCAAAATAAGGCAAAACAAGTTAGTTTCTAAAAAGAGAAAGTCTAGGATTAGAAAATCTCTAAAAATAAAATCCTAATTCTAAAAATAGAAAAAATAAAGAAATTAGAAAGATATCACCAAATTAGAAGTTTCTATCTCAGAATCCTACAAAACAGGAAAGACAAGTTAGTTCTATAAAAAAATCAAGAAAATCTAAACCTAAAACTGAAGTTAGTAAAAATCCTAACCTTAAACTAATCTTAAAACTAATTAATTTCAGAAAAACGTAGCCGTCAGTCCCTAACAACGGTGCCAAAAACTTGTTCACTCACCAAATGCAGGGTTGTGATGTAGTAATAACTCGGTAAGACCGAGGTCGAATCCCAAGGGACTGAAACTTGTACGTTATTTAAAACTAACTAGAACTAGAACTAGATTAAGATGAATTCTAAATCAAGTAGCAATCGTAAAATAATTGTATGTTAATTAATCTAAAACGTAGGAGATATCATAGAAGGGTAACTAGGGATTCAGAGGATCCACTTGTAGAGATCAGGGAGATCTTATACTTGCTTCACGAATCATGGAAGTTAAACTGAACTGCCGTTGACATAGTTTTAAAGAGATGAAAGGTATATGAATTAGAATGGATTCCATCACCAAACCATGCCCAGGAGACTATGGCAAACAACAGAATTAATCTAATTACCAACCAATCAACATGCTATGAAAGTTAGGAGGGTACCGTCATCCAACCATGCCCAGGAGACGATGGTGAACAACAGGACTTCCTGACGTCATAAATATAAAAGAGAAAAGGACATGCTCAAAGCCATTGCAGACTCATTGTAATTTTAGTCACAACAGACCATTAAAAACTAAAAACATTCGCATTAAATAACTTAAATCAATATCAATTCAGTTTTAAACAAAAGGCACAAGCAGAGGATCTCCCATCATGCTACAAGCTTCACCTCTTAGCCCTAGCTAAGAGGTTTAGCCCGACATGATGGGCCTAGATCTCACAAAATTAAAAAGAAGAGAAAATACAACAATAATAAAAAAATACAACTCTTCCTGTCTCTCTCTGACTTCTAATTCACGTCCACACCCAAGATCAGCCTTCTAAGCTCCTTTCTTCCCCCCCTCCCCTCTCTCTCTCTCTCTCTCTCTCTCTCTCTCTCTCTCTCTCTCTCTCTCTCTCTCTCTTATAGGCATTACAGCCGGTTGGAGTGGAGGAACTTCATGCAGAAGCTTTCCTTACGCAGCAACAGGAAGTGGAGAGTTCCTCAGCCGGACGTTCATTACGCAGCAAAACACAACCGACTTGTGTTTGAAATAGAGCCATCGGCTACAGGGGCTCCCAATGCAAGATCTGAGCCATTCATCCTTCATAGCTCTAGTTAGTTGGCCCAGGAGAGGTTTTTGAACCGTAAAGATTGTCCGACCGATCTTCTCCATGCCTGGAAAACCACCCGCAGCGTCCGAGTCCCAGACGCTCTGTAAACAGGGCCTGCGGACGGGTTGACGTTGGTGCTTAGTGGGGTTCACTTCACTGTAGTTTAGAGAAATCCACACCGTCCATCAGCTTTGTACTATAATTTCAGCCAGATATACGGGTTTGGCTATCTTTTTCTGCGACCCACCTGATCTTTTGCATCCATCGTTCATCTTCCGTTTAGACAGTTAGAAACCGTCCTTCGCTGTCCTTTGAGATAATGCCACCTAGGCAGTGGTAAGAAGCTCTATAGGGAGCTGATCGACGGTTCGGATTGGACCATTGAGATCAGATGGTGGCCCATAAGGATCACCCGCAAGCTCTACTACGGAACAGAGTTAGCGCAGATGCTCACTGCGATGGTCGGTGGGCCCCACAGTGTTGTTTTCAATGAAATCAACTTCGTCCATTGGTTTCAGGATGAAAAATCATCCGGAAAGGAGTGTATTTGGAGTTGATTTGGTGTGGTCCACTTGATCTTTTATTCTGCCGTCCATCCTGCTTTCAATGGCCAGGATCTTCCAATAGCTTGCATGGGGTAGAACTGGCGCCTAGGTGAGGCTAATATCTCCCCTCTGTATGCAATAGATGGTCCAGATCGCCGATCCAAGCGATGAGTAGGGCCCACTAATGAAAAATGGACGGACAACATAAGTACGCTGTCTGATTTTTAGTTTTTTTAAAGAAAGCTCGGTCAATCAACCATTTGACCAGACCCTCTGCTACCGTGCACGGAAAGTGAACTTGTGCACTATGCACGCTCATGCATAAATGGGGTCGACTATGATGGTTTTAAGAAATCTGTTCCGTCCATCCATTTTATCGCCTCATTTAATGCGTTGAGTCCAAATCTGAAGCATATCCAAAGATCAGGTGGGCCCACTTAAGGATTTGAGGGGCTGATCTGTTCGTTGAGCTACTTTTAGAGGGATCCACTAGCTGAAATTCGACATGTAAGGTTAATTTATGTCCCTCAGACCATGTATGAATTTTCGAGCTGAACGAATGGTGGGAACCCCATGATCTTGCATTCTGGATGTCCTTCAGGCCACTTGAGCTTCAGTTCCTCGATTTTTACAGATTCCTGGCGTTGATCTTGTTCCCCAGGGGTGTATCCCTTGTTTTTGGTATCATCAGAGCATTAAATTCATGCTTTAAGCTCCCTTTTTCAGTCCAGGCACGTAAAGTCACTTGCAACACAAACACGATAAAACGGGCCATTAAACAGTATCGTGCTCGTAAATTCAGGCAATAAATGGGGTCTAATATGCAATATTTGACCCTTAACACAAAGTATTAAGGTAAACTAAAATGCACCAGACTAATATAGATCGTATACATCCTACCACGTATAGAAACTTGAAATCAACAAAACTTAGGCAAAAGAAATAATTAATCTTTCCTTATTACCCTTAGGCAATTTCAGGGATGAAATTTTATTTTAAGAGGGGTAGATTGTAATACCCTGAATTTTTACCAACCTGAACTTAGACGTCCTTAGGCAATGGGTCAACCATAACTTCTTGGTAACTTCTCATAACTCAATTCCAAAGCCAAAGAAATCATTTAGAACTAAATTCTTTAGAAATTTAACATGAATTAACTAGCGCTACACTAAATTACCTATGAAATTAGCACCAACCACTTTAAATACGATCTGTACGACTCAAAACCTGTAGAATCAGTAACGCTACGCTATCCTAAAATCCAATATCAATCTCTAAACCCAGTTGCTCTCGGGAGCACTTTGAAACTCCGTATCGGATCTGGACCACACATCGAAAGTTCGAATAATACGAAGTTATAGAATTAGGACCACCTAACTGGACTTGACAATCACTTCGAAAATCACCCCCAAACGATGTCCTGAGACCATTTTATTACGTCCGGAGTGAAGCGAGTGAGAAAAGGAAGATATTTAGAAAATTAATTATATCTTTATGAAATCTGGCACGTTTCACTTATGCGTTATTTTTAAGCATTTTGACCGTTAGATTTTGACCCAAATTCACCCTCGGATCAGGATAGGTGTCCCTTACATGTCCTAGTACTTGTGGCCCTAGTCGAGTTCCCGTAACCGTTGAACTGAAACTAGTCCGCCACGGTCGATCTGGAAACCCGACCGGACTGAAAACTTAGCTTGACCTAGATCCAATATTAGAGAGCTTAAGTTCGACCGCATTTAGTAACAAGACCTCCAGAAGTGTTCCGTTGGATCAGAACAGACCCGATTTGGTTATAAACTAAGTATACCTTGGCCCCAAGTCTATTTTCGTCGCTTTTGGGCTTATAAAAAGGCCTTAAATCCTCATTCCTAAATTCCATATAAATTTTCAAACCCTAGCTTTCAAAAGGAGAGAAAAGAGAGAAAGTGAGAGAGAAGTTGGTGATTCTTCCTGAGATTCTTCCCAACTTTGCTACGTGCTTAATCCACCTATCCGTATCGCTTTTCCAGTGACTCCGGCTTCGTTCCTATGTAAGAAAACCCAAACCCTAACCTGTTTTGAGACCTAGAATAGTTTACATGACGTTTTAGCTAACCTGTTTCATGCCTTAGGTAGTGTATCCGCTGTTGACGAAGACACATCATCTGAATCATCTCAAACACGTATTTTCTAGTTTAAGGTGCGGACTATATACGTTTAGGTTATGGTTTTCAAGAGTTTCAATGTTAGATAATGATTTATTCTTGATATGAATGTTATTTCACAAGTATAAAGTATTGTCCGTTTCGTTATTCAGTTATACGTTAATTATGTTGAATAGACCGTATTCCTCGTATTTGTAGAAAATACCGTATATGTATAGAATTTGAATTTGTGTTTAATATGATTATTTGCCGTGAATATATGCTTGTTACATGTGTGATAACTCCTTAGCGAAAGGACTTGCCCTAAATAACGCCAAGACCAATATACGCCATATATGTTAAAGTGTGTAGCCCACGTGTTTATGAAAATGTTGAAATGAATACGAAATCTGGATTCATGTATGCCATGATTATCTGTTGTGGGTACATGCAAGTGGTATATGGGACAACTCCCTAGTGAAAGGATTTGGCCAAATACATGATATACCAACATATGATATGTATTTGGTATGTGTAGTCTAAGTGTTTGTGAAAATGACTGAATGAGTATAAAGTTCACTTTCATACTCGCCATGACTAACTGTCATGGGTATACAATTGTTGTATAGGAGATAACCCTTTGACGAAAGGACTTGCCCTAGTATGTAATAGAATCGACGTACGTGATGTATGTTGAATAGAGTGGTCTAAGTGTTTGTATAAGTGCTTGAATGAGTTAGTAGGTAGTAAAGAGTGACCTTTTTAGGTTGTTGAGATATGAATCTCAATCACCTTAACTATGTGTACGGTTTCCTCCATGAATTGTGTATCTTAGATTATTCATGCTCACTACGAGTATGATTTCCTTCATGAATTCTGTAACCTAGATTATTCATGTTAAACTACGTGTATGATTTCCTCCATGACTTGTGTAACTTAGATTATTTGTATTAACTGTGTATATGATTTCCTCCATGAATTGATTAACTTAGATGAATCATGTTAAAAGTGTATATGATTTTCTCCATGTACTGTATTTACACTTAAGTTATACTTCATGAATATCCACATGATTGTAGGATATGTCTCATATGCCTGTTATGGAATTTGTATGTGATTGGGGCTATGTTACAGTCTAGGTAATCGGTAATCGTTCTGTAAATACTGGTTGAGGTTGTTTTCGCCACACAGGATGGGTTTAACGAATCTAAGTCGTGCTTGGGATGTTCGACAGTGGTTAGGCTACACGGAGTGCTTATGCATTCCATATCGTTCAACTCAACGTGCGCTTGGCCTAGTTGAACTTATCAACTAACCCGATTGGCCGATATATGTTCACCATGTTTGGCCGCTACTGTTTGAATCTAAGACACTGAGCTTATCAGTGAAACTCCTGTTAACCGTGATACCATGATCCCCTAAGACTCATGAGCCAGGCATGGTGGTATGGGACACTGTGGTCGTGCTGTCGACCTACGCTGGGGCTACAAACCTCCCCGTAGTGACCAATGAGTACCCCACTCTGAGCAGATTATGGTGGTATGGGACACTATATTCTTGCTGTCAGCCTACATTGATTGGTGACGAGCCCTCTGTAGTGACCTTGAGTTTATCCTGACACTGCATAGAGGCGACGAGTCTTGTTGCAGTCTTGAGGATATAAGTAGGCCTGTATTGATAAGGTGATGGGAGAGTGGTGTAACGATTGCGCGCAACAGCCCTGATAGCCCTTACAGTGACCTAGAAATGCATCATTGTATGAGATTTCCTAGGATTGACGACCCTAGAATGGATCAATGTTAGAAATTGATATAAGGGAGGTGTCTTAGCTTTCGAATCCTGCTGTATGAAAAGGGACTAATAAGAACTTGGTAAGCATGTCATATCATCGCATTGCATGTGCTAACGGTGTTGGTGATAAAGCACTGAAGAAGTGAGTCATGCCACAATCGTTAGATGTTGTCGCAGAGGGGATTGTGGTGAGGGCATACATCATTCTTCATATCATTCTTGCATTAACAAGAGTATCTAGGACATGTTTGATTGTATTTCTTTATCATTACTGCTTGATTGAATTGATAACATGTTAACCTCTGCTGTATAGTTTTTACTGAGTTAGTTACTCACTCCCACGTTAAGGGATGGTGTTCTGGACACCCACCAGACCCTGTCTTAGATGCAGGTATTGGTGAGGCGCAGGAGGCTGTGCCTGACTACTACAATGATCAGGACGAGTTCTCCTATATGCAGGTTTTGATCGAAGGCATTATAGGGAGGTTGATTAGACGCCATGACACTTGTCATTTTACACTTTTAGAGAACTCATGTATATTCTTTTTATTCATTTTTAAAGTATACATGTATATACTTAACCTGGTAACATGTTCACACTCTGGAGACTTACCACAGTTTATATATGTTATAAATACTATCACAGTCTTTCGCTTGCATAATTTAACTGTCTATTGAGTATGATATGCTGTTTTGGCTTAATCCACTTCATGTTTTATGCACTAACACAACAGACATTCATCCATCATTGAAAATGTTGCATAAGTGATGTTCTGAAACTCGGGAGTGGAGTTTATGCTCGACCCCAAGATCACAATAAGTAAATCTCAAAAATAACAAAGGGACACATTACAAAATCCACTATAAATTTGAACTTTTCAAGTACATAGCTGAAAGGAAATACATCCGATGATAAAAGAAGAAGGAAGAAAATCTATAACATTGGGGGTCCTTGGCTCAACTCTAATCCAAGCTCTGCCGCTACGACACTGACTTAGGATCTCTTGCACGCATCAATCGTGCATAAGCTTATAGAAGCCTAGAGGGTGGTGGAAGTGTGTGATAATGGTGTGCAGGGGAATAATAGGAGATACAAGAAGGGAAACATGATTAATATCAATATCACTGGCCTTCACAAGGGTTGTCATGAATTCAATGTAATGAGTACTGGGCGTCATACCAAGGCGATGCATAAAGGGCTTATGTAGCCGATGCAATGGGATGTGAAGTGATGTCAGTACTCATATCTAATCCATAAGTCAGTACAGTTTCATCATAAAGAATCTATTGGGGTCTAGTACACTACAGGATGACTGCCGCATTATAGACCTGCACAGTCAAACGAGCTTAGGAAACCTCGCTACTTTCTCATGGATAGTCAATCACCAATGAGGCTCAATGGTAGTGAACCCATTCACGAGCTGATCAAACTCAGCCTAGCAATGCTCTCCCTTATAGGCGGATAAGGCGAAATCCCATCCCAACCGACTACACGACAGTGGGAGTCGTGACCTAACAGTATAAAGCCCTCGTGCATGTTGAGGGTCAAATATTGCATATTAGACCCCAATTATTGCCTGAATTTACGGACTTTGTGCTGTCTAATGGCCTGTTTTTATTGTGATTATATTGCAAGGCATTTTTAGGAGCATGGATTGAAAAAGGTATTAAAAGCATGGATTTAATGATCTGAAGATACCAAGGCAAGGGACGGACTCCAAGGGACCAATATCGACGGAATTATACGCCAGGGATCTGTGAAAATTGAGAAACTGAAGCTCAAGTGACCTGAAAGTCAGCCAGAATGCAAGATCACAGGGTTTCCACCATCCGTTCAGTTCGAAACTCCATACATGTCCTGAAGATCATAAATTAACCGTACACATCGAATTTCGGCCATTGGATCCCTGTGGAAGTAGCCCAAGGGGCATATTAGCCCATTAATCTTCAATTTGGGACTCACATGATCCCTGGATTTTCCTCAATTTCGTACTCAACGCCTAAAATAATATGTGAAAAGAAATGGACGGATTGGATTTCTCAGGACCATCACATTGGACCCTCCTTTGCATAGTGCGTGCATGTGCACAAATGCACCAGCCGTGCACTGCACCTCCACCTTGGTCAAACTAAGGTATGATCGTCTCTCTCTGCGTAAGGAGTCGAGCGGACGGACGCTGGCTCCCCGTTTTTGAGTAGTGGGCCCCACACATTGCCCATACAGGAAATCCAAACCGTTCATTCATCCCGTGGGGTAGCTACAACCCTCGCCTAGGTGAATTTTTGGTCCCATGCACACACACAGAGGCAGATTGCATGTAAACTTAGGAATGGATGGTAGGAACAAAGATTGCATGGACCATACCGAAATCGTACCGAAATTGCCCTTCCTAGACTGTTTTTCGAGCTGAATCTAATGGACGGCATGGATTTGTTTTACAACAATGCTCATGGGCCCCACCAACGTCACAGAGCGTGCGTGCGCGAGCTCTGTTTCGCAAAGCGGAACTGACGATTCTAGGTAGGCCATCACGGACGGCTCTTTATGATAATCCGAACCGTTCATCTGGAAGGCAACTAAAAACCGTCCGTAGGGACGTTTTATTTTTATAAAAACTGGGGTCCAGAGCAACTCAGTTGTATCATTTTCTTGGCTACAGAAACAGGACCGGCTGCGCATGTTGTTGCGTAAATGCAAGTGCTGCGTTATTCTCCACCGCCTCTACACACAGCAACTGACTCCAACTCTCCTGACCGTCCACCGACTTTGCTGCCTATAAGAAGGAGAGAAAGAAGTGGAAAAAAAAAGGAGAAAAATCTTGGCTTGGCAAGGACGTTGGAAGAAAACGAGAGAGGGAGGGCTTTTGTTCTTTTCTTTTCCTTTTCTTTTTCTATTTATTTATTTATTTTATTAGCCTAACCATGTTATCAGGCTAAACCTCTTAGCTAGGGCTAAGAGGTGAAGCTTGTAGTAAGATAGGAGATTATATGTTTTTAATTTTAATTTTTGAAATTGAAGTTGGGTTTAGTTTGATTTAAATGGAAATATTTTTAGTCTTTAATGGTCTGTTGTGACTGAAATTACAGTGGGTCTGCAATGGCTTTGAATGTTTCCTTTTTCTTTTTATGTTTATGACGTCAGGAAGCCCTGTTGTTCATCATAGTCTCCTGGGCATGGTCGGATGACAGTACCCTTCCTAACCTTCATACATGTGATTGGTTGGTAATTTGTTTAATTCCGTTGTTTGCCACAGTCTCTTGGGCATGGTTTGGTGATGGAATCCATTCTAATTCATACACCTTTCATCTCTTTGAAAACTAGATCAATGGCAGTTCAGTAAATTCCATGATTCATGAAACAGGCATAAGATCTCCCTGATCTCTATGAGTGGATCCTCTGAATCCCTAGTTTTCTTCTCTGAATTTCTCCTAAGTTTTAGATAATAATTTCACAATTATTCCTCAAATCACAAATAATTTAGATTTCATCTCATTCTAGTTCTAGTTCTGGTTAGTTTTAGATAACGTACAAGATTTAGTCCCTTGGGATTCGACCTCGATCTTACCGAGTTATTACTACATTACAACCCTGCACTTGGGGAGTGAACAGTACACTCATAGTTTTCACTCGATCACAGCGTTGGGACAGATCCTTAGTACCATAGAAGTTTTGAAAATTTCACTCACAGGCATCCTATGCACCCTATATGCTCAAGTAACATTTTCGGTGTTCACATATTGCCATCTACGAATACCCCTGTGGAGGTAAGGCCCTGTGAAGTAAGGGCAGCAATATCCATGAGATGCGATGCCAGATGCATGAGTCGCGCATACTAATCATGCACTAGCTCCAAGCACACAATGTGCACATGAGGGAAAAACTCCATACCTCTATCATGTTAATCTAATGACTACACACACAAATGCAACCTAATCACTTAATGATACATATGGGTCATAAGGGTGTGCCATACGACGATGATGACTTTAAACATACTCCTCCTTCCTAAGGAAGAATTCAAGTCTAGGTACTTAGACAATTAAATCTTAGGAACAGACCTCTACTGGGGGCCCAATGCTTTAGGGTAGCCCACAATGCTAAGGAGGATAATAAATGTGTCTAAAGGAATAAATGGTCCTAAAGAGGGCCTATGGTGGGCCTTAAACCATTCATAGCAACCCATGAGCCTACCTTAGGGCCACTAAGGAGAACATCCAACCTCAACTAGATCCTAAAAGGTAACCCGCCACTACTCGAATATGAAACAAGGCCCAAGGCCTAAGAAATCCATGACCTAGTGGGTTATATACCAAGCCCAACACATAGGCAATATAGTCGGCCCTTAGGCAAGGTTTGGGCCCAATCCATCAAGATCATAAACCTGCATATTGTGGTGGGCCTAATAGACAATCCGGTAATTCAATCATAAGAGCAATCCTTATACTTATTTCAAGTGAGTTGGACCTTACAACTTGGCCTAAGTACAAGGTTATCTTTGGTGGGCAACCAAAGGCCCAACTATTTGCATATTATGGCCCACCAACCCATCACAATAAGTAGTAAATGTAGGCCCAAAGGTCAAGGGGTCTATCAAGAAAGTTTCAGTAAATAGCCATGAATATTGATCTAATAAAAACCCAACTGAAGTGGGCCTTAAGTGTGCACTAATTAAACCCAAAGCCTGATTGGGAATAGGGCAGGATATGTATAAAAATGCCCCTAAATCTGGTGGGCCATGCTGCCCCAAAACATGCATTTATGGGCAGCCACTTTGGGCTTAATGCTAAAATTTCAACCCATCCACTATTTGGGCTTGCTAGAAATCCAATCAATAATTAATTTATATAATTATTTTGATCCCTGGTGACTCACACATGTCACAAAGGGTCCCACTAGATGAAAGGAGTAGATACAATATGCCTATCAAGTGGGCCAGCTGATGGACTGGACGTCCAGTAGCAGCCCATAGGCTGGGTGTCTTTGGTGGATGGTCCATGGGCTTGGATGGCTGCCCAAAACTAGGCCTAAGGTTAACCCCACCATGGACGTCCCTCCAAGGGTGGGTCACATCCAAGTGGGCCATACCAGACGGGAGAAAGGATGGATGAAACACTACATTATGGAGGCCTCAAGGAGGTCTGATGGCTAGCCAATGCTGGACGTCAACCACCATGGGACGTCCAGCATGGCTGCTGGTTAGCCATGATTTCTCCTAGGTTTTGATGGTCCTCAATCTTGTACAATGGGTCTCAACAAGGTGGGCCACATAGGATAAAAATTTTGGGGCCAACAGACATACTAATTAATTTATACAAATTTATGGACAACAAGTTTGTAAAGAAATATAGGTTGCTGCCCCTTTTTGGATCACCCATTGGGGTGGGCCCATGCTCATCAAATCAGGGGAAAATGAGAGGGAAAGGTGTCTCCATTATTATACAACAAGGTAGGGTCCACATTAGTGACCCATTATCTCAAAAAATTAGATCACAATGGGTTTTTCCCCCCTCTATCAATATGGTTGGACGGTCCCACTTGTTGGATAGTCCAGGCCTTTAGGCCTGGCCCTTGGGCATCCTAAAGAAGAGTTGCATGGGGTGGTTTTTCAGCATGCATCAAGGTGGGGTCCACACACCAATGACCCACCCTCAACTCCTTCAAAAATAAGTTAAACATGTGGGCCAAACACTTCCCTAAAAAAAAAAAAAAAAAATCAGCAACATGGGCTTGTAAAATTCTAGACAGCAATGTATATTGCTGCCTAGTGTAACCTACAAATAAAAATTCAGCAAGAATAATCCTCATGCACATCAAGGTGGGGCCACCTAGATAGGCCACACACATCTGGAACATGTGCTCACAATTGATTCAGACCTTGCATGTGGGAATGGACATCAAGGTGGATCTCCATATGTCTAGAAAATGGGACAAGGGGACGTCCCATCAAGTGTAGACGGTTGGATGTGTCTTGCACATCAGGTGGGCCACCTTAATAAGCAAAAATGAGAGAAAATAGAGAAGAGAGAGAGAAAATGAGAGAGAATCCGGCCATACATAGAAGGATTTCACCATTAAGATCCTTCATACAAAGATCTAGTCATACATATTCACATCTTGCGTCCATGCATGCATGGACCCCACAATAAAAGTAATTTCTAAGGTGGGGATACTATGCCCGCCATAAAATGAAGGTCAAGATGACCTTAGAATGATTAGGATCATGAGATACATCATGATGGGGTCCATGGAGAATGACCCTATTATGGAATAATGGATGTATATAGGATGGGCCAAGGGCCACATCCAAGGGATCAAATGGGATCCCTACTATGGATTGGTGGGTCCCATATGTCCCACATGAAAAGAAAATAGATGATCAAAGAAGAAAGGAGAAATCAATACCTTGAAGCACCCACCTTAAGATTTCTATCAAAACTCCACTTTAAGCTTCTAAGGGTCTGAGTAAGCAAGATGAAGGGGTGAGATGTGATTTTGATGGATGGATAGGGAGAGAAATGGGAGATGAGGGGTTGGAATGTTGCAAGGGGTGGGACGTTGGAAGCTTGCAAGAGGGAGAGGAGAGGGAGAGATAGAGAGAATGAGAAAAAAGAGAGGGAGAGAGAATTGTAGCAAATGTTGGTAATCATTTTCTTTCTATAAAAGAGAGAAATCTTGCCTTGGTAAGAGAATGTGATGAAGTTAGGGAGGAAACCAAAGTTGCTAGGGTAGGTTAGGTTTGGGTGGTGTTGGTAATGTAAGATATGGAGGTTTAGGTGGTATGTGTAGTATGTGTATTAGAACTTGTGCAAAAAGGGAGTGGAGGCCACATGCATTACTCCTAGGTGGGCCACATGATCAAGGACCATAAAATAAAATGTACATAACTTATGATCTATACATTGGATGGATGCACAAGCGTCATCGGAACTGCAATGATGATGCAAATAAGATGACATAGGTTTCAGACTAATCCAAGTTAGGTCAACGTGATCGGACTTAAGGATGATCGTAAACACTATCCGAGAGTAACGGGTTACTGGGATTCGACCGGTAGGACCGCGGGACCAAGAGAAATGAAATGCATACTTACACACACACATGCACACACAGAAACTCGAGTTGGATCTTACATTAGAGATCTGAGAAAATCAAGTTATTCAGGCTAAAAAGGCTTGAAAATCATCCAGAATGCAAGATCACAGGGTTCCCACCTTCCATTCAGCTCAAAACTTTATATCTGGCCTAAGGACCCTAAATTAACCGCACATGTCAAATTTCAATCATTGGATCCTTGTGGAAGTGGCCCTACGGACAGATCAACCCATAATTCACTGATATGCAACCCACCTGATATCTAGATATGCTTCAATTTTAGTCTCAACCCCTTAAATGAGGTGTTAAAATGGATGGACGGAGTGAATTTCCTACACACATCACGAGTGGACCCCACTGGACATGCTTGTGCATAATGCATAAGTGCACCCAAGGTGCACTGAACTAGGACGACCGGTCAAACGGGCGATGACCCGTTCCCTTCTCTCTCACGCGTCCAATGTCCAGTGAGAGACGTTGATTAGGTTGGGTTTTGATAGTGGGCCCCACCCGTCATCCAAACAGACAATCAAAGCCATCTATTGTGTCAGAGGGGGGGCGTGACCTTCGCCAAGGTGGACTTTTGGTCCCATACACACATACACACGTGGATCATCGAAAAATGTAGGATGAACAATGAGTTGGTTTGATATAGTGGACTGCGCCAAAGCTCGACCAAAACCACTCCTTTCCAACTAAAATTTCACCAAGAATTTAATGAGAGGGGTGAATTTTTCAGAAAACATCACTGTGGGGCCCACTGAACATCACAGTGGAAGAATTTTCGCATCCTACGCACTTTCAATTTTCCTGGACATTGCGGGGTATTGTGGGTCATCATTTGTGGTCGGTTGGATTATTTAAATCGTCTAAAATCTTCAGAGGGGGGTCTTTACCCCAACCATGGAGTCAAAACATATTTCTTAGACGTCCACCGTCCAAAAACACCGTCAGAACACAAATTGGCTTGCATTTTCGCGGCTGCTGTGCGTAAAACTCCACTCGACTAACTTCTTCCACCGCCTCTTGTCTTTATAAAAGAAGACGAACATGAGAGGGAGAGGCATCTTAGCCGTGGAGGCATGGTGTGGAGGTGGGTCGGCTTCCATAAGTCTTTTTTTTTCCTTCTTTTTTTCTTATTTGTTTATTTTCTTTTAAGAGATCTAGCTTAATCATAGTCTTGATTGGCTAAACCTCTTAGCTAGGGCTAAGAGGTGAAGCTTGTAGTAAGATGTGAGACTTTTCTTTATGCTTTTGATTTAAGTTGAACTGATTTTGATTCTAGTTTGATTATAAGGAATGCCTTTAGTTTTTAATGGTTTGTTGTAACTTAAATTATAATGGATCTGCTATATCTTTAGGTATTTTCTATGCATACGTAGAGGTTATGATCGTAGGAACCCTGTTGTTCACCATCGTCTCATGGGCATGGTTGGATGACGAAACCTTTTCCTACATTCATAACTCTTTTAGATTGGATGTGGATTGGTTAAATTCTGTTATTTACTTTGTCTCCTGGGCATAGTTTTGTAATGGAATCAAGTTTAATTCATATACCTCTTATCGCTTGAAAACTAGATCAAAGGAAGTTTAGATTGATTTTTAATGAAATATCTTCCAATTGAATGAAGATAAAACTCTGATTCTAGTTGTGTTTATGAATCGAGCATAGATCTCCCTGATCTCTACAAATGGATGCTTAAAATCCCTAGTTTCCCACCTTTACAACTTTTAGTTTAAATACATCACAATTCTTCTCTTAAATCCTTTTGATTTAGATTACATATTCATCTAGTTCTAGTTCTAGTTACTTTCAGAATACGTACAAGGTTTAGTCCCTGTGGATTTGACCTCGGTCTTACCGAGATTATTACTACATTGCAACCCTATACTTGGGGTGTGAATAGATCACATCATAGTCTTTCGAATTCATTGCACACCTTATTTGTAAGATATTATGTCGCTGCAGGTGTACCTCTTCCTTCAGCGTACACAATAGTCGCCTCACTATTAAGGATTCACCCCGATCTTATGGAACTCAATCTTCTTTGTCCACTTTGTCATTCACTGCGTGTTCCACTTCATTAATCTCCAGGTCTTCCTATCTATTTTAAGTGTTTTCATTATTAATAGCTATGTTAGCCACTGTCGCTAGATACATGCGTTTGATAGGTGACTCGATTGGCCACATCGGTAATAATGATCTGGCATTGGCCGACCGTAGGGGTTCGGGATCCTGCTTGGACTGTCAGTAGTGGTCGCTGCTCTTCGGGGTCTCACATGTCCACTCCCTAAATCTCTATTCATGGGTGTATGAGGTTGAGGATGCCCCCTATAGTTTCTTTCCCCTTAGCCTATGGTGCTCCCTACGAAGGACCCACCGTGGCTACCTTATTAGTAGGATAAGCCTGTATGTTAGATTGTTCAAGTTACACCGCAGCTTGGTGACCAATTTGATCGCTTCGTTCATCATCCAAGCAAGTTGCTTCTTGACCTGATCTTGGATCGTAACATGCAAGTCTCCGTTGAATCGGGTGACTTAATACAATTTAGTCTCAACTAAATCATTTTACACCACCATACGATAGAGTTCATATGCATAATCTCTTGCTGGCCGACTACCCTACCGAAAATTTTGGTATTATTGGAACAATACTTGATCATAATCACCTTTATCTGCCTCGACCACACGAGTTGAAGTTGTTCCCATGAAGTCGAAGCTCCTCCTTTTAACTTATAAGTTACAAGTTTAATTTTATTCTTTTAAGGAATGTCCATTTAGTCGAAGAAGTGCTCGACTTCAAGTAACCAATTAAGAAACTCCTCAATGTGGAGTTCGTAGTTGAAGGTATGAAGATCGACTTTCATCTTGAATTCTTAATTGTCCGATCTACCCAATTTTTGCCTTGTCCAGGGTGTTGGAGGATAATGTCATCTATCTCCTTGCTGCTGAATCCCAAATCCTCAAGTATGATTCTATTATTCACCGTTGGCATCGCTCCACGATCAGCATGATTGCGAATTTTAGTGCTTACCAGAGGCGAATCATTGCCACGAACACAGAGTTGCCTTAAGGCTTCTATCATGCAATCAAGAGCAACCTACAACCCTTGCATGACTTGTCATTCTCATGCTGCGCCACCTCGAAAGTTGCAGTTGTTAAAGGATAATTTCCTAGAGCACCGTCCAAGAGATTGTCACCCGATCCGTCGTTAAAAACCATCGATCCGAAGAAAAGCCTCGATTTGATACCAAACTGATGTAGTGAAGGACGTGATGAGGATGATCACCATCTTCCTCGATCGATAAATAGCTTCAATCCACAAGGCTCTCTTGGATCCATAAGAGAAGTTTCTCGAATACATGAGAGAAATAAGAAAAATTTTAATTTTTTTATATTAAAAATTATCCAAAAAAATGAGTTTGCATGCTGAAGTACCCTTAGACAAACCTTAAGACAATTTTAAAAAATTAAATAAATAAGGAAGCAAAAATAATAATAAAAAAACACAAATTTCCTCATTCCGTCGATCAATCGGAATGATACAAATCATCTAGAGATTAAAACCCATAAAATTGAATTTGTGCCGATCGGTCGATTGATCGAATAGTGTAAAAATTGTCCAATAAGCTTTCTCATCTAAATATGAATTTCAATCGATAGACTTGATTGACCCTTTTTGTGAAGATCAACTTGGTTATTTAACCACTAATTCCCAAGGATCAAGTGATTTTCAAAGGAGAGGGTTCATCCTTCATGAGTTCTTTTTTTTTTTTTTTTTTCTATAAAGTAAAGATTTTACTTCTAATTAAGTACATAATTTTCTTTACATTGTTTAACAATAGAAGAATATAATTTTAAAAAATAAACTTAGGTTGAAGCTAGTCAATTAAATAAATGAGTTTTAACTATACTCAAGTAAAAAAATAAAAAGAATAATGAAAAGAAAAGGAAAAAAATAACTAAAGATAATTTGTTCGTAGTGAGATGGTCGTTGGAAGCAACTGTCTGTTCGTGGCAAGATAGTCATCGGGCACGAATGCTTAATCACATGCTCAACTAGCTTTGTGATTGGACGATTATTAGGAACAACAATCCGTTCATCACAATTTGAGCTTCGTTATGCGAGCCAAAATTAGGTCCTCCAAAATTCAACTAAGTTTGACTCAATCTAAGACCCAATTTTTAAAATGGGTTAAATTTGGGTTATACTTGCTAGTTATGAATTCAATCACAAGTGCTTTGTATGCACGTGTGCGCGCTAAGTGTGTTGGAGCTAATGGTGGCTTACTTCAAACTGAATACCTTGAGACCTCAGGCACCAAAATAGTCAACTTAGGCCCATATTTGTGAAGATTAACTTGACTATTTAACCACTATTTTCTAAGGATTACGTGATTTGTGAAGGGGAGAGTTCATTGTTCTAATGAGTTTTTTATTCCTTTAGAGTAAAGATTTTACTTTTAATTAAGTACATAATGTACTTTACATTGTTCAATAATAGAAGAATATAATTAAAAAGAACAAACTTAGGTCAAAGGTAATCATTTAAATGAATAAGTTTTAATTATATTCAACTAAAAAAAAGAATAATGAAAAAAAAAAAAAGAAAAAGAAAACCAAAGACAATATATTTTTATCAAGATGGTCATTGAAAGCAATTATCTGTTCATGGTAAGAAAGTCGTTGGGCACAAAAGCTTAATTGCTTACATGACTAAAGTCCCATACGCATCAGCTATTGGGAGCCTCATGTATGCTATGGTGAGCACGAGGCCAGATATTATTTAAGCAGTGGGAGTTGTTAGCGGGTTCATGAATAACCCCAGGAAGGAACATTGAGAAGCTGTGATGTGGATCCTTAGATACCTTGGGCAAATCATCACGAGCTCCAACGTGGAATGATGACGCATATCAACTCCTGACACATGACTCATATGATTATGATCAGTGGAAACAGAAATATTTCAAAATTGAGTCAGTAAAACATCATGGTAAGAACCCTCGTAGATCAGCCACTTTTAAATATCCAGCAGAAACGATCCAAGAGGAGTTATCTCCTAGTTACACAGACTCTGTTATTGGCATGAGGAAATCATTAGAAGCACTTGAATCACACCTTGATAGGCTAATGGAGACTAATTTATCCCAACCGCAACTCGTTGATCCTGTTGATTATTCCTTTAAATTCCCTACTTATGATGAGATAATGGAGGTTAGTTCATCTCAGCCACAACCCAATCCAGCAATACAATGTGAGGAAAGTGATCCTCACTTTCTTTTGAAGAAATCTGAAATTTGGAATGAAGAGCTGGATTATGTTAATGAGCATATGGTACACTTTCTCGATGAGTTGATCTTGATGACGGTTCAAAGGAATGGTCAAGAGATGTGGGTATCTTTCAAATATAGTGATGATGACACACCTTCCTTATATAACACACAGGATCTCAATGATGAGGTAGAGATTTTTTTTTAACACACGCGCACACATCCCCACACACTCACGCCACACGCACACACACCGTGGGATTTCACCACCATGGGTACTCGAACCCTTGACCAGGTGTTGAAACTCTAAGGAGTCTACCACCCGGGTAAGAGCAAGGACCCAAGGTAGAGGTTAGTTTATTCGAACCTCAACCGAATTTAGGTATAAAATGTGAGGAAAGCGATCTCATCCCAAGTGTGCACTACACGGAATTAGACGATGGTGCGTATTGGGATGGTGATCATGAATGTTCAGCCCAAATTCCCCTGGAATTGATCTCAAGTCTGGTCTAGGTCAGTGATCAAGAAGTACATGAAGTGATCAGTCAAAAGCATCTACTTCACTCATCTGACATGCTTGATTTAAATGTGGAGGATGAACCCCTTACAATCGAATCTTCTAACTCTTGTGAGACATGTTTAGACCACTCCCCTGAATTGAATGATGATATGATTCGGGAGAAGGATGAGTTGCTCGATATAACTCTGAAATTTGAAACCAATCAATTGAGGTCATCATCTGAGTTGTACGCGTTTGACATTTCAACGCCTTGATTGAGTAGTTTCAATGAATAGAGCGATCACATCGATGCTTCCCTTATTGATTTTCAATATGTTTGTGCAGGACTGGAGCAAGTGAGCGTACCTCCATCCACTTTTAAAGACGATGGATTTCTTGGGCAAATCATCACGAGCTCCAATGTGCAACATAAGTCACGCTCAGTTGAAGTTCTCAACTCTTTGAATGATTGCTTAACACACTTTACAGATTTAAACGATCCCATGATGAGAGACATAGTGAAGGCCTTGCAAGACAACATCTCGGTAGTTGTCATGGACCTAGAGAACCCTTACTATGAAGCCCCTCTCTACCCAGACCCTCAATGTCTACCATTAAAGGAGGATGAGCTGACAATGGAATCGAATAGTGAAACTTCGGCGTGTGTTGAGACAACACCACTTACTACAAATTTTTTTAAAGTTGATGTACCTGTAGTCTCTGATTCACCACGAGATACTAACTTTGAAACTTTTTCTGACACAGGTGAATCATATATACTTTGGATACCTCAGGTAAATCAACGGTAAATTTTTAATGAGGTACATAAGTTCTTCTAGAAAGTCATGCTCCAGGGCATCTAAGCCTATTGCAAAAAGGGCTTTTGGATAATCTTGTTGAGGAACTTACTGAGAAACTTATCAAGATATTAGCCGGAAGATGAACCTTGTGGCATGATAAATAGTTTTTCCCTGCTTTAATAAGACTAGGGTAGTTTGCTATATGTTGTTCTAGGATAAACGGTTTTATGCCATTAGGTTAGTTTGCTTGATACGTTATTTTAGGATAATTTCTTTTGTATCTTCACTCTCGTACTAACCTGCTCTTCCAGCGATCTCTTGAAAAATCTCTCTTGATCCCTTCATTCAGGTACTATCTTCCCATCACTTCTCATTTACTCTTGTTGTCCCATATGCATTTTGCTAGTCTCAGGAAAAATATGCGAAAAATAAGTTAAGAACGCAGGGCCTGTATCTCACTTTACATAATTCGATACTTACTTGCCCGATTACGAGAATGCTGGGAAGGCCCTGAGGCTGATTCAGCGTGAAGTAACGAAGATGAACGGGTCTACTCATTTTGCTCTGGTTCCGCAGCTACTACCTTTTTCTTCTCTCTTGCCATTTATGCTTAAGAATAGAAACCTGACCTTTCGTATTAGATTCCCACAGACAGTGCCAAAAATGTTGATGACAAAATCTAGACCACCCTCCACTCGGCACAGCGAACCTCCAAGGAACCCTAGTTCTACACAAACAATAAGCAAAGGAGACCCTGGCTAAGCCTGGGGGACCCTCCGATGCCTAAGTTAGGTTAAGGGAATCTGGGTCTAACTTAATTGTAGAGAGAGGGTGTGAGATGTTGCGTACCTGTAGCAATGGAGTCTCATTGTATTTATACCTGATTATCGAACGGTCTAGGTCCGTTAATCTCGACACGATTCACTCAATCAATGAGATGCTGTGATCGTAGAGATATGGTCTGTAATCCAGGGATCGTATAGCACATCGTGCGTATCTGTGGGCGAAACAATCGGTCGTGTCCTCTTAAGGTAGTTTCGTAGTTTAGCCCATGGAACGTCCTCATCTCGCCTCGCCTCGCCTCGGTCTCAGCTCGGGATCCCTGGCCAAAGAAGCCCCGACTCCAAGTGTCGGATTTAAACTAACATGCACATGAGCCTTCGCCATTGAGTTATTAAATAGGGGTCACATCCCGAGTTTGAGCTGAGCCCCGGCTTGGACTCATGATGGACTTGACTTATCTGTTGAATATTCAGGAGGTCTCCTCTTCGAGTTCTAAGGCGGATGGCGGACCTGTCATGTTGAGTCGAGTATTTCCGTAATGAGTAACACTGATGTGAATGGCTGAGTTACCCGTTTCAGGTCGGACGATAGTGAGACGGTCTAAAGCCTTTGGTCTGAGCTTCACATCGACTATTCCGGTCTTAGATCACTCTGAACCGACTGTTAGCCTCAGAATGAGAGCTCAACTATGACCGAGCCGGGAATCTTCCTTCCCTTCGATAATTCTTATCGTTTCAGATTGACTCTTGTGTGTCCGATCGAATTAAGGCGATGTCGGTCCTCAAAATTGTAGGTGCCGGATCTGCCTATAACAATCCTATTTCAATAACCAAATGTCCATATTAGAATTGTCCAACCAATCACAATTTGGGACAAACTTATAGACAGACCTGTGCCAGAGTATCAAATAACTCCCCATATTGTCATGAACAAATTTCCTGCTTCTTCAAGTGGGCGCATAGTATAACTGATCCAGAACTTCTATACGGCAGGCCTCACCATGTGTGCCCATGTAAACGGTCCAGATCCGGTCACCTGTACGAACCAATTATTTCAAAAATCAGACTAATCCAAAACTCAGCCAGCCAGACGGTGAGCTTACAAGTTTCGGCCGTAATTCGATATGTTCCCTACCATATTACTAACCGGAGTTTCAGATCGGACTAATATTTGAGATGAACGGTGATAATGAGGGTATTCATCTGATAGACGGAGTGGATTCCAAAGAAAATAACATGCTGGCCCCCACATAGCTCTCGCGTTGTACTCGCTTCTGGTAACACATGCTGCATTCGTGTCTGAGGTGAGCTGGAAGAATCAACACCACCCTTTCTGTTTCTTGGCGAGCGGGCAACCGCAAATGGACGGTTGGAGTGAGTGTGAGTAAGAATTACGTAAATACCCTTAGTTAGACACGTAATCTGGTACCTTTTAAGTCAATGCAATCGAGTGATGGGATTTTTAGTCACGCACCATCGACTACTCCGTCGTTTCCTTCTTGAAGTAACGATATAGTACCAAAGCAATCCTATCCGTTGATTCTGACAATCCTTGCCCTCAAACTTTATTTTCCATGTTTGGAGTAGAACGGTAAGATTGGACGCGCTTAGTCACGCGGTAAGGGTTGGTTATCGGTGCTCTATGGGCACCACCATGATGCATGTCAGTTCATTTTTTAAGATTATCACAGGACTTATTTTTTCTTAAAAAAAAAAATGGTGAAGATCTAAATTTCAGGTGGACTACAGACGAAGGTAGTAGTGATTGAATGCTCGCTGTTAAAAACATAATAGGCGTTGATTAGGCTATATAGAGGTAGATATAATGTGTTGTTGGGAAAATTGAATTGGTCTAATGCACGAGAAACTCAACTAATCATAAAAGAGTACCTTAAATCTGGGTGGATTAATTAGAATATCAGGGTGAACTTCCTCAATACATCGAGAGGAGCCTTGGGGTGACTCACGAGCTGACCTGCTGAAAGTTACGGTTCTGTATTAAGACTTACCTTTCGAGTTGACCAAACTAACCCTAACGTAAGAAGCAGAAAACCTGGGGTTGTTTGATTTTCAATTTCCCTGGACACGGAATTACCTTATTATTACTTACTATATCTCTTTGAAAGTCACCTCGATTTACGTTTCGAAATTCGGTCCATACACACGTTGTTATTACTAATTTAAATATGTGTGCCCCTCCATGATATATATGAGTTATCCACACCATTCATCCTTTTGAAAAATATATTTTAAGGCACGAATCCAAAAATGAGGAAAATAAAAAAGCTCAAGTGGACCACACCTTAGGAAACAATGATCATTAAAATGTCAATGGCTAAAAGTTGTTTTCTCCGTAGGGCCCATAGCAATGTTTATTTGTCATCCAACCTGTTAATAAGGTCACACAATCATGAATAAAATGGAAACAAAAATATCAGTTTGATCCAAAACTCATGGGGTCCTCAAGAAGCTTTCGATGGTAGGAGTTCAATTCCCATTATTTCCAATGGTGTGGTCCCCTTGATCTTTTGATCTGCCTCTTTTTTTGGCTCATGCCTAAAATGAGTTAGCCAAAGGGATGGACAGTGTGGATAATACACAAACATCAAGGTAGGCATCGCAATTTGACTTTTTTCTACTGTGGTGACGTGAGGAGTGCTATAAATGAAAGGTGACGATCATATCACCTTAGAAATCTAACCGGAAATACAGAGGTAAATAATTATTACCCATTTCCCTTGAATTACCTTGGTAATTAGAAAATCAAACAGGCTCCTAAAGAAATTCTCACTTCAAATCCAGAAAGAAAAGATTTGGTGCAATTATATTGAAATATTATGTTGATTGAAGTATGCTCAATGATACATTTAGAAAAAGATTTCCATTCAAATAAAAATCCTCCAACAAATGCAACATACCACACCAAAATACGCAAGTTAAGAAGCTGCCTAAGCATTCTATAAATGCACTCATTACTATCGGATAAATATAAACACTAAGAATCATTACCCAAGTTTAACTTCTACTTTCAAATTCAATATTTAACTTAGGCATCAAAGGGTTCCATTCAAAATCAGTGCCCCTATTATCCCTAGATATAGGTATACAGGTATAAATACGTTCAAACAGGCATGACATCCGTGCAGGTTAAAGCAACAACAAGGTGAAAAAACAATTAATACAGCTTGAGGTTTTAATAATGGGTTATCACTCAAAATTATTACTTGTGATGTTGTCCATTCCACCTCCATCAAATGCATATCTATAAACCAATAAATAGTTGATCAACCCACCCATCAGTTCCGTGCCTCATCATGAAGTGGCCCACTTTCGATCAAATCCTGGCCATACGTCCTTTCTTTCAGGATATCTTTAAGGAAAAACGCAAGGACAGTTAGGTAATCAGGACGCTTGATGAGTACAGTGCCCACTTCAACTTTTAGATTCTTCTGGAAGTGCGCGAGGTTAGTTGATGGAAAAAAGAATAATATTAATTCTCACCTTCTCCTTCCCTCTATTATATTAAAAACTACATTTCCCTTCTTTCTTTTCTAGCATTCATTTCCAGCGACTTTTGTTTCAGCACATTTGCCGAGAATGAAGAATCAGACTCCCATAGACAGGGCTACAGGCTCTAAAGGGAAGGAGGTGCATGTGGACCCAGCAGCACCTACTCGTAACGGCGGCAATAGCGTGAGAGCCTCTGGTGGCCGACGACACGGCAGGAGAAATGGGGCCCACCAACCGAGTTCGAAGCCTGCCGCACTCGGTAAGCATTTCATACACCATGATGTATGAGGGTTGGTCTGGGTTTGAGTTGGTTGAGGTGACTGTAGATCACGTGCCAACGTTGGCACGTGTGAAATCCAGCTCCTCATCATGAGTATGCATGCCCTGGCCTGAAATCTAGCTTGGCTCGATTATTCATCTTAGATCTTGATTTATTTATCTATGCAGCTACAACGGAAACCTCAGGCCGAGAAAGCCAACCCACCGTCAATTCATTTTCGGTGAGCACGGTTTCGACAACTTCTATTACATGTATGCCAGGTTCCCCAAACGGGTATAGCTGGTCCCACCAGGGCTCTGCGCTTATCTCGTGGAGTATTGGGCCTGCAATATGCGCACTCAAATATGTGCTGGCCACCTTCGTCGGTATAATGATCCTCTTCTTCTCGAAAATCATCATCTTCTTCTTGTTCTGAAGAATCGTATGATTTTCGTTTTATTATCAACGGGCAATGTCCGGATTGACCATGCACCCAAAACTGTCCAGATTACCAATCTTGGACCCCTTTTCCTTCGTAGCTAGTTTACTTTGAATTTGGAGTTTGGTTTAGGAGAGTTGTTTTAAGCAGTTATAGGAGTGTTGGTATTGTGATAGTTTATGCGTGTTGCTTTGTTTCATGTACTCTTATTAGACTCATTTCTACTATGGTTTGTTATTTGAGTGTTTGAAAGGTGTTATTACTCTCTTAATAAAATCTACTTCTGTGGAAGATTTTCTTGTAAATTATCAATGATGGGATGACTCTTTAGGATTGCAAATAGTCAGTTGGTCCAAGCAGAAAGATGGTGTGATTTGTGTTGCATGGCATATTGAGGGTTCAGATCATATGCCATGGATAGCCCACCGTTGGATGGTCTTGATAATTTTCCTGTTGTGGGGCTTACATTGCAAGTGGTTGAGATCTTGCTAAACACATAATCTTTATTATTATTATTATTATTAATGATGGACAAAAGTGCCATTTAAGATGGTCAATGGTCAATAATTCTCATTTGTCAAATAAATAAACCTTACCGTATTTTATAAATGCATATGGAAAATGAAGGATTGGGATTCACTGGTCAGTGCTGAAAAAGCTTTGTGGGGTCTACCATTATGTATGTATTTTATCTATATCATCCACAAGAAACTGTGATGATTGGGCGCACAGTAATAAAACTTTATGGGGCCCACAAAAGTTTGGATGGCAAATTAACATTACAACCATCCTTAGGAAGCTTTTAATGTTCGGCTCAATCACTACTGTTTCCTATTCCTAATGTTGTGGTCCACCTGAGCCCTAAAATGAGCGGTTAAAACGGATCGATAGAGTGGATAAAACATATAAATCATGGTGGTGGGGCCCACAACCCCGACATCTATGTACTGCAGGGGTCACCACCACGTCCCAGTAAAGAGGTTTTTACCAATGCTAAAAAGAAAAATATTTATTAGACATGTAGCAAAGAGGATAGGGAGTTTATAACTAAAAGTCCCAAAAAATGCATGGTACTTAGCTTGCCAAGCTACACCAATTTTCTTTTCGTTGTATGATATTTGCAGGAAATCTAAGCCGTGAAGAAGGTTTACCCGACCTAGTACAAACATATATAAAGCCAATCCACATATCAAGTGGGCCCCAACATCAAAAGCAATTAGTGTCCAACAATTTGAACTAAGGGACAGGCATGGCCTACCTGATAATTAGATCAGCCTGATTCTTTGTTGTTGATCATGATGGTTCCCACCTCTTGCACGGTTCAGATATCTTACATGCATGACACGTGAGAGGAAAAATGGCAAGGGATGATCAGCTTTAGCAGACTGTGCCTTGTCAATGGTGTTCAACTAGAGATGACCCTTTTCCATGCACCTAGTTAGATTTGACTTGTTGCATCTGAATCACCTATCTGTACCGTCCATCAATGTCCAGTCCACTCTTAGTGGATACACGGGCGACCCTGAAAAACTCACACTGATAAGATGATCCAAACCATCTGTTAGCATGCAAAAACTGATGCACAGGTACTTCATTATAGAGGATGGGTCCATTCACGAACGTTTATAGATGGCTCTGAGCTCTTCAAGAAGAAGGGTGGACTGGGCCTAATGGGCGGTCCAAATGCAGCCAGGCGCGGGGCAAGGTTTAGGGAACTTAATAGGCTTCTTAAATAATAATTATCATTATTTACAACCAATATCCCCATTGATTTGGTACACCTAATTTTCACCTTGGAAATTCACATAGTAAGTGTTATTACACCCCGCTTTTGATTTTTGAGCAGCAAGAAGGCCACTTTTTAACCCTTTCAATTCCTGAAGTCAAAAAGTGTGGGCTTGAAGAAACAAAATGGGTTAGGTTGATTGGATAAGTTATCTGATTTGAGTGGGTCTGGGTCTAAAATTTAGACCCACCCTATGAGTCTCTTTCCAAAAGTTTAAATTGGATGTCTAAATGAGCCAAAACGTGTTTGTTTTATTTATTTATTTATTTTTATTATTTTAAAGGAAAGAGGTGGGATTCAGCTCACTCTATTTTATTGCTGAAAGAAAACATACAGCCATGTACTTCGGGTGTACGTGCTCCCAAAAAAAATTGGGCCTCACCTTTCATACAGAAAAATACACAACCTCCACTATAAGAGAAAAAAAAAAAAAAAAGAAAAAAAAAAACAAGAAGAAGAAGACCAAACTCAAAGAATCTACACCCAAAAAGTCCCTATCCTTCATTGAGGGTCCATGTTATTGAAAATAAAAGATATATGAAAAATGTCTAGAATGTTTCTAAAAAGTGTCTACAAAATATCTAAAAAGTGTATTAGGCTATTCTAGAAAGTGTCTTTTGAATTTTCTAGGTAATTAATGCTTAGTGTAGAAAGTTGTGGTGCATTTACTATTGTGTGTAGATCCTTCCTCAAGAACCTATAAAAGGGGACTTGATGTATATTGAGGAAATAACAAAAACAAGAAGGAAAATCCTCCTTTCCAACAATTCAAAGCATTGTAATATTTACTCTCATAATTCAAAATATTCAAAAGCATTCTTGTTGCAATACTCGTAAGTCCAAAAAATCTCTTCTTCCTCTCTTCTTCTCCAACACATGTAAATCTAAGAATGACTCAACTCAATCTGAATACCTTGAGAGCCCAGGCACCGAAATGGTCAGCTTAGGGTCAGTTATGTGAAGATCAAACTCTTGGGGTGCACTAAAAAAAAAAAAGAAAAGAAAAAAGAAGAGGACCAAACTCAATTAACTCCCCATATTGCCATGGCCACTCTGGGGGTGCACTTCACAAAATGATCCATCAGACAATATGGTTTTCCTGTTTGTTCAAGTGGGCTAATAGTTTCAATGATCCAGAACGTCTTCTATAGGGCAGGCCTCACCGTCACAGCCATGCACAAGATCGAGAGATCTTAGCCTTTATTTGTCTTTCTAAATTGTTTCTTTGTGCCTGCCTATTGAAAGTTCTCGGAACTATTCCTTCTGGCAGATATTTTTTGTTCATGATTAATCATTCAGTGGGCCACAAAATTCGTGGTTTGGATCACTGAACAATAGGACGGCTGAGCATTGTACGATGCCCCTCTTAAATGAATAGGTGAGAGGGTGAGAGCGGGGGCATTTTGCTTGGAAGATACTAAGAATAGGCTGAAATTAAGAGCCAAGTTTCTTGCTTTAAGTCCCCAGCTTGCGATAAGGGTTGTCCATGGGCCAGGCTCAGGATGGGCGATGTCCATGGTAGCTCGCCTGCAAAGTGAAACTTCGACATGAGTCCAAGCCCAACCTTTAATAACTATCATGGCCTGATCCCGAGTCCAGCCCATCATATGGACATCAGGCATTTGTGATCCGTTTGTTGAAAATTGAATGCCTCAAATCTATGCTGCCATCGACCGGTCAGATACAGTATGTTTAACGAGTCGATTGATATTGAAAATATTCAATTTTTTGACAACTTTTTGGGTAGTTTTTGGAGTTTTTGATATGTCAAAAATTCTAGTTGACACAACTAATTGAAGCATCTTGATTAATCGACTCAGTAGGTTGATGGTTTGCACAATTTTGCATCATTTTATGTGATTTGTTTCTATTTTTGTTTTACCTTAAATATATAGGTATAATTGGGATTATGGTTAATGCTAGACATGCTTAAAGGCTTGAGAGAGTTTTAGAGACAAAAAAAAGCCTAACCACGAAATAGCTCATACCACAATAGGGTGCATCAAAGGAATATATGTACGAATCAGTACAATTCAATGTATATTAATACAATTCAACATATACTAACATCACTTATTAATTTACATATAAGAGTTTTAACATTATGAGTTTCATTTTATTGAAAGATTTTATTAAATAAGTTGACTACCATCAACAAGTAACATTAAAACTACAAAAATAAAGTAATTCAAACATAAATAGCATATGATATCTTATAATCAACTAAAATCATTACATACCACTATTAAGGGTTGATAAAATAAAACCTAGATGAATGATTCACACTTTAAGAAAGAATTTCTGATTTTTGAGCTCATAGGGTTAAGGTTTTGATTAAATTGTTTGATTTTCCAAATCTCCTGTAAATGAGTTATAAATGGGTAATAATTATTTCCTCAAATAATTACCGCATTGTTCCCTATGCTTGATTTGAACTGTACTTTTCTGAATGCAAAAACCGACGGCATTGTGAAGTATATATGGGGCCCACCATGATGTAAGTGGCTTATCCACACCATCCATCCATTATGCCGGCTAAATGTAGGGCATGAGCTGAAAAAATGAGAAAGATCCAAAAGCTCAAGTTGACCACACCACAAGAAAAAGGGAGTCAAACACCTATAGTTAGAAGCTTCTTGGGGCTAATATTTCCTTTGGTGTGGGCTACTTGAGTGTTAGATTTGCCTCATTTTTCTGCTCATGTCTTAAAATGTTATATTAAATTAGATAGACAGAGCGGATATATCATATATATCATGATGGGGCCCACACATTTAAACAAGTTCTTTTGGACCGATTTCCGAAGTAGAAATACATGCTTCTTTTCAAATAGGATGAAAAAGTACTAATTGCTTATTTACATGGTATTTACAGAGGATTTGAAAATCAAACAGGCTCCAAATTCAAAAGAATTAGGTGAGATTCATGCAATTCGTCCTTTAAAAAAACGTGATTTAGGAAGTAGGGTTCGTTTTTAACCTCTCAATCGCGGGTGGGGTGGATTTGACGGAGGAAAATGATTGAGGTTAGGATTTGATTGAAAGATTTGGTTAATGAGACACCAATCTCTCCCTCACTTGCTCTTTCTTTTCTTCTTGTCCTTATTTTCTCTTTCTCTCTTTCTATATGGAAAAATCATATAGGAGTAAATGTTACCACCAAATGCCCTATTTATAACACTAGAGATGGTGCAAATGACCCTTAAGGCTAGGTTTTTATTATACTAGCCACATGGGAGGGTGTTTCTAACCTTTGGCATCCACTATGGGGTGTAGGGGTTGATATACACTTTAAGATAGTTGGCCTTAATGATGATCTACGTATAGATATCATCGGCCCATCATTTGGATGCGCTGATTGACGTGTATGATCAAAAGTTAATTCGATGGTCATCGATGGTTAATCAGGGTTACGGCTACACGGATATGTGCATGGTATTAACTTAGGTTACTGCCCTAAATTTACTCACAATATAACAATCCAAAAGCCATAATTTTAGTAAAAATTAATCGGTTATAGACAATTAACTTAAATTCTTGATTAATTTCAAGAATATTCACACATCATATGCACCGACTTTTGTGAATCCAAGTTGAGCAATTTGAGACGCGATATCAGCTCAATGTCCGGCGATTGACGTCGAGCCCGCTAAGATGAACATCTTTTTATAGTTTTAAATTTAGTGGCCCACTAACAAGCTGTGTAGAGCTTATTTTGGATAATCAAGCCATTTCTGAAATGAATTGTGTAGCGAAATTTCTTCTGCGCAATAATTAGGATTTGGTTTAACTAAGTTCATAGTGTGGCCTATTCACAACTAGCGAAAATTGTATTCCGATCCTAATCATCCTAAGTTATTGGTTCTTAGGCTAAAAGAGTAATTGCGCAGATGAACATCTTTGTTAATTAATATCTGACCTCTAATTGTCTCAGTTTTTTATATATTTTTATTTAGTTGTGGTTGTCTTAATTAATTAGTGATAGATCAGACAGATTTGGGCGCCAGATGAACAAATCACGAGGCTAAACTCGAGGATTAAGTGATCAAGTAGATTTGTTGGCCTCCTATGGTTGATTAATCGAATTTGTGCGGTTTTTTACTAATATCACCTACGTATAGGCTTATCTCGAGCGTTAAGGGTCAGCAAATAACAACGTAAAATAACCGGCCATATCGCTATTAGTGATCATGTTTTGGTCAAAATCCCATTTCGATTTTGAGGATGACGCAGGGATGAATATAATAAGGTCGATTACCGTCTTCCTCAAGGATAACTACTCCAAATCTACGAAACTTCTTTGAACTCCTCACAGAGACTTCTCGAATCCACGAGGAAAGAAAACAAGAAAATAAAAATAAATTCTAATAAATTCAAATTTTAATTGATGAATGAAATAAACGAGTTCACAACCCTTTAAATAGGGATTCCAAGCAATGGAAGATAAATCAGAAGCAAACTATAACTAAAACTTCTTAAAATTTATAACTTATTATAAATAGTAAATTTACTTTTTATAGCAAGTGTCTTATGTAACTTAACCATGTTATTCTCCTAATTTTTCTAAATACTTTTTATGTTGGACACAACTCCTAAAGCCCAACGGAAAAAGAGTCATAATCAAACTAAAACTTACTAAAAATAGTAAAAATGAAAATAAATATGAAATTTGACCGTCGATCCAATGGATTCTCGGAAATTCAGCATGGGCAACCTGGCAACTAGGTTGGTTGGCTAAAGTAGCTCGTCTTACACTAAAATCATATATGGTATGTCAAGTAACTCATTCCGATTTGCATGATATGTTTGTTTCAAGATTCTGACTGTCTTGATGACTTCTATCATCAACCGAGCCTTTTCTAATCCATCTTGGCCATGAAACTATTAAAGGTCTTTATGGTGAATACTTAGATATAACACATGTATTGAATATGCAACAAGTGTAACATTATTGTAATCAACTGGGCTTACCATTTCTAGGTTATTCATGATTTTTTAAATTCTTATCTTGCTGGGCTATCATAGCAGAAGAAATATTCCATTTATTTTTATTAAGATTTTACCATCATGTGGCATCATTTTAATTATTAAATTTAATATAAATCATTTTAATGACAGCTCGCTAGTAAAAAGTAACATCATGGGTCCACCCGGTCGGACCTGGTCATTGACCAGAGAAAAGTTGCTTGACCCGTAGTTCCAGGACGTGGTCATTAAGTCATGGATATTTAAATAACCTATGAAAAGTTGTGTCCTTAACCTCAAAGACTTAAGTGTTAAGTCATGGAAATTTTTTAAAAAGCCGAAAAGGTGCATGTAACATGGTTTATACACTTGCGCTATATACGTATGTGTAACATGCATAAACCTCAAAAGGATCGGTATATCTCGTGGGACCTACTCCTGATGAATCGTTTATGGAAAGAAATACATAAAACCAATGTCCTAAATGATAGATCCGACAACATCTACTATCCAAAGGTTCCAATTAAATAAGTTTAGAGTGATTAAATAAACTAGAAGAAAAGAAAGGGAGATGGGAGAATCTGATAAAATTCAAGCTACATGTTTACTTAGATAAATTAGAGCCACTGGTTTATAAGTGTGTAGATTTTTTTTTAAAAAAAAAAATAAAAAAAATAAAATCTATTATTTTGAAATCCCATTTTTATGTCCCATGAAATCTAAGGCCTCCCCTCTCTTTAAATTAATTGGATGGCTAGAAATGTCCCACAGTTGTTGGTGGAGATAGGTATCATTTTGCTCTGTACTTTTTTTGGTTAAATAAATAGTGGGTCCCAATATTTCAGTGGTTAGATTTAAATTGTACATACATTTGAAATTCTAATTGAATGTGTCTGATTTTACTTGCTCTGCATCAAAAAACACCACTCCTGAGGGAGATTGGTAAAGTTAAAAGGAGATAGAGACGGGTAACAGACCGGACATAGATATATTCCAACACTGTTTAGGTGGACTGGGGAAAGGACCCACGAGGTGGGATATGACTAGGCACATGGTGCTGTCATAGATGGGCTCGCCTAAAGCATGTTTGAAAGGACCACGGCTCGTGATTCGAAGGAATCCGCATAAGTCGATAGTAGCATAATGATGTATGGTACTTATATCCATGCCTGTTCATCCATTTGGTTAGATTATTTTTTAGTGTAAGCCCAAAAATGCAAAATGTTTAAATTTGAAGCAGGAATTAGTGGTGATTGAACGTTAAAAACTTTGGTACCGTAGGAGAAGTTTTGGATGGAGCTGATGTTTGAATACCTGTCTTTTTATCTAAGGAATATGTGACCTTATCAACACGTTGGGTGGCAAATAAACATTAAGGAGGTTCTAAGTAGTTTTTAGTGGTGTTGTCCACTTGAGTTTTGGATATTTTACAATTATCTAGCAAATTGGATGAATGGCGTGGATATAACAAACATACATCACGGTTGGCCACAATCAGGGATCCATTGAAGCCACGTTGGCTTCAAAATTGTTACTTGACCGGCCTCATCTCTAATAGCGCAGCTAGCCTAACCAAATTGAGCACTGACGAGGTGAGGCCATGACCGTGGAGCTCACCTTGTGGTATGTGTTGTGTATTCAATGCCTTTTTTCAGTTCTGCTAGCTTATTTTAGGGAATATAGTGGCTCCAAATTTTAGGTGGACTGTAACATAGGAAACAACGGTGATTGAAGGAAGCGGATTGGCTAGTGTACCACACACCAGCTATGTTGATGGTGTATTGATGGCAGCAAGTTTTATGGGTCCCATCATGAGGTACATGTTATATCCAAACCATACATCTATTTGGCAAGCTTATCTTAAGGCTTGAGCGGAAAAATAAGACTGATCTAAAGATCAATTTGACCAACACTACAAAAAGTAAAGGGGGATCAAACCTATACCACATTGAAACCCTTTTGGGGCCATTGAAGTTTTGGATCAATATAAAATTTATTTTTACTCTTCATTCATGTATTTTTTTTACCTTATTAACATATTGGATGGCAAGTAAACATTATGGGGGCCCTACGAATTTTTTAACGGTGAAAATCATTATCCTAATTGCTATTTTTGGTGTGGTCCATTTGAGCTTTGGATAGGATTCATATTTTTGGTGTGGTCCATTTTTTTAAGTGATTTCAAAAAATGGATAAACAGTGGATATAATAAATACATCATTATGGACGTGTATAACTTTTATCTCCTTTGAATTGTCCGTGCAACTCCTAACTCGCAGGACCTGTATCTACACTAACTATATAGTTGGTGTGGGGTACACTAGCCAATCCGCTTCAATGATGGAACACCCACCATTTTTTTTATTTTTTTATTTTGCTAGTATGTTAGTACACCCCACTGTCAATTCACCCTACGCTAGCCAACCCTGCTAGGAAATCGATACCAATACCTAAGGGCCTGTTTGGCCAAGTAGATCCAACGGTATTAAGAGGGATGGGATCGCCAATATCCTTGGATAGGCATGATGAGCCAAACAGATCCGGTGAACTTATCCCAGGAGATGAGCAATCCCATGGTTCTTAAGACTGTCAAAATCCCGGGATACGCAGGGCATTCCAAACAGACCTAGTGAACTTGTCCCGGGATATAAGCAATCCCATGGATCTTAAGACAATCCACTAACACCACCATCATTACCTTAAAATTGATCCCATCCCTCCTAATACCATAGGATCTACCTGGGCAAACAGGCTCTAAGTGTTGAAATGAGGCATCCTTCACTCAGTCTACCACTTGAGCTATGGGTCAGTGTAACACCCACCATTTAAAACTTGCTAGGGCACCCTAATCTTTATTTGCAATCTGACCTATATATAAGGTTACTCATACCTTGAATGAAACCAAAATACAAACATAAGGTTGATCCAAAACTTTTTTTAATGTTAGCATTTAATCGCCACTATTTTTGGTGGTGTGGTCTATCTAAGATTTTGATCGACTTCATTTTTTGACTCATGCCCTAAAATGAGCTGGTAAAATAGATACATAACTTGAATATATAATACATATATAAATTGAGGTAGGGCCTAAGGCCACGGCCTCACCTAAGTCGTTGATTCCCCGACCTTAGCATATGGTTCAATCGAGCCTACCTTGTTATAGGTGGTTAGAGATATCCCAACTGATACCCGTGGTGATTTGATCACCCAAACATGTGCTTCCAACATGATGCTCATGGATTTGTGTATCCCACGTGCCTGTCCATAAAGGTCTCTCAGAGTGTAAAACTCTCGTCATAAGGTAGAAATAATGCTTAAATCTTTTGTCTAAAATATTAGATATAATTTTGTCATTGAGGTGTGTTACTTTTAATTCACTCAAACAAGGCCAAACATGTGAAGTAGAGCTTATATTTGATTTTAATCCGTGGGTATGATGTGCAGGCATGTCAGAGACTACTTGACTCAAGGTTTGATTAAACTGTTGGTGTGTTCCCCATGTTGAGATGGATATTTTAGAGACTAGACACATGACTTAGTTATCCTCTCAACCATCAATTACACTAAGCATTCATTCGATTTTTGAGAGGATTAGAATAGATTCTTTTTGCCTTGAGATAATAGACGTAAGTCTACCAGCTTAAAGACTTTTTCTTTTACTAGTACTTTCAACTTAATTTCTCAAATGAACAACAACGTATAGATAAGTAGAAAAACACTAAACAACGTCAATTTTATTAATATTTGAATATAGCTTATTACAATCGATAGAATGTTAAATGACCAAAGAAATAAAAGAAAAAGAAAGATAAATACTTAATTCATCTATCAGAACAAACTATCAAGGTAAGTGGTTAACAAGATTTGACCGAATGGGTATGATAAACTAAATCAAAACTTAATTAATTATAATTCTACAACTTAAGGTTACAGTTATTTAATTTACTCTTAAGGTATTATAATGGAGGTAACTAGGCAATAGCAATTTAAGCTAGAATTAGTCTAGGCTATGCTAAAATCAATGGGAAATATAAATCTAAAATAGATAGATGTGTTTGGTGTAAGGTCTCAAGTTCTTTTTCGTATGCTCCATTTATAACTCGTCGAGGCAAAAAATCCTTGATGGATTTTCTTCTTGACATGGATCTCCCGCACTTTCTGAATAGATGAATCTCCAGAACATATCTAGAATTATTGGCTTGTATTGGAAAGAAATAACTCCAATCGGATCTAGAACTGTTAGCTTCTTGGACCGTCTCATGGTTGATCTTGCTTTGGAGATCTTTATGGTACTAAGTGGATTTGGGATCGAGCCCTGAAGGATGATCTCAAACCTCAAATCGATCATGGTCAATCAACATCTCTTCGAACTCTATGTCTCTTCCACTTCGAGGTGTTGGATGGTCCTGATCAAACTGTCTCATGCATTTGATTCTGGGCCTCTGTTCCTTGATGGTTTCGAGTATTGGAAGGGATAGATGGATATGACCTATCAACGCTTGATCCCCTAAACTCTTGGTTCTAATTGAACCATGGCTACAAAGTCAGGTCCTCAAAGCTCTCCCATTCTTTTTATTTCGATCTATGTACAACTTGGGATGTGATCTCTCTTGAAAACTAGCCGAGAAATTTGATTGAGAACTCGATGAAAATTGACCAATAATCGCATGATATTGACTGAGAACTCGTTGAAATGGACTGAGAACTCATTGAAAATAGATCAAGAACTCACTAAAAATAAACCAAGAACTCATTGAAATTGATCGATAACTCACTGAAAATTGATCGATAACTCGTTGAAATTGACTGAGAACTCGCTGAAATTGATTGAGAACTCGTTAAAATTGACTGAGAACTTACTGAAATTGATTGAGAACTCACTGAAATTGTCCGAGAAGTCACCGAAAATTGACCAAGAACTTGTTAGATGAAGACAGCGGGCGGCGGCGACATCACCAACACTTGAAATTTCTCCTCCTTCACACATGTGTGAGGGATTTAACTCCCACAAAACCCTATTCTTTCTCATTTCTCCTCTCATTTGCAAGATCCAAAAACTCCAACTCCAAAAACCCATCTTCCCTCTTCCAAATCTTCCATTCCCTCATGAAATTCTAAGTTTATAAATGTGACGAGTTTGAAATAATGAACAGAATCCTGGTAAAATTACATATGTAAAATAATAATAATGGGAGATTCAACATAAGATTTTCACGAAGAAAAGAAAATGGGATTTTAGGTTTTTGTGTATAATTGAACGGAAGAAAATATACTCATTGGGTATTTTTGTCTGAAAATAGTTAATCAGTGTAACGTAGGTTCAAAATTGAAAAGTAAAATTTTGGAGATATAAAAAAGCCAATGGGTTAAAAGTAAAATTACCGTGGGAAATTTCTCCCTTAGGTTGTACACCAAGTCAGCGTCACGCTGAGTTGCAGGAAAGCTTCAACTGTGGTTTTCTATCTCCTTTTCGAAATCCTACACTGGTCCATCCAAATGGATAAACGGTGATAAAAACACATACATCATGGTCGGCCACAAAGAGCCCCTCCACATCTTTTCAGCGAAAAGCGCCAGTAACTTCTCAGCTTTTACCTTGACCAATAGGTTTCCAAAGCAATATGTACGTTGATTCCCTTCTCTCTCCTACTTTCTTGTTCGTGTTAGGAGGAGAACCGTAACTAAGTACCACCATCTACACAAGATACACATAGCAGGGTTATGAATCAATCCTGTCCATCCATCTTTTGAGCCATCACATGGATGGTCCACGTTTCAAAAACGACACCAATTGGATATTACCATCCTTCTAATCAATGGTTCTCAATGTTACAGTAGAGACTGAAAGAATTAGATAGCCGGAATTGCACAACGTAAACTACTCCCTCATTTCCTTCCTAAAGCAACCATCCACGTTGTTTCTCCTTTCCCTTAAACTTTTTTGCAGTGTTAGGAGGAGAACCGTAACTTGATATCACCATCTACACAACGTACACATAGTAGGGTTATGAATCAATCGTGTCCATTCATCTTTTGAGCCATTACATGGATGGTTTATGTTTCAAAAATCACACCTATTGGACATTATCATCCTTCTAATCAAGGGCTCTCACTGTTACGGTTAAAGCAGAAAATTTAGATAGACGGAATTATAATACATTTTTCATTTTATTTTTTTTAATATGTGCCATCCGGGTCAGGATCCAACTATGGATCGACCCGATTCGTATATCACCCTGCCACGCGTACCATGGAGAGATGGCTCTACCAATTGGGGTTTTTCATCTCAATCGTTAGATCTCTATCTTTTGCGGTCTACTGAGAAATTGCATGATTGTGAGTCTTGTTAATATGTGTGGTATATCCATGCCGTCAATCAGCTTTTTCATCTAATTTTTGTGCGTGATCTAAAAAACAAAGCAGATATAAATCTCAACTGGACCACACCATAGGAAACAGTGGTGATTTGAAAGCCCAACATTAAAAACTTCCTAACGCTCGCCTGTTGATAAGGTCACACATGCCTGGATGAAGGGAAAACAGTTATATTAACATGATCCAAAACTTTGGTAGCGATCAAGAAGTTTTTAACGGTGAAAATTCAATCCCTATTGTGCGGTCCACTTCAATATTGGATCTACTTTTATTTTTGAGAACATGCCCTGAACGAGCTGAAAAGACTGATGGACCGCGTGGATATACAACAGGCTGGAAATAAATGTTATGGTGGGCCCTACAAATGATTTAACGGTGAGAATTATTGTTCCCACTGCTATTTGTGGTGTGGTTTACTTGAACTTTGGATATGACTTATTTTTAGGCTCATGCTCTAAAATGATCTGGCCAAATGGATGAACGGTGTGGATATAATAAATACATCATTATGGAGCCCACGTAACTTTGATCTACTTTGAACCGTTCGTACAGCTCACAGCTTGAGGAGCGTCGGCTGAGACACGTACACACACCAGCCAGGTCAGTGGTGTGTCGTACACCAGCCAATCCGGTTCCACGCGGCAGTTCCGTGCCTGGAAATTTTGATAAAAAATCCTGGCCATCCGTCCTTTCGTTTTTGGGCATCTTCTTAGAAGAGCACAAGGGAGGGCAGTTTGGTAATCAGGACGGTTGATGAGCTCAGGGCCTGCTTTACCTTTTAAGAATTTCCTGGAAGACCGCGAGGGCAGTTGTGGAAAAAAAAAAAAAAAGGAAATTCCCACTCTCTCCTTCCCTGTCTATAAATGAAGAACCCCGTCTTCCTTCATACGGGTGCTTACAGTCATTTCCTGATCTTTTGTTTCAGTGCATCCAGTAGAACAGTATTTCTTCCTTCCAATGGAGATTCATAAAAAAACAGTTGTAAATTCCCAGACTCTCCTTCGCTCTATATTAAAATTCCATCTCCTTTCTTTCTTACAGGTGCTTGCTAACATTTCCTGTATGTTTTGTTTCAGTGCATCACGCAGAACAAAAAAATCTTCGTTCAAACGGAGAAAATCGCTTCCAGAGGCAGGGCTACAGGCTCAGGAGGGAAGGGGAAACCGCAATCACAAAACCCGCATCAGAATCGTAATTGCAACCAGAATTCAGGGCAGAACCGCCAGCGTCTAGAAGCCGGTGGGACCCAGGCAGTCGCGGTGAGGGCGGCTGCTCATGTTCAGAATTCCGGCAGGGTTGTGCAACACTCGGCGGCGCATAGAGGGAATGGCAGCGGTGGCGGGAGAGGGTATGGTGGTGGCCAGGGAGGCGGTGGGGCCCACCATGTGGCCCGCCAATCGAGTTCGAATAATTCTGTGAAGATCGCCGCACGCGGTGAGTATTTTTTCCGGTACTACCTCCGCCTGTACCGAGCTCGGCTCAGGTTGGGTCTCTGATGGGCCCACCGTGATGTATGCGTTTATCTACACCGTAGATCCATTTTTTTCATATAAGTTTAGAAGTTAAACCCAAGAAATGAAACAGATCCGAGGCTTAAGTGGACCACACCACAGGAAGCGGTAGTGATAATGATACCGACCGTTGAAACCTTCCTAGAGCCCACCGTGATGTTTACTTGCCATCCAACCTGTTTGTAAGGTCGGATAGGCTTGGATGAACGGAAAACACAAATATCAACGGCAGGTGTTTAATCCTCACTGTGTGGTCCACAAGAGCCTTGGATCTGTATATTTTTGTTTCTATATCCTTAAAAATGATATAGCGAAATGGATGGACGGTATGGATAAGCTCATACGTCATGGTGGCCCCTCAAGAGTCCTATCCTTTGCCGATCTCGGGACCGGAGTGGTGCGGCTTCGGTGGAGCCCAGGGCTCACAGAGTTGGGTGGATCCCTGACTGTGAGGGCCAGTTTGATGTATGTTTCGTACATCCGTGCCGTCCATCTGTTTATCCAGCTCATTTTAGGGCACAAGCCCAAAAACCAAGCAGATCAAAATCTTAGGTGGAACACACTACAGGAAAATATGGTGATTGGATGTGCACTATCAAAAACGACCTGAGAGACACCGGAATTTTTATTTGATATCCAACCTGTTGATAAGTTAACAAAGAGCTGGATGAAGGGACCGCACAAATACCAGCTTGATCCAAAACCTTCGTCGTTCCCATGAAGTTATTAATGACAAATAGCCACTGTTTGCTAAGGTGTGGTCGACTAGAAATTTTTTTTGGTTGTATTTTTGGGCTCATGCCCTTAAAATAAGCTGGAGAAATGGATGGACGGCATGGATGTTAGACACATACATCATGATAGGCCCAGTCAGTGATTATCTTGACTCCGACTATTTAGGTTGGTCTGCGATTGACTGGCTTGACTTAGGTTAGTTCCTACAGATCACGTGCTAAAGTTAGCACGTGTGAAATCCAGCTGCTCAGGGGTGTCCTACCATGAGCATGCCCTGCTTTAAAGGGTGCGGATTTGGTCCGGCCCGGCCTCACCCAACACGGTGTGATCCTGACCGTGGGGCCCACCTTGTGTACACACCTTGTAAGGCCATTCTAGAGCATGATCCCAAAAATTAAGCAGAAACAAATCTAGGGCTCGCTTTAATGCCCACCGTTAATGTTTGTTTTCCATCCGACCTGTTGATAATGGCATACAAATCTAGATGAAGGGGGAAAAAAAGACAAAGATTAACTTGATCCATGGCCTACAAAAGGTTTTTAACGGTCAATCACCACTATTTCATGTGGTGTGGTCTACCTCAGGTTTGGATTCGATTAATTTTTGGGCTCATGTCTTCAAATGATTTGGAAAAGCAGATGGACGGTGTGGATATACAATGGATACATCAAGGCGGGTCCCATGCTCACGGCCGCAGTGTCGGGTGATGCTGGGGCTGCATGGAATCCGCTCCCCGTGCCGATCAGTAGGTGGGCCTCACCGTCAGGACGCCCTTGCCCAAAATTCAGACTGGCCTGATCACCAGGATGGGTCCACCGTGAGGGTGACGTGGCCCAAAACCTTGACTACCCCAATCATCAGGTAGGCCTAATAATCAGGTGGGCCCCACCTGAGGATAGCTAGGCATGCATCCCAGGTTGGGTTTGGGTTGGGGTCGGGGTCGGGGTCGGATTCGCCAGTGACCGTGCAATACCAGGTTGCTACTGGTCAGTGTTGGAAAAGCCTTCCATGATGCATTCCATCCATTTTCCCATCTCATTTCAGGTCATGAGCTCAGAAAGTAGGCAGATCACAGTACAAGGAAACATCACAAAACATTTGGATCAAGCTGATATTTTTCGATTCCCTTTGTCCCAGTTTATTTGACCTAATCAACAATCAAATAAACATTACAGTGGGCCATAAAAAGCTTTTAATGGTGGGCATTCAATCACCATTGTTTCCTGTATTTCCTGTGGGTGTGTTCCACAGATATTTAGATCTACCTCATTTTCTAGTTCATGCTTTACAATGAGTTTGTAAAATAGATTGACAGAATAGATAAAACACATACACCAAAGAACCTAAGGGTGGCCAGCAAGATCATCTCACTTGGAAAATTTGTCGACATCACAATCATTCATCTTGAGTATGATTTTTATCTATGCAGCCACAACAGGAGCCTCGGGACGGGCAAGCGGACCCACTGCCAATTCCATTTCGGTGACACTTAGAGGATCATCGACAAAATCCGCCACACATTTCCCTGGTGCAAGCCAATCTCACTCGTCCAACAAGTGCTTTGCACATATCTCGTTGAGTATGTAACACCTCTTAATTTTGGGATTTATAAGTTGCTTACGCACTTATTTTAGTTATATTTTTCATGCACTACACTCTAAAGATGGCCGAGTTGTCTAAGGTGCCAGTTTCAAAATAGAATACTAATATTAATTATTATTATTATTATTGTTATTGTAAATAAATAATTTTTGAATTTAAATTTTAAAAGTAATTTTTTAAATTTTGATTTGATTTTGAAAAAAAAAAAGAAAAAAAGAAGCTAAATCCCTTTAAGAGAGCTTATGCTCCCGCCCTTCTCCACCATTAATCATGGCTAGAGAGAACAGAGGGGAGAGTGAAAGAGGAGGATAAACTCTATAACATAGCTGAAATTGGATGCAAGTGACACACATGATTTTGTGTATTTTTGTTACAATTTTTTAATTACTGATTTATGTTAGATTATCTATCTTCTTCTCTTTTTTTTTTTTTCTTTTTTTTTTTTTCTAATTTATAAATTGTTTAAATTTACCATCCAATCATTTATGTTAATCGAGTGGATTATTGGATTATGGCCATAAACAATCAAAATTGTTTCTTTGATCACCCACTTTGGACATCTCATCTAGACTAATTTGGGACCTCCAATGGATGATCTAGATGGCCTTGCATGCTAATCTTTACATCTGGCCATTATTTTAACTTATGAAAGAATGTACTTTTGTTTGCTTTAATTTTCTTCAAATTCACCATTCATCATGCATAGTTTTTGTTTAATCCTGTTTATCTATACTTTGTATTTCAGATATCAGACATTGGATCCTTCATTTTAGTGTAACTTAATAATTATTTTTTTATCTTAAGATCTGTATATATAGTATGCACAATTTGACCATTGATCATATGCTCAAATTGTGTACTCATTGACACCATTGATGATTTCTCTTGATCATGTAAATTGGGGCCCTGAGTTTAATAATCTGGACGTCCAATTTAATTGAATTAAGGGGTCTGATCATGCACTTAATTACTCCAACAAATCAGCCCTTTGGATTTTATTTATTGCCCAATTTTGCATATTTTCTTTAATTGTATGTTCTAAATTACATGTACATTGTTAAAAAATTTCAATTGTGGGGCGATCGAGTCCCATGAGTTGAAAGTCTCATAAGCCAGCACATAAGGTGCTCTAGTCCGTTTGGTGAGAGTTCTTAAGGCCCAAATTGGTACCATATGGAGCATCCATAGTCTTGAAGAGTGGGTGAGCATGTCACGATTGCAATAAGTGCCCACTAATTCCGGTTGAGGAAGAGGTCTGATCTTATCTACTTTTTATTAGGATTACAATAATAGAATCAGGTGTGACCAGCGTACTGCATGTCAGGATTGTGAAAATTGTGTTAAGGTATATGAACATGACAAGATTGCAAAATGACACCCTGGTATTCAAGATGACCTATTGTGCCGAGTTATGTGGACATTATCATATGCATTGCATCATGTGTATCATCCTTGCTTCATATACATGCACACCAATCATTATGATATTATCTGTTTATCTCCAATTGCTTAGTTTTTTAAAACTTGGGCATTGAATTACTCATTGGGCATCATAGCTCACCTAATGGATTTTTAATATTTCAGGACAAGGACACCATTAGATGCGGCTATGAGTAGAGATGCTGGAGTTTGTTTTTATTTATTTGATGTTTATGTTTTATGAGCAAAGATGTATGGATGATGTATTTGAAACGTTTTATTTGGCTGTGGTTTGGATGATTAATATTAGTGGATGAAGTTTATTTTATTTACTTGTATGGGATGAATGTTATACATAGATGAAATTTATTTTATTTAATTATATGGGATGAATGTTATACATAAACCATAACATTAGGTATACTCATGCCCTTGAGTGCGGCATCAGAGTCTTGTGGACTTGAGTGTCGGATTTTGGGGTGTGAAAGGTTGTTATTAGAGCTTAAGTTTAAGATGATAGGTGGATCTAGGGTTAAACATTGAATTAGACTTAGGAATGAACTTCTCTTAGTAGCAACTAAATTTAAAACAATGTATTCTAAATCCTGAACCTTTGAATTCATTGTAGATCATGGCAGATATAAACTCTAGAAGATAGGTCTCAACATCCCTATTTGGTTCAATAGTTGCCGAGGAAAATTAAACCTTAGATGGAATCGTTCACACACTCACTTGGAAACATGGTGGCAAACTCATAATGACAAGCATGTGGTAATAATGTGGGGCTGCTCCTGTAGAACAAGATAGGGAAGGAAGCCTAGTCAAGGAATTCAAGAGACTGAATCCACCAACCTTCAAGGGAATCTAATGGAGGCAGGAAAGTAAAATACTCGGTTCGAGGAAATCTTCATGATGATAATGGGAATGTGATGAAGAGCAGAAAGTTAAATTGGTCATTTTTATGCTAGGAGAAGTTGACTACTACTGCCAGATGATGCAGGATCGGTTGAAGAAAGGATGGTGTGGAGATGGAAGAGACTAAGCAATTTTATGGCAAGTACTCTGATAGCATTCGTGAGAAATAAGTGGTGGAATTCATTAACTTGGAAGTAAGGAGAACTGACAATAGCACAGTATTAGGCAAAATTTGAGAGGGGAATAAGATGATCACAACAAACTTGTAGCGTTGAACTTGAGAACGTATGCAGAAGTGGTAAACCGGGCCGGCCTGATCATATAGCAAGACAATAACGACTTCTGAATGAGTCCAGGGTATAAGAGAGATGGGAATGAAAAGGGGAAAGTCACTCCTAGTGTTCCCTAAGCAAAAGGAAATGCCTTAGAGATCAATGACATCCCCCAGCGCAACTGTAACACCCTGAAAATCGGGGGTCGTGTATAAACTCAACTCCCGAGTTTCAGACCGTCACTTATGCAACAAAAATGATTATGATTCAATGTTGTCTGATTTAAAGCATTCACATGAGTAAAAGTATACCAAAACTGTAATTCATACCTCAGATCCAGTGATAAAAGCAAGTGGAAGACTGAACAATATATATATCACTATATGGAAAACAAAGTAAATCTCATCTGTCTCTAAGTATGAATACATCACTGAGTCTCATATACATATACATGAACAAAATTAAATATCCAAAACAGTCCCACTAAAGTCCCATCGATCCAGGTCGCCTACGCGAAGCCATCGTAATACTGCATGTACGAGAACTCGTCCTGGTTCTCGTCAAAGTCTAGCTCCACCTCCTGGATCTCAGCCTCACCTGCATCTACAACAGGGTCAGGTGGGTGTTGCAAACACCATCCCGTAACGTGGGAGTGAATGATCAACTCATTGGAATCATAGAGCAAAGATTAGCATGTTCACAATTCAATCATGCGATAATAGTAAAGCAGTAAATCAGACAATCCTAATACTGTTGTTAATGTAAGATGACATGACGTGATGTATGCCCTCACCGACGATCTCCCTCATACGACAACATCTTACGACCGCGGCATGCAATCGACCCTCAAGTGCTCCACATCTTCCAGGCACATGCAATGGCATGGTGATATGATTTTCAAGTTGTTATTAGTCCATTCAAACAGCAGGATTGAGAAACTAAGGTACTTCCCTTGTATCAATCCCAACACAGATCCTGTCTAGGGTCGTCACTCCTAGTAATCTCATACGATGTATATTTCGTAGGTCACTGCAAGGGCTGCCAGGGCTGTTGCTCGCACTCGTTGCACCGCTCCCCCATCACCTTATCAATACAGGCCTACTGTACTCTACTGCAATGGAAGGGTCTTCGCCTCCTGTAGACTCAGAATACGCTCGCGGTCACTACAAAGGACTCGTCGCCTGATCAGTGTAGGCCGACAGCTAGAATATAGTGTCCCATACCACCATAATCTGCTCACGAGACTTGGTGCTCACTGGTCACTACGGGGAGGTTTGTGGCCCCAGCGTAGGCCGACAGTTCGACCACGGTGTCCCATACCACCATGCCCGGCTCATGAATCTTCGTGGATCAAGGTACCATGGTTAACAGGGTTTACAATGGTAAGTTCAGTACCCTAGGTTCAAGCAGTTATGACTCATACAAGGTGAACATACATCGGCCAGTCGGGTTACTTGACGGGCTCGACTGGCGCGATCGCATCTCAAGTCGAACGACATGAAGTGCGTAAAACACTTCGCGTGGCCTAACCACTGCCGCCAACTCCAAACACGACTCGCGTTCATCGACGCGTCGCTCGTGGCTAAGACCAGTCAGTCACGAATTCGCTCGGTTACCGACTGCCTGGACTAAGTCTAGTCCCAAACACTTATGGAAACACATCAGCAAATTATGTAAGAGTATTGGAATTGAAATACAGTCATATGAGCATGTTAGCACATGTTATAACATTCAACTTAAGTAAATCTTCAAGCACATATGTTTCATGCATGTAATGAAATCATGCATACAATCAACATGTAGGAAATCATTTAGGTCAACATATTAATTGAGAAATCAATCTCAAACTACCTCATAACATCATTTAATTCAATACATACTAATACAAGCATTTATACAAACACATACACTACACACTTAAGTCTACATATAGTATGTCGACCCGAAGTGTGCAATTAGGAGAATCTCTTCGCCAAACTAATTATGCATGTATTCCTAACTTCCTAATGCGACAACAAACCATGTCAATCACATCAGCAAAATATGAATGTAAACAGTACTTCCTACAAATGACTAAAATGCCCTAAATCTCATATTCTTCGTTAGTTTACGAAACGGGAAACGGAGAGCATTTTGTACATGTCAAACGGAAATACCGTCAAGAATCTACTATTAAACGACATTGAAAGCGTTGGGAACCGTCAATCAAAGCGTCTAAAATTCTCACCATATGTCTTGTAAACTCGTGAATTGAAACGGAGCGTATACGCTTCGTCTACGGCGAATAAGGAACCTAATACACGAGATCCATAAGCTACATCACTATGGAAACAAAAGAAACTCAAATCAGCAACTATTTAGGGTATTTGCTTACCTAGAATCGTGGTGTAATCGCCGGAAAAACGGTAGAGGTGTGTTGCTTGAGCACGTGCAACACGTAGCACAAGTGGCAGGAAGAACTCTCCCACTCTCTCACAATCTCTCACCTTTTTCTCTCTCCCAAGTTAGGGTTTCTCTCAAATTCGGATGGGAGATAGGAGTGAGGGTTTCAACCCCTTTTATAGCCTAAAACATGTCCAAAATAAGCTTGGGAACAATGTTTACTTGGTGCCTAACCAAATCGGGGCCGTTTCGGTCCAAATGAGCATTTCTGAAGGTCCCCTGGCCAAATGCGGTCGGACTTAAGCTCATGCGTATTGGATCTAGCACACATCCAGTTTTCAGACCGGTAGGGTTCGCAGATCGCACGTGGCGGACCAGTTTCAGTTTAACGATCATCACACCAAGATCAGGCCTATAAGTCTCGTGATATGTAATAGATATTTTTTCTGATCCAAGGGTGTAATTTGGCTGTATTCTGACGGTCAGAACGCTTTATACTGATGCGTCAAATCGTGTGCCAGATTTGAATTTCAAATTCCAATTCTAACCCTATTCTCACTCTCTTCGGTCCGGGCTCAATGAAATAGCCTGTGATTATCGGTTCGACTTGATTTTCGGAATGAGTGTCAAGTCCAGCTAGGCGGTTCTAACGATCTAAGATAGGAGGTATCGGACTTTCGACGTGCGGTCTAGATCCAATACAAAGATTCAAAGTGGTCCAGAGAACAAACCTGCTTAGAGTTTGGTCCGAGGTTTTAGAGCATTATAGCACCATTGGTTCCACTTGCTTTGGGCCTTGTAGAACGTATTTAAAGTGATCAGGGACCATTTCCCAGCTATTTTAACATTGCACTAGCTAACCTAGTCATATTTTCTAAATGAATGAATTCTACGCAATTTCGGGTCGAGTTGGTACTCGAGCCCAAGTACGAATTTTTCATGGGCGTTACAGCAACACAATCAGCATCAAAGCAATTCCAAGGAAGGTGCTTCAACTGTGAGAGAAAGGACATTTGATATGTTTTTGTCCCCGCCCTTATCAGCAACAACATTATCTTAAAGAGGGGCCTCAACAGCCACAACAAAGACAAGGAGCCACTACAAGAAATAGGATTTTTACCAACGAAACTTTTACCGACGATTTTTTTTTCGTATGTAAAAAGTCCTTTTTACCTACACAAATTATTTTCGTTGGTAAAAGTTTACTTTTACTGATGAAATTTTAATTTCGTAGGTAAAAGTCTACTTTTACCAACGAAAACTGTAATTTCGTAGGTAAAAGTACTTTTACCAATGTCAATTTTCGTTGGTAATGGTTATTTTTACTTTTTGAAAAAAAAATCTCAAAAAATTTACACCAACGAAATTACGTAATTCGCAGGAAAAAGTGTTTTTCCCGACGGACATGAACCGTCGGAAAAAATCCGGTACAATGTAATTACCGAAACTTCGTTGGCAAGTGTTTTTTCCGACGGACATTACACGTCGGCACAAATCCGACGAAATACAGTATCGTTGGTGTGTTTTTACCGACGGACATCAACCGTCGGAAAAAATCCAATACAATGTTACAGGTAATATTGTTTTTTGCCGACGAACTAAAACCGTCGGTAAAGGGTTCCTGCCAAAGTAGGTCAGTTTTTCCGACGAACTAAAACCGTCGGAAAAAGGTTCCCGTCAAAGCATATCCGTTTCTCCGACGAACTTAAACCGTCGGGAAAGGGTTCCCGCCAGGATGCAGAGTTTTTCCGACGAACTAAACCCGTCGTGAACAGGTTCCCACAAGGTTTGCTGACGAACTGAAACTGTCGGAAAAAGGTTCCCGCCAGGTACCAAAAATTCCCTCCATAACTAAACACCCATTTGCTGAAAGTGTTTCTACGAACGATTAATTTCGTAGGTAAAAATAAATATAAAATTTTTTTCCGACGGCAGATAATCGTCGCTAATTGGTTTTACTGACAAACATAAGCCATCGGTAATAATCCTCTATTTTTTTTTTGTGTGTGTATATATATATATATATATATATATATATATATATATATATATATATATATATATATATATATATATATATATATAGTTTTTGTATCATATGAGTGGGAATTTTTTAATTTTTTGTTATTAAAAAGTATTATTTTAATGATGAGTAATGCTCACACTAGTTAGACCATGAGTTTTGGTCCAACTAGCTGGGCATTTAATGAAAAATTTTCTCCTTCCATATAATGCATACACCTATATCGAGGGAATTTTAGAATGTGTGTCATAGTTATGTAAAGTGGCATATTTGCTAAGATCTAAGTCATTCATCAGTTAGGATCCACTAAGAAGAACTTATATAGGGACAAAACTCACGGTCCAACTAGTTGTGTGTGAGCATTTTTCTTTAATGATTTGTAATATCACATGAAAAAAAATATTCAGAAGTTTAAAATTTTAATAATATTTGAGAAAATTTTTGAAAATAAAATGATGCTTTTGAAGAAAAGAAAATCGCCATTTTGAAATTATTGAGAAAAAATTTGAAATATGAGAAAATATTTAGAAATTTGTATTTTTTTTTAAGAAATAATTTATAATAAAAATGTTATTTTGTTAAAATGCTTTCAAAAATATACATTTTATAAAAGAAAGTTATTTTTAAATGGAAATTGAAATTTATGTTTGGAAAAAAAAATTACTAAATTAATAGGCACATCCACTAATTGTACCTTTAACCATTTTTGGACAATCTAATCAGTCCAGATTGAAGAGTAAATAACTTCAAATGTTTAAATCAAATTTCACTAAAATTGTTGATTAATCTTGTATGCCCAATATCTTTTTCATATGTAACCTGATCGGGACGAATAACTAGTGAAATTGAGTATTGATCAGAAAAATAGGGTGAATGGACCAGATAGGTAAAATGGGGCAAATATTTTGGTCAAAATTGTGACCCAACTTTATTGACCTCGTGAGAACCTAAGTGTTGATGTAAGTTTTGTGGGCCCCATCATAATGTGTGTCGAACATCAACACCGTGAATTTAATGTCTCCCCTTCAGGTTATGAATATGTAAAAAATCATCCGTATACGAAACTCCGGTGGGCTATGCCATCTAAAATCATGTGAAGACATCCTAAAAAATATAAAAGAACTTGGTGGGGCCCACATGATTTTTGGATGCGGCTAAAACTTGGTCTGACCCCTCATCCAAGCGGGACGCACATAATGAGTGGGTTGGATATCTGAATCACATTTAGGCAAACCTAATATATGATTATGAAAGGAAACCCCTCTCCACTCCATTTAGGTGATTTAGTAATTACCCTGAGTTAACTTTGTGTGGTCTACCATTAATTATTTATTTTATCCACTCAGTTCATCCATGTTAACAGATGATTTGGGGTCTAAAGAACAAAAAGGAATCATGTTTAAAGCTCAAGTGGACCACACCACAAGAAATAGTATGATTGAACCTCTACCATTGAAAAATTCTTGGAGGCCATAGAAGGTTTGGATCAAGCCAATGTTTGTGTTTTCTCTTCATTCATATCTTTTTGATATTATGTATAGGTTGGATGACAAATAAACATTACTGTGCACCCAAGGAAGGTATATATCAACGGTGAAAATCATTATTTCACATTGTTTCGTGTAGCATGGTCCACTCGAGTTTTGGATTTATCAAAAATTTAGGATCAACCCACACCGTTCATCCATTTTTTTAGATCATTTTAGAGAATTATCCAAAAAATGAAACATATTCAAAGATTAAATGGACCACACCACAAATAAGGGGAACAAATTAGCTACTTCTCCTGACACTAGCCAATGGCTAGTGGTTGGTGTTACGTGGGTCCCACCATGATGTATGTGTTTAATTCATGCCGTCCATTTATTTTTAAATATCATCTTATGGCATGAGACCAAAAATGAGGTATATCCCAATCTGAAATGGACCACATTACAGGAAACAGTGTTGAATGAGCATCAATTATTAAAAACATTTCGGGGGCCATAAAAGTTATGGATCAAGATGATTTTTATTTTCCCCCTTCATCTAGGCCTGTATGACTTAATAAACAGTTAGGATGCTAAATAAATGGTACAGTGGACCGTAAGAGGATTTTAATGAAGGATATCCAATCACTATTGTTTTCATGTGGTGTGGTCCACCTGATATTTATATACCTCTCATTTTTGGGCCCCACCATGATGTATGTTTTATATCCACACCTTCCATCCATTTGTAGAGATCATTTTAGGGCATTATCCAAAGAACGAGTTAAATCCAAAGCTCCAGTGGACCCCAGCACAGAAAGCAGTGGGACAGTGACGCCCACCATTAAAAACTTCTAAAGGCAATAAAAGTTTTATATGAAAATGATATTTGTGTTTTCTCATATTTCATGTATTTTTTAACTTTTGAACAGGTTGGATTTCAAATAAACATTATGGTGGGCCTTAAGATAGTTTCAACGGTGGAAATCACTATCCTTGTTGTTTTCTATGGTGGGGTCCACTACAGATTTTTATCTGCCTCATTCTTTGGCTCATGACTTAAAATGATATCTCAAAATGAATGGACGGTGTGGATATAACAAATACATCATAGTAGAGCCCACAAAACTTGGTAACGTTACTGACCGTAGGGCGTTAGACGCCCTACGTCAGCGACGTAAACAGGACGCGGATTTCCCGCGAGAGGCTTTCGCAGGAGGTTCTTGCACTGGGAACGCAGGTGGGGCCCACTGGGATGTTTGTGAGAAATCGTCACCGTCCATCCATTTTGTGGGTTCATTTTAGGACATAAGGCTAAAAATGAACTGTATTCAATGTTCAAGTGGGCCAAAAACGTGATAATTGAACTTCCACAGTTGAAATATTCGTGGGGTCACGGAAGTTCTGAATCATGTTTATATCTGTGTTTTCAGTTCATCCCAGTAGGAACGACGTTATTAACGGTATGGATGGCATATAAACATCATTGTCGAACCTAGGGAAGTTTTAACAGTAGGAATTTCCCTAACTACTTTTTATTTTAGTACGACCCACTTGAGTCTTGGATCCTGTTCAAGTATGGTCTACTCTCATAAAATTAGCTCACAAAATGGATGGACGGTGAGGATTTCTCACAAACATCACGGTGGGCCCCACCTAATTTCCAAGGCTTTCGCATGAAATCCGCCTCCACGTAAACAAATTGGCTACGACCCTGCCACCGGCAATTGTCTGGTTGTTGGTGCTCTGTGGGCCATGATTATTTATATATTTCATTTATTCCGTACATCTATTTTTATAGATCATTTTATAGTATGAAATAAAATATGAGGTATATCTCAATCTCAAGTGGACCACGTTACAGGAAACGGTGTTGAATAAATGTTGAACATTAAAAATGTTTTGGGGCATAAAAGTTTTGGATCAGGCTCATATTTATTGTTTCGCTTCATCTGGGTCTGTATGACCTGATCAACTTATTGGATGTCAAATAAACAGTACAGTGGGCCTTAGGAGGATTTTAATGGTGGATATCCAATCATTATTTTTTTTTCCTGTGGTGTGGTCCACCTAAGATTTGTATTCTTATCATTTTTTGCATATAGCCATAAAATATTATGTAAAAATGGATGAATGGAATAGATGAAACACATACATTATAGTGGGTTCCACCGAGCACCGGCCACCAGCGTCAGGGCCGGTGCCAGGGGAGTCCCAGATCCGCCCGGACGTGGATTTCATGCAGAGGCGTTTCGCATGACCTTCCGGCGCAAGGATTCTAGGTGGGGGCCATTGCGATGTTTGTGAGAAATCAAAGCCGTCCATCCGTTTTCTGACCTCATTTTAAGATGTTCTACCAAAAACGAGTAGGATCCAAAACTCAATTGGGCCACATGAGATGAAACAGTGGGGAAAGGAATGCCTACCGTTGAAACCTTCCTAGGCTCTACCTTGCTGTTTATATGCCATCTAAACCGTTTATAAGGTCATTTTCACTTAGATAAAGTGAAGAAACCAAAAAAAATAAATTTCCAATAACTTTTAAGGACATATAAATGTTTCAACGGTGGTCACTAAATCTCCACTGTTTCCTCTCGTGTGGCCCATTTGAGTTTTTGATCCTCCTTGATTTTGGTCTCACGTTATAAAATGAGCTTAAAAAAAGGATAGAGGGGTTAGATTTTACAAAAAAAAACTAAGTAGGACCCACACAAAATTTTTTGCAAAACTTTCGGCCAAAGTCTGCCTTAGGGAATCCGCGTCCGTCCATCTCCCTCTCTCGTCCTCTCTTTCTCACGCATCCTCTCCCTCTCTCGCCCACTCTTTCTCATGCATCCTCTCTCTCTCTCTCTCTCTCTCTCTCCCCTCAAAGATCGAGAACCCAATTTGTGATCGGAGTTCTAACTCAAACTCTTCTCGTGCTCTTCCTCAAAGCTCAAAAGGTAAAAACCCTAACCCTTCATCTAAGTGGGACACATATAGCAGATGGGTTAGATGTTTGAAACACATCTCAGTTAGCCCTACCACACAAAATAGCAGGGTTGGAACGTCCACCATTGGAAACTTTGTGAGGCCAAATAAGATATGGATCTGGATGATATTTATTCCTATAGTTTATCGGAGTGGTGATAACCCTATGAACAGTTTGGATTTCATATAAACACCATGATCGGGTCTAGGAAGGTTTCAACAATGGACGTTTCTATTCCAACTCTCTAGTTTTGTGTGGCCCACCTCAGTTTTAGATGTGCTTGATTTTTAAAGATCTGTCCTATTTTTCTCTTTGAAAAACTGATGAATGGAGATTAGGTTAAGGGGTGTTAATCTCAAATAGTAGCTAGTTGTTGAACTTTTGCCAAAATCATGAGAATGCTTGTCTGGGAAACAATGAATGTTGAGTGTGGCATATGAGTTTTCTATGCCTTCTCCAATCAATGAATGTTGAGTGTGGCACAGAAATCAGACCGATGCAATATGGCATGCAAAGGCTGAAATAAAACATCCTCATAGAAAAAGAGCATTATGTCAGCTTGTGTATCTTTCTTTCATATCTCAAGAAAAACTGCCTAATGTTTCGATCAAAATTCCCACAGTGGCATCTGGGATACATTTTCCTAGAGCTATAACCATTCGAGGGCTTCATTTAAACCCTTCTGTTGCATGAATTTCAATAGACCTCATGCCTCATAGAAAAATATCATCAACACTACTTAGCTTTGGTCATAACCCTCAAATAAAACATACTTTTCATTCATATGATCTTTGAATGCACAACAGCTATAGTACGTTGAACATTTCCAGTATGTTCTAATGAAATCATGCATGACTGGTAAAAGGTTTAATAGTCCTACTCTTGGACATGGTTTTGAATCTATTCTTGCTCTAATGAATTCATGCATGACTGGTAAAAGGTTTAATAGTCCTATTCTTGGACATGGTTTTGAATCTATTCTTGCTAAATAGCAGCTGCCTTTCCTTCTAGGAGAGTTGGCAAATGGTAATGACTCTAAAACCAGTTAAACTAGGAATCTAGGTTCTCTCACCATGCTTACAATGCGTACCTACAATGCCTTCTTCATGTTGCATATGCATCTCACGTCCTTGAACCCTATTGGTTGCTAGGTGAGTGCTACCTGCTATGGAATACACTCTTCATCATGTCCATCTCCTTTAGCTGTGGTGACTTATTTTTCTTGGGGAAGTACTTAGATGCTATGCTTTCTTTACTTTCCATAAATCAATCCAATGTTGTTATAAATCCCTTGTCAATGATTTGAACCATGTTCCTGCTTGAGCTTATCATTGTAATCTTGCCTATGAGCCTTATATCAAATACACTTGCACCAAAACTGTCTCAACTTACTCGTGCAAAGACAGATGTTCGCTTATTCTCTTCTTCCTTCAAGCGGTTTTGTTTTAATAATAATTTGTGATCCCATGCATGGTTTAAAAGAAGGGTAATGATATGGTTATATCGCCTGTATTGTATCCTTATTGGCCATTCCCAAATGATATAGGGTGAACTGATCCATTAATTTTTTAATTTTATTATTTTTTTTAAAAAAACTAAAAATGGGCCTATCGGCTGATACAGGGCTATACAGTTTGTATAGGTACAGATACAGGCTGATATGGCCCATATAGGCTGATATGACTCATTAAATGACTTCAACATGATATTTGCCTACTAGACAAATGTGGAGGTGGACAGGCTGTCACATACTTAATGGGAGGGAAACATGGATGCTACTAACTCATTGGCAAATCGGGGCGTGGATAGACTGAGTTTGAGAGATCCTGGCATAACATCCATAATAGAGGAATTAACTAAATAATAGAGGAATTAATGTGAGCAATAGAAGCCATAACATCCATAATTAATAAGTTTTCGCCAAAGTTTGTTGTTTTTTTTTTTTTTTCAGTTTGTTATAAAAAACCAAGCCGCCTATTAATAGTCAATCATGGCTATATATTTCTTAAGTAAGGTTTCTATGGTGTGGCCCACCTAATTCATGAACTGACAAGTTTCTTTCACGTAAAAGTTTGCTAGAAGTGTTTAATTGTTTACTTAGCATTGTATTTCTATTCTTAGTATGAAGATAAAATGTGTATATTGTTCCATTGTCTTCTGTTGTCTAAAATAGTCCTTGCAAATCTTAATGAGCTTGTATATTACATTTTTTTTATCTTAAATTATTATTATGATTAGTTAGTCTATAGTTGTGACTTGTAATTGTGATTTGTAAGTTAGATAATTAGTTACCCGTTTGAGGATTTCTATGGGGCCATACATAGATAAAGTGTGTTTTTGGTGGCATAGAAATCGCTCAAATTGTCCCATTTTGGACAGTTCAAGGTTAGATGGATAGTATGCTTTCATATAATCTGTTTAAATGTTCATGCCTAATCCTCGGTCCATCTCCTCGTTTTTCTCTGGATCTGTTTCTTCCGTTCTGTATCCAATGCCAAATATCTTTACATTGCTTTAGATATTTGGCATCGGAATATAACGTAAGATTAACTTATCTGGAGAGGCATGGGGAGATGCTGTCGGATTTTCGGCGTGAACTAACAAATGGAAATATGAAAGTATTACAATCTATAACCTGATCAGATATATTTGACAAAAAGTTTTTGGTCTTGTCTACCAACACCACGTCATCTACAAAAAAACATACACGCAGGGACCCCATCTTGGAAACAAGTGGTTGAAATAAAGGTAAGTATTAAAATGTATGAACGACATGGATAAACCACATACACCATGGTGGGCCCCACATAGCCCCTAACAGGACCGTCCAATACCCAATTCACGCCCAAATGGGCACATGCTCAAAACAAAGCCGCACCCAAAATAAAAAACCCAAAAAGGATGACCCTGCAGGAAAAAGTGATTGTGCCAGAAATCGTACACGAATATATTCAGCTTAAGCTAGACTGTCAAAATCATGGGATCCACTTTAGGTGGGTCAATGTCCTACTTGCTGATCAGTAGACATCTAATGAACGATTAATTTGAAAAATATTCATCTCTCCTAACCTAATGAACAACTGTCAATTTAATCAGGGGAGGTAGTTTTGCGCACCATGGTCTAATTGATGAGTAGGTGGCTCACCATGGATCAGACTTCTGGATTCAGTTTTTTTTTTTTTTTTTTTGCTGAGCTTGGGTTCAGGTCAATGCCTGAATGGTTTCTCAGTCAAGGCCTACCTAGTTCCAGACCAATTTTTGTATTCTCTTTCTAGTTGAATAGACTAGCAGACATGTTTTAATCTGAGAATTAGCTTCTCTAATTTCTCAAGCACTAGTTGTTTCTGTCTTCTCTTTCTAGTTGAATAAACTAGCAGACTGCTGGAAATTACTTCCATAGTCCATTTTCTAGTTGTTTCTAATTTATGGTTGGGTTTGGCTTCCTATTTAGATCTAAGGTCTTTTATGGTTGGTTTTCAGCTTTTCTAAATTAGATATTTTATATGATTATAGGTCCTGTTGCTGGTGACATGTTCCACTGGCAAGTAAGAATTATGGGACCAACAGATAGCTGCTTTGCAGGTGGTGTGTTTTTGGTAACCATTCGCTTCCCACCATCTTTTCAGCTTTTATGTATGTTGTACCTTCATTTAACTCGAATTGTTATCTACTAGGGATCCAATATTAGACATATGGAACCAAAAGGCTATGATGATTATGATGATGGTGACAATGAGTGAATTTGCATTTGGATTTTCATGTAACTAAGGTTTGCATGATTGCATTCTATATCTTTGAAACATGAAAATTGTAAGCCATCAGGGTGGATTGCAAGTTCTCTTAGCCCATTTGGGCAAGGTTCTTCAAAACCTTTAGGGTGGCTTGGGTAATGCAATTAGAAAGATTGATGCATTCTTCGAGGTTAGGCTTGCGTAACTATCCTTTTTCTTTATTTTGATCTATATATTTAATTTGTTCTTTATATTCTTTGAATTTGTAGCTATGGTTCGACCAAGTGTGGTCTAAGGCAACTCTAAGCATTTGAAGGAGTGCAAGCAATCCAAGGTTGGAGTACATACAGCGTCGCTAGGCATGGTATTAACAGATTTTCTTCTAAGGTAACTTTGGTGGCATTTCCAAATGCTCTAATGCTCGTAGCTTTCCTTCTGAAAATTAATGTATTTTTGATGAGTTTTGCAATCATAACAGTGCAACTGTTTATTTCATTTCTATCAATCATTAAATTCCCTTTTTGGTTAGAATAGAGTGGTAATTTCATCATGGCTTTGATATGCTCTTTTTACAGGATAATGATGAAAATACAAAGAAAGCTAAGGGAAAATGTGATATTTTAGGTGGCTTTGACATGCTTTTTTTTTTTTATAAGATAATGATGAAAATACAAAGAAAGCTAATGGAAGTTATATTTCAGGTATGTTGTGTCACAACCATTTTAGTTTTGTGTTGCTCAGTATAAAATTTCATACAGTTGGGAATAACTTGGATGATCAGATTCATGAAAGTTGTGAGTGTTAGGCAAGTGAGTTTCAGTACTGCACCAAGGTCATATATGGGTAGGGTTATCCTTGTAGCTTGTGTGACTACAAAGTCATGAAACTAGAAACCTTCATAGGTGTTCATTCCTCATTTAGATTCGTTCGATTTATATAGAGCTTGTGGTAATGACACTCAAATTGGCCTTGCAGTCCACATCATGCATCTTGCATTCTGTTGCCTGCTTGTACTAGACACTAGATTGTGGCTCCATGTAAGATATAGAAGCAGAAATATATCAGTTTTATTTTATTTGCATATGGAAAAGCAGAGCATTCTGCTGCTAGTGTTGAATCTTTATGTTGAGTATGAGTGTATGACTACATCTTGTTGTCCTGGAAACTTTTTTACATGTACATGACGAGGGGCTGATGTTGTCATCTTTTTACATGTACATGTTATGGTTCCACTGATATGTGAGGTACGCTCCCTACCTGTTATATTACTGTGTATTCTCATTTCTTATGAGCTATCTTGTGTAAAAAAAAGTGTTGTTACTGTTGGAGAAGATATTTAAATAATTTATGGACCGGCTTAGCGTATCTTGTTCATGAGTATTTGGTTTGTGTGTTATCCTTCTAATATGGATAAAATAAGGAAATGACTCGAACAACGAACGATGACAGCTGATTTTTTTGCATAAACCAGCTAGGTTGAATGCTGTATTTTATACATGCAATTGGAAGTATGATGACCCTTTTAGAAAAGAACTGTTTCAAGTGGATTTTGGTTAGAAGATTTAAAACAGAAAAATCCAATTGCATGATCACTCTGTAGAATAATTCACTTTCACTGTCTGTCTCTATTTTCTTCATGGTGCACAAGGCCCAGTATCTATTGCAGAGGAAATTGCTGAAGTAAACCCGTTGCTTCAAAATGAAATCCATTTAAGAAAGGCTGCTGAAGAGGAGGCCAACAATCTTAAAAGCCAACTGGTGCAATTGAAAAAATCAGGGGTATGGTTACTCGTCAATGAATGTGTAGCTTCTTTGTCATCATGCATGGCTCTGGTATTCATGAGCCTAGTTTGTATAATATCATAAGTGGAGGCCATCCCTTTAGTGGAAGACCATTAACACCTTGGTTCAATCCTAAATAGAAGATGAAAAAAATAATTAAAGTTTAGGATTCATTCTCAACGATTGAGCATTTGTGCATATACATATGATGTCTTGTGCTCACATGTGTTAAGTCTAAGTCATTGAGTGGTGCTGCCCACAATAACATGCTGATGGAAAAAAAAAAAAAAAAAAAAAACAAAGAAACCCATGTGCTTTTTTATTTTATTTTCTTTTTTCCTGCAGGGGTGTTCGAAGGTTTGAAAACCAAATAAATTTGGTGTAATTCCTAACCATGGGTGTAATTTTTCTACTGTTTGTTCGTTATAAGTGGTCCACCAAATGCACCAATTGCTCTCTTTGACTGCACTACAGGGTTTCATCATTGTCGTGCTTTTATGCAGAGTTATTCTATTTTTTGGACTTGACGAAATCAATTGCCATGGCTTATTATGTCACTGGCTTTGATCCGAATGTTGGAAGGTGAAACCTCTAGAGCATTTAACAACATATTTCAAGGCCATGTTCAATTGGCCGTCTTTCATTGGCACTTGGAAATAACTGGAAAATCATTTTCTGCAAAATGGACTTTGTGTCTTACGTCAATTAATTTCATGGTCTTTTGTTTGTAATCTGTAGGATTATTTCTCAAGAAGACAGAAGATGGTGATAAATCTCAAATATATAGGTTCGTAGCCAAAAAATTTAGTTTCTTTCTCCTGGGATATTTAACAAAACTTATGATAAGTGAGCTGATTTAATTCTGTGATGGTTTTGCAGATCCAACATATATGATCCGGGCTATTCCAATCAATGCATCAAATAACGTATGTTGCACACTCCTTGCTCAGAGTGTTGTTCATTGTGCAATGGCTGGATACACAAGCTTCACTGTGGGACTTGTTAATGGCAGACATATATCTTTCCATGTAAGTTCCATTAACACAGTTGTTTCCATTTTAGGTTTTGATCAGTGAACAACATAGATTGAAATATCCATAGTGTATTAGCCGATATAGCCATATTGGCTCAATATGACATGCAATACAGGTTTGTATAGGTCCCAGTGAAAAATTGGGCTGTATCAGACTGTATTGGCTGTACAGGCATATTTGCATTGTTATAGGCAGATACAACCATAAAGGCCAACTTTTGATTTTTCTTTTCCAAAATTTCTCTCATTCTTCTTATTTTTTCATTTTAACCATAGAGGAAGCTTAGAAAGTCATTGTAGATTTAGACCTTTTTTGAGGGTCAAAACAAAATATTTGAGTGGGATTCGAAGAATCTAAGCAAATGAACCATTTTGGAAAAAAAAAAAAAAAAAAGATAAAAGATTAACCCTCTTTTTTGTGTTTGTTTTTTTTAAAAAAACCATTTTAGAAAAAAAAAAAAAAAAGAGATAAAAGATTAATCATTTTGAAGAGGAGGATGGAGGAGATACGAGTGGAGCATGAGTGACGGATGCAGGAGATATTACAGCTTTTCGCTGCATGCTTACCCATCGATGCCCCACTACCTCCGCCTTCATCTTTGTGATATTTTATATTTTATTTATGATTTATTTTATATACGAATGTTAAACTTATATGTATTGGTGCATGGATGAATGTAATGTGCATAAGATTATTTGTATATGTATGGATGTGGTTTGTAGTTGGATGGATGTAGTTTGTGTTTGTTCGGAAAAATAGAATGTGAACATAATGAAATATATTGTAACAGGTGTATAACAGGAATTATTGCCTGTTGTTTGGGAAAAAAAAAAAAAGAGACTTAGTTTCATGGACATTTTTACCTACGAAATTTTTCGCAGGTAAAAGGTTCATTCACATTTTATTACCTATGAATCATTTCGTAGGTAAAAGTTTCATCAGCAATTTTTACTTACGCCAAATTTCATAGGTAAAAAGTCTTAATAAAATTTGTACCTACGAAACCTTTCATAGATAAGAGTCTTAACACCATTAGTACCTATGCAAAATTTCGTAGGTAAAAGTATTAACACAGTTATTAGCTACGAAAATGTTCATAGGTAAAAGTCTTAACATAGTTCAAACCTACGAAACATGTCCTAGGTAAAAGTTTTAACAAAGTTTGTAGCTACGAAAACGTTCGTAGGCAAAAGTCTTAACACTGTTTGTACCTACGACAAAATTCGTAGGTATAAGGCTTAATACAGTTTGTAGCTACGAAACATGTAGTAGGTATAAGTTTTAACAAAATTTGTAGCTACGAAAACATTCGTAGGTAAAAGTCTAAACATCGTCTTTACCAACGAGAAAGGTCATAGGTAAAAGTTTTAACAAAGTTTTTAACTATGAAAACTTTCGTAGGGAAAAGTCTTAACACAGTTTTTACCTACGAAAAAGTTCGTAGGTAAAAGTCTTAACAAAGTTTTTAATTTCATTGGTAAAAGTCTTATCATTGCCGACTATGACATTTTTCGTTGGTAAAAGTCTTTAGCCACGGTTCTTTACCAACGAATTTATCGACGAAATATTTTGTAGGTAAAACTCTTTGCCTACAAAATAATATCATTTACCTACAAAATTTTTCATAGGTAAAAGTGAAATTTCTTGTAGAGAGCTAGGTCACCCGCCACAACAGTGACCAAGATATCTATAAAGTAGTTTAAGCAATGAGGGCAACAACCACCACATATACCCAAAGGATACCAGCTGTAGTTCCGAAAGGGAGTCGTGCACCAACAACAAATGCAAGGGCGACAACAGTACAGGAAAGGAGGTCCACAATAGATGTACAAAGGTCATGCTCTACAACCACCAGCTCATGGGCATGTGTATGCAGTGGCACCAAAGGATGAGAATGACCCTGTAGATACCCCACCTAGGCTACATCTTGAAAAGGTTAAGACCGTTCAAGAACCATGATCATACCCAATCCCTGCTTGAACCGAACCAAAGTCCCTAAAACCCAAGTCCGTAATCCAAAACCACAATCCAAACCATTCATCACACATATAACCCTGCCTATACCCCATACCATGGCCCAGATCCTCATTACCCAAGCCGAAACCCATTTTTCTGAGCTGAAAAAAAAAACCAAAAGCAGACTTCCGAGCGAACACGCACAGTATACAAGGTTCGCACGCGCGAAACCGGCCCGATCTGAGCCCGAGCGGTAGTCTGACTATTGCCTGCGGTACTTTAAGTACCGCCGCTAGCGGGCCGCGTGCGGACAACCTTCCCAGCGTCCACAAGTCAACTTTCCTTAAAAAATATCCTTTCAAATTTTACTATTTACCATTTTACTGCCCCCCATAACAAATGAGAGTGTGCCAAGTGACATTTCTCTCTCTCCAACCAACCATAACTTGCCATGTCATCCTTTACCCCTCCCAAACCCAGAAAATACCAAAATGTCATTAGAGAAGGCTATAAATAGCCCTCTCCTCTTCTCATTTCAAGGTACTCTAACAACCAAGAAACCCTCTCCCAAGCTTAAGAGAGAGTGAGAGAATAGAGTGAAGGAATGAGAAGGAACTCCCAAGCCTTCAAGTCTAGATTTCCTTAGCTATCCCCCTAGCCTTCCTCTCAACCTCTCCAACCGATAAGCCTAGCCCGGATTGGTCATGTTTTGGTCCATGTCCTAGCCTACTCAAGATCGAGCTAAAGATCCATTCATTTTACATACAAGCATTCATCATGACATTTATTCCCTTCTCAACCCCCCTGCTTCTCTAGATCTCTAATAAACATATAATCTGTGACTTGTCGTATATCGAATCCTGTCACATCAGAAATTTCTAGTGATTTAGTCCATTTTTTTACCTCTTTGCATAAACATCATCATATCCGCCCTCTAGACACGCCGTTGGACGTATGCTCTGTGGCTTGCCGAAATCTCGGATTTTACCGCATCAAAAATTCATGTATGTGCCTAGTCCAAATCTGACCATATCATTCATCCCTTAAGATTTTTTTACCACACAAAGTAGAGACCGTACGTTTGTACGGGCAGAGAGAGTGCCTAACACCTTCCTTCTTTGTAACTGAGGTCCCTTGCCCAGAATTCCGAATCGCAGACCAAGAGTCAATTTAAGGTAGGAAAGTCTCTAGATTTTCTTTACCTTACGTATTTCGTAGTTCTAGCCAACCGCAAGATTCTTAGATTTTTCGGCTAGTGGCGACTCCAATATCCATAATCAGCCTATCATCCCACCACTAAAAACATAACATTTAAATTAGCATGGGCGCCGATTTTCAGTGTCTACAGAATGGAGACTCCACTGGGGAATTTGCTAGCTCGCACTAGCTGAGACCCGACTCGAAAGTGTGTGGTATTTTAATCTCAAGGGACATCATCACTACATTCATACAAAAACAATAATCTTTGGCTTACACTTGTCTGGGCATCAATCCGAGCCACGACTACTCGATCCCATGCAACTATGGCTACCCATGAAAAAGAGCCGGCAGCTCTGCCGGCTCCTGAAGCATCGGCACCGATTCTGGCACCGTCACCAACGCCCGCGTTGCTACCAGTAGCTCCAACAGACCCACAGGCCAATACAACCATGCAAGAGATACTACTTCGAACGATGCAAGAGCTACTACTTCGCTTAATACCAAATACCACACCGAATACACAAGCAACCCAGCCAAGTGTACAAAACAGTTCACTCTCACAAACTCCTTTTGTTTTCTCCCTCATTCATCTAATAAATCATGTTCTCCCTCTTCTTGCAGAATCAGTCCAACATACAAACGTGAGCAACCCTGCCACACATCTTCCTCCTAATAGGAGATCCAATCAATTCCAAGGGGCAAAACCCCTCTCGACCAGACCCTCTGAAATTGAAGAGCTCCGAGAGTAACTGCAAGGTATGCAAAGGAAGTTACGGAAGCAGCGGGGGGTGGATCTCCCATCCACCAAGTTCAGGGATCTTTGTCCCTTCCCTGATGCATTAGTACCTCAAAACTTTGAGGTACCAAAATTCAAAAGGTATGATGGTACGGGGTGTTCTATGGACCATTTAAGAGCATTCTGTGGGGAGCTTAATACTCTGACAGGTAATAATGGAGCATTGATCCATTTGTTTCAAAAATCCTTAAAAGGTGATGCGTTAGATTGGTACACATCATTAGACTACCATCGAATTAAGACTTGGGAACAACTTTCCCAAGCTTTCATTGATCGTTTTGTGTATAATCTTAATGTAGCACCCAAAAGGACGGATCTTGCTGCCTTAAGGCAGAGGAATGATGAGTCATTGTTAGCTTATATTGGACGGTGGTGGGCCATGGTTGCCAGAATAAAAACACCCATTGATGACGAGGAGCAAATCTACATGATCATCCACTCGGCAAACCCGAGTATCTTCGGATACCTCGTATCGTATCCATATGCCAACTTCACCCAACTCATCCGTGCTGGAGAATAAGTCGAAGCTGGAATAAGGGCTGGAACGATCTCCCCTTTGTGGCCTCATCAGGCCTCCCCAGTACAGCGGACAGTGGAAGGAAGGTCTACTGTATACGAGAACAGTAATAGAAATGTTCCTGACCTTCATCCAATAGAAGAAGACAATCTCGTCGCCTCTACCCAAGGTGCTCAATTCGCTCTTCAAGAAGGACAATGGCAACAACAACAACAAATGGAGATTTCTCAGTACCCCAATCATGGTCAGCAGATGAGGATGACCCGAAAACCTAGGTAGTTTAGATCGACAGCCCAAACTTACAGTGAGGTACTAGCCATGCTAGTCCAAAGGTGAATACTAACACCGCTACTGCCTAGGCTCCCCCCAAACCCTCTGCCACCAAACTATAATGAGAATGAGTACTGTGCATACCATCAATCCCGAGGTCACACAACGGACCGTTGTTTCACCCTGAAACATGCGGTCCAAGATTTGATTGATAACCAAAGGATTGTGGTTACCTCTCCTGTTGTTGCCACCACTAATTACACTCTCCAAAATCCCCTACCATCATATTAAGTATGCCCCAGTTCATCAGGAACCCCTACTAACAATATCAATCACGGAGAGCCACCCCCGGTCAATCCAGTCCAATGCATCCATTCAATCACCGCCAGCCCAACAACAATACCCCCAAGTATACAAGGGGCACACCCTATCAGTTCAATCTCTTCGCTCTCAAATATGCAAGGGGCATCTCCAGTGGGTCCAGTCTCCATGTTCCCGAGTCTACAAGGGGCACACCTTGCCAGTTCAATCTCTTCGCTCTCAAATATATAAGGGGCATCTCCGTCCAGTCCAATCTTCATGCCCCCAAGTCTATAGGAGCCACCACCGATCAATCTAATCCATACATCCTTTATCTCACAAGGGGCACCACCTGCCTATTCAGCCCCTACTCCAACCCTCGCGATCCAAGAAAATGCTCCTTCCCCGATCAACATACCGCATGCCCTAGCAAAATTAGGGCCCAGCTTTAATCATGCGGTAACTTTCGAAGAAGGACATTCTGTTACTCAAAGGGTTTTGCCTAGCTCTACTCAATGTTCGATCCTTCAAGAGAAGAGTCTAGGATGGTTGGTTTCCGCCTCTAAGAAACAAGTCGAGGAAGACATTAACGTCGAGATCATGATTAGCCCCAAAGCATCAACCATCACTTTTCAGGTCTTTGATATCATAGCTTCATTTCATCTTCTCCCTGATCGGTCTTGGATCCATAGAGTCAAGGCTCTCTCTTCGACTCTTCACCAAAAGACCAAACACATTTTCGGAGACAAGGCGCTGACCGTTCTGGATGATCCCGAACAAATCTTTCTAATTGAAGCAGTCAACCGTCGAGAGCTAAATATCCCGATCATAGACACACAATGCTCCGATGAAGATATTCCGCACAATAGTCTTGAGTTCGAGACTGTGAATTGCATACCTCTTGCATGTCCCATCAGATCAAACTATGTCTTCCCTCCAGTCGAGTACCAACATTTTTATTATCAGCTCGAATATTAAGAGAATGCTGGCATGAGAGGACTGGAATATTTGCCTCCTATGGGTGAGATAGCAAAACACAAATGTATCAAATGAGGACAAAGTCAGCAAGAGGAGGACAATCCCTTCAGCCACACATCAATCAAATCCATAAGAGAATGGATCATCTATCCGGTTGGTAGGTCGAGATCTACCATGAAGGATCAAGTGAGCGGAATGAGCCCAACTGGGCTCTTTGAAAATGACTCGGGCATGGGGCAAGAATTTCCTCTGATTGATTGGACCACAGTCTAGGTCCCACCTGAGTAGGAAGAATGCAAAGACTCACAATGCATCGAGGATGATCTGAGGAAAGTGATATCCAATACCAACTCAGAGCTCAATCCTAAACTCATCACGACATTTGGGCATGACAATGAGGGCCCACCTACTGATCCGTCTGACCCTGCCTCCTGAAGGGAGGGAGTGCAGGGCAACATTTGGTTCACGATCCCCAAGACTATATAATAAAAGTAAATAGTATTTCGCTCTCTGAGTCGAATCAAGCAATCTTTAGTTCACATCGTCGTCTTTCTCAAAAAAAAAAAAAAAAAAAAATCATCAGAAAATTCTCAAAAAGCCAAAAACACTGGATATCTTTGAAACACAAAAAAATTTATATACTTGTCAAAATCCAAAAAAAAAAAATCATCAGAAAATTTTCAATAGCCAAAAAACATTAGATATTTTCAAAATATCAAAAAAAATTCAGATACTTGTCAAAATGCCAAAAATTCATATATTTGCCAAAATCCAAAAACAATAGAAATTTCTCAAAACACAAAAACAATAGAAAATCTTTCAAAACTCGCAAGCAATAATGTGCCAAATGCGTCTGTTACAACACCCTGTTGAGGGTCAAATATTGCATATTAGACCCCAGATATTGTCTGGAGTTACGAATATAATGCTGTCTAATGGCTCGTTTTCTCATTCTTGTATTGCAAGGTGATTTTATGAGCATGGATGGAAAAAAAGATGTTAAAAGTTGAGATTTAACGATCTGATGACACCAAAGGCAAGGGACGGACTTCAGAGGACCAAGATTGACGGATATACATGGTCAAAAATCTGAGAAAATTGAGAAACTGAGGCTCAAGTGGCCCAAAATTGGCTCAGAATGCAAGATCATAAGGTTCTCACCATCCGATCAGCTTGAAACTTCATACATGGCCTGAGAACCATAAATGAACCGTACACGTCAAATTTCAGCTATTGAAGATCTCTGAAAGTGGGCCAACGGACTGATCAGCCCCTTAATTCATTAAGTGGGGCCCACCTGATATCTGGAACTGCCTCAAAATTGTTCTCGATGGTTAAAATAATATGAGAAAGAGAATGAACGGTGTAGATTTCTCAAAAATATCACAGTAGACCCCACACGAACAGAGTGCGTGTACACCATGTGCATGCATGCGCCGTATACAAGGTCCCATGACCACCTTCCAAAACCAGCGCCCGCTTCTCCAGCACGAAAACGGCAGTTGCCGTTTTCAGCCGTGCAAGCCCGTTCGCTGACTCATTTTGCGATCGACTGTGGGCCCCACCTATGGACCGTATGATTCATCTGATCCGTCCATCTTGTAGAGGACTTCGAGAGCTACAAAATTATGTTGACCTTTTTTACCCATGTGTGCACACGTATGAGATACAGAGGCCACAAAAGGGCTGCCCTGCAACGTTCAAAACTGATTCTTTTGTGATTTCTTCTTTGGGCCACGTCAATGGACGTTCAAAACCACCCATTCTTTACTAAAATTTCGTTCTGAATCCAATGGATGGGGTGGATTTTCCAGAAAATGCTTCTGTGGGGCACACCGGTCACAACAGCGAAATGGTGCGAAAGGTTTCGCACACCCGCGAAAATTGACTTTTCCAGGCAGTTTTGGCCCACCATCTTTGATCATATGGCAGATCTGAACCGTCTATCATGTAGAGAACCCAAGAAAGTACTAAGGGACAGTGTTTCCTTGGAATTTGAGCGAGGAAAGTGGCGTGTTTCGTGGCACCGAACTTGGCTGCGAAAATTACACTCCGTGTCCTGCTACAACTCTGTCACTGACTCCAGCCTTCCAGCAGTTATAAAAGGAGGTTTTTGGACGTGGGGAGCATTCATTCAGGTCTAGGAAGGAAGAAAAAGAGAGGCGTGGAGGCTCGGGCAGGGACGTGAAGCAGAAAAAAAAAAGAGTATTTTCTTTTTATTTTTTTTTAGTTTATTTCAATTGTGGAGATTTAACCATCCATGTCTTGCTAAACCTCTTAGTTAGGGCTAAGAGGTGAAGCTTGTAGTGAGATGGGAGATTTGATTTTATTTTTTTATGCATGAATTGACGTTGATTTTAGTTAATTACTATGGGAATGTTTTAGGTTTTTAATGGTCTGTTGTGACTGAAATTACAATGGGTCTGCAATGGCTTTAAATATTTTCGTTCTCTTTAATGTTTAGGATGTCAGAAAGCCCTGTTGTTCACCATAGTCTCCTGGGCATGGTTGGATGTCGGTACCCTTCCTAACTTGCATACATGTGATTGGGTGGTAATTAGTTTGATTCTGTTGTTTGCCATAGTCTTTGGGCATGGTTTGGTGATGGAATCCATTCTAATTCATCTTCCTTTCATCTCTTTGAAAACTAGATCAACGGCAGTTCAGTAATTTTCATAATTTTTGATGCAAGCATAAGTTCTCCCTGATCTCTACAAGTGGATCCTCTGAATCCCTAGTTTCCTTACCTCTGATTTCTCCTATAAGCTTTAGATTAATGGCTTACAATTATTCCTCAATTTATAATTCAATTCAGATTTCATCTCATTCTAATTCTATTTCCAGTTAATTTTAGATAACGTACAAGTTTCAGTCCCTTGGGATTCGACCTCGGTTTTACCGAGTTATTAATACATCACAACCCTGCACTTGGGGAGTGAACAAGTTTTTGGCGCCGTTGCCGGGGACTGTCGGCTACGTTTTTCTAAAATTAATTAGTTTTAAGATTAGTTTAAGATTAGGTTTAGATTTTCTTAATTTTTATAAATTAACTTGTCTTTCTTGTTTTATAGGCTTCTAAGATAGTTTTTAAATTAGTAAATTCTGTCTTAAATTCTTCCTTTCTATTCTAGATTCAGATTAAGATTTATTTCTTTTTTTTAGTGAGATTCTAATTCTAATTCTTTTTAAGAATCCTAACCTTGTTTTCTTGTTTTAGAATTTTTCTATAAGTTTTTGTTTAGGAACTAATCCGATTTTTCTGTTTTGTAGAAAACTTCTAATTTAGTAAGCTCTTTCTAATTTCTCTTTCTTTTTTAGGAATTATTTTTTTCTTTTCTGTAGGAATTAGTCTACTTTTAATTAGGACTTTCTATTCTTAGAAACTAATTTTTTTTAGTTTTGTTTTGCAGATTCTTAACCTAGGCCTCCAAATTTGGTAACTTCTTTCCATCTTTCCCTTTTATTTTCTAGATTTCTTCTTCCTTTCTCTTAGGTTTAAGTAGAATTTGAAGGCTGAGTGTGTTTTATGCCCCGGTGGGCACGTGACAACACTCGACGTCTCGTGACTGAAGGAGGATTAGTTGAGGGGTTGACTGTCCATCGCCGGACTAGACACCACTTGAATTCTCTTGAGTTAGAGGACGTTATGGCTGAAAATCAACCTCAAGCACTACCCCAACCAAGGGTTGAGGAAGTACATGATGAGAATGAGGTGCATCAGGCACCCCTGCCTCGTACTTTACGAGATTATTTATAACCGGCGGGAGTGAGTACGCCCTCATGCATGATTTTTCCTGAGAATACAGGACATATGGACATCAAGCCAGGGGTTATCCAACTCCTTCCTAAGTTCCATGGGCTTGAGTCTGAAGAACCATACTTGCATCTGAAAGAGTTCGATGAAATCATAGGCACCTTATACTTTCCTAATGTATCTGAGGATACTATTAGGCTGAAACTCTTTTCATTTTCCTTAAAAGAAAAAGCCAAGACGTGGTTACATTCACTGCGTCCTAGATCCATTGGCACATGGAATGATCTGCAGAGGGAATTTATAAAGAAATTTTTCCCACATCATAAGACAATTATCCTCAGGAGAGCAATCATGAACTTTGCCCAAAAGGAAGATGAAACATTCTTCCAATGTTGGGAAAGGTTCAAGGATCTGGTTAATGCATGGCCACAACATGGCTTTGAAATATGGCGCATTACAAATTTTTTCTACGATGGGCTAACATCTTCCATGCGCCAAATGGTCGAGACAATGTGTAACGGAGAATTCATGTTGAGGGTCAAATAGTGCATATTAGACCCCAAATATTGTCTGGATTTACGAGCATAATAGTGTTTAACGGCTGATTTAATCGTGTTTATGTTGCAGGTTGATTTTACAAGCTTGGATCGAAGTAGGATACTAAATGCATGGATTTAATGCTCCAAATTCACCAAAAGCATGGGACACACTCCAGGGGACCAAGATTAACAGATATACACGGTCAGAAATTCGAGAAAATTAAGAAACTGAAGTTCAAGTTGCTTAAAACTCATACAGAATGTAAGATCACATATTTTTCACCATCCGTTCGGCTCGAAACTTCATACGTGGCCTGAGGACCATAAATTAACCGTACACGTCAGAAATCATCCATTGGATCATTGTGGAAGTAGCCTAACGAGTAGATCAGCCCCTTAAATCTCAATTTGGGGCCCGTCTGATATCTGGATATATTTAAATTTTATTGTCAACGCTTTAAATTGGATCTAAAAAGGGCTGGACGGATCAGATTTTTCACAAACATCTCTATGGGACCCGAGTATATAGTGCATGTGCACGGTGCACTAGTGCATCAGGCGTGCACCAAAAATCCAGAAGTCGGTCAGCAAACACTGACCGACTCTTCTTCTCAAACTGATAAAATGCAACAGCGTTTTTCCCGGTTCGGTTGGGTTTTGCTTGTGGGCCCCACCTATCATCCATATCATCGATCCGGACCGTCCATCAGATCCCTAGGGAGTTTCTTAACACTGCCTAGGTGGCAGACTTCCAAAATATCGTGAGGAGAGAAATCCAGTCGTCCAAACACAGGACAGACGGTGGAATAAAAGATCAAGCGGGCCGCACTAATTTCACTCAGAAAACACCCCTTCCCGAACGATTTTTCATCCTGAAGCCAATTTACGGTGTGGATTTTCAAAAAGAAAGCTAAGTGGACCCCACCGATCATCACAGCGGAAGAAACTTCCGCTTTCGCGTCCGCGTAATGCACGGCCGCTGGCCATTTTTACGATCAGCTGTGGGCCCCACACGTGCCCCATAAGCTCAATCCAAACCGTCCACCGTGTAGATAGCCGCGAGTACTAAAAAACCATGTTGTCACTTTTCACCCATGCATACAAGTGTGAGATACAGAGGCCACAAAAGGGCTGCCCGGTAGCGTTCAAATCTGATCTTTTAGTTATTTCTTCTCTGAGCCACGTCAATGGACGTTCAAAATTATCCATTCTTAACTGAAATTTCGTTCTGAATCCAATGGATGAGGTGAATTTTCCTTAAAAATGCTTCTGTGGGGCCCACCGATCACAACAGCGAAATGGTGCAAAAGGTTTCGCACATCCGCGAAAACTGACTTTTTCAGGTGGTTTTGGCCACAATCTTTGATCATATGGCAGATCTGAACCGTCTATCATGTAGAGAACCCAAGAAAGTACTAAGGGACGGTGTTTCTTTAGAATTTGAGCGAGGAAAGTGGCGTGTTTCGAGGCACCGAACTTGGCTTCAAAAATTACACTCCGTGTCCTGCTACAACTCTGTCACAGACTCCAGCCTTCCAGCATCTATAAAAGGAGGTTTTGGACGTGGGAAGCATGCATTCAGGTCTAGGAAGAAAGAAAAAGAGAGACGTGGAGGCTCGGGCAGGGACTTGAAGCAGACGTGAGGGAGAGAGTATTTTCTTTTCTTTTCTTTTATTATGAGATTTAACCCGTTCATGGCGGGCTGAACCTCTTAGCTAGGGCTAAGAGGTGAAGCTTTTAGTGAGATGGGAGATTTGATTTTATTTTAATTTTAATGCATGAATTGACGTTGATTTTAGTTAATTATTATGAGAATGTTTTAGGTTTTTAATGGTCTGTTGTGATTGAAATTACAATGGTTCTGCAATGGCTTTGAATATTTTTGTTCTCTTTAATGTTTATGATGTCAGGAAGCCCTGTTGTTCACCATAGTCTCCTGGGCATGGTTGGATGTCGGTACCCTTCCTAACTTGCATACATGTGATTGGGTGGTAATTAGTTTGATTCTGTTGTTTGCCATAGTCTTTGGGCATGGTTTGGTGATGGAATCCATTCTAATTCATCTTCCTTTCATCTCTTTGAAAATTAGATCAACTGCAGTTCAGTAATTTCCATAATTTTTGATGCAAGCATAAGTTCTCTCTGATCTCTACAAGTGGATCCTCTGAATCCCTAGTTTCCTTACCTCTGATTTCTCCTATAAGTTTTAGATTAATAGTTTATAATTATTCCTCAATTTATAATTCAATTCAGATTTCATCTCATTCTAGTTCTATTTCCAGTTAATTTTAGATAACGTACAAGTTTCAGTCCCTTGGGATTCGACCTCGGTCTTACCGAGTTATTACTACATCACAACCCTGCACTTGGGGAGTGAACAAGTTTTTGGCGCCGTTGCCGTGGACTGTCTGCTACGTTTTTCTGAAATTAATTAGTTTTAGGATTAGTTTAAGATTAGATTTTCTTTTTAGAATTTTCTAATTCTAGGTTTAGAAGCTTAGTTATTTTCTTTGTTAGAAATTTTTCCTAACTTTAGAAACTTTCTATTATTCATTATATCTGATTTTTAGAACTAACCTAATTTTTCTGTTTTGTAGGAAACGTCTAATTTAGTAAGCTCTTTCTAATTTCTCTTTCTTTGAATTTCTTCTTTTCTTTAGAAATTAGTTTACTTTTAATTAGGACTTTCTATTCTTAGAAACTAAATTTTTTTTTTGTTTTGTTTTGCAGATTCTTAACCTAAGCCTCCAAATTTGGTAACTTCTTTCCATCTTTCCCTTTTATTTTCTAGATTTTTACTTCTTCCTTTCTCTTAGGTTTAAGTTAGAATTTGAGGGCTGAGTGTGTTTTATGCCCCATTGGGCACGCGCCAACACTCGACGTCTCGTAACTAAAGGAGGATTAGTTGAGGGGTTGACTGTCCATCGCAGGACTAGACACCACTTGAATTCTCCTAAGACAGAGGAGGTTATGACTGAAAATTAACCTCAAGCACTACCCCAACAAAGGGTTGAGGAAGTACATGATGAGAATGAGGTGCATCAGACACCCCCGCCTCGTACTTTACGAGATTATTTACAACCGGCGGGGGTGAGTACGCCCTCATGCATGATTTTTTCTGCGAATACAGGACATATGGACATCAAGCCAGGGGTTATCCAACTCCTTCCTAAGTTTCATGGGCTTGAGTCTGAAGAACAATACTTGCATCTGAAAGAGTTTGATGAAATCATAGGCACCTTATACTTTCCTAATGTATCTGAGGATACTATTAGGCTGAAACTCTTTCCATTTTCCTTGAAAGAAAAAGCCAAGACGTGGTTATATTCACTGCGTCCTAGGTCCATTGGCACATGAAATGATTTGCAGAGGGAATTTATAAAGAAAATTTTCCCACATCATAAGACAATTATCCTCAGGAGAGCAATCATGAACTTTGCCCAAAAGGAAGATGAAACATTCTTTCAATGTTGGGAAAGGTTTAAGGATCTGGTTAATGCATGCCCATAACATGGCTTTGAAATATGGCCCATTACGAATTTTTTCTATGATGGGCTAACATCTTCCATGCGTCAAATGGTCGAGACAATGTGTAACGGAGATTTTATTAATAAAAATGTCGACGAGGTATGGGATTACCTCGATAGTCTCGCTGAAAAAACACAATCATGGGACTATTATCCAAGGACGAACACTACGTCTAGGCCGACTCATTCAAGAGAAAAGGGAGGAATATATCTCCTGAAAGAGGATGATGATCTTAACGCTAAGGTGGCCAATCTCACTAGAAAATTTGAGGCCATGGAAGGAAGGAAGGAAAAGGTTAATGAAAGTGTTACGACATCTGTGATTGCAACATTCATACTACTGAAAATTATTCTTCAATACCTGCCTTTCGAGAAGTATTGAATGAACAATCTAATGTCGTAAATAACTATCAAAGACCTTTCAATGGACCACCCTCTAATACGTATAATCCTGGCTGAAAAAATCATCTGAATTTTAGTTAGAGGAACGGACAAACTGCTACCCCTCAAGGTTTCTTCAATCAAAATCCAAATCAGGGAAAACCTCAAGAAGAATCGGTTCAAATTTTCATACAAGAGCTGGCCCGGACAATGGAAGGAATTTCAGATTTTATGCAAAAAATAGATTCACATATGACGACTATGTAAAAAGGGATGCTCCTTGCACAATCACTCCCTAATCCGAAACCGCAATACGAGACAGGTGATCCCAGCTCTTCAAATCAAATGGGGCACGCTAAATCCATCACCACTCTTAGGAGTGGGAAGGTTATTGATAAAACCCTTCCGGTTAGGCCCGAAAAGCCTTAAGAACCAGAAGAGGACAACAATGATGGATCTAGTGGCGCCCCACAAAAATTTGAACTGGAACCTCTAGAAAAGCCAGTTGCTCCGTTTCCCCAACGGTTGGTTGAACCAAAATGTCTATCTAACTCTCAGGATATCATAGAGGTGTTGAAACAAGTGAAAGTCAACATTCCTCTGCTTGACGTTGTAAAACAGATTCCTTCATATGCTAAATTTCTAAAGGATTTATGCACTACCAAACGACGGAAAAGTGTTCAAAAGAAGATCTCCTTGACTGAGAAAGTGAGTGCCATCCTGAAACAAGATGTGCCACAAAAATTCAAAGATCCCGGTTGCCCAACCATATCATGTGTAATCAGGAACTATCGAATTGACCACGCACTTCTTGACTTAGGAGCAAGCGTCAATCTGATTCCCTACTCGGTATACCAACAGTTAGGTTTGGGTGAATTAAAATCCACTCGAACCACACTACAACTTGTTGATCGTTCTGTTCGTATACCAAGAGGGATCATCGAGGATGTGTTGGTCCAGGTGGATAGATTTTACTACCCTGTTGATTTTATCATCTTGGACACCGAACCCATCAATGACACGAGCACTCAGATTCCCGTCATTCTTGGTCGTCCATTCCTGTCCACTTCAAATGCAATTATTAACTGCAGAAATGGTGTCATAACTATGTCTTTTGGAAATTTGACATTGGAATCGAATATCTTTTTCAATAACGGCAGCAACTCAGAGGATGATGACGATTTCCACGATGTTAACATGATTGATTCTTTTGTGGAAGATAGAACACCTCTCACCTTATCCTCTGATCCTCTAGAGATGTGACTGGTTCACTCCTATGATCTTGATGATGATATAATTAGGGAGACGTGTGCCATGCTGGATACTGCACTGGTACTTGAAGTTAACTGGTGGAGGCCACAAATTGAAGAATTGCCCCAAACTGATGTAGTGCCTCTACCATCTAACCTCAAGTCACCGAAGCTTGACCTAAAACCTTTGTCCTCTGATTTAAAATATGTCTATTTAGGTCAAGATGAGACATACCCGGTGGTGATCTCTGCCCACCTAGAGAAAGAACAGGAGAGTATGCTGATATCTACTCTCATTGAGCATAAGGGAGCCCTTGGATGGACGATAGCGGACCTCAAGGAAATTAACCCATCGATTTGTACTCACCGTATATATCTTGAGGACAATGCAAAGGCTGTTCGGCAATCATAACGCAGATTAAATCCAAACATGAAGGAAGTGGTTAAGACCGAGGTTCTCAAACTATTGGATGTGGGGATCATATACCCCATATCCGATAGTCAATGGGTGAGTCCAACTCAGGTAGTTCCTAAGAAGTCCGGGATCACCATCGTAGCCAATGCCAATAATGAACTCGTGCCGACCAGAGTTACCATAGGTTGGAGAATGTGCATTGACTACAGAAAGCTGAATACCGTCACAAGGAAAGACCACTTTCCTTTGCCCTTCATTGATCAAATCCTGGAAAGGCTAGCTGGTCATTCCTATTATTGTTTCCTTGACGGGTATTCAGGTTATAATCAGATTGAAATCGCCCCTGAAGATCAGGAAAAGACCACATTTACATGTCCCTATGACACCTTTGCTTACAGAAGGATGCCATTCGGGTTATGTAATGCCCCTGCCACCTTTCAGCGATGCATGACGAGTATCTTTTCTGACATGGTGGGAAAATATCTAGAGGTCTTCATGGACGATTTCTCTGTTTTTGGTTCATCTTTCAGCGAATGCTTAGCAAGTCTTAAATGTGTGCTGAAAAGATGTGAAGAAAAGAATTTGATACTTAACTGGGAGAAGTGCCATTTTATGGTTCAAAAGGAAATTGTCCTTGGGCATATCATCTCGTAAAAAGGAATCGAGGTAGATAACGCAAAAATTGATCTTATCTCTAACCTACCTCCACCCAAGAACATCAGAAATGTGCGATCCTTCTTAGGACACGCAGGCTTTTACAGACGATTCATAAAGGACTTTAGTCTCCTCTCTTGTCCTTTATGTAATCTTCTTCAAAAGGATACACCATACGAGTGGACTGAGCAGTGTCAAGAAGCTTTCACTAAGCTTAAGGGTATGTTAACCACTGCACCTATCATGCAGCCACCTGACTGGAGTCTTCCTTTTGAACTTATGTACGACGCCTCTGATTATGCTCTTGGAGCAGTTCTAGGCCAGAGAAAAGATAAGCGACCTTACGTTATTCACTACGCAAGTAGGACTCTAAATCCTGCCCAAGTGAACTACTCGACTACAGAAAAGGAACTCTTAGCCGTAGTGTTTGCTTTGGACAAATTTAGATCTTACCTGATCGGATCTAAGATCATCATTTACACAGACCATGCGGCACTTAAGTATCTTCTTTATAAGAATGATTCTAAGTCCCGCTTGATACGATGGATCCTTCTACTCCAAGAATTTGATTTGAAAATCAAAGATAAAAAGGGAGTAGAGAACGTAGTGGTCTATCATCTTTCTCACCTTAATACTTCTGATTCCCTTGAGGTGACCCATATCAATGACATGTTCCTTGATGAACAACTGTTTAGAGTCTCCCATTCACCTTGGTTTGCTGATATTGCTAATTATCTTGCTACAGGTGCCATACCGACACACTGGACGTCACAAGATAAGAAGAAATTCTTTACCAAGGTGCGTAACTTTTTCTGGGATGATCCATATTTGTTTAAATATTGCCCAGACCAAATCTTAAGGAGATGTGTGCTAGACGATGAGCATCAGAGTGTCATCTCCTTCTGTCACTCACAGGCCTGTGGTGGTCACTTTTCTGTTAAAAAGACCATGGCCAAGATTCTATAGTGTGACTTTTACTGGCTCACTATGTTCAGGGACACTCATGAGTTTTGCAAAGCTTGTGAGTGTTGTCAAAAATTGGGAGCATTGTCCCGTCGAAATATGATACCTTTGAATCCCATCCTTATTATAGAAGCATTTGATTGTTGGGGCATCGATTTCATGGGACTATTCCCCCAATCATTTGAAAATCTGTATATTTTACTCGCCGTAGACTATGTCACTAAATGGGTCGAAGCAATTCCGTGCCGTAAAAATGACCATCGCACGATCATTAAATTTTTGAAAGAAAATATCCTGTCGCGGTTCGGAACGCCTCGAGCCATCATTAGTTGAGAATCTAATGAAGAAATACGGTATCTCTCATAAGGTGAGCATCCCATACCATCCACAGACAAGTGGACAAGCTGAAATTTTTAATAGAGAGATCAAACATATCCTAGAGAAAACGGTTAACCCTGATCGTAAGGACTGGTCAATTCGATTGACCGATGCCTTATGGGCGTACCGTACTGTTTTTAAAACTCCTATTGGAACATCTCCCTTTAGACTTGTCTACGGAAAGGCTTGTCATTTGCCTGTGGAATTGGAACATAAAGCATACTGGGCGATCAAAAATCTAAATTTCAATCTGGACAACGCTGGCTCGCTACGCAAACTTCAGTTGAATGAACTTGAAGAAATCCGGAACGATGCATATGAGAACTCGAGAATTTACAAGGACAGGATGAAGGCGTTTCATGATCAACATATTCTACGAAAATCATTCACGCCTGGTCAGAAAGTCCTCTTGTATGACTCTCGACTGCATCTCTTTTCGGGTAAGCTTCGATCTCGTTAGACCGGTCCTTACATTGTTGTCACTGCTTATCCTCATGGGGCCCTCGAGATAAAAGATCCCGACAATGGTAGGGAGTTTAAAGTAAATGGACATCGATTAAAGCCATTTGTCGAGACATTTGATTCAGAGGACATGTCCATGCCTCTGATTGCTCCTGTTTATCAGGACTGATCTCCTAGTCTGATGGAAGTATAGGTAGGTTTATCGCTTTCATAGGTCTAGGATAATTGTTTTATTTGTCTGGCTGAAGACGGTAAATTTAGCGCTCCTGGGAGGCAACCCAGCTTTTTTTATTCCTTTTCATTCTTTAGTAGATGATTCAATGTTTGTGGGTAACATTACTGCAAACCCTCACGAGACTACAACTCGTCCACTAGGGGTAACCTAGGGGTTTAAAGGCTTGTTGCATACGCTAAATGCAATCGAGAGCACCTGCGAAAGTGGTATAGGTAGGATTTTATTTTCGTTATTTTTGTTCTGCTTTCTCTCTCATGCTAACAAGCTTCCATGCCGCGATCTATTGGAAACTCTGTTGATTCGTTATTCAGGTACTATCTTCCCATCACTTCTCATTTACTTTCGTTGTCTCATGTGCATTGCATGCTCATATCTTTTACATTGAGGACAATGTAGATTTTAGGTTAGAGGGTGGGAGATTAGGTTTCCTAATCAGTATTTTCTTGGTCTTGAGCAGTCTTGAGCAAAAATTGTGAAAATTTTAAAAAAATTTTCTAAAAATTCCTTCAAATTCGAAGTGATTTTGACAGATATCCCTAATTTAGATTTTCAAGATACATAATGGCGGATTTATGACTCTTGGATTCCGTATCTGTTAGATTTCATAGTTAAGTGAATTATTAATCCATGATTAGAAGTTGTAAACATTGATTGAATCATGATTTCAGGACACGTCTTGCTTACACATTAAGATTTCAGTTCCATATCGAAGGATTAACTTGGTAATCACTATGCACGAAAGGAACTAGCCTGAAATATCTTGCCATCATGGTATAAAAATTGGAAAGGTTGGATAATTAATCTTCACCATAGGTTTGCTCCCTATAGGTGTAGAGTTAATTCCCCATGAATGATATGTGAAAAAGTGTCAGGTGTACGGTCTTCACCATAGGTTTGCTCCCTATAGGTGAGGATTTGATTCCCCTTCTTGGCATTACTATTAAATAAATAAATAAATAACTCTGTGAGGCAAGTTTTGGTCATCATGAATTCTCTCGTTGATTACCAATGACATCTTGAAATAGAGAATTGAATCTTGGTATTGATAAGCCGAGAGTACACTATATGCTCATGGATCTTAATGTTTAGAAATTTTCTAATTAGTGGAGTAACATTGTGAACTGGACTAGGAAGTTTACCATGTACTCGAGTCCAGGAGAAAGTATTGTCCAACATTCATGAATCTTGGAATCCTGGTAACTGAATCGTTTTTCAAAAAAATCACTCGAGTTCATAAAAATTGTCTTGTAATTCTCAACTTATTTTTCGTATATTTTGCTCGGGACTAGCAAAATGCTGGTTGGGGGTTGTGTTGAGGGTCAAATAGTGCATATTAGCCCCAAATATTGTCTGGATTTACGAGCATAATAGTGTTTAACGGCTGATTTAATCGTGTTTATATTGCAGGTTGATTTTACAAGCTTGGATCGAAGTAGGATACTAAATGCATGAATTTAATGCTCCAAATTCACCAAAAGCATGGGATACACTCCAGGGGACCAAGATTGACAGATATACACGGTCAGAAATTCGAGAAAATTAAGAAACTGAAGTTCAAGTTGCTTAAAACTCATACAGAATGTAAGATCACATGTTTTCCACCATCCGTTCGGCTCGAAACTTCATACGTGGCCTGAGGACCATAAATTAACCGTACACGTCAGAAATCATCCATTGGATCATTGTGGAAGTAGCCTAACGAGTAGATCAGCCCCTTAAATCTCGATTTGAGGCCCGCCTGATATCTGGATATATTTAAATTTTATTGTCAACGCTTTAAATTGGATCTGAAAAGGGATGGACGGATCAGATTTTTCACAAACATCTCTATAGGACTCGAGTATATAGTGCATGTGCACGGTGCACTAGTGCATTAGGCGTTCACCAAAAATCCAGAAGTCGGTCAGCAAACGCTGACCGACTCTTCTTCTTAAACTGATAAAATGCAACAGCATTTTTCCCGATCGGTTGGGTTTTGCTTGTGGGCCCCACCTATCATCCATATCATCGATCCGGACCGTCCATCAGATCCCTAGGGAGTTTTTTAACACTGCCTAGGTGGCAACTTCCAAAATATCGCGAGGAGAGAAATCTAGTCGTTCAAACACAGGACAGACGGTGGAATAAAAGATCAAGCGGGCCGCACTAATTTCACTCAGAAAACACCCCTTCCCGGATAATTTTTCGTCCTGAAGCCAATTTACGGTGTGAATTTTTAAAAAGAAAGCTAAGTGGACCCCACCGATCATCACAGCGGAAGAAACTTCCGCTTTCGCGTCCGCGTAATGCACGGCCGCTGGCCGTTTTTACGATCAGCTGTGGGCCCCACACGTGCCCCATAAGCTCAATCCAAACCGTCCACCGTGTAGACAGCCGCGAGCACTACAAAACCATGTTGTCACTTTTCACCCATGCGTGCACACATGTGAGATACAGAGCCCACAAAAGGGCTGCCCGGTAGCGTTCAAATCTGATCTTTTAGTTATTTCTTCTCTGGGCCACGTCAATGGACGTTCAAAACTACCCATTCTTAACTAAAATTTCGTTCTAAATCTAATGGACGGGGTGGATTTTCCTTAAAATGCTTCTGTGGGGCCCACCGATCATAACAGCTAAATGGTGCGAAAGGTTTCGCACATCCGCGAAAACCCACTTTTTCAGCCAGTTTTGGCCCACCATTTTTGATCATGTGGCAGATCTAAACCGTTTATCATGTAGAGAACCCAAGAAAGTACTAAGGGACGGTGTTTCTTTGGAATTTGAGCGAGGAAAGTGGCGTGTTTCGAGGCACCGAACTTGGCTACGAAAATTGCACTCCGTATCCTGCTACAACTCTGTCACAGACTCCAGCCTTCCAGCAGCTATAAAAGGAGGTTATGGACGTGGGGAGCATGCATTCAGGTCTAGGAAGGAAGAAAAAGAGAGACGTGGAGGCTCGGGCAGAGACTTGAAGCAGACGTGAGGGAGAGAGTATTTTCTTTTCTTTTCTTTTATTATGAGATTTAACCCGTTCATGGTGGGCTGAACCTCTTAGCTAGGGCTAAGAGGTGAAGCTTTTAGTGAGATGGGAGATTTAATTTTATTTTAATTTTAATGCATGAATTGACGTTGATTTTAGTTAATTATTATGGGAATGTTTTAGGTTTTTAATGGTCTGTTGTGACTGAAATTACAATGGGTCTGCAATGGCTTTGAATATTTCCGTTCTCTTTAATGTTTATGATGTCAGGAAGCCCTTTTGTTCACCATAGTCTCCTGGGCATGGTTGGATGTCGGTACCCTTCCTAACTTGCATACATGTGATTGGGTGGTAATTAGTTTAATTCTGTTGTTTGCCATAGTCTTTGGGCATGGTTTGGTGATGGAATCCATTCTAATTCATCTTCCTTTCATCTCTTTGAAAACTAGATCAACGGCAGTTCAGTAATTTTCATAATTTTTGATGCAAGCATAAGTTCTCCCTGATCTCTACAAGTGGATCCTCTGAATCCCTAGTTTCCTTACCTCTGATTTCTCCTATAAGTTTTAGATTAATAGCTTACAATTATTCCTCAATTTATAATTCAATTCAGATTTCATCTCATTCTAGTTCTATTTCCAGTTAATTTTAGATAACGTACAAGTTTCAGTCCCTTGGGATTCGACCTCGGTCTTACCGAGTTATTACTACATCACAACCCTGCACTTGGGGAGTGAACAATTCATCAATAAAAATGTCGACGAGGTATGGGATTACCTCGATAGTCTCGCTGAAAAAACACAATCATGAGACTATTACCCAAGGACGAACACTACGTCTAGGCCAACTCATTCAAGGGAAAAAGGAGGAATATATCTCCTGAAAGAGGATAATGATCTTAACACTAAGGTGGCCAATCTCACCAGAAAATTTGAGGCCATGGAAGGAAGGAAGGAAAAGGTTAATGAAAGTGTTTGCGACATCTGTGATTGCAACATTCATACTACTGAAAATTGTCCTTCAATACCTGCCTTTCGAGAAGTATTGAATGAACAATCTAATGCTGTAAATAACTATCAAAGACCTTTCAATGGACCACCCTCTAATACGTACAATTCTGGCTGGAAAAATCATCCGAATTTTAGTTGAAGGAACGGACAAACTGCTACCCCTCAAGGTTTCTTCAATCAAAATTCAAATCAGGGGAAACCTCAAGAAGAATCGGTTCAAATTTTCATATAAGAGCTGGCTCGGACAATGCAAGGAATTTCAGATTTTATGTAAAAAATATATTCACGTATGACGACTATGGAAAAAGGGATGCTCCCTGCATAATCACTCCCTAATCCGAAACCGCAATACGAGACAGGTGATCCCAGCTCTTCAAATCAAATGGGGCACGCTAAATCCATCACCACTCTTAGGAGTGGAAAGGTTATTGATAAAATCCTTCCGGTTAGGCCCGAAAAACCTCAAGAACCAGAAGAGGACAACAATGATGGATCTAGTGGTGCCCCACAAAAATTTGAACCGGAACTTCTAGAAAAGCCAGTTGCTCCATTTCTCCAACGGTTGGTTGAACCAAAACGTCTATCTAACTCTCAGGATATCCTAGAAGTGTTGAAACAAGTGAAAGTCAATATTCCTCTGCTTGATGTTGTAAAACAGATACCTTCATATGCTAAATTTCTAAAGGACTTATGCACTACCAAACGACGAAAAAGTGTTCAAAAGAAGATCTCCTTGACTGAGAAAGTGAGTGTCATCCTGAAACAAGATGTGCCACAAAAATTCAAAGATCCCGGTTGCCCAACCATATCATGTGTGATTGGGAACTATCGAATTGATCACGCACTTCTTGACTTAGGAGCAAGCGTCAATCTGATTCCTTACTCGGTATACCAACAGTTAGGTTTGGGTGAATTAAAACTCACTCGAACCACACTACAACTTGCTGATTGTTCTGTTCGTGTACCAAGATGGATCATCGAGGATGTGTTGGTCCAGGTTGATAGATTCTACTACCCTGTTAATTTTATCATTTTGGACACCGAACCTATCAATGACACGAGCACTCAGATTCCCGTCATTCTTGGTCGCCCATTCCTGTCCACTTCAAATGCAATTATCAAGTGCAGGAATGGTGTCATGACTATGTCCTTTGGAAATTTGACATTGGAATCGAATATCTTTTTCAATAATGGCAGCAACTCAGAGGATGATGACGATTTTCACGATGTTAACATGATTGATTCTTTTGTGGAAGATAGAACACCTCTCACCTTATCCTCTGATCCTCTAGAGACGTGCCTGGCCCACTCCCATGATCTTGATGATGATATAATTAGGGAGACGTGTGCCATGCTTGATACTGCGCCGGTACTTGAAGTTAATCGGTGGAGGCCACAAATTGAAGAATTGCCCCAAACTGATGTAGTGCCTCTACCGTCTAAACTCAAGCCATCGAAGCTTGACCAAAAACCTTTGCCCTCTGATTTAAAATATGTTTATTTAGGTCAAGATGAGACATACCCGGTGGTAATCGCTGCCCACCTTGGTTCGCTGATATTGCTAATTATCTTGCTAAAGGTGCCATACCGACACACTGGACGTCACAAGATAAGAAGAAATTCTTTACCAAGGTGCGTAACTTTTTCTGGGATGATCCACATTTGTTTAAATATTGCCCAGACCAAATCTTAAGGAGATGTGTGCCAGACGATGAGCATCAGAGTGTCATCTCCTTCTGTCACTCACAGGCCTGTGGTGGTCACTTTTCTGCTAAAAAGACCACGACCAAGATTCTACAGTGTGGCTTTTACTGGCCCACTATGTTCAGGGACACTCATGAGTTTTGCAAAGCTTGTGAGCGTTGTCAAAAATTGGGAGCATTGTCCCGTCGAAATATGATGCCTTTGAATCCCATCCTTATCATTGAAGCATTTGATTGCTGGGGCATTGATTTCATGGGACCATTCCCCCAATCATTTGGAAATTTATATATTTTGCTCGCCGTAGACTATGTCACTAAATGGGTCGAAGCAATTCCGTGCTGCAAAATTGACCATCGCACGGACATTAAATTTTTGAAAGAAAATATCCTGTCGCAGTTCGGAACGCCTCGAGCCATCATTAGTGACGGGGGCTCACACTTCTGCAATAGACCATTTGAGAGTTTAATGAAGAAATACTGTATCTCGCATAAGGTGAGCACCCCATACCATCCACAAACAAGTGGAAAAGCTGAGATTTTCAATAGAGAGATCAAACATATCCTAGAGAAAACGGTTAACCCTGATCGTAAGGACTGGTCAATTCGATTGACCGATACCTTCTGGGCGTACCATACTGCTTTTAAAACTCCTATTGGAACATCTCCCTTTAGACTTGTCTATGGAAAGGCTTGTCATTTGCCTGTGGAATTGGAACATAAAGCATACTGGGCGATCAAAAATCTGAATTTCAATCTGGACAACGCTGGCTCGCTGCGCAAACTTCAATTAAATGAACTTGAAGAAATCCGGAACGATGCATATGAGAACTCGAGAATTTATAAGGACAAGATGAAGGCGTTTCATGATCAGCATATTCTACGAAAATCATTCACTCCAGGTCAGAAAGTCCTTTTGTACGATTCTCGACTACATCTCTTTCCGGGTAAGCTTCGATCTCATTGGACCGGCCCTTACATTGTTGTCACTGCTTATCCTCATGGGGCCATCGAGATAAGAGATCCCGACAATGGCAAGGAATTTAAAGTCAATGGACATCGATTAAAGCCATTTGTCGAGGCATTTGATTCAGAGGACATGTCCATGCCTCTGATTGTTCCTGTTTATCAGGACTGATCTCCTAGTCTGATGGAGGTATAGGTAGGTTTATCGCTTTCATAGGACTAGGATTGTTGCTTTATTTGTCTGGCTGAAGACGGTAAAATTAGGGCTCCTAGGAGGCAACCCAGCTTTTTATTTCATTTTTCTAGTTAGATGATTCAATGTTTGTAGGTAACATTACTGCAAAACCTCACGAGACTACAACTCGTCCACTAGGGGTAACCTAGGGGTTTAAAGGCTTGTTGCATACGCTAAATGCAATCAATAGCACCTGCGAAAGTGGTATAGGTAGAATTTTATTTTCGTTATTTTTATTTTTCTTTCTCTCTCGTACTAACCTGCTCTCTCCTAGCAATCTCTTGAAAAATCTCTCTTGATTCGTTATCCAGGTACTATCTTCCCATCACTTTACTTTTATTGTTCCATGTGCACTGCATGCCCATATCGTTTACATTGAGGACAATGTAGATTTTAGGTTGGGGTGGGAGATTAGGCTTACTAATCAGTATTTTCTTGGTCTTGAGCAAAAATTATAAAAATTTTTAAAATTTTTCTGAAAATTCCTACAAATTCGAAGTGATTTTGACAGATATTCCTAATTTAGATTTTCAAGATACATAATGTTGGATTTATGACTCTTAGATTCCGTATCGATTAGATTTCACAGTTAAGATCGAAGTATCAATCCATGATTAGAGATTTTAAACATTGATTGAATCATGATTTCAGGACACGTCTTGCTTACACATTAAGATTTCAGTTTCATATCGAAGGATTAACTTGGTAATCACTAAGCACGAAAGGAACCAGTTTGAAATATCTTGCCATTATGGTATAAAAATTGGAAAGGTTGGATAATTAATCTTCACCATAGGTTTGCTCCCTATAGGTGTAGAGTTAATTCCCCATGAATGATATGTGAAAAAGAGTCAGGTGTACGATCTTCACCATAGGTTTGCTTCCTATAGGTGAGGATTTGATTCCCCTTCCTTAGCATTACTTTGAATAGAAGAATCACAAGTTAATAGGATAATCTATGAGGCAAGTTTTGGAGTAGGTTTTGGTTGTCATGAATTTTCTTGTTGGTTACCAATGCTATCATGAAATAATAAATTGAATTTTAATGTGATTAGCTGAGATTCCACTATACATTCATGGATCATAATGTTCAGAATTTGTCTGATTTATGGATTAATACTTTGAACTTCATTAGGAAGTTTACCGTGCGCTTGAGTCCAAACGCAAGTAATGCCCAACATTCATGAATCGTAGAATTCTAATGCCTGAATTATTTCTCAAAAATCATTCGGCTTTACAGAAATTTTCATATAAGTCTCAACTTATTTTTCGCATATTTTGCTCGGGACTAGCAAAATGCTGGTTGGGGGTTGTGTTGAGGGTCAAATATTGCATATTAGACCCCAGATATTGTCTGGATTTACGAATATAATGCTGTCTACTGGCTTGTTTTCTCATTCTTGTATTGCAAAGTGATTTTATGAGCATGGATGGAAAAAGGATGTTAAAAGTTGAGATTTAACGATCTGATAACACCAAAGGCAAGGGACGGACTTCAGAGGACCAAGATTGACGGATATACACGGTCAGAAATCCAAGAAAATTGAGAAACTGAGGCTCAAGTAGCCCGAAATTGGCTCAGAATGCAAGATTACAAGGTTCTCACCATTCGATCAGCTTGAAACTTCATACATGGCCTGAGGACCATAAATGAACTGTACACGTCAAATTTCAGCTATTGAAGATCTCTGAAAGTGGGCCAACGAACTGATCAGCCCCTTAATTCATTAAGTAGGGCTCACCTGATATCTGGAACTGCCTCAAAATTGTTCTCGATGGTTAAAATAATATGAGAAACAGAATGAACGGTGTAGATTTCTCAAAAACATCACAGTAGACTCCACACGAACAGAGTGCGTGTACACCATGTGCATGCATGCGCCGTGTACAAGGTCCCATGACCACCTTCCAAAACCAGCGCCCGCATCTCCAGCACGAAAACGGCAGTTGCCGTTTTCAGCCGCGCAAGCCCTTTCGCTGACCCATTTTGCGATCGACTGTGGGCCCCACCTATGGACCGTATGATTCATCTGATCCATCCATCTTGTAGTGGACTTCGAGAGCTACAAAACCATGCTGACCTTTTTTACCCATGCATGCACACGTGTGAGATACAGAGGCCACAAAAGGGCTGCCCTGCAACGTTCAAAACTGATTCTTTTGTGATTTCTTCTCTGGGCCACGTCAATGGACGTTCAAAACCACCCATTCTTTACTGAAATTTCGTTCTGAATCCAATGGATGGGGTGGATTTTCCAGAAAATGCTTCGGGCCCACCGGTCACAACAACGAAATGGTGCAAAAGATTTCGCACACCCGCGAAAACTGACTTTTTCAGGCAGTTTTGGCCCACCATCTTTGATCATATGACAGATCTGAACCGTCTATCATGTAGAGAACCCAAGAAAGTACTAAGGGACAGTGTTTTCTTGGAATTTGAGCGAGGAAAGTGGCGTGTTTCGTGGCACCGAACTTGGCTGTGAAAATTGCACTCCGTGTCCTGCTACAACTCTGTCACTGACTCCAGCCTTCCAGCAGCTATAAAAGGAGGTTTCTGGACGTGGGGAGCATTCATTCAGGTCTAGGAAGGAAGAAAAAGAGAGACGTGGAGGCTCGGGCAGGGACGTGAAGCAGGTGAAAAAAAGAGTATTTTCTTTTTATTTTTTTTTAGTTTATTTCAATTGTGGAGATTTAGCCATCCATGTCTGGCTAAACCTCTTAGCTAGGGCTAAGAGGTGAAGCTTGTAGTGGCATGAGAGATTTGATTTTATTTTTTTATGCATGAATTGATGTTGATTTTAGTTAATTATTATGGGAATGTTTTAGGTTTTTAATGGTCTGTTGTGACTGAAATTACAATGGGTCTGCAATGGCTTTGAATATTTCCGTTCTCATTAATGTTTAGGATGCCAGGAAGCCCTGTTGTTCACCATAGTCTCCTGGGCATGGTTGGATGTCGGTACCCTTCCTAACTTGCATACATGTGATTGGGTGGTAATTAGTTTGATTCTGTTGTTTGCCATAGTCTTTGGGCATGGTTTGGTGATGGAATCCATTCTAATTCATCTTCCTTTCATCTCTTTGAAAACTAGATCAACGGCAGTTCAGTAATTTTCATAATTTTTGATGCAAGCATAAGTTCTCCCTGATCTCTACAAGTGGATCCTCTGAATCCCTAGTTTCCTTACCTCTGATTTCTCCTATAAGTTTTAGATTAATAGCTTACAATTATTCCTCAATTTATAATTCAATTCAGATTTCATCTCATTCTAGTTCTATTTCCAGTTAATTTTAGATAACGTACAAGTTTCAGTCCCTTGGGATTCGACCTCGGTCTTACCGAGTTATTACTACATCACAACCCTGCACTTGGGGAGTGAACACACCCGAATTTAAAGTCGACTCATAGATTTCGATCTGGAGTTAGACTTCAAACTCAGGGATTTGGACGAAGCCCAGGATGTGGAAAATGATGATCCGACTCTCGAGCTAAAGGATTCCCTCCGAAAGTTCGTGGCAAGGGCCAATGTCATCACAGATGTTTTTGAAATTGTGAACTTGAGATCCCTTGAGCTCCCTAGAACGGTACACATCAAGAGATCCTCGCCTCCTGAATGTAAGCAGACAATGATAGAATTCTTGAGACTAGGGGCTATCTAATTTTGGATTCTCCTATAAAGCCTTACCCAAATCGAATGAAGAGCTAGTCATACGCCATCTTCTATGAAACTTGAAGTCAAGCCCATCAAGCAAAGCTGTTAAGATCATGTCTGAAGTCCACGATGGAGTCCTACTGATGAACGATGGAGATAAGTCATTGCAGCATATCAGGAAGTGCTTCAAGTATCTAAAGCTTGTACAACAGATCCATGTGCATGCTCTGAGTCTTTATAACATGGCAACACCTTAACTCTTTTTCAGGATGGGGTGTGGACATCATTGAAAGAATGAACCCGAAGGCATCCAATGGTCATGAGTGCATTCTCGGACACCGACAACGTCCTACATCATCAGTACGAATGAAAGAAGAGAAGTCAAGGAAAATGATTGGTGGTAATCTTGATACAACTAACTACATCTTACAGACATAAAGCGCACAACGATCACTACAACCAATGACAGGCAAATCTGAAAGGAAGGTTAGCAACATGGTAATCATGCACATCTTATCATTGCGCCTACTAGATCCAGAGGGCAACTCTAGGCCATCATGAGACGGTCCGTTGATCATCCACGAGGATTCTTCCGGGAGGTGTCCTTCGTCTCACCATCATTAGGGGCAAAGATCTTCCAGAGTCCATCAACGCCGACAACATGGGTAATCTTACCTGACTATGTCAACAACCACAATCGTAAAGCTAAAGTCAAATGACAAAAGGTTAGCATCGTGAGGTACATTCTATCATCATTCCTTCCCTCCAATAAGTGTTTCAAAAAATAAAGGGTTAAAAAAAAGAGAGCAAAAAATAGATGAATAAAGTGCGCAGTCCAAAAAAAGAAGAAAAAAGGAAAAAAAGAAAAAAGAAAAGAAAAGTCAAACCCAATGAGTGAGAACACAATTCATCAACTCATTTCCCTTCAAGATAGTTTAACCCAATGTCAACAGCTTCACGATCGTGATTGAAGACAAAGTCAGGTATCTCACCAGTCGACCGGTAATGAATGGAGTCTAGCGTCCCACCTTTGTACAAGAAAAAGAGAAATCAAAAGAAAAGTAACGTACCTAAGCAAAACGGGTAAGGTGAAAATTCGAAAGGGCGCCTCGAGTAAAAATAGCGGGCATGTAGCGGACTTGGTGAAAACCTGAAAAGGCAGCAAGGGTAAAAAGAACACAGTTATCAAGGGACAGGCAAGATCAAAAACTCGGGACATGGTGAAAATAAGAAAGGACGTCATGAGCAAAAATGACGAGAAAGTCAGTCGTGGTGAAAACCTGAAAAGGCGCTACGGGCAAAGATGGTTAAAAAAAAAGAAAAAAAGAGAGAAACAAAAAGTGCAGGAACAGGAGAAGCCAAGACAACAAGAAAAAGAAGCACAAGGAAAAGATATGTCTCGGATCAGAATTCTGTCAAAATCTACCCAAATCCAAGGGGCATAATCTTAGTACGTGCTACTCTCAGGGAACCGAGATCCCTAGTAAACAACTCAGAATACCGGATTCGACGTGGGCTAAGTTCAATATTTTGATTCAACCATCCAAAACATAATTTCAAACACAAGCAAACACCGACAAATTTGGCATAAACGAAAAGTTTCATTCCTTTTTAAAAAAGTTTTTTTTATACATCTCTTTCCTTTCTTTACAAAAAAAAAAAATTCAAAAAAACAAAAGCATTCATGCATATACAGGACAAGCAGCCAACAAAGTCGGGGATCCAAAAAGTCAAAGTTCAAAGCCCCAGAGGCCCACATTTCAAAACCCACAAGGCTCACAAGTTCAAAGTCCATAAGGCCCACATGTCAGAAGCCCACCAAGCCCATTGTTCAAAGGCCTATGGTTCAAAGCCCATATTTTCAAGCCCATTTCCTAAGCCCACATATCCAAAACAAGGCCCACATCACAAGCCCGATTTCAAGGCCCATGGTCCTAGGCCCACATGTCCAAATTAGGCCTATGTTCCTCAATTGCCCCATTAATTTATTAGTGGAGGCCATTTGGCTATTCGATCCAGATCCTATAATAAAAATCGGACGATGACACCATCTCGCGAGATCGGACGGATGCTTCAAAAACCTCAAAAATACCTCAAAAAGAAGAACCGTTAGCCCCACTAACTCGACAGTGGAGGCAACGTGACTATTTACTTGCAAATAAAAATCAAACGTCGACGCCCACCTACGAAATCGAACGGATATTTTATAAAAATTCAAAAAATATATTTTCAAATAAAACCCTCGAGGAGTCTAGCTCCAAAGGAATAGCTTTCAAACAAAGTTTTCGCCACCGCACGCGGCACGTAGTACACTGAGGAATCTTCTATATTCTCCAGTTGCAGCCAGTGCACACAGCTAAATTAGATTCGATCTCTGCCGATTTCCCCAGTGGATGATTGAATCCATACATGATACATGTACGATTGGCCCGATCTCTATATCTGGACAATCGTACGAATGCTAGTAAAATGATTGGATCCATCTCTGGAAAGAATAATCAAACTCAAAGTTTCTACAATCCATTGTAACCAAAGTATCAGAATCGGCAGACTGCATGGCAAAAGATTACTCACACATACCTAGCACGGGATGTTCGAAAAATTTGATTGAGTCCAAGTTAGCGTAGTGAGTTCCTCGTAAGGCCGCACCAACGCGCAGGGCAACTAACCACTTTGACTATCAAACAGACCTAATACTCCTAGGGTGATCACTTAGCAAAGGAACGACAGACCAAACAGTATGAGAATCCTCGTAAAGTCGCGACAAATGCGCAGGGGCCCTTACTTTTCAGACTTATCCTCCAATGCTATTAACAATCAGACGTGAAAGGGTTGTGATTGGTGATCCGTAAAGTCGCGACAAATGTGCAGGAGGCAACCACAACATTTTTCTCAACTCTAATGATATGTGCAAGTCATCTCTTTTCCAGAAAGTCGACTGACAATGATACAATGGCAGACAACAGATTCGAGTCACTACCCTTTTTCTGACCAAAAGGGTGGGGTGTCCACTCGCTTTGACCTTTGGTTGCTTCCAACCTCGGTCAAAGAGGGGCATCTGTAGACACCCCACTCAGGTTACATCTTGAAAAGGTTAAGACCGTTCAAGAACCATGATCATACCCAATCCCTGCTTGAACCGAACCAAAGTCCTTAAAATCCAAATCCGTAATCCAAAACCACAATCCAAACCATCCATCACACATGCAACCCTGCCTATACCCCATACCATGGCCCAAATCCTCATTACCCAAGCCGAAACCCATTTTTCTGAGCTGAAAAAAAACTAAAAGCAGACTTCCGAGCAAACCCGTACAGTGTACAAGGTTCGCACGCGCGAAACCGGCCCGAACTGAGCCCAGGCGGTAGTCTGACTACCGCGGGCGGTAGTCTGACTGCCGCCTGCGGTACTTCAAGTACTGCCGCTAGCGAGCCACGTACGGACAGCTGTCCCAGTGTCCAAAAGTCAACTTTTCTTAAAAAATACCCTCCCAAATTTTACTATTTACCATTTTACCGCCCCCCATAACAAATAAGAGTGTGTCATGTGGCATTTCTCTCTCTCCAACCAACTATAACTTGCCATGTCATCCTTTACCCCTCCCAAATCCAGAAAATACCAAAATGCCATTGGAGAAGGCTATAAATAGCCCTCTCCTCTTCTCATTTCAAGACACTCCAACAACCAAGAAACCCTCTCCCAAGCTTAAGAGAGAGTGAGAGGAGAGTGAAGGAATGGGAAGGAGCTCCCAAGCCTTCAAGTCTAGATTTCCTTAGTTATCCCCCTAGCCTTCCTCTCAACCTCTCCAACCGATAAGCCTAGCCCGGATTGGTCAAGTTTTGGTCCATGTCCTAGCCTACTCAAGATCAAGCCAAAGATCCATTCATTTTACATACAAGCATTCATCATGACATTTATTCCCTTCTCAACCCCCCTGCTTCTCTAGATCTCTAGTAAACGTATGCTCTGTGACTTGCCGTATATCGGATTCTGTCACATTAGAAATTCATAGTGATCTAGTCCATTTTTTTACCTCTTTGCATAAACATCATCATATCCACCCTCTAGACACGCCGTTGGACGTATGCTCTTTGGCTTGCCGAAATCTCGGATCTTGCCGCATCAAAAATTCATGTGTGTGCCTAGTCCTAATCCGACCATATCATTCATCCCTTAAGATTTTTTTACCACACAAAGTAGAGACCGTATGTTTGTACGGGCAGAAAGGGTGCCTAACACCTTCCCTCTCTTTAACTGAGGTCCCTTACCCGGAATCCCGAATCGCAGACCAGGAGTCAATTTAAGGTAGGGAAGTCTCTGGATTTTCCTTACCTTACGTATTTCGTGGTTCTAACCGACCGCGAGATTCTTAGATTTTTTGGTTAGTGTCGACTCCAATATCCATAATCAGCCTATCATCCCACCACTAAAAACATAACATTTAAATCAGTGTTGGCGCCGATTTTCAGTGTCTACAGACCCCATATTAGGTGGAGGTATCTTAATAATTTACTCTTCTCCTGTTTGAGTATTATTTGACTTTAGAGCTACAATATTATTTTATTTTGAATGCTATTGTGAAGATGTTGGGTTTAATTCTTAACTTGTTAAAAGAGGAATTAATAATCACCATACTTATAGGAAGATTTGTTGCCTTGACTCAGATATGTGGTTCTTGTCTCATTAATATCAGAGATTTAGTGATGCCCGTTGATCTGATTGTGATGGAAATGCGAAACTTTGAGGTGATCTTAGGGATGGATTGGTTAGCCTCTTTCATGAGAAGTTGTGGACTGCTTCAAGAAGTTAGTGGTCTTCAATATTCATGTCTAGCTTTGAATCCGGTATTGAGGAATGAAGGATAAATCATTAGATACCTTATTAGTAATAGTGGAAGGAAACAAGCCAGAGTTGGATGTTAGATGAATTTCAGTTGTCTGTTGATCATTCATCCTTTTATAAATTCCTTCAATTTACCATCCAATCATCCATTTTAATGGAGTGGATTATTGGATTGTGGCCATAAATAATCAAAATTGAATCTTGCATGGCCAACTTTGAATGTCCCATCTAAACCAATTTGCAAACCTCCAATGATGATGTAGATGGTTAAAAACCTTAATTCCTTACATGCTAATCTTTACATCAGACATTCATTTTAGGGCTTGTTTGTGTAATTCTGCTTATCTATACTTTGTATTTGGGGATGTAACATTTGATCCTTCATTTTAGTGTAACTTAATGATTAATTTTTATTTTAAAATTTATACATCTAGTGTGCTCAATTTGACCATTGATCATGCCCAAATTGTGAACTTATTGACACCGTTGATGGTATCTCTTGATCATGTAAATTGGGACACTGATTGTAATAATCCGGATACCCAATTTAATTGGTTTTAGTACTTTGATTTTCCACTCAATTACTCCACCAAATCAGTACTTTTGATTTTATTAATTTTTCAAAATTATGTATTTTTATCATCGGATCTAAATTATATATACTATGTTAAAATTTTCAATCTGGACTGTTAAACAGCATAGGTTCGACACTCAATTGATATGATGGTGAGCCATAGTTGTTACACTCATAGGTTCCAGCAATCATCCACTTTTAGAACACGCTTGCTGATGAAGAATCCCAAAAGCATCGCCTTGTATGAGACTCAAAAAAGCACATTTCTAAGGCCTGAAGCGACTAGCTTAGCAATTGTAAAAACACCATATGGATTTGGCAGGAATGTGTAGGAAGTGCAAATCTCATTTGAATTGCTACATGATATTTTCATGTGCTATGAAGTGGGCTAAGTCGAGCGTATCGATTTCTCATTCCTTCAAGCGAGTCTCATTTCCCTATGATTAGGACTGCGATGAACAACAGATGGGATTTGAAATAGGAGTCCTTCCCCGTTCCCCTAAGCTGCCCAAGTTATGCTTGCTGGAATTGGCAAAAGGGATATACATTGTGTTGATGCAATTTTTCAATAGACCTTCCTTGGTTGACCCTCGAGGATCTACATAGAAGAAAGTGAGAAATAAAGGAGACCTTGGCTAGTACAAGGGATCCTTTGATACTTAAGTCAAGACTTTGGGTCTTTTGAAGGAGACGATCTCCTTGGAAAAGAATCACCAATTGTGTTTTAGATAGAATATATATATGAGCTGGAAGGCTACTCCATTAGAAGATTTTCCACTTAAGAGGCCGGATATATTGGAGATCTTTCCATATGGATTTTTCTTGTTATGCTGGAGATCTCTCCAGGAGGTTACAGGCGTCCGAGATTCTTAGGATTTGATCTTATTCCCTGAAGACCTTGGGAGAGATCTTCGGGACGTTCAAGAGATTCTCGAACCCATTGCTCGGGACAAGGTCGGTCGTCAAAGGCAGATGATGTCTTAGATATAGGCAATACCGACCTGTTCGACAAATCATCCTTCACCTGAAGTTGATGTCAATTGCTAACCTATGGCCGAGCTATAGTTGAGCTATGATCGAGTCAACCTATAGTCGACCTATGACCAACACATAGTTATGCCGATCTATCCACTAGGTTGGTCATTCATCGGGTGAACTTATGGCTATACCGACCTACCGTGTGGTCGGCCTTTCTTTACCAGTAGAAGTCTCGCAAATGATTTGACTCATTGGTTCTGGCTGGTTGTATAGTCGGTTCCCTTTTTATAAGCAATATTATTTTCCCACCAACACCTTGCACTTGTCAAGTTTGAATTAAAAGTTCGGTAGCAAGGACATTGCATCGAATTAGCTTTCATACTTTGATTCAATCCATTATTCTATAAAAGTCTCAATCCCCGCTTACTAAGCTGAGAGAGCACGATTCTGCTTGATGCAAGCCCTCCGCAAGATGAATTCATATTTCAATAGAATCCAAAAGAACTATTATAATTATAAATTATTCTACTTCCAACATTTAGTCTGTTTGGTGGTATGTGAATTCTATGGAATAAAATCTATCAAGATGAATGAATTTTTTCATTGAGATGCTAATTTACGAAAATACTACGAGGTAAGGTATATCTCATGATCAACTATGAACTAGCAATAAGAGAGGCAGATAAACAAGAGAACAACGGTGCTCTAGCCCCACGAACACTATATTAAGTAAGTATTTCAAATGGGATTTGTTCCGTGTACACATGAGCAATCCACCCCATAGGGATCCATACCTCAGGTGGACCACACCATAAGAAATGGCGGTGATTGAATTCCCACAATTAAAAAAGTTTTAGACCAACCTTATATTTGTGTTTTCCCTTCACCCAGGTCCATATAACCTTATCAACAGGTTGGATAGCAAATAAACATTATAATGTCCCCTAGGAAGTTTTAACTGATGGGTGTTGAATCACTATTGTTTCCTATGATATGGTCCACTTGAGATTTGGATCTACTAGGCCCTAAAATGAGCTGGCAAAATGGATGAAAGGTGTGGATATACAACACATACATCAAGCTAAGTCCCATTTATAGGCCCCACATTATCTGCATTCGAATTGGTTAGGCTGCATGCCCTATGAGAGAGAGCTTGGCAATGTAATAACTTTCAAACATACTTTACTGGGTCCTACCTATGATAGCAGCATTTGGTGATTTCCGTGGATTTTGAAATCCACTACACATGTGGGTCCCACATTGATGCATGTGTTTATCCATGTTGTCCATCTACATACACTATTTACACATGACATTCTGTTATGTATGTGTACAAGTGAACTATATCCGTTGTGATTTTGGTCAGTTGATTACAATTCCATGGTCTACAAAACATGAGTTTGCTTAATCCAGTGTTGCAGTCCAAACATGATTTTGCTTAATCCAGTGTTGCCCATAGCAAAACTTTTATCCCAAGTGTGAGATTGGATGGCTACGATACCATGGTATTTCGAGACATGCAATCATTATGCAATAATGATGTTAACGTCATCTAATACAATTCAATACCATTCAATTCCACATACCAAACATGCCCGTAGCAAGTAAAATGCGCATCCCGTCCCAATGCCATTCCTGGGCCCACCGAAACCAGGTTGGATCAAGGTATTCGATCTTCTCAATGGGAGTGGTTTTTCAATGCAGAGTAAGTCAGATCAGACACACTTAATTAGAATTGCACATGTAAATCCAATTTAAATCTAACCACTGAAATACAAGTTCCTATTATATTTATTTAACAGCTCAAAAAAAGATACCTCCATCGACAGCTGTGGGACGTCTCTACCCATCCATTTAATTTTAGTAGAGCCTTTCAAATTTCATGGGACAAAAAATAAAACTTCAAAATTATAGTACTCATGAAAATTTAAAATTCTCCGTATTTATAAACCAATGGCTTTAATTTATCCAAGTAAATATGTGGCTTGGATTTTACCAGATTCTCCCCTCTCCTTCTCCTTTCCTCTTGTTTATTTAATCACTCGAACCTTATTCAATCCAGAGCTTTGGATAGTAGATGTCGTACCATTTAGGACATTGGTTTTGTGTATTTCTTTTGATAAACGACCAATCAGGAGTAGGTCCCACGAGATAGACGGATCCTCTTTGTGGCACATGCATGTTACACGTACGTGTTTTGACTGCAAGTGTATAAACCATGTTATCAGGGCTTTTCTTTGCTCAAAATTTCCATGACTTCACGTTTTAGTCTTTGAACTAGAAGACAGGTAACTTTTCCCTTGTCAAAATATTCCTGACTTAAGGCCTAAGTTTTGAAACTTGAGGACAAACAACTTTTCTAAAGTCACTGGCCAATCTGATCGGGTGGACCCGTGATGTTATCTCATGGGAGCTAGCTGTGCAGCCATTGAATCTCTCCGTTAGGAGAAAAAGACAAAAAAAAAAATCATCATAATCCAAAATTAATGTGGGCCACACTCTTGGGCTTCGCCATGTGAATTTGGAAGCGAATTGCGTCCTACCCCGCCTATCTCTAGCCACGAACAGACAGTTCTATAGACGTCCCCACCGTATTGCTCTTAGATCATTTTAAGGTATGTGCACAAAAATGAGGCGGATCCAACACTCAAGTAAACCACATCACATATGACTCTCGCATTTAATACAACTTTTATTTAATGATTTGTACATTTAATGCAGCCTAAACTTATCATGTGGTGTGGTCCACTTGAACTGGATTTGCCTTGATTTTTTTGCACATAGGTTAAAATGACTCGAGAAAAGGGATGGACAACATGGATAAACAGATATATCACAATGGGCCCACTCACACGACTGCTCATTCGTGGCTATAGACAGGTAGGGTAGACGGAATCCATCGTCCTGTGAATTTATATTTTTTTAGCTTGTTTTAAATTATTTCTTATCGTGTAGCCCTCTTAAATTTTATGATGCACCCTAAAGATAAGCCAAAGTACCTAACCTAGGGTTCTGATTTTGCATTGTGGAATTAGAACCAAAATAAGATGTAATCGTCTGTCCACACACAGGGCAGGTTGGTGTGTCCACAGTCCCATTCATCCAATAATGCATGTTGTAAAACGAACTACTGAATGGTCAACACTTAGTTATGCCTAGCCTCATTTATTTTTCAGGCTAACCTAGGGTTCTACCATTTTATTTTATTTTATTTTTATTGTTATTGTTTTTTTTAAAGGATAACCTAGGGATCGAAGAAAGTTTCGACGGTGGACATCACAGTCCCCACTGCTTTTTGTAACTTGTGGTTTGGATCTATCTCATTTTTAGGCTTGTAAAACGATCTCACAAAATGAACGGACAGTGGTGAAGATATAACACATAACACATATAATCGTGGGGCCCACGAAACTTGGTGAGATCAACACACATCCAAGGTCGGTAGTGCATGGCCCACCACGGGAATCCGCTTCCAACTTGTCACTGGCCAAAGAAAAGTTGCGTGCCGCTAGTTTCCAGACTTAAGCGCTAAGTCATGGAAAATTCGACTATTGAAAAGCTCGGAAAAGTGCCTGGAAGGTATGGGAGAAAGCTTCTCCTATGATGGTTTATACACGTGCGCTTGAATTGTGTGCGTGTAACATGCATGTGTCTCAAAAGGATCCGTCTATTTCATGGACCTATTCCTAATGGGTCGTTTGGGAAAGAAATACACAAAACCAATGTCTTAAAGGCTAGATCTAAAGACATCAAATATCCAAAGGTCCAGACTGAATATGGTTAGAGTGATTAAATAAAGTAGAGCAAAACAGGAGAGGAGAGGAAGAGGTAAAATCCAAGCCACATGTTTACTTAAATAAATTAAAGCCATTGATTTTAAAATTTCATAATTAACTCTTTAATTTTATAGGCCCATTTTATGTCCCATGAAATCCCGAAAGCCACAGTTCTTGATGGAGGTTTCTTTTTAGAGATGTTAAATAAATATGTTGGGTCCCAAAATCTGAGTATAGAAAAACGAGTACATTGGGTGTAGCCCAGCCTCACCCAAGACGGTGCAGCCCTTACCATATGATCCACATTAATGTACATATTCTATATACACTTTATTCATCAGTTTTTTCATATCATTTTAGGGTATAAACCTAAAAATTTAGTAGATTCAAATCTCATTGTGGCCCATATTATAGAAAAGAGTATTGATTGAATATTAAAAACTTCTTGTGTGTCATAATTTTTTTGGATTAAGCTAGTATTTGTTATTCCTCCTCCATCTAGCTTTGTGTGACATTATGAACAGGTTGGATGGCAAATAAACAATGTGAAAACCATAGGGTGAGCCCTAGGAAGTTCTTAATGGTGGGATGTTCAATTACCACTTCTAATAGTATGGCCCAACTAAAATTCTGATCTCCTTTTTTTGGGTTATGCCCTAAAATAGTATAGGAAATGGGTGAACAACATAGATATAGAATGCATACATTAATGTGTGCTCAAAGTAAGGTTGGCACCATCTTGGGTGAGGTCAGGGTGCACCTTGGATCCTTACTCTTGCTCCGATGGTAGACTTTTAGGAGTTTCAACACCTAATTAGGAGATCGAGTATCCCCATGTGGTGAATTCCACTAGAGTGTGAGTGCTTGGGGATGTGTGCAAGTGTTAAAATAAAAATAAATAATAAAAAGAAGAAGAAAAAGAATAATAATAATAATGAGGGTGCACCTTATCTCCTCTGGGAAAAGCCACTTACTGTTAAAGTGGATTGGAGATGGAGACAGGTAACAGATCAGGTACTGATATATTCTAACGCGGTTCAGGTGGGGCCAAGGAAAGGCTAACCCTTTGCATCGGCACGCGGATTGCTCACCGACTGAATTACTGTGAATTTGATTGGGCCACATGTTACCAGAGATGAGATCAGAGTAAAGCATGTGAGAAAGGGATAAGAATTAAGTTACCGTGTGTTGATGTATTGGGAATTATGGGGCCTAATATGATCCACATGTTTTATATCCGTGCCATTCATCTGTTTTGTCCCCTCATTTTTGGATATGCACCAAAAAATGAAGCATATTGGAAGCTTAAGTGGACCACATGACAAGAAAGGGGATAATGACACCCACTATTGAAACCTTTCTAACACAACCAATAATGTTTATCAGTCATCCAACCTAATGATAAAGCTACTCAAGCTTAGATGAAGTAAAATACAAATATTATCCTAATCAAAAACTTTTGTACCCCAGGATGTTTTTAATGTTGGATGTTCAATCACCACTATTTTCTATTGATGTGGTCCACTTCAACTTCGGATTTGCTTCATTTTTTTTATTCACGCCCTAAAGTGATGTTTGGTCCCCACAGCCCCGAGACATTATCAGCTGCGCATAGCTCAACAGCACGGGTGATTGAACATCTATTATGAAATAGTAATGTTTATTTGCCATCTAACCTATTAATAAGGTTATATAAGACTTGGATGAATGGAAAACACAAATGCTTAGTTGATCCAAAACTTTTTTAATAATGGCCATTTAATTACCACGGTTTCTTGTGGTGTGCTACTTCTAATATTTTAATCAGCTTCACTTTTAGCCCATGTCTTAAAATGTGCTGGCAAAATGAATAGACGGCATTAATATCCAACACATATAAAGGTGGAACCCATGGATATGGCTAAGTTGTGATTTCCTGATGTTACTGAATCTGCATTCAAAGGTGTAGACTGTCTTATGTGGGAAACACTGACATTTATTTTATTTAAACAATGTATCAGTTAATGTAACCTGTTTGGGAGCCCAGATTCGGAGCCCTTGGATTCGGAACCCCCTGGATTTGAAATCCTTGTGTTTGGCACCCTGGATTGTGAATAAACTTTAATCCAAAAGTAGCCATGCATGGTGTATTTATGGAGGTTTGAATTACTGAATAAACTTTAATATCTCTAATTAGTTGCATTTGTAATGTTTGACACAACAGTTGTAATAATTCCACTGAAATATATGCTTTATCTAAAAATGATGAAATTTGAAGTCTTCAGATAGGCCACAAGCACAAGATCGTGTCCGAGTGACTAACCAACGATTTTTAACCGTTGATTTACATGGACAATATTTGGATGGTGTTGATCCTCATATTTAAATAGTTATAGTGATGCACTTGATAATCTAAATGTTTTGGGATAGCATCAGTGGGCCATGTGCCCAATAAGATAATAGCATGGAGACACACATGTTACACATGCAAATAGGGAAGGGATTTTAAATGTAATCCAAGCTGTCATCGCATATTTCAAACCCCCCCATCAAGGAGATTTGAAACTCTCTTGTGCCAAACAACTAGGGGATTTAAAACTCAAGCATTTCACATTGTGACACATGCACTACATGTGAGTGCAGAATTAGCCAATTTCTTAATATTGTAATTATTCATTTTAAATGTGAGAAACAGTCACCGTGTTGCAAATGGCTCATCAAATTCCAGTTTCATTTCGCACATTCCAAGCACATTAACAATACACGCTCACTTTATTCTTCATCTTCTTTTTCTTCCTTCTCTGCAATACTTTGTTATATATTTTACATCTTATTTTATTTTAGTTTTGTCTATTCAGAGCCTTAAATCCTATAAAATAAATTAATTAAGTATTTTTCTTTAATCTTTTTTGGCTTATCCAAAATCTTAAATTATATAAAATACAATAACTATTTTTGTTTTTCCTCTTTAGAGTACTCAACTCTACCAAGCAAAGGCTGGACTTAGCATCTTGAAATTATGTTGAATTCACTTTAAAAATATAAATCCCATAAAGTAATGACCACATATTATGCAGACTTTTTCCTTTGCTGTCATTAAAGCCTTTACTCATAATCTCTTGTTGCAGATTAAACATAATAATATCTTAAGTTGTAAAATTCTCATTATTCTTTTAAGTTTAAAAATTAATTTGTGGTTTTTAGCTGATCACAAGTTTTAAATTTTATTTGATTGATTTCAGCCGCGCCTAACTCATTCACATTGTCATCCCACTCACACTGCATAAAAAGAAAAGGAAGAGGAAGTAAAGTGGGGCCGTTTGTACGTACGATCTGCATCACCGCAGTGTCCAACGGTGTAGATTGGTTGTGGACTGCTGACGGTAAAGATGAAAAAGCATCAGTCTATACGAGCATGGGACCATAATAAATATAGCAACATCATCGTTCATGTGATTATTATTTTTTGTTGTGGTCCCACAAATGATGCACGCCACGTGGCATCTTTTCATTAGTGCATCCAGCGTACTCTCCCTCGGGTTCAGTGTACTGACCATTCACATATAATAGTGGGCCACCTCCTCCATGATCCATATCCACATGTCAGGCTGGTTGAATGATCCAAGGCCGTCCAATCAGTAACCCTTTTTTTTTTTTTACAGATGATCAAAGTATCTTGAGCAAAGAAGACTTTCAACCGTCAGGATCATTAGAGATTCGACTGTACATCCAAGAGCGGGCCGTTCAGTTGACAGAACGGACAATTATCTGTGATCAAGTTGGACGGTGGAGATTGTTAATTTGTTATATTACTTAATTTGCGTGGCACATGCTAGGTGCAGCATCATATGAAAATTTGGAACTTGTGTGCACGATCAAAACCGTCCATCCTCTGGGATTGACCACGCAGATGCTCATTCTCTCAAATCCGGCCAGTAGACTTATCGGGTTAGCCATACTGTTCAAAAAAAATCAAGGGCTTGAAAATAACATCAAATATTTAATCATCTAATTCGGGAGCTTGTTGAGACTCAATCCATCATGGAACCCTTAATTTCAATGGTTCAGATCTTACAAAAATTCCCTCACTTGTATAAATAAATGCATTAGACCTTTTCATCTCTCTTTACACTGGGAAAATAGGAAACGGCCTGTGGGAAGAGGGTTTGTAAACGGTGTATCCCCTTGGATCGTGGAGGGCACGATACCTAAGCTAGGTGGGGGCCACCTCTGGTTGAGTATGCGTATCATCCACTTCGTTCATCAAAGGAAACAATTGAAATGCAACGCTGGCCATGAAGTTTTCTTGGGGTCCATTATGGTTTTCTATCCCACCTAACCCTTGATGAGGGAATTATTTAAAAAATCGGATTAATCCAAAACTCAAACTGGCCACATGATGTAGAGCGGGACACGGACAGTTTCATGGCTAAGATGGATTTGAAAAAGCCCAGTTGATGACAGAAGTAAGCTGAACCATCGTATCTTAAAACAGACATATTTTTCAAATCAGTACGAGTTAAAATACCATCGTATCGAATGAATGATTCCGAAACTTCTCCCCAGGGTTATGGTCTTATTTAAAGAATTGTAATTTTATTTTATTCAGAATTTTATAGAAATTATATATTTTCTATTTTCTTATATTCCCGGTGGATTGGAGGTGTCCTCCACCTCATGACGCGTCATTCCCTGCGTCACTGGATACGCTTGGAAGTTTTAGTCGTAATTACACATGCATCCCCTACCATATAGCTCGTTGTAATTTTGGGTCGACCTTATCTTTGAGATGTACGGTGAAACTGAAGATATTAATACGATGGACAAGGTAGATTTCCAAGAAAGGCATGGTGGGCTCCACATAGCCCCAGCGTTATGCCGGATTTCAATGACACGTGCTGTAAAGGTGGTAAAATCAACACCATCCTTTTCGTTTCTTAGTGGGTGGGGAATCCTTTTCGTTTCTTGATGGGCGGGGAATAAATGAATGGTTACAGTGAGGGTACTGCAAGTTAAAATTTCATAAAGATCAGAGGTAAGCTGGTAAAATCAACACCATCCTTTTCATTTCTTTGCAGGCGGGCAACAAATGAACGGTTACACTGAACGTGAGTTAGAATTATATAAATGTAAGAGGTGAGTTGGTAAAATCAACACCATCGTTTTTGTTTTTGTGCGAGCAGGCAACAAATGTACAGCTGCGATGAGTGTAAGCTAGAATTACATGAATATCAGAAATGAGCTGGTAAAATCAACGCCATCCTTTTTATTTCTTGGCTAGCGGGCAACAAATGTACGGTTATCATGAATGTATGTTAGAATTACATAAATGTCTGAGGTGAGCTGGTAAAATCAGCACCATATATACTTTTTGTTTCTTGTCGAGCGTGCAACAAATGTACGGCTACAGTAAGTGTAAGTTAGAATTACATAAATATTGGAGGTGAGCTGGTAAAATCAACACTATCCTTTTCTTCCTTGATTAGCGGGCAACAAATGTATAGTTACGATCGGAGGTGAGCTGGTAAAATTAACACCATCATTTTAGTTTCTTGGTGAGTGGGCAAAGAATGAACGGTTACAATAAGTGTAGGTTAGAATTACATAAATACCTTTCTTTTTAGATTGAACCGAATCTTGTATCCTTTTAGTCAAGAAAATCGAGTGTTAAGGCAATTTTAGTTGCGCACCATGAACTTTGCATGCCATTGGACGGTTTTGTTAGGGCACACTATTATGGATATTTATATCCACACAGCCAATCCATTTTGAAAAATGATTTTAAGACATGATGCAAAAAATATGTCATCACAAGAAGTAGGTATTAAACTCTTACAATCCAAAACTTCCTAAGCTCCTACCATGAATTATATTTTCCATCAACCTGTTGATAATGTTGTCAAGTATACATAGATGAAGGGAAAACATAAATATTAGTTTGGTCCAAATCTTCTTGGAAACCATTGATAAAGTTTTCTATGGTCTTCAAAAAGTTTCCTGGCCGACTATGAAAGGTAATCTTAGAACATATGATCATGAGAGGAAAGCCTTCTTTAGGTCCGTCTTGATGTTTATATGCCATGTAAACTGTTTGTAAGGTCATTCTCACCCAAAGATGAAATGAAAAGCATTAAAAACTTGGCTTTATAAGAAATTTTGTAGCCATACTAATATTTCAAATGATAATCATTAAATCTTCATGGTTTTTCTCATACAATCCACTTGAATTTTGGATCCACTTCATTTTTAGTCACATGTCATGAAATAATTTCTTAAAATAAATTGTTCGATTTCTCACAAACATCACAATAGACCCCACTTAACACAGTAGAACAGGAACTTCTGGCTAAGGAATACACTAAGGTGGATAGGGTAACATCCACCGAGGTAACAGCTAATCCGCTCCCCCTTACTAGAGACAGTCGTTCCTGTAAAGGAGCCACCTTCATTTGTATGTTTTATCCATGCCATCCATCTATTTTAACAAATCATTTTATGTCATGACCTCAAAAGTTAGGCGGATTGGGTACTAACGTCGACCACACCACAGGGAGCAGTATGAATTAAAAATTCTATAGTTGAAAACTTATTTAGGCCACCATATGCTTATTTTCCATCTAACAAAAGCTCCAAAATTTCTGCGCCCTTTAACTTTTGAACGGTAAGCTGTCAATCACCGTGTGGTGTGGCCCACTTAAACCTTCAACATGCATTACTTTTTGAATTTATGTCCTAAAATATCCTTCAAAATAAATAAACGGCGTAAAACATATATATCAAGGTTGGCACTACAGAGCCACTCGCAGGACCGTCCTCTCTAGCTAGGGCTGGTGGGGAATCGGATTGGCTGGTGTACCACACACCAGCTACATAGCTGATGTATTGACATCAGCAAGTACTGTGGGTCTCATTATGAGGTATGTGTTTTATCCAAACCTTTCATCATTTTTTTAGCTCATAGAAAGGCTTGAGACGAAAAATAAGACAGATCTAACGATCAAGTGGACCACACTGCAAAAAGTAATGGAGGATTGAACTTTTACCATTGCCCTTTTGGGGCTCACAGAAGTTTTGGATCAATACAAAATTTGTATTTCCTTTTCATCTAGGTCTTTTGGATCTTATGAACAGATTGGATGGAAAATAAACATTATAATGGCCCTACCAAAATTTTTAACAGTGAAAACCATTATCTCCACTGCTATTTGCAGTGTGGTCCTCTTAATCTTTGGACATGATTCATTTTTTGGATAGTACTCTAAAATGATCTCGAAAAATGAATTAACAGTGTGGATATAATAAATACATCATTGTGGGGCCCATGTAAAACTTAGAGCTCCAAGAGCCTCAACTTTAGTCACAATAAATAAATAAATAAATATATATATATATATATATATATATATATATATATATATATATATATATATATATATTATAGAGTAAAGACCACATGCATGTTATGCAAACCGTGTTTAACCCTTTCTTTTTTTGTCATTAAAGCTTTTACCCATAATCTCTTGTCGCACATTAAACATATAAGTTGTAAAATTCTCATTATTCTTTAAAGTTTAAAAATAAGTTTGTGATTTTTAACTAATCACAAGTTTTAAATTTTATTTGATTGATTTCAGTCTAACCTAACTCATTCATACTGTCATCCCACTCACACTGCTTAAAGAGAAAAGGAAGAGGAAGTAAAGTGGGGCCGTGTGTACGTACGATCCGCATCACCGCGGTGTCCAATGGTGTAGATTGGTTGCGGACTGTCACGCCCCAAACCCAAAAATTGGATTCACATGAATCCCGATCGTCGAATCCGGTGCCGACAGCCTCCGTAGTGCCCCATTGTCGGCTCCTGACAATCATATGCCAGATTCTGATCCTGGGATCCTACAAGGAGGATTTTTAGAATGAATTTTTTTTAATTTGTAATAGAGCATAACCAAGTCACAAAGTAATAACACCACATATCCACTATATCAAAAACTTTAAGTACAATGCGGAAAAGGAAATACAAGGTGATCAAAAAGCTCCAAAAGGTCCTGATACGTGCTCCTGCCTCAGCGCTGCTACTGTCCAACGCTACCTGCACGCAACGGTCGTGTATAAGCTTAAAAAAACTTAGAGGGTGGTGTAAGTGTGTGCGTAAGACAAACGCTAAGTGTACAATATCGGAGTAATGTGGAAGTATGCGATAAGTTCATAAATACAATCAACCATACCAAGGCTATGTAATGCAAGACATGAATGCTATCGGTCATATCAAGGCCATGCGATGCGAAATATGAATGTCATCGGTCACACCGATGTAATGTAAAGCCTACATAGCCGAATGTCATATGTGAAATGCAATCCAAGCAAGTCGATACTCATCAAGTACACATATCAGTACAGTTCTTCTCTAGATATCCTCGGGGTCTAATACACTTCGCAGTGACTACCGCCTCCCTAGCTGCACAGTCAAGCAAGCGGAATAGACCTCACTATCCGCCTGACCAGTAGTCTGCCAATACCTACCCGACTCGTCGATAACTGACTCATTTGCGAGCTGGTCAAACTCAGCCTAGCTTATAGCCCCCTCACTCAAGCGGATAAGGACACACCCCCTTTCAATCGACCACAACACAGTGGGAGACGCGGTCTACTGGTATTCGGTACTCTGGCGCTCATGTATCCACTCGGTCTAGACATTAGAGCATCTCCTGGTACCAAAAAGGTTCTGTGACTTTCACCTAAGGACATCCTAAGTGCCCACAGTGATAGAACTAAGTATTTTTGGTATCCGATACGGCCATCCACGATGTACCTGTGGAGCCATGGCCCTGATGTTGTTAGGGCGTGCAGTGATCAAGTCACACACATGCGAGATACATGAATCACACGTCAAATCATACAGAAATCCAGCGCGTACTGTGCGATCATGTAGGCCACTCTATCTCATAACGAGTCCCGTAAATGTTCTGCCCAATGGCTTATGCTATGATCAGTCACTACTCATATTAAGCATACATATGATGCGTATGGACATGATTCATGGGATTATATTAAGCATGTTATAAAGCGATGAATATTAACGAGTATGGGCCTATCAATGGGCCCTAAGAAGAATTACAATGCGGACATTTAACCAACATTGTACTTACAATGTGGACGTCAAACCATCATTGCTCCTAAGGCACGGCCCACCATAAATATCATTACATGAACCATGGGAAAACGCACATTGCAATGGACCCTAAGGACATCCCATTGGGCCTTGACCCATGGGCCTTAGATACATCAAATGGGCCGTATCACATGGGCCTTACATTCATCAAATGGGCTGCATTAATGGGCCTCACCAATGAGCCTTATGTATATTGCAATGGTCCATGACCCATGGGCCTTGAAATACATCAAAGTGGGCCTCACAACTTGGGCCTTATATGCATCAAATGGGCTTAATCTTATGGCCTTATCAAATGGGCCTAATCTCATGGGCCTTATATATGCCAAATGGGCTTAATCTCATATGCCTTATACATGCCAAATGGGCTTAATCCCATGGGCGTTATATATGTCAAATAGGCTTAATCCTATGGGCCTTAGATATTGTAACACTCCGGATTTTGGCCAATCTGGGATTAGACGGCCTTAGGCAATGGGTTAACTAAAACACCTGAGAAATCGCTCAGAACCCAATTCCATAACCAAAGAAATCACGTAGGATTAATTCCTTTGAAAAATAAGCGTAAGTTAGCTAGCGCGACGCTGGAGTAGCTGGAAAATAGTCCCTGATCACTTTAAATACGTTCTACAAGACTTAAATCGAGTAGAACCAACGACTCTATAATACTCTATAACCTCGGACCAAACTCTTAGCAGGTTTATTCTCTAGACCACTTTGAATCTTTGTATTGGATCTAGACCACGCGTCGAAAGTCCGATACGTCTTATCTTAGACCGTTAGAACCACCTAGCTGGACTTGACACTCATTCCAAAAATCAAGTCAAACCGATAATCACAGGCTATTTCATTGAGCCCGGACCGAAGAGAGTGCGAATAGGGACATAGTTGGAATTTCAAATTCAAATCTGGCACACGACTTGACGCGTCAGTATTGAGCGTTCTGACCGTCAGAATTCATCCAGATTACACCCTCGGATCAGGAGAAATTTCTATTTTATATCATGAGACTTTCAGCCCTGATCTACGTGCGGTGACCGCTGAACTGAAACTGGCCCGCCACGTGCGATCAGCGAACCCTGCCGGACTGAAAACTTAATACGTGCTAGATCTGGTACGCATGAGCTTAAGTCTGATCGCATTCGACCAGGGGACCACCAGAAAGCATCTTTTGGACCGAAACAGCCCCGAATTGGATATGCACTAAGTAAACTTCATCCCCGAGCCTATTTCGGGTGTTTTTAAGCTTATAAAAGGGGTTGAAACCCTCACTCCTCTCTCCCATCCGAAATTGCAAAAAGCCCTAGATTGGGAGAGAGAAAAGGTGAGAGTTTGTGAGAGAGAGTGGGAGTGATTTTCCTGCCACCTGCTGCTGCTGCTGCACGTGCTTAGGCGACGCACTCCGATCACTTTTTCGGCGATTTCAACGCACTTCTAGGTAAGGAAAACCCTAACCACTTGCTGATTTGGGGATTTCTTCGATTCAAATAGAATAGTAGCTGATGTACATGTGTATCAGGTTGTCTGATCGCCGTAGACGAAGCGTATACGCTCCGTTCGAATCACTTCACCTATAAGGAAAAAGGTACGGATTTTAGACGCTTTGATTGACTGTTTCCAAAGCTTTCAATGTCGTTTAATAGTAGATTCTTGACGGCAACGCCGTTTGACATGTACAACATGCTGTCCGTTTCCTGTTTCGTAAACCAACGAAGAATATGAGATTTAGGGCATTTTAGTCATTTGTAGGAAGTACTGTTTTCATTCATATTTTGCTGACGTGATTGACATGGCTTCTTGTCGCATTAGGATATTAGGAATGCGTGCATAATTAGTTTGGCGAAGAGATTCGCCTAATTGCGCACTTTGGGTCGACATCCTATATGTAGACTTAAGTGTGTAGTGTATGTGTTTGTATAAATGCTTATATTAGTATGTATTGAATTAAATGGTGTTATGAATTAGTTTGAGGTTGATTTCTCAATTAATATGCTGGTGTAAATGGTTTCCTACATGTTAGCCATATGCATGATTTCATAATATGAATGAAATGCATGTGCTTGACAACTCGCTTAAGCTGTATGTTATAACATGTACTTGACGATTTCATTTTGATTTAGTTTGAGATTGAATTCTCAATTAATATGCTGATGGAAATGATTTCCTAAATGTTGGCGATATGCATAAGTGCATTATATGTACGAAAGGCATGTGTTAGATGATTTACTTAAGTTGTACGATATAACATGTGTTAACATGCTCACATGGTTGTGTTTCATTTCCAATACTCTCACATGATCGCTGACGTGGATTCATATGAGTTTGGGACTATACGTAGTCCAGGCAGTCGGCAACCGAGCGAATTCGTGGTTAGCTTATCCTGGCCACGAAGGATGCGTCGATGAACGCGAGTCGTGTTGGAGTTGGCGGCAGTGGTTAGGCCACGCGAAGTATTTTACGCACTTCATGTCGTTCGACTTGCGATGCGATCGTGCTAGTCGAGCCCGTCAAGTAACCCGACTAGCCGTTGTATGTTCACCCTGCATGAGTCATAACTGCTTGAACCTAGGGTACTGAACTTACCATTGTAAACCCTGTTAACCATGGTACCTTGATCCATAAAGACTCATGAGCCGGACATGGTGGTATGGGACACCGTGGTCGAGCTGTCGGCCTACGCTGGGGCCACAAACTCCCCGTAGTGACCAGTGAGCACCTAGACTCGTGAGCAGATTATGGTGGTATGGGACACTATATTCTTGTTGTCGGCCTACATTGATAAGGTGATGGGGGAGCGGAGCAACAAGTGCGTGCAACAGCCCTGGCAGCCCTTTGTAGTGACCGCGAGCGTATTCTGAGTTTACGGGAGGCGACGACCCTTCAGTAGCAGTAGAGTACAGTAGGCCTGTATTGATAAGGTGATGGGGGAGCGGTGCAACGAGTGCGAGTAACAGCCCTGGCAGCCCTTGCAGCGACCTACAAAATATACATCGTATGAGATTACTAGGAGTGACGACCCCTGACAGGATCTGTGTTGGGATTAATACAAGGGAAGTACCTTAGTTTCCCAATCCTGCTGTTTGAATGGACTAATAACAACTCGAAAATCATATCACCATAACATTGCATGTGCCTGGAAGATGTGGAGCACTCTAGGGAGTGTGGCATGCCGCGGTCGTAAGATGTTGCCGTATGAGGGAGATCGTCGGTGAGGGCATACATCACGTCATGTCATATTGCATTAACAACAGTATTAGGATTGTTTGATTTACTGCTTTACTATTATCGCATGATTGATTTGATAACATGCTAATCTCCGCTCTCTTATCCCACTGAGTTGATCACTCACTCCCACGTTACGGGATGGTGTTTCCGGACACCCTCCAGTCCCTATTGTGATTGCAGATGATGGCGCGGCCTGCGAGGCGGTGCTGGACTTGATGATGATGAGGAGGATCTCTCCTTTATGCATGATCTGATTGACGGGATTCCAGGGAGGTTGATTAGATACCTTGACACTTGTCATTTTATATTTTGAGAGCACTCATGTATATCCTTTTGGTTTACTTTTGGAGCATACATGTATGTATATCACCTGGTAACATGTTCACACTCTGGAGACATACAACAGTTTATATATGTTATACATACTATCACAGTCTTCCGCTTGCTAATTTAACTGACTCTAGAGTAGGATATGTTGTTCTGCCTTAATCTCACTCATGTTTAATACATTAACACAGACAACATTCAATCATACATATCTATGTTGCATAAATAACATTTTGAAACTCGGGAGTTGGGTTTTTACTCGACCCCCCGATTTTCGGGATGTTACAGATGGTATCAGAGTATGATTTGGATTAAACCGGGCCTGGGTTATGGTCACGCAACGTACGTTGTCGCTTCCTTTGACTTAGGTGGGTGCGAGAAGGGTCTAGAAACACTTCTAGGATCCCAGATTCGCCAATAGGCGAAGTCTATTCATTTCGATCGCAGGATCGAGTCCGTAACACATCTAGGGTCGTGTGAAGCAACCCGAATAGCTCCTAAGTTGTAGGTAAGTGGGTTGAGACGTTCTTTGAACAATTCTAAACTCGTAAATGTAAATTTTTGGGCCGTGGGACAACCACGACCCCTGTATTCAATCGCCAGGGCTTAAAAACCCCGTTTCACTGAAAATCTTCGAAATTCTTCCTCTCACCACTCCAATCTTCAATTTTCTCTTATCTTTTTCATGTTAGGCATCAATACTAATGTGAAAATAACATAAAATCATACTTTCACAAAATTTTATAGTGAATAGTAAAATTTCATGAAAAATAGCCATAAGGCCATTCTAACTTTACTTTCTTTAGAAACTAATGAGCTAAATAGATGTACTAGATCCTTCTACCCCAAAATCATATGCTGCATGATAGGGTTTTGTATTCGGGATTGCAGATTGGCCCCGAAAAGCCTCGAATGGATGTTTGGGCCTCCCTAGGACAATCTACAATGAACCAAGTTGGGAACCATACCTTTTTGGAATCCCTAGGGCAAGGGGAACCCATCCCATATGGCCTCATTGGCCAATTTGAAAGTTCACCGGCGATGCCATCGCCGATTCAGCGATGCATCGCTGGTCAAACTCGTCAGATGGGTCTGACCTTTGGGCTGGAGGAGTTTGGGGGCTAGGGTAGCCCCCTGGTATGCGGTCCGTACCTTAAAACCCCCTAAAAGATGTACTTCCTTTACAAACGGCCCCCATTCCAAGCTCCATTTTCGTTTTTGCTGCCCTATTCCAAAAACTGTGATTTTAAATCACTCCCAAATCCATCCTTGGTTGAAAACGACCACTCTCCACCATTCTATTTCGGTTTGCAGCCCTTCCTTTTGAAGATTTCATCGTTTGGAGCTCTTACAACGCCCAAATCGAGCTGAAATCGTGAGGTGCTCCATTCCCCTTTTTCATTCTCTTTTCTTTCTGGAAATACATCCTAGGGGAGCTTGAAGCATCCCTCTACAACGCCTAGATCTCCCTTTTCTAGTTTGGTTAGCCATTTCCTTGCATTTTCCCTATTTTCCATGGCTATTGTTAAGCTGTTTTAGCCTTTTTCTCTCTTTTCACCATCCTCCCTCTCAATCCTATTTCTCCATTTTCTTTACTTAAGGGATACTGAAAATATATGGCCGAGAGAGCTCTAGTGAGCAACAGACAGTATTAGACTCAACAGGGATAAAGAAGGTAAGTCAGGACTGTGGTGAAGTCCTTTGGTAGAGTTAGGCATCTATACCTTTGCCCTGTAGATTGTTTGATTTTTATTTTAAGGATTTTTATGTTTTGTTGTTATTGGGTCTAGTGATGTCACTGGTAGACAATGTGTTGCGTCAGTGGTTTGGGCTTAGCATAGCCGAATGCATCTCTGTCATAATCCATGTGGAACTTTATTCCATATATTGTGACGAAATTCGGTTAGATGGAATACATGCCGTTTCATTTCGCTGTAAGGTATTGTCCCTAGATTGGGAGTATAGTAACTCCCGGGATTTAGTCTACAAATGAATTTTTATCCCACCCCACCCTCCTACCAAGCATGCCACTCCCTATCCCAATATGGGATTAGGAATGCGGTTCCATTTAATACAACTTAATGCTACTGGCCATATAGGCCCTTGGCGTTTTGGACCTAGTGTTAACACTCCTAGATTTGAAGGATCTGACGACATAAGAAATCCAATTCCATTTAGATAATCTTGACCCTAAGCAATAGAAGAATTCCCTGTAGTAAAAATGGTATGAAACCATTTAACATATAAACTTAGGCTTTGGATTATAATTACTGAGTTACAGACTAGGCTACTAGTTGTCTTAGGCAGTGTAAGGCCTATATATGCTAAGGGATAGTAGGTTAGATTTAGTTGGAATGGGACTCCCTTCCTTCGATAGATCCCCTTATGACTTATAGACTTCTGTTGTTGCCCATAGGAGGGAGCCATTCACTCTTAGGGACCATTTATAAATCCCTTAGAATGAACTTAGAATGTACTAGCACGCCCCTTAGAATTGCCTTCCCCAAGGGCTTATTGCATTCAGGAACGCGGAATAAAGGAACTACATGTAAGCGATGTATTCGCGGTTTGAATCGACTTCCTAATCCTAGTGGTTACCAATAAATCCAATGCTCTGATCAAGTAGAAGATCGGCATCGACTCGGATTAAGAATTGATACAATAAATCTTCTGTCCTAGCTAAACAGAAAGTCTATGTATCCGGCTCAGACCCACTATACTACTTTTCTTCCGTGTTGGCTCGACCACATACAACCGAACGGGATCATAGTGTCTTTGGGAAATGGCGAGGACTTAAAGCCAGTAGAGAATTCGACATCTTGCCACCAAGTCATACCTGCCCCTGAACTTAACCACAATAGAGATTAGGCTCATCTCTAAGATCATAGGTACCAATGCCATAGAACGCATCATTAGCAAGGAAAACCATGTAGAGAAGTTGTTTCCCAATTTATGTCAAGGATAGGTCTTAAGTTGCACCTCGTTCTGATGTACGGAGCGACGCATAGACTCTTGAACTTTAAGTAAAATCAAGTTTTAAGGGGGGTAGAACGAATTAAGTCCAATCCAGTTAGGTTAGTCAACGCTACCGTTCAATCAGAGTGGCGCAGCGGAAGAGTGGTTAGGCCCTTCCCCACTGGCTCAAGATCGAAACATTTGATTTAGGTTATATGTACGGTTAGGTTATTCAATAGGATTTGAACTTTCCTTAGAAAAAATATTCCTTGCCCTTCGCCAATGTCGGGGACGACATTGTGTTTTAAGGGGAGGTAGATTGTAACACTCCGGATTTTGGCCAATCTGGGATTAGACGGCCTTAGGCAATGGGTTAACTAAAACACCTGAGAAATCGCTCAGAACCCAATTCCATAACCAAAGAAATCACGTAGGATTAATTCCTTTGAAAAATAAGCGTAAGTTAGCTAGCGCGACGCTGGAGTAGCTGGAAAATAGTCCCTGATCACTTTAAATACGTTCTACAAGACCCAAATCGAGTAGAACCAACGACTCTATAATACTCTATAACCTCAGACCAAACTCTGAGCAGGTTTGTTCTCTAGACCACTTTGAATCTTTGTATTGGATCTAGACCGCGCGTCGAAAGTCCGATACCTCTTATCTTAGACCGTTAGAACCACCTAGCTGGACTTGACACTCATTCCAAAAATCAAGTCAAACCGATAATCACAGGCTATTTCATTGAGCCCGGACCGAAGAGAGTGCGAATAGGGACATAGTTGGAATTTCAAATTCAAATCTGGCACACGACTTGACGCGTCAATATTGAGCGTTCTGACCGTCAGAATTCATCCAGATTACACCCTCGGATCAGGAGAAATTTCTATTTTATATCATGAGACTTTCAGCCCTGATCTACGTGCGGTGATCGCTGAACTAAAACTGGCCCGCCACGTGCGATCTGCGAACCCTGCCGGACTGAAAACTTAATACGTGCTAGATCTGGTATGCATGAGCTTAAGTCTGATTGCATTCGACCAGGGGACCACCAGAAAGCATCTTTTGGACCGAAACAGCCCCGAATTGGATATGCACTAAGTAAACTTCGTCCCCGAGCCTATTTCGGGCGTTTTTAAGCTTATAAAAGGGGTTAAAACCCTCACTCCTCTCTCCCATCCGAAATTGCAAAAAGCCCTAGATTGGGAGAGAGAAAAGGTGAGAGTTTGTGAGAGAGAGTGGGAGTGATTTTCCTGCCACCTGCTGCTGCTGCTGCACGTGCTTAGGCGACGCACTCCGATTACTTTTCCGGCGATTCCAACGCACTTCTAGGAAAGAAAAATCCTAAACACTTGCTGATTTGGGGATTTCTTCGATTTAAATAGAATAGTAGCTGATGTACATGTGTATCAGGTTGTCTGATCGCCGTAGACGAAGCGTATACGCTCCGTTCGAATCACTTCACCTATAAGGAAAAAGGTGCGGATTTTAGACGCTTTGATTGACTGTTTCCAAAGCTTTCAATATCGTTTAATAGTAGATTCTTGACGGCAACGCCGTTTGACATGTACAACATGCTGTCCGTTTCCTGTTTCGTAAACCAACGAAGAATATGAGATTTAGGGCATTTTAGTCATTTGTAGGAAGTACTGTTTTCATTCATATTTTGCTGACGTGATTGACATGGCTTCTTATCGCATTAGGATATTAGGAATGCGTGCATAATTAGTTTGGCGAAGAGATTCGCCTAATTGCGCACTTCGGGTCGACATACTATATGTAGACTTAAGTGTGTAGTGTATGTGTTTGTATAAATGCTTGTATTAGTATGTATTGAATTAAATGGTGTTATGAATTAGTTTGAGGTTGATTTCTCAATTAATATGCTGGTGTAAATGGTTTCCTACATGTTAGCCATATGCATGATTTCATAATATGAATGAAATGCATGTGCTTGACAACTCGCTTAAGCTGTATGTTATAACATGTGCTTGATGATTTCATTTTGATTTAGTTTGAGATTGAATTCTCAATTAATATGCTGATGGAAATGATTTCCTATATGTTGGCGATATGCATAAGTGCATTATATGTACGAAAGGCATGTGTTAGATGATTTACTTAAGTTGTACGATATAACATGTGTTAACATGCTCACATGGTTGTGTTTCATTTCCAATACTCTCACATGATCGCTGACATGGATTCATATGAGTTTGAGACTATACGTAGTCCAGGCAGTCGGCAACCGAGTGAATTCGTGGTTAGCTTATCTTGGCCACGAAGGACGCGTCGATGAACGCGAGTCGTGTTGGAGTTGGCGGCAGTGGTTAGGCCACGCGAAGTGTTTTACGCACTTCATGTCGTTCGACTTGCGATGCGATCGTGCTAGTCGAGCCCGTCAAGTAACCCGACTGGCCGTTGTATGTTTACCCTGCATGAGTCATAACTGCTTGAACCTAGGATACTGAACTTACCATTGTAAACCCTGTTAACCATGGTACCTTGATCCATAAAGACTCATGAGACGGACATAGTGGTATGGGACACCGTGGTCGAGCTGTCGACCTACGCTGGGGCCACAAACCTCCCCGTAGTGACCAGTAAGCACCTATACTCGTGAGCAGATTATGGTGGTATGGGACACTATATTCTTGCTGTCGGCCTACATTGATAAGGTGATGGGGGAGCGGAGCAACGAGTGCGTGCAACAGCCCTGGCAGCCCTTTGTAGTGACCGCGAGCGTATTCTGAGTCTACGGGAGGCGACGACCCTTCAGTAGCAGTAGAGTACAGTAGGCCTGTATTGATAAGGTGATGGGGGAGCGGTGTAACAAGTGCGAGCAACAGCCCTGGCAGCCCTTGCAGTGACCTACAAAATATACATCGTATGAGATTACTAGGAGTGACGACCCTAGACAGGATCTGTGTTGGGATTGATACAAGGGAAGTACCTTAGTTTTCCAATCCTGCTGTTTGAATGAACTAATAACAACTCGAAAATCATATCACCATAACATTGCATGTGCTTGGAAGATGTGGAGCACTCTAGGGAGTGTGGCATGCCGCGGTCGTAAGATGTTGCCGTATGAGGGAGATCGTCGGTGAGGGCATACATCACGTCATGTCATATTGCATTAACAACAGTATTAGGATTGTTTGATTTACTGCTTTACTATTATCGCATGATTGATTTGATAACATGTTAATCTCCGCTCTCTTATCCCACTGAGTTGATCACTCACTCTCACGTTATGGGATGGTGTTTCCGGACACCCACCAGTCCCTATTGTGATTGCAGATGATGGCGCGGCCTGCGAGGCGGTGCTGGACTTGATGATGATGAGGAGGATCTCTCCTTCATGCATGATCTGATTGACGGGATTCCAGGGAGGTTGATTAGATACCTTGACACTTGTCATTTTATATTTTGAGAGCACTCATGTATATCCTTTTGGTTTACTTTTGGAGCATACATGTATGTATATGACCTGGTAACATGTTCACACTCTGGAGACATACAACAGTTTATATATGTTATACATACTATCACAGTCTTCCGCTTGCTAATTTAACTGACTCTGGAGTAGGATATGCTGTTCTGGCTTAATCTCACTCATGTTTAATACATTAACACAGACAACATTCAATCATACATATCTATGTTGCATAAATAACATTTTGAAACTTGGGAGTTGGATTTTTACTCGACCCCCCGATTTTCGGGATGTTACAGATATATACCAAGGTAGGCCTCAATGAATGGCCACAGTTACATCAATATGGGCCCTATACACATGTCAAGGTGGGCCCACTTGCACCATAGATCTGACTCATTTTTAGCTTAAGTCAGAAAATGAGTTTACAAAGTAAATGGACGGTTTGGATGCAACACATGCACCAAGGGTGGGATCCACTGAACTATGGATCTAGCTCAATCTTTAGCTCATGCCAAAATGAGCTTTCAAAATTGGATGGACGGTTTGGATGTAGTACATGCATCATGGTGGGTCTCATTGTCTAAACGGTGGATAGTGTGGTAAAACGCATAAATCAAGGGGGGTTCCACCATCCACAACAGTGGACAATGTGTTTAAACACATACACCATGGTGGCTCCCACCGTCCGCCTGGACGATGTGTATAAAACACACATATCATTGTGGGTCCCACGTGGGGCCCACCATAATGTTTATAGGCCATCCAATCCGTTCATAACATCACGCAGGCATGGATGAAGAGTAAAAAAAAATTTTGTATTGATTCAAAACTTCTGTGAACCCAAAATGGGTTTCAATGTTAGACGTTCAATCTCATTGTTTCCTACAGTGTGGGCCACCTGAGCTTTGGATGTGCCTCATTTTTGGAGAGGGCCCACCTCAGAGGGTGGGCCACCTTATGGACAGGTCATATGGTAAATAAACATCAAGGTGGGGCCCACACAGTCAACCGTGGGACCCCTTGGCGTCCGCCCGCTGTTGAGCGCAGGACGCCTGCGCGTCCTCTCTCCTGACGTCCAGAGGCATGAAAATTTTTTTAAAAAAAAACCGAGTGTTTTTGCAGTTTTTCCTAGATAGGGCCCGCATTAGGCGCATCCACTTCAGCCATTGGATTCGTCAGCCCATGACAATTCTATCGAGACCAATATTGGGCCTTTTTCAGTGTGTAAGAAAAACATGGTTAGATTTTAATGGTAATGGTACTGTTTTTAAAACTATGACATATTAGATACTTGGATCATCCTCATTTTTCGGCTCAACGCCTAAAATGAGTTGGAGAAGAGGATAGATGGTTTGGATTAGAAACATACATTAAGGTGGGTCCTATACAAGTGGTCCACCCTAATGGCTTGTAGAACCAAGCCAATATTTGTGTTTTCCTTCCACGTCCAGCGCCCAGACGCTGGACGTTTCTTTTTTTTATTTATTTAGGTGGGTCACCACAAGATGGATGGTGTAAGTACAATACATATAAGATGGGCCCCACTCATAGATGGCTTGGATAAAATACTCACTCCATGGTGGGGTCCATTCAAGTGGACCACACAAACTCATCATCATCACACAAAAAAATATATAAGAGAGGGAGAGAGAGAAAAGAGTGGGACACGCGTGATGGAGGGACCTCGACACTATGGGCCCTCCGTTTCAAGCATCCAATCTACATCAATGGGTCCCATTACATATGGGCCCTCCAAATAAAAGATCAACGGTGGAGATCCCTCTCCATCCAAAATGAACGGTCTATATGACCTCTCATGGAAATGCATGGACGTGCACTCTCTTGCTTGGGATTGTTGTTTGGAAAATGAGGGAGAGAGAGAGGGTTGTAAGGAGATGTGAGAGATAGGTGATGGATGTGAGTGATGAGTGAGGTGATGGCATACTTGACATGAGAGTTGACTTGGTGGTTGCTTGACTTATAGAGAAAGAAAGCATGGGTGCTTTGTACTTGACATGAGAGGTGATTGATGGGATTGATTTGATATGTCGTAGAGATTCTTTTGAGATTTGTGACGCGCGATGTTTTCTCGAAATAAATGTCGGCTCATATCTCTTAGTCAGGGTATCGGATTGGTACATGAGTCGCGGCATTGGAACCACGGCGACTGTGCGGTCGCAATGGTATAAGTCTCGGATTAAGCCGACTCAAATGTATAGGATATGACTTACGGTCATGCGCAACGTCGATTATAGGTCGCGGATTGCCGAAATTCCACGGGAAGAATCGCGGGAGTCGACGGAATAATACGGACTAGGATACGGGTCTTATAGATCTCCCCACCTAATAAAAATTTCATCCTCGAAATTTATACTACCATTGTAACTAACCATAACTCAAAAAGAAAATAAGAAACATAACATCATATATAATCAAGCGCAATACACCATCCAGTCAATCATCGAAAAGATAAGGATAACGCTCTCGAATCTCCGCCTTGCGCTCCCAAGACGCCTCATCCACACTATAATGGCTGCACTACACCTTCACCAAGGAATGATCTTGGTTCTGAGGACTTGCTCCTTCCGATCAAGGATACGAAATGGCTGCTCATTATAAGAAGCGTCCTCACGAACCTCCAGCGGCTGCCAATCAATAACAGGTACGATGTCTGACCCACACTTCCTCAATATAGAGATATGGAAAAAGTTATGGACGCCAGACAACTGCGATGGCATGGCAAGCCGATAAGCCACGGCGCCAATGCGTCTGGTGATCTCAAAAGTTCCTATGAATCTCGGGGCAAGCTTGCCTTCGCTCCAAAACGAACCACACCCTTCATGGGTAAGACCTTGAGATACACATGATCCCCAACTACAAACTCCAAAGGATGACGCTGACGATCAGCAAAACTCTTCTACTGGCTCTGAGCTGTGCGCATCCTCTGCCTGATGATGTCAATAGTCTCTGACGTCTACAGCACAAGCTCGGGACCAAGGAGACGCCGCTCTCCAATCTCGGTCCAACAACTCGGAGATCTGCACGGTCTGCCATATAATGCCTCAAAAGGATCCATGCCAATGGTCGTCTGATAGCTGTTGTTGTACGCGAACTCAGCCAATCACAGGTCCTCGTCCCAACTATCCGAGAAATCAATTGTGCAGGCCCGAAGCATATCCTCAAGGATCTGGTTGACCCTCTCAGTCTGACCATCGGTCTGCGGATGATACGCGGTGCTGAGCTGCAAATCAGTATCCATTGCTCTCTGGAAGCTCTTCCAAAACTGAGACGTGAACCTCGGATCTCGGTCTGAAACAATCGAGACAGGAACACCGTGCAATCTCACGATCTCGTTAACATACATCTTTGCGAGCCGATCCGTATGCCAAGTCTCACAAATCGAAGAAAATGTGCCGACTTCGTCAGACGGTCCACAATAACCCAAATGACGTCATGACCGCGCTGAGTCCTCGGTAAATCCATGATAAAATCGATAGATATATGCTCCCACTTCTACATCAAGACGCTCAGCGGCTGCAATAGACCAGGGGGTCTCTGATGATCGGCCTTGACACGCTGGCAGATGTCATACTCGGCCACAAAACTGGCTATCTGACGCTTCATCCCTGACCAAATATACTGACGCCTCATATGGCGATATATCTTCGTTGAGCCAGGGTGGATAGAGAAACGCGATCGATGTGCCTCGGTCATAAGATCTCGGCGTAATTTAGGAATATCCGGGACACATAATCGGCCTCTAAAGCGAAGTCCACCGTCAAAACCAATCTGTCAATTCGTCTGACTCTCAGATTCTGCCTCTGCTCGGTAATCCTGTAACAACTTGTCTGTCTGCTGAGCCTCGATCACCCTTACGACAAGAGAGGGTTGAATCGACAGGCTCGATAGTTGAACAATGGATGACTGCAGACCAAACTCAAAGTCGTACTCTATTATATCCTCGAGCATCCTCCACTCCTGAATCATCATATGCGCCACCAGGCCTCATGACTGATGGCTGAGGGCATCCGCCACCACGTTCCCCTTGCCCGGGTGGTACTGGAGATCAAAATCGTAGTCTTTCATGAGTTCCATCCAACGCCTCTGCCTCATGTTCAGCTCGGACTGAGAGAACAAATACTTCAAGCTCTTGTAGTCGGAGAAGAGCTCAAACCTCACCCCAAAAAGATAGTGCCTCCACACTTTTAGTGCAAAGATAACTGCTACCAGCTGTAGATCGTGCGTGGGGTAGTTCAGCTCATGGACCTTGAGCTGGCGGGACGCATAAGCCACCGGCTTCCCATGCTGCATCAGGACAACACCTAAGTCAACTCGTGAGGCATCGATAAATAAAACAAATCCATCACTCCCAGAGGAAAAAGTGAGGACAGGAGCGGATGTGAGGCGGTCCTTCAACTCCATTAATGCCTGCTCACAAGCGTCGCTCCAAATGAACTCGGCATCCTTCCGAGTCAACCTGGTCAACGAGGCTGCGATACGAGAGAATCCCTCAATAAAACGTCGGTAGTAGCCCGCCAAACCAAAAAAACTACGGATCTCGGATGCATTCGTGGGTTGGCCCCACTGACGCACGGCATCAATCTTTGAGGGGTCCACTACGACACCCTGCCTCGTCACTACATGGCCGAGGAACTTCACCTCATTCTGCCAGAACTCGCACTTCTCCAGCTTTGCGTAAAGCTGGTGTGCACGGAGGGTCTGTAATGTAATCTCACGATGCCGCTCATGCTCCTCACGGGTCCTCGAATATATAAGAATGTCGTCGATAAACACCACAACAAACTGATCAAGATACGGACGGAAGATCTCGTTCATCAACTACATGAATACCGTCGGCGCATTGGTCAGTCCGAAGGACATGACCTGGAACTCAAAATGACCATAGCGCGTCCTGAAGGCTGTCTTCAGGATATCCTCATCTCGAACCTGAACCTGATGATAACCGGACCGCAAATCTATCTTCGAAAAGAACTGCGTCTCCTGCAGCCGATAAAACAAGTCATCGATCCTCAGGAGCGGGTACTTGTTCTTGATCGTGACCTTGTTGAGCTCGCGGTAATCTATGCAAAGCCTCAACGAGCCATCCTTCTTCTTCACGAAGAGTACCGGCGCTCCCCACGGCGAACTGGTCGGACGAATAAAGTCTAGCTCGCGCAACTCGTCCAACTACTTCTGCAGTTCCCATAACTCCAACAATGTCATACGATACGGGGCCTTCGAAATAGGCACGGTACCAGGTACAAGATTAATATGAAACTCGGTGTGCCTACGAGGTGGTAATCCCGGAATCTCCTGGAACACATCGGGAAAACCACAAACGATAGACAGATGGTCGATACTCAAAGCAGCTGACTCCTCAACGGCACACGATAACAGGTAAGAAAGCTGTCCTCCTCTGGGCTCGACAACAAAATTAAATTCTGGCATGCCGGGTATGTAGAACGTGACTGTCCTCGTAGAATAGTCTAATGTGGTATAATACTCGGCGAGCCAATCCATGCCCAGGATGACATTACACTCGAACATCAGCAAAGCGAAAAGATCATCGGGCAAAAAGATATCCCCAATCAAAACGGGACAAGATGCGCAAAATCGACCCAACACTATTGTCTTCCCTAAGGGCGTCGATACTACTAAACCCTCACGGGCAGACTCCAATGGCAAACCCGTCGATCGGTAGAAATCATCGACGACAAATGAATGCGATGCACCGGAATCAAATAATACACATACAATGCATGCAGAAACAGGAAGAGTACCCTCGACAACCCCTCCTGATGACTGAGGGTCCTGCTGGGTGGCATAAAATCTGCCCTGAGCCTGCTAGGGAGGTGCAGGTCCCCTCTGAGGTCTCTGCTGCTGCTGTGGTCACTGTGGGGGCCTAACCCACTGCCCCTGCTGCGGTGAGGGAGGTACAGGAGGCTGGTGTTGCGGTCGCTACTGCTGTAGCAGCTGTCGCTGAGGTGGATGTGGTGCCCTCGGCTGCTGCTATGGATGGGGACACTCGTGCCTACGATGTCCTGTCCGACCGCATCCAAAGAAAGTACTTATAAACCATCCCGAATGTGGTGCTGGGGGTACTGCTGGTGCTCGAAATGCTGGGCGGGTCGTGCGCTGCTGCTGTGAACGATGCTGCTGGTGGGAACTACTAGAGGGTGCCTTCCTCTTCTGATCTCCCCTCTGATCATGGGCTCTCTGCACAACAGCCCAATTTGTCTCATATATAAGGGCTCTCTCTACTATCTGCTCAAATATCGGAAGCATGTGTCTGATCACACGACTCCGAAGGGGCAGGACATAAGCCGTTCTCAAAACGGCGGGCCTTCCGCCCCTCATCGTCAACAAGATATGTTGTAAACCTCGATAGTGCGACGAACCGAGCCTCATACTGGGACACAGACATGTCCCCCTGGACCAATGTCTCAAACTCCAATGCGCGCTGCTGTCTCACATGCTCGGAAAAGAACTTTCGGTCAAATCAGTCTATAAAGTCCTCTCAGGTCCACTCAAAATTGGCGGCTACTGATCGGGCCACAGATGCCCACCAATACTGAGCCTCACCTTGGAGAAGGAATACAACTATTGAAACTCGCTGCTGGGTCGTACATCTCATGGTGTCGAATATCTTCTCCACCTCGGAGCACCATATCTCTGCAGCAGTAGGGTCTGGCTCACCCCGAAAACGTGGAGAATCGTGCTGTCGGAAGTCCTTGAGAAGAGTGCTCACACGCTCCTGCTCAGCCTTGGCTAATGTAATAGTGGGACGCCTGCTCTGCCCCTGAAGAATAGCAGTCATCGCCTGTAACATCTGCTGCAGCTGAGTAGCACTCACAGGTACGATTGGATCCACACCTGTCTCAGGTAAAGGAGTGGCATCCTCAGGCTCGAAGGCAGGAATATCTAGTGGTGGAGCAGGAGTAGCAGGTGGTAAAGCGGGAGCTGCAGGTGGTGGTGCGGGAGTCGCAGGTGGTGGAGCAGGATTCGCTCAGGTCGCTCTTCTAGCCATAGTGTCCTACAGGAAGGAACAATGGTCTATTAGTCTTGAGAATTCTCGAAGGAATAAACATTAAGGGTCTATGTCGGAAAATCGCTAAGTCATTCAGACTCGGAACTTATTTATAGTAGATATGTGATGTGATCCTCAGGTATTCCCAAGTTATGCTCTGATACCAACTTCTGTCACGCTCCAAATTCAAAAATCAGATTCACATGAATCCCGATCGCCGAATCCGGTGCCGACAGCCTCCGTAGTTTCCCATTCTCGGCTCCTGACAATCATTTGCCAGATTCCGATCCTGAGATCCTATAAGGAGGATTTTCAGAATGAATTTTTTTTTTTTGTAATGGAGCATAACCACAAGCATAACTAAGTCACAAAGCAATAACACCACATATCCACTATATCAAAAACTTTAAGTACAATGCGGAAAGGGAAATACAAGGTGATCAAAAAGCTCCAAAAGGTCCTGATACGTGCTCCTGCCTCAGCATTGCTGCTGTCCAACACTACCTGCACGCAACGGTCGTGCATAAGCTTACAAAAGCATAGAGGGTGGTGTAAGTGTGTGCGCTAGGAAAACGTCAAGTGTACAATATCGGAGTAATGCGGAAGTATACAGTAAGTCCATGAATACAATCAACCATACCAAGGCTATGTAATGCAAGACATGAATGCTATCGGCCATACCAAGGCCATGCGATGCGAAATATGAATGTCATCGACCACACCGATGCAATGCAAGGCCTACATAGCCGAATGTCATATGCGAAATGCAATCCAAGCAAGTCGGTACTCATCAAGTACACATATCAGTATAGTTCCTCTCTGGATATCTCCGGGGTCTAATACACTTCGCAGTGACTGCCACCTCCCTAGCTGCACAGTCAAGCAAGCGGAATAGACCTCACTATCACCTGACCAGTAGTTTGTCAATACCTACCCGGTTCGTTGATAGCGGACTTATTTACGAGCTGGTCAAACTCAGCCTCCAATCGACCACGACACAATGGGAGACGCGGCCTACTGGTATTCGACACTCGGGCGCTCGTGTATCCACTCGGTGTAGACGTTGGAGCATCTCCTGGTACCAATAAGGTTTTGGGACTTTCACCCAAGGACATCCTAAGTGCCCACAGTGATAAAACCAAGTATTTTCGGTATCTGAAACGGTCATCCAGGATGTACCTGTGGAGCCATGACCCCGATGTTGCTAGGGCGTGCAGTGATCAAGTCACACATGCAAGATGCATGAATCACATGTCAAATCATGCAGAAATTCAGCGCGTACTGCGTGATCATGTAGGGCACTCTATCTTATAACGAGTTCCTGTAAATGGTCTGCCCAATGGCGTATGCTATGATCAGTTACTACTCATATCAAGCATACATATGAAGCGTATGAACATGAGTTATGGGATTATACTAAGCATGTTATAAAGCGATGAATATTAACGAGTATGGGCCTATCAATGGGCCCTAAGGAGAGTTACAATGCGGATATTTAACTAACATTATACTCACAATGTGGACGTCAAACCATCATTGCTCCTAAGGCACGGCCCACCATATATATCATTACATGAACCATGGGAAAACGCACATTGCAATGGACCCTAAGGACATCCCGTTGGGCCTCGATCCATGGGTCTTAGATACATCAAATCGGCCGTATCACATGGGCCTTATATTTATCAAATGGGCTGCATTAATGGGCCTCACCAATGAGCCTTATGTACATTGTAATGGTCCATGACCCATGGGCCTTGAAATACATCAAAGTGGGCTTCACAACTTGGGCCTTATATGCATCAAATGGGCTTCATCTTATAGCCTTATCAAATGGGCCTGATCCCATGGGCCTTATATATACCAAATGGGCTTAATCCCATAGGCCTTATACATGTCAAATGGGCTTAATCCCATGGGCCTTAGATGTATACCAAGGTAGGCCTCAATGAATGGCCACAGTTACATCAATATGGGCCCTATACACATGTCAAGGTGGGCCCACTTGCACCATAGATCTGACTCATTTTTAGTTCAAGCCAGAAAATGAGTTTACAAAGTAAATAGATGGTTTGGATGCAACACATGCACCAAGGGTGGGATCCACTGAACTATGGATCTAGCTCAATCTTTAGCTCATGCCAAAATGAGCTTTCAAAATTGGATGGACGGTTTGGATGCAGTACATGCATCATGGTGGGTTCCACTGTCCAAAGGATGGACAGCGTGGTAAAACACATAAATCAAGGGGGGTTCCACCATCCACAACAGTGGACAATGTGTTTAAACACATACACCATGGTGGCTCCCACCGTCCGCCTGGACGATGTGTATAAAACACACATATCATTGTGGGTCCCACCATAATGTTTATAGGCCATCCAATCCGTTCATAACGTCACGCAGGCATGGATGAAGAGTAAAAACAAATTTCGTATTGATTCAAAACTTCTGTGAACCCAAATGGGTTTCAATGTTAGATGTTCAATCTCACTGTTTCCTACAGTGTGGGCCACCTGAGCTTTGGATGTGCCTCATTTTTGGAGAGGGCCCACCTCAGAGGGTGGGCCACCTTATGGACAGGTCAGATGGTAAATAAACATCAAGTTAGGGCCCACGCGGTTAGCCGTGGGACCCCCTGGCGTCCGCCCGCTGTTGAGCGCAGGACGCCTGCGCGTCCTCTCTCTCCTGACGTCCAGAGGCAGCAGCCTCTGCTGCTTGAAATTTTTTTTAAAAAAAAAAACCGAGTGTTTTTGCAGTTTTTCCTAGATAGGGCTTGCATTTGGCACATCCACTCCAGCTATTGGATTCCTTAGCCCATGACAATTCTATCGAGACCAATATTGAGCCTTTTTCAGCGTGTAAAAAAACTTGGTTAGATTTCAATGGTAATGGTACTGTTTTTAAAACTATGGCCCGCTAGATACTCGGATCATCCTCATTTTTCGGCTCAATGTCTAAAATGAGTTGGAGAAGAGGATGAATGGTTTGGATTAGAAACATACATCAAGGTGGCTCCTATACAAGTGTTCCACCCCAATGGCTTGTAGAACCAAGACAATATTTGTGTTTTCCTTCCACGTCTAGCATCCAGACGCTGGACGTTTCTTTTTTTTTTTTTTTTTTAGATGGGCTATTCACTCCCCAAGTGCAGGGTTGTGATGTAGTAATAACTCGATAAGACCGAGGTCGAATCCCAAAGGACTGAAACCTGTACGTACTCTAAAACTAAGTAGAATTAGAACTAGATTAAGATGAATTCTAAATCAAATCAATTTAAGGAATAATGATGAAAGTATTAATCTAAAATTTATAGAAATCAGAGGAAAGGAAATTAGGGATTCAGAGGATCCACTTGTAGAGCTCAGGGAAATCTTATGCCAGTTTCAAGAATCATGGAATTTAACTGAACTTACTTTGATCTAATTTTAAAGAGATGAAAGGTATATGAATTAAAATGGATCCCATCACCAAACCATGTCCAGGAGACTATGGAAAATAACATAATTAAACTAATTACCAACCAATCACATGTATGAAGGTTAGGAAGGGTACCGTCATCCGACCATGCCCAGGAGACGATGGTGAACAATAGGGCTTCCTGACGTCATAAATATTAAAAGAAAAAGAAAATACTCAAAGCCATTGCAGACCCATTGTAATTTCAGTCACAATAGACCATTAAAGACTAGAAACATTCCATTGATTAAACTAGCATCAATATTAATTCAGTCTAAACAAAGCACAAGCAAAAAGTTCCCATCACGCTACAAGCTTCACCTCTTAGCCCTAACTAAGAGGTTTATCCGCACATGAGTGGGCTAACTCCCTTGAACAAAACAAAATAAAATAAAATAAAGAAAAATAACTCTTCTTTCTTTCCGTCTCCCTGCTCTACGCCCAACAAAAGATCTGATCTCCTCCCCCTCTCTTTGTTCTCTCTCCTCCTTTTATAACCATCCCAGGTCGGTGGCTGAAGAGGTGGACAACTGTTTGCACAGCTGCAGCGTGCGTAGCTTTTACGCACCCAGTAAATGCCACCGCAAGAGACTTGCGCTGAGTTGATGGTGGGGGTCATTATTGTAATTCCTTGAGACATCCACCCCGTCCAACAGCTTCTCCTTGAAAAACCAATCGGGAATGACGGTTTTGGATTGATTCTAGTGTGGCCCACATAATCTGTAAAGCCACCGTCTATCTTCCGTTTTAAAGGCTGGATGTCGCTTTTTGTGATGTTTTGGAGTTCTACCACCTAGGCAGTATTAAGAAGCTCCCTAGGGAGCTAATGGATGGTCCGGATTGTCCCTATGGACAGTGTGCGGGGCCCACAGCGATCACTCGCGGCCTTTGTTGTGAAACAGGGCCAACGCACGTTGCCGTCGCTGAATGTACGGTGGCCTACTGATTGGTGTCAGAAATTAAATCCACACCGTCCATTGGATTACCCTCGAAATTTCGGTCAGAAATGACTGCTTTTGGATTACTTTTGATATGGTCCACATGATTTCCTACTCTACCGTCAGTCCTGCATTTGAACGGCTAGGATCTCATTCTCTTTATTTGTTCAAATTCCATCACCTAGGTCTTAGTAAGCCGGGTCGTGGGAATCGGATGAATGGTTTGGATTGTCCATTTGAACAAAGGGTGGGGCCCACAACTGCGAACCGGCCCAGCTCTTTTCGGACGCTGTTCAAAAATAGATACTTCTGTTTTTGTTGCTGGAGACGTCGGTCAAACCGACTTTGAAGGATGCATGCGGTCCGGTGTGGCGCGGCTACACATGTGCTCAATGCACATGCCATACAAACGGGCCCCATCATGAAGTTTTTTCAGAAATCCAATCCGTTCATCCTGTTTATCATATTATTTAACCCATCGAGGCCAATTTTGAAGCATATCCAGATTGTATGTGGGCCCCAAATCATGATTTCAGGGACTGATCTGTCCATTGGGCCACTTCTGTAGGGATCGAACGGCTGAAATTTGACGTGTACAGTTAATTTATGGCCCTCAGACCATGTATAAATTTTTGAGCCGAACTGATGGTGGGAACCCCGTGATCTTGTGTTCCAGATCAATTTCGGGCCATTTGAACTTCAGTTTCTCGATTTTCTCGGGTCTCTGACGTGTAAAAACCATCGATCCTAGCCCCCTATAGTCTGTCCCATGCTTTGGTAAGTCTGGAGCATTAAATCCCAGCTTTTAGCATCCTATTTCATTCCATGCTCATAAATACACTCTATACACCATCACATGATTAAAACGGCCATTAGACGGTACCATGTTCGTAAATCCAGGCAATTAATGGGGTCTGATATGCAATATTTGACCTTCAACAGCCACCACAGGATGGATGGTATAAGTACAATACATATAAGATGGGCCCCACTCATGGACGGCTTATATAAATTACTCACTCCATGGTGGGGTCCATTCAAGTGGACTACACAAACTCATCATCATCATACAAAAAAATATAAAAGAGAGGGAGAGAGAGAAAAGAGTGGAACACGCGTGATGGAGGGACCCCGACACTATGGGCCCTTCGTTTCAAGCATCCAATGTACATCAATGGGTCCCATTGCATATGAGCCCTCCAAATAAAAGATCAACGGTGGAGATCCCTCTCCATCCAAAATGAACGGTCTATATGACCTCTTTAATGCAAGGAAAGTAAACATCATGATGGGGTCCATAGAGAATGGCCCCATCATGGAATGATATTGATGATCGAGATGGGCCATCGGCGACATCTTAGGGTCCCAAGTGAGATCAAAACCATTGATCGGTTGACCTCACTTGTCCCATCTTAAAAACATGAAAAATTAAGCTATGGAAGCACCCACCACTTGATCTTCTTGGTCCATTGGGATGCCGGTCTCCTTATGCTTCACTTTGATGGTGGATGATGAGATTTGGATGGCTAGGATGGGAGATCTTGGGAAGGGAAAGTGGGCCACACAAAGTTATTTTTCTCTCATGGAAATGCATAGACGTGCACTCTCTTGCTTGGGATTGTTGTTTGGAAAATGAGGGAGAGAGAGAGAGGGTTGTAAGGAGATGTGAGAGATGGGTGATGGATGTGAGTGATGGGTGAGGTGATGGTGTACTTGACATGAGAGTTTACTTGGTGGTTACTTGACTTATGAAGAAAGAAAGCATGAGTGCTTTGTACTTGACATGAGAGGTGATTGATGGGATTGATTTGACATGTCGTAGAGATTCTCTAGGGATTTACAACGCGCGATGTTTTCTCGAAATAAACGTCGGCTCACATCTCTTAATCATGGTATCGGATTGGTACATGAGTCGCGACATTGGAACCGCGGCGACTGTGCAGTCGCAATGGTACAAGTTTCGGATTAAGCCGAATCAAATGTATACGATACGACTTACGGTCATGCACAACGTCGATTACAGGTCGCGGATTGCTGGAATTTGACGGGAAGAATCGCGGGAGTCGACGGAATAGTATAAACTAGGATACAGGTCTTACACGGACTACTGACAATAAAGATGAAAAAGCACCGCTCTATACCAGCATGGGACCATAATAAATATAGCAACCTCATCGTTCATGTAAGTATTATGTTTTGTTGTAGTCCCACAAATGATGCACGCCACGTGGTATCTTTTCATTAGTGCATCCAGCGTACTCTCCTGGTTCATCGTACTGATCATTCACATATAATAGTAGGGCACCTCCTCGATGATCCATATGGACATGTCAGGCTGGTTGAATGATCCTAGGCCGTCCAATCAATAACCTTTCTTTTTTTCTTTTTTTTTTTATAAATGATCAAAGTTTCTTGAGCAAAGAAGCGTATCAGCGGTCAGGATCATTAGACATTCGACTGTACATCCAAAAGCGAGCCGTTCAGTTGACAGAACGGACAATTATCTGTGATCAAATTGGACGGTGGAGATTGTTATATTACTTAATTCGCGTCGCGCATGCGCCCATACAAGTCATTAGGTGGAGCATCATATGAAAACTTGGAACTTGTGTGCATGATCAAAACCGTCCATCATCTGGGAGACTGGGACTGGCCACGCAGATGCTCATTTTCTTAATTCCTACTTTTCAAAACAAATCAAGTGCTTGAAAATAACATCAAATGTTTAATCATCGAATCCGGAAGTTTTTCGAGACTGAATCCATCATGGAACCCATAATTTCAACGGTCCAGATCCTTGGAAAAATGCCCTCACTTGTACAAATAAATGCATTAGACCTTTTCATCTCTCTTTACACAGTAAGGAAAAGGCATGTGCGAAGAGAATTTGTAAACGGTGTATCCCGTTGGAACGTGGAGGGAACAATACCTGAGCTAGGAGGGGCCCACCTTTGGTTGAGTATGCGTATCATCCACTTCGTTCATCAAAGGAAACAATTGAAATGCAACGCTCGCCGTAAAGTTTTCCTGGGGTCCACTATGGTTTTCTATCCCACTTAACCCTTTCATCAGGTAAAAATCATCTGGATGAAGCAATTATTTAAAAAATCAGATTAATTCAAAACCCAAACTGGTCGGATGATATAGAGCAGGTCGCGGACAGTTTCATGGACAAGATACATCAAAAGAAGCCCCAGTTGATGACAGAAGTAAAATCAACACCATCCTTTTTGTTTCTTGTGGGGTGGGCAACAAATGGTTGGTTCAGATTACATAAATATCAATGTGAGCTTGTAAAATCAGTATCATCCTTTTTGATTCAGGCAATAAATGTACAGTTACAGTGAGTATAAGTTGGAATTACATAAATACTAGTGGTGAGCTGGTAAAATCAATACCATCCATGTTGTTTCTTGGCCAGCGGGCAACAAATGGTCAGTTACAGTGAGTGTAAGTTACGAGTTACATAGACATAGGAGGTGAACTAGTAAAATCAACTGCATTCTTTTTGTTTCCTGGTGTGTGGGTACTAAATGTATAGCTACTGTGAGTGTAAGTTAGAATTACATAATTATTAGAGGTGAGCTGGTAAAATCAGCACCATCCATTTTGTTTCTTGGCAAGCGGGCAACAAATGCATAGTTAGAATGAGTGTAAGTTAGAATTATATAAATATTAGAGGTAAGCTAGTAAAATCAACACCATCCCTTTTGTTTCTTGGCAAGTGGGTAACAAATGCACGGTTAATAACAAATGCACGGTTACAATGAGTTTAAGTTAGAATTGCATGAATACTCTTCTTTTTAGATAGAATTGGGTATTGGATCCTTTTAGTCGATGCAATCAACACCACTCTTTTTGTTTCTCGGTAAAATCAGCAGCATCCTTTTTATTTCTTGGAGAGTGGGCAACAAGTGGACGGTTAGATTGTGTTAAGTTAAAGTTACATAAATGCCCTTACTTTTAGATAGAACCGAATCTTGCATCCTCTTAGTCAATGCAAATCGCAATCAACACCAACTTTTTTTCATTTCTTGACGAGTGGGCAACAATTGTATAATTATAGTGAGTGTAAAGTTAGAATTACATAAATATTAGAGGTGAGCTGGTTAAATCAGCACCATCATTTTTGTTTCTTGGCGAGTGGGCAGCAAATGGACGGTCACAATGATTGCAAGTTAGAATTATATAAATACCCTTCTTTTTTAGATCGAATCGAATCCTGTATACTTGTAGTCAATGCAATGAGTGTTCAGGCATTTTTAGTCATGCATGATGCACTTTGGACGCCATTGGATGGTCCTACTAAGGCAGAACATGATGTATATTTTTTATCCAGGCAGATCATCTATTTCGAATATTCATTTTAAGCCTAAAAATATGTCATCACAAGAAAAAGTGGGTATTAAACTCTTCCAGTTGAAAACTTCCTAAGCCCCCACCCTCATGTATATTTTCCATCAACTTGTTGATAATTAATATCATGTATACCTAGATGAAGATGAAGGGAAAATATAAATATTAGCTTGATCCAAAATTTCTCAGAGACCATTGATAAAGTTTTCTGCTGTCTTCAAAAAGTTTTCTGGCAGACCATGAAAGATAATCTTAGGAAATATGACCATGGGAGGGAAAATTAGAAAAAGAATTTCTTATCATTGAAACCTTATCTAGATGCACCTTGATGTTTATATGCCATCTAAATTGTTTGTAAGGTCATTCTCACCTGGATGAAATGAAAAACCCTAAAAACTTAACTTTATATGAAATTTTGTGATCATACTAATATTTCATGAGTCCAGTTCCTTTGCTATTAGGTCAACAGAGAATTCCTGATACCCTAATCCTCATTGGTCCACATCATCACTCACTCAAAAATTAAAAAGAATAAAAAACAGCTTCGGACACCAAACCATTAGGGTAATAGGAATCCTCTATTAACCTGAGGATCCCAACTCATATTTCATATGGTTATCACTAAATCTCCACAATTTTTTCTCATGCAACCCACTTGAATTTTGGATTCACTTCATTTTTAATTGCACGTCAATAATCTCTTAAAATACATGGACCGATTTCTCACAAACATCACAGTGGACCCACTTAACATCATAAAACAGGAACTTTCTGGGAAGGAATACGCTAAGGTGGGCCCCACATGGTTAGGGTAACATCAACTGAGGTAACAGCTAATCCGCTCCCCTAACTAGAGACTGTCGGTCCTATTAGGGCTTGTTTGGACAGGCACACTAGATGGGATTAGAAGGGATTAGGTGGGATTGGAAGATAGATCCTGAGATTGGCAAGGCATGTCCAAACAGACATGGGATCGTGATCTTGGGATATAGGAATCCCATGAATCTTAAGACAATCCACTGACATCACCATCATTACCTTAAATCCCATCTAATCCATCCTAATCCCTTAAAATTGCCTAGACATGTTTGATTAGAGGGATTAAAAGGGATTAGAAGGTTTAATTCCTGATTTGGCCGGGTGTGCCCTAACATACCGGGTATAGCAATCCCGGGATATAGCGATCCCATGGATCTTAAAGACAATCCACTGGCATCACCATCATTGCCTTGAAATCCTCGTAATCCATTCAAATGCCATCTAATCCCATCCAACGTGCCTGTCCAAACAGGCCCTCAGGGAATTTGTAAGGCCCACCTTCATTTGTATTTTTTATCATGTCGTCCATCTATTTTAACAAATCATCTTATGTCATGACCTCAAAAGGTATGCTGATTGAGTACTAAAGTGGACCACACCACAGGAGCAGTATGAATTAAAAATTCCATCGTTGAAAACTTATTAAACCCACCGTATGGTTATTTGCCATCTAATAAAAGCTCCAGAAACTTCTGCGCCCTTGGAACTTTTGAACGGTAAGCTTTCAATCCCCATGTGGTGTGGTCCACTTGAACCTTCAATATGCATTATTTTTTAAAATTATATCCTAAAATATCCTTCGAAATAAACAGACGGCGTGGATAAAACATATATAACACGGTTGGCACTACAGAACCACTAATATGACCGTCCGTCTCTAGCTAGGGCTGGCGGAGGGTAATACCCAATCCGCGCCCATAGAATCTTCTGCAAGGGCGCGAGGGCAGTGGTCAGGAAAAACAATCTTGTAAATTCCCCCTCTTCCTTTCTCTATATAAACATAGCCCATCTCCCTTCTTTCAAGCAGGGAAACGGTAAGAATCCGGCTTGCAGAGGCAGGGCTACAAGCTCTGAAGGGAGGGGGAAACACCAATCTCAAAACCCACATCCCAATCGTAATTTCTGGCAGAATACAGGCCAGAATCACCGGTGGGAGGCGGCCCATGTGAAGAATTCAGGCCGGGGGTCGGTCGTTCCGTGATCCAGCCACGCCCCACTCGGCAGCACCTAGATGGGATGGTGGCGATGGCGGCAGAAGCTCTGATGGCCGGGAAGGCGGCGGGAGAGGTGGGGCTACTAATCGGCCCGCCGACCGAGTTCGGAGCCAGCTGTACTCGGTGAGCATTTCTTCTTCTATTGTGTTCCTTACCCTGTAACTTTTCTTTTCGTTTCTTATAATCTTGGATAGGAGGAATCGGATTTCATGGTGTGACACACACCACCATGATGTGTGCTATATCCACACCGTTCATCCATTTTTCGAGATCATTTTAGTGCATAGATACAAAAATGAGGCAGATCCAAAGCTCAAGTGAAACACACCACATAAACTAATGGGAATATGAGAAAATGACCCCCGCCTCTGCTTTCTGTGGTGTAGTATACAAAGCTTTGGATCTGCCTAATTTTTAATCCATGCTCTAAAATGATCTCATAAAATGGATGGACGGTGGGGATATGACATATACATCATGGTAGGTAGGACCCACAACTTGATGACGTCAATACACCACCGAGGCCGGTGGTTTGTGGCCCACCACACGACTTCCCGACTGGGACTAGTTGGGTTGGTCTGGGCTTAACCAGAGCTTGACTCAGTTGACTCGGTTAACTGCAACTCATCTTGAGCATCTCCTGTCCTGAAATCCAGCTAACCTAAACATTGATCTTGAGTATGATTTTTATCTATCTTGATTATAGTTTTTACCTATGCAGCCATGATGGGAGCCTTGGGACCAGCAAGCTGATCCACTATGAGTCCTTTTTCAACGAGGGACGGCTTGTATGCGAAACGGATATCTCTGGTCCCACCATTACCCTGTGCTTATCTCATGGCGAATGGGGCCGGCATACTCCCATATCTGCTTGCCACCTTTGTTGGCATCATGATCTTCTTGATCTCAAGAATCGTATGAATTTTGGTTGATAACCTAAGTCTGGTATATTGTTTATCAGACCATGTTTGGATGGACCATGCCCCAAAAAATGTCTGGCTTTGTCTTCTTCATCTCGATCTCAAGAATCGTATGAATTTCGGTTGATAATCGCTAGCCTGGTATATTGTGTATTGGACCATTTCTGTATGTACCGTGTCCCAAAACAATTTCAGTCTGTCATCTTCACCTCGATCTTGATCTCAAGAATCGTATGAATTTCGGTTGATAACCGTTAGTCGAGTATGTTGTCTATCAGACCATGTCTAGATGGACCATGCCCCAAAAAATGTCCATCTATGTCTTCTTCATCTCGATCTCAAGAATCGTATGAATTTCGGTTGATAATCGCTAGTCTGGTATGGACAATGCTCCAAAGAAATTTCAGTCTGTCATCTTCACCTTGATCTTGATCTCAAGAATTGTATGAATTTCGGTTGATAACCATGGGTTTTGTGTAAGTTCTACTGACTATGTCCAGATGGATTATGCCCCAAAAAATGTAGGCTGTTCAGAGGGACCATACCCCAAAAAAATGTCAGTCTGTCATCTTCACCTCTATCTTGATCTCAAGAATAGTATGAATTTCGGTTGATAACAGTTGGTTTTGTGTAAGTTCTACGGACATAGTCCAAATGGATCATGCCCCAAAAAACGTAGACTTCTGGACTATGTCTGGATGGATCATGCCCCAAAAAATGTAGACTGTTTGGATGGACCATGACCCAAAAAATGTGTCTGCATCATTTTTCATCTTGCGTACAAGATGATAAATCCAACTATGCTGGACCATGTCTCAAAACATGTCCATCTACATCATGTTCGACTTGATCTCAAGAATTGTATGAATATCAGTTGATTACTGTTGGTTTTGTATAGAATCTATCAAACTATGTTTGGATTGGCCATGTAAAAAAAAAAACAAAAAAGTTTCATCTTCATCATCTTTGTGATATGAAGAATTATATGAATTTCAGTTAATAATCATTGGTTTTGTATATTCTTAATCAGACTATGTCCAGTTTGACCATGTCCATCTATGCCATCTTCATATCTATCTCAAGAATAGTATATATGTATTTCGGTTGACTACCATTGATATTGTATGCGTTCAATCGGAGTATGTCTGGATTGACCACATCCCAAAAAATATCTGTTTGGATGATCCCAGCTACCAGTCTTGGACTCTCTCTCTCTCTCTCTCTCTCTCTCTCTCTCTCTCTCTCTCCCCTATGGATTTCTTTCTGCACAGCTAGTTTACTTTTGAGTTGGAGTACTTTCGAGTTGGTGTGTTTTAGAAGCGTTGTTTTAGCAGTTATGGGAGTGTTGGTCTTGGAACAACATGTGTATATGGTTTTGTTTCATGTAATCTTATTGGATTCATGTCCACTATGGTTTGTTGTTTGGGTTTGAAAAGTGTTAATCTCCTAATAAATTGTACTTGTGTGGAATATTTTCTTGTAAATAATCAAGGAGGGTTGTTATGACCACATTTAGTTGATGTTGTGGAAGGCGTAGCTGATTCTTGTATAAAAGATGGTTTAATATTAATCATAGCGTTCTCTCTCTCTCTCTCTCTCAAAACTCGGTGTGCCGATAACTGCTTGCCATCAGTTGGGCTCCTTTGAGCTTTCAGTGTAGGCACATGAGATCCAGGCCAATCATCAGTTAAGGCTCGCTATCAACATAACTGAGCCAAAAATTTGGCCAGTTTGGACATCAGGTGAAGCCAGACTTGTATGAGGAAAATGGATGGTTAGACAAAAAGGAACAGATGGTCCATACTCAAAAAACACATGTGGCCTACCTAATGAGTGGCCCAGCTTGAACTTTGGGGCATGTCATGTTCATGGTGGGCACCACCTGATGAATTGTCTAGATCTTGCACATATGATGTACAGTGGATTGCAAACACTTTCATGGCAAAGGACTGGATAAGGCCTGATTGGAGGCGGAAATGATTTGGACCGCCGGGGCTTTAAATCAGTTGGATTTTGCACAGGTAAACCTTAAAACAGTTGTATTTTGCAAAGGCAAACCGAGATGAGTTTTCTGACATATTATATATGATTTTGGGATAGGAGAACCTACTTAAGCCAACCAACCTGGCCAAACGGGTTTGTCCATGCCAGATTTGTGAGGTTCCATCCGATGGATGGTCAAAAGTGTCATTTAGTTTTTTATTTTTTTGTTTAATCATAAATAGTAAGTTTTAGTTGGAATATAACTTTTGATACTTTGGGTGGTTGAAGTTGTGCCTAACATAAAAAGGGCTCAAAAAATTAGGAGAACAATGTGGTTGGTCCAAATTGATTTGATCGAAAGTAACTTTAATCCCATTGAAGAAGAGCTCTTCAATGGTTGTCGATCTCATTGACAGAAGCATGTGGTTTTGCTGAATTGTGGGAATTGTTTCCTATTCCTGGTGCAACACTATATGTGTGTATAATTGCGGGATTAGGACAATCCTAAGCTATTATAAAGAAGGCTCAATGTTTTTGGGAGCTTAGGAAGGTGAAAATGAGGGCTTTTGAATTATTGTAAGTGATTCATCTATTATACTTTTGCTTTTATAGTGATTCGCTGTCACTTTGTGCCATGGTTTTTCTCATAAGAGGTTTTTTTTTTTTTTTTTTTTTTTTTTTTTTTTTTGCGTAAAATGTGTGTGCTTTATGTTTGCTTGGTTTACATTTAATTAAATCACATGAGATTCGAATTCAGAGTTTTCTTCCACGAATTCCCAACAAATGCTATCACAACGTACATTGGGATTCGAGTTTAGACTGACATCATGATGATTATTGGGAAAAACAACTTCAAACCATGGAAGGTGAAGATGATAAGCCTTCTAGCTCATAAAGTATTACAGCATGAACTCCTTGGTGTTGAGAAGTGTCCAGCATCTATAAGCAATGAAGAATGGGAAGACTTAAATGATTGAGCAAAAACATTAGTCTAGCTATGTTTGGCGGACGATGTCCTTTACAATGTCTTGGATCAAAAGAACATTGTGTGACTTTGAAAGAAGTTGAATAACTTGTGCACAATAAAATCATTATTGAATCGTCTGCATCTAAAGAAGTAATTCTTATTGTGTAGTCCACCTAAAATTTATGATGCACCTTGAACATAAGCCAAAGTACCTAACCTAGGGCGGTGTTTGGAGCATGGGCTTAGATGGGTTTAAGTGGGATGGAATTACCAAAATGTAATGATTACACTATGTAGGGATTGTCATCTAATCCCATGGCTTGGAGGCCATCCCACTTCATGTTTGGGAAACGGATTGGCTATTCATCTTACCACTACTAGTCGGTGCTCTGTGAGCCCCACCATGATATATGTGTTTCATCCATGCCGTCCACCCATTCTTCCATGTCATTTTATGGTACGAGCCCAAAAATGAGTTTGATCCAAATCTCAAGTGGACCACACAGTTGGCCCTATGAGGTTTTTGTTGGTGTAATTCAGTAGCTACTATTTTCCCATGGTGTGGTCCACCTTAAATTTATGTCTACCTAAGTTTTTGGATCAAGCTCTAAAATTATATTTCAAAATGGATGGACGGCATGGATAAAACACATACATGGTGGTAGGGTCCACATGGCACCGACCACTAGCCACACAAAACTCAAAGTAGGATTGTAAAAACCCTTGCTCGGGCGATGATTCCAAGAAGGGGCTTCACAACCCATACCTTATGTGAGTCCCAAACAAGACATTGTTGCGCAGCATGCCAACAATGCTAGTGAACCGAGATTTAATCTCCAGTCCCACCCACAAACGATAAACAGAAAGAAATATAATCTAGAAGAAGAATCAAAGCATTCTCAATAAACCACAAAACAAAATATATGTGGAAAAACCTTAAAAAGGGTAAAAAAAACCATGAGTGTAAACTTCCACTATGAAAAAATGAGATTACAATTAATATAATAACCTTCACGATGCTCCATGCACAGAGAAAACCTTTAGCCTTGCTTAGAAAACCCTTTTTATACCTTAGAGTAATCATAGGACTCATATTTATAGTATAGGAAACTTTCATTCCGCATTCTTGCGAAACCGTCTCAAATTTACGCAGTTGGTATCAAATCCACAAATGAATCTGCGTAACCTCGATTGGTCGAGCGGACCACTCGACAAGCCGAGCACCCCACTCGACTAGTCAAGTACCTCTGACCCAAAAAAGTATCGCTCGCTGGACTTTGAGTCAAGTGAACCCTCAATTGGTCAAGCACGTTACTCGATCGGTCGAGCAGCCCACTCGACTAGTCAAGTAATGCTCAGGTATGATAGCTCAACGCCTCAACAATCTCCCACTTGGAGAGACATTACCATAATCTTTCATCTTCTATATCCGGAGTGCACCACCTTCCTGTCTTCAAGCTTAAAGATCAATCAAAGCTGAACAGAGCTTCAACTTCTCACATGTGACCGCCTTGGTCAGCATATTCGCAGGATTCTCACTTATATGGATCTTCTCCAGAGCAATCAATTCATCTTCCACTAACGAATGTATGAAGTGATATCTAATGTCAATATGCTTGGTCCTTAAATAAAAGGTTGAATTCTTCGTCAAATGTATTGCACTCTGACTGTCACTATAAAGCTTATAATCTGTTTGCTTCTTTTCCAACTCTTCCATGAAACCTTGCATCCACACCATCTCCTTACACGCTTTTGTAGCTGTAACATATTCTGTTTCCATTGCACTAATAGATACTATCTTCTATAATTATAAGACGCAACTGACTACAATACTACTCAGAATAAAGACATAACATGTAGTACTTCTTCTGTTGTCGATATTTCCTGTCAAATTTGAATCTACGTAGCCTTGTAGCTTGATTTTCGTTCCTCCATAACACACCCCTACATCCACAGTACCTACCAAGTATCTGAGGATTCACTTTACAGCTTCCCATGAACTTGCTAACAACTCTCACTGCTTGAGCAATGTCTGGCCTGGTGCTCACTATAGCATACATGAGACTCCCAATAGCTGATGCGTATGGGACTTTAGCCATGTAGTCTCATTCATCTTGCGTCTTTGTACCTTACTCCTTAGAAAGCTTGAAGTGGTTGGTTAATGGAGTGCTAACTGGATTAACACCTCTCATACTGAATCAATCAAGTACCTTGGCTATGTACTCTGCCTGTGACAAAACTAGTTTTCTATTTTCCTTGTCACACTTTATCCTTATGCTTAGGATTTATTTTACAGCTCCTAAATCTTTCATGAAAAATTCTCTAAACAGTTTCTTTTTAAAATCTGAGATGTCCTTCATGCTTGATCATGCCATAAGCATATCATCAATGTATAGAAGAATGATGATGTACGACGTATCAAACTTCTTCAAATAATAACAGTGGTCTGCATGACATCTCCTAAAACCGTTTCCTTACATGAAACTATCGAACTTTTTGTACCACTGCCTCGGGGCTTGCTTCAGGCTGTATAGACTCTTCTTCAGTCTACATATCTTGTGCTCATTTCCTGGTGCCACGTATCTTGTTAGCCAATACATATATATCTCTTCTTCAAGGTCCCCATGAAGAAAGACTATCTTAACATCTAGCTGCTCTAGATGTAAGTCCTCTGTAGCCACTATACTCAAGACCATACAAATTGTAGACATTTTCACCATTGGTGAAATATTTCAGTGAAGTTGATACTTGCCTTTTGTTGGAACCCTTTCACAACCAATCTGGCCTTATACCATTTCGAACCATCATGCTCCTCCTTCAATCTGTAAACTTACTTGTTATGAAGAGCTTTCTTATCCTTAGGTAGAGTGACTAGCTCCCATGTACGATTAGACTCAAGAGAGTCCATCTCATCATCCGTATCCTGCTCCCACTTAACCCGTGTATCTGACTGTAATGCCTCTTCAAAACACTCTGGTTCACCATTATCTGTCAGCAGTAGATAAAGTAAGGAGGGTGAGTATCAAACCGTGGGTCTCCTCTCCTGAGTAGACATCCTCATAACCGGTGTCTGCAGCTCTGCCTCATAATACTCCTGTGCATGATCATCCTATAGTGCTATAATACCCGTGTCCGGTAACTCTTCTGACTCTACAAATTCTTTCTCCTCGGCCTTATTTTGCTGCACATTATTCGTATGCATTACTTTTCCATTGAAGACTATGTCTTTACTTTTGATGATTTTTCGATTCTCTGTACCCTAAAACCTATAGCCAAAATCATGTTGCCTATAGCCTATAAACATGCACTTCCTAGACTTCGCATTCAGCTTGTTTCTGTGCTTTGCATCAATGTGAACATATGAAGTACAACCGAACACTTTCAGATGCATAAGGTTCACTTTTCAGCCCACTTTTCTTCTTGTAGCTCACTATCCAATGATGTTGAGGGACTTCTATTGATGAGATATGCGACGGTATTCACAGCATCTGCCCAAAACGTCTTAGGTAACCCTGCATGTAACCTCATGCTCCTAGAGTGCTAAAGGATGGTCCTGTTAATGCGCTCAACCACATCGTTCTGCTGCAGTGTTCCTGGAATCATTTTCTGATGTATGATTCCATTTGCTATACAATATTCCTCAAACCTCTTATCACAGTACTCTCCCCCATTATCTTGTTTAAGATATTTTATTATTTTCACATCTTAAATACATCAAATACATCATATTTATGCTTTAAGAAATCGACCCACAGTTTTTTACTAGTATCATCAATAAAAGAAACAAAATAACGTGAGCCATCAAGAGATGATACCTGTGTCGGTCCCCACACATCATTGTGTACAAACTCTAACATATGCGTCTTTAAAGGGCATCCTGTTTTCTTAAAACTTACCCTCTTTCGCTTGCCATATACGTAGTCCTCACAGAATTTCAAGTCGATAGACTTTAGCCTTGATAACTTCCCTTTTGGCAATAGTACTTTCATCCATTTCTCACTTATATGTCTTAATCTCTAATGTCATAACTACTCATTCACTTCAGTTAATGCGACTGCGAGTCAACTATACGATCCTGAAGTCACTTACAAAGTACTTTCCTTTTTGTCTCGAGATATCACCAAGGCACCTTTTATGATATATTCTAGGAATCACTAGTGAATGTCGTCACATATCCAATATTGGCCAACTGCACCACTGAAATCAAATTCCTTTTCAAACTCGGTACATGTCTGACATCCTTCAATTTCAAAGTCGTTCCGTCTTTCTTATTTATATGAACATCTCCCTTTTTAACAATATTGCACGGCTCATCATCACCCAGGTAGACTCTCCCGAAGTTACCTAACACATAATCACGCAGAACTTCCTTATACGAAGTGGTATGAAACGAAGCACCCGAGTCTATGATCTAAGACTCATTCCTTTTATCAAGAGACAAGATCAACGCCTCTGTGTCACTCTCCTCAGATAGATTCGTTAAATCCTTCCTATCTTAAGAGCTTCCTTCTTGTTTCTTAAATGCCCTGCAATCATGTTTCATGTATTCCTTCTTCCTGTAATGCCGACACCCGTCTTTGTCTTTCGATCCCTTAGACTTTTTTTTCCGACTTAGAACGTTCGTATTTATTGCCTCATTTGTTCAGCGATCTTCCTCTTCCTTCAACGTTTAGAGCATTCCCTAAATCTCCTAAAACTCTCGATATCTTTCTTCTAGATTCTTCACTTAGAATTAGACCGGCCACATCATTGAATTTCAGCTTTGTCGACCCTGAAGAATTGCACACACTAGTCACCAAACCATCTGAATTGTCTGGTAAACTAGACAAGATCAATAACGCTCTAACCTCGTCTTCAAAAATAATGTCAACAGATTCCAATTGACAAGTGATTGTATTGAATTCGTTTAAATGTTCAGTCACGCTTCCACCATCTGACATCTTTATGTTGAATAGTTGCTTCATAAGATGAACCTTATTGGACGCTAAGGGTTTTTCATATATTGTGGCTAGGGCTTCCATTAATTCTTTTGTGGTCTTTACCTTGGATATATTGAAGGCGACACTCTTAGACAAAGAGAGTCAGATCATTTCTAAAACCTTCCAATTCAATAAAAACCATTTATCATCCGTCATCTTCTCTGGTTTCTTCTCTTTTCCTCCTAGAAGAATATATAGGTCATTCTGATACAGATAATCCTCCATCTGCATCTTCTAGAAGGCAAAGTTTGAACCATCAAACTTCTCAATTTTAGTCTTCCCTTCTTTCGTTATCGCTCCCACTTAAACTAAGGGGCCGTTTGATTTTTAAATTCCCTGTGTAAATACACGAAATTACCTGGTTATTACTTATTACACCTGTTTGGAATTCTCCTGGAATTACGTTTCGAAAATCAATCCATATATACGTTTTTATTACTGATTTAAATATGTGGGCCCCACCATGATATATATATGAGTTATCCACACCATCTATCCTTTTAAAAAATACATTTTAGACATAAGCCAAACAATAAGGAAAATTAAAAGCTCAGATGAACCACACCTTAGGAAATAAGGATCATTAAAACGTCAATGGTTGAAAGTTGTTTTCTCCCTAAGGCCCACAATGATGTTTATTTGTCATCCAACCTGTTAATAAGGTCACACGGTCATGGATAAAGTGGAAAAAAAAAAATCAACTTGATCCAAAACTTCCAGGGTCTTTAAGAAGCTTTCAATGGTAGGAGCTCAATTCCCATTGTTTCCAGTAGTGTGGTCCACTTAATCTTTGGATCTGCCTCTTTTTGGCTCATGCCCTAAAATGAGTTGGTTAAAGGGATGGACGGTGTGGATAATACAAAAACATCAAGGTGGGCCCCACAATTAAACTTTTTTCTCCTCGGGTGACGTGAGGAGTGCTATAAATGAAAGGTGGCGGTCAAATCAACTTGAAAATTCAACCGGAAACATAGTGGTAAATAATTATTGCCCATTTACGTGGATTTACCGCTGTAATTAGAAAATTAAACAGGCCCTAAACTAATAGCTTTGATACCAGTTGTTGTGCAGCACGTCAATAACGTTTGTGAACCAAGATCCAATCTCCAGTCTTACCCACAAACGATAAACAGAAAGTAATATAATCTAAAAGAAGAAGTAAAGCATTCCAAACAAACCACAAGACAAAATATACGTAGAAAAACCTCAACAATGGTAAAAAAACCACGGGTGCAAACTTCCACTATGAAGAAAATGAGATTACAATCAATATACTAACCTTCACGATGCTCCCATGCACAGAAAAAAAAACCCTTAGCCTAAGAAAACCCTTTTTCAGACCCTAGAGTAACCCTAGGACCCTTATTTATAGTTTAGGTAACTTCCTTTCTACACTCTTGCGAAACCACCTCAAATTATACAGTCCGCATCAAATCTGCAAACGAATCTGCATAACCTTGACTGGTCGAGCAGGCTCCTTGATTGATCGAGCACCTTGAACCCAAAAAGGTATCACTCGCTAGACTGTTAGTTGAGCAAACCCTCAACTGGTCGACTAAGTGTTGACGGTCAAATATTGCATATAAAACCCCAGTTATTACATGATTTTACGAACATAGTACCGTTTAATGCTCTATTTTAATCGTGTTTGTGCTGCAAGGTAAATTAGGAGCCTAGATTGAAAAAAGGTACTAAAAGCACGAATTTAACACTCCGAGGTTAGCAAGGCAAGGGATGGACCCTAAGGGACTGAGATCAAAGAATTTATATGTCAGAGATCCAAGAAAGTTAAGAAATTAAAGTCCAAAAGGCCTGAAAGTTGTCCTAAATGCGAGATCATAGGGTTCCTACCATCCGCTTGGTTTGAAACTTTATATCTGGCTTGAGGACCTTAAATTATCCATACATGTCGAAATTCAACCCTTGAATCCTTGTAGAAGTGGCCCAACGGTTAGATCAACCCATGAATCATTGATCTAGGGCCCACTTGATATCCCGACATGCCTTAATTTTGGTTCTAACCCCTTAAATGAGGTGGAAAAATGGATGGACGGAGCGAATTCCGTATATACATTACAATTGACCCCACATTGGGTTGGGCATGCACATATTGCACGCACACCAGCCGTACACCAAGCAAAGAGTCGGGTCAAATGTTGTTTGACCTGACGGAATTAGAAAGAGAAAGAGGGAGAGGCTAGCTGCCGCAACCACATCCAACTGGGACGTGTAGTGGGTTGTAAGATCCGTATCATATCCTGTACTGTTCCGTCGACTCCCGCGATCCTTCCCGTTAAAGTCCGGCAATCCGCGACCTATAATCGATGTTTGCACGTGACTCTAAGTCGTATCCTTTAGATTTGAGTCAACTTAATCTGAGACATGTACCATTGCGATTGCACCATCGCCGCGGTTCCAATGCCGCAACTAGCTCACCGACCCGATACCCACGTCAAAAGATGTGGGCCCGCGTTTATTTCTAGAAAACACCCCGCGTATGCAATTCTAAGAGAATCTCTACGACATGTCCCATCAATCAATCACTCAATCAATCAATCAATCACCTCATGTTAAGTACAATAGCACTCATACTTCCTTTCTCCACAACTGAAGCAACTACCAAGTCAACCAACCTCTCACCTCACTCATCACTCACCTCACATCCATCACCCATCAGTCTCTCTCCTTACAATCTTCTCTCTCTCTTTTTCTCTCCACACTTTCCAAGCAACACCAAAGAGAGAAAAAAAAGTGTGGACGTCCAACATTTCTAAGGAGAGAAAAGTTGTTTTATGTGGCCCACTTTCCCATCCCAAAACCCATCATCCTAATCCATCAACTCTCATCACCTTCCATCAAAGAGGAACACAAAGAGATCGATTTTCCCATAAAGGTGTGAGTACATAGCATTGTCCGTTCGGCTATAGCATAGAAAACAGTAGTTTTACCATTGAAATCCACCTTGATGTTTCGGTACCCCAAAATATACCAAATATTGGGCTTGATGGGTCTGACTTGAGCCATAGACACCAACAGTTGGGTTGGATTTTACCGATGTGGGCCCCACATGTGAAAAACCACGAGAAAATGGTTTTCAAAAAATATATATAACCAGCAGGTGCTGCTGCAATGTCCAGAGGACGCGCAGCAGCGTCCTGTTGCGCTGGACGTGAAACGGACAGGGACCACAGGTCCCAGCTGTGGGCCCCTCTGTGATGAGTGTAGAACATCGGAGCCGTGCATTTAGTGGCCTCCCTCTGACCAGCAACCACCCCAAAAATCGGCCATATACACAGCTTAGGTGGCCCACACAGCTGGAGACAGCGTGATTGAACGGCTGCCATTGAAACCATTTTAAGTGGCCCAGGAGTTTTGGATTAATACGATTTTTTTTTCCTGTTCATCCAGGTCCGTGTGACCTTATCAACGGTTTGGATGGAAAATAAAGCATTATGGTGGGCCTCACGTGCGACCCAAGGATGTATGTGTTATATACCACACCATCCACGGACGGTGGAACCCACGGTGTTATGTGTTTTATCATCACCGTCCAGTAATGGACGGTGGAATCTACACCATATATATATATATATATATATATATATATATATATATATATATATATATATATATATATATATATATATATATATATATATATTTATGTCTCCATCTGTGCAGGACCCCACCATTATGAGGTATAAGTTATATTCAACTGTCCTTCCATTTGTAGGTAGGGTCCGCCATGATGTAGTGTTGTAGCCGCACCTTTCAGCCTATTGGACAGTGGGCCCCAGCAGTATATGGCTGGTTTGATGAAGTCAGCAAGTTCCATGGACCCCAGCTGAATAGTTGTTACTCTGTGTGTGTGTGTGTATAATATTATAAACAGTATTGTATGGTGGGCCCTACGTGGGACCCACCTATGTGGGATACAATTGGATGGTCATCACACACTAGCAGAATAGCTGTCTTGACATTTTACAAGCTTTGTGGGTCCTCCATAACGTATACGATGATCCACACTGTCCATGTGATGGGGCCCACCTTGGTGTATGTACATTCACACCGTCCACCTTTGGACGGTGTCGTGTGGGGCCTACCATGGATGCATGTATTGTATATTTATACCGTTCACTGGTGCGGCCCACTTAATGTATATGAGGCCCAGTGGTGCAGCCCATTAATGCAGCCCAGTCATTGTATAAGAGGACCATTGATGAGGCCCATATTAATGTATTTGTGGTTGTCCGTTGAGGCCCACCTTGGCATATATGAGGCCCATATAATGTGGCTCATTTGATGTATTTGGAGCCCATGGGTTGATGCCCATTGTGATGTATTAGGACCCGTGGGTTAAGACCCATTGTGATGTATTATGGCCTAGGGGTTGAGGCCCATTGTGATGTATAAGAGCCCGTGGGTTGAAGCCCATTGTGCTGTATTTGGATCCCATGGATTAAGGCCTATTGTGATGTATTAGGGCCCGTGGGTTGAGGCCCATTTGATGTATTTGAGGCCAAGGGGTCGAGGCCTAATGAGATGTATACAATGTCTATTGCATTGTGTGAGTCCACCATGGGTTATGTAATGACATTTATAGCTGGCCATGCCTTGGGAGCAATGTTGGTTTGATGTTCATATTGTAAGAATAATATTGGTTAAATGTCTGCATTATAACTCTCCCTAGGGCCCATTGATAGGCCCATACTTGTTGTGTGTAGGCCATCAAGGCTCATCTTCGTTATGAGGATAGTTCATCACTATATAAAATGCTTAGTATAACTCCATGATTTATGCCCATACGCATCATATGTATGCCTGATATGAGGAATGTTTGATCATAGCATACGCCATTGAGCAGACTATTTACGGGACTCCTTATAAGACGGAGTGTCCACATTATCGCGTTGTACGTGCAGGATTGTTACATGACCAAATAGTGTGACTCATGCATCTCACATATATGTGACTTGATCATTGTATGCCCTAGCGACATCAGGGCTGTAGCCTCTACAAGCACATCGTGGATGGCTAAATAAGACATCAGAAATACTTGGTTCTAGCACAGTGGGCACTTAGGATGTCCTTGGGTGAAAATTTCAGAATCTCTGAGGCTAGGAAATGCCCCAACATGTAGATCGAGTGAAACATGAGCACCCGAGTGCCGAATACCAGTAGGCCGCGTCTCCCACTATGTCGTGGTCGGTTGGGAGGGAGTGTGGCCTTATCCGCCCAAGTGAGAGGGCTATAAGCTAGGCTAAGTATGACCAGCTCGTACATGGGTCCGTGATCAACAAGCTGAGTAGGTATTGACAGACTGTTGGCTAGGCGGATAGTGAGGTCTCTTCCACACGCAAGGCTGTGCAGCTAGGGAGGAGGCAATCGGTGTGGAGTGTAATAGATCCAAGTGATTTTTTCAGAGAGTAACCATACTGATATGTAGACTTATTGAGTAAGAATTGCATATCCATTCATTCATTTATTCATTATCCACTCGGGCTGTGGTGCGTAACTATTGATTACGTGTACCTTCGCATGGCCAGGATTTTGGTTGGACGTGCGACTAACCTGAGATCAGGATTTACCACATTGAGTCGGACTATCCAAATTTAGGTATGGGACTGGTTTGGATAGAAGTCCCTTTTGGTGGACCCCATAGCCTGCGATACTACATACTATCATCCCAACTTCACATTCCAGTATGGTCATTTTATTCGCACCGCATATTACATTACATCCGCAGTACTTAGCATTTTTTGTTATTATATTTTTACACTTATATAGCCTAGATGAGATTGATGGTATTCGTGGCTCGTCAGGATTTGCATATTGCATTGCATCGCATCCTCAGCATCTGTTATTGTCTTATTATGTTTTGCATCGTATAGCCTTGGTACAGCTGATAACATTCATGGACTTATCATTATATTTTCGCTTACTCTGATATCGTATGATTCATGATCTATTAGTATTTCTGCTTATTTCGATGATGTATGATTTATGAGCTTTATGGTATACTTGACACTTATCTTGGGCACACACTTTCACCACCCTCTAAGCTTTTGTAAGCTTATACATGATAGATGCATGCAGGTGGCGTTAGGTTGCAGCAACGTTGAACTTGGAGCCTGCAGATGTCCTCTAAAGTTTTGATTTTGATATATATATTTCCCTTTCAGTATTATATTCAAATGATTATATTAGTGGATATGTGATGATTGTGTTACCTTTATGATTTGAGTATACTTGTAGTTATGCTTCTTATAAGACAAATGTACGTTGGAAAATCCTCCTTGTACGATCCCAGGATTGAAACTTGGCGTATGTACGCTAGGGGTCGAGAATGGGGTACTACGGAGGCTATCGGCACCGGGTTCGGCGATCAGGATTCCCGTGAATCCGATTTCTAGGTTTGGGGCGTGACATGGGCCACCACTGTCCACCAGATGGACGATTAGGACCGTTTATTCAGTCCAAGGGGGGGTCACGACCCTCGACAAGGTAGAATTTTGGTCCCTTGCACACATACACACGTGGATTGACGAAAAACGCAGGATGAAGGACGAAATGATTTGGTACAGTGGATCGCACCAAAACTCGGCCAAAACAACTCATTTCTGACTGGTTTTTCGCCAGGAATTTAATGAGAGGAGTGGATTCCTCTATAGTCCTCGATCATGGGCCCCACGGGTTACGCAGATCCAAATTTTCGCAAGTATAACGCACAGATGTGCATCCGGGCGCTGCCCGACTTCTCCGGCAATTGTACGAACATGATCACGGTCAGATCCATGATCCGGACCATCCACACGTTGCAAAAGATAGTCCTAACCCTAGTCATATGTTAAAATGGAAGATGGGATGATCTTCTGTCCCGAAAATCAATCCCAAACACAACGAGTTATGCATTTTCACTGCATACACAGCTGGCTGCGAAAACTCCCACCGACCTACGTTCCTGCTATAAAAGAGAGGGAGAAAAGGACGTGAGAGATCATCTTGGGATCTTGGTGTGGAGTGGAGAGAGAGAGAGAGAGAGAGAGAGAGAGAGAGAGAGAGAGAGAGAGAGAGAGAGAGAGAGAGAGAGAGAGAGAATCATGGACGATTTCTTCCCTTCTCCTCCTTCTTCCTTCTTTTAGTTCTTCCTTCTTTCATGTTTTCTTTAGCTTCACCATAATTATGATAGGCTAAAACCTCTTAGCTAGAACTAAGAGGTGAAGCTTGTCGTTAAATAGGGAGTTTTCTTTATGTCTTTGATTCATATTTAAGTTGAACTGAATTTGATTCTAATTTGATTATAAAGAATGCTTTAATTTTTAATGGTTTGTTGTGACTTAAATTACAATAGATCTGCAATGACTTTGAGTGTTTCCTTTTCATTATTATGATCATGAAGATAGGAAATCCTGTTGTTCACCATTGCCCCTTGGACATAGGTGAATGATGAAATTCTTCCTAACGTTCATATATCTCTCAAATTAGTTGTGGATTAGGTTAATTTTGTTGTTTAATTTGTCTTATAGGCATGATCTTGTGATGAAATCCATTCTAATTTATATCATTATTATCTCTTGAAAACTAAGTCAAAGGAAGTTCGGATTTGATTTTTATGATTATATTTTTCAACTGGATGAAAAATGGTACTATAAGTCCAGTTAAGTTCTTAAATCAAGCATATGATCTCCCTGATCTGTACAAGTGTATCCTTGGCACCCTAGTTTCCCACCTTTGAATTTTCTAGTTCCGATTACTTTCAAATTACATACAAGGTTCAGTCCCTGTGGATTCGACTTCGGTCTTACCGAGATTATTACCACATCACAATCTTATACTTGGGGTGTGAATAGCAGGCTACTCGAACGGTTGAGTAGCTCGCTCGATTGGTCGAGCAGTGGTCTAAAGTGCTGGCTCCACACCTTAACAGACATTGCAACCATCCATGGGATCTTAAAATCCACTCCCACCTAATCCTATTTAAACCCATGCGCCAAACACCCCCTAAGGTTCTGATTTTGCATTGTGGGATTAGAACCAAAATAAGATGTAATCGTCTGACCACACACAAGGCAGGCTGGTGTTTCAACAGTACCATTCATCCAATAATGAATGTTGTAAAGAGAACTACCGAATGGTCAACACTTAGTTATGCCTACCTATATCATGGATTAGCCTTTTTTTTAGCTAACCCAGGGCTCGATGATTATTTAATAATAATAATAATAATAATAATATTATTATTATTATTATTATTTTAAGGCTAACCTAGGGCTCTAAGAAACTTTAGACGGTGGGCATCACAGTCCCCACTGCCTTTTGTAACTTGTGGTTTGGATCTATCTTATTTTTAGGCTTGTGAAACAATCTCACAAAATGAACGGACACTGGTGCGAATATAACAAATATATAATCGTGGGGCCCACGAAACTTGGTGAGATCAACACACATCCAAGGTCGGTGGTGCGTGGCCCACCACGGGAATCCGCTTCCAACTTGTCACTGGCCAGAGAAAAGTTGCGTGCCCCTGGTTTCAAGACTTAAGCGCTAAGTCATGGAAATTTTGATGGGAGAAAGCTTCTCCTGTGATAGTTTATACACGTGCGCTTGAAATGTGTACGTGTAACATGCATGTGTCCCAAAAGGATCCGTCTATCTCATGGGACCTATTCCTGATGGGTACAAAACCAATGTCTTAAATGCTAGATCCAACGACATCAAATATCCTAAGGTCCTGACTGAATATGGTTAGAGTGATTAAATAAACTAGAGGAAACCAGGAGAGAAGAGGAGCAGGTAAAATCCAAGCCACATGTTTACTTAAATAAATTAAAGCCATTGATTTTAAAATTTCATAATTACTCTTTAATTTTATAGGCCCATTTTATGTCCCATGAAATCCCAAAAGCCACCACTCTTGCAGAAATGTGCCACAGTTCTTGATGGAGGTTTCTTCTCAGAGATGTTAAATAAATATGCTGAGTCCCAAAATCTGAGTATATAAAAACGAGGAGTAAATTGGGTTTAGCCCAGCCTCACCCAAGACGGTGCAGCCCTTACCATATGGTCCACGTTAATGTACATATTCTATATACACTTTGTTCATCAGTTTTTTCATATCATTTTAAGGTATGAACTTAAAAATTAAGTAGATCCAAATCTCATGTGACCCATATTACAAGAAAGAGTATCGGTCGAATATAAAAAACTTATTGTGTGCCATAAACTCAAGTGGTAGACCGAGGGAAAGATACCTCGATTCAACACTGAGGTCTTGGTATTGATTCCCTAGTGGGAGTGGATAACAGTGAAGTGTAAACCCAGTGGGTGTACTAACAAGCTAACAAAAAAACAAAAAAGAAGAGGTTGGATGGCAAATAAATAATGTAAAAACCTTGAGGTGGGGTCTAGGAAGTTCTTAACGGTGGGATGTTCAATTACTACTTCTAATAATATGACCCAATTAAAATTTTGATCTCCTTCATTTTTTGGGTTATGCCCTACAATGGTATGGAAAATGGGTGAATAACGTAAATGTAAATATAGAATGCAAACATTAATGTGTGCTTACCGTAAGGTCCGCATCATCTTGGGTGAGGTTAGGGTGCCCCTTATCTGCTCTTGGAAAAGCCACTTACTGGTAAAGTGGATTGGAGATAGAGACAGGTAACAGATAGGTACTGCTGTATTCTAACGCAGTTCAGGTGAAAGGCTAACTTTATGCATCGGGGTACCGATTGTTCACTGATTGAATTACTATGAAATATCTCCAGTAACCTGTGGGATGGAATTTGATCGGACCACATGTTGCCGTCTGAAATGATATCAGAATAAAGCATGCGAGAAAGGGATAAGAATTAGGTTGCAGTGTGTTGATGTATTGGGCATTATGGGGCCCAATATGATCCACATGTTTTATATCCATGCTGTCCATCTGTTTTGTCCCCTCATTTTGGGGTATACACCCAAAAATGAAGCATATTAGAAGCCTAAGTGGATCATATGACACCCACTGTTGAAACCTTTCTAGCACAACCAATAATGTTTATCTGTCATTCAACCTGATGATAAGACCACTCAAGCTTAGATGAAGTAAAAATATTAATCTAATCAAAAAATTTTGTACTCCCAAGATGTTTTTAATGTTAGATGTTCAATCACCACTATTTTCTAGTGATGTGGTCTACTTCAGCTTCAGATTTGCTTCATTTTTTTATTTTTCACACCCTAAAATGATGTTGCCCCCACAGCACCGAGACATTACTGCCATGCATACTTCAACAGCATGGGTGATTGAAAATCTATTATGAAAAAGTTCTCAGGGCCAATTGTAATGTTTATTTGTCATCCAACCTGTTAATAAGGTTATATAAGACTTGGATGAAAGGAAAACACAAATGTTTAGTAGATCCAAAACTTTTTTTGAATAATGATCATTTAATCACCACAGTTTCATGTGGTGTGCTACTTCTAATATTTTAATCCGCTTCACTTTTTAGCCCATGTCTTAAAATGTGTTGGCAAAATGAATAGACAGTGTTAATATACAACACATATAAAGGTGGAACCCATGGATATAGCTAAGTTGTGATTTCCTGATATTACTGAATCTACATTCAAAGGTGTAGCCCATCTCATGTGTGAATTACTGACATGTATTATATCTAAACAATGTATAAGTAAATGTAACCTCTTTGGCAGCCTGAATTCGGAAGCCCTAGATTTGGAACCCCCAAGATTTGAAATCCTTTATTTGGCCCCCTAGATTGTGAATCAACTTTAAACCTAAAGTAGCTATGCATGGTATATTTACAAGGGTTTGAATTACTAAATAAACTTTAACATCTCTAATTAGTGGTGTATGTAATGTTTAACATCACTAAAATATATGCTTTACTTGAAAATGATGAAATTCCAAGTCTTTGGATAAGCCATAAGCACAAGATCATGTCTGAGTGACTAACCAATGATTTTTAACCGTTGATTTACATAGACAATGTTTGGATGATGTTGATCCTCATATTAAAGTAATTATAGTGATGCAATTGATAATCTAATTGTTTTGGGATATCATTAGTGGGCCATGTGCCCAATAGAATAATAGCATGGAGACACACATGTTACACATGCAACTAAGGAAAGGATTTTAGATGTAATCCAAGCTCTCGTCACAGATTTCAAACCCCCTGTTTGATGGGATTTGAAATTATCAGTGCCAAACAACTAAGGGATGTAAAACGCATGCACTTTACATTGTGAGACATGCACTACATGTGAGTGCAGAATTAGCCAATTTGTTAATATTGTAATTATTCATTTTAAATGTGAGAAAGAGCCACCCTATTGCAAACAGCTCAGCTAATTCAAGTTTCATTTCACACATTCCAAGCACATCAGCAATACACACACTTTATTCTTGGTCTTCTTTTTCTTCCTTTTCTGCAATACTTTATTCTATATTCTACATCTTATTTTATTTTATTTTTGTTATGTTGGATCTTAAATCCTATAAAATAAGTTTAGTTGTCTTCTTTTATCTTCTTTTGCTTACCCAAAGTCTTAAATTATATAAAGTAAATGCAATAACTCATTTTGTTTTTGCTACTTTCCTTAGAATACTTAACTCCACCAGGCAGGGCTAGATTTAGTATCGTTGAAACCTCATCGTTCATGTAAGTATTATTTTTTGTTGTGTTCCCACAAATGAACGCCACGTGGCATCTTTTCATTAGTGCATCCAGCGTACTCTCCCTTGGGTTCAGTGTACTGACCATTCACAAATAATAGTGGGCCACCTCCTCGATGATGCATATCCACATGTCAGGCTGGTCGAATGATCCAAGGCCGTCCAATCAGTAACCCCTTTTGTTTTTTAACAAATGATCAAAGTTTCTTGAGCAAAGAAGCCTATCAACGGTCAGGATCATTAGAGATTCGACTGTACATCCAAGAGCGGGCCGTTCAATTGGCAGAACGGACAATTATCTGTGATCAAGTTGGACGGTGGAGATTGTTATATTACTTCATTTGCGTGGCACATGCGCCCGTACAACCCATTAGGTGGAGCATCATATGAAAACTTGGAACTTGTGTGCATGATCAAAACCGTCCATCCTCTGGGATTGGCCACGCAGATGCTAATTCTCTAAAATCCGGCCAGTAGACTTATCGGGTTAGCCATACTGCTCAAAACAAATCAAGGGTTGAAAATAACATCAAATATTTAATCATCTAATCCCGGAGTTTTTTGAGATCCAATCCATCACGGAACCCATGATATCAACGGTCCATATCCTGCAAAAATTCCCTTGTACAAATAAATGCATTAGACCTTTTCATCTCTCTATACACTGGTAAAATGGAAAACAGCCGGTGGGAAGAGAGTTTGTAAACGGTGTGTCCCGTTGGATCGTGGAGGGAACAATACCTGAGCTAGTTGGGGCCCACCTTTGGTTGAGTATGCGTATCATCCACTTCGTTCATCAAAGGAAACAATTGAAATGCAACGCTGGCCATGAAGTTTTCTTGGGGTCCATTATGGTTTTCTATCCCACCTAACCTTTCATAAGGTAAAAATCACCTGGATGAAGCAATTATTTAAAAAATCAGATTAATCCAAAACCCAAACCGGCCAGATGAGGTAGAGCGGGACACAAACAATTTTATGGCTAAGATGAATCAGAAAAAGGTCGGTGATAGAAGTAATTTGGACTGTGAGAACTTAAAACAGACGTATCTCTCATATCAATATAATTTATTGGACACAACATATATAATTTTGGATATTTCGAGCTACTTTAGCCACCCAACCATGCTATACTGGTTGCGCATGTCAAATTTGTAAAAAACCATCATATCCAACCAATGATTTTGAAACTTCTACACGTGGTTCATGGCGTTATTTAAAGGATTGTAATTTCGTTTTTCATCACCAATGAAATTATTTGGAATTTTATAGAAATTATATATTTACTATTTTTTTTTTATTTTCCGGGTGGATATCTGGAAAACTGTCTTCTACCTCAACACGCGTCCTTCCCTGCATCAATGGACACGCTTCGGAAGTTTTAGTTGTAAATACACATGATTCCCCCACCATATAGCGTCGACCTTATATTTGAGATGTACGGTGAAAACGAAGATATTGATACGATGGACAAGGTAGATTTCGAAGAAAGACATGGTGGGCTCCACATAGCTCCAGCATTATACCCGATTCCAATAACACGTGTTGTAGCATCTGATTCTTGTTGGAGGTGAGCTGGCCAAATCAACACCATCCTCTTTGTTTCTTGGCGAGCGGGCAATAAATAGACGGTTACAGTGAGTGTGAGCTAGAATCACATAAATATAGGAGTGAGGTGGTAAAATCAACACCATCCTTTTGCTACTTGGCAGGGGAATAAATGAATGGCTACAGTGAGTGAGGGTACTGTAAGTTAAAATTACATAAATATCAGAGGTGAGCTGGTAAAATCAACACCATCCTCTTTGTTTCTTGGGGAGCGGGCAACATATTGATGGTTACACTGAGTGTAAGTTAGAATTATATAAAGATAGGAGGTGAGCTGGTAAAATCAACACCATCCTTTTTTTGTTTCATGGCGAGTGGGCAACAAATGTACGGTTACAACGAGTGTAAGTTAATTACATAAATATCAGAGATGAGTTGGTAAAATCAACACCATCCTTTTTGTTTCTTGGCGAGTGGGCAACAAATGTACGACTGCAGTGAGTGTAAGTTACAATTACATAAATATAGAAGATGAGCTGATACAATTAACAACGTACTTTTTGTTTCTCGGCGAGCGGGCAACAAATATACTATTACAGTGAGTGGGCAACAAATATACTATTACAGTGAGTGTAAGTTAGAATTACTAATGTAGGGGAGGACGTGAGGTTGAGCACCATCTTCCTCGAGAGGATAACTATTCCGAATTCACGGAATTTTTTTGAACTCCTCATAGAGACTTCTCAAAATCACGAGGAAAGAAAGTAGAAAGTAAAAAGAATTTCTAATAAATTCGAAATTGATTAATAAATGAATAAAAATGAGTTCACAACCCTTTAAATAAGGATACCAAGCAATTGGAAAGAAATCAGAAGCAAACTACAACTAAAACTCCTAGAATCCGCAACTTACTATAAATAGTAAACTTACTATTTATATACGGTCGTGATGTCTACTAGTGCGCAAGGTTTTCGGCCAAAAATAATAAGTGTCTTATTTGGCTTCACCAAACCGTTCTCTTAATTATCCTAAGCACTTTTTATGTTGAACATAACTCTTAAAACCCAACAGATGAAGAGTTATAATCCAACTAAAACTTATTATTTATAGTAAAAATGAAAATAAAACAAGAAAACGACCGTTGATCAGGAGGTTTTTCGCAAATCTGGACTGGACAACCCGACGTAGCGGAGTTGGTTGGCTAAAGTAGCTCGTTCTATCCCAAAATCATATATTTTGCATCAGATAACTTATTCCGTATTGCAAGATGCGCTCGATCTATGGTCTGATAGTTTGGATCACGTTTGTCGTCAATCGTGCCTTTTCTGATCCATCTTGGCCATGAAACTGTCCGCGATCCGCTCTACATCAACTACATAAACATGTAACGTGAGCTAGTAAAATCAACACCATTCTTTTTGTTTCTTGGCGAGTGGGCAACAAATGTACAGTTACAATGAGTGTAAGTTATAATTACATAAATATAGGAAATGAACTAATAAAATCAATACCATACTTTTTGTTTCTTGGCTAGTGGGCAACAAATGTATTCATACAGTGAGTGTAAGTTAGAATTACATAAATATTGGAGGTGAGCTGGTAAAATTAACACCATCCTTTTTGTTTCTTGACCAGCCGTAACAAATGTACGGTTAAAATAGGAGGTGAGCTGGTAAAATCAACACCATCCTTTTTGTTTCTTGGTGAGTGGGCAAAGAATGATCGTTACCGCAAGTTAGAATTACATAAATACCCATCTTTTTTTATGGAACCGAATCTTGTATCGTCTGAGCATTTTTAGTTGCCCACCATGAACTTTGGATGTCATTGGACGGTTTTGCTAGGGAACACTATTATGCATATTGTTTTATTTACTCCATCTATCTATTTTGAAAAATCATTTTAAGACATGTTGCAAAAAATATGTCATCACAAAGAAGAAGTGGGTATTAAACTCTTGTAGTCGAAAACTTCTTAAGCCCCTACTATCAACTTGTTGATAATGTCATCTAGTATATCTAGTACACTGACCCAGGGATGAACGTGATGAGGTTGATCACCGTCTTCCTCAAGGATAACTACTCCGAATCCAAGGAGCTTCTCTGGACTCCTCACAGAGACTTCTCGAATCCACGAGGAAAGAAAGCATGAAGATAGAAATAAATCCTAATAAATTCGAAATTAATTGATGAAATCCTAAAATCGAGTTCACAACCCTTTAAATAAGGGAACCAAGCAATAAGAAAGAAATCAGACTCAAACTACAACTAAAACTCCTAGAATTCGCAACTTACTATAAATAGTTTATAGACGGTCATGATGTCTACTAGTGCGCAAGGTTTTCGACCAAAAATAGTAAGTGTCCTATTTGGCTTCACCAAACCGTTCTCCTAATTATCCTAAGCACTTTTCATGTTGGACACAACTCCTAAAGCCCAACGGATGAAAAGTTATACTCAAACTAAAACTTACTATTTATAGTAAAAATAAAATTAAAACGAGGAAACGACCGTCGATCAGGGAGTTTCTCGCAAATCCTGCGCAACCCGGCGTAGCTGGGTTGGTTGGCTAAAGTAGCTCGTTCTACCCCAAATTCATATATTTTACGTCGGATAACTCATTCCGGATTGTGAGATACGCCCGATCTGAGGTCCGATGGTCCGGATCACTTCTGTCGCCGACCGTGCCTTTTCTGATCCATCTTGGCCATGAAATTGTCCGAGACCCGCTCTACATCAGTCTCCTCCACTTGAAAAGAACTCGTCCTCGAGTTCTCCTCCTGCGCTGGTTCATGATACTCTGTTAGGTCCGCAACGTTGAAAGTCCGTGAGATCGCCATGTCATCTGGAAGATCAACAACATAAGCATTATTATTGATCTTTCGGATGATCGGTACCGGTCCAATATTCTTATTCTTCAGCTTGTTGTACATCCCGGTCGAAAATCTTTCTTTTCGTAAATGGACCATTACCTGGTCGCCCACCTCGAATACCTTTTGTCGACGATGCTTGTCCGCTTGTTCCTTGTACTTTTCGTTCGAGGCATGTAGCTTAGTCTGCACCTCCGCATGATTACCCATGATCCTGTCTGCCATATGTTCTGCTGCAATACTCATGCCTGGGAGCTTGGGCAGAGGGACCAAGTCTATTGTGTGGCGAGGTACTCGTCCGTAAATAGCCTGGAACGGGGATTTTCCTGTCGAGCGGTTCACCATGTTGTTGAATGCAAACTCCACTTGAGACAAGGCCAAATCCCACTGCTTCGGTTTCTCTCCTGAAATACATCGAAGGAGGTTTCCCAAAGTGCGATTCACAACTTCGGTCTGCCCATCAGTCTGTGGGTGGTAAGCACTGCTGAATTGAAGTCGTGTATCGAATCGAGTCCACAAAGTTCGCCAAAAGTGGCTAATGAACTTCGTGTCACGATCAGAAGTAATAGTCTTAGGGACCCCGTGTAGCCGTACGACCTCCCTGAAAAATAAATTAGCCACATGTGTTGCATCAAGGGTCTTCTTGCATGGGATAAAGTGCGCCATCTTGGAGAAACGATCGACCACTATGAACACCGAATCCATGCCGCGTTGTGTTCGTGGAAGACCAAGCACGAAGTCCATTGATAAATCCTCCCAAGGACCGTCAGGCACAGGTAACGGGGTGTAGAGGCCCGTATTCTGAGATTGTCCCTTGGAGGCCTGACAAATATGATAACGTTGTACGACTCTTCTCACATCACATACTAATTGCGGCCAGTAATACCGCTCTTCCACAAGAGCTCGCGTCTTGTCTCGCCCAAGGTGTCCACCGAGGCCACCTCCATGTAGTTCCTGAATAATCTACTCCCTTAGAGAACTTTGGGGGATGCACAATCGATTCCCTTTGAAGAGAAAACCATCCTGTATATGAAAGTCACTGGGGGGACCTTCTTGGCACTTCAACCAAGAATCTTTGAAGTCTTCAACTTCGTCATATAGCTCCTTGAGACAGTCAAAGCCGACCACCTCGTTGCTCACCGTAACAAGTAGCGACGCACGACGGCTAAGTGCATCAGCCACCTTATTCTGCTGACCTGACTTATGCTTCAGAACAAACGTAAATTCCTGTAAAAACGTAACCCATCTAGCATGCACACGATTTACGTTAGTCTGACTATTAATAAACTTTAATGCCTGATGGTCGGTGTACAGAACAAACTCCCTTTGAATCAGATAATGCCGCCAATGTCGCAGCGCCTGAACAACTGCGTACAACTCAAGCTCGTAAGTCGACCACTTCTTTCGGGCTTCACTGAGCTTCTCACTATAGAAGGCTACCGGTCTGCCTTCCTGTGATAATACTCCTATTCCAATATATGAAGCGTCACACTCCACCTAAAACAATTTATCGAAATTAGAAAGCACCAAGACCGGTGTTGTAGACAAACAATGCTTGATCTCATGAAAGCTCTTGTCAGCTTTATCGGCCCACTAGAACGGCCCTTTTTTCATGCAGTCTGTTATTAGCGCGACTATGGTGCTAAAATCTCGCACAAATCGACGATAGAAAGTTGTCAATCCGTGAAAACTCCTCACCTCATGAATGTTTGTCGGGATCGGCCATTCCCTAATAGCTCGCACCTTTTCATCGTCCACCCGAATGCCTGTGGACGTTACAACAAATCTTAAAAACAACAGGCTGTCAGTTAAAAAGCTACACTTTTTCAAGTTGAGGTACAACTTGTTATCTTGTAGGACCTGCAACACCTGCCTGAGATGTTTCTTGTGCTCCGCCTCATCCTGGCTATATATCAATATGTCATCAAAATATACTACCACAAATCGGCCAGTGAACGGTTTTAGAACTTGATTCATCAAACGCATAAAAGTACTTGGTGCGTTCGATAGGCCGAAAGGCATGACCAGCCACTCATACAACCCTTCCTTTGTCTTGAATGCCGTTTTCCATTCATCACCTGGTCGAATACGAATCTGATGGTACCCGCTCTTTAGATCGAGTTTAGAGAACACTTTAGCCCCTCCTAACATATCGAGCATGTCATCCAACTGTGGTATTGGAAACTGATATTTAATAGTAATTTTGTTGATTGCTCGGCTGTCGACACACATGCGCCAGCTTCCATCTTTTTTGGCATTAATAATGCTGGTACAGCACATGGGCTCATGCTCTCTCTCAATAGACCCTTATGGATCAATTCCTCCACTTGCCCCTGAAGTATTTCACACTCTTTCGGACTCATCCGATAATAAGGGCGATTGGGCAAGCTAGCCCCAGGGACGAGGTCTATGTGATGTTGGATGTCCATCATTGGGGGCAATCCATCAGGTAAATCTTCAGGCCAGACCAACTTGAATTCATTTAGCAACAGTTTTAGGCTTGGATGGATATTTGAAGGTTCCTCTTCCTCGCCTTTCACCACTACGGCGTATACCTCACCGGTTTCCTTAGATTCCTCTATAAAATTCCGAATGGTCAAGAGAGAACTCCCCTCCACTTTAGAGGCTTTAGGGTGGTTCTCTGGTGCCATAGGGGCAAGGATTATTTTTCGACTATCCTTGACGAATATGTAAACATTGTCTCGCCCCCGATGGGTCGCATCACGGTCCGACTGCAAGGTTGACCGAGTAGCATATGGTAGGCTTCCATGTCAACCACGTCACAAAGTATCTAATCCTTATAATATTTACTAATTGAAAACGAGATAGTGCATTGTTCAGTTACCTTGGTCTCGTTCACTTTTTTTATCCAGCCAATTGAGTACGGGGAAGGATGTTTCGTCGTTGGTAGCTGCAACTTATCCACCATCACTCTTGAGACGATATTCTCACTGCTACCACTGTCTATGATCACATCACAGACCTTTCCGTTGACAGTGCACCGAGTACGAAATATATTGTGTCGCTGTGGATGTAATTCCTTTCCTGGGGTATACAGTAGTCGCCTCACAACGAGAGATTCGTCACAATCCTCGCCTGTCACTTCATCGCCACCTGTTATTTCTTCAGTGGTTTGTTCATATTCATCAAAGCCATAATCTTCTTCTGCGGCCTCATCTTCAGTGCCCCCTTCATTTATAGTCAAGTGTGTTGCCGGACGTTGAGGACTAGTGTTTGATAAGTGGCCTGGTTGGCCACAGCGGTAACAACTGTTCGGCCCTGGCCGAGTATAAGGATTCAGAATCCTACTCGGGCCCGCTGTTGTGGGTGCTGCCCGTTGAGGTTTGGATGGTCCGCTCCCCGTATCACGGTTCGCGGGTGGAGGAGGTTGAGGACGTTCTCTTACCGGATCTTTTCCTCGAGCCAGCACTGGATCCTGTGTGGGACCTGTCATAGGGAGTCGATTTGAAGGATAGGGACGAGCAGGAGCTCTTGCAAGCTGTGTTTCTGTCCTTCCTGCCAATTGAACTGCTTCATCTACGGTCCCGACTGGGTACATCTGAACTCGATCCTGAATTACTGGTCGCAACCTACCTATAAATCGTGCCACTTTCTGTGACTCAGATTCTGACGAATCGTTTCGTGTAGCCAACCGCTGGAATTCTTCAGTGTAATCTATAACAGTTCGATTTTCTTGTCGGCAATTCTGGTATTGCTGGAATAATATCTGCTCATAATCACTGGGGAGAAATTATGAACGAAGAAGATGTCTCATCCGAGGCCATGATGCGATGGGCGCCTTGTTCTGGCGGGCTCGTGAGAGTTACAATTGTTCCCACCATGTAGAAGCACCAGATTTTAATTTAAACGCTACCAACTTCACCTTTTTATGATCTGGCATATCCATATAATCAAAATATCTCTCTACTTCGGCTAGTCAATCGAGAAAATCTTCAATACGTAATAAACCGTTAAAACTAGGAAGTTCAGCCTTACCTCGATAGTCTCTTTCAGCACGATCTAGACGATTGCTACCATGGATTGGTCGTCGATCAAAACTCTCATTAATGTCCTCGTCGCTGAAACTAGAATCATCTGGTGTATCCCTACGATTTACCGCTGGTAGTGCTCTGCGATAATTAGAGTCACGTCGTACAGCAACCACGGGTGGTGGGGCGACCATAGGTGGTGGAACACCGCCGAGGGCTCGAGGCAGAAGTAGCGCATCCGTAAGACGGTCGAGGGTTGCCTGCAACCCTTGCATGGTCAACTGACTCTCCCGATAGAAAGCTTCCATTCTTTCCGAAAGATAACGAATCCCTGGATCACCGTCCACAGGATTTTGATTCATACCTTCGTTGTTTGCCATCGGCTCGAGGGAAAACCTCGCTCTGATACCAAATTGATGCAGGGATGAACGTGATGAGGTCGATCACCGTCTTCCTCAAGGATAACTACTCCTAATCCACGGAGCTTCTCTGAACTCCTCATAGAGACTTCTCGAATCCACGAGGAAAGAAACCAGGAAGATAGAAATAAATCCTAATTAATTCAAAATTAATTGATAAAATTCTAAAATCGAGTTCACAACCCTTTAAATAAGGAAACCAAGCAATAAGAAAGAAATCAGACTCAAACTACAACTAAAACTCCTAGAATTCACAACTTACTATAAATAGTAAACTTACTATTTATAGACGGTCATGATGTCTACTAGTGCGCAAGGTTTTTGGCCAAAAATAGTAAGTGTCCTATTTGGCTTCACCAAACCATTCTCCTAATTATCCTAAGCACTTTTCATGTTGGACACAACTCCTAAAGCCCAACGGATGAAAAGTTATACTCAAACTAAAACTTACTATTTATAGTAAAAATAAAATTAAAACGAGGAAACGACCGTCGATCAGGGGGTTTCTCGCAAATCCGGGCTGCGCAACCCGGCATAGCGGGGTTGGTTGGCTAAAGTAGCTCGTTTTACCCCAAATTCATATATTTTACATCGGATAACTCATTCCGGATTGTGAGATACGCCCGATCTGAGGTCCGATGGTCCGGATCACTTCTGTCGCCGACCGTGCCTTTTCTGATCCATCTTGGCCATGAAATTGTCTGCGACCTGCTCTACATCATATACCTAAATGAATGGAAAACATAAATATTAGTTTGATCCAAAACTTCTTGGAAACATTGATAAAGTTTTCTATATTCTTCAAAAAGTTTTTGGCCGACCATGAAAAATAATCTTAAGGACATTTGGCCATGAGAGGGGAAATTAGAAGAAAATGTTTCCTATCAGTGAAACCTTCTTTAGATCCATCTTGATGTTTATATGTCATCTAAACGGTTTGTAAGGTCATCCGAAAACATTAAAAACTTATCTTTATATGAAATTTTGTGGCCATACTAATATTTCAAATGGTAATCGCTAAATCTTGGGAATTTTGGATTCACTTCATTTTTAGTCACATGTCTTGAAATAATCTTTTAAAATAGGTTGTTCGATGTCTCACAAACATCATAGTAGACCCCACTTAAGATGGTAGAACCGGAACTTCCTGCAAAGAATGCACTAAGGTGGCCCCACACGGTTAGGGTAACATCCACCGACGTAACAGCTAATCCGCTCCCCCTTACTAGAGACTGTCGTTCCTGTCAGGAAATTTGTAGGACCCACCTTCACTTTTATGTTTTATCCATGCCGTCCATCTATTTTAACAAATCATTTTATGTCATGACCTCAAAAGTTAGGCGGATTAGTTACTAACTGGTACCACACAAGAGGGAGCAGTATGAATTAAAAATTTCATCGTTGAAAACTTGTTAAGCCCATCATATGCTTATTTGCCATCTAACAAAAGCTCCAAAACTTCTGCGCCCTTGGAACTTTTGAACGGTAAGCTTTCATTCCCCGTGTGGTGTGGCCCACTTAAACCTTCAATATGCATTACTTTTTGAATTTATGTCCTAAAATATCCTTCTAAATAAATAGACAGCGTAGATAAAACATATATATCACGGCTGGCACTACAGAGCCACTCACAAGACCGTCCATCTCTAGCTACGGCTGTTGGGGGATTGGATTGGCTGGTGTGCCACACATAGCTGATGTATTGGCGTAAGCAAGTTCCGTAGGTGTGTTTGCGTGTGTAAAAAGAAAAAATGTTTCGTGGGCCCATCACGAGGTATGTGTTATATCTAAACCGTCCATCCATTTTTAGAGCTCATAGCAAGGCTTGAGACAAAAATAAGATAGATCTGATGATCAAGAGGACCACACTGCAAAAAGTAGTGGACCACAATGCAAAAACCAGTGGGGGATTGAATGTCTACCATTGAAATCCTTTTGGAGTTCCCAGAAATTTTAGATCGATATGAAATTTGTTTTTTCTCTTCATCCTTATCTTTGTAACCTCATGAACCGATTAAATGAAAATTATCGTCATGGTGACCCTACAAGAATTTTAACAGTGAAAACCATTATCTCCACTGCTATTTGCAGTGTGGTCCACTTCATCTTTAGATATAAATGGCCTAAAATTATCTCGAAAAAAAGAAGAAGAACGGAGTAGATATAAAAAATACATCATTTTAGGGCCTGGGGCGATGTAACTTTGACCTACTTTGAACCGTTCGTATAACTCGCTCGTCTTCGCACGACAACGCCAGTTATATGGCTGGTGTGTGGTATACCAGCCAATCTGGGTAATACCCAATCCGCGCCATTAGAATCTTCTGGAAGAGCGCGAGGGCAGTTGTTAGGAAAAACAATCTTGTAAATTCCCAATCTTCCTTTCTCTATATAAAGATAGCCCATCTCCCTTCTGTGAAGCAGGAAAACGCTATTCTCTTCCTTCCAACGGAGAATCCCGCTTCCAGAGCCAGGGCTACATGTTCTAAAGGGAGGGGGAGACACCAGTCTCAAAACCCACATCCCAATCGTAATTTCTGGCAGAATACAGGCCAGAATCACCGGTGGGAGGCGGCCCATGTGAAGAATTCAGGCCGGGGGTCGGTCGTTCCGTGATCCGGCCATGCCCCACTCGGCAGCACCTAGATGGAATGGTGGCGATGGCGGCAGAGGCTCTGATGGCCGGGAAGGCGGCGGGAGATGTGGGGCTACTACTCGGCCCGCTGACCGAGTTCGGAGCCTGCCGTACTCGGCGAGCATTTCTTCTCCTATCGTGTTCCTTACCCTGTAATTTTTCTTTTCTTTTGTTATTATCTTGAATAGGAGGAATCGGATTGCATGGTGTTACGCACACCACCATGATGTGTGCTATATCCACACCGTTCATCCATTTTGCGAGATCATTTTAGTCCATGGATACAAAAATGAGGCAGATCCAAATCTCAAGTGAAACACACCACATAAACTAATGGGAATATGAGAAAATGACGCCCGCCCCTGCTTTCTGTGGTGTGGTATACAAAACTTTGGATCTGCCTAATTTTTAATCCACGCTCTAAAATGATCTCATAAAATGGATGGATGGTGGGGATATAACATATACATCATGGTAGGGAGGACCCTCAACTTGATGACGTCAATACACCACCGAGGCCGGTGGTGTGTGGCCCACCACACGACTTCCCGACTGGGACTAGTTGGGTTGGTCTGGGCTTGACCAGAGCTTGACTCAGTTGACTCGGTTAACTGCAACTCATCCTGAGCATCCCCTGTCCTGAAATCCAGCTAACCTAAACATTCATCTTGAGTATGATTTTTATCTATCTTAATTATAGTTTTTATCTATGCAGCCATGATGGGAGCCTTGTGACGAGCAAGCTGATCCACAATGAGTCCTTTTTCAACGAGGGACCGCTTGTATGGGAAACGGATACCTCTAGTCCCAGCATTACCCTGTACTTATCTAGTGGTGAATGGGGCCGGCATACTCCAATATCCACTTGTCACCTTTGTTGGCATCACGATCTTCTTGATCTCAAGAATCGTATGAATTTTGGTTGATAACCTGAGTCTGGTATATTGTTTGTTAGACCATGTTTGGATGGACCATGCCCCAAAAAATATCTGTCTTAGTCTTCTTCATCTCGATCTCAAGAATCGTATGAATTTCGGTTGATAATTGCTAGTCTGGTATATTGTGTATTGGACCATTTATGTATGGACCATGCCCCAAAACAATTTCAGTCTATCATCTTCACCTTGATCTTGATCTCAAGAATAGTATGAATTCCGGTTGATAACCATTAGTCAAGTATATTGTTTATCCGGATCATGTCTAGATGGACCATGCCCCAAAAAATGTCCATCTGTCTTCTTCATCTCAATCTCGAGAATCGAATGAATTTCAGAATTTCGGTTGATAATTGCTGGTCTGGTATGGACCATGCCCCAAAGAAATTTCAGTCTATCATCTTCACCTTGATCTTGATCTCGATCTCAAGAATCGTATGAATTTCGGTTGATAACCATTGGTTTTGTATAAGTTCCACTGGCTATGTCCAGATGGATCATGCCCCAAAAAATGTAGGCTGTTCAGAGGGACCATACCCCAAAAAAATGTCAGTCAGTCATCATCACCTCAATCTTGATCTCAAGAATCGTATGAATTTCGGTTGATTACAGTTGGTTTTGTGTAAGTTCTACGGACTCCAGATGGATCATGCCCCCAAAAATGTAAGACTTCTGGACTATGTTTGGATGGATCATGCCCCAAAAAATGTAGACTATTTGGATGGACCATGCCCCAAAAAATGTTAACTATGTTCGGATGGACCATGACCCAAAAAATGTATATCTGCATCATTTTTCATCTTGCGTACAAGATGATAAATTCAACTTTGCAGGACCATGTCCAGATTGACCATGTCTCAAAAAATGTCCATCTACATCATGTTCGACTTATCTCAAGAATTGTATGAATATCAGTTGATTACTGTTGGTTTTGTATAGAATCTATCAAACTATGTTTGGATTGGCCATGTAAAAAAAAAAAAAAAGTCTCTCTCTCTCTCTCTCTCTCTCTCTGGATTTCTTTCTGCACAGCTAGTTTACTTTTGAGTTGGTGTGTTTTAGAAGCGTTGTTTTAGCAGTTATAGGAGTGTTGGTTTTGTTTCATGTAATTTTATTGGATTCATGTCCACTATGGTTTGTTGTTTGGGTTTGAGATGTGTTAATCTCCTAATAAATTGTACTTGTGTGGAAGATTTTCTTGTAAATAAACAATGAGGGTTGTTATGACTACATGTAGTTGATGTTGTGGAAGGCGTAGCTGATTCTGGTATAGAAGATGGTTTAATATTAATCATAGCCTTCTCTCTCTCTCTCTAAAGTCGGTGTCAGTGGGCCGATAACTGCTTGCCATCAGTTGGGCTCCTTTGAGCTTGCGGTGCAGGCGCATGAGATCCAGGCCAATCATCAATTAAGGCTCGCTATCAACGTACCTGAGCCAAAAATTTGGTCAGTTTGGACATCAGGTGAGACCAGACTTGTACGAGGAAATGGATGGTTAGACAAAAAGGAACAGATGGTCCATGCTCAAGATACACATGTGGCCCACCTAATGAGTGGCCCAGCTTGAACTTTGGGGCATGTCATGTTCATGGTGGGCACTACCTGATGAATTGTCTGGATCTTGCACATATGATGTACAGTGGGTTGCAAACACTTTCATGGCAAAGGACCGGAGAAGGCCTGGTTGGAGGCGGAAATGATTTGGACAGTCGGGACCTTAATTCAATTGTATTTCGCCAAGGCAAACTGAGATGAGTTTTCTGACATATCATATATGATTTTGGGATTGGAGAACCTACTTAAGCCAACCAATCTGGCCACACTGGGTTAACCATGCTGGATTTGTGAGATTCCATCTGATGTATGGTCAAAAGTGTCATTTAGTTTTGTTTTTAGTATAAATAGTAAGTTTTAGTTGATCCTTTCGAGTGGTTGAAGTTGTGCCCAATTGAAAAGGGCTTTAAAAATTAGGAGAACAATGTGGTTGGTCCAAATTGATCTGATGGAAGGTAGCAGCTTTAATCTCATTGAAGAGTGCTCTTTGATGGCTGCACGCAGTTTTGCTGAATTGTGGGAAGTGTTTCATATTCCTAGTGTGACACTATATGTGTGTGTACAATTGCAGGATCAGGACAATCCTAAGCTATTATAAAGAGGGCTCAATGTTTTTGGGTGTTTGGAAAGGTGAAAACGAGGGTTTTTAGATTATTATAAGTGATTCATCTATTATACTTTTGCTTTTAATAGTGAGTTGTTGTCGCTTTGTGCCATGATTTTTCCCATAAGAGTTTTTTTTTTTTTTTTCGGTAAAATGTGTGCACTTTATGTTTGCTCGGTTTATGTTTGATTAAATCATATGAGATCTGAATTTAGAGTTTGCTTCCACGAATTCTCAACAAATGCTAGCAGAATGTACATCGGTATTTGAGTTTGGATTGACAACATGACAATTAAGGGAACAAAAGTGAAGTATGAAACGAAAAAGTTTATCGGGAAAAATGACTTCAAACCATGGAAGGTGAAAATGAAAAGCCTTCTAGTTCAAAAAATATTGCAACATGAACTCCTTGGTGTTGAGAAGTGTCCAGCCTTTATAAGCAATGAAGAATGGAAAAACTTGGATAATTGAGCAAAAACCTCAGTCCAACTATGTTTGGCAGACGATGTCCTTTACAATGTCCTGGATTAAAAGATCATCGTGGGACTTTAAAAGAAGTTAAATAACTTGTACACGAAAAAATCATTATCGAATCTTCTGTATCTAAAAAAGTAATTTTATAATCTGAAGATGGCGGATGGATCATATTTTAATGAACACATCAACGTATTCAATCATATTCTTTGTAAATTAACAAACGTGGAAGTAAAGATGGGTAAGGAATATCACGGTCTAATTCTGTTGAACTTCCTTTCAGAGTTATGATAAATTTGTAGACACTATATACCATGATAGAAAGACCATTTATGGTGAGACTGTCATCTTAGCCCTTCAGCCAATGATGTTGAGAAATGATAGTAGTGTAGGTTCCTCCATGAATGTGTTGGTAGTTAGGGGAATAAATTCAGATTAGGAGAAGGATAATTTGTTGTGTTCACGGTCCACGTCTAAGGGCAAGGGTAAGATGAAGTGTTGAAACTGTGGAAAACATGGGTATGTGAAGAACAATTGTCATAATCATAAAGCCCCAAAGGAAGATAATTAAGGTAGATGAAGCATCGAAAGAGGCCAATGCAGTGAAGTTGAGTGAGGATATGGACACTAGTGATATTCTAACTGTATCTAAATCCATTACTTCAACAATTAGTAGATTTTTTATATGAGGGCATCATATTACATGACCTCGCATCGAGATTGGTTCAACATGTAGAACAAATGTGATGGTGGTCAGGTATTTTTGGGCAATGATGTTACCTATAAGGTCGTTGGAATTGGATTAGTCTATATCAGGATATTTGATGGGATGGAACACATCTTGACAGATGGGATGGAACACAACACGTTCCTGACCTATGGAAGAATTTGATCTCTATAGGAGCTCTAAAGGCAATTGGGTATAAATTTACTGGTTTTGATTATGTTCTGAAGGTTTCAAAAGGAGCACTCATAATGATGAATACATAATGTAATGGTAACCTTTACAAGTTGATCAGGAATATCATATCAAATGGAGCTACAACGTTTGTAGTGGAGTCCATGTCAACACATTTGTAGCATGCACGTCTAGGCCACATGAGAGAGTGTGGTATGAAGATAATTTTTAATTGTTTATTGATTCTTGCATTTAAAAGCATTGATTTAAATATGTGTGAGCATTATATATTTGGTAAACATTAAAAGTTATCTTTTAAGTTGGGAAAATATGTTAGTAAAGGTACCCTAGGTTATCTGCATTCTAATGTATGAGGGCATCCGTCCATTATTCCTGGAAGAAGGTCATCATTCTTTATATCTTTCATAAATGACTATTTTAAAAATGTATGAGTGTATTTTATGAAGTATAAGTCAAATGTTCTTGTCAGCTTTAAAGTGTGGAAAACGATGATTGAAAAACAGTTAGGGTGAAAGTTAAAAGTTTTAAGAACATATAATAGAGGTGAATTCACTTCTAATGAATTTAACCAATTTTATAGAGATAAAGGGATTGTGCACATAACACAATCAGGCATACACCAGAGTAGAATGGTGTAAAAGAACAGATAAATTAGACTCTCTTAAAGAGAACCCGAAGCATGTTGAGAAACATTGGGTTAGGCATGTAGTTATGGACTAAGACTTTTAATATAACCTTGTTACTTGGTAAATGGATCCTTGTCTACACTGATTTGTTGTAAAATTCAAAAAGAAGTGTGGAGTAATCACGATGTTGATTACTCGAAATAAGTTGTATGATTGAGTCAAACGGAATATTACGATTAATTGTGATGTCAGATTTGATGAGGTTTCATAAGTAATAACATAAGAAATCAGAAGATCAACATTGATAAACGTTGAAATTGACAAAGATGAAACATAGGTTGAAGCTGAGCAGTAATAAGAGGTATAAGAGTAGGTGAAGCAAGCACCTGTGAGGAGAAATCCACATAGATATTGCAGATTATCAGTGAAATACAGTTATAATTCAAACATTGCATTTACTCTTATTATAAATAAGCGGGATTCGTCCACCTTCCAAGAAGCACTAGGTGATCCAAATGCTGAGAAGTGAACGACAACAATGCAAGACGAGATGGATACTCTTTACAAGAATGAGACGTGTGAGCTAGTGAAGTTTTTCATTGGGCTTAAAGTGATTGGGTCTAAGTTGATTTATAAGAAAAAACATGACATATACAATGTAAGGTTGGTAGCGAAGGGTTATGCTCAGAAAGAAAGTATCGACTTCAATGAGATATTTGTACCAATTGTTAAGCATGTATCTATTAGGTTTGTGTTGGCACTGGTTGTCCAATACAACCTTGAGCTAGAATAGATGGATATAAATATTGCTTTCTTACATGAAAATTGGAAGAGCAGATCTATATGAAGCAACCAGAGGGAATCGAAGAAAATAGGTCAGAGAATAAGGTTTGCAAGTTGAGGAGATCATTGTACGACTTTAAACCGTTGCCTAAGTAGTGGTACAAAAAGTTTGATACTTCCATGGTAAGTCGGTGCTTTAGTGAATATGATCGTTGTGTCTAATACAAGACACTGAGTGATTGATGATTCATTCATTGGTATTATATGTTGATGACATGCTTATCGCCAGTCAAAGCATATCTGAGACCAATATATTGAGGACTTAATTATCAGGGACATTTGGAATGAAAGATCTGGAGGCTACAAATAAGATTCTTGGCATATACATAAAAATAAATTATAATTATCTTAGGTGGAGTACTTTAAGAAGGTATTGATGAATTTTGGGATGAACAAAGCTAAGCCAGTTAGCACACCCCATGTTGCTCACTTCAAACTTTCTTCTATCTCATTACAGATGAAGAAATGTAGATTATGTCTCGAGTGCCCTATTCGAGCACAATTGACAATTTGATGTATGTCATGGTTTCTACGAGACCTGATAGTTCACATATAGTCAATGTTGTGAGCAGATACATGTCAAACCCCAGTAAGTAACATTGGGAAGCAATGAAATACCTACTTCATTATTTATGAAGTACAGTCTTGACATTTCAGAAATCAGAGGGAAAGCTTATAAGATATGTTGATTCGGATTACACAAGCAATGTAGACAATAAAAGGTCAATTTTCAGTTACTCGTTTATATTAGTGGGTAGAGCGGTCAGTTGGATGATAAAATTTTAGTTTATGGTTACTCTTTTCACAATAGAAGCTAAGTATGTGGCAGTAACGAAGGCATTCAACGAAGGTGTTTGGTTACATAGAATAATGAATGAACTCAAGCTTCAACGGGAGGTCATGCCGGTTAATTATGATAGTGAAAGCACGATTAATTTGGTGAAAAATTTAGTTTATCATTCTAAAAATTAAATATATTGATGTTTATCACTATTTTATCCAATAGGTGCTTAAGGAAGACGGTATTACTCTATAAAAAATCCACATGAGTGTGAATCCAGCGGATATGTTGACAAAGGTGGTTCCCATAGATAAGTTTTGATTTTATTCGACTTTTCAAAGTCTAGCTAAAGGTTGATGAACATTGAGTGTGCACGAGAAGCGATGACAATGATGAAGGTATGATGGAGGCAATTAGAGATGGAGCTTGGAGTTATAGTTTGTGATAATTAAAGACATGGTGGATATTGTTATCAATGTCTTAAATTTATATGCAAATGGGTCTATCAATGACATTAACATACCACTTGATCCCATCAAGCAGTTGCCCATTCAATCCCATTGAGAAAATCCCAATTTATTCTCGTTAGACATTTTTTAGGTCCAAATCGATCTGATTGAAGGTAGCTTCGATCCCATCGAAGAACCTTCGATGGTTGTCTATCCCATTAACAGAAGCACATATTTTGAAGAATTGTGGGAATTGTTTCCTATTCTAGGTGCTATTTATAGGTCTAATTGCGGGATTATGAGAATCCTAAGTTATTCTAAAGAGGACTAAACATTTTCAGGGGCATGAGGAATGTGAAAATAAGGGTTTTTGGATTATTTTAAGTGATTAATCTATTTTACTTTTACTTTCACAGTGATTCGCTGTCATTACGCCGTGGTTTTTTTCCCATTTTTTCATGTAATATCATGTGTGTTTTATGATTGATTGGTTTACGTTTTCTTAATCACGTTAGATTCGAATTCAGGCTTTGGGATTCCTAACAAACCATTGAATAAATTACTTTTTTTTTTTTTTTACTTACAGCAGTAGATAAGTAAGTTTGGCTTATGATTAATTATAAGAAACTTTTTTATAGTTAAAAGTAATCAATCGCATTTGCTAACTTTTTTTTAAACTTTTCTACTTTTCATGAGTTGCTGAAGAGAGATGTAAGAGAGATGAAAAACAGGAGAAGTTGATAAATATGTTGTATGCTAAACTTACTTATTTTTTTAAAAAGTATAAACTAAGATAAGCTACTTGTCCCGTGAGTAACTTATATTAAGTAATTTCAGCCTAAAATGACCTCCATAAGTATAAATGATCAAAACATAAAAATACCCGTTAAGCTGGGTAATTATCATTTAATTAATTTAAATTTAATCTATGATCTATTTAAAATTTGTGCTGCAATTTAAACAATTTAGTATTTTTCCCGCTCGATCAATTTCTAAGTGCCAGCGGTAACTACTTATAGTGTTAAGGTCCTTGGGGGGCCATCCTCCCATGGCTCTGGCGTGGGAGCGGAACGCACTGTGTTCAAATTCCGAGACTAGATACTGGAAAAATCTCACTTGTGCTATTTATCCATCATCTATCATTACGCTAGGAGCAGCTAAGTGGGGCGTACCTTTTGGGTAGTATACATGACATCGCAGCCACACGATTTTAGGCTTTCGTAGAAATATCTTCCTGATCCACATTTCAATTCGGCAACACCAAACGAAACAATTGAAATGCAACGCTAACCATAGGTTTTCTTGTGGTCTACTACAGTTTTCCATCCCATCTAACTGTTTCATGAGGTAAAAATCACCAGGATGAAACAATTATTTAGAAAATCAGACTAATCCAAAACTCAGGCCAGACGCGTGAGTTTAGAAATTTTCGTCGTAATTTGATATGTTTCACCACCATCTAGCTCAATGGAACTTCAGGTCGGTCTTATATTTGATATGTACGGTGAAAATGACGGTATTCATCTGATGGACGGAGTAGATTTAAAAGAAAGACATGATGAGACTCACAGAGCTCCAGCGTTGTACTCGCTTCTGATAACACGTGCTGTAGCAGATAGATTCGTGTCCGAGGTGAGGGGAAACAGATGGGTTACTCCACCTGCCGCCAGCCAGTGGCTGGTGGTCGGTGCTCTGTGGGCCCCACCACGATGTATGTGTTTCATCCATGCCGTTCATATATTTTAATAGATCATTTTATAGCATGGGACCATAAATGAGGTATATCCCAATCTCAAGTGGACCACATTACAAGAAAAAGTGTTGAATGAATGTCAACCATTAAAAACCTTTTTGGGCATAAAAGTTTTGGATCAAGCTGATTTTTTTTTCCCTTTATCTGGGTTGTATGACCTAATCAATAGATTGGATGTCAAATAAACAGTACAGTGAGCCTTAAGGAGGATTTTAATAGTGGATATACAATCACTATTGTTTTCCAGTGGTGTGGTCCACCTGAGATTTATATCCCACTCATTTTTGGGATCAAGCCTTAAAATGATCTGTAAAAATGGATGAACAGAATGGATGAAGCAAATACATCATGGTGGGGCCCACAGAGCACCGACTATAAGCCACCGGGCTGGTGGTAGAGGGAGTAGCCCATACTAGGGGTGCACACGGTTCGGTTCGGTCCGGTTTTGGGGTGAAACCGGAACCGAACCGTTCCCTACTATTCTAGGATTTTTGAAACCGGAACCGAACCGTTAGCACCCTAGAACCGAACCGGAACCGGACCGTGAAAACCGGTTCGGTTCCGGATCGGTTACACGGTTCTGGGCTTTTTAAAGTCCAACCCAATTGCACTTTTTTAATAATACTATTAACGCCTTGGAACCATACAATTAGGAGTATATTGACTTATCCATTTGCTCATTTCATCGTCTATATAATCAAGAGAAAGTGGAGTAACATCTTAGAAACAGAGTAACAATTACTAATAGATACTCTGTTACCCAAAAAGCTTAATCTTTGTATATTAATCAGTACTGACACAAGAAAACCATTGTTAAAATCCGTCTATGTTGTAGGCTTACATGAACCTGTTCATTAATTTCAGTTCCTACTTGATATCTAAAAATAACATGTGTTATAATTGAATAACACACAAGCAGTCAAATAATCGAATGAGTATAAAACCAGACAGGATCAGCTAATTGACCTGTCAGAAATCAGTTTGGGAAAAGAACTTGTTCAATCATGAATTTGATTTTGAAATCAGGTGGATCAGCTGATTTTCTTTTATATCTGTCAATTGACCCCATCAGGTATGGTCGGACTTCAATTGAAATCAGGTGAATCAGCTAATTTTCTTTTGTATCTGAACCCAGCTGGTATTGTCAGACAATTTCTCAACCTTAATTTAATGTCAATGGTCATCTTTGAGTTCTAGGGTGTCTCTGGGATTTTTTTGTCTTAGACCAACATTCTGGTGGATCTTGTAAACTGTAAATGGCTTGTGTGCTTGTGTGTTGTACCATAAATCCTAGAAGTTAACATACTTCTGCAAAAATTATGGATCTACGGTTCATGGTACGGCTCAGATCAACGGAGCGGTTCTACGGTTCGGTTCAACGGTTTGGATCTACGGTTCGGTTCAATGGTTTAGATCGGTTTTACAGGGCCCTAAACCGGAACCGATCTGTAAATAACGGTTTCAGGGATTTTGGAACCAAAACCGGACCGTTAGCATTCTAGAACTGGACCAAACCAGACCGATCCAACAGTTTCAGTCCGGTTCCACGGATCCAACGGTTAAATGTGCACCCCTAGCCCATACTAGGTGAGCTGGGAAAATCAACTCCCATCCTTCTTGTTTTTTGCTTAGCGAGAGGGCAACCTCAATTGGACAGTTGCAGTTGGTGTAAGTGAGAATTACATAAATACCCTTTTCGTTAGTCACTTTTGGTCAATGCAATAGGCTTTCACGAGAGTTCTAGTCGAACACCTTCAACTTCTGCGTCATTTCCTTCCTTAAATCTCATGAGGGCGTCTTTGGGCAGTGGGATTAGAAGGGATTCAGTGGGATGGGATTCATCTGGTCTCGTGTCAATTTCACTCCATGTTTAGGAAGAATGGAAAAGCTTGGAGTTAGATTAGATGAAATTGCATTGAGTTCCATGCCAATATCACCAAGTTGTGTAGGTCCCACCATGATGTGTGGGCTAATATCCACAACGTCCACCTATTTTTTGAGATTATTTTAGAACATGGATCAAAATCAGGTAAATCTAAAGCTCAGGTGGACCTAGCCATAGAAAGTAATGGGGATTGAATACTTACCATTGAAAACTTCTTTGTGGCCACATGAGTTTTGGATCTACCTCACTTTTTAGGCACATAAAATGAGATTACAAAACAAATGAACAGTTTAGATATAACACATGTATATTATTTTTAATAATTTCAAATGATGGTGGGTATATCCATTCAGTATACCACTATATTACCAACAAAGCATAATAATTCCCGCATTATTACTAATTATGTTTTTTGAATCCAATCCCACGTAAAATCTTCTAATCCTACCGACTAAACACGCCCTTAATAACCGTACAGTACCAAAACCAATCCCATCCGTAGATTCTCGTAATCCTCTCTCCAACTTTCTTTTCTGTGTTGGAAGTAGAGCCGCGACATGGTACAGCCATCCAGATAGAGTACCTATAGTAGGGTTATGCATCAATCATGTCCATCCATCTTTTGGTCCATGGCATGGATGGTTTTTGTTTAAAAAAATCCTACATTACCATTCTTTCTCATCATTTTTTTTTTTTCTCATCGTTGGTTTTTCACGTCAATGGATACTCGAACCCATGGACTCACGTTGGAACCCTTGTGAGTCTACCATGATACGATAGGCCCTCGTGTGTGTATATATATATATATATAGCATTTCATTTAAAATGACTTTTTTTTTAATAAATAATTTTTTTATGATATCAATATATCATTGATATGTGTGTGGTACAAATGAAACCTGAAATTTACATTAAAAGAATACTTGGGATACTTAGGGCCTGTCTAGCCGGGCGGATTAACAGGGACTAGGAGGGATGGGATGGTAAAATCCCAGGATATGGCAAATGAACCAAAAAAACCCGGTGAACTTGTCCCAACGTGTAACAAACCTATGGATCTTAAACCAATCCACTGAGATCACCATTATTACCTTAAAATTGATCCCATCCGTGTTTGGTTGGATGAATTGGAAATGATTGGAAGGTAAAATCCCAGGATATATCAGGTGTGCCAAACAGACTCGGTGAACTTATCTTGGGGTATAGCAATCCCATTGATCATAAACCAATCCACTGACACCACCATCATTACCTTAAAATCCATCCCATCCCGCCTAATCCCATGGGATCCGTCCGACCAAACTGCCCCTTAGTGATATATCAACGATGAATGACTGCACTCGAAAATTTTGATACCACCACTTTAATTAGTATTGTTGAGCTAGCGATACCAATGATATAATCAATAGTGGAAATAATTAGTGTCGGCTTACTTTAGAGGTAGAATTGCGAAAAGTGAGAACAATGGGTGTCACTCACTTTAGATGTAAAATAGGTTAGCTTTTATTAACCCATTCTATATCAAAATGGTGTATGGTAGCCAACAGAAAGCTCAATCTCACACGTTTCACATTGTGCAACCCCATCTCTTGGTATTTTATGTTTTCATATGGGGGTTGACTCCTACAAAATCCAATCTAAGAAAAATTAAAAGGGTAGGTGACGGAGGGATAGACATGGTGAGGTCAATCACCTTCTTCCTCAAGGATATTACTCCAAATTTACAGAGTTTTCTGAATTCCTTGCAGAGTTTCATTGAATCTATGAGAGAAAAAACGGAAATAAGTTTTAATAAATTTAAAAATAAATTGATTGTTGATGAAAAGCGAAATTATAATCCCTTCAATAATGAGTTTAGGATGAAGTTTTAGACTCAAACTCCAACTTAAGTTCCCTAAAAACATGACTTTCTATAAATAGTAAACTTACTATTTATAGATGATCATGATTCCTACTTTATGGTTTTCGGTAAAAAATAGTAGGTTTCCAATTTGGCATAACCATGTCATTTTCCTAATTTATTTTTCTAAGCCCTTTTCATGTTGGGCACAACTCCTACAACTCAAAGGATCAAAAGTTATGATTAAATTACAACTTATTACTTATAGTAAAAACGAAAGTAAAATGAACCTTCGATCGTCAATTTGATGGAATCTCGCAAATCCGACTTGGGCGACCTAACGTAGCAGGTTGGCTGGCTAAGGTAGCTTCTCCTACTCCAAAATCATATATGTGTTACATAGCACGCCAACAACGCAATGAACAGAGATCCAATCTCCGGTCTCACCCATAAACAATAAACAATAAGAAATATAAACTGGAAGAAGAATCAAAGCATTCCAAATAAACCACAAGACAAAATATACGTGAAAAAACCCAACAAGGGTAAAAAACCACGGATACAAACTTCTTCTATGAAGAAAAACGAAGATTACAAGGCAATATAATAACCTCTCCCTTAGAAGTACAAAGAAAACTATTTTTTCACACCTTGGAATAACTCTCATACCTACTAGAAAAGCCCTATGGATCCCTATTTATAGTTTATGCAACTCTCCTTTTGCACCTCTGCGAAAAACTGACTCGAAAATCCACAATTCGCATTAAATTCGGAAACGAATTTGTATAACCTCGAATGGTCGAGCATCGGCCTCGATCGGTCGAATACCGCGGAACCAAAAAACCAATATTCGCTGGACTTTGAGTCGAGCCAGTCCACAACTGGTCGAGTGGGCCACTCGACCGGTCGAGCGGCCGTTCAGATGTAGCTCCACATCTCAACAATCTCCCACTTGGAGACACATCGTCATAAAATTTTGTCTTCTTCATCCATAGTGCACCACCTCCCCGTCTTCAAGCCTGAAGACCAATCAAAGCTGAACAGATATTCAGCTTTTCTCGTGTGACCACCTTGGTCAGCATATCCGCATAATTCTCACTTGTATGAATCTTCTCCAGAACCATCGATCCATCTTCGAGTAACGAATGTATGAGAAATATCTGATGGCAATATGCTTGGTCCTTGAATGAAAGACTGAATTCTTAGCCAAGTGTAATGCACTCTGACTGTCACTATATAACTTGCAATCTGCTTGCTTCTTACCCAACTCTTCCATGAAACCTTGCATCCATACCATCTCCTTACACGCATCTATAGCCGCCACATATTCTGCTTTCGTCGTACTAATAGATACTATCTTATATAATTGAGAGACCCAACTGACTATAGTACTACTCAGAGTAAAGACATAACCTGTAGTGCTTCTTCTGCTGTCAATATCTCCTGTCAAATCTGAATCCACGTAGTCTTGTAGCTTGATTTTCAATCCACCATAGCGTAACCCTATATCCACAGTACCTATTAGGTATCTGAGGATCCACTTCACAACTTTCCAATGTCCTTTTCTGGGGTTGTTCATGAACCTGCTAACAACTCCCACTGCTTAAGCAATATCTGGCCTCGTGCTCACCATAGCATACATGAGACTCCCAATAACTGATGCATATGAGACTTTGGCCATGTAGTCTCATTCCTCCTACGTCTTTGCATCTTGATCATTAGATAGCTTGAAGCGGTTGGCTAATGGGGTGTTAACCGCCTTAGTACCTCTTATATTGAATCGATCAAGTACCTTAGCTATGTACTCTGCCTATGACAAAATAAGTTTCTTATTTTTCCTGTCATGCTTTATCCTCATGCTTAGGATTTATTTTGTAGCTCCTAAATTCTTCATGATAAATTCTCTAGACAGTTATCTCTTGAGATCTGAGATGTCCTTTATGCTTGAATCGGCCACAAGCATATCATCAACGTACAGAAGAAGGATGATGTGCGACGTATCAAACTTCTTCAAATAGCAACAGTGGTCTGCATAACATCTCCTATAACCGTTTTCTGATATGAAACTGTCGAACTTCTTATACCACTGCCTCGGGGCCTGCTTCAAGCTATATAGACTCTTCTTCATTCTGTACACCTTGTTTTCCTTTCCTGGTGCCACATATCCTATCGGCTGATGCATATATATCTCTTCTTTAAGGTCCCCATGAAGAAAGATTGTCTTAACATCTAGTTGCTTTAGATGTAAGTCCTCTATAGCCACTATACTAAAGACTATGCAAATCGTAGACATTTTCACCACAGGTGAAAATATTTCATTGAAGTCGATACCTGTCTTTTGTTGAAACCCTTTCACAACCAATCTAGCCTTATACCGTTTCAAACCATCATATTTCTCCTTCAGTCTGTAAACCCACTTGTTATGGAGAGTTTTCTTACCCTTAGGTAGAGTGACTAGCTCCCATGTACGATTAGACTCAAGAGAGTCCATCTTCTCATCCATGGCCTGCTCCCACTTAACCCATATATCTAACTGTAATGCCTTTTCAAAATACTCTAGTTCACTATTATCTGACAGAAGTAGATAATGTAAGGAGGGTGAGTATCAGACCGTGGGTCTCCTCTTCTGAGTAGACCTCCTCACAACCGGTGTCTGTGGCTCTGCCTCATAATGCTCCTGTATATGATCATCCTGTGGCGCTGTAACACACGTGTCCGGTAACTCTTCCAACTCTATGAATTCTTTTTCCTCGGTCTTATTTTCCTGCATATTGTCTTTATACATCACTTTTTCATTGAAGACTATATCTTTGCTTCTGATGATTTTCTTGTTTTCTGTATCTCAAAACCCGTAGCCAAAATCATCCCGCCCATAACCTATAAACGTGTACTTCCTGGACTTCGCATCCGGCTTGTTTTTGTGCTCTACATCAATGTGAATATATAAAATGCAACCGAATACTCTGAGATGTGCAAGGTTCACTTCTTTTCCAGTCCATGTTTCTTCTGGTAGCCCACCATCCGATGGTGCAACAGATACAATTATTTTAAGGTTCTCATAGTTGTAATCACTTCTGCCTCTGATCTGACCTTCTCTGCTCCATCTTTACCATGAAAGTGTCCGCGACCTGCTTTACATTACTAGGTGTATCTGTATAGACACGGAACTCATAGTAAAATAATTATTTATTAAAATAAATTTATTTTTCATTATAGTCCCACCCATGATATGCCCACGTGGCGCATTAACTCCTAACACAGATTGGCCACTGATAGCTACGTGGCTATTGACAGTGCTTTGTGATCCCACCATGATGTATGTATCTTATCCATGCCATTCATCTATTTTTTCAGACTATTTTATGTCATGAGACCAAAGATAAATCAGATCTAAATCTCATAAGGACTACACCACAGGAAAGAGTGTTGATAGAACACTCACCATTAAAAACTTCATGGTGCCACGAAAGCTTTAGATTAAGTTGATATTAATGTTTTCTCTCCATCTAACCTCTTCACAACATCATAGATATGGATGAATGGAAAACACAAATATCAAATTAGTCCAAAACCTTTGCAATTTTTGAGAAGTTATTAATGGTGGGCATTCAATATCCACTATCTGGTCCACTCGAGCATTCAATTGGCCTCATTTTTGAGCTCATACCCTAAATTACTACGAAAAAATGGATGGACGATATACATAAAACCCATAGATCATGATGGACCCCATAGAGCCTTAGCCAAATAAATTATCAACCAAGCGAGCATGATGCAATCCGCCGACAGTGTCACATATTTATTCACGTGCCATCAACTTCTTGTCATTACCTTCCTAAAGTAACATACGATATCAAAAGTCATACTATCAATTGATTCCGAAAATACTTTCTCACTTTGGAGAAGAATTGTAACATGATATAACTATCCACACATTGTATACATGGTAGGATTATGCATAATAATGCCTACCCATCTTTTTAGCTATAATATGGATGATTTATGTTTCAAAAACTACACTTATCATTTGTTGTTATTTAATCCAACATGAGGCCTCAGGTGTTAATGAAAAACCTGTATTCGATCAAATGTGCACGATTAAGGTAGTGCTAGAGTCATGCTCAACTTGAGTTCAAGTAAACGCTTATGATCCTAAGTACCAAAACAGCCGTAGAATCAAATCTATGAAAGTTGACCTAATTGTCTAGCCACCAATGTGCAATGATAAGAAGATTCAGAATGAGGGGATTAGATCTTCTGAATTGATTCTTTTTGCATTGATCTAAGGACTTTTTCTTTCAACCATGATCTCCGTCCCCAAATTTCTCAATAATGTAATAATAGATACAAAGAATTAAAAATTAAAGGCCAGATCATTGATTTTTATTGATATATGATGAAGTTCAGTATAATTAGCAAGGAAATAAAATAACTAAAGAGATAAATACATGTGATTATTTGTATGGGCAACACAATCAAAGCAGATGGTTAGCAGGATGTGATCAGGGTGTAATATTCCTAGTACAGATTTGATTGATTGAGGATCCAATATTAGTGTGTCATTAATATTTACATTAATTCTAGACATACTGTAGTTGTGCCGCTAGATAGTAACGATTTAAACTAGAATTAACTATAGAGGTTCTCCACCAGTGCTAGACAAAAGTAGAGAAACAAAAGCTAAAACTAAAATAGGTCCGCGTTGCATTAATGTGAGAGGAGTGAGGTGTGATGGCTTGGTTGGTGCTCTTAGCTCATTTTGGTGTGCTAGTTTATATAGATTGAAAGCAGGGGCGTGCCTTTAGATGCGCATATTTGTTTTATATTTTATATTTTTTAAACGTAAGTCATCTATGCTAGGGACGTAATTGGATGGACCTCATCGGTATGTCGCCCTGCCATATGTAGCTAGAGAGATTGCTCTATCAATTGGGATTTCTCATCTCTACTGTAACATCTGTATACTTCCCAATCTGCTGAAGAATTGCATGATTTAAATCGGTGTTGTGTTTAGATAGTCCAAAGTCTCCCTACTTAATTAGTGTCTTTGCGCTGGGCCCACCTTAATGTATGTGGTGTATATCCACACCGTCAATCAATTTTTTCAGCTAATTTCAGAGTACGATCTAAAAATTGAATCATATCCAAATCACTACGGGACCACACCACAGGAAGAGTGGTTATAGAATGCCCACCGTTGAAAACTTCTTAGGATCTACTAAAAATCTTTATTTAGGTTTTAGCCCGTCGATGCAGGACCAAGGGAAAATACAAATATCAGCTAGGCCCGAAACTTTTGTGGTCTTCAAGAGAGTTTTTAATGATGGAAATTCAAATCCTACTGTGTGGTCCATTTGAGATTTAGATCTGCTTCATTTTTGAGACCATGCCCTAAAATCAGCTGGAAATTTTGATGGACGGCGTGGATATACAACACATTCATCAAGGTGGGCCTCACAGTTAGGGCAACCCTCACTAACATGTTACTCAGTAAAACCTAATCCGCTCCCATCTCTCTCGTCCCTAGCAACTTTTGTTCTGTACCTTTAAAGGGCACTCATCAGATGGATAGGATCATCTGATTGACGTGCATTCTTACTCATTTTCCATCCACAATATGGCATATAAGATGAGCGTTCCTCACCGAATGACCCAATCTGTTAGGAGTTCGATTTTGGATACACCGAGATATTAAAGATAAAATAAAAAATAAAATAAAATTGATCGGCTGAATCACGTATAAAATACGCTGTCCTTAAAGCGTGATTCGTCCCCTTATAAACTGCTGATGGGTTATAGGCGAATTGCTTCCAGGATAAGACAAGCATTATCTAGATCTAGCATGCAGCAATCACGATAGGTCCACTGTGGAACAATTTTAACGCAATAAATCTCTTCTGGCAGACTTGGACGGTAGAGATGATAACAATATTCTAAAATGGAGATATTTCGTGTATTTGATCTGATAGGAGAGAGGGGTGTGTTCAGTTGATCATTTCGGACTGGAATGGTCCAGTTTATATAGGCATCAGGTAGTGGACCGTTGCTAGGGTGCAATCAAAGGTCCAGAACGTTTGAAAACGTTTCTGTCCGTTGTCCATTAATCACAAACATTTCTAGTCGTCGGATCAAAGGATCTGACCGTTGGATCATCATAAACTATCCGTTTTCGGACCGTTTGACTTTCAAAGCATAGAGCCGTTTTCTGAAACCGTAAACGTTTTGGATTTAAGATCCGACCGTTCTCAGTCATCTATAAAAGCTCAGGCTCATTTCAGATTTTCACCGCCCTAAGGCACTGACCAGACCCATCGCACCGAGGTCGCACCGTCTCGCGCCAGTCCGCATAAGGTCGTAAAGGAGCGACTACTTTGCAACACGATGCGCATGTGCGAAGTGCAAAGTGCGCCATTGTCACGCCCCAAACTCGGAAACCGGGCTCACAAAATTTTTGATCGCCGAGTCCGGCGCCGACAGCCTCCGTAGAACCCCATTCTCGGCTCCTAACGCCCATTCGCCAGGTTCCAATCCTGGGATGCTACGAGGAGGATTTTCAACGTCAGTTTGATTCGTAATAAGCATAACCAATGGTATAACCCACAAACAACAACTAGAAAATCCATTACATTTCCACTATGATCAAAAACTTTACAAGTACAATGAGCATAAAGGGAAATACAATGGTAAAGAACAAAAACTCCAAAACGATCTGCAACGTGCTCCTGCCTCAGCGCTGCTGCGAACCAACGTCACCTGCACGCAACGGTCGTGCATAAGCTTATAGAAAGCTTAGAGGGTGATGAAAGTGTGTGCGCAAGGTAGTAATATGAACATGCAATGTTAGAGTAATGCGAAATATGCAGATGGATCCATAATATCATGAGTCGTACCAAGGCTATGCGATGCAAGACATGAATGGTATCGGCCATCCCAAGGCCATGGATGTGCAATGCAACTCAAGCATACAGATCCTCATCTATGTCCACACATCAATACAGCTTAAATATGGGATATCACCAGGGTCTAGTACACTCTAAACCAGATTTTCGCCACATCGCGCACAATAAGTTAAGTAGAAGAGACCACAATATTCGTCTACCAATATCGGGCGCGACTCATCGATAGTGGACCCATTCCTCGAGCTGGTCAAACTCAGCCTAACATTGCCCCCTACTCTCGGGCGGGTAAAGCCGCACCCCCTTCCAACCGACCACGACACAGTGAAGAGCGCAACCGTCTGGTAATCGGCACTCAACGCTCATCTACCCACTCGATTTAGACGTTGGAGCAACCTCTTGGTACCATGAGGGTTTAGGAACTTTCACCCAGGGATATCTATAGCACCCCATGTAGAATAAGATTTTCGGTATCCAATCCTGTCAACCACGATGCGTCTGTGGAGGCTACGACCCTAATATCGCTAGGGCGTACAATAACCATGTCACACAAATGCGAAATGCATGATTCATGCTATCCAGTCATGCAACAAATCCTACGCATATCGTGCGCTCATGTAGGGCAACACCGCCTATCTAGGAGCCCATAAACAACCTACCCGAAGGCATATGCTATGATCAGTCAATCCTCATATCAAGCATACATATGATGCGTATGATCATGGGTCATGAAATTATACTAAACATGTAAATGAGTGATGAACCATTCTTACAACGTAGATGGGCCTAGACGGCCTATACACAGCAAGTACGGCCCAGTAATGGGCCCTAAGAAGAGTCATAATGTGGACATCCAACCAACATTACACTCGTTATGTGGACGTCAAACCAACAATGCTCCCAAGGCACGATCTTTGTAAACATCGCTACTTAGTCTGTAATGAAATTACACATTGCAATGGACCGTAGGTTCTTCCCATTGGACCTTACATATATATCAAATGGGCCATATCTTATGGGCCTTCTATTCATCAGATGGGCCACATAAATGGGTCATACCAATGGGTCTTATGTATATTGAAATGGGTCAAAATCCATGGGCCTTGGACTGCATCAAATGAGCTTAACTCATGGGTCTTAAAGGTAACGAATGGGCCACACCAATTAAACCTCATATGTACGCCAAATGGGCCCTAACCCTTAGGCCTTGCATGCATATTAAAGTGGGGCTAAACCCTAGGCCTTATATATATCAAATGGGCCTAACCCATAGGCCTTATATAATCAAATAGGTATACTTCCATGGGCTTTAAAAATGCATCAATGGGTCCAATCCCATGGGCCTTGGAATACATCAAATGGGTTCGCTCCCATGGGCCTCATAATACACCAAACGGCCCCATTACATGGGCCTAAGATCTACATCAAAGTGGGCCTCAATGGATACCCATAAATGGATCAACATGGGCCCTATACACATACCAAAGTGGGCCCACTTGAACCATAGATCTGGCTCATTTTTAGCCCAATCATAAAAATGAAATAAAAAAAAATAAATGGATAGATTAGATGTAACACATGTATCATGGTTGGGGGGGGGGGGGGGGGGGGGGGTCCACATGAGCTAAGGATTAGCTCATGCCTTAGCTCACAAAATGGATGGACGGTTAGGATACAACTCATACATCATGGATGGGCCCACTGACCGTCCAGCGGCCCCCAAAGATGGCTGGACAGTGTGGACATTACAGGGCTCCACCGTCCGATCTTCTTGCTCCTAGGGGTTCCTTGACACCTTAGCTTCAACTTCAATGGATGAGATGAGGAATAGAAGGTTGAGATGGGAGATGGTGGGGTAGGAAAGTGGGCCACTTGGAGCTTAGGAGTATTTGGAGAATTCCATACGTGGGATTTTCTTTTGCTTGGAGTTTTTTTGTAAATGAGAAAGAGAGGAGTTGTAAAGGGAGAGAGAGAGTGATGGATGGATGTGGTGAGTGATGGTTGTGTAAGAAATCTTTGACTTTTGTGGCCTTTTGTGTAAGAGAGGTATGGGAGGTGAAGACTTTTGTGACCTTTTGCGTAAGAAAGGTATGAGTTAGGAAGACTTTTGTGGTTGCTTGGGAAAAAGGGTGAAAGTGATGTGTACTTGACATGTACTTGACATGTGATGAATTGATGGGTGATTGATTGATGGGATTGATATGATTGATGTGACACATCGTAGAGATTCTCTTAGATTTCGCAATGCGCGACGTTTCTTGCACCGAACGTTAGCCCACATCTCTTAACCAGGGTATCGCCTCGGCGCGCGAGTCGCGGCATCAGAACCGCGGCGACGGTGCAGTCGCTATGGTAGTGGTCTTGGGTTGAGTCGACTCGGTTGTCGGCATATGAATTAGGGTCGCGCGTCGATATTGGTTAAGGGTCGAAGGTTGCCGGAATTCGACCGGTAAGACCGCGGAAGTTTACGGAACGGTACGGACTAAGATACGGGTCTTACAGCCATCTAGCGCCATCTAGCGCCACTACAGCCACACTGCCCATGCCCTCGCCCTCACCCATGCCCGTGCCCGTGCCCGAGCCCGCGCGTGTTTGCGTGCGTGTGTTCCAGTGCGTAGCACTGGAACATGCAACCCGTGTATCTCCTTCTCCAAAAGCTCCAAGTAAGAATACTCTACACTACATCTCATATAAACCACAAAAGTTTCTTAACCATTTTCGATGTGAGACAAAGCACACACACCGCACTTTTTATTCAAAATATTTTAAAAAGCATTTTGGAGGGAAAATCCCAAAATTTTGAAAATTTTAAATTTTTATTTTTATTTTTTAAAAAACCATTGATTTACAACAATCCCCCACTGGTTTTTTAAAACATTAAAAATTCTGTCAGAATAACAGTTATTATGCATAAAGAAAGATATCTTGCGATTTCAATCTTTCTTTAGTGTAAGTATTTTAAAGTTATTTTGAAATTTCTGGTTGCCACAGTATTGAACCAGTTATTCTTATATGATATAACCGAAAATACCACACACATAATAGCTCCTGCGTTAGATGTTCCTTTATAATCTCGCTTTGCACTTTTAATGGCCATATGCTTATCCTGTTTCATGAACGATCCCGAGATAACTCTAACTCTCATGAGAAGTGGCACCACTTCTACGTTCACATAGGTGAAATCCTTCCAATGTTTCTATTAAAACACTTGTCCTATTTGACTGGACTTCATTAAGAGTTTAATACTCATCCCTCTTTTATAACGGCCAGCACTATCATCCTGGATGAGGTCATTATTTTCTTTAGTGCTGAAACTTTTCACTTATCAGTGAATTGTTATTACCCATTAAACCCAATATTTAGAAATTTTCTAATTTAGGGTTGGGTTTCTTTCACTGGTGAAACTTAAGTAAAGAGTTTCAACCCCATCCCTCTAGATGTTGTCCTTACTACCTCTCTCGTTAGAGGTTTAGTAAAAGGATCAGCCAAGTTATTACTTGACTTCATATATGAGATCGCAATGATTCCATCTTGAATCAATTACCTTACATAGTCATGTCGCAAACTTATGTGTCTAGACTTTCCATTATATGTACCGCTATAAGCTTTCGCTAGAGTGGCTTCACTATCACAATGAAGTGAAACAACCGGTATAGGCTTCGCATAGAATGAGATTTCTAATAGAAGATCCCTTAACCACTCAGCCTCTTTGCCTGTAGTAGCTAGAGCTATGAACTCAGATTTCATAGTTGAGTGCATTATGCAAGTTTGTTTCTTGGATCCCCAAGATACAGCTGCACCTCCTAGGGTGAATATTCACCCTGTAGTGGACTTGTTGTCCCCTGCACTCGATATCCAACTTGCATCGGTATATCCTTCCAATAATGCTGAAAATTCTGAGTAAAATAGCCCTAGTTCTTTGGTTTCTTTAAGATAACCTAGAACTCTACTTTTTGCTTTCTAGTGTTCAACACTTGGATTACTCGTAAACCTGCTTAGTTTACTCACAGCGTATGCTATATCCGGTCTTGTGCATTGCATTGCATACATAAAACTGCCTATAGCACTAGCATACTCTAGTTGTGCAACTGCTCTTCCACTATTTCTTTTTAACTTGATACTTGGATCAAACGGAATTTTTGCCTCTTTAATTTTCAAGTGATTAAACTTGTTTATTACTTTCTCAATATAATGAGACCGGCATAATGCAAAACCTCCACTATATTTTTTAACTTTGATACCTAATATGGTATCCACTTGTTCAAGATCCTTCATTTTGAAAACTGAAGAGAGAAACTTTTTAGTTTCAGTTACACTTTCCATTTTGTTACTGATTATTAACATATCATATACATACAAGCATATGATTACAATATAATCATTACATACTTTTGAATATATGCATTTATCAGCAATATTATGTTCAAAACCATAAGACAGAACTTTAGAATCAAATTTATCATGCCACCGTTTTGATGCTTGTTTTAATCCATACAAAGACTTAACAAGTCTACACACTTTTCGTTCATTTCTTGATAGAACAAACCCTTCTGTTTGTTTCATGTAGACCTCCTCATCGAGATCACCATTCAGGAATGTTGTTTTCACGTTCATTTGATGGATATGAAGATGATGTACGGATGCTAGAACGAATAAAATCCTAATCGATGTTATTCGAGCTACTGGTGAATAAGTGTCAAAACAATCGATTCCTTCTTTTTATCTGAAACCTTTAGCAACTAATCTTGCCTTAAAGGTTTGAATTGTACCATCTGTGTGATATTTTTTCTTAAATACCCATTTACAACATATTGGTTTAAAACCTGGAGGTAAATCTACTAATTCCCATGTTTGGTTAGACATTATAGAATCCATTTCATCATTAAAATCTTCTTTCCAGAAAGCAGAGTCTCTTGAAGTCATAGCTTCACTAAAGGTTTTAGGTTCATCTTCTATAGTTAAGACCATAAGTATTTTCCTAATCACCTTTTCTCTATCACCTTCAACCAGATGAAAGGAGAGACGCTGAGAGTCTATTTGATCAGGATCAAGACTCTTTTGTACTCTTTTACTTTGACTCCTACGAGGTTCACTTGGTGTATTCTCTTCTATATGTGTTTCTTTTATCGTTTCATTAGGAGATTGAATCTCAACATTCTTTTTCTCCATGAATACAGAATTCTCAAAGAACTCTATATCTCTAGATTCTATGATTACATTGGAGTCTAAGTCTAGAAGTTTATAGGCCTTACTATGTTGTGCATATCATACAAGGACGCACTTGATAGCTCTTGGACTTAACTTAGTTCTTTTAAGTTCTGGAGTTCTGCATATGCAAGATACCCCCACACTCTAAGATACCCTATGTTTCGTTTTCTTCTTTCCATATTTTGTATGGAGAGGTCTTGATTTTCTTAGATGGAACTCGGTTTAAAACATGACATGCAGCTAATAATGCTTCTCTCCATAGGTTTAATGGCAACTGTGCTTGTATTAGCATTGAGTTGACCATTTCTACTAATTTCCTATTTTTTCTCTCTACTACACTATTTTGTTGTGGTGTATAAGGTGCTGTACACTGATGTACTATGTCGTGTTCTTCGCAATAGTTAGAAAATTCATTAGAAAAATATTCTCCTCCTCGGTCACTCCGAAGGATTTTAATATGTTTATCTAACTGATTTTCTACTTTAGATTTATAGATCTTGAATGTATTAAATGCTTCATCTTTCGATTTTAACAGATATACATATACATATCTTTAACATTCATCTATAAATGTTATAAAGTACCTTTTACCTCCACGGGTAAGAACGCCATTTAGCTCACATATGTCAGTATGCACTAGGTCTAATATTTGAGATGATCTCTCAACACTAGGGAATGGTTTTTTGATTATTTTAGACCGTATGCATACTTCACATTTATCTTTGTTACTATCATTATATGATATTAGGCCGTTCTTAGCCATGAGTTTTATGGTACTGTAGCCAATATGGGCTAGTCTACCATGCCATAGTGTTACAGACTCAATCATGTAAGCAGAAGAATTATTTTCATTCAAAGATAATTTGGTCATCCCATTACAAGCGTATCCCTTACCCACAAAGTTCTCATTCTTAGACAAGATCAGCTTGCCTGATTCAAACACAACCCTAATCCCAGGCTTGCTTAAGAGATCCCCTGAGACAAGATTCCTCCTTATGTCTGGGACATGCAATACGTTAGTCAGAATTACCTTCTTTGCAGAGGTAAAGAGTAATTCCACGGTTCCTCTGCTTACAACTTTCGATCGTCCTTCATTTCCCATTTGAACCTCCTGACCGTTGGTCTCGTCTTCATAGGTTTTAAAGACAGATCGATCATTGCATACATGGACAGTGGCACCTGTATCATACCACCAACCAGGAATTTTCTCCTGAACTAGGTTCACTTCTGTGACCATGGCTACGATTTCATCGTCTACTGCATTAGCCTCTTTCTTAGGCTTTTTTCGGTCCCTACAGACTCTGGCGAAATACCCAGTCTTGCCGCAGACATAGCAGGCTCCCTTAGGTTTGCCGTTTTTCTTCTTTTGGATTTTCTTGAATTTTTCTTGATCTTTGTTAGGTTTAAGGGAATCAGCTTTCTCATAGGTATTATTTTGGAATGTACTTTCTACTGCGTTCACTTTGGATGAGGATGTACCATTGTTGTCATCCTTTTTGTCTCGGTTACGAGATTCTTCTTCAATACGAAGATGCTTCTGGATTTGTTCTAGTATGAACTCTTCGAATTTATGCAGTAGTTTCTTTCTGTAATCTTTCCAACTCGGAGGCAATTTTACGATTATAACTCCTACTTGAAAGGATTCAGGAAGCTCAATTTTTATAGCTTTTATTTTATTTACAATAAACTGCAATTCTTGGATTTGGCCCAACAGCGGTAGATTGTCTACCATTGTGAAGTCGAAGTACCTAGCAATTAGAAATTTCTGTGTACCTTCTTCTTCAGCCTTGTATTTGTATTCCAGTGTGCTCCAAATTTCTTTAGCTGATGTGGTCCCTGTGTACAAATCGTACAACCGATCAGAGAGGGCATTGAGGATGTGGCCACGACACAGCAGTTCATCTTCTTGTCGCTTGATCCTAGCAGCGATCTGTTCTGGAGTGTCTGTGTCCTTTGCTTCAGGTAAAGGCTGGAGAGTCGGGTCCAGGAAGTAGAAGATCTTCAGAGCGGTTAGCAGGAATTTCAGCTTGTCCTGCCATCTAGTGAAATTTGAACCATCGAATCGGTCCAATCGGATTAGATCCTAGTTCATCAATTTAATTGATGCAACACTTTCGGTGTCCATTGAATCACGCTTTAAGATTGTTAGGAGTTCGATTTTGCATACACCGAGATATTAAAGATAAAATAAAAATAAAATAAAATTGATCGGCTGAATCACGTATAAAATACGCTGTCCTTAAAGCGTGATTCGCCCCCTTATAAACTGCTGATGGGTTACAGGCGAATTGCTTCCAGGATAAGACAAGCCTTATCTGGATCTAGCGTGCAACAATCACGATAGGTCCACTGTGGAACAATTTTAATGCAATAAATCTCTTCTGGCAGACTTGGACGGTAGAGACAATAACAATATTTTAAAATGGAGATATTTCGTGTATTTGATCTGATAGGAGAGAGGGGTGTGTTCAGTTGACCATTTCGGACTGGAATGGTCCAGTTTATATAGGCATCAGGTAGTGGATCGTTGCTAGGGTGCAGTCAAAGGTCCAGAACGTGCAAAGTGCGCCATCTAGCGCCACACTGCCCACGCCCTCGCCCTCGCCCTCGCCCTCGCCCGTGCGCGCTCGGGCACGTGCGTGCGTGTGTTCCAGTGCGTAACACGCAACCCGTGTATCTCCTTCTCCAAAAGCTTCAAGTAAGAATACTCTACACCACATTTTATATAAACCACAAAAGTTTCTCAACCATTTTCGATGTGGGACAAAGCACACACACTGCACTTTTAATTCAAAATATTTCAAAAAGCATTTTGGTGGAAAAATTCGAATTTTCATTTTTATTTTTTCAAAAACCATTGATTTACAACAATCTGCACCGTTGAATCACTGCTGATCATGGAAGAAGCCGAGTAGTTTTGCACCTCAAGAAGGATCTGGGCCCCACTCATCACTGCCATTATATGTCAGATCGGCACCCTCGAGAGAGGAAGATCGAACTATGACTTGATGAATGGCCCACCCAAGTAGCTCGGCACCTTAAAAGTGGGGTATATGGGCCCACACGTCACCACCATCAAATGTAGATCCACGATCAACAACGGTTGAGCAGCCCAGGCGGAAGTTTTAAACCCCGATCAGGACGTCGGGTACTTTGATCGAATCCTGGCCACACGACATGGGCCCCTCTCATCAACGCCATCAGATGTTGGATTAGCACCGATGAGAGATGAAGAATGGAAGGTGAGTAGTCGAGAGGCCCACCCAAGTAGCTGTGTACCTCAAGTGAGGTGTGGGCCCCAATGCCACATCCATCAAATGTAGATCCACAGATCAACGAATAGTAGATCAGCCCACCTGGCAGTTCGGTGCCTGGAAATTTTGATCAAATCCTGGCCATACGTCCTTTCTTTTTGGGTATCTTCTTGGAAGAGCACAAAGGTAATTTGGTAATAAGGATGCTTGATGAGTTCCGGGCCCACTTCACCTTTTAGAATCTTCTGGGAGAGCGCAGGGGCAGTCGTGGGAAAAAAAGAAATTTTACGTTAGGGTACTTTCTGTAAAAAATGATTTCAATAAGCTACACCATTAATACTGATAATTATCATCTAAGTTGAGTTTTCTAGAGGAAGTTGGGTGGGCGGGTTCCATGCCATGTTTATATGAAATTCACTCTAACCACTATACTAGTCACCTCATATTAGGCCCAGTGTTAAAAAATTAGCTCCATTATGATTAAGGTGGATTAGAAAATTAAAAATAGCCATGTACACTGTTTTTAATAATATACTTCATCTGAATCTTGGATGAGACTATTATCCAGGACGTATGCCTAACAAGGGGTGACACATTGTGGTCACGGTGAATTTTATATAAATAGATAAAACTTAAATGAGTTAGTAATCTATAAAATTTTCAAAAATATGGAAATGAGATTTTGATTTAACTAGCATTTAGGTATGGTTAAAATTTCGAAAAGTAAATGATGTTTCAAATATTCTTAGATTAGTTATCTGTCAGGTTTTGAAAATATTTTCGGATCAAATTGTCTTTATCCTTAAATCAACAACTATACAGATCTTGAGTAGAGAAGATGTTACGTAGTATTTAATTTCGAGGAATTGATGTTAACAATATTAGTTATTAAGCTTGCTGGAACCTAGATATAATCTATTCATTTTCTTTGTAGCCCTCCTATTTATATGATAATTTCTTACTGACATGATCTTTACGTCGCCCACAAAACCTAATAACTTGTAGTAGTGTCCGTTTGATACAAACTATGTTCTTGTGATGTAGTCAATGTAATTGGTAGATGTTGATTATGCTTCCAATCATAATCTTCCATGAAATTCTGAAGTTAATGGATGGAGTAGATTTCACACATATGCGATGGTGGACTCCATAGACTGTATATGAACACCCTTAAAAGTTTTCTTATGATGTAATCCATTTAAGAGTTTTCGACGGTAGGAGTTCAATCACTATTGCTTCTTGAGGTGTAGTCCAATTAAGCCTTTAGTCTACCTCTATTCTGGGGCTTATGCTCTAAATTATTCTATTAAGATAAATAGATGGCATAAAGGGTCAAAATTGTCATGTATTGAGGGTCAAGGTTGTTATACATTAAGGGTCGAGGTTGCCATGTGTTGAGGATCAAGGTTGTAATGCATTAATGGTCGATATTGTCATGTATTAAGGGTCAAAGTTGTCACGGATTCACTATCAAAATGGAGAAAAGGCTATAGATTAGACCCGTAACAGAAGAATATTTTAGTCCGTAATTATTATTTTTTAAGGATCGAGGTTGATAAAAGGATACGGACTAGATCCGTAGCAAAAGTATATTTTAATCCGTAGCCATTGCTTTTAAAAGGTTGATGTTGTTATGTGTTAAGGGTATAGGCTATTGTGTGTCAGCCTTGACCCTTTACACATGACAAATCATGCCTTTGACACATGACAAGCTATACATTGGGCACATAACAATTATGACACAAGCCTTTAACATATGATAACTTAAACCCTTAACACATGACAACTATGACCCAAACCTTTAACACATGATAACCTAGACTTTTAAAATATAATAATTCAGATTTGAATCTTTAGTACATTAACAACTTAGGCCTTTAACATATATAACCCAGACCCTTAACACACGACAATCACTTCTCCCACAATAACAACAATTACGGACATCCTTCTCTATCCACAATCAGAAGTGCCTTTTATCTCTAAAAAAATAATATTCTATATATATAAAAAAAATTATTTAGAATGTTTTTCAAATATATGTGACTTATATATCTATTAAATGCAGTCATTAGAGTAAAAATAACACTTTTGTAAGGCTTTAAAAATTGTTAGCATTATCTTAAAAGTAGAAGTCATTAAACATTGGCTCAAAAAATACCAAGGGTTGATGTTGGCTGCCGTCAGGCATATTTGGAAAAGGAAGAAAAAGGTTAAGAAAGCAAAAACAGATGGTAAAAGAAAAAAAAAGAAAAAAAAAAAAAAGAAGGAAAAAAAGCTCCCTCAAGTCACCAAAAGTCCCAAAGCAAGGGTATTTACTATCACTATTTCTCAAAAACTTAATCAAAAGGCTAATTAAAGAATTTATTCAGGAGACCGAATTTTCGTGGGCATTTCGCAACACCACGGTACTAGTGCGGTCAAATTCCCGGTCTTTCGATCCCTCTCTAGGAGTCATCTCCTTTCCTTCCTACAGGTGCTTGCGTTCATTTCCAGTATCTTTTGCTTCGATACATCGTGGGAGAATCACGTTTCCAGAGGCAGGGATACAGGCCAGAATCGCCAGTTTCAAGAAGCCGGTGGGCTCTAGACGGTTGCGCCGAGGGCGGCTGTCGATATGCCGAATTCGGACCAGGATCAAACGGGCACGGCCCACTATCTGGGGAAAAAAGTTCTTGTAAATGCCCTCTCTCTCCTTCCCTCTATATAAAAATATCCGTTTTCCTTCTTTCTTACAGGTTCTTGCATACATTTCCAGTGTCTTTTGTTTCAGTACGTCGCGGAGAAGGGTATTTCCTACCTTCAAACGGATAATCAAGCTTCCGGAGGCAGGGCTACAGGCTCTGGAGGGAGGGCGAGACAACAATTAGAAAACCCATATCAGGATCGTAATTTCCGGCAGAATTCAGGCCAGAACCGCCAGCATCGAGAAGCCGGTGGGCCTCAGTCGGGCGGGCAGAGGGCGGTGACCCATGTGAAGAAATCCCGCCGGGGTGGATCGTTCCGTGATCCGGCCACGCCCCACTCGCCGGCGTCTAGAGGGAATGGCGGCCATGGCGGGAGAGGCTCTGGTGGCCGGGGAGGCGGCGGGAGAGATGGGGCCCACCACATGGATCGCCAACCGGCTGCGACGACGGCCGCACTCGGTGAGCATTTCTTTCGGACGTGGATTTGGTACCACTCAGTCTGTACGGACTCGGCACAGGCTTAGTCCCCGAGGGGCCACCGTGATGTATAGGTTTATCCACACCGTCTATCCATTTTTCCATATCATTTTAATCATTTTAGTATATAAACCAAGAAATGAGGCAGATCTAACACTTAAGTAGACAACACCACAGGAAATGACACCCACGGTTGAAACCTTTCTAAGGCCCACCGTGATGTTTATCTGCCGTACAACTTTATCATAAGGTCAAATGTAATGAAAATGAAAAAAAAACAAAAAACAAAAATAAAAAAACAGAAATATCTGCTGTATCTAAAATTTCTATGGCCCCCAAAAAGTCATCAGCGGTAGGCGTTTAATCCCTACTGTATGGTCCACTCAAGCCTTGGATCTGCTTCAATCTTATGGCTATATCCTAAAATGATATATAAGATATTATAGCAAAATGGATGGACGGTGTTGATAAACCCGTACATCACGATGGGCACATGTGGGTTATTACCCCATCCACCCTGCGTTCGTTGCTCTTCTTCTCCTTGTTTATTTATTTATAATAATCATGATTATTGGGGTGGTCTGTGCTTTACTAGGCTTGACTAGGTTTGACTTAGGTTAGTTAACTGAAGATCATGTGCCAAGGTTGGCACATGTGTGAAATTCAGCTGCTCATCAGGTGCGTCTACTGTGAGCATGCCCTGGCCTAAAGGGAGCGGATTAGGTGAGGCCCACCTTGATGTATCTATTTTATATACAGACCAGCCCGCTGTTTTAGCCAAAAATTAAGTAGATCCAAATCTCATGTGGACCACACCACATGAAACAGTGTTGATTGACTGCTCATTTTAAAAACTCAAGGCACACTTTAATACCTAAGGTGATGTTTATTTTCTATCTATCCAACCTATTGGTAAGGCCATGCAGGCTTAGGTGAGGAAAAAAAAGAAGAAGCAAATATCAACTTAGATTTAAAACTTTTGTGGCCTCAGAGAAGTTTCCAGTGGTCGATCACGGTTGTTTCATGCAGTGTGGTTCAGTTGAGATTTGGTTCTGCTTACTTTTTGGGGTCATGCCTAAAATGATGTGGAAAAGCAGATGGATGATGGATATATCAAGGTGGGCTGCACAGCGTTGGGTGAGGCTGGGGCTGCACCTAATCTGCTTTCTGGCCTAAAACCCAGCCTGGCCAGATCATTATGTGGGTCTCACCATCAGGATTCCCTGACCCAAAACCCAGGCTGGCCTGATCATCAAGTGGAGTGCATTGTGAGGATGCCGTGCCCCAAAACCTTGGGGTAGGCCTGCCCAGCTCAAACACATGATGGCCTAATAATCAAGTGGGCCCCAGGATACTCTGGGGGGTCAGATTCAGATTCATTAGTGACCTCTCTAGTACCATGTTAGTATTAGTTGGCGCTGGAAAAGCTCTATGAGCCCACCGTGATGTATGTGTTCAGTCTACTTTTCCAGCTCATTTTAGGGCATGAGTCCCAAAATGATCAGATCCAAATTTCAAGTTGACCACACCATAGGAGCACTTGCGCGGTAGCATGATTTCATCACTTATGGGTACTTGAACCCCGGAGCTCATATTGAAACTCCTGAGAGTCTACCACCGAGTCAGGGATAAGGACCCCTCATCCATGTTTATTTGACTTAATCAATGGATTGGATGGAAGAAAAATATTACTGTAGGCTCCGGTTGTTTTGAATGGTGGGTGTTCAATCACCACGGTTTCCTAAGAGGTGTTTCACTTGAGATTTAGATGATCTGCTTCGTTTTTGGGCTCATGTACTAAATGAGTCAGTAAAAGGGACAGACAGAATGGATAAAACACACATTGTGGTAGGGCCCACAACACTGACCAATACTTGAGGGGTCACTAACGAGTCCGAGTCCGTTGGGTCTAGGTCTGGGGTTGGGTTCAAAAACACTGATTTGAAATTGGTTCGGGCTGGCATTGAGCACATTCAGGTCAGGTTTGGAATGATCTCATGTATTTGAGTCATATTGGTTGGGTCTGACCATCCACGTGCATGGGTGGCCCAAAAGCGGCACTAGATGCATTTCTTCCCATAGGACCCGAGAGAGGCTGGCAAGACCATCCCTCTGAGAACAGTTGTCAACATCATAACCATCTGTCTTGAGTGTGATTTTTATCTATGCAGCCACAACAGGATCCTCGGGACAAGCAAGCCGACCCACTAACAATACCTGTTCGGTTATCATTAAAGGATCATCTGCAAATGCTACACATGTTTCTGGTGCAACAAACCAATGTCGCTCGTTGAATCAGTGCTCTGTGCATATCTCGTGGCCGATGTGTAATGCTTCTTACTTTAGGATGAGTACCTTGCTTACACACTTATTTTAATTATGATTTTCATGCAATTACACTTAAAAGACTTAGTTAAATGTTATTTCCTCCATTTACTTTTAGGAATGTTTAGTTAATTAAGTGGTTGAGGCTTTGAGAGAGCACTCTAGAATTATTATTATCATTTTTACAAAAATTCCATTTGGAATTCAAATTTAAAAACTCAAAAAATAAAATAAAATGAATTTAATTTAATTTTGAAAATCAATAGAGAGAAATTCTCTCCCTCTTTATCCCTCTAAGAGAGCTCATGCCTCCACCCTTGGCTCTTTAGCTCTATAATATAATTGAAATTGGAAGTGAGTGTCCTATACATATGATTTTGTGTATTTTTGTTAAAATTTTTATTTAATTGCTTGTTTACGTTAGGCCATTCATCTTTTTATAAATTCTTTAAATCTATCATCCAATCATCCATTTTAATAGAGTGGATTATTGGATTGTAGCCATAAACAATCAAAACTGTCTCTTTGATGTCCCACTTTGGACGTCCCCTAGATCAATTAGGACCTCCAATGGATGATGTAGATGGTTAAAAACCTTACTTACATGCTGATCTTTGCATCTGGCCATTCGTTTTAACATATGCAAGAATGTACTGTTGTATACTTCAATTTCTTTCAAATTCAACCCTTCATCATGCATAGTTTTTGTGTAATCCTGTTTATCTATACTTTGTATTTGGACATCTGACCTTTGATATTTTAGTGTAGCTTAATGACGATTTTTTATCTTAAGATTTGTATATATAGTATGCACAATTTCACCATTGGTTACACCCAAGCACTTACTGACACCGTTGATGATATCTCTTGATCATGTAAATTGGGGCCGTGATTATAATAATTTGGACACCCAATTTAATTAGATTTAGGGCTCTGATCATGCACTTAATTACTCCAGAAAATCAGCCCTTTTAAATTTATTAATTGGCAAATTTTGTGTATTATTATTATTATTATTTTTAATCATGTGATCTAAATTACATCTACATTGCTAAAATTTTCAATCTGGACCGTTAGATAGCATAGTTTGGACACCCAATCGGATCTGATGGAGAGCCATGGTTAGTACACTCAAAAGTTCCAGTAATCATCCACTTTTAGGACCATTTGATCAGACTTTTACAAAAATTCAATCTAGTGGACATCCAGGTGTGTAAACGGCACACATTGGAGATCTATTTCGGGCAGCCAGATTAAGATCTGATTAGATCCTTTTGATGTATGTTTCTAATTATTATTAGAATCATTCTTACAGTACTCTATGGTGAGTCCATTAACCTAGACAAGTCAGGTGTACACGATTATCCAAATGGATAGACTACACTGTATACTTAATCCAGTATGTGATTGGATCAAATCAAGGGTCCAGATTAAACTGATGGATGGACCATTCTTGCTGACTTAGTGAACCCTCAAATATATACTTAAGGGAAACTTAAATTATCCATTGAAAACATCTTAATTGGGTGCACCAAAACAGCCCAGACGGTAAAGACTAATCCAGTCGCACGTGGGAATTGAGTTAGTTAATGGACCGGGTGTATGTATTTTATGGACCATTGTATTCATGATTTGAATCTTGAAAAGCCCATGAAATCAACATATCATTGGACTCTGCATTACTAAGTACTTGGGCTATTACTTTATGTATCTTTGAACTATTAGATTAAATGGACTCTTAAATCAGGCCATTATATTCATCTATTGCTAGATTTTGTTCGCACACTAAACTATTTGTATGTTTTATTATGTTTAGCCATAGAATTGGCTAAGTTTTGAATGTAAGAGGATCTCTAAAATTGGTTAAGTACTACCGTGACATTTTAGCATGTATATAAATGTTATTCATGATAAATAGTGTATCATTAGAGGATTGGCTGTGCATTAATTAGGATAGATTAGAAATGATGATATTTGATCATGATTTAATGAAACTCATGCAGCATGGATAGTATAGTGTTGATCGTGATTTAATGGAAGTCATGTATCATGGATAGCAGTGTTGATCATGATTTTAATGGAAGTCATGCATTATGGATACTTTGACATTGGATGATGATTTTTTTAGAGATGCATCATGGATATATTGACTTGGAATATGATTATGGAGTTATGCATCATGAACCTATGAATCTCACTAGAATAGTAGATGGAAAAATACGTGAGTGATCCAGATCCTTAGGTTGAAAGTCCAAGAAACTAGCATGTGGGGTGCTCAAGTCGCTTGACGAGAGTCCCTAAAATCTTAATTGGTACCATTTGGAGCCTCAATTGTCTTAAGGAGTGGATGAGCATGTCAGGATTGCAATAGGTGCTCACTAATTCTGGGTGCAAAAGAGGTCTGATCTTACTAACCGTATATCAAAATTATGATAATAAGATTAGGTGTGACTAGCCTGCGTCATGGACCTATGAATCTACCATAATACTAGGTAGAAAAATAGGTGAGTGATCGAGACCCTTAGCTTGAAAGTCCTAGAAGCTAGCATGTGGGGTTAAGAAGTCCATTGGGTGAGAGTCTCTGAAATCTAAATTGGTACCATTTGGAGCCTCCATCATCTTAGGGAGTGGATGAGCATGTCAGGATTACAATATGTGCCCACTAATTTTGGATGAGGAAGAGGTCTGATCTTTCCTATTGTATGTCAGAATTATGATAATAGGATCAGGTGTGACCAGCCTAATGCATGTCAAGATTTTGAGGAATGAGTTAAGTTTAACCAGCCTAGTGTATATATATCAGGATTATGATAAATAGTTTAAGGTGGATGAACATGTTAGGATTGCAAAATGTCACCCTAGTGTTCAAGATGACCAACTATATTGAGTTGTGTGGACATGACCCTATGCATTGCATCATGTGCATCATTCTTACATCATATAAATTCATACCATTCATTCTGATATTATCTAATTATTTGGAATTTCTTAGTTTTTTAAAACTCATGTATTAGATTATTCAATGGGTTTCATAGCTTACTGTGTTTGGATTTTTAACATTTCAGGACAAGGACACTGTTAGATGCGGCTCTATGACTAGAGATATGCTAGATTTCCTTTTTCGTTTATTTGATATTTATGTTTTATGAGTGAAAAGAGTTTTATGGATGATGTATTTGAAATATTTTATTTGGTTGTGGTTTGGATGATTAATAATATTAATAGATGAAGTTTATTTTATTTAATTGTATGCCATGAATGTTTCATATAGTCCGTAGTCTTAGGTACACTCATACCCTCAAGTATAGCATTAGAGTCATGTGGACTCGAGTGTTGGATTTTGGGGCGTGACAATTTGATATTAGAGCTTATGTTTAAGATTACAGGTGGACCTAAGGCTAAACATTGAACAAGACTGATGAATGAAATTTCCTTAGTTTAAGCTAAATGTAGAACTATGTATTTAATTTGAGCCTTGAACCAATTATTCATCGTAAATAATGGCAGGATCCAACACAAGAAGAAAAGCCATAACATCCCCATTTGCTTCAGGAGTTGCAAAGGAAAATTAGATCTTAGATGGAGTCGTCCGTGCACTTTCAAATGTGACAATGATCTTAGAACAAGAGTCACATAGTAATATTGTGGGGGCTGCAACTGTGGAATAGGATAGGGTAGAAAGCCTGGTCAAAGAATTTAAGAGACTGAATCCACCAACCTTAAGGTGCGTGCTGGATACAATGGAGGCAAAAAAAAAGTAGAGCAGAAAGTTACCTTGGCCGTTTTTGTGTTAAAATGAGAAGTGGACTATTGCTGTCAGATGACAGGCAAAACAGTTGAACGAGGGACAACGCCGACATGGGAGAGATTCTGTGAGAGATTTTATGAGGAGTTGTCATACTCCAAAATTCGTGGGCTAGTCAGACCTTAATCCCGCATCCCAAAACAAGACTTATAATTTAACAAACTCCTAACTATAATTGTACATAAACAACCACAATTCCATAATTTCAATAAAATACTAAATGTCATTACAACGATCTAAACTCTCGTTTACACTTCCACATTATTTTTAAAAAAATTAAAATTGCAAACGATACAAACTTATAAGGGTAAATCTAAAGGTAGGCAGACTTCTTGATCTCTGCTCCGGTGCGTTTCCGTACTAGACTCTGCAACCTGAAATTTAATATCTACAATAACAAGTGAGCTTATAAAGCCTGGTGAGATAGCCTCACACAATTTATTGCATGTAATCAAAGTTCTAAAATCGTGTAAAAATATTTCTATGGAAATACAAGTAATTGAGTATTTAAATCCAACAGAATATTATAAACCATGCTAGTACGGTTATCATTAGAATCTCTAGGGCCAATTTACTTTAGTTGGCCAATACTATCATCTACAACATCAGTCTCTAATGGAATCTGACCTCCTGCAAGCAAATCCACTCGGCTCTCAATAAGGGACTAACTCAGCATAGTCAAGTATGATAAATCTACATCGGGCCATCATAACTGGTATGTTGTACACACCCGGGCACTCACCCAATTGGCCTCATTCAACGGAGACTCTGCCAGACATGATAGCTAGTCTATTGCACATACATGGGCGCTTACCCAACTGTGTACAATTGATGGTGCATACATGTATATTACACACACATGGGTGCTCCCCAAAAGTAGTTCACTGGGTCTTGAAGACACCTCATCCAAAAATGGGATTAAAACTATTCTTCAAGTTAGGTCAAGCTTCAATCAAAAGTATCTATATGGTTCGACACTCGTCTTATGATTATATAAGTTGGATAGAGTATGGCTCAGACAATCTTAGAAGTAACCAACATGCTAAATTGACAGATCAAATGGCCCACCAACCTAGTTTTGTCCAAAATGGCTAGTCTTGTAAGAACTCAAAACGTACACTATTTCAATAAGGTTACCTCTCGGCCCTAAAAGCCCAAATAGATTGATTAGAAAAGACCCTCAATGCGACCCAAAGATGATCAATAAAGTGAATTGACGGGCTCGTGACTCATTTAAGCAGATCTCAAGCACTTGCCTAAGGTATTCGGGAGTTACAAACCAATCAAGAACACATTTCTTAGACTCAAGTGGTGCAAAAAATTCATGAAAACCTAGCCAAAAAGATCCTCGGCATCTCCCGGAAATGACCACTAAATTCGATTGTGTAACACTTGAGTAAGCGAGCATCAGAATCAATTTGTGCACCATAACTCCCATACGCCTCGAGACCACCTTTCATGTTAGTTGTTATGCCAGAAAAAGGGCGACGGTTGAGAGGGAGGGAGCTGCTAAGAGCATCGCGGACTGGTTGGGGTGTCTATCGAGTCAAGTTGAAATTGGCATATTAATGCCAATTCGAAGTCACATACACCAAAATTTGCTCTAATCCCCTGTCAACTCAAAAAGAACCTAATTGCACTATTACTCTGCCCAACTAATAGTACAAATACTTTAAGCTGAATAAGTTATTGAAATTGAAGAGTAGAGTTGCTCAACCAATCTGATTATAAGAGTGCGGCCCATCAATTAGTGGGTTTCACAATTTACTCAGTTAAATCTTAGTTAATAAACGCCATGTGCATAGCTTTTGAGTGCCTGTGTATCAAGAGTGATACTGCCAGTGTATCAAATGTAAAGTATCAAATAGATTCTTCTCCTTCAACTTGTTCAGAACGCCACCTCCACTGCCACTTTCAAAAGAACAAGAAGATTAGGGCTTTGGGCATAAGCCTGATTTACCTTCTTTTTCTTTTTTTCTTTTTCATTTCTTAAAGCTCCATATTATATGTGGCCGGCATAAGCTTGGATGTACATTTTTTTTCCCCCATTTCTTAAAGCACCATATTATATGTGGACCACACAAAATTGTGTTTTATATTCGTTCCATACATCCAGATTTAAAAAACACACACAAAAAAAAAAAAAAAAAAAAAACCACACACAAATTACTTTTGAAAACAACATGCATAAGTGGGATTTCTTTTTAAAACAAAACAATGAATATGCAGATAAGATGTGTGTTATATGTATATTTGTTAACTATGCTTTGAGGTAAAATCTCAAGTAAGACAATCAAACAGCCTATGTTACACTTGAAATTGAATGCATTAACTACTTACAAATATAATAACTTCGGAAATTTAATTGTGCCCAAAATGTGACTTGATGTTTGCCATTGGATGGGTCTCTACACTAGGGCTGAAAGTTGGTTGGGTTGGGGCACAATCCTACCCCAACTCAAGGTCTCAATCCTAGCCCAACCCAAGGTTCCTATACCTCAACTCTAACCCAACGCAACCTGGCGTCAGGTTGGGAATTCTCAACCTAAGTGAAACCCGAGCAGGCTGGTTCGGGTGGATGCATTTTACTAGTTTCGTTATTATATTAGTATATTATATTTCAATATGTCTTTTTTTTGTACATATGATTTTGTTATTTATATATGTAGTTATTTATAGCAAAAAATTTCATTTTTTCAAAAGAAACAAGTTAAAATATAGGACAATTACTCTTTTAAAAGTCGTGCTGGTAGCACACAATCTATTTGGGAGAAAAATCCAGGTTATCTTGTTAGCTTGAGTCATCAGAAATGATGTGGACCAATACGAGTTAACGACACTGGAATTTCCTATGCCTTTAACACTGGCGATCAACACTAAATTATAATATATAAGTAACTTATGTCTCAATTGCGATCGGGCTCGAATTGGGTTGGGTTGGGCAACCCAAGACCTTAACCTGAGCTTGGCCCAAAATTTATGGCTAGTGTTTGTATAACCCAAGCCTAATGCCGAATCTAATGCATCCTGCCTATTAGGGGATTGTAGAAGCACACATAAATGAATTCAGAAGGGTAATCTAATCGCACCAAGCAAACACAAAAAAAACACAACGATTTAACGTGCAAAAATTCTTGCAGAAAAAAACCACAGTACAAAGTGACAGATGATCATTATAAAAACAGAAATTATAAAGAGAAAGAGCTTACTCAATTCGAACAACCTCAAATCTCACTCTTGCTACACCCTTTGAAACCCTTAAACAAATTAGAAACCCTAGAACTACTTCCCAATCCCATTTACAGCCATATTTATAAGCTATGAAAAAATTCTAAAAAAAATTGAAAACAAATCCCACAAAATCGCAACTCTGCGAAAATTCACATGGATGTTGTTGATGGCATCGAATGATGTCATCGAAACTAATTCTTTAATGACATCGAAATAGCACATTAACTTTTTAAAGATAAAACATGATTTTTTAGAAATTCTTGATTGCATCAAAGGTTCCAACAAACACCTTCCAATAGTATCAAAAGAATACCTTGATAGTCTAATAACCAGCTGAAAAAGAAAAAAGAAAAAAAAAAGCTAAAAAATCTAAGTGAGATTGAGTACTGATCAATGCCAAAAAAAAAAAAAAAGCTGAAAATTTTAAATGGGATTGAGTATTGTCCGATGCCAAGGAAAGATAGGTCAAATAGTCTATCAATAATCTATCAATGACATCGACGGGGCTGTATCTAATAAATTTAAGACATTAAATACAACACTACGCGATCCAAACCCAATGTCGGATCGGTCATGGGTTGATTGGTTGAACCCATTCGTCTTTCAGCCCTGCTCTACACAGCCGTTGTGATTGGATGAATGGTCCGTTGATACACCAACATGATACGTGTGTGGACAGATGACTATACCTTATTTGGTTTCCACCTCCACCACGCGGAATCAGAACCGTGAATCGTGTGCTTTCCCCTATGTTCAGGGTGCATCATAAAATTTAGGTGGCCCACAGGAAAAGAAACAATTTAAAGCATACACCATTGTGTGGCCCACCTTAGTATTGGATTATGATGATTTTTGGTCTCTAGGTGCATCAAATGGACGGTTTCAATGACTCAGGGGCTCGTACAGCTCGCTCGTATGAAATAACTCACGGGTCCACCCGATCGGACTGGTCAGTGACCAGAGAAAAGTTGCTTGTCCAGTAGTTACAATACTTAGGCGTTAAGTGATGGATATTTTGACCGGAGAAAAGGCCAGAAAGGTGCATGTAACATGGTTTATACGCTTGCGCTATAGATGTGTACATGTAACAAGCATGTTCCTCAAAAGGATCCGTCTATCTTGTGGGACCTACTCCTGATGGGTCATTTATCGAAAGAAATACACAAAATCAATGTCCTAGATGGTAGATCCAACGACATCTAATATCCAAAGGTCTGGATTGAATATGGTCGGAGTGATTAAATAAACAAGAGGAAAAGAGAAGGAGAGAAGGGAGAATCAAGTAAAATCTAAGTCACATGTTTACTTGGATAAATTAAAGCCGTTGGTTTGTAAGTACGTAGATTTTTAAATTTTCATAAATACACTTATAATTTTAAATTCCATTTTATATCCCAAGAAATCTCCAAGGCATCCCCTCTCCTAAAATTAATTAAATTAATTGGATGGGATTCCACAGCTCTTGGTGGAGTATCATTTTTTGAGTTGTCTAATAATATAGTGGGTCCCAATATTTCAGTGGTTAGATTTAATCGGACTTACATTTGCAATTTTTGTTGAATGTATCTACTCTTACTCACTCCGCAACGAAAAGCCACTCCCACTGAGGAGACTAGTAAAGTTAAATGGAGATAGAGACGGGTAACAGATCCGGTACAAAAATATTCCAACGCGGTTTAATGGGGACCATGGAAAGACTGATGTGACAGGACAGGAATCACCGGTGATACGTCTGGTGACCTGGTGAGGTGGGGTTTGATAAGCACATCGGTTATTGCGGTGAATGAAGCCACACAGAAATGTTTGAAAGTTGGTATTATATTTTATTTCAAAGTGGCTTATAGCTTAACTAAATCTATGGACAAAATCATTAGAGATGCTGCACATCCAAGAGGTGGCCCATTTGGTTGAGAGTACCAATAAATTATTTGTGATTGTGATAGACGGTGGAGATTGTGAGATTGTCATATCAGTTAATTTGCGTAGTGCACACACTTATAAAGGCAATCCACTGGGTGGCACATCATGTGAAAGCTTGAAACTTGTGTGCTTGATCAAAACCATGCATAGTGTAGGATTGGCCACGCAGATGCTCCTCTAAAATCAAGTCAATGGTTTTATCAGGTTAGCCATGCTGTTCAAAACAAATCCAGGGCTTAAGTAAATTTTGAGATATTTAATCATCCAATTATGGGGTTTTTTAAGAATTGATTATGATGCCCATCATTTCAATGGTCTAGATCCTAGAAAAATGCCCTCACTCATACAGCTATGGGTTTTTTACCTAAATACGCCCAAAATTTTGTGGGAGTACCGAAATAACACTACTTTTTAAATACTATTTTTTAAGCCCCACACATTTTTCAAATTTTTAGGAAGAAATTGCCCTAGGTATCATTTTCAATTTTGTATACGTGTCTCTTTTTTTATCACTATTTTTCTTCTATCATTAAACTCCAATGGTTTTTCATGCTTTCGGACTAATTTTGGGCAATCTTTTATGTTTTTTGGTTCTCTCTCTAGCATAAACTCCCACTTAAGAAAAATGAATTTTTACCTATCATGTTGAAATGGGCTTGTTTGAGAAGAAATGATGAGAAATAATATTACAAATATTTTACTTTTAAAAAATGGAATCTTTTTTCTTTTAAAAGATGGATTTTTTTTTTTTCCTTTAAAAGATACTATTTAGATTTGTTTTTGCCAAGAAATTGATACACGAAAAAAAAAAAAAAAAAAAAAAGATTGTAAGAACTTGACTTTTAGTTTTTCTCTTCAAAAGATTAGGCTCTTAAATGGGTCTTTTACTAAGAGTTGGACTTTAGGCATAATTTTAAAAAGTCAAATGATGTCTAAATGAGACTATTTTAATCTTATTTGAAAGCTAGTCAAATTAACTTTCCAACAAGCAGCCCTGATCCAACTTATAATGAGAGAGTTATGACTATTTTCATAAGATTGTGCAATGCTCTTAGGACTACGAACCATGCACTGTTACAACCATAATCCATGCAGTGTTTATAACCACGATTCATGTAGTGTTAGAACCTAGATCCATTATGTAGGGCCAACTTCGATATGGAACATCTATTATGTGAGGCCCAACTTGGATGTGGGTCATTCATCACGAAGGGCCGACCTTTAATGTGAACTAGCCTCATGTGGGGTTCACCTTAATATAGGTCATCTATCATGTAGGACCCACCTTCAATATGTACTGCCCATCATGTGAAGCCTACCTTTGATGTGAGGCATCCATAATGTGAGGCCCACCTTGGATGTGGGCCATTAATCATTAGGGCCGACCTTTAATGTGGACCATCCATTATGTGGGGACCACCTTGATGTGGGTCATTCATCATGTAGGGCCCACTGTTAATGTTATTGACCATCATGTAGGGCTAATTGTGAACGTTGGAACTAACACTCATGTGCTTTTACCTTGTTTGTGTGGGCTGACCTGTATGGATTATATGAGTGACTTGAAGTCGCCATTAGCTAGTTAGCTTAAAATCTTGCAGTCGGTTGAACCCTATGGAATATATGGAAGCTAAAGAATCCAAAGACTCTTACTTTGAAATGACTCATGATCTGCGACCTGAGATTCCAAGTAAGAGACATCAATTATAGAGATGGAAGGTATTAGACCCTCTTTGTTTGCATAAGTGTGGGGTTTCTACTCCATGTAGTTAGCTAATTTTAGGGGATTTGATGATTTTTTGCTACAATGATAAAAAATACAAGAAAGAAGACTAAGTAAACTTGGATTTCTAGATCTAGTAAGATCTGAGATTCTGACAAGCTACATAGCATACGTCCAAAGAGTACCTAGAGAAACAAAGGGGGTTAAGGTGAGATGTGATGATGCTAGAATGACTAGACTACCACGAGTTTATTATGTGACAGGATTCCAGATTCCAACAAGTCACAAAGCATATGCTCAATGGGAGCCAAGAAGAGCATGGAGGTTAAGAAAGGAAGCAATAATGTGATTAATGAGGTATGAATACAAATGATGGTGGCTTGATCCTTAGCTTGGAACTTAAAACAGCTAGGATGTAGTCTGCGTACTATGGTTTGAAACTTGTAGCCCGGGTGAGCCTAGGCTAAAAAAAGGTTGGCTTTAAAAGGCTATGAGGTTAAGAGAGGATTATATGAGGCTGAAATGGATGGGGGCTTGCAAGCTCTCTCTCTCTCTCTCTCTCTCTCTCTCTCTCTCTCTCTCTCTCTCTCTCTCTCTCTCTCTCTTCCTTTTCTAGAGGGAAGGAGCTTTCTGGTGTGTTGGGGTGTGTTGAAATGAGGAGAGGAGTAAAGAATTTATAGCACCCTTAGATAGCATTCTAGCAATTATTGGGACTTTGGGGGACAAATGGTTATGTAGAGGATGGTGATTGGTAGAAAGGGAAAGAGGTGCCACATGACATTCTTATATTGATTAGAATGGTTGGTAAAAAGGTAAATAGGAGAAATTTTGTAGTATTGAATGTTGTGGACGTTGGATCCAAGGGTGAATCATACTTTTCCATGGGTTGTCTTTCTCAAGGGCTTTGCGTTGTATATAGAAGGGTGTTATATTTAAATGGAGTTGCCACTAGCCAATTACCTTATCTCCATAGTTGGCTAGACCTTATAGAAACGTTACGAGAGATCCGAAGATTCTCGATCTTAAATTAACTCCTTGATTTGCAACTGAAGATTCATGTTAAGGGACCACAGGACAGAGAGAGAATGTGTTAGGAATCCACTCTGCCCGTACAAATATATGATCTCTACTACACATGATTAAATGAATTCTCAAAAGTCAAGATTAGTTGTTGCACATTGATGATGTAACAATGTGTGTAATGCCATATTAAATGTAATGCCTATAAGAAGCTTTAGTCCAGGTTGGATAAATCCACACTGATTTCGGATGGGCAGTATCTTACTATGTGAGCAAACCATAGAGCATACATTTGTATTGATTGGGTGTTGACAACTATGTATGTGATGCGGTGAATATGTTGTGTGTGTGATGCAGTGTTGAATGCAATGCCTTTGACAAGTTTTCGTTTGGGCTGGATAAATCTGCCTTGACTTCTTCACTTATCGGAGCGTGAGCTAATCAAGAGTTTTTGACAGTTGGGATCTGATTATATCGACAAGCCATAAAGCATATGCCCAAGTCGATTAGGTGTGCGATACTATGCGATGCAATGTAATGAGATAAGTACGGAGGTTGAGAATGGAATAGGTGTTGCACACTGCTAATTTGGGAATAGATGAAGCTGATTGAAAGTTGGACAATTGAATGGACAATTGTGTCATAAGGATTGGGTTTAGGGGCTAGGATTAGGGTCTTGATGGCTCAGGAGGCTAGGAAATAGGCTGGACTAAGTTGATCTGGGTTGGACTCCTTCCTATTGCTCTCACCTCTCCTTAGTGGAGGGATGAAGATGGCTAAAGAGAGAGGCTTGAGGGACTTGGGGCTTTTAGATGCTCGAGGGATTTTCGATTCTACTAGATGATGGAAATGAGAAAGGGAGAGGGCTATTTATAGCTCCCAAACTCGATTTTTTTTTAAAAAAAATAAATTCCTAGGAAGTTTAGGGTTTAAATAGCCGGGATTCTAGATCGCCACGTGGCACGATCTGGTCAGTTGGATTGGCTAGTAAGATTGTAATTTAGGGTCAGAGGGAGGGCTAGAGGTCTTTTCAAATTTTCTACATGATTGCCTTCACAAAAGGAAATTTCGGACGCATTGGTGCGGCAACATGGCAAGCGGTGGCCAAGCCAATGCCCAAGCCAAGGCTCACCTCTTGTTTTGGCAGGTGGTCTCCCACAAGCATGTGGGAGCACCAATTGGTTTGAGGTTTATATGTTGGATTCACTTCAGACCTATGGTGGGCCCATGGACTTGGGCTTGGACTTGGTTTTGAGTTGTCTTAGAGTTGGTTTTAACTCAGTAGGTTAACTGGTTTGACCCAATGAGTCGACTCCGTATGACTCGGTGAGTTGACATATGAGTCGGCTCAGATTTAGCGTCTCCTATGGTTTAGGCTTCTAGGGCTTTTGGAGTTAGGGTTTAGGGTTTGGATTACGGTTTCGATTTGAGCTTAAAGTTAGGCTTGGTTTTGGGCTGATTGGGGTTGACTAGATTGAATGGGTTTGACTGACTTGACCAAGTTTGACTAGGTTAATTTGGTTAGACTGAAATAACTGGATTGATTTTAACTAGGTTTTATCTAGGTTGAATCTGTTGAGTTCTAGGTGAGTTGATTGAGTTAACTAGGATTTGACTAGATTTAACAGGGTTTGGTTGAGTCCAATTCGATTAGCTTGTCGACTCGGGGTGGGGTGTCACAGATGTCCCAACGTAGCTATCTCGTGTAGAGAAGAAACAACTAGTTGGTCTGACCTTGTTACAAGTTAGGGTGGAACTTCAACCCCTTGTTTTGCCCTGAAATTTGTTCAATTGGTGTTGCATGTCTTCTGATCCCTGAAAGATCTATAGTTTGGGTGTAGAGTAGCTTTTGGCGGTGTTGAGATTTTACTTCTATTCTTTGGAATTATTATTTTTTCACATTTGGTTTGAATTTGTATTGAATTCAAATAAAATTTGGGGTTTTAGCTTAAGCTAAGTTTGGCTTAGAAAGATGGTTAAAGCTTGGCTAATACCTGAGTATGGTTAAGGTGCAACTAATGGCCTAGGTAGTGGCTAAGGCTTGGGGGTTTTAGGTAATAGTTAAGGTTTGAGTTTCACGTAATGAGCTCTTAAGGATCATTCATGGCTTATTAAGTTGCTAGCCTAGGTGGGTTGTCTATACCGACCTTCAATACCCACCACCTATCATGTGAAGCCCACCTTTAATGTGGATTACCCATCATGTGGACCCTACCTTTGATATTCATCATCCAGCATGCATATATAGATCATGGTTTTAACACTGTAAGGATTGTAGTTCTAACACTGCATGGATCACAATTTTAACAACAATAGACGATCCTACGAAGATGGTTATAACTCTTTCATTATAGGTCATATCATGGTGATCGTAGGCACGTTTGAAAGATAATTCAATGAGCTTTTAAATAGGTATAGAATCATCTCATTTAGACACCATTTAACCTTTTAAAAGTGGGCATAAAGTACTTGATGAAATTTGTGCTCATTTATAGATAGTATAATGCAATCCCACAAAAATGATTGTAGCTCCTACATTATAAATTGAATCGGGATTATTTATGACTTGTTAGAAAGATAATTTGATAACCTTTCAAATAAGATTGAAATCATCTTATTTAGATAGTGTCTAACCTTTTAAAAGTATCTCAAACTATTGGGATTTTTGACCTGCGGAATCACACAGATCTAGATCTAGGATAGCAATTCAATGACACCAAGCACATATAAGAGAACACATAAATTTAATGTGAAAAACTCTTTTGGAAAAAAATCACGGCACAAAGCGATAGATCTCCACTATGAAAATAGAAATTACAAAGAGGTCAAGAAGCTACACAGTTCAAGATTGAAGACATGGTGGAGATTGTTGCAATATGTCTTAAATTTGAACGTGCACGACCGGTCGTGGGTCAGGTTCAACCGATCATGGGAGCGGCTCGACTAGTCGTAGCCTGCTCGACTTAAAGTCCAGCGAGCATAAAATTTTAGGGTTCGAGATGCTCGATCGGTTGTGGGTGGCACTTGACCGGTCGTGCAGTCCGCACGACCAGTCGTGGTTACTCAGATTCGTTCCGTGGTTTTGTGCGGATTATGGATTTTGAGTCCTTTTGCAACTGGGATGCGGATGAGAAGTTACCTAAACTATAAATAGGGGTTCCTAGGATTTTTCTAGGTATGAGAAATAATTCTCAAGATTTCTAAAGGGATTCTAGGGAAATCAAAGGGTGTAGCAAGGGATGAGATTCGAGGTTGTTCGAATCGGGTAAGTCCTCTCTCTTTGTAATTTATATTTTCATAGTGGAGATCTGTCGCTTTGTGCCATGGTTTTTTCTCGAAAGGATTTTTCACGTTAAACCTGTGTGTTCTTTTGTATATGCTTGGTGCCATTGAATTGTTATCTTAGATCTAGATCTGTGTGATTCCGTAGGTCGAAAATCCCAACAAGTGGTATTAAAGCTATCGTTGGGGCACAGATTTGAATCTGAGGGATTAGTAATAATGGCAAGTACCATGTATGAGATTGAGAAGTACTCAGGAAAAAATAATTTTGAGTTATGGAAAATCAAGATGATGAGTTCCTTAATCAAGCCAGGCAAAGATGGTGCTCTTGAGGAGCGGAAGTCTACTATGTGTTCACTCCCCAAGTGTAGGGTTGTGATGTAGTAATAAAACTCAGTAAGACCGAGGTCGAATCCCAAGGGACTGATACTTGTACGTAATCTGAAACTAACCAGAACTAGGACTAGAATAAGGTGAAATCTAAATCGAGTGTAAATTGAGGAATAATGGTGAAATATTAATCTAAAACTTAAAGAATTTAAGGAAAAGAAAACTAGGGATTCAGAGGATCCACTTGTAGAAATCAAGGAGATCTTATGTCTGCTTCAAGAACTCAACTGGACTTAGAGTCCATCTTCATCCAGTTGAAGGGTGTAACCATGAAAATTAACTGAACTTCCTTTAATATAGTTTTCAAGAGGCGAAAGGTATATGAATTAGAATGGATTCCATCACCAAACCATGCCCAGGAGATAAAGTAAACAACAGAATTAAACTAATTACCAACCAATTAACAATGCATGAAAGTTAAGAAGGGTACCGACATCCAACCATGCCCATGAGACTATGGTGAACAACAAGGCTTCCTGACGTCATAAACATAAAGGAAAGGAAAATGTTCAAAGCTATCGCAGACCCATTATAATTTTAGTCACAACAAACCTTTAAAAACTAAAAACATTCCTTTAATTAAACTAAAATCAATAACAGTTCAGTCTTAAACAAAACGCACAAGCAACAGGTCCTCCCATCATGCTACAAGCTTCACCTCTTAGCCCTAGTTAAGAGGTTTAGCCCATAAACATGATTAGGTTGATCTCTTAAACAAAATAAAATAAATAAAAGAGAACAACTCTACTCTCTCTCTCTCTCTCTCCTCTGCGCTCCACGTCCAACCCCCAAGCTCTCATATCTCTCTCTCACATCCACAACCTCCTTTATAGTTGTTGGAGGTGGTGGAGGGCTGTCGCAGCAACCGCGGAAGCTTTTTTGCAACAAAGTTCGGAGCTTCAAAACTCACCACTTTCCTCGCTCAATTTCCAAAGAAACACCGTCCATTAGGACGTTTTTGAGTCCTCTACATGATGAATGATTCAGATCTGCCATATGATGAAAGCTGGTGGGCCGCAATTGCCTGAAAAACCTAATTTTCACGGATGTGCGAAAGCTTTCGCACTCCTTCACTGCGTAGCTCGGTGGGCCCCACAGAAGTATTTTCAGAGAAATCCACTCCGTCCATTGGATTCAGGATGAAATTTCAGTGAAGAATGGATGGTTTTGAACGTCCATTGATGCGGCCCAGAGAAGAAATCACGCTAAGATTCATTTTGAATGTCGCAGGGCAGTCCACTTGTGGCATCTATACCGCTCACATGTGTGTGTATGGATGCAAACTTTTAACATGATTTTGACGAGTTAGAGGCCCTCTCCACGATGGACGAACCAGATCTTTCGTACGGACGATGGATGGGGCCCACAAACTTCTGCAAAATGGACGTGGTTCGTCCGTTCGCTGGCGCTAAAACGGCTCTGCCGTTTCTGGAGAACAAGCGAGCGGGAGCTGTTTGAATTTGGAAGGCGGCGTGGTGCTCGGCGTACATACATTGTACATGATGTACATGCACCATATGCAGGGCTCACTATGATGCTTATTAGAAATCTGCACCGTCCATCCTTTTTCTCATATTATTTGAGCTGTCAAGGACAATTTTGAAGCATATCCAGATATCAGGTGGGCCCCACTTAAGGAATTAAGGGACTGATCTGTACATTGGGCCACTTCTGGAGGGAGATGAGGATTGAAATTCGACGTATACGGTTAATTTGTGGTCTTCAGGCCATGTATATAGTTTCAAGCCGAACGGATGGTGGGAACCTCGTGATCTTGCATTCTGGACCAATTTTGGGCCACTTGTGCTTTAGTTTCTTGATTTTCGCGGATCTCTGGCATGTAAGTCCGTCGATCTTGGTCTCATGGGGTCCGTCCCTTGGCTTGGTAAATTTTGAGCATTAAATCTCAACTTTTAGTACCTTATTTCGATCCGAGCTCGTAAATACACCTTGCAGCACAAACACAATTAAATCGGGCCGTTAGATAGTATAATGTTCGTAATCCAGGCAATAACTGGGGTCTGGTATGCAATATTCGACTCTCAACACTATGATTGATGACGAGTGGAATGCTCTTGATAAGAAGGCTTTATCATCGATCCGTCAATATCTCACGAATGAGGTTCTCTACAACGTCATGAGAGAGAAAACTGCGGCTAAGTTATGGGCAAAGTTAAAGGATGTTTATACGAAAAAATCCTCTGAAAATCACCTGCACTTGAAGCGACAGTGCTATAACTTCAAGATGACAGAGGGTGGAGATCTGGAGGCTCACATCAGCAACTTTAATAAATTAGTTTGTAAATTACTGGATATGGAGGAAGTAATGAAAGATGAAGAACAAGCATGTATGTTGTTGAATTCTCTTCCGACGTCTTATGAGTCATTTAAGGACACTATGTGCAACATGAATAAAACCCTAAGTGTCGATAGCATTATCTCAGTCCTTCAAGGGAAGGCTATGAGATAGTTAAACAGTGACATGGGGCATCTTCTTATGCACTGTTTGCAGTGGGTAGAAATTCTAGATAAGGTACAAGTTCTTTAAGTTCTAGATCCAAATCCAAGGGCAAGGGCAAGGGCAAAGGAAAGGTGAAGTGCTAGAACTATAGGAAGGAAGGACATGTGAAGAAGGATTGTGAAAATCTTAAATTGAAGAGGGAAGATTCTAAAGCTTCATGCAGGGAGGCCAATGCTGCCACGTCATATGGATGTGATGGTGATGAGCAAAAATAAAGAAAAAGTAAAGTGTTGGAACTGTGGGAAGGAAGGACATGTGAAGAAGGATTGTGAAAATTCTAAATCGAAGAGGGAAGATTCTAAGGCTTCATGTAGGGAGGCCAACGTTGCCATGTCAAATGGATGTGATGGTGATGTTTTATCTGTGTCTTCGCTCAGACGGCCATTCTATGATCGTAAGGACGAGTGGATGCTAGACATAGGAGCATCTTTTCACATGACTCCTCATCGGAGTTGGTTTACCAGCTGCAGAGAGTGCGATAGTGGACAGGCATTTATGGACAATGACATTGCCTGTAATGTTGTGAATGTTGGTTCGGTGCGAATCAGAATGTTTGATGTGGTGGAGCATACCTTGACAAATGTGAGGCATATTCCTGATTTGAAGCAAAATCTGATTTCTCTTGGTGTACTCGAGGCAAAAGGATGTAAGTACACAGGTATTGATGGTGCTCTTAAGGTATTTAAGGGGGCACGAGTAATCATGAAAGCGCAACAACTCGATACCATGTACAGGTTAATCTTGAGCACTTTAAAAGGTGGAGCCGCAGTGGATGTAGCAGATTCCACCTCTGCACGTGTGTGACATGTTGGGCATGACCACATGAGCGAGCAGGGCAGGAAGGCTAAGACGCGCAGACAGAGATACGGAGTAGGTGGAGTAGTCACCTGTGAGAAGAATCACACTGCATGATTGCAGGATATCGGCGAGGTATATGGACGACTCCAATATCGCAGGGATTCATCTTCTATTCAGATGGCTCTAGGTAAGCCTAGTGCTGAGAAGTGAAATATGACTATGACCGATATGATGGATTCATTGTACCAGACATACATATGGGAGCGGGTGGAGCTTCCAGTGGACCGGAGAGCGGTTGGATGCAGGTGAATCTTCAAGAGGATACAACATAGATATAGGGCGAGGTTGGTAGCGAAGGGTTATGCTCAGAGAGAATAGATCGACTTCTCAAAGATATTCACGCCGATGGTATAACATGTGTCTATTAGATCCATGATTGGCGCTGGTTGGCCAATGTGATCTTGAGCTGGAAAGACGGATGTGGAGTTTACACTTCTTCAAGGGAAAGTGAAGAGCAGATCTACATGAAGCAACCAGAGCGGTTCGAAGTTAAAGGGGCTGAGAAAAGACTTTGCAGGAGGTCGTGGTTTGACCTGTCACTTAGGCAGTGGTTTGATTCCTTCATGGATGAAGGATCAGGGGGCTGCAAAGATGGTTCTTGGCATTGAGACTGAATGATGAGTAGGCTTTAGTAATCATAGAAGGAATACCTTGTGTGTAGGCATTGATCAAGGATGTGATGGGCCAAGTAAAGCCAGAGAGCATTTCCTACGCGTCTCTCTTCAAAATTTCTTCAGGACATGTCCCAAAACAGATGAGGAAAAGCAGGATATCTCATAAGCCTTATTCGAATGTGGTTGATAGTATATGTCATGGTCTGGATTAGACCGGTTATTTCATAGGCTATCAGTGTTGTGAGTAAGTACCCCGGCAAGTAATATTGGGTAGCGGTGAGATGGTAAGAAGACTACGTCTTTTCTTTTGAGAAGATAGAAGCAAAGGTGGTTGAGCTTGTAGATTTTGATCCGGCAGACATGCTCACCTAGATTGTTCTTAAAGGGAAGTTCAAGTTCTGTGTAACTTCTTTGGGCTTGGTAATGGCGTAAAAGAAAGATGGAGTGTGCACAAGAAGCTATGATGTGATACAGAAATATAAGAAGAGGTCAAGAAGCTGCATAGTTCAAGATTGAAGGCAGAGTGGAAATTGTTGCAATATGTCTTAAATTTGAACGTGTACGAACGGTCGTGGTTCAGGTTCGGCTGATCGTGGGAGCGGCTCAACTAGCCGTAGCCCGCTCGACTCAAAGTCTAGCGAGTATAAAATTTTGGAGTCCGAGGTGCTCGACCAGTCTTGGGCCATGATCGACCGGTCGTGGGTGACGCTCGACCAGTTGTGCAGTCTGCACGACCAGTCATGGTTACGCAGATTCATTTCACGATTTTGTGCGAATTATGAATTTTGAGTCATTTCGTAATTGGGATGTAGAAGGGAAGTTGCCTAAACTATAAATAGGGGTTCTTAGGATTTTTCTAGGTATGAAAAATAATTCTAAAGCTTTCTAAAGGGGTTCTATGGAAATCAAAGGGTGTAAAAAGGGTGAGATTCGAGGTTGTTTGAATTAAGTAAGTCCTCTCTCTTTGTAATTTTTATTTTCATAGTGGAGATCTATCGCTTTGTGCCGTAGTTTTTTGCCGAAAGAGTTTTTTATGTTAAATCTATGTGTTCTCTTGTATGTGCTCAGTGCCATTGAATTTTTATCATAAATCTAGATCTGTGTGATTCCGTAGGTCGAAAATCTCAGCACAAACTTCATTTCTTAGCAAAAGACTTGTCTAAACATAATCTTTTGAAAAAGAAGGGCATATTTTGTAAGAGTGAAATTTTTGATATCTCTTACCATCTCATATCAATTTCTTCTCGAGTAAACATATTTAAGTAGAATATTTATACAAAGAAAAAGAACTCATCTTCTAAAAGTAAAGTTGGCTATCTTTTTTCTTCTATCTTTAAAAAAATAAATAAATTACAAAAGACGCATCTAAACATGATCTCTTAAAGAAAAAAGAAAATATCTTTTAAAAGTGAAATATTTATAATATTTTGTTTTCTCTCATTTTCTTCCCACATAATAGGTAAAATGAAAAAGAAGAATCAATTTTTCTAAAGTTGGTGTTTTTACCCAAAAAAGTATAAAAATTACTGGAGTAAATGGTGGAAGAAGAGTAGGAATAATAAAAGATTATATACAGGAAGCGAAAATTGAAAAAGATATTGAGAGGCGTTTTTCTCTTCAAAATTTTGGAAAGCCAAGAGATAGAGGTCTACGGGAGAGGCAAAGAGAGTCCTTAAACCGTGTTTCGGGTTGGATGGTGTTGTACTGTGGTGGGTACGAACCACTGCTACGTGTGGTCCACCTCTCTGTCAGTATCCGTAACATGCACTTCATTCCTGGGGCAGCCCCTCGATTTTAGGCCCAGTGGAGAAATATCTTCCCATCCACAAATCAAATCGGCCAAACCACAGGAAAAAATTGAACTACAACGCCAACCATTGGTTTTCTTGCTGTTCACTATGGTTTTTCATCCCATCTAAACCGTTCATCAGATAAAAAAGACAAATCACCTGGACGAAACAATTATATCAAAAATCAGACTAATCCAAAACTCAGCCAAGCCCTACACGTGAGTTTAGAAGTTTCAGATCAGTCCGATATTTGAGGTGCACAATGAAAATGAGGGTATTCATCTGATGGACGGAGTGGATTTTAAAGAAGAGATATGGTGGGCTCCACAGAGCCCCGGCGTTGTACCCGCTTCCAAAAACACGTGCTGTAGCAGATAATTCGCGTCTGAGGTGAGCTGGTAAAATCAACACCATCCTTCTAGTTCTTGGCGAGAACGCCACCGAAAATGGGCGGTTGTAACGAGTGTAAGTTAGAATTACGTGAACACCCTCCTTGTTAGCTAGAAACGTAGCTTTTAGTCAATGCAATCGAGTGTCACTGGATATGTAGTCACGCCCCATCACCTTCTCCGTCATTTCCTTCTTTAAGTAACCACGTAGTATCAAAAGCAATCTTATCCGTTGATTCTGAAAATACTTTCTCTCAGACTTTCTTTCCCATATTGGGAGGAGTACCGTAACATGATACAACTATCCAAACAACGTACACATTACAGGATTATTCATCAATCGTGTCCATCCATCTTTTGGGCCATAGCATGGATAGTTTATGTTTCAATGGCCACACCTACTGGACGTTACCATCCTTTTGACAGATGGCTCTCAGTGTTACGGAATAAGCAGAAAAAGTTAGATGGACAGATGGCTCTGATATTGGGAGAATGCTTGCTATTACTCCACTATAATCTTTATTTGTCATTCAACCTATTAACAAGGTCAAACATACTACATAAAGGGGAACTATAAATCTTGATCCAAAACTTCTGTGGACCGTTAGATATTTTTAACGATGGCAATACGATCCATACATTCTAACAAATTTTAATGATGGTAATTTAATCCAAACATTTAAGATTTGGATGTACTCCATTTTTTAAACCATTCTTTAAAATGAGCTGGAAAAATTGATGGAAGGCCTGGATTTGAGATTTGGATGTACTTCAGCTGTAAGAAGGTTTCAACAGTGGGTCTCATTGCTACCGTTGCTTCCTATAGTGTGGTCCACTTGATCATTCAATCTGCTCCCTTTTTGAGATCTTGCACTAAAATGATCCGTAAAAAAGGATGTACGTAGTGGATAAAACGCATGCATCACGGTGGGCCCACAGAGCCCGTATCAGGACCCTCCATCTTTAGGTCGGTCCTGGTGGGGGTAGTACCCCATCCACGCCGCAATCAGGACGCTTGAAAACTTCAGGGCCCACTTCACGTTTTAGAATCATCTAGATGAACAAGAGGGCAGTTCTGGAAAAAAAAAAATCATGAAAATTCCCACTATCCTTCCCTGTATATGTATAAAGAAGTCCCATCTCCCTTACTTTCCTCACTGGTGCTTGCATTCGCTCCAAGTTTTTTATTTTTTTCTCCAGTACATCGCGGACAACAGTAGCTTCTTCCTTCCAATGGAGATTCACATTTCTAGAGGCAGGGATATTGGTCAGAATCGTAATTTCCGGCAGAATTCAGGCCAGAATCGCCAGTTTCGGGAAGCCGGTGGGCTCCAGACCGGCCAGCTGAGGGTGACGGCCCATATCCAGAATTCGGACCGGGTTCGTTCGTTCCATGACGCGGCCACGCACCACTTGGAGGGAAAGAACATTCTTGTAAATTCCTATTCTCTCCTTCGCTAAATATAAAAAAGTCCATCTCTTTCTTTCTCACAGGTGCTTGCATACATTTCCAGTCTCTCTTGCTTCAGTACATCATGGAGAACACTAGTTTCTTCTTTCAAGTGGGGAATCGCGCTTCCAGAGGCTCTAGAGGGAGCGGGAGATACCAATCTGATAACCCACACCAGAATCGTAATTTCCGGCAGAATTCAGGCCAGAATCGCCAGCGTCGAGAAGCCGGTGGGCCCCACTCGGCCGCGCCAACGGCGGCGGCCCATGTGCAGAATTCGGGCAGGGGTCGATCCTTCCGTGATCCGGCCATCCCTCACTCGGCGGCGCCTAGAGCGAATGGCGGCGATGGCTGGACTGGCTCTGGTGGCGTGGGACGAGTCGGGAGAGGTGGGGCCCACTATGCGGCCCGCCAATCGAGTTCGGAGCCTGCTGCGGCGACTGGCCCACTCGGTGAGCATTTCTTCCACTATTATCTTCGTTACTCCGCAATATATATATTTCTGATGGCTTTGATTCGGACTATTAGGGTTGGTTAATTTGACTGAGTTGACTGCAGATCACGTGCCCGATCATGAAGTGGGCCCCACCATCAGGATGCCCTGGCCCAAAACCCGAGCTGGCCTGATCGTCAGATAGGTTTGGACTTGGACTCGGTAGTGAGCCCTCCAGTACTCGGTGCTGTGCTGTGGGCTCCACAATGATGTATGTGTTTTATCCATGCCGTGCATCCATCTTGCCATCTCATTTTAGAGGATTATTCAAAAACTGAGGCTGATCCAAATCTCAGGTGGATCACACCACAGGAATCAGTTCCAAGGGCCACAAAAGCCCTGGATCAAGCTCGGATTTGTGTTTTCCCTTCATCCAGTGTCACTTGATCAACGGTTTTAGGCTTAGGAACTTTTTAATGGTGGGGTGTTCAATCATACTGTTTTGCTTCAGTGTAGTCCACTTCAGAATTAGATATGCCTTTTAGGATCGTTCTCTAAAACAATGATATAAAATGGATCCACGGCATGGATAAAAACACATACATCTCGGCGGACGCGGATTGCGTCCTACCCCCGCCCGGATAGTAATCCGTCCGGGCAGGGCTCCGTGGGGCCCACAGTATTGTAAGTGTTTTATTCACGCCGTTAAACGCATTTTCCGATAATTTTAATATGTGAACTAAAAAATAGGCAGGTCTAAGGCTTAAGTGGACCACACCAAAGGAAGCTGCACTGATGATGATACCCACCATTGAAATATTTCTAAGGGCCAATGTGATGATTTTTAAACTATACAACCTATTCGTAAGGTCATGTGGACGTGGATGAAGTGAAAACACAAATATCAGCTTGATCCAAAACTTCTCTACCTCTCTAAAAGTTTTTAATGGTAGACATTCAATCCCCACTATGTAGTCCACTTAAGCCTTGGACCTGCCTCATTTTTTGGTTCATATAGTAAAATTATAGTAAAAATGCGTTTAACGGCGTGGATAAAACACTTACAACACGGTGGATTCCATAGAGCCTTGCCTGTACGGATTACTGTCCGGGCGGGGGCAGGACACAATCCGCGTCCACATCTTGGCAGGGCTCACTATCTTTTCCAGCTGTTACTGTTACGGACATACCGGAGCAGTCACTGCCGAATCCGAATTCAGTGGGGTTAGGGTCTGTTTAGGAGCCTGGATTCGGAACCCCTATATTTGAAATCCTCTCCGTGTGTTTGGCATCCTAGATTTTGAATCAACTTTAATCCAAAAGTAGTTATGCATGGTATATTTAAAGGGGTTTGAATTCAATTACTAAATCAACTTTAATATCTCTTGTTAGTGACATATGTAATTTTTGACACAATGGTTGTAATAAGCCTGCTTAAATATATGTTTTGTCCAAAAATGATGAAATTCTGAGTCTCAGATTTCAATAATATTGGGTTCCAAATCCACACTCCCAAACGGGCCCTTATTGTAGTTTTGAATTTCATCATTTTCAAGCAAAACATATATTTAGTAATTAAATTGAAAGGATTTTAGGTGTAATCCAAGCTCTTACCAAATCCAAGCTCTTTGAGGAGATTTGAACTCCCTCTGGATTTGAAACCCATAGTTACTTTATGCCGCCAAACATAGAGGGGACTTGAAATCCCCTCAAATCCCTCTAAATCAATGGTGCCAAATTGCATGTGAGGGGTCATTTGGCATCATGGATTCGAAGTGATTTCAAATTATGTGGTTGTTTGACGGCATAAAGTAACCGGGGGTTTTAAATCTAGGGACTTCAAATCCCCTCAAAGAGGGTGTTTAAAATTTAGGGTGAGAGCTTGGATTATACGTAAAATCCCTTCAATAATTGCATGTGTAATATGTGTGTCACCATACTATTATTCTATTGGGCACATGACCCCAAAAACAATTAGATTAACAATTGCATCACTATAATTAGTTTAATATGATGATCAGCACCATCCAAACATTGTCCATGTAAATCAACGATTAAAAATCGTTGGTTAGTCACTCGGACAGGATCTTGTGCTTATGGTCCATCCAAGACTCGGAATTTCATCATTTTCGGGCAAAGCATATATTTCAGCAGGCTTATTACAACCATTGTGTTAAAAATTACATACGTCACTAAGTAGAGATTAAAATTGATGTAGTAATTAAATTCAAACCCCTTTAAATATACCATGCATAGCTACTTTTGGATTAAAGTAGATTCTCAATTCAGGGTGCCAAGCGTAATAGGGGGTTCCAAGTCCACGCTCCGAAACTGGCCCTTACCTTAGTCTTTCGGGATGCCCTAGCAGTGGATTAGGTGTTACTCGAGTAACACCTTAGTGGGTGTTACCTTACTGTGGGGCCTACCTTGATGATGTGTTGTATATACACGGTGTCCATCGGTTTCTCTGGTCCATTTTAGGGCAGGTCCCAAAAATTATGCAGATCCAAATCTCAGGTGGACCATACCACAAGAAATAATGGTAATTTGAGTGCCTCACCATAAAAAATTCTAAAGGGCCCATCGTAATGTTTATTTGCAATCCAACCCATAGATAATGTCAATAACTTGATAATGGATCAGCTTGATCCAAAACTTTTGTGGCCCATAAAAGTTTTTTAATGGTCATTTATCACAATTTCTAGTGGTATGGCCCCCCTAATATTTGGACCTTCTAAAGGTTTAAGATCATGGTCTTAAAATGAGATGAAAAAACAGATGGATAGCATGGATATACAACAAATACTTCAAGATGGCCCCACACAATTAGGGTAACACCCAGGTTAATCTGCCCTCTGGCCTGAAACCCTAGCTTGCCTGCCGTGTCTCCAAATACATGATGGCGTAATCAACAGGTGTGACCGGGGATACCCTAACCTGAAACCAGGTTGAGTTGGGGTTGGGGGTCTGAAAACCCCAACCAATGTGAAATTGGGTTGGGTTTGTGTTGAGCACATTCGGGTCAGGTTGGGAAATAAATTGGATCCGTCGGATCTGACCATCAGGCTCCTGGTGGCCCAAATTGGCACTAGACCCAGTTCTTCCTTAAGAACCCAAGGGAGGCCAGCAAGAACATTGCTCCAGGAACAGTTGTCCACTTCACAATCATTCGTCTTACATATGATTTTTATCTATGCAGCCACAATGGGAGCATCGGGACGAGCAAGCCGGCCCACGAACAATTCCTGCTCTATCATCCTCAGAGGATCATCCACAACTTCTGTTGCACCAAACCACTATGGCAGGTCCCACCACTGCTCTGCGCTTTTCTCGTGGCGCATGGGGCCAGCAGTATGCAGACTCCAATATGTTCTCGCCACTGTCGTCAGGGTTCTCGCCACTGTCGTTGGCATCATCTTCTTCTTGGTCTTCATTGATCGCTTCTATGAGATTGGTAACCCTCCGATGGTGAATGCTGATCTCAAGAATCGCATGATTTTCAGTGGATAACTGTTGGTTATGTATACTATATTCTATCTTATCAAATCGTGTCCGGATGGAACATGCCCCAAAACTGTGGGAAGAATCGTATGTCTCCAAAACTATCCTGTTTGGAAGAACGATATGATTTTCGGTTAATAAGCGTTGGTTCAGTCTAACTTATCAGACCATGCCCAAACCCAACACTGTCTTGGTTGGAAGAACTGTGTGGTGTCCAGATTGGAAGATCCCAGCTGCCAATATTGGGCCCCATTTCATCTCTCTCTCTCTCTCTCTCTCTCTCTCTCTCTCTCTCTCTCTCACCCCATGTCTGTAGACATAGCTAGTTTGCTTACTGGAGTGTGTTTAAGGAGAGTTGTTTTAGCAGTTACAATAGCGTTGGTTTTCTTATGGTTTGTGTGTTGCTTTATTTCATGTACTCTTATAATTAGTCTCATGTCTACAATGCTTTGTCGTTTGCATTTGAAAGATGTGTCGTCTCCTAATAAATTTTACTTGTGTGGAAGATTTTTCTTGTAAATATATTATCAAGTTTTCTATGGCTACATGTTATTTGAGCTTTCCATCAGGTGGGCCACACATATCTTTTGGCATGACTCCTCTCAAAAAACAAATGGGGAAGTTTTTTTTTTTCCCTATCCATCCATTTGTTTTGTACATGGGGCCAAATCGGGAGCAAAATAGCCTGATTTTTTAGCTAGATATTTAAACAGTGTAGCCCACCTAATGGAGACGTCAGATCTTGGGCGTGTAACGTATTGGCAAGTGTGCTCATGTGTGGGTCATCCATGTGAGCTTTGAAAGCTTCTTGAGTGGGTGGTTATCAAGGGTTGATATCGTTAAAAGCAGTGCACTTGTACAAGATCCAGACCGTTAATTTATGAAACTTGTACTGTGGATGTAATGTACCCAATGAATGATTAGAGAACTTTTAGGATTGTAAATGGCCGGTTGGTCCATGCAACGGTGGATATTCGGGGGTCAAAAAGTCATGTGATCTGTGCTGCGTGGCATAGTTGTAGCAAGGCATAATAGATAATAGATGAATGAGGGAGATTTAGCAATAGATGAATGGTGGAGATTAAACACTTGCAACTTAGATGGAGAATATTGAGAAATGCATATATGTCAGTCCCTGTTTTCCGGTCATACATTAATGGTGTGAAGTTTCCTGCCATACATTATGAATTTATTAATCATTTTTTTCACATAGACAGGAGAAACCATTCTTTCTCTAAGTCCATGAATGTGGCCCATCAAGTGGGTTTCTAAGAGGTGATGGGACTTGGTGTGTAAAAAAAATAAAAATAAAAAATTAGTAGATACATGCGTGCTCATGCACATATGTAATTTACTAAGGGCTCGTTTGGATATGCATTTTTGGTTGTATTGTATCGTATTAGATGGTATGATGTGACGATTACCGTGTTTGGATTAGATTGAATAGGAGTTGAATCCCATGGGCGCAAATATAGTCGCGAGCCAAAATTTTCAAAATGCGGTAGAGTATTCTCAGGATGCTCACGGTCCGTCAGTACTACACTCTTCATTGTGCTGTATTCAACAGCGGACGAGTTTTTCAAAACTCCAGAGGCTATTCTCCAACGGGAGAAGGAGATATCTCTACACCATCATCCCCTTCGTTTAACATCGATTTTCTGCATATCGTTTTGCAATTGAAAATCTTCTCTTCTGCACATAGGTTACTCCGTTCAGTGGGCAAGATTCTCTGCTTGCGACATTGTGACTTGCCAATCGGGCAATCGCAAACCCGGTCGTGGTTTCACACGACGATCTTACAGGTATGAATCTCCCTCTTCTAAACAATGGTGATATTGGGAGCGAAAGACCAGTGCGGGTTAGCGGTTTGCATCTGTATGGCCCTAGTATAGCCCTCAGAGACATGCATGTCCTGTTTCCTTTGCATCATGGTGTGTATACAGTCTATTGTATACCCCAGCAGATTTATATAGCATCTACTCCCTAACCATGTATGAATATACCTCCGATGGGCCGAAAATGAATTTAAATCTCTGAGGGTAAAAATCCAACATTGGAATTTTGTAAAATCGAGGTGGTGTGTGTGGAAAGCTGAAATGACAGGAGCATGTGCCACAGAATTAGGTACACGATTCTGGTTGTGGCTTATAGATTTTTCGATGTTTGGAATGTATTGGTTTATAAAACTCCATCCTTCGTTTCAAGGGATTTCTTTATTTCGAAAGATTTCCTATTCCCCGTAAACATGCTCCAAGTTTTCCAGGGTGAGTTGTTTGTAAGGTATTACTCTCCTAAAACACCTGTTTCTCTAAAGTGCACTATCTCTTTTTGCATGTTATCATTTAATTATGGCCCTTTAAAGATGAATCTCCCTCCATCAAATGTTAACCATTTTCGCCAACATATTCCCTGTAAGCTGTCGGTAAGATTGTTGTATAATGTTTCAGAAATCATCGTTCATCTGCATATTTAGAACTACAGGGTTGCTTGGTAACATGTGGCTACCCTGAGATATTCAGCAGTAGCTGCATGCCTTTCCATCTTGTACATATGTTTGAAAGTGTCGATAGCTTCATGCTTTCGGTCCTTTGTGGTAATATAGACATGTTTGAGAATGACGACTGTTTATATCAAAGGTCATATGAGAATATGTTTCCAGTTTTAATGTTTGTCTAAACAGACATGTTTTAAACTCTCATCTCATTAATGTAATGTTTGTTTATGGTTGAATCAAAGCCTAACAGTTACATTAATGACGACCGTTAGGCTGTTAGGCTGTTACATTAATGACGACTGCTTGCGACATAGCTATCTAAACAGTTACATGTAAATAGAATATGAGAATAGTAAATGTATGATTGACTGTCTAATGTTAGTCTCATATGAAATTGTGTTTCTTGGTCATACATCTTTCTGCAAATCGATATCCATATTTGAAAAACAAACAGTCAACATATATTCACGTATGCTTAAAAAATCTATAAAGAGATGTTGATATGCTGAATGAAGTAAATGTGGTTATCGTATGCAGTTTCGTTTGAAGTGAAAACAGGGTTTTAAAATTTTGAGACCATAGAAACCAATATTATTATTTGGACAAAGAACTATAAGCAAATATCCGAGATATGTTTAAATTCTTAAAAATAAATATTCACGTGTAGGGATTTCTTTATTTCGAAAGATTTCCTATTCCCCGCAAACATGATCCAAGTTTTCCAGGGTGAGTTGTTTGTAAGGTATTACTCTCCTAAAACACCTGTTTCTCTAAAGTACACTATCTCTTTTTGCATGTTATCATTTAATTATGGCCTTTTAAAGATGAATCTCCCTCCATCAAATGTTAACCATTTTCGCCAACATATTCCCTGTAAGCTGTCGGTAAGATTGTTGTATAATGTTTCAGAAATCATCGTTCATCTGCATATTTAGAACTACAGGGTTGCTTGGTAACATGTGGCTACCCTGAGATATTCAGCAGTAGCTGCATGCCTTTCCATCTTGTACATATGTTTGAAAGTGTCGATAGCTTCATGCTTTCGGTCCTTTGTGGTAACATAGACATGTTTGAGAATGACGACTGTTTATATCAAAGGTCATATGAGAATATGTTTTCAGTTTTAATGTTTGTCTAAACAGACATGTTTTAAACTCTCATCTCATTAATGTAATGTCTGTTTATGGTTGAATCAAAGCCTAACAGTTACATTAATGACGGCTGTTAGGCTGTTAGGCTGTTACATTAATGACGACTGCTTGCGACATAGCTATCTAAACAGTTACATGTAAATAGAATATGAGAATAGTAAATGTATGATTGACTGTCTAATGTTAGTCTCATATGAAATTGTGTTTCTTGGTCATACATCTTTCTGCAAATCGATATCCATATTTGAAAAACAAACAGTCAACATATATTCACGTATGCTTAAAAAATCTATAAAGAGATGTTGATATGCTGAATGAAGTAAATGTGGTTATCGTATGCAGCTTCGTTTGAAGTGAAAACAGGGTTTTAAAATTTTGAGACCATAGAAACCAATATTATTATTTGGATAAAGAACTATAAGCAAATATCCGAGATATGTTTAAATTCTTAAAAATAAATATTCACGTGTAGGCCAGTAACTATAATCACATATTCATGCTTGCTTAATTTCATGTTTTCAGTTCCACAGTAATGCGTACATAACTGATTACTAGATAGACACAAGTGGAAATAATTGTCTGAAAACATGAATTTCAGATAAAAAATCTGCTTACATAACTGTGAATATTTCAATGTAAGAATAAACTACAGTCAGATGACATCCATGTTTCTGTCAAATTCATGCCTCATTCAACTGTAATCAGATATTCCTGCTTCAGTCATTTGCATTACAAACTGTAAAAAACTCAACAAAATTTTGCATAACAAATCTTTCATGATATACTTACTTAGAATCTCTATAGTAACTCTTACATATCACTCTTTACATGATTAACAATCTTATTACTGCATTCTAATTTTCATTCAGATAAATTTCATCTATAATTAGCATATGGCTTCCGATAGTACTGAAAATAGTGATGAAAGGTCCTCTGCTAGTGATTGGATTGAGAGCGAAGTATTTGCTGCAATAACAGCCATTGCAGCCTTCGCATGTGTAATGGGCACTGCGGAATATTATTGTCGTTACTATATTAAGACAAATAATAAAGAATGTCGCATTGATAGGGATAGATTTGTCAATGACATCATAAGAAAGAGCGATGTGGATTGCCTTACATAGCTGAGAATGGGCATGAATACGTTTTTTGAATTATGTTCATTGTTGAGAGATCTGAAACTCTTATCTAATACTACGAGATGTACTATAAAGGAATAGGTTGTAATGTTCTTACATACTATCGGACACAATGTACGTAATCATGTAATTAGTCATCGATTTACAAGATCTGGTGAGACCGTGAGTAGACACTTTACTAGGGTCTTGGATGCTATTATTGGTCTATATCTAGAATACGTGAAGTTTCCTGGTCTATGTACACCCAAAGAAATATTCAACAATCTGCTATGGAGTGCCTACTTTTAGGTAATATTATACAAGTGTTGGATGTCATTAGTAAGATTTTTACTTCGTAATAGGAATGACGTTTTCATGTGGCACATGTTTGATTGTAGGACTCCATTGGGGCCCTAGATGACACCCATATCCTGACTTTTTTGCTTAAAGAAACGTGCACAACTTTCAGAAATAAAAGAATTTTTGTCTTAAAATGTTTTTGCTGCATGTACTTTTGATATGAAATTTGTATATGTGTTTACGGGTTGGGATGGCTCCGCATCGGATGCACGTATCTTACAAGATGCATTAACCCGTTGCCCAGACTGTTTTCTTATTCCTCATGGTAATCATATATGTGGGGTGTTTCTTTACATTTTAGGAGTTTATGTTCATAACATAACTGAAACATATCTTCCAATGTGTAGAAAAATATTATGTTGTTGATGCTGGCTATGCACATTTGCCTGGGTTTATGGCCCCTTATCGAGGTGTGTGATATCATTTGAATGAATTTCGTACTGGAAGGAAGCCTGCTAATAAAAAAAAACTATTAAATTATTGCCACATACAATTGCTAATGTCATAGAGAGATCATTTGGGCTTTTTAAAGGGCCACTTTCCTATTCTACGTACTTCTTCTCAGTTTAAGTTTAAAACACAAGTTAAGATTGTTATTGCTTGTTGTGTCCTTCATAAATTCATTCGTGTTAGTGGTAATGTCGGACTAGCTAAGGTAGTAGAGGATGATGGAGACAGTACGGAGGATGTTGCGCCATCCCCTGTAGAGATATCTACGTTGGAGGAAGGGCGAGCTCTATCTCAGGTGACGGACTACAGTCGGGAGGAATGGTCGAGGAAGAGAAACGACATATCCGAGAGAATGTGGAATGACAGTCTTCCATGCACCAGACAACATACTTAGTTCTTATCTGGGATTGTACTTATCTGCTATGTTTATAGCAGGAATATTTTGACAAATATTTACTATTTGTGTGGCTACCTAAACTAGATAACGGTTTTAAACATTTTCATGTTTTGTATATGAATTGTTACTTTATGAATGGTAGTTGTGATCCTGTCATATTGCTATTAATATCATATGTTTGTAGGTAAAATGAATTTTCTATGAAGCAACACAAAAGATCAAAGGAATAAAAACGTCAAAATTTTACCATCATATAGGGGTGGTCATCTAGCCCTAAGTCCAAGATCACCCACACAACCTCTTTCAACTTCGAAAAAAACTGCTACGCCCTCAAGAAAATAGCCATCACCAAAGGGAATATTCACTCCAAGGCATAAGATTGCCTCTACTAGTACAACAAATAGGGTGCAATGGACCAACAAGATGGGCAATTCATTGGTTAATGCATTGGTTGAACAAGTAAATATGGGCCTAAAAAGTGATATTAGGTTTAAACCCGAGGCCTATAAAGCAACCATCAAAGAAATTAATGATACATGTGGCCTTTTACTTAAAAATCGTCACATATCTAATTTCCTGAGGGCTTTAAAGATGTTGTACTAGGCTATCAAGGATCTGCTAAATGCTTTTGGTTTTGGCTTAGATCATGACACAAAGATAATTGTCACAATCGATGATGTATGAGACGGGTATCTTGCAGTAAGATTTTGATAATTTTGTAAAATTCAGTTTAGTACATATACTTTCCATTCTCCTCATGTTTAACACATTGTCTGTGTCTACAGATACACTCTTATGTCGATCAAGTCCAGGGCAAGCACATTGACAGATAGGACGATTTGGCATTTATTTTTGGAAATGATTGTGCACATGGATCGTTTGCTAACACAACCTACTCTTTACCTATTTCAGAAAAATGGCGTCGTAATGAAATATCTTCTGATGACGGCTCAGAGGAGGAGGCTTCTGATACTGTAAGACTCTCATCTGATGATGAGGATGATCAGAGGCCTACTCCTCGCACTCAAAGAGACGATGGATCCACAAATATTACTAAGAAGCATAACAAAAGTCCTATAGAGGCAACGTCTGGATCTCGCCATAGTCGCACATTTACGAGTGATGTAAACAGTCATAGGAAGGGTAAGCCGAGCGAGCAAATTGGAGACAGGATGGGGGAAGTCGCAGATGCTGTAAAGACCTTGACCATAACTATGGCACAGGGCAAGACCATGACATGTGTACAGCGGTTGGTGGGGATACTTGAGGAGGTTGAAGGTCTTAGTAATGAGGATCAAATTCGGGCTGCAAGGGTGCTGCAATCCGATTTAGTCAGTGTGGGTTATTTTGTGAAGATGATGCACGAAAGACGAAAGGAATAAATAGAAAAAGTTATCTTTTCTCGATGTTGCCTCGAGTGATGTTGGGTCATTTAAACTTTGAATGATTTGTTAATGATGGCATGGAAAATACCTTTTTTTGTTTGGCTGGGTGGTTATGGTTTCTGTTTTATCAGGCCTATCTTGGCTTATTGGGGGTGATGTAAGAATTAACTATGATATTACTGGATGATTTTTGTTGCTGTTTCAATCAGCAATACCGAAGACAATATAGATCTATATATATAGTAGATGGATCTAAAATTCTGTTCATTACTGTAGATTTTTATGCAAGTGGATGGGTTCATGCCTGACTTGAATTGTTGGATAGTGTTATGTTTCAAATAATGTAGGAAGTGGATCATGAAAGGACGGGTGTGAATTTTAATGTCGCCCACTAAGATATGTGGAATTTACGCAATGGCCTTTTAACTATTCCACTGACTGCATTGTAATATTGCTATCATTAGCCTCTTATTGCTACATTTCTGTCATGCTTCATCCTATACGATAATATGGTGTATTCGTTTATGCTTCTATTTTAAATTGATGTAGTTACTGCAATTGGAGAATATTGATAGTTAATATTCACATGATGCATTGAGTTTCTGATTTAGAATATAGGAATGATACAGATACACAGGTTTGAATTTCATTATCTACATACTGATAACCTTCACAGATTTGGATTATATTCGACATGTTATTGTTGATATTAATCTTTCTGATTCCTAGCATTATTGGTGCACTCTTGTATGAATTTTGTTTGATAGGTTATATTGACATAAAGTAACTGAAATAGAGGTAGTTGAATCTATTTATATAGTGATAAACTTCTGACCTTCATGATTTAATATACAGACTTTGACACGGCCAGCATAATCATTCTCCTCAAAATTTCTTATAATTTCATCACTCAATATTCGGACTGAGAAACTGTATGTTTACCAATTGCAGAGAAAATGAAAAGGAGGTTTTACGTAGTGCTTGAGGAAAGAACGCCCGGCATATACGAGACGTGGGAGGAGTGCAAAGCTCAAGTTCATGGATTCAGTGGATACAAACATAAGTCATTCACGATTTATGAAGATGTCATGCTTGCATGGAATCAACACAAGGTTGGATGAAACTTTAACAAGTATTCGTATGTTATAAGAAATCAAATTTCCATGATTGATATACATATGTTACAATCATACTATTTATAGAGATTATACATTGTTTACTGCATTATTCAGGCCACTGCCATTGGTAGAGGAGCGGACGAAACAGATGGAACTCCATATGTTCATGCATTAGCTACTACCATGACGATGGATAGCAGGACATGTGTAGCTGCACCCAAAGATCCAACAGTAATTGGTGACAATGGTCCGCAAGATGGCAATGAAGAAAGAGTGGGACCTGATAGTCCAGGAAATGACCCACATTTCGATCGTCCGCATGTTTGTTTGCTGCTTGATCTCTTCATATTGTTTGTGGTTGTTTACGCGAATGTCCGCAGTAGCGGATAATCTTCTGCGTATGTAACCATCAAAAAATTGTTTGGACTATTTGAAAACATGTACTTAGGGGCGTCTCATTTGTAATAGTCATTTTTGATGTACTTAGTTTTTTTATTTTTTGGTTTTTTTTTTCTAGAACTTTCAATATCATTTGTAATATACGTCTATAATTTTTTTTTTTTAATTTGTTTTTTGGAACCGTCAATTTCATTTGTTTTCTCTAATTTTTTTTCAAATTAAAATGTAGATTTTCTTATTTTATTTTTGTTATTTTGTTTTTTGGGGCGTGGATGACGTCAGGTTACACATGGGGTCCACATATCACAGGTGGGTTGCGACCCAAACGTGGGTTGACTATTCGTGCCGGTAGAATTGAAATTTGTATGATTGTACAGTACCCAGTTTTAATACCTCCTATCTAAACATTGATCTGTATAAGGTATTATATACTATGTCAACCAATACCTCCAATCCAAACATTGATTAGTATCTGCTTGATTTGGATGTATTCTAAAAACCGTCCAATGTATACATGAGCAGTTCCCAAATACAATACAATACAATACAATACTATACATGAATCCAAACAGGCCCTAAAAAGATGTATAAATGAATACACATGTACACACTTTTAAACTCTTATATTCATTATTATGAACTTTGAACCTTTATATATCTTCGTACACACTATCACTCATAAAATCAATCATTGAATTTACCATTCATCATATGATTAAGATATTCGATCATTCACTTTGATTTTTTATCACCTGATCATAATAAATCAAATATGAGATCTTCATACCCACTCATATACATATTTAATCAAGATTTAAATCCGATTATCTTACTTTTCACCATTGTATAAATTTAACCTACTATCGAGATCACAATCTATGAATCCTCCTTCCATGTACATAAATTTGGATATTCTTAACACATCTTAGGCTTATAATTCATAATCCACTTGACTTATATCAATCAATCCATTCGTTAACAAAACTCTCTATGGATAGATAAAGTTATCCAACTATTTGATTTCAATTTGAATCCTTAAATCATTTATTCAATAAATAATGGATACGATTTAAACCATTTATACCAATCATCAGCGAATATGAACTTTACATCATGATTCTAATACACTAATTAGGGGTATTTTATATGGTTAAAATCAAATTATAATAGTTACATACATGCCATTAACCATCTTATATAGAGTTTTCCACAGTGCACGTATTTACACACAATATTGAAACTTAAAAATAAAAAATAATTTTTTTTTTTAAAAAAAAAAAAAATTGATTTCTAGGAATCCAATCGCGATAAAATTTCAAACACTGTTAGTTCAATTGTATTCAATCCAATTGAATTGTACGTTTTTAATTTTTGTGCTTAAATTACAAGAGTTACTATCCATTGGATTTTACATCATATCAACTAGATGACCCATCCAAAAATCACATAAACACATCATTTCAACATACTCATGCACGATAACAGTTTCAGACAAAAGACCTCAAATAGTTGTAGTATTTTCTTGGAATAGATATTGTCTGGTCTTCCACTAGCAGTAACTTGTCCCAAAGAAAATATGCATTTGATCTTTTGGAAGAAACAAGGTTAATTGGATGTAAATCATGCAACACTTTAATGGATATGAATATAAAAATGATGGATGAGGAGGGTGATGTAACACCTCGTACTTTCTAGTACTCGGGTGTTACCGTATAACCAAACTTAGCAAAATACAAGCCAGGCTTAAGTAAACATTTACATTCATCATAGTTTAAATCTGACCGTTGAAAGCAGTCTGCACATATGTATCAAGCTATCCATCCGTTAATCTTCGAGACGAAGCATCACGTCATCAGCGCAACCCATTGTTAGGACTTCGATCACCTCGATAGATGAATCAAACTATCTAGTAGTCATATAATATTTAAGAAGTATATTTATTTTATTTATTAAATTTTACACAAACACAAATCAAAAGAATTGTGGATGTATTTGATGATCTATTTACCAATTAAATAATGTATGAAAATGTATTGTAACAGAGTGATATGAATGTACTTAATTAATGTATATAAAATATTATGAAAATAATATTATATTAAATAAACATAATGAATAATAATTTTATAACATATAATTGAATTATAAATATTAGTGTAGTATTAAATATCTTTTATAAATACGTATACAAAATTATTAGATATTTTAATAAAGTTGTATATTATTTAACAATGTAATTTTAAATATGGTGTTGTACAATTTCCAATTCGTATATATGTATAGTGCCAAATTGTATATTATGAATTATACACTAGTAAATGTGTAGCCAATAGCATGTATATAGTAGTATGTTAATATTAAAATTCTATGTATATAGTTGTAAATTGTTTTAATTAATATAATTATAAGTACTATGCAATAGTAATAAACTTTATATTAATTGATCAGTAATATATGATGAAAGCCTTACAAATGGGACATTAGGATTTTTTAACCGTTGACATTCAATGTTGGGATGATTCAACCCTAAGATCAATAGGAAGCCACTGTTTGAGCTAAGAATAAGCTCGTGTGGCCCACCTGGACCTTATATCTACCCCATCTTTGGTCAAAGGCTAAGACAGGGCCCCACCAAGGTGAATGGATGGAGTGGATCTGTCGCAAACATCACGGTGGACCCCATCTAATGGAGTGCGTGTACACAACTGGTGCACGTCCGTTGTGCACCAGATGTGTCAGGCCGGTTAGCATGAGCTGACCCGTGTCTACCTAGAAAAAGGAGGATTTCTCCCTCTCTCTTTGTTTATGGCAGTGGGTTGACGAGCGTCCAGAGTTTTGATCAGTGGCCCACCTGCCCGGTCCATCCGGACAATCCAAAACTGTCCATCTAACAGAGGACGCATGTGCAACCAAAACCCCATGTTCATGCACACGATCCTCTCCGCAAATGAGCCCAAAAACACAAAGTTTCCTAAAACGGAAACGTTCCTACTGCTGCCAACATGGAAATTTGTGTGCCCTCTGCCCTTTCCAATCCCAGTTGTCCTATCTAGTTTTTTAGAGATGAAAGAGAATGAGGGAGAACCGGCCATTTCCCTTCTCCATTCGAACCCACCGACCCATTCTCCTCCAAGCTTCAATGGAGCTTGTCTACAAGCTTCCAAGGGTCGTCACAAACCTCCTGTAAGAGTTGGATTGGAAGGTATGAAGGGATGGTGAATCTGCTATTGAAGCTCAGGTTTCTTCCTGTTCGAACTGCGCCGTCTGTCCGAGCTTGACGCCCACTGCTGGACGTTTTTAGCAGCGGAAAGAGGGAAGGAAAGAAAGAAAGAAAAGAGAGAAGAAAGAGAAAGAAAAAGAAAAAGAAAAGAAAAGAAGGGGAGAGAGAGAGAGAGAGTGTGTGAGTTCAAACCTGACTCACTGTCGAGTTAGCTGAACCCAGCTCGAGTCAGGCCGAGTTGGATGTCCTTGCTGGACGTCCCAGCATGTAAAGAAGAAGAAGGGAAGGAATAGAGTCGGAGAAAGGAAGAGTTGGGTGGGTGGCTGTCGCACCGACCTAACCTAGTCGAGTTGAGCGAGACTCAGGCGCTAGCTCGGTCCAGGTTTGTTGGACAATGTAAAACGAAAAAAAAAAGGGGAGGTTAGAAGAAGAGGGGAGAGTGACTGAGAGAGAAAATGAGAAGGAGAGAGGGAGGAAGAAAGAAAAAAAATGGGGGGAATAAAAGTGAGAGAGAGGAGGTTGGGGCTGTTATTCAGCTGGAGCCGCTGGAGCCGAGTCGACTTAGTTTAAATCGAATCTGACTGAGTTCAATTAGGTGTGGGTCTGGTTCAGTTGGGTTTCCAACAAGAGAAGAGGGAGAGAGAAAGAGTAAGGAAGAGGAGAGAGAGAGAGAGAGAGAGAGAGAGAGAGAGAGAGAGAGAGAGAGAGTTTGGGGTTTTCGGTGGTTGCCGAGTCAACTTGATGGAGTTGGGCTGAGTGTGGGCCTGACCTACTCTAAGCCTTGTAGCTGCTGGGTGATGGTTTGCATCGAGTCACTAAGTTGAGCTACCAACCGAGGTAAATCGAAACCCATCTCATCTATTCGTTGTAGAATTAACTTAGTGAGTTTTAATGAGTCTACTATCCATAGAATGTTAATTATTAACAGTCTTTCTTAATGTTTTGATTAAGTCGTGGCCAAATGCCTATCGATCGGATTTAACTGTATTGCGCTGCAGTAACGCGTCATCTAGTGGGCCCGATTTCCATGTTTATGGGCCCTAGCAATCTCAAGCATTCACAATAAAATGCATAGCCATTAGCAATTATCTATACTAATAATAGTTATTATGGATATATAATAATAATAATAATAATAATAATAATGTCATTATTAAATCCTAATGCCTTGTTTTGACACTCTCAAATGTTATTATTAATAGTAGGTCATAATATTAGTTATCATCATAATGATTGTTATTACTACGTTAGGTAATATGACTGATAACAATAATGCTAATAGTTACTTTTTAATTATTAAATTTACATCATAGTTAATGGTACACCAACTAGGGTTCGAAATCCTAAACTTAGGTAATCCAAACCCTAGGTTAAGACCCTGAACCTAAATAGTTTGTAAGCTTGGGTCTAATTGTACGACTTTATAATTAATGGTAGGAATTGATTCCAAGGAAGTATACATTTCTTAGCAATGGTGCAGGCGGTTCAAACATAAGGTGAGGACTCACCCTTTGAGCTTCCCATTTAAATTCATTGATCTAATCATAGATGTTGCCTTAATCTTTTCCACTTAGTATCTTTTAAGTTACTTGATTGAGCTGCTTAACATATTATGTGAATATGTTGCGCACCTGATTCCTGTGTTAGATAATGAATACATCTCTTAAATTATAGCAAGCATAAATGATTGATGATAACATGCTATCTTTAGTCGTACATTGTTAATTAACTATATGTTTGTCGTTTGTGATTGAGTGATGTAATGAATGAAACCTATCATGAACTCACTATCTTATGACCCATATTTGACTTACACGACTTGGATCACACATTTGCCTTACACAGCTTGGACCACATATTTTCCCTCGTGACTTCGATGGGTTATTGGTGCCCTTTTGTAGCTTATTGGTTACATCTGCATATCTCGTTGATTTTTGGGTGGAGCTGAAATTCGCTTGTCGATTTTCTAGCCATCTTGCGAAGTTCATACGATTTTCGAATGACGTCGGAATTCCCATGATTGATTCTCTCTTCATCTTGCGGAGTTCATTCGTACTATGATTTTCGGGTGGAGCTGAAGTTTGCTTATCAATTTTCTAGCCATCTTGCGTAGTTCACATACGATATGATTTTCGAGTGAAATAGATGTTTGTATGTCGATTTCCTAACTATCTTGCGGTATTCAATCGACCATGATTTTCGGGTGGCGCTGAAGTTCACTTATTGATTTTTTAGGCATCTTGCGGTGTTCACGTACGATATGATTCTCGGGTGAAGCAGAGGTTTGAAGGTTGATTTTCTATTCACCTTACGAATTTCACTTGTACCTTGATTTTCATGTGGAGCTAAAGTTCGCTTATCGATTTTCTAGCCATCTTTTGGAGTTTGCATATAATGTGATTTTAAGTGCAATAGAAAGTCATATGATTGATTATTTGATTATCTGGATGTATTCTCTTATATTGCGACTACCATTATATTTTGCTTTTGATGAGATTCTATTAATTGGTTTAAATTTTAAGTATATAAGTATGATTATGAAAGCCTTGTTAATATATCCATTTTCATGACTTGCGATTTATATTAGATTATGAATGATGAGTGTGCAATCTTAGAAGGTGCTCCTCACTGCGATAACCATTGACACTATCAAACCGTAATAGTTGATGCAGGTACAGAGCATTATCACAAATAATCTAACAAGAGGAATGAAGAAAATTTTGAATTGATGTAATCCATCTAAAAAGTGAACTAACTTCATTCACTTTAGTTTATATGTATATAAATACATCTTATTTATATTTATGTTATTATTATTTCAAATAAGTCATACGGAAGATAAGATTAAATAAAAAAAATTAAATTATTTATATTTCATAATAATAAGTGATACACATGAGCTTAAAAACTGTATGTATCGTATGTATTACCTCAAATTACACCATCCAATTTGTGGGGACCCATTTTAGATAGGCAATATTTAGAAAATAAGATTGATCATATAATCTTAACCTTTGATTTATGGGTATTTTTTTATATTGAATTTGGACCATTAAAAATTTCTCACTCTGACGGCCCATTACATGGGGCAGTAATAGGCCAGATTGGATATTAAACCAGTACAATTTGTAGTTTGGTAGTCGTATAAATAGGGGGGGTATTGTTTTTATACAGTGTAGGTTTAAAGTATGGTATGCCACCCGTGCAATTTTTAGTGCCTGTGTATCAACTACCACACTTAGGCAGAGTATGATAATTAAGCCAACAGCGACAAATATTGTTAGCCGACTTGTTCATTCGCTGAAAAGTAAGACTCACTCATGAACGCCATCTAGAAGGAGAGGAATACCGCATTGGACCATTATATTCATGGTTTGAACCTTGAAAAGCCCATGAAATCAACATACTATTGAACTCTGCATTACTAAGTACTTGGGCTATTACTTTATGTATCTTTGAACCATTAGATTAAATGGACTCTTAAATCAGGCCATTATATTGATCTATTGCTAGATTTTGTTCACACACTAAACTATTTGTATGTTTTATTATGTATAGCCATAGAATTGGCTAAGTTATGAATGTAAGAGGATATCTAAAATTGGTTAAGTACTAGTGTGACATTTTAGCATGTATATAAATTATTCATTATAAGTAGTGTATCATTAGAGGATTGGATGTGCATTAGGATAGATTAGAAATGATGATATTTGATCATGATTTAATGAAATTCATGCATCATGGATAGTATAGTGTTGATCGTGATTTAATGGAAGTCATGTATCATAGATAGTACTGTTGATCATGATTTTAATGGAAGTCATATATTATGGATACTTTGACATTGGATTATGATTTTTTAGAGAAATCATGCATCATGGATATATAGACTTGGAATATGATTATGGAGTTATGCATCATGGACCTATGAATCTACTAGAATAGTAGATGAAAAAATAGGTGAGTGATCCAGATCCTTAGGTTGAAAGTCCAAGAAACTAGCATATGGGGTGCTCAAGTCACTTGATGAGAGTCCCTAAAGTCTAAATTGCTATCATTAGGAGCCTCAATTGTCTCAAGTAGTGGATGAGCATGTCAGGATTGCAATAGGTGCTTACTAATTCTGGGTGCAAAAGAGGTCTGATCTTACCTACCGTATGTCAGAATTATGATAATAAGATTAGGTGTGACCAGCCTGCATCATGGACCTATGAATCTACCATAATACTAGGTAGAAAAATAGGTGAGTGATCGAGACCCTTAGCTTGAAAGTCGTAGAAGCTAGCATGTGGGGTTAAGAAGTCCATTGGGTGAGAGTCTCTAAAGTCTAAATTGGTACCATTTGGAGCCTCCATCATCATAGGGAGTGGATGAGCATGTCAGGATTGCAATAATTTTGGATGAGGAAGAGGTTTGATCTTTCCTACTGTATGTCAAAATTATGATAATAGGATCGGGTGTGACCAGCCTAATGCATGTCAGGATTTCAAGGAATGAGTTAAGTTTAACCAGCCTACTGTATGTCAGGATTATGATAAATAAGTTAAGGTGGATGAGCATGTTAGGATTGCAAAATGTCACCCTAGTGTTCAAGATGACCAACTGTACTGAGTTGTGTGGACATTACCCTATGGATTGCATCATGTGCATCATTCTTACATCATATAAATTCATACCATCGATTCTGATATTATCTGATTATTTTGAATTTCTTAGTTTTTTAAAACTCATGTATTAGATTATTCAATGGGTTTCATAGCTTACCCTGTTTGGATTTTTAACATTTCAGGACAAGGACACTGTTAGATGCGACTCCATGACTAGAGATATGCTAGATTTCCTTTTTCGTTTATTTGATATTTATGTTTTATGAGTGAAAAGAGTTTTATGGATGATGTATTTGAAATATTTTATTGGTTGTGGTTTGGATGATTAATAATATTAATAGATGAAGTTTATTTTATTTGTATGGGATGAATGTTTCACATAGACCATAGTCTTAGGTACACTCGTGCCCTCGAGAATAGCATTAGAGTCATGTGGACTCGAGTATTGGATTTTGGGGTGTGACAATTTGCTATTAGAGCTTATGTTTAAGATTACAGGTGGACCTAAGGTTAAACATTGAACAAGACTTATGATTGAACTTTCCTTAGTTTAAGCTAAATGTAGAACTATGTATTTTGAGCCTTGAACCTTTGAATTATTCATTGTAGATAATGGCAGGATCCAACACCAGAAGATAAGCTATAACATCCCCATTTTCTTTAAGAGTTGCAGAGGAAAATTAGATCTTAGATGGAGTCATCCGTGCACTTTGAAATGTGACAACGATCTTAGAACAACAAGCACATAGTAATATTGTGGGGGCCACACCTATGGAATAGGATAGGGTAGAAAGCCTTGTCAAAGAATTTAAGAGACTAAATCCACCAACCTTAAGGGGCATGCTGGATCCAATGGAGGCTAAAAAGTTGACGCAGGGGAGGATGTGAGGTCGAGCACCGTCTTCCTCAAGAGGATAACTATTCCGAATCCACTAAACTTCTCTGGACTCCTCACAAAGACTTCTTGAATCCCCGATGAAAGAAAGTAGAAAATAGAAATAAATTCAAAATTGATTAATGAATGACTAAAAATGAGTTCAAAACCCTTTAAATAGGGGTACCAAGCAATGGGAAATAAATTAGAATCAAACTACAACTAAAACTCCTAGAATTTGCGACTTACTATAAATAGTAAACTTACTATTTATAGACGGTCGTGATGTCTACTAGTGCGCAAGGTTTTCGGTCAAAAATAGTAAGTGCCCTATTTGGCTTCACCAAACCGTTCTCCTAATTATTCTAAGCTCTTTTCACGTTGGGCGCAACTCCTAAAGCCCGACGGATGAAGAGTTATAATCAAACTAAAACTTACTATTTATAGTAAAAACAAAATTAAAATAGGGAAACAACCGTCGATCCAGGGGTATTTCGCAATTCCATGTTGCGCAACCCTGCATAGAAGGTTTGGTTGGCTAAAGTAGCTCGTTCTACTCTAAAATCATATATTTTACGTCAGATAACTCATTCTAGATTGTGAAATACACTCGATTTAAGGTCCGATGGTCTGGATCACTTCTGTCATCAACCGGGCCTTTTCTGATCCATCTTGGCCATGTAACTATCAGCGACTTGCTCTACATCAGTCTCCCCTACCTCAAAAGAACTTGTCCTCGAGTTCTCGTCTTGCTCTAGTTCATGATACTTGGTTAGGTCCGCGATGTTGAAAGTCCATGAGATCACCATGTCATATGGAAGATCAACAACATAAGCGTTGTCATTGATCTTTCGGATGATTGGTACTAGTCCAATCTTTTTATTCTTCAACTTGCTGTATGTTCCGATTTGAAATATTTCTTTGCGCAGATGGACCATTACTTGGTCGCCCACCTCGAACACTTTTTGTCGCCGATGCTTGTCCCCTTGCTCTTTGTACTTTTCGTTCGAGGCATGTAGCTTGGTTTGCACCTCCGTATGAATGCCCATGATCCTGTCTGCCATATGTTCTGCTGTAATGATCATTCCTAGGAGCTTAGGCAAAGGGACCAAGTCTAGTGTGTGGCGAGGTACTTGTCCGTAAATAACCTGGAACGGAGATTTTCCTATTGAGCGGTTCACCATATTGTTGAATGTAAAATCCACTTGAGATAAGGCTAAATCCCATTGCTTCAATTTTTCTCTTGAAATACATCAAAGGAGGTTTCCCAACATGCGATTCACAACCTCAATTTTCTCGTCAGTCTGTGGATGGTAGGTGTTCACTCCCCAAGTGCAGGGTTGTGATGTAATAATAACTCGGTAAGTCCGAGGTCGAATCCCAAGGGACTGAAACCTATACGTATTCTAAAACTAACTAGAACTAGAACTAGGCTAAGATGAAATCTAAACTAATTGATTTTGAAGGAATAATGGTGAAATAATTATCTAAACTTATGAGAAATCAGAAGAAGGGAACTAGGGATTCAAAGGATCCACTTGTAGAGATCAGGGAGATCTTATGCCTGTTTCATGAATCATGGAAATTAACTGAACTTTCATTGATCTAGTTTTCAAAAGATGAAAGGTATATAAATTAGAATGGATTCCGTCACCAAACCATGCCTAGGAGACTATGGCAAACAAAAGAATTAAACTAATTACCAACCAATCACATGTCATGAAGGTTATGAAGGGTACTGTCATCCGACCATGCCCAGGAGACTATGGTGAACAACAGGGCTTCCTGACGTCATAAACATAAAGGCAAAGGAAACATTCAAAGCCATCGCAGACCCACTGTAATTTTAGTCACAACAGACCATTAGAGACTAAAAATATTCCTATTAATAAACTATCATCAAAATCAGTTCATAACTTAAACAGAAATCATAAAATAAACTCTCTCATCTCACTACAGGCTTCACCTCTTAGCCCTAGCTAAGAGGTTTAGCCGGACATGATTTAGGCTAAATCTCTCAAAAATCAAAATAAGAACAACAATTAAAAATTAAAAAAAAACTCTCCTTGTACTTCTTTCTCTCCACGTCTCAACCCAAGCCAAACTCCACGTCTCCTTCCCTCCTCCCCGGCAAAGGTCTTTCTCTCCATTTTATAGCAAGAAGATAGCTACGTCGGTGACCGACCTAGCTTACGCAGTCCCCTTCCCGAAAGTAAAACTCCCTGTTTAGCGCGATAAGACATGCAACAATGTCTTACATTTGAGCTGAATCTAGGACAAAGGATCGCCCATTCCACGAGATCTGACAGCATAGTGACGGTAGAAACTTGCATGGCTGCCTTCTGGACGGTTCAGATCTTTGATCTGATCAACGGTGGTGGTCCACCTGGATCGACCGCAGGTTTGTTTACGAAACAGAGCTTGCATCGCATCGCGCTGTGAAAGTCGGTGGGCCGATGTTAAGTGACGGTTGAAAAATCCACTCCGTTTACTGAATACACGACGGAAAACCTGGTGGGAATGACTGGTTTCGAATCAACTTCGGTGTGGCCCATGGATTTTTTTCATTGCACCGTCTATCTTCCATTTTAATGGCTGAAATCATATCTTCGTTATCTTTTAGAATTTCATCACTTAGGCCTGAGTGATAAGGGCCATATAAATCTTATGGACGGTCCGGATTGGACCTTTCATGTACGGTGGTGGCCCACTGACGTCGACCGTAACTCCCTGTTGCGTAACAGAAAACGGAGATTTCCATTTTTGAGAAGAAATTCGGTCAGCGTCTTGCTAACCGACTTGACTCGTTTGGTGCACGACGAGTGCACATGTGCACTATACACATGCCACACTAGATGGGGCCCATTGCAACATTTTTGCAGAATCCAATCCATCCATTAATTTTTTTCTTCCTATTTAAGGGGTTGAGACCAAATTTGAGGCAGTTTCAAATATCATGTGGGCCCCAAATTGAAGATTAATGGGCTGATGTATCCGTTGGCCCACTTCCCAAGATCATCAATGGCTGAAATTTAATATTTACGGTTTATTTATGGCTCTCATCATATGTATGAAGTTTCGAGGCGAACAGATGGTGGGAACCCCGTGATCTTGTATTCTGGATATGTTTCAGGCCACTTGAGATTCAGTTTCATAGTTTTCTCGAATTTCTGCCCGTGTAAATCCATCAATCTTGGTCCTCTGAAATCCGTCCCTTGCTTTGGTGACTTTGGATCGTTAAATCCATGCTTTTAACACCTTTTTCAATCCATGCTCATAAAATCACCTTGCAACATAAACACGATAAAAACAGGCCGTTAGATAGTATTATGTTCGTAAATTCAGGTAATAACTGGGGTTTGATATGCAATATTTGACCCTCAACACAACTCCCAGCCAGCATTTTGCTAGTCCTGAGCAAAGTATGCGAAAAATAAGTTGAGAAGTACAGTATCATTTTTTTATGAAACCGAGTGATATTTTGAAAAACGAATTAGATACGAGAAATCTAAGATTCATGAATGTTGGAAATTATTTTCTCATGGACTCAAGTATAAAATAAACTTCATAATCAAATTCAAAATATTATTCCATCAATCAGAACAATTCTAAACATTGAGTTCCATGGGTGTATAGTGTAATCTTGGCTTATCATCATTAAACTTCACTTCTCTATTTCAGGTTATCATTGGTAATCAACAAGAGAATTCAAAAAAAAACAAAACTTGCTTCAAAGATCATCTTTTCATTTTTTTTATTAAAGAAATGCCAAGACTGGGAATCAAATCCTCACCCATAGGGAGCAAACCTACAGCAAAGATTGTACACCCAACTCTTTTCACATATCATTCATGGGGCATCAAATCCTCACCTATAGGGAGCAAACCAATGGTGAAGATTATTCTCCCAACCCTTCTTAAGGTATCTATATTTTTTTTTAGCTAGGTATTTTCTTTTTCTTCAATTGATCATGACGAGCAAATTTTAAGCAGTTTCCTTACATGCTTAGTGATTACCAAGTTAACCATTCAATATCAAATTGAAACCTTAATGTGAAAGCGATATGTGATATGTGAACTCATGACTCAATCAATGTTTACAATTTCTAATTCTGGATTAACACTTCAATCTTAACTATGAAATCTAACAATTTTTGCTTTAAAAATTTTCACAATTTTTGCTCAAGACCAAGAAAATACTGATTAGGAAACCTAATCTCCCACCCCCAACCAAAAATCTACATTGTCCTCAATGTAAAAGATATATGAGCATGCAATGCACATGGAACAACGAAAGTAAATGAGAAGTGATGGGAAGATAGTACCTGGATAACGAATCGAGAGAGATTTTTTAAGGGATCGCTGGGAGAGAGCAAGTTAGCACACGAGAGAACAAAAATAATAAAATCCTACCTATACCACTTTCGTAGGTGCTATCGATTGCATTTAGCATATACAACAAGCCTTTAAACCCCTAAGTTACCCTTAGTGGACGAGTTGTAGTCTCGTGAGGGTTTGCAGTAATGTTACCCACAAACATTGAACTAACTAACTAGAAAATAAAAATGGAATCAAAAGCTAGGTTACCTCCCAGGAGCGCTAAGTTTACCGTCTTTAGCCAGACAAATAAAGCAACTATCCTAGTCCTATGAAAGCGATAAACCTACCTATGCCTCCATCAGACTAGGAGATCAGTCCTGATAAACAGGAGCAATCAGAGGCATGGACATGTCCTCTAAATCAAATGCCTTGACAAATGGTTTTAATCGATGTCCATTGACTTTAAACTCCTTATCATTGTCGGGATCTCTTATCTCGACGGCCCCATGAGGACAAGCAGTGACCACAATGTAAGGCCCGATCCAACAAGATCGAAGCTTACCCGGAAAAAGATGTAGTCAAAAATCGTACAGAAGGACTTTCTGACCTGGCATGAATGATTTCCGTAGAATATGTTGATCATGAAACGCCTTCATCCTGTCCTTGTAAATTCTCGAGTTCTCATACGCATCATTCCGGATTTCTTCAAGTTTATTTATTTAAAGTTTGCATAGTGAACCAGTGTTGTCTAGATTGAAATTTAGATTTTTGATCGCCCAGTATGCTTTATGTTCCAATTCCACAGGTAAGTGACAAGCTTTCCCATAGACAAGTCTAAAGGGAGATGTTCTAATAGGAGTTTTAAAAGCAGTACGGTACGCCCTTAAGGCATCGGTCAATCGAATTAACCAATCCTTACGGTTAGGGTTAACCATTTTTTCTAGGATATGTTTGATCTCCTTATTGGAAATCTCAGCTTGTCCACTTGTCTGTGGATGGTATGGGGTGCTCACCTTATGAGAGATACCGTATTTCTTCATTAAGCTCTCAAATGATCTATTACAAAAGTGTAAGCCCCCATCACTAATAATGGCTCGAGGTGTTCCGAACCGCGACAGGACGTTTTCTTTTAAGAATTTAATGACCGTGCGATGGTCATTATTACAGCACGAAATTGCTTCGACCCATTTAGTGACATAATCGACAGCGAGCAAAATATACAAATTTTCAAAGGATTGAGGGAAAGGTCCCATGAAATCAATGCCCGAGCAATCAAATGCTTCGATAATAAGGATGGGATTCAAAGGCATCATATTTCGACGGGACAATGCTCTCAATTTTTGACAACGCTCACAAGCCTTACAAAACTCATGAGTGTCCCTGAACATGGTGGGCCAGTAAAAGACACACTGTAGAATTTTGGTCGTGGTCTTTTTAGCAGAAAAGTGACCACCACAGGCCTGTGAGTGACAGAAGGAGATGACACTCTGATGCTCATCGTCTGGCACACATCTCCTTAGAATTTGGTCTGGACAATATTTAAACAAATAAGGATCGTCCCAGAAAAAGTTACGCACCTTGGTAAAGGATTTCTTCTTATCTTGTGATGTCCAGTGTGTCGGTATGGCACCTGTAGCAAGATAATTAGCAATATCAGCGAACCAAGGTGAATGGGAGACTCTAAACAGTTGTTCATTAGGGAACATGTCATTGATATGGGTTGCCTCAAGGGAATCAGAGGTATTAAGGCGAGAGAGATGATCGGCCACTACGTTCTCTACTCCCTTTTTATCTTTAATTTCCAAATCAAATTCTTGGAATAGAAGGATCCATCGTATCAAGCGGGGCTTAGAATCATTCTTAGAAAGAAGATACTTAAGTGCCACGTGATCTGTGTAGATGATGATCTTGGATCCGATCAGGTAGGATCTAAATTTGTCTAAAGCGAACACTACGGCTAAGAATTCTTTTTCCGTAGTTGAATAGTTCACTTGGGCAGGATTTAGAGTCTTACTTTCATAATGAATAACATAAGGCCGCTTATCTTTTCTTTGGACAAGAACCGCTCCAAGAGCATAATCAGAGGCATCGCACATGAGCTCAAAAGGAAGGCTCCAATCGGGTGTCTGCATGATAGGTGCAGTGGTTAACATGCCCTTAAGCTTGGTAAAAGATTCTTAACATTGATCAGTCCACTCGTATGGTGCATCCTTTTGAAGAAGATTACATAAAGGACGAGAGAGGAGACTAAAGTCCTTTATGAATTGTCTGTAAAACCCTTCATGTCCCAAGAAGGATCGCATGTCTCTGATGTTCTTGGGTGGAGGTAGGTTAGAGATAAGATCAATTTTTACCTTATCTACCTCGATTCCTTTGGACAAGATGATATGCCGAAGGACAATTTCCTTTTGAACCATGAAATGATACTTCTCCCAATTAAGTACCAGATTCTTTTCTTCACATCTTTTCAGCACACATTTAAGACTCTCTAAGCACTCGCTGAAAGATGAGCCGAAAATAGAAAAATCGTCCATGAAGACCTCTAGATATTTCCCCACCATGTCAGAAAAGATACTCATCATGCATCGCTGAAAGGTGGCAGGGGCATTACATAGCCCGAATGGCATCCTTCTGTAAGCAAAAGTGTCATAGGGACATGTAAATGTGGTCTTTTCTTGGTCCTCAGGGGCGATTTCAATCTGATTATAACCCGAATACCCGTCAAGAAAACAGTAATAGGAATAACCAGCTAGCCTTTTCAATATTTGGTCAATGAAGGACAAAGGAAAGTGGTCTTTCCTTGTGACGGTATTCAGCTTTATATAGTCAATGCACATTCTCCAACCAGTAGTAACTTTGGTCGGCACGAGTTCATTATTGGCATTGGCTACGATGGTGATCTCGGACTTCTTAGGAACCACCTAAGTTGGACTCACCCATTAACTATCGGATATGGGGTATATGATGCCCACATCCAATAGTTTGAAAACCTCGGCCTTAACCACTTTTTTCATATTTGGATTTAGTCTATGTTATGATTGCCGAACAGCCTTTGCATTATCCTCAAGATATATGCGGTGAGTACAAATCGATGGGTTAATTCCTTTGAGGTCCGCTATCGTCCATCCTAAAGTTCCCTTATGCTCGATGAGAGTAGATATGAGCATACACTCCTATTCTTTCTCCAGGTGGGCAGAGATCACCACCGGGTATGTCTCATCTTGACCTAAATAGACATATTTCAAATAAGAGGGCAAAGGTTTTAGGTCAAGCTTCAGTGGCTTGAGGTTAGACGGTAGAGGCACTACATCAGTTTGGGACAACTCTTCAATTTGTGGCCTCCACCGGTTAATTTCAAGTATCGGTGCAGTATCAAGCATGGCACATGTCTCCCTAATTATATCATCATCAAGATCATGAGAGTGGGCCAGACACGTCTCTAGAGGATCAGAGGATAAGGTGAGAGGTGTTCTACTTCCACAAAAGAATCAATCATGTTAATATCGTGGAAATCGTCATCATCCTCTGAGTTGCTGCCGTTATTGAAAAATATATTCGATTCTAATGTCAATTTTTCAAAGGACATAGTCATGACACCATTCCTGCAATTGATAATTGCATTTGAAGTGGATAGGAATGGGCGACCAAGAATGACGGGAATCGGAGTGCTCGTGTCATTGATGAGTTCGGTGTCCAAGATGATAAAATCAATAGGGTAGTAAAATCTATCAACCTAGACCAACATATCCTCGATTATCCCTCTTGGTACACGAACAGAACGATCAACAAGTTGTAGTATGGTTCGGGTGGGTTTTAATTCACCCAAACCTAATTGTTGGTATACCGAGTAGGGAATCAGATTGACACTCGCTCCTAAGTCAAGAAGTGCGTGATCAATTCGGTAGTTCCCGATTACACATAATATGGTTAGACAACCGAGGTCTTTGAATTTTTGTGGCATATCTTGTTTTAGGATGACACTCACTTTCTTAGTCAAGGAAATCTTCTTTTGAACACTTTTCCGTCATTTGGTAGTGCATAGGTCTTTTAAAAATTTGGCATATGAAGGTATTTGTTTTACGACATCAAGTAGAGGAATGTTGACTTTCACTTGTTTCAACACCTCTAGGATATCTTGAGAGTTAGAGAGACGTTTTGGTTCAACCAACCGTTGTGGAAACGGAGCAACTGGCTTCTCTAGAGGTTTCGGTTTAAATTTTTATAGGGCGTCACTAGATCCATCATTGTTGTCCTTTTCTGGTTCTTGAGGCTTTTCAAGCCTAACTGGAAGGGTTTTATTAATAACTTTCCCACTCCTAAGAGTGGTGATGGATTTAGCGTGCCCCATTTGATTTGAAGAGCTTGGGTCACTAACTTCATATTACGGTTTAGGATTGGGAAGAGGTTGAGCTGGGAAGCTCCCCTTGTTTCCAATCGTATTTTCAGCCTTAAGTTCATGTATTACTTTTGTAAGGTCTTGAAGGGCTTGTATCATATCCTGATTGAAAAGCTCTTGCTTTTGAAAATGTTTTAACCAAATCCTCTTGAGGTTTCTCTTGAGTTGGATTTTGGTTTAGGAAACCTTGAGGTGTATTCGTTGGTCCATTCTTCCAACTGAAATATGGATGATTTTTCCAACCAGGATTATACGTGTTGGAGGTAGGTCCATTGAAAGGTCTTTAATAATTATTTACGGCATTAGATTGTTCATTCAACACTTCTCGAAAGGCAGTTATTGTAGGATAATTTTCAGTTGTGTGAATGTTGCAATCACAGATGCCACAAATAATTTCATTAACCTTATCCTTCTTTAATTTTATGGCCTTAAATTTTCTGGTGAGATTAACCACCTTAGTGTTAAGATCATCATCCTCTTTCAGGAGATATATTCTGCCCTTTTCCTTTCAATGAGTCGGCCTAGACGTAGTGTTCGGATTTGGGTAATAGTCCCATGATTGTGTTTTTTCAGCAAGACTATCGAGATAATCCCATACCTCATCAATATTTTTATTAATGAATTCTCCATTACACATTGTCTCGACCATTTGACGCATGGAAGATGTCAGTCCATCGTTGAAAAAATTTATAATGCGCCACGTTTCAAAGCCATTTTGTGGGCATGAACTGACCAAATTCTTGAACCTTTCCCAACATTGGAAGAATGTTTCATCTTCCTTTTGGGCAAAATTCATGATTGCTTTTCTGAGGGTAATTGTTTTATTATGTGGGAAAAATTTCTTCATAAATTCCCTCTGCATATCATTTCATGTGCCAATGGATCTAGGACGCAGTGAGTGAAACCACGTCTTGGCCTTCTCTTTTAAGAAAAATGGAAAGAGTTTCAGCCTAATAGTATCCTCAGATACATTAGGAAAGTATAAGGTGGTTATAATCTCGTCGAACTCTTTCAGATGCAAGTATGGTTCTTCAGACTCAAGCCCATGGAACTTAGGAAGGAGTTGGATAACCCCTGGCTTGATGTCCATATGTCCTGTATTCGCAGGAAAAATCATGCATGAGGGCATACTCACCCCTGCCGGTTGTAAATAATCTTGTAAAGTATGAGGTGGGGGTGCCTGATGCACCTCATTCTCATCATGTACTTCCTCAACCCTAGGTTGGGGTAGTGCTTGAGGTTGATTTTCAACCATAACCTCCACTAACTCAGGAGAATTCAAGTGGTGTCTAGTCCTGCGATGGACAGTCAACCCCTCAACTAATCCTCCTTTAGTCATGAGACGTTGAGTGTTGTCGCGTGCCCACTGGGGCATAAAACACACTCAACCCTCAAATTCTAACTTAAACCTAAGAGGAAGGAAGAAGTAGAAATCTAGAAAATAAAGGAGAGAGATGGAAAGAAATTACCAAATTTGAAGTCCTATATTAAAAACCTGTAAAACAAACAAAAAGAGTTACTTTTTAAGAATAGAAAGTCTAAAATTATAAAATTCCTAATTAAAAGTAAACTAATTTCTAAAGAAAGGAAGAAATTCCAAAGAAAGAAAAATTAGAAAGAGCTTACTAAATCAGAAGTTTCCTACAAAACAGAAAAATTGAGTTAGTTCTAAAAATCAGATAGAATGATAAATAGCAAGTTTCTAAAGTTAGGAAAATTTTCTAACAAGGAAAATAACTACTTTTAAACCTAGAATTAAAAAATTCTAAAAAGAAAATCTAATCTTAAACTAATCCCAAAAATAATTAATTTCAGAAAATCGTAGCTGTCAGTCCCCGGCAACGGCGCCAAAAACTTGTTCACTCCCCAAGTGCAGGGTTGTGATGTAGTAATAACTCGGTAAGTCCAAGGTCGAATCCCAAGGGACTGAAACCTGTACGTATTCTAAAGCTAACTAGAACTAGAACTAGGCTAAGATGAAATCTAAACTGATTGAATTTGAAGGAATAATGGTGAAATAATTATCTAAACTTATGAGAAATCAGAAGAAGGGAACTAGGGATTCAAAGGATCCACTTGTAGAGATCAGGGAGATCTTATACCTGTTTCATGAATCATGGAAATTAACTAAACTTTCATTGATCTAGTTTTCAAAAGATGAAAGGTATATGAATTAGAATGGATTCCGTCACCAAACCATGCCTAGGAGACTATGGCAAACAATAGAATTAAACTAATTACCAACCAATCACATGTCATGAAGGTTAGGAAGGGTACTGTCATCCGACCATGCCCAGGAGACTATGGTGAACAACAGAGCTTCCTGACGTCATAAACATAAAGGCAAAGGAAACATTCAAAGCCATCGCAGACCCACTGTAATTTCAGTCACAACAGACCATTAGAGACTAAAAATATTCCTATTAATCAACTATCATCAAAATCAGTTCATAACTTAAACAGAAATCATAAAATAAACTCTCCCATCTCATTACAGGCTTCACCTCTTAGCCCTAACTAAGAGGTTTAGCCAGACATGATTTAGGCTAAATCTCTCAAAAATCAAAATAAGAACAGCAATTAAAATTTTTTTAAAAAAACTCTCCTTGTACTTCTTTCTCTCCACGTCTCCTTCCCTCCTCCCCGGCAAAGGTCTTTCTCTCCGTTTTATAGCAAGAAGATAGCTAGGTCGGTCACTGACCAAGCTTACGCAGTCCCCTTCCCGAAAGTAAAACTCCCTGTTTAATGCGGTAAGACATGCAACAATGTCTTACATTTGAGCTGAATCCAGGAAAAAGGCTCTCCCATTCCACGAGATCCGACAGCATAGTGACGGTAGAAACTTGCATGGCTGCCTTCTAGACGGTTCAGATCTTTGATCCAATCAACGGTGGTGGTCCACCTGGATCGACCGCGGGTCTGTTTACGAAACAGAGCTTGCATCGCATCGCGTTGTGAAAGTCGGTGGGCCGATGTTAAGTGACGGTTGAAAAATCCACTCCGTCTACTGAATGCACGATGGAAAACCAGGTGGGAATGACTGGTTTCGAATCAACTTCGGTGTGGCCCATGGATTTTTTTTGTTGCACCGTTTATCTTTCATTTTAACGGCTGAAATCATATCTTCGTTATCTTCTGGAATTTCATCACCTAGGCCTGAGTGATAGGGGCCATATAAATCTTATGGACGGTCCGGATTGGACCTTTCATGTACGGTGGTGGCCCACTGACGTCGACCGCAACTCCCTGTTGCATAGCAGAAAACGGAGATTTCCGTTTTTGAGAAGAAAGTCTGTCAGCGTCTTGCTAACCGACTTGACTCATTTGGTGCACGACGAGTGCACATGTGCACTATACACATGCCACACTAGATGGGGTCCACTGCAACATTTTTGCAGAATCCAATCCATCCATTAATTTTTTCTCCCTATTTAAGGGGTTGAGACCAAATTTGAGGCAGTTCCAATTATCAGGTGGGCCCCAAATTGAAGATTAATGGGTTGATGTATCCGTTGGCCTACTTCCCGAGATCATCAATGGCTGAAATTTAATATTTACGGTTTATTTATGGCCCTCATCATATATATGAAGTTTTGAGGCGAACAGATGGTGAGAACCCCGTGATCTTGCATTCTGGATACGTTTCAGGCCGCTTGAGCTTCAGTTTCTTAGTTTTCTCGGATTTCTGCCCATGTAAATCCGTCAATCTTGGTCCTCTGAAGTCCGTCCCTTGCTTTGTTGACTTTGGATCGTTAAATCCATGCTTTTAACATCTTTTTCAATCCATACTCATAAAATCACCTTGCAACATAAACACGATAAAAACAGGCCGTTAGACAGTATTATGTTCGTAAATCTAGGTAATAATTGGGGTCTGATATGCAATATTTGACCCTCAACAGTAGGCGCTGTTGAACTGAAGTCGTGTATCGAATCGAGTCCACAAAGTTCGTGAAAAGTGGCTTATGAACTTCGTGTCACGATCATAAGTAATCATCTTGGGAACCCTGTGTAGCCGCACAATTTCTCTGAAAAATAGATTTGCCACGTGTGTTGCATCGAGAGTCTTCTTTCATGGAATAAAGTGTGCCATCTTGAAGAAACGATCTACTACCACGAACACCGAATCCATGCTGTGTTGTGTTCGTGGGAGACCAAGCACGAAGTCCATCGATAAATTCTCTCAAAGGCCATCAGGCACGGGTAACGGGGTATAGAGGCCCATATTATGAGATTGTCCCTTGGAGGTCTGATAAATAAAACAACGTTAGATTGCCTTTCCCACATCATGTACTAATTGCGGCCAGTAATACCGTTCTTCTACAAGAACTTGCGTCTTGTCTCGCTCAAGGTGTCCACTAAGGCCACCTCCATGTAGCTCTTGGATTATTTATTCCCTTAACGAAGTGTTGGGGATGCACAATCGATTTTCCTTAAAAAGGAACCCATCTTGCATATGTAAGTCACCGGGGTGACCTTCTTAGCATCTAACTCATGTGTCCTTTAAGTCGTCATCATCGACATATATGTCTTTGAGGTGCTCGAACCCGACAACTTCATTGCTCATAGTGATTAACAAAGTTATACGGTGACTCAGTGTATCGGCTACCTTGTTCTGTTGTCCTGATTTATGTTTTAGCATGAGCATGAATTCTTATAAAAATGAAATCTATCTAAATGCACATGGTTAATGTTAGCATAACTATTAATGAATTTGAGAGCTTGATGGTCTGTGTAAAGTATGAATTCCCTTTGAATCAAATAATGTCGCCAGTGTCGCAGTGCCTGGACCATCGCGTATAACTCGATCTCATATGTAGACCACTTCTTGCATGCATCGCTAAGTTTCTTACTGTAGAAGGCTATCGGCCTACCTTCTTGAGATAAAAATCTCCCAATTCCGACATATGAGGCATCACATTCGACTTCAAACAGTTTGTCGAAGTTAGGAAGTACAAGAACCGGGGTCGTGGATAATCTGCGCTTGATTTCAGCAAAACTCCTATCGGCTTCGTTAGTCCACTACACTGAAACTGCCCTTCTTCATGCAATCTGTGATTGGTGACACAATGGTACTGAAATTTTTCATGAACCGATGATAGAATGTTGCTAATCCATGAAAACCTCACACTTTCTGAATATTTGTGGGAATCGACCATTCTCTGATTGCTTTCACCTTTTCCTCATCCACCCGAATGCCCGTGGATGTTACGACAAAACCCAGAAACAATAAGCTATCAGTCATGAAGTTACACTTTTTTAATTTGAGATATAGTTTATTTTTAGTGACCACTTGAAGGACCTTCTTGAGGTGTTCCATATGGGTGGTTTTGTCTTGACTGTCTATTAAAATATCATCGAAATAAACCACGATAAACCTCCCAATGAAGGGTTTCAAAACTTGGTTCATCAATCTCATAAATATGCTAGGCACATTCAAAAGATTGAAGGGCATGACCATCCATCGTACAATCCTTCCTTAGTCTTAAAGGCCATTTTTCACTCATCATTCGGCCATATTCGAATCTGATGGTAGCCGCTCCTTAGGTCCAATTTAGAGAATATTTTTGCACCCTCTAGCATGTCCAGCATATTGTTCAACCGTGGTATAGAAAACCTGTATTTTATAGTAATTTTGTTGATGGCTGGGCTGTCGACACACATGCGCCAGCTCCTATCTTTCTTTAGAGTTAATAGATCTGGTACAACACATGGACTCATACTTTCTCAAATAAGACCAGTACAGATCAACTCCTCTACTTGTCCATGCAGAATCTCGCACTCATTCAGATTCATTCGATAATGAGGATGATTAGGTAAACTGGTCCCTAAGATAAAGTCGATATAGTGTTGGATATCCCGCATAGGGGATAATCCATCGGGAAGGTCATCAGGCAAGATTTCTTTAAATTCATGTAGCAAGTGCCTTAGTCTTTCAGGGATGATGGTAGGCTCGAGTTCTTCCCTTTTACAATTAATGCATAAGTCTGTCCTGTTTCTTTTGATTCTTCCACGAAGTCTCGTATGGTTAAGAGAAAACGGCCTTCCACTTTAGAAGTTTTAGGCGGTCCCTCTGGATCCATAGGGGCTAATAAGGTCTTCCGACCGTCCTTGACGAAGATATGTTATCTCACCCTTTATGAGTGACGTCATGGTCAGATTGCAAGGGTCGACCGAGTAGTATGTGACATGCTTCCATGTTATCCACATCGTATACTATTTAATCCTTATAATGTTTGAAGATTAAAAAGGATATGGTGCACCATTCAGTTACCTTTGTTTCATTGACCTTCTTGATCTAATCAATTATATATGGAGAGGGATGACGCTCCGTTTTTAATTGTAAATTTTTTACCATGACCTTGAAGACGATGTTTTCGTTGCTTCACTGTCAATGATTACGTCACAAACCTTTCGATTCACAGTACACCTAGTGTGGAAGATGTTATGCCGTTATGGATGCACTTCTTTTCTTAGCGCATATAATAGTCGCCTCACGACGAGCGACTTGCCGTGATCTTGTTGAACCCAACCTGAATCATCTGCCTCATCCTCGGTGGTATGCTCCTGTTCTTTAATATCTCACTACAAGAAATCCCACTTTTAGCAACGAAAATTTTCGTTGTTAAATTCGTCGCTAAAAGACCGACGCAAAAGGTTATTATCAACGAAAAATTTGAATTGTCGGCAAAGACAAGCTTTTTAGAGACAAAAATTTTCGTTGATAAAAAATAAGTGTTAAACTTTTAGCAATGATAGTTTTCATTGCTAAAAATAGTTACAAAACTTTTAGCAACGAATATTTTCGTCACTAAAAAATAAGTGTTAAACTTTTAGCGACGAATATTTTCATCGCTAAAAAATAAATGCAAAACTTTTAGCGACGAAATATTTTGTCACTAAAAATAATTACAAAACTTTTAGCGACGAAAAATTTCGTCACTAAAAAATACGTAAGAAACTTTTACCTACGAAAATTTTCCTAGGTAAAAATATTTACAAAACTTTTACCTAAGAAAATTTTCGTAGGTAAAAGTGTCTTTTTTTCTAATATTCCAGCACAAAATTCTTCACAAATTCCCGATATACACCTGTTATAATAAATTTCATAGATATTCTTCCTGATATATACCTGTTATATAATATATTTCATCATATTCACATTCACATCCATCTAAACCCAAACTACGTAAATCCATCCAAACATAAACTAAATGATTCAAATATAAACCCAAGCTTTTTCAATTACCAAGTGTTATTGTTGCATTATAGTAAAAGAGCATCAGTAATCTGCAATAAGTTTGAAAGACGTATAACTTAATGTGCCACGCCCCAAACTCAGAAATCGAATTCACAGGAATCCCGATCGTCGAATCCGATGCCGATAGCCTCCATAGTACCCCATTCTCGGCTCCTAGCATTCATATGCCAGATTCCGATCCTGGGATCCTACAAGGAGAAATTTATTTTTCAATATACATTTAACTAGTAATAAGCATAACCACAAGATTACCCAATTCACAAAGGCAACATCATCATCACGTATCCACTAATATAATCAGTTGAGTACAATACTGGAAGGAAATACATAAATAAAAATCAAGCTCCAAAAAACCGTTGTATGCTCCAAGCTCAACACTGCTGCAACCTAACATTACCTGCACACATCTATCATGCATAAGCTTATAGAAAGCTTAGAGGGTGGTGTAAGTGTGTGCACAAGGTAAGTGCCAGGTATTCAATACAATACCATAATCATACAATATCGGAAGTACTGGTAATCCATAAATCGCGCAATATCGGAATAAGTAGAAATATTGGCAAGATCAGGAATTATCAGAATAAACAGAAATACTGACAAGATCATAAATCATACGATAACAGAGTAAGCGAAAATACTGACAAGTCCATGTGTAACATCCCGAAAATCGGGGGGTTGAGCAAAAACCCAACTCCCGAGTTCCAAAATGTTATTTATGCAACATGGATATGTATGATTGAATGTTGTCTGTGATAATATATTAAACATGAGTGAGATTAAGCCAGAACAGCATATCATACTCCAGAGACAGTGAAATTTGCAAGCGGAAGACTGTAATAGTATGTATAACGTACATAAACTGTTGTATGTCTCCAGAGTGTGAATATATTACCAGGTTATGCACATACATGTATACTTCAAAAGTAAACAAAATGAATATACATAAGGGCGCTAAAAATTCAAAATGACAAATGTCAAAGTATCTAATCAACCTCCCTGCAATCCCGTCAATCAGAACATGCATAAAGGAGGAATCCTCCTCATCATCAAGTCCAGCTCCGCCTCACAGGCCGCGCCATCATCTGCAATCACAAAAGGGACTGGTGGGTGTCCGAAAACACCATCCCGTAACGTGGGAGTGAGTGATCAACTCAGTGGGATAATAGAGCAGAGATTAGCATGTTCACAATTCAATCACGCGATAATAGTAAAGCAGTAAATCAGACAATCCTAATACTGTTGTTAATGCAAGATGATATGACGTGATGTATGCCCTCACCGACGATCACCCTCATGCGGCAACATCTTACGACCGCGGCATGCCACACTCCCTAGAGTGCTCCACATCTTCCAGGCACATGCAATGCTATGGTGATATGATTACCAAGTTGTTATTAGTCCATTCAAACAGCAGGATTGGGAAACTAAGGTACTTCCCTTGTATCAATCCCAACACAGATCCTGTCTAGGGTCGTCACTCCTAGTAATCTCATACGATGTATATTTCGTAGGTCACTGCAAGGGCTGTCAGGGCTGTTGCTCGCACTCGTTGCACTGCTCCCCCATCACCTTATCAATACAGGCCTACTGTACTCTACTGTACGGAAGGGTCGTCGCCTCCCGTGGACTCAGAATACGCTCGCGGTCACTACAAAGGGCTCGTCGCCTGATCAGTGTAGGCCGACAGCTAGAATATAGTGTCCCATACCACCATAATCTGCTCACGAGTCTAGGTGCTCACTGGTCACTACGGGGAGGTTTGTGACCCCAGCGTAGGCCGACAGCTCGACCACGGTGTCCCATACCACCATGCCCGGCTCATGAGTCTTCGTGGATCAAGGTACCATGGTTAACAGGGTTTACAATGGTAAGTTCAGTACCCTAGGTTCAAGCAGTTATGATACATACAAGGTGAACAAACATCGGCCAGTCGGGTTACTTGACGGGCTCGACTAGCGCGATCGCATCTCAAGTTGAACGACATGAAGTGCGTAAAACACTTCGCGTGGCCTAACCACTGCCGCCAACTCTAAACCCGAATCACGTTCATCGACGCGTCGTTCGTGGCTATGACCAGTCAGCCACGAATTCGCTCGGTTACCGACTGCCTGGACTAAGTCAAGTCCCACACATCTATGGTATTACATTAACACTATATACCAGGGTATTGGAATTGAAATACATCATGTGAGCATGTTAACACATGTTATAACATTCAACTTAAGCAAATCTTCAAGGCATACCTTTCATACATATTCAACTTAAGCAAATCTTCAAAGCATACTTCCTATGCATGTAACGCAATCATGCATAAGGTCAACATGTAGGAAATCATTTAGGTTAGCATTTTAATCATGAAATCAATCTCAAACTACTACATAACATCATTCAATACAATACATACTAGTACAAGCATTTATACAAACACATACACTACACACTTAAGTCCACATATAGTATGTCGACCCAAAGTGCGCAACTAGGCGAATCTCTTCGCTAAACTGATTATGCAATCATTCCTAACTCTCTAATGCGGCGACAAACCATGTCAATCACATCAGCAAAATATGAATGTAAACAGTACTTCCTACAAATGACTAAAATGCCCTAAATCTCATATTCTTCGTTAGCTTACGAAACGGGAAACGGAGAGCATTTTGTACATGTCAAACGGAGATGCCGTCAAGAATCTACTATTAAACGACATTGAAAGCGTTGGGAACCGTCAATCAAAGCGTCTAAAATCCTCACCTTATGTCTTGTAGACTCGGGAATTGAAACGGAGCGTATACGCTTCGTCTACGGCGAGTAAGGAGCCTAATACACAAGATCCATAAGCTACATCGCTATGGAAACAAGGAAAACTCAAATCAACAACTATTTAGGATTTTTACCTACCTAGGATCGCGGTGGAATCGCCGGGAAAGCGGTGGAGGTGTGTTGCTTAAGCACGTGCAATGCGTAGTACAAGTGGCAGGAAGAACTCTCCCACACTCTCACAATCTCCCACCTTTTTCTCTCTCCCAAGCTAGGGCTTCTCTCAAATTCGGATGGAAGAGAGGAGTGAAGGTTTCAACCCCTTTTATAGCCTAAAACATGCCCAAAATAGGCTTGGGAACAATGTTTACTTGGTGCCTAACCAAATCGGGGCCGTTTCGGTCCAAAAGAGCATTTCTGGAGGTCCCCTGGCCAAATGCGGTCGGACTTAAGCTCGTGTATACTGGATCTAGCACGCATCCAGATTTTAGGCCGATAGGGTTCCCAGATCGCACGTGGCGGCCCAGTTTCAGTTTAACGGTCACCGCACCAAGATCAGGCCTATAAGTCTCGTGATATATAATAGATATTTTTCCTGATCCAAGGGTGTAATTTGGCTGTATTCTGACGGTCAGAATGCTTAATACTGATGCGTCAAATTTGTGTGCCAGATTTGAATTTGAAATTCCAACTGTCCCTATTTACACTCTCTTCGGTCCGGGCTCAATGAAATAGCCTGTGATCGTCAGTTGGACTTGATATTCGAAACGATTGCCAAGCCCAGCTAAGTGGTCATAACGGTCTAAGATGGTAGGCATCTGACTTACGACGCGCGGTCTAGATCCAATACAAAGTTTCAAGGAGGTCCCGAGAACAAACCGGCTTAGAGTTTGATCCGAGGCTTTAGAGCATTATAGCACCCTTGGTTCCACTCGCTTCGGGCCTTGTAGAACGTATTTAAAGTGATCAGGGACCATTTCCCAGCTATTCTAACGTTGCACTAGCTAACTTATGCTTAGTTTCTAAAGAAATTTATCCTAAGTGGTTTCTTTGACTATGGAATTGGGTTCTGAACGATTTTTCAGGTGTTTTAATTGACCCACTGCCTAAGGACGTCAAATCCCAGATTGGCCAAAATCCGGGGTGTTACAATCTACCCCCCTTAAAACACAATGTCGTCCCCGACATTGGCAAAAGGGCAAGGAGTACTTTCTATAAGGAAGGTTCAAATCCTATTTAATAACCTAATCGTATGTATATCCGAACTCAAAGGTTTCGATCTTGGGCCAGTGGGAAAGAGGCCAACCACTCTTCCGCTGCGCCACTCTGATCAAACGGTAGCGTTGACTAACCTAACTGGATTGGACTCAATACGTTCTACCCCCCTTAAAACTTGGTTTTACTTAAGGTTGAAGAATATTTGCATCGATCCGTATATCAGAACGAGGCGCAACTTAGGGGCTATCCTTAACCTAAAATGGAAACAGCCTTTCTCTATATGGTCTTCCTTGCTAATGATGCGTTCTATGGCATTGGTACCTATGATCATAGAGATGAGCCTAATCTCTATTATGATTGAATTCAGGGGCAGGTATGAGTTGGTGGCAAGATGTCTAATTCTCTACTGGCTTTAAGTCCTCGCCATTTCCCAAAGACAATGTGATCCTGTTTAGTTGTAGATGGTTGGGCCATCACAGAAGAAAGGTTGTATAGTGGGTCTAAGCCGGATACGTTGAACCTTCTGTCTAATCAGGACAGAAAATGCGTTGTATCAGTTCTTAATCCAAGTCGATGCCGATCCTCTGCTTGATCAGAGCATTGGATTCATTGGTAACCACTAGGAGTAAGAAATCGAATCAAACCGCGAATACATCGCTTACATGTAGTTCCTTTACTCTGCGTTCCCGAATGCAATAAGTCCTTGGGGAAGGCAATTCTAAGGGGTGTGCTAGTACATTCTAAGTTCAATCTGAAGGAGTTATAAATGTTCCCTTAGAGTGTATGGTTCCTTCCTATGGGCAACAACAGAAGTCTATAAGCCATAAAGGAATCTACCGAAGGAAGGGAGTCCCATTCCAACCAAATCTAACCTACTATCCCTTAGCATATATAGGCCTTACACTGCCTAAGATAACTAGTAGCCTAGTCTGTAACTCTGTAGCTATAATCCAAAGCCTAAGATTATACAGTAAATGGCTTTCTATTCCATTTCTACTACAGGGAATTCTTCTATCGCTTAGGGTCAAGATTTGTCTAACTGGAATTGGATTTCTTATGTCGTCAGATCCTTCAAATCTAGGAGTGCTAACACTAGATCCAAAAACGCCTAGGGCCTATGTAGCCGGTAGCGTTTAGTTGTCTTAAATGGAACCGCATTCCTAGTCCCATAGCGGGATAGGGAGTGGCATGCTTGGTTGGAGGGTGGGGTGGGATAAAAATCTAATTTGTAGGCTGAATCCCGGGAGTTATAATACTCCCAATCTAGGGACAATACCTCAGAACAAAATGAATCGGCATGCATTTCATTCAACAAAATTCGACTATGATAAGGCCAAACCACAACACAAACACAGTTTCTACCTGTAACTTCACTAAACCTAACAACAACAAAACACAGAAACCCTTAAAACAAAAATCAAACAATCTACAGGGCAAAGGCATAGATGCCTAATTCTACCAAAGGATTTTACCACAGTCCCGACTTACCTTCTTTATCCCTGTCGAGTCTAATACTGTCTGTTGCTCACTAGAGCTCTCTCGGCCATATATTTTCAGTATCCCTTACGCAAAGAAAATGGAGAAATAGGATTGAGAGGGAGGATGGTGAAAAGAGAGAAAAAGGCTAAAACGGCTTAACAATAGCCATGAAAAATGGGGGAAATGCAAGGAAATGGCTAACCAAAGTAGAAAAGGGAGATCTAGGCGTTGTAGAGGGATGTTTCAAGCTCCCCTAGGATGTATTTTCAGAAAGAAATGAAAACAAAAAAGGGGAATGGAGCACCTCACGAATTCAGCGCGATTTGGGGGTTTTAGGAGCTCCAACGGATGAAATCTTCAAGAGGGAGGGCTGCCAACTTCAAAGGAATGATGGAGGGTGGTCGTTTTTGGCAGGGAATGGGTCTAGGGGTGGTATTCTCTTATATTGCGACTACCATTATATTTTGCTTTTGATGAGATTCTATTAATTGGTTTAAATTTTAAGTATATAAGTATGATTATGAAAGCCTTGTTAATATATCCATTTTCATGACTTGCGATTTATATTAGATTATGAATGATGAGTGTGCAATCTTAGAAGGTGCTCCTCACTGCGATAACCATTGACACTATCAAACCGTAATAGTTGATGCAGGTACAGAGCATTATCACAAATAATCTAACAAGAGGAATGAAGAAAATTTTGAATTGATGTAATCCATCTAAAAAGTGAACTAACTTCATTCACTTTAGTTTATATGTATATAAATACATCTTATTTATATTTATGTTATTATTATTTCAAATAAGTCATACGGAAGATAAGATTAAATAAAAAAAATTAAATTATTTATATTTCATAATAATAAGTGATACACATGAGCTTAAAAACTGTATGTATGGTATGTATTACCTCAAATTACACCATCCAATTTGTGGGGACCCATTTTAGATAGGCAATATTTAGAAAATAAGATTGATCATATAATCTTAACCTTTGATTTATGGGTATTTTTTTATATTGAATTTGGACCATTAAAAATTTCTCACTCTGACGGCCCATTACATGGGGCAGTAATAGGCCAGATTGGATATTAAACCAGTACAATTTGTAGTTTGGTAGTCGTATAAATAGGGGGGGTATTGTTTTTATACAATGTAGGTTTAAAGTATGGTATGCCACCCGTGCAATTTTTAGTGCCTGTGTATCAACTACCACACTTAGGCAGAGTATGATAATTAAGCCAACAGCGACAAATATTGTTAGCCGACTTGTTCATTCGCTGAAAAGTAAGACTCACTCATGAACGCCATCTAGAAGGAGAGGAATACCGCATTGGACCATTATATTCATGGTTTGAACCTTGAAAAGCCCATGAAATCAACATACTATTGAACTCTGCATTACTAAGTACTTGGGCTATTACTTTATGTATCTTTGAACCATTAGATTAAATGGACTCTTAAATCAGGCCATTATATTGATCTATTGCTAGATTTTGTTCACACACTAAACTATTTGTATGTTTTATTATGTATAGCCATAGAATTGGCTAAGTTATGAATGTAAGAGGATATCTAAAATTGGTTAAGTACTAGTGTGACATTTTAGCATGTATATAAATTATTCATTATAAGTAGTGTATCATTAGAGGATTGGATGTGCATTAGGATAGATTAGAAATGATGATATTTGATCATGATTTAATGAAATTCATGCATCATGGATAGTATAGTGTTGATCGTGATTTAATGGAAGTCATGTATCATAGATAGTACTGTTGATCATGATTTTAATGGAAGTCATATATTATGGATACTTTGACATTGGATTATGATTTTTTAGAGAAATCATGCATCATGGATATATAGACTTGGAATATGATTATGGAGTTATGCATCATGGACCTATGAATCTACTAGAATAGTAGATGAAAAAATAGGTGAGTGATCCAGATCCTTAGGTTGAAAGTCCAAGAAACTAGCATATGGGGTGCTCAAGTCACTTGATGAGAGTCCCTAAAGTCTAAATTGCTATCATTAGGAGCCTCAATTGTCTTAAGTAGTGGATGAGCATGTCAGGATTGCAATAGGTGCTTACTAATTCTGGGTGCAAAAGAGGTCTGATCTTACCTACCGTATGTCAGAATTATGATAATAAGATTAGGTGTGACCAGCCTGCATCATGGACCTATGAATCTACCATAATACTAGGTAGAAAAATAGGTGAGTGATCGAGACCCTTAGCTTGAAAGTCGTAGAAGCTAGCATGTGGGGTTAAGAAGTCCATTGGGTGAGAGTCTCTAAAGTCTAAATTGGTACCATTTGGAGCCTCCATCATCATAGGGAGTGGATGAGCATGTCAGGATTGCAATAATTTTGGATGAGGAAGAGGTTTGATCTTTCCTACTGTATGTCAAAATTATGATAATAGGATTGGGTGTGACCAGCCTAATGCATGCCAGGATTTCAAGGAATGAGTTAAGTTTAACCAGCCTACTGTATGTCAGGATTATGATAAATAAGTTAAGGTGGATGAGCATGTTAGGATTGCAAAATGTCACCCTAGTGTTCAAGATGACCAACTGTACTGAGTTGTGTGGACATTACCCTATGGATTGCATCATGTGCATCATTCTTACATCATATAAATTCATACCATCGATTCTGATATTATCTGATTATTTTGAATTTCTTAGTTTTTTAAAACTCATGTATTAGATTATTCAATGGGTTTCATAGCTTACCCTGTTTGGATTTTTAACATTTCAGGACAAGGACACTGTTAGATGCGACTCCATGACTAGAGATATGCTAGATTTCCTTTTTCGTTTATTTGATATTTATGTTTTATGAGTGAAAAGAGTTTTATGGATGATGTATTTGAAATATTTTATTGGTTGTGGTTTGGATGATTAATAATATTAATAGATGAAGTTTATTTTATTTGTATGGGATGAATGTTTCACATAGACCATAGTCTTAGGTACACTCGTGCCCTCGAGAATAGCATTAGAGTCATGTGGACTCGAGTATTGGATTTTGGGGTGTGACAATTTGCTATTAGAGCTTATGTTTAAGATTACAGGTGGACCTAAGGTTAAACATTGAACAAGACTTATGATTGAACTTTCCTTAGTTTAAGCTAAATGTAGAACTATGTATTTTGAGCCTTGAACCTTTGAATTATTCATTGTAGATAATGGCAGGATCCAACACCAGAAGATAAGCTATAACATCCCCATTTGCTTTAAGAGTTGCAGAGGAAAATTAGATCTTAGATGGAGTCATCCATGCACTTTGAAATGTGACAACGATCTTAGAACAACAAGCACATAGTAATATTGTGGGGGCCACACCTATGGAATAGGATAGGGTAGAAAGCCTTGTCAAAGAATTTAAGAGACTAAATCCACCAACCTTAAGGGGCATGCTAGATCCAATGGAGGCTAAAAAGTTGACGCAGGGGAGGATGTGAGGTCGAGCACCGTCTTCCTCAAGAGGATAACTATTCCGAATCCACTAAACTTCTCTGGACTCCTCACAAAGACTTCTCGAATCCCCGATGAAAGAAAGTAGAAAATAGAAATAAATTCAAAATTGATTAATGAATGACTAAAAATGAGTTCAAAACCCTTTAAATAGGGGTACCAAGCAATGGGAAATAAATTAGAATCAAACTACAACTAAAACTCCTAGAATTTGCGACTTACTATAAATAGTAAACTTACTATTTATAGACGGTCGTGATGTCTACTAGTGCGCAAGGTTTTCGGTCAAAAATAGTAAGTGCCCTATTTGGCTTCACCAAACCGTTCTCCTAATTATTCTAAGCTCTTTTCACGTTGGGCGCAACTCCTAAAGCCCGACGGATGAAGAGTTATAATCAAACTAAAACTTACTATTTATAGTAAAAACAAAATTAAAATAGGGAAACAACCGTCGATCCAGGGGTATTTCGCAATTCCATGTTGCGCAACCCTGCATAGAAGGTTTGGTTGGCTAAAGTAGCTCGTTCTACTCTAAAATCATATATTTTACGTCAGATAACTCATTCTAGATTGTGAAATACACTCGATTTAAGGTCCGATGGTCTGGATCACTTCTGTCATCAACCGGGCCTTTTCTGATCCATCTTGGCCATGTAACTATCAGCGACTTGCTCTACATCAGTCTCCCCTACCTCAAAAGAACTTGTCCTCGAGTTCTCGTCTTGCTCTAGTTCATGATACTTGGTTAGGTCCGCGATGTTGAAAGTCCATGAGATCACCATGTCATATGGAAGATCAACAACATAAGCGTTGTCATTGATCTTTCGGATGATTGGTACTAGTCCAATCTTTTTATTCTTCAACTTGCTGTATGTTCCGATTTGAAATATTTCTTTGCGCAGATGGACCATTACTTGGTCGCCCACCTCGAACACTTTTTGTCGCCGATGCTTGTCCCCTTGCTCTTTGTACTTTTCGTTCGAGGCATGTAGCTTGGTTTGCACCTCCGTATGAATGCCCATGATCCTGTCTGCCATATGTTCTGCTGTAATGATCATTCCTAGGAGCTTAGGCAAAGGGACCAAGTCTAGTGTGTGGCGAGGTACTTGTCCGTAAATAACCTGGAACGGAGATTTTCCTATTGAGCGGTTCACCATATTGTTGAATGTAAAATTCACTTGAGATAAGGCTAAATCCCATTGCTTCAATTTTTCTCTTGAAATACATCAAAGGAGGTTTCCCAACATGCGATTCACAACCTCAATTTTCTCGTCAGTCTGTGGATGGTAGGTGTTCACTCCCCAAGTGCAGGGTTGTGATGTAATAATAACTCGGTAAGTCCGAGGTCGAATCCCAAGGGACTGAAACCTATACGTATTCTAAAACTAACTAGAACTAGAACTAGGCTAAGATGAAATCTAAACTAATTGAATTTGAAGGAATAATGGTGAAATAATTATCTAAACTTATGAGAAATCAGAAGAAGGGAACTAGGGATTCAAAGGATCCACTTGTAGAGATCAGGGAGATCTTATGCCTGTTTCATGAATCATGGAAATTAACTGAACTTTCATTGATCTAGTTTTCAAAAGATGATAGGTATATAAATTAGAATGGATTCCGTCACCAAACCATGCCTAGGAGACTATGGCAAACAAAAGAATTAAACTAATTACCAACCAATCACATGTCATGAAGGTTATGAAGGGTACTGTCATCCGACCATGCCCAGGAGACTATGGTGAACAACAGGGCTTCCTGACGTCATAAACATAAAGGCAAAGGAAACATTCAAAGCCATCGCAGACCCACTGTAATTTTAGTCACAACAGACCATTAGAGACTAAAAATATTCCTATTAATCAACTATCATCAAAATCAGTTCATAACTTAAACAGAAATCATAAAATAAACTCTCCCATCTCACTACAGGCTTCACCTCTTAGCCCTAGCTAAGAGGTTTAGCCGGACATGATTTAGGCTAAATCTCTCAAAAATCAAAATAAGAACAACAATTAAAAATTAAAAAAAAACTCTCCTTGTACTTCTTTCTCTCCACGTCTCAACCCAAGCCAAACTCCACGTCTCCTTCCCTCCTCCCCGGCAAAGGTCTTTCTCTCCATTTTATAGCAAGAAGATAGCTAGGTCGGTGACCGACCTAGCTTACGCAGTCCCCTTCCCGAAAGTAAAACTCCCTGTTTAGCGCGATAAGACATGCAACAATGTCTTACATTTGAGCTGAATCTAGGACAAAGGATCGCCCATTCCACGAGATCTGACAGCATAGTGACGGTAGAAACTTGCATGGCTGCCTTCTGGACGGTTCAGATCTTTGATCTGATCAACGGTGGTGGTCCACCTGGATCGACCGCAGGTTTGTTTACGAAACAGAGCTTGCATCGCATCACGCTGTGAAAGTCGGTGGGCCGATGTTAAGTGACGGTTGAAAAATCCACTCCGTTTACTGAATACACGACGGAAAACCTGGTGGGAATGACTGGTTTCGAATCAACTTCGGTGTGGCCCATGGATTTTTTTCATTGCACCGTCTATCTTCCATTTTAATGGCTGAAATCATATCTTCGTTATCTTTTAGAATTTCATCACTTAGGCCTGAGTGATAGGGGCCATATAAATCTTATGGACGGTCCGGATTGGACCTTTCATGTACGGTGGTGGCCCACTGACGTCGACCGTAACTCCCTGTTGCGTAACAGAAAATGGAGATTTCCATTTTTGAGAAGAAATTCGGTCAGCGTCTTGCTAACCGACTTGACTCGTTTGGTGCACGACGAGTGCACATGTGCACTATACACATGCCACACTAGATGGGGCCCATTGCAACATTTTGCAGAATCCAATCCATCCATTAATTTTTTTCTTCCTATTTAAGGGGTTGAGACCAAATTTGAGGCAGTTTCAAATATCATGTGGGCCCCAAATTGAAGATTAATGGGCTGATGTATCCGTTGGCCCACTTCCTAAGATCATCAATGGCTGAAATTTAATATTTACGGTTTATTTATGGCTCTCATCATATGTATGAAGTTTCGAGGCGAACAGATGGTGGGAACCCCGTGATCTTGTATTCTGGATATGTTTCAGGCCACTTGAGATTCAGTTTCTTAGTTTTCTCGAATTTCTGCCCGTGTAAATCCATCAATCTTGGTCCTCTGAAGTCCGTCCCTTGCTTTGGTGACTTTGGATCGTTAAATCCATGCTTTTAACACCTTTTTCAATCCATGCTCATAAAATCACCTTGCAACATAAACACGATAAAAACAGGCCGTTAGATAGTATTATGTTCGTAAATTCAGGTAATAACTGGGGTTTGATATGCAATATTTGACCCTCAACACAACTCCCAGCCAGCATTTTGCTAGTCCTGAGCAAAGTATGCGAAAAATAAGTTGAGAAGTACAGTATCATTTTTTTATGAAACCGAGTGATATTTTGAAAAACGAATTAGATACGAGAAATCTAAGATTCATGAATGTTGGAAATTATTTTCTCATGGACTCAAGTATAAAATAAACTTCATAATCAAATTCAAAATATTATTCCATCAATCAGAACAATTCTAAACATTGAGTTCCATGGGTGTATAGTGTAATCTTGGCTTATCATCATTAAACTTCACTTCTCTATTTCAGGTTATCATTGGTAATCAACAAGAGAATTCAAAAAAAAACAAAACTTGCTTCAAAGATCATCTTTTCATTTTTTTATTAAAGAAATGCCAAGACTGGGAATCAAATCCTCACCCATAGGGAGCAAACCTACAGCAAAGATTGTACACCCAACTCTTTTCACATATCATTCATGGGGCATCAAATCCTCACCTATAGGGAGCAAACCAATGGTGAAGATTATTCTCCCAACCCTTCTTAAGGTATCTATATTTTTTTTTAGCTAGGTATTTTCTTTTTCTTCAATTGATCATGACGAGCAAATTTTAAGCAGTTTCCTTACATGCTTAGTGATTACCAAGTTAACCATTCAATATCAAATTGAAACCTTAATGTGAAAGCGATATGTGATATGTGAACTCATGACTCAATCAATGTTTACAATTTCTAATTCTGGATTAACACTTCAATCTTAACTATGAAATCTAACAATTTTTGCTTTAAAAATTTTCACAATTTTTGCTCAAGACCAAGAAAATACTGATTAGGAAACCTAATCTCCCACCCCCAACCAAAAATCTACATTGTCCTCAATGTAAAAGATATATGAGCATGCAATGCACATGGAACAACGAAAGTAAATGAGAAGTGATGGGAAGATAGTACCTGGATAACGAATCGAGAGAGATTTTTTAAGGGATCGCTGGGAGAGAGCAAGTTAGCACACGAGAGAACAAAAATAATAAAATCCTACCTATACCACTTTCGTAGGTGCTATCGATTGCATTTAGCATATACAACAAGCCTTTAAACCCCTAAGTTACCCTTAGTGGACGAGTTGTAGTCTCGTGAGGGTTTGCAGTAATGTTACCCACAAACATTGAACTAACTAACTAGAAAATAAAAATGGAATCAAAAGCTAGGTTACCTCCCAGGAGCGCTAAGTTTACCGTCTTTAGCCAGACAAATAAAGCAACTATCCTAGTCCTATGAAAGCGATAAACCTACCTATGCCTCCATCAGACTAGGAGATCAGTCCTGATAAACAGGAGCAATCAGAGGCATGGACATGTCCTCTAAATCAAATGCCTTGACAAATGGTTTTAATCGATGTCCATTGACTTTAAACTCCTTATCATTGTCGGGATCTCTTATCTCGACGGCCCCATGAGGACAAGCAGTGACCACAATGTAAGACCCGATCCAACAAGATCGAAGCTTACCCGGAAAGAGATGTAGTCAAAAATCGTACAGAAGGACTTTCTGACCTGGCATGAATGATTTCCGTAGAATATGTTGATCATGAAACGCCTTCATCCTGTCCTTGTAAATTCTCGAGTTCTCATACGCATCATTCCGGATTTCTTCAAGTTTATTTATTTAAAGTTTGCATAGTGAACCAGTGTTGTCTAGATTGAAATTTAGATTTTTGATCGCCCAGTATGCTTTATGTTCCAATTCCACAGGTAAGTGACAAGCTTTCCCATAGACAAGTCTAAAGGGAGATGTTCCAATAGGAGTTTTAAAAGCAGTACGGTACGCCCTTAAGGCATCGGTCAATCGAATTAACCAATCCTTACGGTTAGGGTTAACCATTTTTTCTAGGATATGTTTGATCTCCTTATTGGAAATCTCAGCTTGTCCACTTGTCTGTGGATGGTATGGGATGCTCACCTTATGAGAGATACCGTATTTCTTCATTAAGCTCTCAAATGATCTATTACAAAAGTGTAAGCCCCCATCACTAATAATGGCTCGAGGTGTTCCGAACCGCGACAGGACGTTTTCTTTTAAGAATTTAATGACCGTGCGATGGTCATTATTACAGCACGAAATTGCTTCGACCCATTTAGTGACATAATCGACAGCGAGCAAAATATACAAATTTTCAAAGGATTGAGGGAAAGGTCCCATGAAATCAATGCCCGAGCAATCAAATGCTTCGATAATAAGGATGGGATTCAAAGGCATCATATTTCGACGGGACAATGCTCTCAATTTTTGACAACGCTCACAAGCCTTACAAAACTCATGAGTGTCCCTGAACATGGTGGGCCAGTAAAAGACACACTGTAGAATTTTGGTCGTGGTCTTTTTAGCAGAAAAGTGACCACCACAGGCCTGTGAGTGACAGAAGGAGATGACACTCTGATGCTCATCGTCTGGCACACATCTCCTTAGAATTTGGTCTGGACAATATTTAAACAAATAAGGATCGTCCCAGAAAAAGTTACGCACCTTGGTAAAGGATTTCTTCTTATCTTGTAATGTCCAGTGTGTCGGTATGGCACCTGTAGCAAGATAATTAGCAATATCAGCGAACCAAGGTGAATGGGAGACTCTAAACAGTTGTTCATTAGGGAACATGTCATTGATATGGGTTGCCTCAAGGGAATCAGAGGTATTAAGGCGAGAGAGATGATCGGCCACTACGTTCTCTACTCCCTTTTTATCTTTAATTTCCAAATCAAATTCTTGGAATAGAAGGATCCATCGTATCAAGCGGGGCTTAGAATCATTCTTAGAAAGAAGATACTTAAGTGCCACGTGATCTGTGTAGATGATGATCTTGGATCCAATCAGGTAGGATCTAAATTTGTCTAAAGCGAACACTACGGCTAAGAATTCTTTTTCCGTAGTTGAATAGTTCACTTGGGCAGGATTTAGAGTCTTACTTTCATAATGAATAACATAAGGCCGCTTATCTTTTCTTTGGACAAGAACCGCTCCAAGAGCATAATCAGAGGCATTGCACATGAGCTCAAAAGGAAGGCTCCAATCGGGTGTCTGCATGATAGGTGCAGTGGTTAACATGCCCTTAAGCTTGGTAAAAGATTCTTAACATTGATCAGTCCACTCGTATGGTGCATCCTTTTGAAGAAGATTACATAAAGGACGAGAGAGGAGACTAAAGTCCTTTATGAATTGTCTGTAAAACCCTTCATGTCCCAAGAAGGATCGCATGTCTCTGATGTTCTTGGGTAGAGGTAGGTTAGAGATAAGATCAATTTTTACCTTATCTACCTCGATTCCTTTGGACAAGATGATATGCCGAAGGATAATTTCCTTTTGAACCATGAAATGATACTTCTCCTAATTAAGTACCAGATTCTTTTCTTCACATCTTTTCAGCACACATTTAAGACTCTCTAAGCACTCGCTGAAAGATGAGCCAAAAATAGAGAAATCGTCCATGAAGACCTCTAGATATTTCCCCACTATGTCAGAAAAGATACTCATCATGCATCGCTGAAAGGTGGCAGGGGCATTACATAGCCCGAATGGCATCCTTCTGTAAGCAAAAGTGTCATAGGGACATGTAAATGTGGTCTTTTCTTGGTCCTCAGGGGCGATTTCAATCTGATTATAACCCGAATACCCGTCAAGGAAACAGTAATAGGAATAATCAGCTAGCCTTTTCAATATTTGGTCAATGAAGGGTAAAGGAAAGTGGTCTTTCCTTGTGACGGTATTCAGCTTTATATAGTCAATGCACATTCTCCAACCAGTAGTAACTTTGGTCGGCACGAGTTCATTATTGGCATTGGCTACGATGGTGATCTCGGACTTCTTAGGAACTACCTAAGTTGGACTCACCCATTAACTATCGGATATGGGGTATATGATGCCCACATCCAATAGTTTGAAAATCTCGGCCTTAACCACTTTTTTCATATTTGGATTTAGTCTATGTTATGATTGCCGAACAGCCTTTGCATTATCCTCAAGATATATGCGGTGAGTACAAATCGATGGGTTAATTCCTTTGAGGTCCGCTATCGTCCATCCTCAAGTTCCCTTATGCTCGATGAGAGTAGATATGAGCATACACTCCTATTCTTTCTCCAGGTGGGCAGAGATCACCACCGGGTATGTCTCATCTTGACCTAAATAGACATATTTCAAATCGGAGGGCAAAGGTTTTAGGTCAAGCTTCAGTGGCTTGAGGTTAGACGGTAGAGGCACTACATCAGTTTGGGACAACTCTTCAATTTGTGGCCTCCACCGGTTAATTTCAAGTATCGGTGCAGTATCAAGCATGGCACATGTCTCCCTAATTATATCATCATCAAGATCATGAGAGTGGGCCAGACACGTCTCTAGAGGATCAGAGGATAAGGTGAGAGGTGTTCTACTTCCACAAAAGAATCAATCATGTTAATATCGTGGAAATCGTCATCATCCTCTGAGTTGCTGCCGTTATTGAAAAATATATTCGATTCTAATGTCAATTTTTCAAAGGACATAGTCATGACACCATTCCTGCAATTGATAATTGCATTTGAAGTGGACAGGAATGGGCGACCAAGAATGACGGGAATCGGAGTGCTCGTGTCATTGATGAGTTCGGTGTCCAAGATGATAAAATCAATAGGGTAGTAAAATCTATCAACCTAGACCAACATATCCTCGATTATCCCTCTTGGTACACGAACAGAACGATCAACAAGTTGTAGTATGGTTCGGGTGGGTTTTAATTCACCCAAACCTAATTGTTGGTATACCGAGTAGGGAATCAGATTGACACTCGTTCCTAAGTCAAGAAGTGCGTGATCAATTCGGTAGTTCCCGATTACACATAATATGGTTAGACAACCAAGGTCTTTGAATTTTTGTGGCATATCTTGTTTTAGGATGACACTCACTTTCTTAGTCAAGGAAATCTTCTTTTGAACACTTTTCCGTCATTTGGTAGTGCATAGGTCTTTTAAAAATTTGGCATATGAAGGTATTTGTTTTACGACATCAAGTAGAGGAATGTTGACTTTCACTTGTTTCAACACCTCTAGGATATCTTGAGAGTTAGAGAGACGTTTTGGTTCAACCAACCGTTGTGGAAACGGAGCAACTGGCTTCTCTAGAGGTTTCGGTTTAAATTTTTATAGGGCGTCACTAGATCCATCATTGTTGTCCTTTTCTGGTTCTTGAGGCTTTTCAAGCCTAACTGGAAGGGTTTTATTAATAACTTTCCCACTCCTAAGAGTGGTGATGGATTTAGCGTGCCCCATTTGATTTGAAGAGCTTGGGTCACTAACTTCATATTGCGGTTTAGGATTGGGAAGAGGTTGAGCTGGGAAGCTCCCCTTGTTTCCAATCGTATTTTCAGCCTTAAGTTCATGTATTACTTTTGTAAGGTCTTGAAGGGCTTGTATCATATCCTGATTGAAAAGCTCTTGCTTTTGAAAATGTTTTAACCAAATCCTCTTGAGGTTTCTCTTGAGTTGGATTTTGGTTTAGGAAACCTTGAGGTGTATTCGTTGGTCCATTCTTCCAACTAAAATATGGATGATTTTTCCAACCAGGATTATACGTGTTGGAGGTAGGTCCATTGAAAGGTCTTTAATAATTATTTACGGCATTAGATTGTTCATTCAACACTTCTCGAAAGGCAGTTATTGTAGGATAATTTTCAGTTGTGTGAATGTTGCAATCACAGATGCCGCAAATAATTTCATTAACCTTATCCTTCTTTAATTTTATGGCCTTAAATTTTCTGGTGAGATTAACTACCTTAGTGTTAAGATCATCATCCTCTTTCAGGAGATATATTCTGCCCTTTTCCTTTCAATGAGTCGGCCTAGACGTAGTGTTCGGATTTGGGTAATAGTCCCATGATTGTATTTTTTCAGCAAGACTATCGAGATAATCCCATACCTCATCAATATTTTTATTAATGAATTCTCCATTACACATTGTCTCGACCATTTGACGCATGGAAGATGTCAGTCCATCATTGAAAAAATTTGTAATGCGCCACGTTTCAAAGCCATTTTGTGGGCATGAACTGACCAAATTCTTGAACCTTTCCCAACATTGGAAGAATGTTTCATCTTCCTTTTGGGCAAAATTCATGATTGCTTTTCTGAGGGTAATTGTTTTATTATGTGGGAAAAATTTCTTCATAAATTCCCTCTGCATATCATTTCATGTGCCAATGGATCTAGGACGCAGTGAGTGAAACCACGTCTTGGCCTTCTCTTTTAAGAAAAATGGAAAGAGTTTCAGCCTAATAGTATCCTCAGATACATTAGGAAAGTATAAGGTGGTTATAATCTCGTCAAACTCTTTCAGATGCAAGTATGGTTCTTCAGACTCAAGCCCATGGAACTTAGGAAGGAGTTGGATAACCCCTGGCTTGATGTCCATATGTCCTGTATTCGCAGGAAAAATCATGCATGAGGGCATACTCACCCCTGCCGGTTGTAAATAATCTTGTAAAGTATGAGGTGGGGGTGCCTGATGCACCTCATTCTCATCATGTACTTCCTCAACCCTAGGTTGGGGTAGTGCTTGAGGTTGATTTTCAACCATAACCTTCACTAAATCAGGAGAATTCAAGTGGTGTCTAGTCCTACGATGGACAGTCAACCCCTCAACTAATCCTCCTTTAGTCATGAGACGTTGAGTGTTGTCGCGTGGGCATAAAACACACTCAACCCTCAAATTCTAACTTAAACCTAAGAGGAAGGAAGAAGTAGAAATCTAGAAAATAAAGGAGAGAGATGGAAAGAAATTACCAAATTTGAAGTCCTATATTAAAAACCTGTAAAACAAACAAAAAGAGTTACTTTTTAAGAATAGAAAGTCTAAAATTATAAAATTCCTAATTAAAAGTAAATTAATTTCTAAAGAAAGGAAGAAATTCCAAAGAAAGAAAAATTAGAAAGAGCTTACTAAATTAGAAGTTTCCTACAAAACAGAAAAATTGAGTTAGTTCTAAAAATCAGATACAATGATAAATAGCAAGTTTCTAAAGTTAGGAAAAATTTCTAACAAGGAAAATAACTACTTTTAAACCTAGAATTAAAAAATTCTAAAAAGAAAATCTAATCTTAAACTAATCCCAAAAATAATTAATTTCAGAAAATCGTAGCTGTCAGTCTCCGGCAACGGCGCCAAAAACTTGTTCACTCCCCAAGTGCAGGGTTGTGATGTAGTAATAACTCGGTAAGTCCAAGGTCGAATCCCAAGGGACTGAAACCTGTACGTATTCTAAAGCTAACTAGAACTAGAACTAGGCTAAGATGAAATCTAAACTGATTGAATTTGAAGGAATAATGGTGAAATAATTATCTAAACTTATGAGAAATCAGAAGAAGGGAACTAGGGATTCAAAGGATCCACTTGTAGAGATCAGGGAGATCTTATACCTGTTTCATGAATCATGGAAATTAACTAAACTGTCATTGATCTAGTTTTCAAAAGATGAAAGGTATATGAATTAGAATGGATTCCGTCACCAAACCATGCCTAGGAGACTATGGCAAACAATAGAATTAAACTAATTACCAACCAATCACATGTCATGAAGGTTAGGAAGGGTACTGTCATCCGACCATGCCTAGGAGACTATGGTGAACAACAGAGCTTCCTGACGTCATAAACATAAAGGCAAAGGAAACATTCAAAGCCATCGCAGACCCACTGTAATTTCAGTCACAACAGACCATTAGAGACTAAAAATATTCCTATTAATCAACTATCATCAAAATCAGTTCATAACTTAAACAGAAATCATAAAATAAACTCTCCCATCTCATTACAGGCTTCACCTCTTAGCCCTAACTAAGAGGTTTAGCCAGACATGATTTAGGCTAAATCTCTCAAAAATCAAAATAAGAACAGCAATTAAAGTTTTTTTAAAAAAACTCTCCTTGTACTTCTTTCTCTCCACGTCTCCTTCCCTCCTCCCCGGCAAAGGTCTTTCTCTCCGTTTTATAGCAAGAAGATAGCTAGGTCGGTCACCGACCAAGCTTACGCAGTCCCCTTCCCGAAAGTAAAACTCCCTGTTTAACGCGGTAAGACATGCAACAATGTCTTACATTTGAGCTGAATCCAGGAAAAAGGCTCTCCCATTCCACGAGATCCGACAGCATAGTGACGGTAGAAACTTGCATGGCTGCCTTCTAGACGGTTCAGATCTTTGATCCAATCAACGGTGGTGGTCCACCTGGATCGACCGCGGGTCTGTTTACGAAACAGAGCTTGCATCGCATCGCGTTGTGAAAGTCGGTGGGCCGATGTTAAGTGACGGTTGAAAAATCCACTCCGTCTACTGAATGCACGATGGAAAACCAGGTGGGAATGACTGGTTTCGAATCAACTTCGGTGTGGCCCATGGATTTTTTTTGTTGCACCGTTTATCTTTCATTTTAACGGCTGAAATCATATCTTCGTTATCTTCTGGAATTTCATCACCTAGGCCTGAGTGATAGGGGCCATATAAATCTTATGGACGGTCCGGATTGGACCTTTCATGTACGGTGGTGGCCCACTGACGTCGACCGCAACTCCCTGTTGCATAGCAGAAAACGGAGATTTCCGTTTTTGAGAAGAAAGTCTGTCAGCGTCTTGCTAACCGACTTGACTCATTTGGTGCACGACGAGTGCACATGTGCACTATACACATGCCACACTAGATGGGGTCCACTGCAACATTTTTGCAGAATCCAATCCATCCATTAATTTTTTTCTCCCTATTTAAGGGGTTGAGACCAAATTTGAGGCAGTTCCAATTATCAGGTGGGCCCCAAATTGAAGATTAATGGGTTGATGTATCCGTTGGCCTACTTCCCGAGATCATCAATGGCTGAAATTTAATATTTACGGTTTATTTATGGCCCTCATCATATATATGAAGTTTTGAGGCGAACAGATGGTGAGAACCCCGTGATCTTGCATTCTGGATACGTTTCAGTCTGCTTGAGCTTCAGTTTCTTAGTTTTCTCGGATTTCTGCCCATGTAAATCCGTCAATCTTGGTCCTCTGAAGTTCGTCCCTTGCTTTGTTGACTTTGGATCGTTAAATCCATGCTTTTAACATCTTTTTCAATCCATACTCATAAAATCACCTTGCAACATAAACACGATAAAAACAGGCCGTTAGACAGTATTATGTTCGTAAATCCAGGTAATAATTGGGGTCTGATATGCAATATTTGACCCTCAACAGTAGGCGCTGTTGAACTGAAGTCGTGTATCGAATCGAGTCCACAAAGTTCGTGAAAAGTGGCTTATGAACTTCGTGTCACGATCATAAGTAATCATCTTGGGAACCCTGTGTAGCCGCACAATTTCTCTGAAAAATAGATTTGCCACGTGTGTTGCATCGAGAGTCTTCTTTCATGGAATAAAGTGTGCCATCTTGAAGAAACGATCTACTACCACGAACACCGAATCCATGCTGTGTTGTGTTCGTGGGAGACCAAGCACGAAGTCCATCGATAAATTCTCTCAAAGGCCATCAGGCACGGGTAACGGGGTATAGAGGCCCATATTATGAGATTGTCCCTTGGAGGTCTGATAAATAAAACAACGTTAGATTGCCTTTCCCACATCATGTACTAATTGCGGCCAGTAATACCGTTCTTCTACAAGAACTTGCGTCTTGTCTCGCTTAAGGTGTCCACTAAGGCCACCTCCATGTAGCTCTTGGATTATTTATTCCCTTAACGAAGTGTTGGGGATGCACAATCGATTTTCCTTAAAAAGGAACCCATCTTGCATATGTAAGTCACCGGGGTGACCTTCTTAGCATCTAACTCATGTGTCCTTTAAGTCGTCATCATCGACATATATGTCTTTGAGGTGCTCGAACCCGACAACTTCATTGCTCATAGTGATTAACAAAGTTATACGGTGACTCAGTGTATCGGCTACCTTGTTCTGTTGTCCTGATTTATGTTTTAGCATGAACATGAATTCTTATAAAAATGAAATCTATCTAACATGCACATGGTTAATGTTAGCATAACTATTAATGAATTTGAGAGCTTGATGGTCTGTGTAAAGTATGAATTCCCTTTGAATCAAATAATGTCGCCAGTGTCGCAGTGCCTGGACCATCGCGTATAACTCGATCTCATATGTAGACCACTTCTTGCATGCATCGCTAAGTTTCTTACTGTAGAAGGCTATCGGCCTACCTTCTTGAGATAAAAATCTCCCAATTCCGACATATGAGGCATCACATTCGACTTCAAACAGTTTGTCGAAGTAAGGAAGTACAAGAACTGGGGTCGTGGATAATCTGCGCTTGATTTCAGCAAAGCTCCTATCGGCTTCGTTAGTCCACTACACTGAAACTGCCCTTCTTCATGCAATCTGTGATTGGTGACACAATGGTACTGAAATTTTTCATGAACCGATGATAGAATGTTGCTAATCCATGAAAAACTCACACTTTCTGAATATTTGTGGGAATCGACCATTCTCTGATTGCTTTCACCTTTTCCTCATCCACCCGAATGCCCGTGGATGTTACGACAAAACCCAGAAACAATAAGCTATCAGTCATGAAGTTACACTTTTTTAATTTGAGATATAGTTTATTTTTAGTGACCACTTGAAGGACCTTCTTGAGGTGTTCCATATGGGTGGTTTTGTCTTGACTGTCTATTAAAATATCATCGAAATAAACCACGATAAACCTCCCAATGAAGGGTTTCAAAACTTGGTTCATCAATCTCATAAATATGCTAGGCACATTCAAAAGATTGAAGGGCATGACCATCCATCGTACAATCCTTCCTTAGTCTTAAAGGCCATTTTTCACTCATCATTCGGCCATATTCGAATCTGATGGTAGCCGCTCCTTAGGTCCAATTTAGAGAATATTTTTGCACCCTCTAGCATGTCCAGCATATTGTTCAACCGTGGTATAGAAAACCTGTATTTTATAGTAATTTTGTTGATGGCTCGGCTGTCGACACACATGCGCCAACTCCTATCTTTCTTTAGAGTTAATAGATCTGGTACAACACATGGACTCATACTTTCTCAAATAAGACCAGTACGGATCAACTCCTCTACTTGTCCATGCAGAATCTCGCACTCATTCAGATTCATTCGATAATGAGGATGATTAGGTAAACTGGTCCCTAAGATAAAGTCGATATAGTGTTGGATATCCCGCATAGGGGATAATCCATCGGGAAGGTCATCAGGCAAGATTTCTTTAAATTCATGTAGCAAGTGCCTTAGTCTTTCAGGGATGATGGTAGGCTCGAGTTCTTCCCTTTTACAATTAATGCATAAGTCTGTCCTGTTTCTTTTGATTCTTCCACGAAGTCTCGTATGGTTAAGAGAAAACGGCCTTCCACTTTAGAAGTTTTAGGCGGTCCCTCTGGATCCATAGGGGCTAATAAGGTCTTCCGACCGTCCTTGACGAAGATATGTTATCTCACCCTTTATGAGTGACGTCATGGTCAGATTGCAAGGGTCGACCGAGTAGTATGTGACATGCTTCCATGTTATCCACATCGTATACTATTTAATCCTTATAATGTTTGAAAATTAAAAAGGATATGGTGCACCGTTCAGTTACCTTTGTTTCATTGACCTTCTTGATCTAATCAATTATATATGGAGAGGGATGACGCTCCGTTTTTAATTGTAAATTTTTTACCATGACCTTGAAGACGATGTTTTCGTTGCTTCACTGTCAATGATTACGTCACAAACCTTTCGATTCACAGTACACCTAGTGTGGAAGATGTTATGCCGTTATGGATGCACTTCTTTTCTTAGCGCATATAATAGTCGCCTCACGACGAGCGACTTGCCGTGATCTTGTTGAACCCAACCTGAATCATCTGCCTCATCCTCGGTGGTATGCTCCTGTTCTTTAATATCTCACTACAAGAAATCCCACTTTTAGCAACGAAAATTTTCGTTGCTAAATTCGTCGCTAAAAGACCGACGCAAAAGGTTATTATCAACGAAAAATTTGAATTGTCGGCAAAGACAAGCTTTTTAGAGACAAAAATTTTCGTTGATAAAAAATAAGTGTTAAACTTTTAGCAATGATAGTTTTCATTGCTAAAAATAGTTACAAAACTTTTAGCGACGAATATTTTCGTCACTAAAAAATAAGTGTTAAACTTTTAGCGACGAATATTTTCATCGCTAAAAAATAAATGCAAAACTTTTAGCGACGAAATATTTTGTCACTAAAAATAATTACAAAACTTTTAGCGACGAAAAATTTCGTCACTAAAAAATACATAAGAAACTTTTACCTACGAAAATTTTCCTAGGTAAAAATATTTACAAAACTTTTACCTAAGAAAATTTTCGTAGCTAAAAGTGTCTTTTTTTCTAATATTCCAGCACAAAATTCTTCACAAATTCCCGATATACACCTGTTATAATAAATTTCATAGATATTCTTCCTGATATATACCTGTTATATAATATATTTCATCATATTCACATTCACATCCATCTAAACCCAAACTACGTAAATCCATCCAAACATAAACTAAATGATTCAAATATAAACCCAAGCTTTTGCAATTACCAAGTGTTATTGTTGCATTATAGTAAAAGAGCATCAGTAATCTGCAATAAGTTTGAAAGACGTATAACTTAATGTGCCACGCCCCAAACTCAGAAATCGGATTCACAGGAATCCCGATCGTCAAATCCGATGCCGATAGCCTCCATAGTACCCCATTCTCGGCTCCTAGCATTCATATGCCAGATTCCGATCCTGGGATCCTACAAGGAGAAATTTATTTTTCAATATACATTTAACTAGTAATAAGCATAACCACAAGATTACCCAATTCACAAAGGCAACATCATCATCACGTATCCACTAATATAATCAGTTGAGTACAATACTGGAAGGAAATACATAAATAAAAATCAAGCTCCAAAAAACCGTTGTATGCTCCAAGCTCAACACTGCTGCAACCTAACATTACCTGCACGCATCTATCATGCATAAGCTTATAGAAAGCTTAGAGGGTGGTGTAAGTGTGTGCACAAGGTAAGTGCCAAGTATTCAATACAATACCATAATCATACAATATCGGAAGTACTGGTAATCCATAAATCGTGCAATATCGGAATAAGTAGAAATATTGGCAAGATCAGGAATTATCAGAATAAACAGAAATACTGACAAGATCATAAATCATACGATAACAGAGTAAGCGAAAATACTGACAAGTCCATGAGTCATACAATATTAGAATACGCAAGACAAATCAACCATGTAAATGAAGAATCATAGATAGCTAAATTTCAGATGCAAAAGACGCAATACAATATACATTCCTGATGAGTATCACAAATAGTGTCAGCCGTACCTAGACCATATAAATGCAGAAATACAATAACCCAAAATGTCGTATGCCGTAAATGTCATGCAATATGCGGTGCGAATGGAATGGTTATGCTGGAGTGTGAAGTCGGGATGATAGTATGTAGTATCGCAGGCTATGAGGTCCATCACAAGGGACTTCTATCCAAACTAGTCTCATACCTAAATTTGAATAGTCAGACTCAATGTGGTAAACTCCTGATCTCAGGTTAATGGCGCGCCCTAACCAAAATCATGGCCATTGCGAAGGCATCGTGACAAATAGTAGCGCACCACCAGCTCGAGTGGATAGTGAATGAATGAATGAATGAATGAGTATGGAACTCCTGCTCACTAAATCCACATATTAGTACAGTTCATCTCTGGGATCATCACCGGAGTCTATTACACTATATGCCAGCTTGCCGCCCCTATCCGAGCGCACAACTGGGTAAGTGGAAGAGACCTCATTATCTGCCTGCCAATATCGGGCCGGGCTCGTCGATAGCGGACCCATTCCTCAAGTTGGTCAGACTCAACCTAGATATTGCTCCCTCACTTAGGCAAGTAAGGTCACACCCCCTCCCAACCGACCACGATATAGTGGGAGATGCAGCCTACTGGTATACGGCCCTCATGCACTCATATACATCCACTCGGTCTCGACGTTGGGGAGTCTCCTGGCCACGGAGGTTTAGGAATTTTTATCCAGGGACATCTATGGTGCCTGTATGCTAGAACCAAATATTTTCAGTGTCCCATCTGCCTATCCACGATATGCCTATGGAGGCTACAACCCTGATATCGCTAGGGCGTACAATAATCACAACACACAATGTAAGATGCATGAGTCATATAGTCCAATCATGCGTCAATCCTGTGCATACTGTGCGCTCATGTGAGACAATCTCAGCCTATCATGGAGTCTCATAACAACCTGCACTATGACATATGCAATGGTCAATCATATCTCATAACAGACATATAAATGATGCGTATGGGCATGTATCATAATACTATGCAGTCACATACTCATAATCGCTATCAATAACCGGCATCAACAATCGGCATCGACAATGTGGACATCTAACTAACATTGCCCTAAGGAATGACCCTCACAGGGCCAAACACATAATGGGCCGACGACCTCACATAAGGGCCTAATATACAACACAAGCCTTGCCCAAGAACCAAAGATACATCACAATGGGCATCAACTACGGGTCGCATATACATCATATAGGTCTCGTCAATCGGCCTTAGTAATCGAAATCGGAATTGGAGTAGGCCTCAATAATCGGAATCGGTCATGACAATCAGCATCGTCAATCAGCCACGATAATTGGAATTGATCATTAATCAGAGTCGACAAATCGGTCACGTCAATCGAAATCAGCAATAGGTTATGACAATCGAAATCGATCGATAATTAGAATCGACAAATCGGTCACGTCGATCGGAATCGACAATCGATCACGATAATTAAAATCAGCAATCGGTCACATTAATCGAAATCGATCGGTAATCAGAGTCGGTAAATCGGTCACTTCAGAATCAGCAATCGGTCATGACAATCGAAATCGATCGATAATTAGAATCGATAAATCGATCACGTCGATCGGAATCGACAATCAATCACGACAATCGAGATCGATCGATCAATAATCAGAATCGGCAAATCGGTTACGATAATCAGCCGTGACAAGCGGGGTCGACAATCAATCACGTTAAGAGAAATTGATAAGAATGGGTCTAACAAGGCCCAAGGGAAGGTCATAATGAGGACATCTAACCATCACTGCTCATCAATGTAGACATCTAACCAACATTGCTCCCAAGGAGTGGCCCACATAGAGGCAAACGTATCGTAGGCCCATGACCTCATACAAGAATTTAATACACATCACTATGGGTCTCATTCATGGGCCAAATACTCATCACAGTGGCCTCGGCACATAGGCCACGATTACATCACATCAGGCCTTGCCCATGGGTTTCGAATTCATCAAATGGGCCTCGCCCATGGGTCTCGAGTACATCACAATGTGCCACAACCCATAGGCTTCAAATACACAATAGGTGAGCCCTATGCATGGACCTTGTACACAACAAGTGAACCACATTAATGGGCCGCACCAATGGACCTCATATACACAACATGTGGGCCCTACTCATGGGCCAAAAATACAAACAGGTGGGCCCTGCACACGGGTCTCAAATACATAATATGTGAGCCCTATACATGGGCCTCGCATCATGAGTCTAATACATATCACCATGGCCTTGCCCATAGGCCACGAATGCATCACCATGGGTCTTGCCCATGGGCCTCAGATTCAGGCAAGTGGGTCCCATCATATGGGCCTCGAATATACATCATGATGGGCCTCATAGATGGGTCGTACCAATGGGCCTCAAGTGGACTTAGACCACACCAAAAATCCCTTTCACTAGTTGCAAGTGTAACATGTGTATCACTGTACACTATTATTTCATGGGTACACGACCCACCAATGATGATTAGCACTGTCTAAACATTGCCCCAGGTAAATTAACACCATTTGAATATTGTCTATGTAAATCTGCGTTGTCCAAACATTGTCCAGCACAATATGAATGGTGTGGATTACAAAATATACAACATGGTGCGTCCCACGCATACATTCTAAGGACAGACGGTGTACATATAAAACATATACATTACAGTGGGGGTTACACCATCTGGACAGATGGTATGGTAGATATACAATTTGTACACCAAGGTGGGTTTCATGCACATGGCCCACCTTCCTTACATATATATTATAATCTAATATAGTACAATATAATATAATTATATATATACACGTTACAAGAAGCCACCGTCCAGTCACGTGAATGCTCTGGACAGTGGAGATTTCATGTATATTACATGGTGGGTCCACACGTGTGGTCCACCTCATATCATATTAATATATATATATATATATATATATATATATATATATATATATATATATATATATATATATATATAAGTATATAACATATATCATATATATACATATGTCCATACTCACCATCCAGATGCATCTGGACGATGCAAATATCATGTTTAAAGGTGGGTCCCACATAGGATGGCCCGCTGACGGACGGTATAGACAAACACATTCATCATGTGGGTCCTACTCGGATGGACGGCATAGTCATAGTGGAACCCTCAGAGCTCGGAGATGAAACACATATATCATGGTGTGGTCCACTGCACGAACGGTGTAGATGGAGTGCATGCATCACGGCTGGCCCCACTAACCAACGTCCATGTCAATGGATGGTACAAATGGCGGATGGGACTCACATAGCTTGGTGACATCACAAATAGTACCTAAGCTGGGATGAGGTACACCAGCCAATCCACTCCCAGTACGTCCAGAGGAATGGATAGTGGATAATCAGATACATCATTGCTAGGCTTCACGTAGGACGGTGTGAATTTAAGACACATACGTCAAGGTGGGTCCCACGTCTTCTGGACGTTGATGATACTACCCTTACATCATGGCCGTCCCATGATCTGGACGGTCTAGATGACCCTCATACATAAGGTGGGGTCCACGTGCTGCGTACAACACATACTTCAGGTGAGCCCACGTGCTGGACAATACCCATGGCACGGCAGATCCCTGTAGATTTGTGGATGGATGGTGGGTCAGCACCATCCCAATCTGCTGGATGGTGCGGATCAAGGCATACAACAGGTGGCCCATCCACCAGCATGCACAGACGGATGGTGCATATATAATACATACATTGCTGATGGGTCTCACCGTACATCTGATGGACGGTGGAGGATCTAAAATAAATACATCAAGGTGGGTCGGTGCTAATGGACGGCATGGATACAATGTATATCAAGGTGGCCCCACCCCACACGTGCAGCACGTGTGGGTAGGTCCCACATCCTGTACAAAACGGACAGACAAGTTGGATGGAAAAATACATCACGGTTGGCCCTTCACAGCACTATCCGTGGATGGACGGTGCACCCGAAACACATACAGTAAGTGTCACGCCCCAAACCTAGAAATCAGATTCACAGGAATCTCGATCACCTAATCCGGTGCTGACAGCCTCCATAGTACCCCATTCTCGGCTCCCAGCGCAACATACGCCGATTCCGATCCTGCTATCCTACAAGGAAGATTTTTTCGAACGTACATTTGTCTTATAATAAGTATAACCACAAGTTTACCCAAATTATAAAGGAAACATCATCATCACATATCCACTAATATAATCACTTGAATACAATACTGAAAGAAAAATACATATATCAAAATCAGAGCTCCTGAAAACCGCTGCACGCTCCAAGCTCAACGCTGCTGCGACCTAACGCCACCTGCACGCATCTATCGTGCATAAGCTTACAAAAGCTTAGAGGGTAGTGTAAGTGTGTATAAGGTAAGTATCAAGTATATAATAAAGCTCATAATCATATATCATCGGGATAAGAAAAAATACTGACAAGATCAAGAATCATACGATATTAGAGTGATGCGAAAATATGCGGTATGAATGAAATGACTATGCTGGAATGTGAAGTCGGGATGACAGTAGGAAGTATCACAGGCTATGAGGTCCATCACAAGGGACTTCTATCCAAACCAGTCCCATACCTAAATTTGGATAGTCAGACACAATGTGGTAAACTCCTGATCTCAGGTTAGTCGCGCACCTCAACTGAAATCCTTACCATAACGAAGGTACATAATAATTAGTTGCACACCACCAACTCGAGTGGATAGTGAATGAATGAATAAATGAGTATGCAACTCCTACTCAATAAGTCCACATATCAGTACAGGTCATCTCTGGGATCATCACCGGGGTCTATTACACTCTACGCCAGCTTGCCGCCCTTATCCAAGCGTACAATTGGGTAAGTGGAAGAGATCTCACTATTCGCCTGCCAATATCAGGCCCGGCTCATCGATAGCGGACCCATTCCTCAAGCTGGTCAAACTCAACCTAGACATTGCCCCCTCACTCAGGCGGGTAAGGTCACACCCCTTTTCAACCGACCATGATACAGTGGGAGACGCAGCCTCCTGGTATTCGGCCCTCGTGCGCTCATATATCCACTCGGTTTCGACATTGGAGTTATCTCATGGCCACGGAGGTTTAGGAATTTTTACCTAGGGACATCTATGGCACCCGTATACTAGAAGCAAACATTTCTGGTGTCCCGTCTAGCCATCCACGATATGCCTGTGGAGGCTACGACCCTGATGTCGCTAGGGCGTACAGTAATCACAGCTCACAATGCAAGATGCATGAGTCATATGATCCAGTCATGCATCAGTCCTGTGCATGCCGTGCGCTCATGTGAGATAACATCCGCCTATTAGGGAATCTCACGTCATCCCACCCAATGACATATGCAATGGTCAATCACATCTCATAATAAATATGCAGATGATGCGTATGGTCATGTATCATGATGTTATACTAGGCATGTTATAAAGTAATGAATTACTCTTACAACGCAGATGGGCCTAGACGGCCTACACACAACAAGTATGGGCCTATCAATGGGTCCTAGGGAGAGTTATAATGCGGACATTTAACCAATATTATTCTTACAATGTGGACGTCAAACTAACATTGCTCCCAAGGCATGGCCCGCCATAAATATTATTACACAATTATAGTGGAATCATACATTACAATGGGCCTTTGTACATCCCATTGGGCCTCGACCCATGGGCCCCCAATACATCGAATGGGCCGTATCACATGGGCCTTATATATATATCAAGGTGGGCCTCAACGACTGTCACGACCCAAACTCGGAAACTGGGCTCACAAAATTTTCGATCGCCGAATCAGGCGCTGACAGCCTCCGTAGAACCCCATTCTCGGCTCCTAACTCCCATTCGCCAGGTTCCGATCCTGGGATGCTACGAGGAGGATTTTAAATGTCAGTTTGATTCGTAATAAGCATAACCAAAGGCATAACCCATAAACAACAACCAAGAACTCCATTACATTTTCACTATGATAAAAAACTTTACAAGTACAATGAGCATAAAGGGAAATACAATGGTAAAGAACAAAAACTCCAAAACGCTCAGCAACGTGCTCCTGACTCAGCGCTGTTGCGATCCAACGTCACCTGCACGCAACGGTCATGCATAAGCTTACAGAAAGCTTAGAGGGTAGTGAAAGTGTGTGCGCAAGGTAGTAATATGAACATGCAATGTCAGAGTAATGCGGAATATACAAATGGAATCATGATATCATAAGCCGTACCAAGGCTATACAATGCCAGACATGAATGTATCGGCCATCCCAAGGCCATGCGATGTGCAATGCAACTCAAGCATACAGGTCCTCATCTATGTTCACACATAAATACAACTCAAAATATGAAATATCACTGGGGTCTAGTACACTCTAAACCAGATTGCCGCCACATCATGCGCAATAAGGTAAGTGGAGGAGACCTCACTATCCGTCTGCCAATATCGGGCGCGACTCGTCAATAGCGGACCCATTCCTCGAGCTGGTCAAACTCAGCCTAGCATTGCCCCCTACTCTCGGGCGGGTAAGGCCATACCCCCTTTCAACGGACCACGACACAGTGGAGAGTACAGCCAACTGGTATTCGGCACTCAGCGCTCATCTACCCACTCGGTCTAGACGTTGGAGCAACCTCTTAGTACCATAAGGGTTTAGGGACTTTCACCTAGGGATATCTATAGTACCCCATGTAGAATAAGATTTTCGATATCCAATCCTGCCAACCACGATGTGTCTGTGGAGGCTACGGCCCTGATGTCGCTAGGGCATACAATACCCATGACACACAAATGTGAAATGTATGATTCACGTTATCCAGTCATGCAACAAATCCTACGCATATCGTGCGCTCATGTAGGGCAACACTGCCTAACCAAGAGCCCATAAACAACCTGCCCGAAGGCATATGCTATGATCAATCAATCCTCATATCAAGCATGCATATGATGCGTATGATCATGAGTCATGAAACTATACTAAACATGTACATGAGTGATGAACCATTCTTACAACGCAGATGGGCCTGGACGGCCGAAACATAGCAAGTACTGCCCAGTAATAGGCTCTAAGGGGAGTCGTAATGTGGACATCCAACCAACATTACACTCGCAATGTGGACGTCAAACCAACATTGCTTCCCAGGCACGATCTTCTTAAACATCATTACATAATCGGTATTGGGATTACACATTGCAATGGACCTTAGGTTGATCCCATTGGGCCTTACATATATATCAAATGGGCCATATCTTATGGGCCTTTTATTCATCAGATGGGCCACACCAATGGGTCTTGTGTGCATTGCAATGGGTCAAAACCCGTGGGCCTAGCATTGCATCAAATGAGCTTAGTCTCAAGAGTCTAGTGTGTGACCAATGGGCCACACCAATTGGGTCCCACATGTAGATCAAGTGGGCCTCAACCCATAGACCTAACATGAGTTCAATGGGCCTAAACCCCTAGGCCTTACATAAATATCAAATAGCCTACCTCCATTGGCTTTAAGTTTCAACAAAAAGGGGTCCAATTACATGGGCCTTGAAGCACATCAAATGGGCCTAGTCCCATGGACTTGCAACACATCAAATGGGCCTAAGTCCATAGGCTTTAAATATCAAGTGAGCCTAAGCCCATAGGCTTTACATATCAAGTGAGCCCAAATTCTAAGGCCTTAAATGAATCAAATGGCCCCAGCCCATAAGCATTTCATAAATCAAATGGGCCTAGCCCATAGGCCTTTTACAAATCAGATGGGCCTAATCCTTGTGTGAATGGCCCACCAAATCAGTAACATCAAGCTTTAATCTCACCAGGTGGATGGACGGTCTAAATGCACCACACGCATCATGGTGGGTCCCCACTGTCTAGTGGATAGTGCAGATATAGCACATACATCACACAGGGCCCCACCATCCGCTGGACGGTGGAGGCCACACAAACATCAGGCGGGTGCCACCGTGGTGGGTGCCACCGTCCGCTGGACGGTGGACTTGGCACATACATCAATGTGGGTCCCATGTGGGGCCCACTCTGCAACATTTGTTTGGCATCCAAATCGTTCACAAGGTCACTCTGACCAGGATGCAGGGAAAACATAAATTTTAGCTTGATCCAATACTGCTGTGGGCCCCAAAAAGATTTCAATGGTAGATGCACAATCTCACTGTTTCATGTGGTGTGGGCCACTTGAGTTTTGGATCTGACCGAAATTTGAAGGGGGCCCACCTGAGGAGGGGACCCGCCTAATGGACGGCATAGATAAGATGTATACATCATGGTGGGGCCCACGGCAGCAGCCGTGGGTGGCCGCTTGCTGCCCGCCCGACGTGTAGTGCCTGCTGCACGTCGCTACCCATGTCAGAGATAGGCAAAGCCTCTAGTTTAACAAAATTTGGAAAAATTTAATTTTCAGGATTTTTCGCGCATGTGACCCACATTTCATAGATCCACTCCGTCCATTATGTTCAGTAGCCCAAAACAAACCTAAAGAGTCCAAGATTGGACATTTTTCAGCGTATAGAACAATAAAATGGGCCTTTAAAAGTCTTTAAAATGTTAGAAATACCATTTTCTATGGTATGGCCCGCCTGATCATCAGATTGATCTCATTCTTTGGTTTAACGCCTAAAATGGCCTTGAAAACGGAATAGGCGGCATGGATTGAACATAAACATCAGGGTAGGGCCTATACGAGGGGACCACCCCAAAACTTCTCTTCTTCTTTCCCTTTTCTCATTTCCTTTGAAACGTCCAGCGTCCTAGACGCTGGATGGCTGACTTTCTTTAAAAAAAAAAATTTGTGGTGGGCCCTGATGAAGTGGGCCACCACTGATGGGTGTACAACGCATATGGTGGGCCCCACTTGAATAAATCTTGAAGAAAAAATAATGCTAAGGTGGGATCCATTCAAGTGGGCCACACAATCCTTTTGCATAAAAAATAAAATAAAATAAAATAAAATAAAGTAAAATAAATAAAAGAGAGAGAAAGAGACATGGAGAGTGGGACACAGCTTGTGATGGAGGGACCCCGACACTATGGGCCCTCCCTTGCAATAAATCATACAACAAGTGGGTCATTTAGCATAAGGGACCATCAAAACTTAATATCAACGGTGGGGATCCTTTCCCCACCAATATGGATGGTCTAGATGACCTTTCTAAATGAAATAAACATCATGATGGGGTCCATGGAGAATGGCCCCATCATGGAATGATTATGATGATCCATGTGGTCCATCGGCCACATATTAGGGTCCCAAGTGAGATCCACACCATTGATCGGTGGGCCTCACTTGGTCCACCATAAAAAATAAGGAAAACTACCCTATAGAGGCACCCACCGTCCGATCTTCTCGCTCCTAGGAGTTCCTTGGCACCTTAGCTTCAACTTCAATGGTTAAGATGAAGAATAGAGGGTTGAGATGGAAGATTTTTGGGTAGGAAGGTGGGCCACTTGGAGTTTAGGGAAGCTTGAGAATATCCATACGCATGGAGTTGGAATTTTGCTTGGAGTTTTGAAATGAGAAAGAGAGAAAGAGAGAGAGTGATGTAAGGGAGAGAGAGAGAGTGATGGATGGATAGGTGAGTGATGGTTGTGTAAGAAATCTTTAACTTTTGTGGCTTTTGTGTAAGAGAGGTATGGGTGGTGAAGACTTTTGTGGCTTTTTGTGTAAGAGAGGTATGGGTGGTGAAGACTTTTGTGGTTGCTTGGGAAAAGGGGTGGAAGTGATGTGTACTTGACATGTGATGGATTGATGGGTGATTGATTGATGGGATTGATGTGATTGATGTGACACATCGTAGAGATTCCCTTAGTTTTTGCAACGCGTGGCGTTTTCTCACACCGAACGTTGGCCCACATCTCTTGATCAGGGTATCGCCTCGACGCGCGAGTCGCGTCGTCGGAACCGCAACGACGGCGCGGTCGCTAAGGTATTGGTCTCGGGTTGAGTCGACTCGGGTTGTCGGCATATGATTCAGGATCGCACGTCGATTTCGGTTAAGGGTCGAAGGTTGCCGAAATTCGACCGGTAAGACCGCGGAAGTGTATGGAAAGGTACGGACCAAGATACGGGTCTTACAACGACAGCCCCAAATAAAGCAAGATGGGCCTCATACACATACCAAGGTGGGCCTCAATTGTGGGCCTTGAATACATTATAATGGGCCTCAACCCATAAGCCCTAGTACATCGCAATAGGCCTCAACCCGTGGGCCCAAAATACATCAGAATGAGCCTCATAACTTGGGCCTCGTATGTATCAAATGGGCCACACCAATTGGGCCATAAACATATCAAAGGTGGGCCTCAACAACGGGCCATAAATATATCCAAGGTGGGCCTAATCATATGGCCTTACATTCATCAAATGGATACCTCAATGAGCCTCACCAATGGGCCTTAGGTCCTTTGCAATGGGTCATAACCCATGGGCCTTAGAATTCATTAAAAATGAGCCCAATCACATGAGCTTTATGTGCATCAAATGGGCCTAATCACATAGGCCTTATATATACCAAAGTGGGCCTCAACAATGGACCACAAATACATCAAATGGGCCTACACACATGGGCCCATATATAACAAAGTGGGCCTTAGTGGGAGGGCCACAAATACATTAAGATGGGCCTCAACAATGACCTTAAAATAATCTCAAAATGGTTGGACGGTTTGCATGAAACTCATGCATCATGGTAGACTCCCACGTGGGCCCACTATAACATTTATTTTACATCCAACCTGTTGTTAAGGCCATGTGGCAAGGGGCCCACCAAAATGTTTATTTTACATTCAAACCTGTTGATAACGTCATATAGACCCAGGGCCCACCGTAATGTATATTTTCTACCCAACCTGGGCCCACTGTACTATTCATATGACATCCAAACTGTTCATAGAATCACATGGCCTAGGGCCCACTGTAATGTTTATTTGCCATTTAACCTATTCATAGGTCACGTGGACAGGGGGGGCCACAGTAATGTTTACTTACATCCAATCTGTTGATAAGGTGGCCCCACTGTAACGTTTATTTGCCACCCAACCTATTTATAAGGTCACACGGCCATGGGGCCCACTGTGATTATTATTATTACTATTATTATTATTTTTACACACACACACACATACCTCACACACTCATGCCACACGCACACCATGGGATTTTACCACCGTGAGTACTCGAACCCTTGACCCGGTGTTGAAACTCCAGGGAGTCTACCACCCGGGTAAGAGTAAGGACCCAAGGCCCACTGTAATGTTCATTTACCATCCGACCGGTTCATATGATCACGGTCAGGGGGTTCACCGTGATATAGTTCTCAAATCCAGTCCATCCATTATGTGTGTGCCACCTGACTGAGGGTTCAGACCAAGTTTCAGCCATGTACAAATCTCAGGTAGACACCACCAAGTGCTTTTATATGTTTCAGGCATGTCTTCACATGATTTTAGATGGTATGGCCCACCTGAGTTCCGTATACGGCTGATTTTTGGGGACAGCCCCTATTCAAAGGGGACCCATAAAATGAACGGCATGGATGTAAGACATATATCATGGTAAGGTCTACAACTAGGCCAATGCGGCCATCTTTTTCTTTCTTTTTTTTTTTTAACGTGGACGTCTCTGGACGTCATGGCCCAAAGTCATGCCAATAAAAAATATTTTTTGTTCCTATGTGGGACCCACGTTAACTAGATCTATCCCATCCATTGCATGTGTCCCACAAAAATAGGGGTCCAAAACAAGTTTCAAGTGGGTCCAAGCTTCTGGTGGACCCCAGCAATCATTCTTCCAAGTTTCAACAGAAAATACTACCATTCTTAATACCACGGCCCGCCAGATGATTGGATCGGTCTCATTTTTCGGCTCAACGCCTAAAATGATCCCGAGAATAGAATGGATGGCTTGGATCATGTATAAACATCAAGGTGGGGCTTACATGAGTGACCCATTCTAAAAGAGTACCTTTTTTTCTCTTTTTTTTTGCATGCAAGTACACACCCATGTCAGTGCACACACTTCAAGTTAACCACACCCGTCCAGCGTCCAGGGACGCTGGACGGTATGGATAAAAACATGCATAGTGGTGGGTCCCACATGGGACGTGGCCCACCATATATATATAATATTAATATAATAATATATATATATATATATATATATATATATATATATATATATATATATATATATTTTATGCATCACTTCACCCAAAAATGTGATGGACCACACCGGTTGATGGATGGAGTAGATTTAACATGAGTTGGTGGGGCCCACTTCATTCTAGGGGAAGGATAAGAGAGAGAAAGAAAGAGAAAAGAGAGAGAGAACAAGAGAGACGGTAATGGAGATGAGGGACCCCGCCACTATGGGCCCTCCATTGATATAACACGTACATCAAGTGGGTCCCATAACAAGTGGGCCCTTAAATCATGAAATCAACGGTAAAAATTCAAAGATCACCCACCTCTAAGCCTCCTCCTTGCTCCCCTAGCCTCCTTAGCTCCTTTGCTTGACTTTTAACGGTGGTAGATGATGGATCAACGGTTGAGATGAGAGATGAGAGAGTAGGGAAGGTGGGCCACACTTGGCATGTGGGAGAGGGAGAGAGAGCTTGGACGTGTGAAGCTCTTTTGCTTGGAATTTTTTTTTTTTGAGAATGAATGAGAGAGAGAGGGGAATGATGGGTGAAAAAGGATGATGGAGTGATGTGGTGTGATGGGTGATGGGTGGAGTGGTGTGTTGTAAGAAGGGATGGGTGGAGAGAGAGGTGAAGTGATGTGAGGGTTAACCTTAGGCTTGCTTATGTAAGAGAAAGGTATGGGTTGTTGTACTTGGGTATGGAGTGACTTGACTTGTACTTAACATGAGTGATTGATTGATTGATGGGACATCTCGTAGAGATTCCCTCGTAATTCACAACGTGTGGTGTTTCTTCGAATTGAACGCGAGTCTATATCTTTCACCTTGGGTATCGGGTCGGTGCGCGAGTCGTTGCGTTAGAACCGTGGCGATGGCGCGGTCGCTAAGGTATAAGTTTCGGATCGAGTCGACTTTGATATGCGGGACTCGTCTTAGGTTCGAGCGTAAACGTCGAATACAGGTCGAAGATTGCCGAAATTCAATCGGAAGGATCGCGGAAGTCAACGGAATGGTACGGTCTAGGATACAGGTCTTACAGCAAGGTGGGTCCCATACCACATGTACAACACGTGTGGGGTGGGCCCCACACATTTACAGAAGGAAAAATGGATGGGCGGTGCAAGATATCCAACATATACCTCGTGTCAGGTCCACCATCAATCAAGGCAGCACTAGCTACGTGGGACCCACCGTCCCTGGTTTGGACGGTCTAGATAAAAATCAAGGTGGGTCACACGGCATGTGCTGAATAAAACATGTATATCATGCATGTGGCCCACATGGATGGACGGATCAATGCACACAATCATGGTGGTGGCCCACCGGGGACCGGATTAGGCTGATATTTATTTTCCCTTCATCTAAGCCTGTCTAAAATGGATGGCCTGGACGCAACAGGTGGGTCTCACCGTCCAGATCTGTTGGACGGTGTGGATCCACACATTCATCAGGTGGGCCACAATAAGAGAGAGAGAGAGAGAGAGAGAGAGAGAGAGAGAGAGAGAGAGAGAGAGACGTAGGATGGTGGAGGGGCCTCGCCACTATGGGCCCCTCTATATCAAATGCACACATCAAGATGGGTCCCACATCATGTAGACCCTACATCAAAGTTAAATGAAACGAATACCCACCTTTGATCTTCTTGGACTTCATCTTTCATCAACGCATTCTAGAGCTCCAACAGTTAAGATTCAACGGTCGCGATTGGTTTTGTGTTGAGGGTCAAATATTGCATATCAGACCCCAGTTATTTTCTATATTTACGAGTATGATACTGTTTAAACGGCCTATTTTTATCGTGTTTATGTTGTAAGGTGATTTTATAAGCTTAGATCGAAATAGGATATTAAAAGCATGGATTGGACACTCTAAAGACACCAAAGCATTGTACGAGACTCCATGGGACCAAGATCGAAGATTTGCACACCGGAGATCAGAGAAATTTCAGCAATTCACTTTCAAATTGCCCGAAATTGGTGTAGAATGTAAGATCACAAGGTTCCCACCATCCGTTCGACTCAAAACTCTATACAGGGCCTGAGGACTCTAAATGAACCGTACACGTTGAAATTCATCCATCAGATCTTTCTTAAAGTGGTCCAGTGGACCGATCAGCCCATAAATCAGCAAATTGGGGCCCGCCTGTCATCTAGAAATGATTAAACTTTGGTATCAACCCTTTAAAAGGGATGACACACTGAATGGACGGTTTGGATTTACTGATACAACACCTTAGGGGGTCCCACTTACAGTGTGTGTGCACCCCATCCACGTTCGCTCGCCATGCACCGGACCGAAGAATCGGTCAAAGTCAGTGTGGACCGACTCTTTCTTCTCAAAATTAAAAACGCAGACAGCATTTACGTTGCCGACGCTGGGTCCTCTCAGTAGGGCCGACTCCTCATCCAATTCCTCGATCGGGACCGCCCATTCACTCAGGGGCACGGCCATAACCCTCGCCAAGCTTTCCTTTTGGTCCCATGCATACGATCACTTGATTTCCATCGTTAAACGTCAGATGGACGGCGAAGCAGAATATTCCGTGGGCCAAGCCAAAATCAATCTAAAACCAGTCATTTCTTACTGAAATTCTGAGAGAAATTCGGTGGACGGATTAGATTTCTCAAGTGTCTAATGAAGTGGGCCCCACAAGTGCCACAGCGGAAGAAGTTTTCTTTTTAGCGTCCGCGTAATGCACGGCCGCTGGCCGTTTTGTGGAAGCTAGTGGACCCCACACGTGCCCTGTAAGCTCAATTCGAACTGTCCACCGTATAGACGGCATTGAATACTTCAAAACCATGTTGTCACTTTTCACCCATGCGTGCACACGTGTGCGTTACAGAGGCCACAAAAGGCCTACCCTGGGACGTTCAAAATTGATCTTTTAGTGATTTCTTCTCTGGACTTCGTCAATGGACGTTCAAAACTACCCATTCTTAACTGAAATTTCATCCTGAATCCAATGGACGGGGTGGATTTTTCAGAAAATGCTTATGTGGGGCCCACTGATCACAACAGCGAAATGGTGCGAAAGGTTTCGCACATCCGTAAAATTTAACTTTTTCAGGCAGTTTTGGCCCACCATCTTTGATCATATGGCAGATCTGAACCATCTATCATGTAGAGGACCCAAGAAAGTCCTAAGGGACGGTGTTTCTTTGGAATTTGAGTAAGAAAAGTGGCGTGTTTCGAGGCACTGAACTTGGCTGCGAAAAAGCTTTCAAGGGACATGCATAGCTTTCCAAATTCGATTCAAATCCGATTTTCACCACTCCAGCAGCTATATAAGGAGGTTTTAGATGTGGGGAGAAGGGATTCAGGTCTTGGGAGGAAGATTCAGAGCTGGGAAGGAAGGCTCAGGTCGAACGTCTGCAAGAGAGAGAGTTGAGTTTTTTTATTTCTTTTATTTTTATTTTATTTTATTTTGAGATATCTAACCTATTCATGTTGGGCTAAACCTCCTAGCTAGGGCTAGGAGGTGAAGCTTATATTGAGATGGGAGATTTTATTTTATTTTAATTTTAATTCATGAATTGACGTTGATTTTAGTTGATTATTATGGGAATGTTTTAGGTTTTTAATGGTCTGTTGTAACTGAAATTATAATGGGTCTGCAATGGCTTTGAATATTTCCATTCTCCTTAATGTTTATGATGTCAGGAAGCCCTGTTGTTCACCATAGTCTCCTGGGCATGGTTGGATGTCGATATCCTTCCTAACCTCCATACATGTGATTGGTTGGTAATTAGTTTAATTCTGTTGTTTGCCATAGTCCCTTGGGCATGGTTTGGTGATGGAATCTATTCTAATTCATATACCTTTCATCTCTCTAAAACTAGATCAATGTCAGTTCAGTTAATTTTCATGAAACAGGCAAAAGATCTCCCTGATCTCTATAAGTGGATCCTCTGAATCCCTAGTTCCCTTCTCCTGATTTCTCTCAAGCTTAGATAATTATTTCACCAGTATTCCTTCAAATTCAATCAGATTAGATTTCATCTTAGCCTAGTTCTAGTTCTAGATAATTTTAGATAACGTACAGGTTTCAGTCCCTTGGGATTCGACCTCGGTCTTACCGAGTTATTACTATATCACAACCCTGCACTTGGGGAGTGAACATTTTGGAGGGTGGAGATGGGAGATAGGTAGTGGGCCATACAAAGCTCTCTCTCATGGAGCTCTCATAGACGATTTCTTGCTTGGAAGAAAATGAGGGAGAGAGATGAGAGAAAGAGAGAGAGAGAGAGAGAGAGAGAGAGAGAGAGAGAGAGAGGTGTAAGAGAGAGAGGGATGGGTGATGGATAGGGTGAGAGATGGGTGATGGTTGTACTTGGGTGTAAGAGAAAGTTGACTTTGGGGTTGCTTGTGGATAAGGTGAAAAGTGATGTGTACTTGACATGAGATGGGATTAATTGATTGATTGAGATGACACGTCGTAAAGATTCTCTTGGGAATTATGACGTGCAATGTTTTCCTTGAACTGAACGTGGGTCCACATATCCTGTCACGGGTATCACCTCGACGAGCGAGACGTTGCGTCGGAACCGCGGTGACGGCGCGGTTGCAAGGGTACAAGTCTCAGGTTGAGCTGAATCTAAAATGCGAGACATGACTCCAGATCGCGCGCTAACGCTGATAACAGATTGCAGGTCATCGAAATTCGACCGGGAGGACTGCGGAGGCCTATGAAACGGTATAGGCTAGGATGCGGGTCTTACATAATGTGCCTTGTTCATTTACAATTTCAGCCAATACTAAATTGATTGTCTTTAGTAAACAAAGATAGGCCAAAATATCCCAAGACATGCTAGAATATGTTGAAATGGAAACACATTGATATAAGGTACTTGAATTCAAACACATTACCACCAGTAAGAGATTGTACTTTGAGAAGGAAACTAAAAGAACTGTTACAAGACTTCCAGTTCCACAATTAACTTGAATTGTGTGTAAGGTACTTGAATTCAAACATAATACCACATGTATTAATTTATTTCTTAACTTCATAGATATGAAATTATAAGTCACCTCTACATGCCTAACTAGAAAATAAATGAAACTTGTACCTGACTCCACCTTAAAGTGGTGAAGAAGGTCGTTGATAAGTTGCAAAACCAAATCTCTAGAAGATAGCATAACATCCAACAACTGTCGTTGTTCTTGATCTAAATTTGTGTTGGCAAGGATCTCAGCCACACTAACCCCGGTAAGGGGAGATTTCATGAGACAGTTGCTAACATTTGTTCATCTAATGAAAGGGATAAAGAAAAAAGAAAAGAAATATAATAAGTGAAACTTGTAGTCATCCAAAGTTCCAATCCAGATTTAGACAAATAGTAGAAATTGCAAGACCTGTTATGTGAATTGTTTTATTTAGTTCTGTTTCCTTGGCCTTTTGCACAGTTATCTGCTCTCGAAGCCTTGCCATCTTTTCTCTTTTTATTACCTGTTATAAGATGAGAAATAATACATTATAGAGAAAATAAACCTTGCTGGCTGCAAGAACATAGAGAAGAAAAACAAGAAAATGAAAACATGTTTCTTGAAACAACTTGAAAGTTGGACAAGACTTAGACCCAATGATATATACTTGGTTTTTTAGCAAAAAAATCAGGAAGAAAATGGAGTAAGGGTAAGAAGCTGAAAAGATATGTAATCCTGAAATGTAGCAATGGCATTTTAAATAGAGATTGAAGTTCATTCTAAACACAGGTTGAACCATCATTTGGCTCACCACTACCATAGAGTCTCAATTTTCAATACTTGGCAAGCAATTTATTTTATAGTTAAGCTCTGGTTTATGGAGGGTTGCTTTAGAATTTAAAGGATTTAAAATTAGTCATACTAAAACAGAGTAATATACTAAAACAGGCCATGCTGATGTGTCATTTCAGTGGAATATTGAAGTCTTTAATAGGCTTAGCAAACATTTGAACATTAATATATTACAAGTAATTCAAATCAAACCTGACTTGATTTGACGCAGGCCTAAATTTCATTCCATTGGTAGCATACCCACTAAGAAACAATTGAAAAGACAAGAGAATCCTAAAGATGTAAATGAAATGGATAAATCATAAAAGCAATGCAAATGAAAATATTACAATACGAGAGAATCCTAAAGATGCAAACGATTTTCAGAGCATGGCACCTAACATGTTGTATAGGCATTGATTAGAGTTAAATTTATGTTAACTTGCAAAACTAATAAAAGAATGCATGACAGTCACAGATGAAAGTACCCCTCCATTTATGGTAATTAAGAATAGGTTAAGGTTTAGGTTTAGGAAATCGGGTTTGGGTTCGGGATTGGGTTTAGGTTTGGGTTTTCAAGTTTAGTTTTAGGTTTAGGTTAGGGAGTTGAGATTAGGATTAGGTGTAGGTTTAGGTTTAGGGATTTAAGAATACATTTAGGTTTTAGGTTTAGGTTTAGGTTTAGGTTTAGGTTATAGGTTTAGGTTATAGGTTTAGGTTTAGGTTATAAGTGTAGGTTATAGGTTTAGGTTTAGGTTAGGTTATAGGTTAAGGTTTAGGTTATAGGTTATACGTTATAGGTTAAGGTTTAGGTTATAGGTTAAGGTTTAGGTTATAGGTTTATGTTTAGGTTAGGTTATAGGTTTAGGGAATTGAGTTTAGGTTATAGGTTAAGGTTTAGGTTATAGGTTTAGTTTTAAGTTTATATTTTGGAAATTGAGAATAGGTTTAAGTTATAAGTATAGGTTTGGGTTAATGTTGTATGTTATAAGTTTATGTTAATGTCGTAGGTTATAGGTTTAGGTTTAGGTTTAGGGATTTGAGAATACATTTATGTTTTAAGTTTAGGTTTAGGTTTTACGTTTAGGTTAAGGTTTGTAACATCCCGAAAATCGGGGGTCGAGCAAAAACCCAACTCCCGAGTTTGAAAATGTTATTTATGCAACATAGATATGTATGATTAAATGTTGTCTGTGATAATGTATTAAACATGAGTGAGATTAAGCTAAAACAGCATATCACGCTCCGGAGATGGTTAAATTTGCAAGCGGAAGACTGTGATAGTATGTATAACATATATAAACTGTTGTATGTCTGCAGAGTGTGAATATATTACCAGGTTATATACATACATGTATACTCCAAAAGTAAATCAAAAGGATATACATGAGTGTTCTAAAAATATAAAATGACAAGTGTCAAGGTATCTAATCAACCTCCCTTTAATCCCGTCAATCAGAACATGCATAAAGGAGGAATCCTCCTCATCATCATCCAGTCCAGCACGGCCTCGCAGGCCGCGCCATCATCTACAATCACAAAAGGGACTGGTGGGTGTCTGGAAACACCATCCTGTAACGTGGGAGTGAGTGATCAACTTAGTGGGATAAGAGAGCAGAGATTAGCATGTTATCAAATCAATCATGCGATAATAGTAAAGCAGTAAATCAAACAACCCTAATACTGTTATTAATGCAATATGACATGACGTGATGTATGCCCTCACCGACGATCTCCCTCATACGGCACCATCTTACGACCGCGGCATGCAATCGACCCTCAAGTGCTCCACATCTTCCAGGCACATGCAATGGTATGGTGATATGATTACTGAGTTATTATTAGTCCATTTCATACAACAATATTGGGAAACTAAGGTACTTCCCTTTTATCAATCCCAACACAGATCCTGTCTAGGGTCGTCACTCCTAGTAATCTCATACGATGTATATTTTGTAGGTCGCTGCAAGGGCTGTCAGGGCTGTTGCACGCACTCGTTGCTCCACTCCCCCATCACCTTATCAATACAGGCCTACTGTACTCTACTGCTACTGAAGGGTCGTCGCCTCCCGTAGACTCAGAATACGCTCGCGGTCACTACAAAGGGCTGTCAGGGCTGTTGCACGCACTCGTTGCACCGCTCCCCCATCACCTTATCAATGTAGGCCGACAGCAAGAATATAGTGTCCCATACCACCATAATCTGCTCACTGGTCACTACGGGGAGGTTTGTGGCCCCAGCGTAGGCTAACAGCTCGACCACGGTGTCCCATACCACCATGCCCTGCTCATGAGTCTTTGTGGATCAAGGTACCATGGTTAACAGGGTTTACAATGGTAAGTTCAGTACCCTAGGTTCAAGTAGTTATGACTCATGCAGGGTGAACATACAACGGCCAGTCGGGTTACTTGACGGGCTCGACTAGCACGATCGCATCTCAAGTTGAACGACATGAAGTGCGTAAAACACTTCGTGTGGCCTAACCACTGTCGCCAACTCCAAAACACGGTTCGCGTTCATTGACGCGTCGTTCGTGGCCAAGATAAGCCAACCACGAATTCGCTCGGTTACCGACTGCCTGGACTAAGTATAGTCCCAAACAATCATGGAATCACATCAGCATTCATGTAAGAATAATGAAAATGAAATACAACCATGTGAGCATGTTAACACATGTTATAACGTACAACTTAAGTAAATCATCCTACACATGTCTTTCACACATATAATGAAATTATGCATATCGCCAACATATAGGAAATCCTCTCCATTAGCCTATTAATTGAGAATTCAATCTCAAACTAAATCATAAGGAAATCATCAAGTACATGTTATAGCATACCACTTAAGTGCAACATCAAGCATATGCATTTCATACATATAATGAAATCGTACATATGGCTAACATGTAGGAAATCATTTACATCAGCATATTAATTGAGAAATCAATCTCAAATTAATTCATAACACCATTTAATTCAATACATACTAATACAAGCATTTATACAAACACTTACACTAAACACTTGAGTCTACATATAGTATGTCGACCCGAAGTGCGCATTTAGGCGAATATTTTCACCAAATTAATTATGCACGCATTCCTAACATTCTAATGCGACAACAATTCATGTCAATCACATCAGCAAAATATGAATGAAAACAGTACTTCCTACAAATGACTAAAATGCTCTAAATCTCATATTCTTCGTTGATTTACGAAACAGGAAACGGACAGCATGTTGTACATGTCAAACGGCATTGCCATCAAAAACCTACTATTAAACGACATTGAAAGCTTTGGAAACAGTCAATCAAAGCGTCTAAAATCCGCACCTTGTCTCTTAGAAGCGTATCGTTTCGAACGGAGCGTATACGCTTCGTATACGGTGACTAAGGAACCTGATTTACGAGATTTATCAACTAACAAGCTATGGAACTAAAGAAGCATCAAATCAGCAACTTTCTAGGGTTATTTCTTACCTAAAAATGTGGTGGAATCACCGGTTGAGTGATGGCAGCGTGTTGCTTAGGCACTTGCAACGGGTGGCATGAGCAGTAAGAAATCCTCTCCGACTCTCTCACAAACTCTCACTTTTTCTATCTCCTAATCTAGGGTTTCTTGCAAATTCGGATGGGAGAGAGGAGTGAGGGTTTCAACCCTTTTTATAAGCTTAAAAATGTCCAAAATAGGCTCCAAGTCAAGGTATACTTAAAGTATATCCAAATCGGGGCTGTTTCGGTCCAAAAGATGATTTCTGGTGGTCCCCTGGCCGAATGCGATCGGACTTAAGCTCATGCGTACCCGATCTAGCACGCATCAAGTTTTCAGTCCGACAGGGTTCGCAGATAGCGCGTGGCGGACCAGTTTCAGTTCAGCGGTCACCGCACGTAGATCAGGTCTGCAAGTCTCATGATATGAAATATAAATTTTTCCTGATCCGAGGGTGTAATTTGGCTGAATTCTGACGGTCAGAATGCTTAATACTGACGCGTCAAGTCGTGTGCCAGATTTGAATTTGAAATTCCAATTCTGTCCCTATTTGCACTCTCTTCAGTCCGGGCTCAATGAAATAGCCTGTGGTTATCGGTTGGACTTGATTTTTGAAATGATTATCAGGTCCAGCAAGGCAGTTCTAACGGTCTAAGATAGGAGGTATCAGACTTTCGACGCGCGGTCTAGATCCAATACAAAATTTCAAAGTGGTCCAGAGAACAAACCGGTTTAGAGTTTGATCCCAGGTTATAGAGTATCATAGAGTCATTGGTTCTACTCAATTTGGGTCTTGTAGAACGTATTTAAAGTGATCAGAGACTGTTTCCCAGCTACTCTAACGTCGCGCTAGCTAACTTATGCTTAGTTTCTAAAGGAATTAACCCTAAGTGATTTCTTTGGCTATGGAATTGGGTTCTGAGCGATTTTTTAGGTGTTTTAGTTGACCCATTGCCTAAGGACGTCTAATACCAGATTGGCCAAAATTCGGGGTGTTACAAGGTTACAGGTTTAGGTTATAAGTGTAAGTTATAGGTTTTGGTTTAGGTTAGGTTATAGGTTAAGGTTTAGGGAATTGAGTTTAGGTTAGGTTAGGTTATAGGTTAAGGTTTAAGGAATTGAGTTTAGGTTATAGGTTATAGGTTTAGGTTATAGGTTATAGGTTAAGGTTTATGTTTAGGTTAAGGTTAAGGTTTAGGTTTAGAAAATTGGGTTTGGGTTCGGTTTCGGGTTTAGGTTTGGGTTTTCAAGTTTAGGTTTGGGTTAAGGAGTTGAGATTAGGATTAGGTGTAGGTTTAGGTTTAGGGATTTGAGAATACATTTAGGTTTTAGGTTTAGGTTTAGGTTATAAGTTATAGCTTTCGGGAATTGAGAATATGTTAAGGATTAGGTTTAGAAAATCGGGTTCGAGTTTAGTTTTGGGTTTAGGTTTTAGGTTATAAGTTATAGGTATAGGTTTAAGTTATAGGTTAAGGTTTCGGTTTCGGTTTAGGTTTAGGTTTAGGTTAAGGTTATAGGCTTGGGTTTGGGTTTGGGTTTAGGTTATAGGTTTAGGTTATAGGTTTAGGGATTTGAGAATAGGTTTAGGTTATAGGTTTAGGTTTGGGTTTAGGTTTAGGAATTCGGGTTTAGGTTCGGGTTCGAGTTCAGGTTATGTGTTTGGGTTAAGGTGTTGGTATAAGTTAAGTGAATTAAGTTTAAGTTATAGGTTTAGGTTTATGTTATAGGTTTAAGTTTAGGCGAAGGATTTAAGGATTCAGATTCGGGTTCGAGATCGGGTTTAGGTTTGAGTTTTCAAGTTAAGGTTTAAGTTTAGGTTAGGGATTTGAGATTAGAATTAGGTGTAGGTTTAGGTTTAGAGATTTGAGAATATATTTAGGTTTTAGGTTTAGGTTTAGGTTATAGGTTTAGGTTATAGGTTTAGGTTTAGGTTATAAGTGTAGGTTATAGGTTTAGTTTAGGTTATAGGTTAAGGTTTAGAGAATTGACTTTAGGTTATACGTTATAGGTTAAGGTTTAGGCTATAGGTTATGGGTTTTGGTTATAGGTTATATGTTTAGGTTAGGTTTAGGGATTTGAGAATACATTTAGGTTTTAAGTTTAGGTTTAGGTTAAGGTTATAGGTTTAGGTTATAAGTATAGGTTATAGGTTATAGGTTATAAGTCTGAAATAGAGCTTTAGCTTGCGTGCTAATATTTCACATTTTTTTCTGCCCCAGCTTTAGTTCATAAGATTGTTATTTCTAATATTCTTGTTTTTTTTTTTTTTTGACTTTGGTACAGTTGGCTAGCTAATTTGTTAGAATAATGGCATTGTGAAATTAGATGTTTGGTAGCCTCCTTACACCTTTACAAAGAGACACGTGTCAACCTGGCATGTAATGTATGTGAGACATATAAGCCATGCATCAGGTGTGATACACCATATAGATTCTCTGGACGAGCTTTTTTAGCAGTTCAACCATCGCTAGGCCAAACATAGGAAGCTATGTATTATCAAAAAGCACTTTTTTGCTATGTATTATCTAAAAGCACTTTTTACACAGTGCTTCGATTCTGTATTCGTGTAGACTACCTTATAGTTGATCGACTACATTCTTTGGCTAGATGATCATGGTGGGTCTTATATGATACAGGACTCAGATGTCCTACATGTGTACAAGTTCTTGTGGGCCTATCAAACTTTGTAAAATAGATGTTCTATTGTTTATTGAATCTGTGTTGAATTAAAACATTTTAGATCTTATTCTTATCATGTTGCAGGAATCCATTCAATCAGACAGGGATAATCCTAGTTTACCATTTGTAAGACCCGTATCCTAGTCCGTACTGTTCCGTCAACTCTCGCGATCCTTCCGGTCGAATTCTGGTAACCTGCAACCGATGATCGACGTTCACGCTCGACTCTAAATCGTATCTTGTATATCTGAGTTGGTTCAATCCGAGACTTGTACCATTGCGACCGCACCGTCGCCACGGTTCCAACGCCGCGACTCGCTCACCAATCCGATACCATGGCAGGGAGATGCAGACCTGCATTCAGTTCGAGGAAAATACCGCACGTTGCAAATTCCAGGGGAATCTCTACAACATGTCAAATCAATCCCATCAATCACCTCATCTCAAGTACAAAGCAACCCATGCTTTCTCTCTCCAAAGTCAACTCTTTCTCACCCTCTCTCTTACACCACTATACATGTCAAGTACCACATCCATCACTCACCTCACCCTTTCACTCATCACACCCATCCCTCATCTCTCTTACAACCTCTTTCTCTTTCACATTTTTCCAAGCAACATTCCAAGGGAGAGAGTGGTGGACATCCAACATTTCTAAGGGAGAGAAGTGGGTTGTGTGGCCCACTTTCTCATCCCAAAAGCTCTTATCCTAGCCATCCATTTCTCATCTCCACCATCAAAGTAAAACACAAGGAGACCGTCATTCTAACGGACCAAGAAGATCATAAAGTGGATGCTTCCATAGCCTAGTTTTTTTTTCATATTTTTAAGATGGGCCAAGTGAGGCCTACCGATCAATGGTATAGATCTCACTTTGGACCCTAAGATGTGGCCGATGGCCCACCTTGATTATCAACATCAGTCCATGATGGGGCCATTCTCCATGGACCCCATCATGATGTTTACTTTCCTAGCTTGAATAGAGGTCATCTAGACCGTCCATTTTAGTGGAGAAGGGATCTCCACCATTGAATTGTGATTTTATGGGCCACAAGCAATGGGACCCGCTTGATGTATGATTAGATGTATAGAAGGGAGGGCTCATAGTGGCGGAGCCCTCCATGCACGTGTGTCTCTTTCGGTCTCTCTCCCTCTCTATTTCATTTGTTTGATGTAATCAGGATGTGGTTGTGTGGCCCGCTTGGATGGACCCCACCATTAGGTATGTATTGACCCAAGCCATCTAAAAGTGGGGCCCACCTTATATGTATTGTACCCACACCATCCATCATGTGGTGGCCCACCTGAGCAGGGCCCACCTTGAGCAGCGCTTGCGCACGTAACGGGCGGCCAAGAGACAGGGACCCGCCATGATGTATGTCTGAAATCCACTCCGTTCATTAGGTGGGTCACCTCCTAAGGTGGGCCCCATCCAAATATCAGGTTGATCTCAGCCTCAGGTGGCCCACATCATTAAAAACAGGGTGATTGAACGGCTACCATTGGAGCCCTTTTGAGCATCACAGAAGTTTTGGAATCAATATGAAATTTATTTTTACTCTTCATCCAGGTCTGTGGACCTTATCAACGGGTTGGATGACGTATAAACATTATGGTGGGCCCCACATGGGACCCACAGTGATGTATGCGTTTCATTTACACCGTCCACGACTGTGGACGGTGGAATCCCACCTTGTATACGCATCCAGGGGTTGTTGGATGGCCAGTAGGCTCCACCCTGGATGTCTGTGTTATATCCCAACCGTCCATTCAATTGGTGGGCCATGTGTGTGGACCCCACCATGATGCATGCGTTGCATTCAAACCGTCCAACCATTTGGCCAGCTTGCCTTATAAGCTTGAGACTAAAAATAAGACAAATCTATTTATCAGGTGGACCAAATTATACAGTGGGTTTGAATCCCACCATTAGGTCCTTAGGCCACCAGGTTCTTTGTGACCTTATGAACAGATTGTGTGGGAAATAAATGTCATGGTTTCTATCGTTGAAAGTCTTCCTGACATTTTTATGCACCGGAAAAACATCGGATATAGGACTCGTTTGGACGGTCTTGAGCCACAGAGTGTAATGGATGGGTTGGATTTACTTGATGTAGGCCCCACACCTGAAAAATCGTGAAAAAACGTGTTTTAGAAAAAAAAAAAAAAAAAAAAACTACGCAACAGGCGCTGCTGCTGCCAGTGGCGCAGGCAGCACTTGCGCACGTGACGGGCGGCCAAGAGGCAGGGACCCGCCATGATGTATGTCTGAAATCCATTCCGTTCATTAGGTGGGTCACCTCCTAAGGTGAGCCCCATCCAAATATCAGGTTGATCTCAGCCTCAGGTGGCCCACATCATTAGAAATAGGGTAATTGAATGGCTACCATTGGAGCCCTTTTGAGCATCACAGAAGTTTTGGAATCAATATGAAATTTGTTTTTACTCTTCATCCAGGTTTGTGGACCTTATCAACGGGTTGGATGACGTATAAACATTATGGTGGGCCCCACATGGGACCCACAGTGATCTATGTGTTTCATTTACACCGTCCACGACCATGGACGGTGGAATCCCACCTTGTATATGCGTCCAGGGGTTGTTGGACGGCCAGTAGGCTCCACCCTGGATGTCTGTGTTATATCCCAACCGTCCGTTCAATTGGTGGGCCATGTGTGTGGACCCCACCATGATGCATGCTTTGCATTCAAACCGTCCAACCATTTGGCCATCTTGCCTTATAAGCTTGAGACCAAAAATAAGACAAATCTATTTATCAGGTGGACCACATTATACAGTGGGTTTGAATCCCACCATTAGGTCCTTAGGCCACCAAGTTCTTTGTGACCTTATGAACAGATTGTGTGGGAAATAAATGTCATGGTGAGCCTTGAAAATTTTAATGGTAAAAATCATTATCCCTCTTATATTTAAGGTGTGGCCAATTTGATGTATACATAGGGCTCATTGGTATGGCCCATTTAAAGTATACATAGGGCCCATTGGTGTGGCCCATGGATTTATATAAGGTCCACGTGATGGTGCCCTTATGGATGTACTTGTGGCCATCCATGGAGGCCCATCTTGATGCATTTGTAGCCCATATGTATGGTCCATTGTTGAGGCCCATCTTGAGGTGTATGAGGCCATTGTTGGCCCACCTTATTATGAATGTGATGCCCATCGAGATGTATTAGGGCCCGTGGGATGAGGCCCATTGTGATGTATTCTAAGGCCATGGGTCGAAGCCCATTGTGATGTATTCAAAGGCCCATGGGATATGGCCCATTGCCATGTACATAAGGCCCCTTTAATGTAGCCCACCTAGATGTATGTATTTTGTATTCACACCGCCCATTCACATGGCCCCCACGTGATGTATGTGTTTTATCCAAGTTATTCATAGATGAGCCCATTTAGAATGAGTAGGGCCCAACCCATTGAGATGTATTTGAGGCCCAATATGTATGTGTGGGACCCTCTTCAAGTGTATGTGTTTCATCTTGCGATGTGGGTCCCCTTTAATGTATGTATTCTACACACCGTCCATGTGGACGGTGCATTTGAGGTCCATCTTGAGGTATGTGTTGTGTATTTACACCAGGCCATAGGGCCATATGATGTATGTATTTCACCCTTGTTGGCCACTAGTAATGGAGCCCACCATGATATATGCATTGTATATCTTAATTGTCCATCTGGTGGGGGCCTATATGGATTGTGCAAGCCCACCTCTTGTGTGATTTGAGGCCCAGGTGCAGGGTCCGCCTGTTGTGTATTTTGAGGCCCGTTGTTGAGACCCACTGTGATGTGTATAGGGCCCATGGGTTGAGGCCCATTATGATGTATTTGGAGCCCATGGGTTAAGGCCCATTGTAATGTGATTCCACTGTGGTTTATGTGTTGACCTTTGTGGCAGGCTATGTCTTGGGAGCAATGTTGGTTTGACGTCCACATTGAAAGGATAATGTTGGTTAAATGTCTGTATTATAACTCTCCCTAAGGCTCATTGATAGGCCCATACTTATTGTGCATAGGCCATCAAGACCCATCTTCGTTGTGAGGATAGTTCATCACCATATAAATTGCTTAATATAACTTCATGATTCATGCCCATATGCATCATATGTATGCCTGATATGAGAAATGTTTGATCATAGCATACACCATTGGGCTGACTATTTATGAGACTCCTTATGAGACGGAGTGCCCACATTATCATGCCATACGCACAGGATTGCTGCATGACTGGATAGTATGACTCATGCATCTCGCATATATGTGACTTGATCATTTTATGCCCTAGTGACATCAGGGTCGTGGCCTCTACAGGCACATCGTGGATGGCTAGATGGCACACCGAAAATAATTAGTTCTAGTACTGTGGGCACTTAGGATGTCCTTGGGTAAAAATTCCAAAACCTCCTTGATACCAGGAGATGCTCCAACGTCTAGACTGAGTGGAATATGAGCTTCGGTGCCTATACCATGAGGCCGTGTCTCCCACTGTGTCGTGGTCGGTTGGAAGGGGGTGTGGCCTTATCCGCCCGAGTGAGGGGGCTATAAGCTAGGCTGAGTATGACTAGCTCGTAAATGGGCCCACTATCGACGTGCCGGATAGGTATTAACAGATTGTTCGCTAGGCAGATAGTGAGGTTTCTTACGCTCTCTGAGCTGTGCAGCTAGGGAGGAGGCAGTCGAAGTGGAGTGTAATAGACCCCAGTGATTTCTCAGAGAGAAACTGTATGGATATGTGGACTTGATATGAGGACTGACATGATATTATGACACTCTGTCACTATTGTACATGTGAGCGGGTGCACTTGGTCGGACGCTGATGTGGGCGGGTGTGATGTGGGCGGGGCTGAGGCTTGAGCGAGCTATCAGTAGTTGGTAGACTACTATGCTGATAGGCTACTGAGTAAGAGTTGCATACTCATTCATTCATCCATTCACTATCCACTCAGGCTAGCAGTGCATAACTATTTGTTACGTGTACCTTCGTAATGGCTAGAATTTCAGTTAGGGCGCGCGACTAACTTGAGATCAGGAGTTTACCACATTGTGTTTGACTATCCAAATTTAGGTATGGGACTGGTTTGGATAGAATTCCCTTGTGATGGACCCCTTAGCCTGCGATACTACGTACTATCATCCCGATTTCACATTCCAGCATAGTCATTTCATTCACACCGCATATTACATTGCATTCGCAGTACTTAGCATTTAAGATTACTACGTTTCTGCACTTATATGGCTTAGAAGGACTTGACAGGATCTGCATATTGCATCGCATCTGTAATAAATAATATTTGGCTCATTATGATTTGCATTGCGTACTCTAATATTATGTGACTCATGGACTTATCAGTATATTTCTGCTTACTCTGATATCGTATGATTCATGACCTTATCAATTTTCCTACTTATCTCAATGATGTATGATTTATAGACTCTATTGTATATTCGGTACTTACCTTACACACACTTACACTACCCTCTAAGCTTTTGTAAGCTTATGCATGATAGATGCGTGCAGGTGACGTTAGGTTACAACAACGTTGAGCTTAGAACGCACAGCGATTTTTAGGAGCTCTGATTTTAATATATATATTTTCCTGCTTATCTCGATGATGTATGATTTACAGACTCTATTGTATACTCGGCACTTACCTTACACACACTTACAACATCCTCTAAACTTTTGTAAGCTTATGCATGATAGATGCGTGCAGGTGACGTTAGGTTGCAGCAGCGTTGAGCTTGGAGCATGCAGTAATTTTCAGGAGCTTTGATTTTGATATATATATATATATATATATATATTCCTTTCAACATTGTATTCAAGTGATTATATTAGTGGATATGTGATGATGATGTTGCCTTTATGATTTGGGTAAACTTGTGGTTATGCTTATTACAAGATGAATGTGCGTTGGAAAATCCTCCTTATAGGATCCCAGGATCGAAATCTGGCATATGCTGCGCTAGGAGCCGAGAATAGGGTACTACGGAGGCTGTCGGCACCGAATTCGGCGATTGGAATTCCTGTGAATCCGATTTTCGAGTTTAGGGGTGTGACACCATTAGTCACTACTCTATTTGGACATGCCTCACAGGTACAGAGATCATTTACATTCATGAGTTGATCTATTTCTGGTGGCCTTCTACAGGTGGGAAGGCCTAATAGACGTGGATTTCGGGTCTTGTGGCAGAGATGAGATCGATGATGAAAGTGCAAGTTTGGATGGATGAGATGCTGGAATTAACAGAGATAGCTATTGATGGTGATGACAGTAGGGGAGGTGTTATCTTCTCCCATGATTTAATAAAGAAAAATATGATTACATTCCATGACTCACCTTAGCATGAAATCTATATACGAGCTTCTGGATGAACGGTCTGAATCATCACGCCATGGCAAGGTAGAAGGGCAATCTATAATTATATCAAAATGTGAGTTTTTGATATTTTATATAATAAACTGTATTCATAGCCGTACATTTAAGTGTCCATTTAGTGGATGGTTAAGATACTATTACATACTATACTTATAAATATAAACCATCTACAATAAAACCCATTATTTGGATGGTCTGAATAGCCATATAACAGACCCACATTTTCTATGAACGAGTCACCACTATTTAACATAAAATGCAAATCTAACATGCTTTCACCATGCAAATGAAAACGGTGGCTTGATCTTTGGATCTGGAGGGCTCTATGGCCCCATCATGATGTTTGTGTTTAATCCACACCGTACATCTATTTATAAACAATTTTTTAAGATTTGTACCAAAAAATCAGCACGAAATAAATCTCTTGTGAACAACACCATAGGAAAATAGTAGCGATTGGGAGGGGCTTAGTTTTTAGGAAACGGATTGGCTACTCCCCCTACCACTAGCCATTGGATGGTGGTCGGTGCTCTATGGGCCCCACTATGATGTATGTGTTTAATCCATTCCGTCCATCTATTTTTATAGATCATTTTATAGTTTGAAAGAAAAAATGAGTTTTATCTCAATCTCAAGTGCACCACATTACAGGAAACAGTGTTTAATGAACGTTGACCATTAAAAACGTTTTGGGGACCATAAAAGTTTTGGATCAAGCTGATATTTATTTTTTCCCTTCATCTGGGTATTTATGACCTAATCAACAGATTGGATGTCAAATACACAATACATTAGGCCTTAGGAGGATTTTAATAGTGGATATCTAATCATTATTTTCTTCCTATGGTGTGGTCCACCTAAGATTTATATCCCTATAAATTTATTTTTTTTGTAAATTAGTAAAATGATCTATAAAAATGGATGAACGAAATGGATTAAACACATACATCATGATGGGCCCCACGGAGCACCGACCACCAGCCATGGGACTGGTGTTAGGGGGAGTAGCCAATCCGTCTCCTAGTTTTTAAGTCATGTGAGGCCCACCGTGATGTATGTTATTTATCCACTCCGTCCATTCATTTTAACGGATTATTTTAACAGTTGATCTAAAAAAGGAGTCAGATCTGTATGCCCCACCATGATATATGTATTATATCAACACTGTTTATTCATTTGGAGAGTTCATTTTATGGGATGATCAAAAGAACGAGTCAAATCCAAATCTCAAGTGGCCCCACCACCAAAAATAGTGGGGACAGTGACACCCACCGTTGAGACTTTCCTAGGGCCACTATGATGTTTATTTGAGATCTAACTTGTTAATAAGTCAAAAAAAAAAAAAAAAACATGGACGAAGAGAAAAATCAAATATCAGCTTGATCCAAGACTTCTATAGCCCTCTAAAATTTTTTATTAGTAAGCATTCAATCCCCACATTTTTTTTGTAGTGGATCAACTTGAGATTTTGATCTACCTCATTCTTTGACCCATGCCCTGAAATGATTTATATAGATAAATTTTTGTGGTGGACATTATTGTGGAACTATATAGGCCCCACCTAAATGACTACAGTTGTGACCCCTGTTTCCTGTGGTGTGGTCCTCCAAAGTCTCCTATCTGCCTCCTTTTTGATATCATAACCTAAAATGATTTGTCAAAATAGATGGACAGAGTGAAGGTGTAGGATTTGCACGCGGTTTGGTAAGTGACCCCAACACCAGCAGTCCACGAGTCAAAGCTCTATAGGCTACGATGATGTATGTGTTTTATCCACATCGTCCATCCATTTTTCTATATAATTAAGTTAGGGCATAAGCTCAAAAATGAGTTAGATTAAAATCTCAAGTGGACCACACAGCAGGAAAACAATGATGATCAAACGTCAACATTTAAAAACTTCCCATGGCCAACTGTAATGTTTATTTCTTATCCAACCTGCTGATAACATCACAGGCATAGATATAAGACCCGTGTCCTAGTCCGTACTGTTCCATTGGCTTCTGCAGTCCTTCCGGTCAAAATTCGGCAATCCTTAACCCGTTTCTGACATTTGCGCATGATCCTAAGCCGAGACCTATATACCAAAGTCGGCTAAAATTGAAACATATACCTTAACGACCGCACCATCGCTGCGGTTCTAACGTCGTGACTCGTGCATCGACCCGATACCCAGGGTAGAAGATGCAGGCCCGCGTTCAATTCGAAGAAAACACCGCGCATTGTGAATTACGAGGAAATCTCTATGAGATGTTCCATCAATCAATGTCAAGTACAAGCCTTATCTAAGTACATGCAACTCATTCCTCCCTTTTCTCAAAAGTTAACTCTCTCTCCCCTCACCATCCCTCTTTTATAATTTTTCAAACAAACCCATCCCCTTTTTACAAAAAAAAAAAATCAAACTCCCCCATACTTCTCATCTCTTTTCCTTACACTCACCATTCCATCCATCCCTTTAATCCTATCATTTCTCTCTCTCCCTCATTTCTCAAAACACTCTCCCAAGCAACCAAAAACTTCATACGTCCAAGCCTCCCCAACTCTCTCCCAAATCACAAGTGTGGCCCACCCTCTCATCTCTCATCCACACCATCAAGACTTCATCATCCACTGTTAAACGTCGAGCATAGGTGCATACAAGCCTAAGGGAGCAAGGAGAAGGCTTAGAGGTGGGTGATCCTCCGTTAATTTTAATTTTTAAGGGCCCACTTTTTGTGAGACACACTTGATGTATGTATTATATCCATGAGGGGCCCATAGTGGCGGGGTCCCTCTATCACCATCTCTCTCTCTCTCTCTTTCTTTTTTATGATGTCTTATGGCCACCACAGTGCATGACGATCATGACCATTCGATCATGAGGACCACCTTGCAATGGGTCCATTGGACGGCCTAGATGAAGGGAAAACACAAGTATCAGATTATCCAAATCAGGTGGGCCATGTTTATGTGGGACCCACCTTGATAAAAAAAATGTGGGCCACGTACATGTGGGGCCCACCATGACGCCGTGTTTATCTATGCCGTCTAGCGTCACTGGATGCTGGATGTGAAGGCGGTGGGGGTTGGCTAACGTGAAGTGCGTGTACTGACATGGGTATGTACTGTTTTTTTTTTAAAAAGTGTTTTTGGGGTGAGCCGCTCATGCAAGCCCCACCTTGATGTAAGTATTCAATCTAAGCCATCTATCCCGTCTCCCAGATCATTTTAGGCATTGAGCCGAAAAATGAGGCTGATCCGTCTTCCTAGCGGGCCATAGCAAGAAGAATAGTATCCTCACCTTTGAATTGCACCCTAATATTTTCTGTACACCAAAACCCATCCAATATTGGACTTGATGGGTTTGTACTAAGCCACAGAAATCAGTGGCTGGGATGGATTTTCCTAAGACGGGCCCTACCTGCGAAAAATCGTAAGAAAAAGGTTTTATATATATATATATATATATATATATATATATATATATATATATATATATATATATATATATATAAGAGGCAGCAGCTACCAGAAGCGCAGAGATGCCAGCGTCTCTTTGACGCTGGCCAGTGGGCCCCATCTGATGACCCCACATGATGTATGTGCAGTATCCATACCGTCCATATGGTTGGCCCCACCGTGATGTGTGCTGGCCCACATTATAGGCGACAGTGTTGAATGAACACCCACCATTAAAAACATCACAGTGGGCCCCCAGGTCTGTGTGACCTATCAACAGGTGGATGGAAAATAAATATTATGGTGGGCCCCCTATCCGGGTGACCTCATCAACAGGTTGGCTAGAAAATAAACGTTACAGTGGGCCCCTTGGTCCATGTGACCATATCAATAGGTTGGTTGGAAAATAGACATTTTGGTGGGCCCCCTATTTATGTGACCTTATCAACAGATTGGATAGGAAAATAAACATTATGGCGGGCCTCACATGAGGCTCACTTTGGTAAATATGGGCTCATGTATTTAGGCCCATCTTGATGTATTTTTAGGCCCATTATTGAGGCCCACTTGGATGCGTATGGGCTGATATATTTAGGCCCATCTTGATGTATCTTAGGCTCATTATTGAGGCCCACTTGGATGAATATGGGCTGATGTATTTAGGCCCATCTTGATGTATTTTTAAGCCCATTATTGAGGCCCACTTGGATGCATATGGGCTTATGTATTTAGGCCCATCTTGATATATTTTTAGGCCCATTATTGAAGCCCACTTGGATGCATATGGGCTTATGTATTTAGGCCCATCTTGATATATTTTTAGGCCCATTATTGAGGCCCACTTTGATATATATGGGCTCATGTATTTAGGCCCATCTTGGCATGTATAGGCCCAATGTTGAGGCCCATTTTGGTATATATAGGCCCATTATGTAGGCCATCTTGATGTGTTTATAGGCCCATTGTTGGGGCCTACCTTGATATATATAGGACCATGTTATGAGGCCCATTTGATGTATTTGTGGCCCATTGTTGAGGCCCACTTTGATATAGATAAGGCCTATGTGATTAGGCTCATTTGATACACATAAAGCTTATGTGATGGGGCTCATTTTAATTCATTTTAAGGCCCATGGGTGATGGCCCATTGCAAAGTACGTAAGGCCCATTGGTGAGGCTCATTAAGGTGACCCACTTGATGAATATAAGGCCCATGAGATACGGCCCATTTGATGTATTTGAGGCCCAATGGGATGTACCTAAGGCACATTGCAATGTGTGATTCCGCCATAATTTATTTAATGATATTTAAGGTGAGCCGAGCCTTGGGAGCAATGATGGTTTGACACCCACATTGTAGGGATAATGTTGGTTAAATGTCCGCATTGTCACTCTCTCCCTAAGGTTCACTGGTAGGCCCATTTCTGTAGTGAGCAGGCCATCTAGGCCCATATTCGTTATGCGCAAGGCCCATCATCCTATGTCATGTTTAGTATAGATCCATGATTCATGATCATACGCATCATATGTATGTCTGATATGACAAGTGACTGATCATAGCATATGCCTTCGGGCGTATTGTTTATGGGCTCCCTGATAGGTGGAGTTGCCCTACATGAGCATGTGGTGCATGCAGGATTGTTGCATCTTTGGTAGGGTGACTCATGCATTTGCATTTGTATGATCATGATTATTACATGCCCTAGTGACATCATGGCCATAGCCTCCACAGACACATCGTGGGTGGCTGGATTGGATACAGAAAAATATTTGGTTCAAGCATACGGGCGCCATAGATGTCCCTGGGTGAAAATCTCTAAATCCGATGGTACCAGATGATGACTCCAACGTCGAGACCGAGTGGATGCACGAGCGAGCGAGGGTCATATACTAGTAAGCCGCATCTCCCACTGTGTCGTGGTCGGTTGGAAAGGGGTGTGACCTTACCCGCCTGAGTGAGGGGGCAACTTCTACATTGAGTTTGACTAGCTTGAGAAATCGGTCTGTTATCGATGAGCCGGGCCCGATATTGGCATGCGAATAGTGAGGTCTCTTTCACTCTCTCAGTTGTGCGTTCGGATAGGGACGACAAGCTGGCGTAGAGTGTACTAGACCCCGGTGATTATCCAAAATGAGAATCGTACTGATATATGATAAGGATTGACATGCTTGAGTTGCATCTCACATCACATGGTCTGGATATGGCCGACAGCATTCATATCTTGCACCACATAGCCTTGGTACGGCTGATTGCATTCATGTATTCATCAGCATGATTTCACATTTCTCTGACTTTGCATTCTGAGCACGTTTATATTACGCACACACTTACACCGCCCTCTAAGCTTATGCATGATTGACGCGTGCAGGTGACGCCAAGACGCAGCCGTAGCATAGTAATACCAAGAGCGTACAGTCGAGCTTCTGGAGTTTGTTGTTGTCACTATCTTGTATTTCTCTTTTCTACGCATTGTACTTAAAGTTTTTTATCATAGTGGATTTTGTAATGGTGTTCTTGTGGTTATTGTTCATGGGTTATGCTTATGTTATGCTCATTATGAATTAAATCATGTTTAAAATTCTCCTTGTAACACCCTAAGATCGAAATCTAGTATATAGGTGCTGGGAGCCGAGAATGAAGTACTACGAAGGCTGTCGGCGCCGGACTCGGCGATCGAAAATTTTGTGAGCCCGATTTTTGAGTTTGGGGCGTGATAATAGATGAAAGGAAAACACATATATCAGCATGATCCCTAATTTTTGTGGCCCCAAAAAGTTTCCATAATTTTTTAAAGATTTAGATCTGCCCTATTTTTGGCCTCATTGGCTAAAATAAGTTGGCAAAATGGATGGACATGGTAAATAAGACATACACATAATGGATGGGCTGAATTTGTGAACCACATCTCAGTGGACCCAAAAAATAATTATGAATGTTTTAATGGAGGGTAACCCCTTTCAACTTTTGTATGTGGTGTGGCCCATACACTCAATCCTAATCCTAATCTCAACCTACACCTAATCCTAATCTCAACTACTTAACCTAAACCTAAACTTGAAAACCCAAACCTAAACTCGATCCTGAACATGAACCCGATTTGCTAAACCTAAACCTTAACCTATTCTCAATTCCCTAACGTTATAACCTATAACCTATAACTTAAACCTAAACCTAACCTAAACCTAAAACCTAAATCAAAACCTAGAACCTTAATCTAAACCAAAACCTATAACCGAAACCTTAATCTATAACCTATAACCTAAACTTATAACCTATAACCTAACCTTAACCTAAACCTAAACCTATAACCTAAATCTATAAACTAAAACCTAAACCTAAACCTAAAACCTAAATGTATTCTCAAATCCTTAAACCTAAATCTACAGCTAATCCTAATCTCAACTCTCTAACCTAAACCTAAACCTGAAAATTCAATCCCGAACTCGAACTTAATTTCCTTAACCTAAACCTTAACCTATTCTCAATTCCCTAAAGCTATAACCTATAACCTAAACCTAAACCTTAACCAAAACCTATATCCTAAACCTTAACCTATAACTTATAACCTATAACCTAAACTTATAACCTATAGCCTAACCTTAACCTTTCGATTTTTAGCTGTAAAAATTTTCGTAGCTAAAAGTAAACCTTTCAATTTTTTTCAAAAATTATTTACAGCCTTTAACGACAAACTTTTCGTAGCTAAAAGTCTCATCCACGTTTTTAAGCTAAAAGTAAACCTTTCAATTTTTTTCTCAAAAATTGTTTACAGCTTTTAGCGATGAAACTTTTCATATCTAAAAGTCTCATCCACGTTTTTTAGCTACGAAAATTTTCATAGCTAAAAGTAAACCTTTCGATTTTTTTTAAAAATTGTTTACAGCCTTTAGCAACGACACTTTTTGTAGCCAAAAGTCTCATCCACGTTTCTTAGCTATGAAAATTTTCATAGCTAAAAGTAAACCTTTCGATTTTTTTCAAAAATTGTTTACAGCCTTTAGCGATGAAACTTTTCGTAGCTAAAAATTTCATCCACATTTTTTAGCTACGAAAATTTTCGTCGCTAAAAGTAAACCTTTCGATTTTTTCAAAAATTGTTTACAGCCTTTAGTGATGACACTTTTCATAGCTAAAAGTCTCATCAACATTTTTTAGTTATGAAACTTTTCGTAGCTAAAAGTAAACCTTTCGATTTTTTTCAAAAATTGTTTATAGCCTTTAATGACGAAACTTTTCATAGCTAAAAGTCTCATCCCCATTTTTTAGCTACGACAATTATCGTAGCTAAAAGTAAACCTTTCGATTTTTTCAAAAATTGTTTACAGCCTTTAGCGACGAAACTTTTCGTAGCTAAAAGTCTCATCCACATTTTTTAGCTACGAAATTTTCGCAGCTAAAAGTAAACCTTTTGAATTTTTTCAAAAATTGTTTGCAACCCTTAGCAACGAAACTTTTCGTAGCTAAAAGTCCCATCCACGTTTTTTAGCTACAACACTTTCGTGGCTAAAAGTAGACCTTTTGATTTAAAAAAAAAAAATTGTTTACAGCCTTTAGTGATGAAACTTTTCGTAGCTAAAAGTCTCATCCACGTTTTTAAGCTACAAAAATTTTCGTAGCTCAAAATAAACCTTTCGATTTTTTTGAAAAATTGTTTATAGCCTTTAGCGACGAAAAGTTTTGTAGCTAAAAGTCTCATCCATGTTTTTTAGCTACAACAATTTTTGTAGCTAAAAGTAACTTTTCGAATTTGTTTGAAAAATTGAAAACAACCTTTGTCAACGAAAATTTTCATCGATAAAAGTGACTTTTAGCTATGAATTTACAATTTCATCGCTAAAAGTAAACTTTTAGCGACAAAAATTTCTTTCGTCGCTAAAAGTTTCATCGCAAAAAACTCCCTTTCTTGTAGTGTCTAGATCTTCATAAGCATTATCAACACTACCATCATTGATGGCGAGGCTTGTCACTTTTCACTGGGGACAAGTATTTGATAAGTGGCTCGGTTGGCCACAACGATAGCAATTGTCGGGCCTTGGCCGAGCATAGGGGTTCGGGATTCTACTTGGATTGGTAGCAGTCAATATGCCCCTTTGGGGTCTAGCTTGCCCACTTTCCTAATCTCGGTTCTTAGACGTAGGAGGTTGAGTGCGTGCTCCTACGGGATCCTTCCGCTTAGGCTGTGGAGCTCCCTGGGGCGGACCTGTCATAGGGATCATTGCAGTAGGATTGGTCCGTGTGTTAGGGTGTTCAAGTTGCACTTCTGCCCGAGTAGCTAACTTGATCGCATGATTCATCGTCCAGACGGACTGCATCTGGACCTAATCCTGGATAACCATACGCAATCCACTATTGAATCAGACGACTTGCTGTGATTCAGTCTCGACCAAATCGTTACGTGCTGCTAGGCGGTAAAATTCTTCTACATATTCTCTCACCGACCGACTACCCTTTCGACAATTTTGGTATTGTTGAAATAATACCTGATCATAATCGTATAGGAAAGAATCGGGCATGTAGTAACTGCTTCATCCGCTGCCATGTGCGGATTGGTGCTTTCATCTGCATGGTTCGTGTGAGTTGCAGTTGTTCTCACCAAGCCGAAGCCCCTCTTTTCAACTTGTAGGCCACAAGCTTGACCTTCTTTGCTTCAGGGATATTCATTTAGTCAAAAAATCGCTCAACTTTAAAAAGCCAATTGAGGAAATCCTTAATGTGTAGTTGGCCATTGAAGTTAGGAATATCAACCCGCATCTTGAATTCTCAATTTGTTCGATCTACTCGATCGCCCCTTTGTCTGGGTTGTTGGAAGATTATGTTGTCGATCTCCTCCTCACTGGAGCCCCCTTCCTCAGGAATGACCCTTGGATGCACTGTTGGCACTATCCTGTGATTAGGGCGATTACGAGTTTCACAATTGACGGTGGAGGATTACCACCAGGAATACGGAGTTGCCCTAGGTTTTTTGCCAAGAGATCTGTTATGCAGTCAATGGAAGCCTGCAGCCCTTGCATGACTTACTGATTCTCTCGTTGCGCCGCTTCGAAAGCTGTCGCCGTTAAAGGTAAATTCCCTGGAGCACCGCCTATGAGATTTTTGCCCATCCCGTCATTAGAAGCCATCAATCTGAGGAGAAACCTCTCTTTGATACCAAACTGACGCAAGGGAGGATGTGAGGTCGAGCACTGTCTTCCTTAAGAGGATAACTATTCCGAATCCACAGAACTTCTCTGGACTCCTCACAGAGACTTCTCGAATCCACGAGGAAAGAAAGTAGAAAATATAAATAAATTTTAATAAATTCGAAATTGATTAATGAATGAATAAAAATGACTTCACAACCCTTTAAATAGGGGTACCAAGCAATGGAAAAGAAATCAGAATCAAACTACAACTAAAACTCCTAGAATTCACGACTTACTATAAATAGTAAACTTACTATTTAGAGACGGTCGTGATGTCTCTAGTGTGCAAGGTTTTTATCACACCCCAAACTCCGAAACCGGGCTCACAAAATTTTCAATCACCGAATCCGGCGCCGACAGCCTCCGTAGTACCCCATTCTCAGTTCCCAGCACCCATATACCAGGTTCCGATCCTGAGATGCTACAAGGAGGATTTCTAATAACTATTTGATTCGTAATGAGCATAACATAAGCATAACCCACGAACAATAACCACAAGAACACCACCATAAAATCCACTATGATAAAAAAACTTTTGAGTACAATGCATCTAAAGGGAAATACAAGATAATACAAGTACAGAAATTCCAAAAGCTCGGCTGCACGCTCCAACGACGGCGAGACTAAGGCTATGTCCTGGCGTAACCTGCACGCATCAATCATGCATAAGCTTATAGAAAGCTTAGAGGGTAGTGTAAGTGTGTGCGCAATATAAGCGTGCTCAGAATATAAGGTCAGAGTAATGTAGATTCATGCTAATGAATACATGAATACAATCAGTCGTACCAAGGCTATGCAGTGTAAGATGTGAATGCGATCGGCCATATCCAGACCATGTGATACGAGATGCAAGTCAAGCATGTCAATCCTCATCATATACCAGTACAGTTCTCATTTTGGATAATCACCGGGGTCTAGTACACTCTACGCCAGCTTGCCGTCCCTATCCAAACGTACAACTGGGAGAGCAGAAGAGACCTCACTATCCGCCTGCCAATAGCGGGCCCGGCTCGTCAATTGCGGACCGATTCCTCAAGCTGGTCAAACTCAACCTAGAAGTTGCCCCGTCACTCAGGCGGGTAAGGTCACACCCCTTTCCAACCGACCACGACACAGTGGGAGACGCAGTCTACTGGTATACGGCCCTCGCGCGCTCATGTATCCACTCGGTCTCGACGTTGGAGTCATCCTCTGGTACCATCGGGTTTAGGAATTTTTATCCAGGGACATTTATGGCGCCCGTATACTAGAACCAAATATTTCCAGTATCTAATCCAGCCACCCACGATGCATCTGTGGAGGTCATGGCCCTGATGTCGATAGGGCATACAATAATCACAATCATACAAATGCAAGTGCATGAGTCACACTACCAGTCATGCAACAGTCCTACGTGTACCACGCACTCATGTAGGGCAACTCCGCCTGCTAGGGAACCCATAAACAGTTTGCCCGAAGGCATATGCTATGATCAGTCACTTCTCATATCAGTCATACATATGATGCGTATGATAATGAATCATGAATCTATACTAAACATGTATATAGAGATGGGCTCTGCGTATAACTGAGATGGGCTGAGATAGCCTATTTACTACAAGTATGGGCCTATTAGTGGGCCTTAAGGAGAGTGACAATGCGGACATTTAACCGACGTCATCCTTACAATGTGGGCATCTAACCATCATTGTTCCTAAGGCATTACTTACTATAAATATCGTTATATGCCATGGAGGGATCATACATTGCAATGGACTTAGTTACACTCAATTGGGCCTTAAGTACATCAATTGGGCCGTATCATATGGGCCTTACATTCATCAAGCGGATCACCTCAATGAGCCTCACCAATGGGCCTGAGGTCCTTTGCAATGGGTCATAACCCATGGGCCTTAGAATTTATTAAAAATGAGCCCAATCACATGAGCTTTATGTGCATCAAATGGGCCTAATCACATAGGCCTTATATATACTAAAGTAGGCCTCAACAGTGGGCCACAAATACATCAAATGGGCCTACACACATGGGCCCATATATAACAAAGTGGGCCTCAACAACGGGCCACAAATGCATTAAGGTCGGCTTAATCACATGTCAAGATGGGCCTAAATACATCAGCCCATATATATCGAAGTGGGCCTCATGTGAGGCCCGCCAAAATGATTATTTTTCTACCCAATCTGTTGATAAGGTCATATGAATAGGGGGGCCCACCATAATATTTATTTTCCATCCATCTGTTGATAAGGTCATATGAATAGGGGCCCACCAAAATGTCTATTTACACCCAATCTGTCCAAGCCCACAGCGATGTTTATTTGCCACCCAAACATTCAATAAGGTCATGTGGACCTGGAGCTCATGGTGACGTTGGTTCACCATCCAAATTATTCATGAGGTCAAGTGGACCATGGGCCCACTGAAATGTTTATTTGCCATACAATTTGTCCATAAGGTCACATGGACAAGGAGGGCCCACTGAAATGTTCATTACCATCCAAACCTATTCATAATGTCATGTGGCCAGGGGCTCACGTGATGGACGGCATGGACACAATACATACATCTGAGTGGGGTCCACGGCCACGCCACTGCTGGGCGCTGGCACGTTCCAGCGGCATGAGCCCACTATAATGTTTATTTGTCATTCAACCAATTCATGAGGCCACGGTCGGGGGCCCACCGCAGGGTGGTTCGCCAATCCAACCCACTCATTATGTGTGTCCCATCTAACTAAGGGTCCATACTAAGTTTCAGCCATGTCCAAATCTCAGGTAGGCCCCACCAAGTGCTTTTATATGTTTCAGGCGTGTCTTCACATGATTTGGATGGTATGGCCCACCTGAGTCCTGTATATGACTGATTTTTGGGGACAGCCCCTATTCAAAGGGGACATCTCAAATGCACGGTGCTGATGTTAGAACGCATCACGGTGGGGCCCACAACCGGGACCCGTAGGGCAGCCCCAAACGGCCGCCCGCCTGGCGTCTACAACAGCAGTGTTAGACGCTGCTGCCTCTTTTCTTTTTTCTTTTTTTTCTTTTTTTTTTTAATATGGGGTCCACGAATAGATGATCCAATCCGTCTATTATGTGTGTCCCACGTGGTGGACTGTTCATTCCAAGTTTAGGACGCATCCAAACTTCAGGTAGGCCCCACCAAGTGCTTTTATATGTTCAGGCATGTCTCCACATGATTTTAGATGGTATGGCCCACCTGAGAATCGGATTGGTCCCAATTTTTGGCTCAACGCCTAAAATGACCTGAAAAAGTGAATGAATGGCATGGATGTAGAACATACATCATGGTAGGGTCTACAACAGGGGCCAATGTGGCCATCCTCTTTAACGTGGACGTCTCTGGACATCATGGCACAAAGTCATGGTAAAAAATTTTTTATTTTTTTTATCCTAGGTGGGACCCACATTAACCAGATCTACCCCATCCATTGCATGTGTCCCATAAAAATAGGGGTCCAAAACAGGTTTCAGGTGGGTCCAAGCTTCTAGTGGACCCCAGCAATCTTTTTCCCAAGTTTCAACGTAAAATACTACCATTCTTAATACCACGGCCCGCCAGATGATTGGATCGGTCTCATTTTTCGGTTCGACGCCTAAAATGATATGGAAAATGGAATGGACGGCATGGATTGTATATATACATCAAGGTGGGGCCATGTTGGAGTGGCCCACCATTTCCCTTCCTTTTTTTTTTAATTTTTTAATTTTTATTTTTAAAACTTCTGTCACACCCCTGACAGTACACAAACTCCACGTTAACCACTTCACTTCCATGCCTCACGTCCAGCGTCCAGGGACGCCGGACGGCATGGATGAACACATCATCATGGTGGGTCCCACATGTACGTGGCCCACCATATACATATACATATATATATTTATATAATATAATATATATGTATATATATACATATATCATATCACCTAAAATGTGGTGGACCACACCATTAATGAATGGAGTGGATTTAACATGGCCCACTTCATTCTAGGGAGAGGAGAGAGAGAAAAAAAAAGAGAGGAAAAGAGAGATACGGTGAGATAGACGGGAGGGTCCCCGCCACTATGGGCCCTCCATAGTTACAACACATACATCGAGTGGGTCCCACAACAAGTGGGCCCTTAAAAATTGAAATGAAGGATGATCACCCACCTCTAAGCCTCCTCCTTGCTCCCTTGGCCTCCAATGCTCCTTTGCTTGACTTTTAACGGTGGTAGATGATGGATCAACGGTTGAGATGAGAGATGAGAGAGTAAGGAAGGTAGGCCACACTTGGCATTTGGGAGAGGGAGAGAGAGCTTGGACGTGTGACTTTTGCTTGGAATTTTTTTTTGAGAATGAATGAGAGAGAGAGGGGAGTGATGGGTGAAAAAGGGTGATAGAGTGATGTGGTGTGATGGGTTTAGTGATGGATGAAGTGATGTGAGAGTGGACTTTGGGTTGCTTGTGTAAGAGAAAGGTATGGGCATGACATGGGTTAGTTGTACTTGGATATAGAGTGACTTGACTTGTACTTGACATGAGTGATTAATTAATTGATGGGACATCTCGTAAAGATTCTCTCGTGATTCGCAACACGCGGTGTTTCTTCAAATTGAACGCGGGCCTACATCTTTTACCCTAGGTATCAGGTCGGTGCGCGAGTCACGGCGTTAGAACCGCGGCGACGGTGCGGTCGCTAAGGTATAGGTTTCAATTTTAGCCGACTTTGGCATACAGGTCTTAGCTTAGGATCGCGCGTAAACATCAGAAAGTGGTCGAGGATTGCCGAATTCGACCGAAAGGATCGCGGGAATCGACGGAACAGTACGAACTAGGATACGGGTCTTACAGTTTTCAGCTAAAAATAGTAAGTTTCCTATTTGGCTTCACCAAACCATTCTCCTAATTATTCTAAAACTTACTATTTATAGTAAAAACAAAATTAAAATAGGGAAATGACCGTCAATCTAGGGCTATTTCACAAATCCAGGTTGCACAACCCGACATAGCAGGGTTGGTTGGCTAAAGTAGCTCATTCTACCCCAAAATCATATATTTTACGTTAGATAACTCATTCCGGATTGTGAGATATGCCCAATTTAAGGTCCGATGGTCTGGATCACTTCTGTCGTTGATCGGACCTTTTCTGATCCATCTTGGCCATGTAACTGTCAGCGACCCACTCTACATCAAAAGTAGAGCAGAAAGTTACCTAGGTTGTTTTTGTGTTAAAATGAGAAGCAGACTATTGTTGTCAGATGATGGGCAAAACGGTTGAAGAAGGGACGACGTGGACATGGTAGAGAATCTGTGAGCAATTTTATGAGAAGTGGTCGTACTCTAAAATTTGTGGGCTAGTTATACCTTAATCCCGCATCCCAAAATGAGACCTAAAGGTAGGCAGACTTCTTAATCTCTACTCCAGTGCATTTCCTTACAAGACTCTGCGACCTAAAATTTAATATCTACAATAACAAATGAATTTATAAAACCTGGTGAGATAGCCTCACACAATTTATCACATGTAATCAAAGTTTCATAATCATGTAAAAATATTTCTATGAAAATACAAGTAATTGAGTATTTAAATCCAAAAGAATATTATAAACCATGCTAGTATGGTTATCATTAGAATCTCTAGGGCTAATTTAATTTAGTTGGCCAATACTATCATCTACAACATCAGTCTCTATTGAAATCCGACCTCCTGCAAGTAAATCCACTTGGCTCTTGATAAGGGGCTAACTCAACATAGTCAAGCATATTAAATCTACAACGACCATCATAACTAGTATGTTGTACACACCTGGGCACTCACCCAATTGGCCTCGATCAACGGAGCCTCCACCAGATATGATAGCTCGTCTATTGCACATACACGGGCGCTTACCCAACTGTCTACAATTGATGGTGCATACATGTCTATTACACACACATGGGTGCTCCCTAAAATTAGTTCACTGGGTCTTGAAGACACCCCATCCAAAAATAAGACTAAAACTATTCTTCGACCTCGGTCAAGCTTCAATCAAAAGTATTTATATGGCTCGACACTCGTCTTATGATCATATAAGTTTTTTTTTTTTTTTGGTTAGCTAGTTAGTACACCCCACTGTCAGTTCACACTCTCTGTTAGCCACCCCCACTAGGGATCGATACCAAGACCTCAGTGTTGAAACGAGGTATCTTCCACTCAGAAGCAATCTCAGAAGAAACCAACATGCTAAATTATGATCATATAAGTCAGATAGAGTATGGCTCAGGCAATCTTAAAAGCAACCAACATGTTAAATTATGATCATATAAGTTAGATAGAGTATGGCTCAGGCAATCTCAGAAGCAACCAACATGCTAAATTGACAGATTGAATGGCCCACCAACCTAGTTTTGTCCGAAATGGCTAGTCTTGTAAGAACTCAAAATGTACATTATTTCAATAAGGTTACCTCTAGGCCTTAAAAGCCCAAATAGGCTGATTAGAAAAGACCCTCGACGCGACCCAAAGATGATCAATAAAGTGAATTGACGGGCTCATGACTCATTTAACCCGATCTCAAGCACTTGCCTAAGGTATTCGGAGTCACAAACCAATCAAGAACACTCATTTAACCCGATCTCAAGCACTTGCCTAAGGTATTTCGGAGTCACAAACCAATCAAGAACACATTTCTTAGACTCTAGCGGTGTAAAAAATTCATGAAAACCTAGCCAAAAAGATCCTTGGTATCTCCCGAAAATCACCACTAGTTCGATTGTGTAACACTTGAATAAGCAAGCATCAGAATCAATTTGTGCACCATAACTCCCATAAGCCCCGAGACCACCTTTCATGTTAGTTGTTATGCTAAAAAAAGGCTGAGAGTTGAGAGAGGGAGGGAACTGCTAAGAGCATTGCGGACTGGTTGGGGTGTCTGTTGAGTCAAGCTGAAATTGGCATATTAATGCCAATTCGAAGTTACATACACCAAAATTTTCTCTGATCCCCTATCAACTCAGAAAGAACCTAATTGCATTATTACTCTGCCCAACAAATAGTACAAATACTTTAAGCTGAATAAGCTATTAAAATTGAAGAGTAAGGTTGGAATTGAGGATATCTATCTATTTTTTTTACATATAAAAAGGATGTTGGATCTCCTCTTTTACTTTTCACATCTCAAATTAACCTGCATTTTAGTCCACACATTCTAAATACATCAAGAGCACACATTCACTTTCTTTTCTCTTTTATTCTACAATACTCACTCTTGTCTATATTCTTTTACTTTATTTTTTCTACTTCTACTAAGGGTTTTAAACCTTGCAAAATAAGAGTAGGTGTCATTTATTTTTATTTATCTACTTGGAGTTTTAAATTCTGCGAAGCATGACTAGATGTGGTAATGCTAAAATTATGTTGAATCCCCCAAAAATCATTAAATCCCACAACGTAGAGACTGTACATTGTGTAGACAGACAATGATGCTTAACACCTTCCACTTTTGCAATCGATGTTGGGGGAACTTTACATGATTTTATGATTACAAACCAACCATAGGAGTCACTTAAGTTGGGGAAACTTTACGTGATTTTATAATTTTTAGTCGGTCGTAAATTGTAATCTTCATTTGACTAGTGACAACTCCAAACCAAACTAAATGCATTTTCGCACCTTAATCAATACCCTATTCCAACTGCACTAAACCAATGACGCAGGGAAGGATGTGAGGTTGAGCACCGTCTTCCTCAAAAGGATAACTATTTTGAATCCAAGAAACTTCTCTGGACTCCTCACAGAGACTTCTCTAATCCACGAGGAAAGAAAGAAGAAAATAGAAATAAATTCTAATAAATTCGAAATTGATTAATGAATGAATAAAAAAAAGTTCACAACCCTTTAAATAGAGGTACTAAGCAATGTGAAAGAAATCAGAATCAAACTACAACTAAAACTCCTAGAATTTGCGACTTACTATAAATAGTAAACTTACTATTTATAGACGGTCGTGATGTCTACTAGTGCGCAAGGTTTTCGGCCAAAAATAGTAAGTGTCCTTTTTAGCTTCACCAAACCATTCTCCTAATTATTCTAAGCTCTTTTCACGTTGGACACAACTCCTAAAGCCCGACGGATGAAGAGTTATAATCAAACTGAAACTTACTATTTATAGTAAAAACAAAATTAAAACAGGGAAGCGACCGTCGATCTAGGGATATTTCACAAATCCGGGTTGTGCAACCCAGCATAGCGGGATTGGTTGGCTAAAGTAGCTCGTTCTACCCCGAAATCATATATTTTACACCCGATAACTCATTCTGGATGTGAGATATGCCCAATCTAAGGTCCGACGGTCTAGATCACTTCTGTCATCGATCGGGTCTTTTCTGATCCATCTTGGCTATGAAACTGTCTGTGACCCACTCTACATCAACCAATAAAAGATAATAGATAAGAAAGCCGAGGAAGAGAGAGCAATCCACACTCGTTCAGGAGGCGTTCATAGATGGGATGCTATAAAAATAAAGCTTATGCAATCATTATGTAGACCACATTGTATATTAAAAAAAAAAAAGAAAAAAAGACAAAAGAATCATCTAAAAAAGAAATATAGAATTAATTTCATATATAAAATTAGTAGACCTACCAAAAGCCTAAAATTACCTTACTTTAAGGCCAAAGCTATCTTTCAATGTGCTCAATTCAATGATCATCTTATGATACAATGAAAAAGTCAACCGTAAGATATGAAAATACTAGAATGTTATAGATAAATATATTTGGGTGTTACTAGGTTTCACTTGAAAACTTTGGGACGTAGAATTCAGCCATATATAGACCTTATTTTTGGGCACACCAAGCATAATGCATGGATGAGCTGACACAGACATAGCATGGTGGTCTCAAACAGGCAGCTATGCATAGGCAAGCGAATAAGTAGGTGACTAGCTTTTACACACCGTTGATTAACATTTTACATTGAGGTGAATGACACGGTAAAATAAGCCTATTCAATGAGGACTTGTAGTGAAACCTACTTGTTGAGGGTCAAATATTGCATATTAGACCCCAAATATTGTCTGGATTTATAAACATAATATTGTTTAACGACCGATTTAATCATGTTTATGTTGCAGGTTGCATTTAGGAGCTTGGGCTGAAAAAGGATGCTAAAAGCTTGGATTTAACGCTCTGATGATCACCAAGGCAACGGACGGACTCCCGAGGACCAAGATCAATGCCAAAGATCTAAGAAAATCGAGAAACTGAAGCTCAAGTGGCCTGAAAGGCATCCCGAATGTGAGATCACGGGGTTTCCACCATCCGTTCAGCTCAAAACTTCATGTATAGGCTGAGGACCCTAAATTAACCGTACACGTCAAATTTCAACCGTTGGATCCTGGTGGAAGTGGCCTAACGGATAGATCAGCCCTCAGAATTATGATTCTGGGCCCACCTGCTGCCTGGATATGCTTCATCTTCGGTCCCTACGGGTTAAATTGTGTGACAAAAAAGATGGAAGGATCAGATTTTGGATACACATCATTGTGGGACCCACACACGTGACGCGTGTGCATAGAGGGTGTCGTACTCGCGATGCACCAGAAACCAAAAAAATGGGTCAGCGTCGCTGACCCGTCTCCTTTCCGCACCAAGAATAGCAGACGCACCAGCATCCACCGTTCTCTCTCAGTGGGGCCCACCCCTCATCCAAGTCATCCATCTAACCCGTTCATTGTGTATAGAGGGTGGATATAAACCTCACCTAGGCGTCCTTTCTCCACCATGCAAAGCCAACGTGTGAAGATCTCAGTCGCATGCAAGATGAACGGTAGCTCACAAGATTATGTGGACCACACAAAATCAACTCCAAATACACTCTTTTCCTGATTATATTCCGTCCTGAAACCAATGGACGGAGCTGATTTCATTGAAAGCAACATTGTGGGGCCCACCAATCATCACAGTGCGTCAGCGTGGCCTCTGTTTCGAAACAGAGGTTGCGATTTTCTGTAGTGGACCACCACCACAACTCAAAGGCCCGATCTGGACTGATCGTTGGAATCCCATCGACCATCCTATCCTCGCCTAGGTGTCGTTTTGACCCTAGGCAAGCCAGTGAAAGATCCTAGACACTGAACATAAGATGGACGGTCGTATGAAAAACTTTGTGGGCCATACAAAACTCAATATAAACTGTCCATTCTCTGCACGTTTTGTGTCCTGAAAACAGTGGATGAATTGGATTTCTCATCAGAGCTTGACAGAGGGCTTCACTAGCGATTAGCGTAACATGTACGCGGTCCCTGTTTCCTGGACGTCCGAGGAATCCGTCCGTCGAGGGCTGTTGTGCGATCACGATCACGGTCGGATGACCTATCCAGACCATTCATATGGAGCTCAGGTTAGGGCTGACCATGTCCATGAAGTTAGATTTGAGGTTGGGACATCAACCATCCCCAAAATCTATTTCAAACGCAGTTCGGTTCCTGCGAAAGAAACAGCGTGCGTAATCTTTTACGCAGCCCACCAACTCCAGCATGCGTAGGCTCTCCACCGCCCTTTCCAGCTATAAAAAAAGAAAGAGAGAGAGGTGAGAAGACATCCACGACTAGGAGGATCTTGGAGGTAGCCACGAGAGAGAGAAAGGAGGATTAGAGATTCTTTTATTTTTTTCTTTTTTATTTACTTTTTTTTTAATTTTCTCTTTAAGATGATTAGTCCATCCATGACGGGCTAAATCCTCTTAGCTAGGGCTAAGAGGTGAAGCTTGTAGTGAGATGGGAGAGTTTATTTTATGATTTCTGTTTAATTTATGAACTGAAGTAATGCTGATGTTAGTTTAATTAATGGGAATATTTTTAGTCTTTAATAGTCTGTTGTGACTGAAATTACAATGGGTCTGCAATGGCTTTGAGCATGTCCTTTCCTCTTTTATGTTTATGACGCCAGGAAGCCCTGTTGTTCACCATAGTCTCCTGGACATGGTCGGATGTCGGTACCCTTCCTAACCTTCATACATGTGATTAGTTGGTAGTTGGTTTAATTCTGTTGTTTGCTTTCTCCTGGGCATGGTTTGATGATGGAATCCATTCTAATTCATATACCTTTCATCTCTTGAAAACTAGATCAATGATAGTTCAGTTAATTTCTATAAAATAGGCATAAGACCTGATCTCTACAAGTGGATCCTCTGAATCCTTAGTTTCCTATCTCTGATTTCTCCTAAGTTTTAGATAATAGTTTCACATTTATTCCTTAATTTCTAGTTGATTTAAATTTCATCTCATTCTAGTTCTAGTTCTAGTTAGTTTCAGAATACGTACAAGTTTCAGTCCTTTAGGATTCAACCTCAGTCTTACCGAGTTATTACTACATCACAACCCTTTACTTGGGGAGTGAACACTACTGTTGTGGGAAATCTGAGCTCACAATACAACGCCGCTCAGGGGGCAAGTCCGAGCCAAGACCCTCCCGACCTGTTTCAAGACGCGACCCATCCGATCAGCCGACTTGGTTGCGGTCGGACTCCGGATTATGATCTGATCGGATGATTGTCTACGTTATAACCGCTCCGCTCTAACCTACGTTCCGAGGCGAACGAAGTTCCGAGCAGAGCATATAGTCCGAACAGAGCGAACGTTCCAAGCCGAATGCATGTTCAAACGCGCATACCCCACTCGCTGAACGTGGAAACTGCCATAACCAAAAGTGGCTGATAACCTCGCTCACAGATACGCATAATCCTCCAGATACGCTACATGATCGATAGATCGCGGAGGGTATCTCCACGATCCGGGAATCTCCCTGATCATGCCGAGATTATCGGATCCGAACCACTCGACAGTCAAATATAAATACTACATCACGCCATATCTACAGGTACGTAAAATCGAGCTCTCCTCTACACTCTACTCAGACCCTGATTTCCTTGTCCTGACTTAGGCATCGGAGGGTCCCCCGGCTTAGGCAGGGTCACCTTTGCTTGCTTTCCTGGTGCAGGTTCCAGGGATCATACGTGGTGATCGACGAGGAGGGAGGGCTGACCAGATTTTGGCATCAACATTTTTTGGCGCCGTCTGTGGAAAACTGAAACTAAAAGTCAGGTTCTCGTTTCCTCTAAGCAATGGAGAGGAAGAAGAAAGCTACAGCAATGCAGCTACAACCCGATGAGCAGACTCGGTCGTCATCACCGCTTCATGCCGAGTCTGCTCCAGGGCCTTCTCAGCGTTTCCGTAATCGGTCGAACAAGTACCGCGCCATACAGAATGAGATCTAGGCCCTGCGTGACGAGATAAACCAGATGAAACAGCAACGGGAGCCAGAATTATGCCCGGCTGAAGAACAATCCGTTCCTGAGCCGGTGAGGCTCTTTATGAAAACTCGCTCCATATCGAGGAGTGTGAGGCCCGAAGTTCCCTAATGTTCAGGAGTACCGCAGTTGGGCTAAAATCTTCCTGCGGCACGTGGCGACGCATCCGCACGGAATGAGCATGCTCGGGCTCCGACAACCGTCCATTCAGCCACATCCGCCCTGCCACCCATGGACCTCCGTCATCAGTTAGAACGGAGGAGAGAAGGGAGAATATCGGATGCTGAACATACCCTAGAGGTCATCGCTGAAAATAAGGATCCCTGGAAAGCGCGCTTTACGGAACTGAAGGATAAGTTCCTGATATTGAAAAAAAAGTAAGAGCAATCGACAGTTCCGACCACGATCCAGGCCATGATGGAAGAGACCGAGCCTCCCTTCAACTCGGCCATCATGCCTGAAGTGATGCCGCAGAGGTTTCGGATGCCTCCCGTCATCCAGTATTCGGGATCTGGGGACCCATCCGAACACTTGGAGTCCTATCGATCCTGGATGCAGATCCAGACAGTAACAGATGCAATGATGTGTAGGGAGTTCTCTATCACCCTCACAAGGTCCGCTCGGATCCGGTATCGCCAGCTGAAGCCTGGTTCCATGGGTTCTTCGCGGAACTGAGCCGACTATTCCTTACGCAGTTCATAAGCGGTAAGAGAAGTCGGAAGCCCAACACTCACCTGCTTACCATTAAGCAGACCCCGAAGGAGTTGTTGAAGGATTACATCGCCCGCTTCAACGAAGAAGCATTGCATGTCGAGGACTACGATAATAAGATGGCCCTCGCCGTCATTCTGAGCGGACTGAAAGAAGGAAAGTTTGCCTTCTCCATCAAGAAGAATCCACCGAAAACGCTAGCGAACTTCACGGCGAAAGCTCAGAAGTACACTAATGCAGAGGAGTTCACCAACGCCCGAAAGGGTACACAGGCGTCTGACTCGACGAACAAGGGGAAGAGACCCCTGAACGAAGACTCCCAGCCGACTAGCAAAAGGACAGATGACCGCGCTTCTTGCGATCGTCGTCTGAGCCGTAGGCCGAAAGGGAAATTTCGTTCCTACACTCCACTCAATACATCCGCCGAGTAGATCCTACTAGACATCCGAGGAGACAGACTGTTCAATTGGCCAGTCTGTATGAGAACTGATCCCAAGCATCGGGACAAACGGAAATACTGTCGTTTCCACCGGGACCATGGTCATAACACGGACGATTGCGTAGATCTGAAGGAAGAGATCGAGTCCCTCATCCGTAAAGGACATCTACGTTGTTATGCCAAAAAGGAAAAATTCACTCGGAGAGAAGAACGGTGGCAAGAGCAGTCGAACAACCCCCCAGAGGAGCCCGCCAAAATTCGCACCATCTTCGGGGGCTCAGCCGGGGGATGGGACTCGAACAGGGCACGGAAAGCCCATTCCCGGAGCTCCGAGTCAGAATACCATATTCACATGACGGAACGTCCCAGCAAGGAACTCCGTGTCGCTCCGTGCAGCCTGACCTTTAAAGAAGATGATGCGAGCAGGATCCAGCATCCGTACGACGACGCGCTAGTGGTCACTATGACCATAGCCAATCACAAAGTGTACCGCATCTTGGTCGACACCGGGAGTTCAGCTAATGTAATGTATTCTGAGGCGTTTGAGAAGATGAGAATTCCACGGTCCAAGCTCTGACCCGTGAAGACTCCCTTGCACAGCTTTGCCGGAGAAAGAGTCATCTCCGAAGGAGCCATCTCCCTCCTAGTGACAGTGGGAGAAGGGCAACATCAAGTCACGTTTTTGGTTGACTTTTTAGTTGTCAATGTTCCATCAGTCCACAACGTGATCCTGGGCCGACCCTCCCTCAACGTAATGAGAGCAGTTGTCTGGACTTACCATCTGATGATGAAGTTCCAGGCTGAAGGCGTGATTGGTTATCTCCGGGACGATCAACGCGAAGTTCGGAGATGTTATGCGATAGCTGTGAGAAAAGAGACCGTTAAACAAATGCTCGTAGTCGATGCCCTGGACCCCCGCAGAGCGACGGAGAATTCCCCCGTCGAAGATCTGATAAGAATGCTACTCGATGAATCAGATCCAATCAAAACTGTTCAGCTCGGATCATCACTGAATCCCGAGCGGAGGAACGAGTTAATGGCCTTCTTGAGACAACACCGGGACGTCTTCGCATGGTCACATAAAGATATGCCGGGGATCTCACCCGATGTGCAAGTCCACAGGCTGAACGTGGACCTAGACCACCGGCCAGTTAAGCAAAAAAGAAGATCGTTTGATGCTGAATGGTATGAAGCCATTGCCGAGAAGGTCTCCATCCTGCCCGATGCGGGCTTTATAGAAGAGGTATACTACCCTGACTGGATAGCAAATGCCGTGCTCATCAGGAAGTCAAACGGGAAGTGGCGGGTGTGCGTAGATTACTCCGATCTGAATAAGGCGTGTCCTAAAGACAGCTTCCCGCTACCTCGGATCGACCAACTGGTGGACAGCACGGCCGGACACGAGTTACTCTCGTTTCTGGACTCCTACTCCGGATACAACCAGATCGCCATGCACCCCCCATATAGCCAGAAGACCACCTTTGTCATGGACAGGGGACTCTACTGTTACCGGGTCATGCCATTTGGCCTGAAAAATGCTGGGGCAACGTGTCAGAGACTGGTGAATCAGATGTTCGCCAAACAGATTGGACACTCCATGGAGGTGTATGTGGACGACATGCTGGTGAAAAGTATCAAAGCCTCCGACCACCTTGTTGATCTCAAAGAAACATTCAATGTCCTCCATGAATACCAGATGAAGCTTAACCCCGCTAAGTGCATGTTCGGGGTTGAGTCGGGAAAATTCCTGGGCTTCCAAGTCCGCCAACGGGGTATCGAGGTGAACCCAGACAAGATCAAAGCCCTCCTAGACATGAACTCACCTCGGACCCTCAAGGAAATACAGTGTCTCACGGGAAGAATAGCGGCCCTCGGACGTTTCATATCTAGGGCTACAGACAAATGCCTTCCTTTCTTCCAGCAGTTGAAGGGCCACAAGAGGGAGAAATGGACGTCAGAGTGCGAGCAAGCCTTCCAGCAGTTAAAACAGTACTTGGGATCGCCGCCTCTCTTGTCCAAGCTGGAAGAAGGGGAGTCCTTATTCCTCTATCTCGCCGTTTCGACCTCAGCCGTCAGCTCGGCTCTGATCCGAGAAGTCAGAACCAAGCAGTATCCCGTTTACTACGTAAGCAAAGCCATGGTACCAGCAGAAATGAGGTACCAGTCCTTAAAGAAATTGGCGCTCAGCCTTGTCGTCTCGGCCAGAAGACTACGGCCATACTTTCAGGCCCACTCCATAATCGTGCTATCGGACTCCCCTCTGAGGAAGATCCTCCAAAGACTCGAAGTGTAAGGCCGGATAACCAAATGGGATGTAGAGCTCGGAGAGTTTGACATTCAGTTCCGGCCCAGGACGGCACTCAAGGGACAAGCCGTAGCCGACTTCATCGCCAAGTTTACAACTCCGGATGAAGAGCAAGCCAGGAAGGAAGTCGAGATAACACCGCCCGCCCCGCTGAGCAATCAAGAGCCAGCATCAGATCCGGAGTGGGTCCTTTATGTTGATGGATCCTCCAACGTTAAAGGAGCAGGAGCCGGTGTCATCCTGGTGGCGCCTGATTCAACGACAATCCAATACGCCATCAGGCTCAGGTTCAAAGCTTCAAACGATGAGGCCAAGTACGAAGCGCTGCTGGCTGGGCTCAGGCTGGCTGCGAGCCTAGGTGTTCAGACTCTACAAGTCCGCAGCAACTCACAGTTAGTGGTGAATCATATCTCCTCAGAATACGAAGCTAAGGAAGTCAGAATGATCGCCTATCTTAAAGAGGCGAGGAAATTGATCAAGAAATTCTAGAGCTGCACTGTCCAGCAGGTCCCCAGAGCCGAGAACTCATGGGCCGACGCCTTAGCAAGGCTCGCCTCTGGCTCTGAGTGTAAGATCTCACGCTTTGTTCCAGTCGAGTTCGTTGAGCACCCAAGCATCGGCCAGTCAGAGGAGGTCAACCCCGTCCAGTCCATCCCCAGTTGGATGGACCCCATTTTCAATTATCTATCAACCGGCAAAACCCCCCTAGATAAGCTTGAGGAAAGACGACTTAGGGTCCAAGCGGCTCGGTACGCCATATTGGACGGAGTGCTGTACAAGAAGGGGCATTCTCAGCCTTACCTTAGATGTCTCCGACCGGATGAGGCCGATTGCGTGATTCGGGAGATTCACGAAGAAATCTGCGGAAATCACTCGGGCAGCCGTGCCTTAGCCATGAAGATACTTCGTCAAGGGTATTTCTGGCCAACCCTCAAGCAAGACTCCAAGAATTTCGTTCGGAAGTGTGACAAGTGCCAACGTTTTGCTGCTGTGCCGAGGTAATCGGCAGAAGAAATGACCTCCATGAGTGGGTCATGGCCGTTCACTCAATGGGGGATCAACATCATCGGTCCCTTGCCCACTGGGAAGGGACAGGTCAAGTTTGCTATAGTCGCGTTCGACTATTTCACCAAGTGGGCCGAGGTTGAGTCAGTTGCAAAGATCACCGATCAGAAAGTGATCGACTTTGTGTGAAAAAATATCATCTGCCGGTTCGGGATTCCGAGGACCATCATTTCCGATAACGGCTGCCAATTTGATAACGACAAGTTCCGTAGCATGTGTCGAGGGCTCGACATTGTGAACGCTTACTCATCTCCTCGGCACCCGCAATCGAACGGACAAGTAGAGGTGGTAAACAAGATCATCAAGCATCATCTCAAGACGAAGTTGGAAAAGGTAAAAGGAAACTGGGCCGAAGAGCTCCCCTTCGTCCTCTGGGCCTACAGGACTACAGCCCAAACTTCGACGGGCGAAACTCCATTTTCGTTATCCTACGGCTCGAAGGCAATAGTGCCGATAGAAATCGGACTCCCTACAGCGCAGGTCAGGGGCTTCCAAGAAAGTCTTAACTCTGAGCAGATTGCAGTTAATCTGGATTTACTCGAAGAACTCAGAAAAGTTTTCAAGATCCGAGCGGCGGCTCGACACCAGCAGGTAGCGCGCTTCTACAACTCCAAAGTTAAAGTTAGGCGCTTCCGATCAGGAGACTTAGTCCTCCGACGGGTTTTCCATAACACGGCCGAGCCAGGGGAAGGAGCGCTCGGACCCAATTGGGAAGGTCCATATCGTGTGGTCAAATCTGTCAAACCGGACTCGTACCACCTGGAAGACCTCGAAGGCCGTTATCTCCCTCATCCCTGGAACGCCGAGCACTTGAAGATCTACTACCCGTGAGGAAATAACCTTTAAGATTCATAATGCAATATATGCCTCCGAGCGACTGGCCTTTAAGGCTCTTAATAAAAGACCGATTCTACCTTTGAATGCTTGTTCGATTGCCCTATCCGCACAAGTACGAGATAAATGGTCCAATTCCTTAAGGATTCAGAACCCAACCTTACGAAAGATCGACAAGGCATCCCTCAGGGGAAGAAGCCTAATAAATGGTCCGATTCCTTAAGGATTCGGAACCCAACCTTACGAAAGATCGATAAGGCATCCCTCAGGGGAAGAAGCCTAATAAATGGTCCGATCCTTTAAGGATCGGAACCTAACCCCACGAAAGATCGACAAGGCATCCCTTCATGGGAAAAGATCATAATAACGATCCGACCACCCGATTAAGTGTTCAACTCGACGTACAACAAAACAGAGGCAACGAGCCAAGTATCATAAGGGGTCGGACCCAACTAAGGCTTGGGCCGAGGAAGCTCGGACAACCGATTCTAAAAACTAACTAAACAACAGTAGACTAATCTCATCAGCTCAACATCTCAAGCAAATCAACAATGTGACAAGAATATTTTTCATTAAAATTCCCTCAGAGGGGCAAAAGTACATAGGTACATTAAAAAAAAAGATAGTCTTCAGGCAGGAGGATCTTGGGCATCAGGAACCTGGGCGTCGGGAGCTGGTTCCGAGTGGACGATGTCAGCCGAGGTATCTTCGGAGTCGTCGGGCAAGAGGGAATCGAGATCTAGATCCGGGTATAAACCCAGAACCGCCTTGAGGCATGCGTCAATGCCGCGACTGTAGAACGTTGCGGCCTCAGCATCCCTTTCTTTAAAAGTCTTAAAGCTCTCAATTGTAGCAGCAACCGCTGCGGCCAAAGAGGCCTCGTCCTTCACACTCTAGGCCTCCACGACTTGCTTCACGGCTCATGTCCGCTCCTCAGTTGCCTCGACCTTGGCATTATTCAAAGCTTCCCCAAGACGAACCGTCTCTACGGCTAAGGAGTACGTGTGGGCCCTGGCACGGATCAGCTCAGCAGTCACTGCGTCACCGCTCTTCTTAAAATCATCTTCCTTTTCCTGCAGATGTAGCTCCCTAGCCTCCAAGTCTACGACGACTCCCTGCAGTCGCCGGACCCTGGCCCTCTTGCCCGTAATCTGTTACCGGTGACCAGTCTCCTTAGACCTCAAGGCCGCCATCTCGGCCCGAAGAGCCTCCAACTCCGCCTCCTTCCCCTTGTACTCTCGCACTCTCTGCCGAATGGAGAGCAGCACTGGGACGGCCTTGAAAGAAAACAAAGATCAGAATCTACAAAACATATACAACGTAATGTACATAACAACATCAAAGAAAGGAGGTCTTCTCGGAGACTTACCATGTAACATATGGAGGCGAAGTCATTCAGGAAGCCTCCCTCCTATCGCTCAAGGGTCTGGGCGATGTCTTCCTCCTTGGCATGCTTGGTGGCTCACGAAGTCAGGCACGCCATGTGATAGCCGGGTTCGAACCTCCCCCCGCTCGTGCCTTCTTGGGCCGAGGCCTCAGCCCCCTAGGTCCCTATCCAACTGTCGGCCGAGTTTTGACCCTCAGAGCGACCCTCCCCCTCAACCTCCGGGGGAGAAGGCACATTCTCAACTACCCTGTTGGCTCCCTCTCTCTCAGAGGATGAGGGAACGACGATAGGGGGCTCGGGGGCTGCGGCGGGAACGGTGGCTGGGGTGGGAGGAACATCGACGGCAAGGTCCCAAGCAACAGTGCTCGGTACGGCTGTGGAGTCAGCCTCTGTCACTCGGACGACACTCGGAGGAAGACGTATCACTGGGCGCAAGACTGTCGGAGGAACCGCGGCAGAGCTGAGGCGAGCCGGAGTCGGTGGCTCGGAGGACGAGCCAACCGGCTTCAGAGTCGGGGCTGATGGAGTTGGGGCAGCAGAAGATTCTCCCACATGAGGGGGAGCCGACTTCTTCTGAGTGATCTTCACTCGGGGGGCTTCTTTGAGTAGCTCCGCTACGCTCGGAACTGCCTTCTTCTTCCGTGCCCCGGATGCCTCAGCCATGCCTGCGAAAGAAAATCGTTAGCTACTAAGTGAAGGAAAGATTATTGAAGAGGTCAGGACGGCTTACTCAGAGAGGTGGCTAGAGGTTAGGATGTGTAGAGCCCGAACCGGTGAAGGTTGGCCGCAGTTATCAGATCGGCCCAGAAGCGAAGCGACTCCGACCGCGCTCTGGCCTTTGCGACCTGATTCTTCTGGTCTGAGTCTAAGAGCGGCAACCCCTTTGCAAAAGCAGCAAAGAAAAAGAGTCTTATTACAACTAAAACGAGGGAAAACTAAATTAGCAGACCGGATGCAAAATAAAGTCCAACCTGGTTTCACAAAATGAGTCGGAACCCGAACCGTTGAGGTTCTAAGCTCAGCCGCAGGTGCCTCCTATTCACCTGCCGCCCAGAACCACTTGTTCTTCCAGTCCTTTTTAGAGGACGGCAGGTGCATCACCAACCTCGACCCTTTGCTCTCCCGAGTCACAAAATAATACCATGGATCATTGTTGTCATGCTTGGCCATGTAAAGACTCATTAGCTCCTCTGGAGTCAGCTCGGAGTTTCCTGTTTGCTTCCAGATGATGTAGGCGGAGATCATTACTCTCCAGGCATTCAGGGCAAACTGTCCGGGTGCCAACCCAAGGTAGGCCGCAACCTTCCTGACGAAGGGGTGTAGGGGGAGCCGAACCCCGCACTGCAGCGCGCAGAGGAAGATGGTTACTTCTCCCTTGGCCGGAGCGTCGGCCTCGTCCAAAGGCCCAGGGGCCCTTATCTGAACGGAGTCAGGGATCTGGAACTCCGAACAGATTCATTCCATCTGAGACTCCGACATGACAGAGCCTCCGGGGACTACCTCCGCGCTGTGTAGATTCGCGGGCATTTTAGTGGTGGTAATGGTCTCGACTCGGTGGGCTCAGGTGGTTGTCTTTTTACAGAGTTGCTTGGTCTTAGAACCCAATATTTTTTGCCTCTGAGGCGGGGGGTATGGGAGAGTAGGTTTAAAAGGGCCCTCGGAAGACCCACTCTCACTTTCACTACTCCCCGACTCGGAGTCATTAGCATATTCAGAGACCATCTCGAGGTCGGAAGACATTGCAGAGAAGTGAGGGTCGACGAAACTCACCGGGTGCTTGCCGAGAATCGCCTTTAGCCGAAAAACTTCAAATTTGGCAGGAATCGCCTCTCGTTGGAAATTGCCTCCTCCGGTGTGCTCTTACGAATCAGAACGTAAAATGGCAATGAGAAGTCCGGGACGCCTCATATAAGCGGTGAAGGGATTCGGCATTAATGACGAGCCATAATGACAGCAGCCGAATCGGTACGACCCGATCTCCGAGTACACCTGGTGACGTTGCATTGGTGGGATACAAACCGATTGTACGGCTCTAACATCGGGCTGTGTGCCTCGATAGGTGAAGCGACTCCCCGGCACTCGGAGCCGTCAGGCGCACGCCTCCTCCAGCCTGCGTGGCGACTTCTCATAGGCCGGGGGGAGATTCGGGATCATAACCGTCGCCACGTGTTGGCTAGGGAGACTAGCGCACGCGTGGTTCGAGTTCCGTCATCATTGCGACGATGGCAGGAGATTTCCTACCTATGTACTCTCCGAGCTGACAAGCAAACTCGAAGAGTAGGGGGCTTCTGTTGTAGAAAATCTGAGCTCACAATACAACGCCGCTCAGGGGGCAAGTCCGAGCCGAGACCCTCCCGACCTGTTTCAAGACGCGACCCATCCGAGCAGCCGACTTGGTTGCGGTCGGACTCCGGATTATGATCTGATCGGATGATCGTCTACGTTATAACAGCTCCGCTCTAACCTACATTCCGAGGCGAACGAAGTTCCGATCCAAGCATACAGTTCGAACAGAGCGAACGTTCCAAGCTGAACGCATGTTCAGACGCGCATACCCCACTTGCTGAACGTGAAAACTTCCATAACCAAACGTGGCCGATAACCTCGCTCGCAGATACGCATAATCCGCCAGATATGCTACATGATCGATAGATCGTGGGGAGTATCTCCACGATCCGGGAATCCCCCTGATCATACCGAGATTTTCGGATCCGGACCACTCGACAGTCAAGTATAAATACTACATCACGCAATATCTATAGGTACGTAAAATCGAGCTCTCCTCTACACTCTACTCAGACCCTGATTCCCTCGTCCTGACTTAGGCATCGAAGGATCCCCTGACTTAGCCAGGGTCACTTTTGTCTGCTTTCCTAATGCAGGTTTAAGAGATCATACGTGGTAATCGATGAGGAAGGAGGACTGACCAGATTTTGGCATCAATACCTATCTTAGAAGTTGCAGAGAGAGTTTGGTAAACTGAACCTTATACCCTGCCAAAGTATCACTGTCATGGAAAAAACTTTGATAAATACCAAGTAAAGTCCCATCCGAAGCAGATTGCCTTGCGACCAAATTACCATGCAAATCTATGATGACCCTGCATCTGATGATTTGATTGGACCATCGTGTGTCACTGTTACATATCAGCCTTGCAAAGCATGTTTGTAAGTTATTCTGGAGTAGATACGGGAGCAGGCCTCGTCCATAACAACAGTATACGGCCAATCAAATACCATCACGTCAGGTCACCATGGACGGGAGATTCAGTCACCGGGAAATCTGCTACCAATGCCATGAGTGGTACTCATGCACATAAGAATTGCATATTTGTTATATAAATAACCAAATAAAAATCTCCAACTAATAGATACTAATTTAGTTGTCTCATTACAAAAAATTATGTTTATCCGATTATTTAATCATTCAATTAATGGAAATTTATTGGACGGTGAAAGTGAAAATTGCAATAGTCCTATTTCAACAAACGAGTTTTCATGAATCCGGATTTCTCAGCCAATCTAAACTTAGGAGTGTTACTTAGCAGCAGTGGGTTCCACAATTTTAGGGGCTAAAAAGTGAGATAATTAAATGCCGCATGAATCAAGCCTCCGGAGTATCATATTAACTAATACTCTGGAATGTGCGTTGCTTGATACTTGGGCACAGAAATTTCTTGCTAAACATGTCAGTCAGTCAAATTAAACCCTTTAAATTATGGATACCAGATAAGGTGTATTATGTACATATCAAAAGTAAAATTGGGATAAGGTTTCCATGATGACCTATCCAAAGTTATGCTTATTTCATCATTCACAATTGGATTTAGGGATATTTAGTGGACGGTTTTTTTTTAAAAAAACAACCAATAGTCTTGTTTACACAAACGCGTGTCCATGAATTAGTGGTCAGGATTGCTCAACCAATCTAATTATAAGAGTGCGGCCCATCAAAGGTGGGTTTCACAATTTACTCAGTTAAAAATTAGTTAATAAACGCCATGTGCATAGCTTTTGAGTGCCTGTGTATCAAGAGTGATACTGCCAGTGTATCAAATAGATTCTTCTCCTTCAGCTTGTTCAGAACGCCAGCGCCACTGCCACTTTCAAAAGAACAAGAAGATTAGGGCTTTGGGCATAAGCCTGATTTACCTTCTTTTTCTTTTTTCTTTTTTTTTTTTTCATTTCTTGAAGCTTCATATTATATGTGGCCGGCATAAGCCTGGATGTACTCTTTTTTTTCCCTCATTTCTTAAAGCACCATATTATATGGACCACATAAAATTGTGTTTTATATGCGTTCCATACATCCAGATTTTTTTAAAAAAAAAACACACACACACACACAAATTACTTTTGAAAACAACACGCCTAAGTGGGATTTCTTTTTAAAACAAAACAATGATTATGCAGATAAGATGTGTGTTATATATGTATGTTTGTTAACTATGTTTTGAGCTAAAATCTCAAGTAAGACAATCAGACAGCCTATGTTACACTTGAAATTGAATGCATTATCTACTTACAAATATAATAACTTCGGAAATTTAATTGTGCCCAAAATGTGACTTGATGTTTGCCATTGGATGGGTCTCTACACTAGGGCTGAAAGTTGGTTGGGTTGGGTTGGGTTGGGTTGGGTTGGGGCTCAATCCTAGCCCAACCGAAGGTTCCTATACCTCAACTCTAACCTAACGCAACCCGGCCTCAAGTTGGGAATTCTCAACCTAAGTGAAACCCGATCAAGCTGGTTCAGGTGGATACATTTTACTATTTTCGATATTATATTAGTATATTATATTTCAATATACGTCTTATTTTTTGTACATATGATTTTATTATTTATATATGTAGTTATTTATAGTAAAAAACTTCATTTTTTCAAAAGAAACAAGTTAAAATATAGGACAATTACTCTTTTAAAAGTAATGCTAGGTAGCACACAATCTATTTGGGAGAGAAATCCAGCTTATCTTGTTAGCTTGAGTCATTAGAAATGATGTGGACCAATACGAGTCAACGACACTGGAATTTCCTAGGCCTTCAACACCGGCAATCAACACTAAATTATAATATATAAGTAACTTATATCTAAATTGCAATTGGGTTCGAGTTGGGTTGGGTTGGGCAACCCAAGACCTTAACTTGAGCTTGGCCCAAAATTTATAGCTAATGTTTGTATAACCCAAGCTTGATACCGAACCCGATGCATCTTGCCTGTTGGGGGATTACAGAAGCCTACAAAGATGAATCTAGGAGAGTAATCCAATCACACCAAACAAACACAAAAATAACACAACGATTTAATGTGGAAAAACCCTTGCGAAAAAAAAAAAAAAAAAAACCACAGCACAAAGCGACAGACGATCACTATAAAAATAGAAATTATAAAGAGAAAGAACTTACCCAATTCGAACAACTTCAAATCTTACTCTTGCTACATCCTTTGAAACCCTTGGATAAATTAGAAACCCTAAAACTACCTCTCAATCCTATTTTCATCCATATTTATAAGCTATGGAAGAATTCTAAACAAAATTGAAAACAAATCCTGCAAAATCGTAACTCTGCAAAAATTCACGCGGATGTTGTTGATGGCATCGAATGATGTCATCGAAACTAATCCTTTAATGACATCTAAATAACACATTAACTTTTCAAAGATAAAACATAATTTTTCAAAAATTCTCGATTGCATCAAAAGTTCCATTGAACACCTTCGGATAGTATCAAAACAATGCCCTAATAGTCCAATGACTAGCTGGAAAAAGAAAAGCTGAAAAATCTCAATGGGATTGAGTATTGTTCGATGCCAACAAAGGTGACATTGAATAGTCTATCAATGCCCTGATACAACACTGCCTGTTCCAAGTCCAATGTCGGATCGGTCACAGGTCGATCGGTTGAACCCACTCGTCTTTCAGCCCCACCCTACATAGCCGTTGTGACTGGATGAATGGTCCCATTGATCCACCAACATGACACGTTTGTGGACAGATGACTATACCTTATTTTGTTTCCAGCTCCACCACGCAGAATCAGAACCGTGAGTCGTGTGCTTTCCCCTATGTTCAGGGGTGCATCATAAAATTTAGGTGGGCCACAGGATAAGAAACAATTTAAAGCATACACCATTGTGTGGCCCACCTTAGTATTGGATTATGATGATTTTTGGTCTCTAGGTGCATCAAATGGACGGTTTCAATGGCTCAGGGGCTCGTACAGCTCGCTCGTATGAAATAACATCACGGGTCCACCCGGTCGGACTGGTCAGTGACCAGAGAAAAGTTGCTTTGTCCTCTAGTTACAAGACTTAGGCGTTAAGTGATGGATATTTTGACCGGAGAAAAGACCAGAAAGGTGCATGTAACATGATTTATACACTTGTGCTATAGATGTGTACGTGTAACGTGCATGTTCCTCACAAGGATCCGTCTATCTTGTGAGACCTACTCCTGAAGGGTCATTTATCGAAAGAAAAACACAAAATCAATGTCCTAAATGGTAGATCCAACGACATCTAATATCCAAAGGTCTGGATTGAATATGGTCAGAGAGATTAAATAAACCAGAGAAAAAGAGAAGGGTAGAAGGGAGAGTCTAGTAAAATTTAAGTCACATGTTTACTTGGATAAATTAAAGCCGTTGGTTTGTAAGTGTGTAGATTTTTAAATTTTCATAAATACACTTATAATTTTAAATTCCATTTTATATACCATGAAATCTCCGAGGCATCCCTTCCCCTAAAATTAATTGGATGGGAAGAGATGTTCCACAGCTCTTGGTGGAGTATCATTTTTTGAGTTTTCTAATAATATAGTGGGTCCCAATATTTCAGTGGTTAGATTTAATCGAACTTACATTTGCATTTTAATTGAATGTATCTACTCTTACTCACCCTGCAACTAAATGCCACTCCCATTGAGGAGACTGGTAAAGTTAAGTGGAGATAGAGAGGGGTAACAGATTGGGTTCAAATATATTCCAACGCAGTTTAAGTGGGACCATGAAAAGGCTGATGTGACAGGACACGGATTGCTTGAATCACCAGTGATATTTCTGCTGACCCGGTGAGGTGGAGTTTAATAAGCACATCGGTGATGGTGGTGAATGAACCCCACAAAACATGTTTGAAAGTTGTTATTATATTTTATTTCAAAATGGCATGTAGCTTAACTAAATCTATGGACAAAATCATTAGAGATGCTACACAGCTAAGAGGTGGCCCATTTGGTTGGGAGTACCAATAAATTATTTGTGATTGTGATGGACGGTGGAGATTGTGAGATTGTCATATCAGTTAATTTGCTCAGTGCACACACTTATAAAGGCAATCCACCAGGTGGCACATCATGTGAAAGCTAGAAACTTGTGTGCTTGATCAAAACCATGCGTAGTGTAGGATCGGCCACGCACATGCTCCTGTAAAATCAAGTCAATAGTTTTATTAGGCTAGCCATGCTGTTCAAAACAAATCAAAGGCTTAAGTAAGAAATACTTAACCATCTAATTATGTGGCTTTTTTAGAATCAATTATGATTCCCATCATTTCAATGGTCCAGATCCTAGAAAAATGTCCTAACTCATACAAATATGGGCTTTTTACCTAAATATGCCCAAAATTTCATGGGAGCACCGAAGTAACACTACTTTTTAAATACTATTTTTTAAGCCCCACACATTTTTCACATTTTTCAAATTTTTAGGAAGAAAATACCCTTAGTATCATTTTCATTTTGTATACATGTATCTTTTTTTTATCACTACTTTTCTTCTATTATTGAACTCCGATGGTTTTTTGTGCTTTCCGATTACTTTTGGGCAATCTTTTGTGCTTTTTGGTTCTCTCTCTAGCATAAACTCCCACCTAAGAAAAAGGAATTTCTACCTATCATGTTGAAATGGGCTTGTTTGAGAAGAAAATGATGCATAAAAATATTACAAATATTTCACTTTTAAAAAATGGATTCCTTTTTGTTTTAAAGATGGATTTTATTTTTTCTTTTTCTTTAAAAGAATCTATTTAGATTTGTTTTTGTCAAAAGAAATTGATAGATGAAAAAAAAAAGATTGTAAGAACTTGACTTTTAGTTTTTCTCTTCAAAAGATTAGGCTCTTAGATGGATCTTTTACTATTTTAATCTTATTTGAAAGCTAGTCAAATTAACTTTCCAACAAGCAGCCCTGATCCAACTTATAATAAGAGAGTTATGACTATTTTCGTAAGATTAGGCGATGCTCTTAAGACTACGTCCATGCAGTGTTACAACCATAATCCATGCAGTGTTTATAACCATGAGTCATGCAGTGTTAGAACCCAGATCCATTATGTAGGGCCAACTTCGATATGGAACATCTATTATATGAGGCCCACCTTAGATGTGGGTCATTCATCACGAAGGGTCGACCTTTAATGTGAACTAGCCTCATGTAGGGTTCACCTTAATATAGGTCATCTATCATGTAGGACCCACCTTCAATATGTATCGCCCATCATGTGAAGCTTACCTTTGATGTGGGCCATCCATAATGTGAGGCCCACCTTGGATGTGGGCCATTAATCACTAGGGCCGACCTTTAATATGGACCATCCATTATGTGGGGACCACCTTGATGTTGGTCATCCATCATGTAGAGCCCACTGTTAATGTTATTGTCCATCATGTAGGGCTAACTGTGAACGTTGGAAATAACACTCACGTGTTTTTATCTTGTCTGCGTGGGCTAACTTGTATAGATGATATGATTGACTTGAAGTCGTCATACTAGTTAGTTAGCTTAAAATCCTGTAGTCAGTTAAACCCTATGAAATATATGGAAGCTAAAGAATCCAAAGACTCTTACTTTGAAATGACTCCTGATCTACAACCTGAGATTCCAAATAAGGGACATCAGTTATAGAGATGGAAGGTATTAGACCCTCTTTGTTTGCATAAGTGTGCGGTTTCTACTTGATGTGGTTAGCTAATTTTAGGGGATTTGATGATTTTATACCAAGATGTTAAAAAATACAGGAAAGAAGACTAGACAAACTTGGATTTCTAAATCTAGTAAGATCTGAGATTCTGGCAAGCTACATAACATACATCCAAAGAGTACCTAGAAAAACAAAGGGGGTTAAGGTGAGATATGATGATGCTAGAATGACTAGACTACTACGAGTTTATTATGTGACAGGATCCTAGGTTCCAGCAAGTCACAAAGCATATGCTCAATGGGAGCCAGGAAGAGCATGGAGGTGAAAAAGGAAAGCAATAATGTGATTAATGAAGTATGAATACAAATGATGGTGGCTTGATCCTTAGCTTGGAACTTAAAGAGGCGAGGATGTAGTCTGTGCACTATGGTTTGAAACTTGTAGCCCGGGTGAGCCTAGGCTAAAAAAAGGTTGGCTCTAAAAGGCTATGAGGCTAGGAGAGGGTTATATGAGGCTGAAATGGATGGGGGCTTGCAAGCGCGCTCTCTCTCTCTCTCTCTCTCTCTCTCTCTCTCTCTCTCTCTCTCTCTCTCTCTCTCTCTCTCTTTTCTAGAGGGAAGGAGCTTTTTAGTGTGTTGGGGTGTGTTGAAAATGAGGAGAGGAGTAAAGAATTTATAGCACCCTTAGATAGCATTCTAGCAATTATTGGGACTTTGGGGACAAATGGTTATGTAGAGGGTGGTGATTGGTAGAAAGGGAAAGAGGTGCCACATGACACTCTCATATTGATTTGAATGGTTGGTAAAAAGGTAAATAGGAGAAATTTTGGAGTATTGGATGTTGTGGATGTCAGATCCAAGGGTGAATCATGCTTTTCCACGGGTTGTCTTTCTCAAGGGCTCTGCGTTGTATATAAAAGGGTGTTATATTTAAATGGAGCTGCCACTAGCTAATTACCTTATCTCCATAGTCAGCTAGACCTTGTAGAAACGTTACGAGAGATCCGAAGATTCTCGATCTTAAAGTAACTCCTTGATTTGCAATTGAAGATTTATGTTAAGGGACTATGGTACAGAGAGAGAAGGTGTTAGGAATCCACTCTGCCCGTATAAATGTATGATCTCTACTACACATGATTAAATGAATTCTCAAAAGTCAGAATTATTTCTTGCACATTGATGATGCAACAATGTTTGTAATGCCATATTAAATGCAATGCCTATAAGAAGCTTTAGTCCAAGTTGGATAAATCCACACTGATTTCGGATGGGCAGGATCTTATTATGTGAGCAAGCCATAGAGCATACATTTGTACTGGTTGGGTGTTGAGTGCTATGTATGTGATGTGGTGAATATGTTGTGTGTGATGTAGTGTAGAATGCAATGCCTATGACAAGTTTTCGTTTGGGCTGGATAAATTTGCCTTGACTTCTCTACTTATCGGAGCGTGAGCTAATCGACCAGAGTTTCCGACGGGTGGGATCTAATTATATCGACAAGCCATAAAGTATACGCCCAAGTCGATTAGGTGTGCAATACTATGCGATGCAATGCAATGAGATAAGTACGGATGTTGAGAATGGAATAGGTGTTGCACAATGCTAATTTGGATATAGATGAAGCTGATTGAAAGTTGGACAATTGAATGGACAGTTGTGTCATAAGGAATAGGTTTAGTGGCTAGGATTAGGGTCTTGATGGCTCAAGAGGCTAGGGAATAGGCTGGACTAAGCTGACCTGGGCCAGACTCTTTCCTATTGCTCTCACCTCTCCTTAATGGAGGGATGGAGATGGCTAAAGAGAGAGGCTTGAGGGACTTGGGGGTTTTAGATGCTCGAGGGATTTCCGACTTTACTAGATGATAGAAATGAGAAAGGGAGGGGGCTATTTATAGCTCCCAAACTCGATTTTTTTTTCTTGTTTTAATTCCATGGAAGTTCAGGGTTTAAATAGCTAGGATTCTAGATCGCCACGTGGCACGATTTGGTCAGTTGGATTGGCTAGTAAGATTGTAATTTAGGGTCAAAGGGAGGGGCTAGAGGTCTTTTCAAATTTTCTACATGATTGCCTTCGAAAAAGGAAATTTCGCATGCGTTGGAGCCCTCTTGTCAAAGTAGGGGGTTTGCGACATGGCAAGTGGCGGCCAGGACGATGCCCAAGCCACGACTCACCTCTTGTTTTGGCAGGTGGACTCCCACAAGCATGTGGGAGCACCAATTGGTTTGAGGTTTATATGTTGGATTCGCTTCGGACCTTTGGTGGGCTTATGGGCTTGGGCTTGGACTTGGTTTTGAGTTGTCTTAGAGTTGATTTTGACTCAATGGGTTGACTGGTTTGACCCAACGAGCCGACTCGATATGACTCGGTGAGTTGACATATGAGTCGGCTCGGATTTAGGAGCTCCTAGGGTTTAGGCTTCTAGGGCTTTTGGATTCAAGGTTTAGGGTTTGGATTACGGTTTCAATTTGAGCTTAAAGTTAAGCTTGGTTTTGGATTGATTGGGGTTGACTGGATTGAATAGGTTTGATTGACTCGACCAAGTTTGACTAGGTTAACTGGGTTAGACTGAATTAACTGGATTGACTTTAACTAGGTTTTATCTAGGTTAAATTTGTTGAGTTCTAGATGAGTTGATTGAGTTAACTAGGTTTTGGCTAGATTTGACTGGATTTGGGTGAGTCCCATTCAATTAGCTTGCCGAGTCGAGGTGGGGTGTCACGGATGTCCCAACGTAGCTATCTCGTTCAGATAAGAAACAACTAGCTGGTCTGACCTTGTTACAGGTTAGGGCGGAGCTTGGACCCCTTGTTTTGCCTTGAAATTTGTTCAATTGGTGCTGCATGTCTTCCGATCTCCGAAGGATTTATAGTTTGGGTGTAGAGTAGCTTTTGGTGGTATTGGGATTTATAGTTTGGGTGTTGAGTAAATGGTGGAAGAAGAGTAAGAATAATAACAGAAAATATATAGGAAGAGAAAATTAAATAAGGTACTTAGAGGCGTTTTTCTCTTCAAAATTTTGAAGAGCCAAGAGAGGTCTACAGGAGGGAAAGAGAGTCCTTAAACAGTGTATCGGCTTGGATGGTGTTGTACTGTGGTGGGTACGAACCACTGCTACGTGTGGTCCACCTCTCTGTCAGTATACGCAACATGCACTTCATGCCCGGGGCAGCCCGTCGAGTTTAGGCCCAGTAAAGAAATATCTCCCCATCCACAAACCAATGGAAAAAATTGAAATACAACGCCAACCATTGGTTTTCTTGGTGTTCGCTATGGTTTTCCATCCCGTCTAAACCGTTCATCAGATATAAAAAAACAAATCACCTGGACGAAACAATTATTTAAACAATCAGACTAATCCAAAACTCAGCCAAGCCCTACACGTGAGTTTAGAAATTTCAGATCAGTCCGATATTTGAGGTGCACAGTGAAAATGAGGGTATTCATCTGATGGACGGAGTGGATTTTAAAGAAAAGATATGGTGGGCTCCACAGAGCTCCGGCGTTGTACCCGCTTCCAAAAACACGTGCTGTAGCAGATGATTCGTGTCTAAGGTGAGCTGGTCAAATCAACACCATCCTTCTGTTTCTTGGCGAGAACGCCACCGAAAATGGACGGTTGTAACGAGTGTAAGTTAGAATTACGTGAACACCCTCCTTGTTAGTTAGAAACCTAGCTTTTAGTAATGCAATCGAGTGTCACAGTACATGTAGTCACGCCCCATCGCCTTCTCCGTCCTTTCCGTCTTAAAGTAACCACACAATATCAAAATCAATCCTATCCGTTGATTCTGAAAATACTTTCTCTCAGACTTTCTTTCCCGTATTGAGAGGAGTACCGTAACATCATACAACTTTCCAAACAACGTACACATAACAGGATTATGCATCAATCGTGTCCATCCATCTTTTGGGCCATAGCATGGACGGTTTACGTTTCAATAGCCACACCTATTGGACGTTACCATCCTTTTGACAGATGGCTCTCAGTGTTACGGTATAAACGGAAAGAGTTAGATGGACAGATGGCTCCGATATCAGGAGAATGCTTGCTATTACTACACTATAATATTTATTTGTCATTCAACCTATTAACAAGGTCTGACATACTACGTAAAGGGGAACTGTAAAAATCATCTTGATCCAAAACTTTTGTGGGCCGTTAGAAATTTTTAACGATGGCAATACAATCCATACATTTGAACAAATTTTAATGATGGTAATTCAATCCATACATTTAAATTTTGGATGTACTCCATTTTTGAAACCATTCTTTAAAATGAGCCGGAAAAATTGATGGAAGGCCTGGATTTCAGATTTGGATGTACTTTAGCTGTAAGAAGGTTTCAACGGTGGGTCTCATTGCCACCGTTGCTTCCTGTAGTGTGGTCCACTTGATCATTCAATCTGCTCCCTTTTTGAGATCTTGCACTAAAATGATATGTAAAAAAGGATGTACATAGTGGATAAAACGCATGCATCACGGTGGGCCTACAGAGCCCGTATCAGGACCGTCCATCTTTAGGTCGGTCCTGGTGGGGTAGTACCCAAACCACGCCGTAATCAGGACGCTTGATAAGTTGAGGGCCCACTTCACCTTTTAAAGTCATCTAGATGAGCAAGAGGGCAGTTTCGGAAAAAAAAATCATGGAAATTCCCACTCTCTCCTTCACTTTCTATATATAAAAAAGTCCCATCTCCGTTACTTTTCTCACAGGTTCTTGCATTCACTTCAAGCATTTTTTTTTTCAGTACATCGCGGACAACAGTAGCTTCTTCCTTCCAATGGAGATTCGCATTCCTAGAGGCAGGGATACAAGTCAGAATCGTAATTTCCGACAGAATTCAGGCCAGAATCGCCAGTTTCGGGAAGCCGATGGGCTCACCGGCACGCTGAGGGTGGTGGCCCATATTCAGAATTCGGACCGGGATCGTTCGTTCCATGACGCGGCCACGCATCACTTGGCGGGAACGAAAATTCTTGTAAATTCCTATTCTCTCCTTCGCTATATATAAAAAAGTCCATCTCTTTCTTTCTTACAGGTGCTTGCATGCATTTCCAGTCTCTCTTGCTTCAGTACATCATGGAGAACACTAGTTTCTTCATTCGAGTGGAGAATCGCGCTTCCAGAGGCTCTAGAGGGAGCGGGAGACACCAATCTGATAACCCACACCTGAATCGTAATTTCCGGCAGAATTCAGGCCAGAATCGCCAGCGTCGAGAAGCCAGTGGGCCCCAGTCGGCCGCGCCAACGGCAGCGGCCCATGTGCAGAATTCGGGCAGGGGTCGATCCTTCCGTGATCGGGCCATCCCTCACTCGGCGGCGCCTAGAGCAAATGGCGGCGATGGCTGGACTGGCTCTGGTGGCGTGGGACGAGTCGGGAGAGGTGGGGCCCACTATGCGGCCCGCCAATCGAGTTCGGAGCCTGCTCCGACGACTGGCCCACTCGGTAAGCATTTCTTCCACGATTATTTTCGTTATATATATATATAGGGAAAAGGTACTATGCGCTCGACCTCACGATAAGCTCCCGTGAGGTCGAGCTGTGTGGGCCCCCCTGATGCGTGTCGAGCACCAACACCGTGCATCTGATGGGTACCCTTTAAATTATGAGATATCCCAAAAATCAGCCTTATACGTAACTTAGGTGGGCTACACCATTTAAAATAATGTGAAACACCGTTAGAACATATAAAAGCATTTGAAAGGGCCCACCTGAGTTTTAAATACGGCTGAAACTTGGTCCGAACCCTCATACAAGTGGGACACACATAATGGATGAGTTGGATCATCAAACCACATCTTTTATGAGCCCCAAAAATGATTATGAATGTTTTAATGGTGCACGACCCCTCTCCACTTTTGTAAGTGGTGTGGCCCACACAAGTCACGGATTGACTTGATTTCTGAGACCTAGGCCTGAATGGCGCATCTGGCTGATGGGGTAGATGTTCGAAAGGCATCACGGTGGGGCCCAGACAGCACGACCACATGGGACCGAGCCGTGAGCTCGAGCGCATAGTACCTTTTCAAAAAAAAAAAAAAAAAAAATATATATATATATATATATATATATATATATATATATATATAAGGTATCATGCGCTCGACCTCACAATCAGACGATAAGCTTGTCGTGAGGTTGAGCTATGTGGGCCCCACCGTGATGCATGTTGACCATCAACACCATGCATTTGATGGGTCCCCTTTAAATTATGGGATATTTCAAAAATAAACTGTATACGGAACTCAGGTGGGCCATACCATCTAAAATCATGTGAAGACACCGTTAAAATATATAAAAGCACTTGGTGGGGCCCACCTGAGTTTTGAATGCTTGTGAAACTTCGTATGACCCCTAATCCTAGTGGGACACATAATGGATTGACTGGATTTGGTCCCACTAATGGATTGACTGGATTTGCAAAATACATCTCGGTGAGATCCAAAAAATGATTATGAATGTTTTAATGGTGCATGGCTCCTCTCCACTTCTGTATGTGGTGTGGCCCACAAAAGTCACGGATTGACTTGATTTTTGAGATGTAGGTCCATGATGGAATGGTACATCTGACTGATGGGGTAGATGTTTGAAATGCATCATGGTGGGGCCCACACAGCTCGACCTCGCAATAAGCTTATCGTGAGGTCGAGCTTATCGCGAGGTCGAGCTGTGTGGGCCCCACCGTGATGCAGGTTGACCATCAACAGTGTGCATTTGATGGGTCCTTTAAATTATGGGATATCTCAAAAATCAACCGTATACTCGGTAGTGACCCCTCCAGTACTCGGTGCTGTGCTATGGGCTCCACAATGATGTATGTGTTTTATCCATGCCGTGCATCCATCTTGCCATCTCATTTTAGAGGATTATCCAAAAACTGAGGTTGATCCAAATCTCAGGTGGATCACACCATAGGAATCAGTTCCAAGGGCCACAAAAGTCCTGGATCAAGCTCAGATTTGTGTTTTCCCTTCATGCAGTGTGACTTGATCAACGGTTTTGGGCTTAGGAACTTTTTAACGGTGGGTGTTCAATCATGATTGTTTTGCTGTGGTGTAGTCCACTTGAGAGTTAGATATGCCTTTTGAGCTCGTTCTCTAAAATAATGATATAAAATGGATTTTTTTTTATTGTATAAAAACAAATACATCTTGGCAGGGCTCACTAGCTTTGCTGCTACTATTACGGACATACCCGAGCAGTCACTGCCGAATCCGAATTCAGTGGGGTTAGGGTGGAGCGAGGATTCGGAACCCCTGGATTTGAAATCCTCCTGGTCCGTTTGGCACGCTGGATTTTGAATCAACTTTAATCCAAAATTAGCTATGAATGGTATATTTAAAGGGGTTTGAATTTAATTATAAAATCAACTTTAATATCTCTAATTAGTGACGTATGTAATTTTTGAAACAATGGTTGTAATAAGCCTGCTTAAATATATGTTTTGCCCTGAAAATGATGAAATTCTGAGTCTCGGATGGGCCACAAGCACAAGATCATGTTCGAGTGACTAACCAACAATTTTTAACCATTGATTTATATGGACAATGTTTGGACGGTGTTGATCATCATATTAAACTAATTATAGTGGTGCAATTGATAATCTAATTATTTTTGGATATCATTAGTGGGCCATGTGCCCAATAGAATAGTAGCATGGTGACACACGTATTACACATGCAATTGCAATTATTGAAAGGATTTCTGATGCAATCCAAGCTCTCACCTTAGATTTCAAACCCCCTCTTTGAAGGGATTTGAACTCCCTTTGAAACCCCCAATTACTTAATGTCGCCAAATAACGAGGGGATTTGAAATCCCCTCAAATCCCTCCAAATCCATAGTGCCACAGTGCCAAATTGCATGTGAGGGGTCGTTTGGCACCATGGATTTGAGGGGATTTCAAATTGTGTGGTTGTTTGAAGGCATAAAGTAAATGGGGGTTTCAAATCTAGGGGGTTCCAATCCCCTTAAAGAGGAGGTTTGAAATCCAGGGTGAGAGATGGATTATACATAAAATCCTTTCGATAATTGCATGTGTAATATGTGTGTCACCATACTATTATTCTATTGAGCACAAGACTCACTAATGATATCCAAAAACAATTAGATTATCAATTGCATCACTATAATTAGTTTAATATGATGATCGGCACCGTCCAAATATTGCCATGTAAATCAACTATTAAAAATCGTTGGTTAGTCACTCGGACATGCTCGTGTGCTTGTGGCCCACCCGAGACTCAGAATTTCATCATTTTCAAGCAAAGCATATATTTCAGCAGGCTTATTACAACCATTGCATCAAAAATTACATACGTCACTAACTAGAGATATTAAAATTGATTTAGTAATTAAATTCAAACCCCATTAAATATACCATGCATAGCTACTTTTGGATTAGAGTTGATTCTCAATCCAAGGTGCCAAGCACAATAGGGGTTCCAAATTCATGCTCCCAAACAGGCCCTTACCTTAGTCTTTTTGGATGCCCTAGCCCAAAGGCAGTGGATTAGGTGTTACTCGAGTAACACCTTAGTGGGTGATACCTTACTGTGGGGCCTACCTTGATGTGTTGTATATCCATGGTGTCCATTGGTTTCTCTGGTCCAATTTAGGGTGGGTCCCAAAAAATTATGTAGATCCAAATCTCAGGTGGACCATACCACAGAAAATAATGGTGATTTGAGTGCCTCGCCATTAAAAATTCCAAAGGGCCCATCATAATGTTTATTTGCAATCTAACCTGTTGATAATGTCAATAACTTGATAATGGATCAGCTTGATCCAAAACTTTTGTGGCCCATAAAATTTTTTTAATGATCATTTATCACTATTTCTAGTGGCATGGCCCACCTAAGATTTGGACCTTCTTAAGGTTACCGATCACATCTTAAAACGAGATGGAAAAACAGGTGGATGGCGTGTATGTACAATAATTACATCAAGATGGCCCCACGTGATTAGAGTAACACCCAGGTTAATCCACTCTCTGGCCCGAAACCCTAGCTTGCCTGCCCTGTCCCCAAATAAATGATGGCCTAATCAACAGGTGTGACCGGGGATACCCTAACCTGAAACCAGGTTGAGCTGGGGTTGGGGGTCTGAAAACCCCAACCGATTTGAAATTGGGTTGGGTTTGTGTTGAGCACATTCAGGTCAGGTTGGGAAATAAGTCAGATCCGTCGGGTCTGACCATCAGGCTCCTGGTGGCCCAAATTGGCACTAGACGCAGTTCTTCCTTAAGAACCCAAGGGATGCCAGCGAGCACATTGCTTCAGGAACAGTTGTCCACATCAAAATCATTCATCTTACATATGAATTTTATCTATGCAGCCACAATGGGAGCATCAGGACGAGCAAGCCAGCCCATGAACAATTCCTCCTCTATCATCCTCAGAGGATCATCCACAACCTCTGTTGCACCAAACCACTATGGCTGGTCCCACCACTGCTCTGTGCTTTTCTCGTGGCGTATAGGGCCAGCAGCAGGCAGACTCCAATTTGTTCTTGCCACTGTCATCATCATCTTCTTCTTGGTCTTCATTGTTCGCCCCATTGAGATTGGTAACCCTCCTATGGTGAATGCTGATCTCAAGAATCGCATGATTTTCAGTTGATAAGTGTTGGTCATGTATACTATATTCTATCTTATCAACTTATGCCCGGGTGAATCATGCCCGGATGCCCAGATGGGCCATGTCCCCAAAACTGTTGGAAGAATCGTATGTGTCTCCAAAACTATCCTGTTTGGAAGAACAATATGATTTTCGGTTGATAAGCGTTAGTTTATCAGACCATGCCCAAACCCAATACTGTGTTGGTTGGAAGAACTGTTTTGGTTTTCAGTTGATAACCGTCGGTTTAGTATACTATCTATTAGAAAATGTTCGGATGGACCGTCTACCAAAAACTGTCCAGATTGGAAGATCCCAGCTACCAATATTGGGCCCCATTTCATCTCTCTCTCTCTCTCTCTCTCTCTCTCTCTCTCTCTCTCTCTCTCTCTCTCTCTCTCCAACCCCATGTCTGTAGGCATAGCTAGTTTGCTTATTGGAGTGTGTTTAAGGAGAGTTGTTTTAGCAGTTACAATAGTGTTGGTTTTCTTATGGTTTGTGTTGCTTTGTTTCATGTACTCTTATCATTAGACTCATGTCAGTATTTGAAAATGTGTTCTCTCCTAATAAATTTTACTTGTGTGGAAGATTTTCTTGTAAATTATCAAGTTTTCTATGGCTACATGTTATTTGAGCTTTCCATCAGGTGGACCACACATCTTTTGGCATGACTCTCAAAAAACAAATGGGGAATTTTATTTTATTTTATTTCCTATCCATCCATTTGTTTTGTACATGGGGCCAAATCGGGAGCAAAATAGCCTGATTTTTTAGCTAGATATTTAAACGTTGCGCCCACCTAATGAAGAAGTCAGATCTTGGGCGTGTAACATATTGGCAAGTGTGCTCATGTTTGGGTCATGCATGTGAGCTTTGAAAGCTTCTTGAGTTGGTGGTTATCAAGGGTTGATATCGTTAAAAGCAGTGCACTTGTACGAGATCCAGACCGTTAATTTTTGGAACTTGTACTGTGGATGTAATGTACCCAATGTATGAGTAGAGAACTTTTAGGACTGTAAATGGCTGGTTGGTCCATGCAGCGGTGGATATTCGGGGTTCGAAAAGTCATGTGATCTGTGGTGCGTGGCATAGTTGTTGCAAGGGATAATAGATGAATGAGGGAGATTTAGCAATAGATGAATGGTGGAGATTTAGCACTTATAACTTAGAGAATATTGAGAAATGCATATATGTCGGTCCCTGTTTTCCTGTCATACATTAATGGTGTGGATTTTCCTGCCATACATTAAGATTTTATTAATCATTTTTTTCACATAGACATGTGAAACCATTCATTCTCCAAGTCCATGGATGTAGCCCATCAAGTGGGTTTCTAACAGGTGACGGGATTTGGTGTGTAAAATAAAAAAAAACATGTGTAGGTACATGCGTGCTCAAGCACACATGTAATTTACTAAAAAGCACGCATGTAATTTACTAAAAACAGATTTATAGATGAATACACATGTACACACTTCGAAACTCTTATATTTATTATTAAGAATTTCGAACCTTTATATATCTTCGTATACACCATCACTCATAAAATCAATCATTGAATTTACTATTCATCTTATGATTAAGATATTCAATCATCCACTTTGATTTTTTATCACCTGATCATAATAAATTGAATAAGAGATCTTCATAGCCGCTCATATGCATATTTAATCAAGAATTAAATCCGATTATCTTACTTTTCACCATTGTAATTTAACCTACTATCGAGATCATAGTCTATGAATCCTCCTTCCATATACATTAATTTGGATATTCTTCACACATCTTGGGCTTATAAATCATAATCATCAAACCATTTTTTTACATAACTCTATATCGATAGATAAAGTTATCTAACTATTTGATTTCAATTTGAATCCTTAAATCATTTATTAAATAAATAATGAATACGATTTAAGCCATTTATACTATCATTAGCTAATATGAACTTTACATCATGATTCTAAGACACTAATTAGGAGTATTGTATACAGTTAAAATCAAATCATAATAGCTACATACGCGCCATTAACCATCTTATGTAGAGTTTTCCACGGTGCATGTATTTACACCCAACACTGAAACTTATATATATATATATATATATATATATATATATATATATATATATATATATATTAAAAATCAATTTCTAGGAAACCAACCGTGATAAAATTTCAAACACTATCAATTCAATTGTATTGAATTGTACGTTTTTTTTTTTTTTTTTGGCACCTAAATTACAAGAGTTACTATCCATTAGATTTTACATCTTATCAGCTAGATGGACCACTCAAAAATCACATAAACACATCGTTTCAACATACTCATGCACAAGAACAGTTTCAGACAAAAGACCTCAGATAGTTGTAGTATTTTCTTGGAATAGATATTCTCTAGTCTTCCACTGTGAGTTACTTGTCCCAAAGAAAATATGCATTAGATCTTTTGGAAGAAATAAGGTTAATTGGATGTAAATCATGCAACACTTTAATGGACATGAATAAAAAAATGATGGATGAAGAGGGTGACCTTTTCAAAGATCCTGGAAGTTAAGAAATCTTGTTTATTTAACAGTCACACGTCCAAATATCTACTTTGCTATATGTGTTGTGAGTAGATTTATGCCGAAGGTACGAGTTCTGCATTTGGATGTTGTCTCATGCATCCTTCACAATGTGAAGAAAACTCTCGGCCAGGTATATAAGTCATATAATCATCTCAAATTGGAATCATATACATATGTTGGTTGAGCTAGTTCAGTGGTTAACAGAAAATCTACATTTGGATAGTATATGTTTGTTGGTGGAAACTTGGTCACATGGAAGAGTAAAAAACATATTGTAATAACAAGATCCAATGCATAAGCAGATAAAGAGTCATATGATATGCAGTTTGTGAAAGTTTAAATTTAGCATATGTGTGTAGGAATGATTTGTAAAGAATCCTTTGAATAGTAAAGCTTGTTGGACGTTTTAATTTGAGCATACAACTTATAATGCGTGCCCTCGCTCAATAAGCACAACATGTAACTGTTGATTTGTGAAACCACCAATACATTTACGTCAGACATTCCTAGAAACCTTATGATATGCTCGCTCTATAATTTTGAAGCCAATCAACTGTTGAAATAACCTGTCACTATTAGATAAAGATATCTGACTGCCCACTTTGATTTTGGACTCCCCGATCATAGTGTATGAATTGCAACACTTCCATATCCGCTCGTATATGTATCGAATTAAGATTCTAATCCATTTATCATGTTCTTCATGTGTAAATATGCTTAACCTATTGTCAAAATTATGATTTAAGAAACTTGCTCACATGAAGAACTCACTTGAATTTAAGTGTGTACATGTCATATCTATGGATCACTCCAAACCCCACTTTGTGCTAACCTGTTTATGAAGCCAACCATACATAATCCGTATATATGATTAAATTCCCAACCATCTAATTACTTTACATTTAACCTATTATTGGTCATTCATCATATTCGTATTCGCCAAATGAGCCATTCAAATATTAAAATAAACCAATCATTTGGAAGATCGTGGCGTATATGTCAAGACTACCAGCTACCTTTTATATTAGACGTGTGCAAGCATTATTTTAGCTCAATGAGTGTCATAGTCCATTAAAATACATCTTAACCATTATAGAGAGATCAAGGTCTAAATTTAATCCATAGAAAGAGCATGAAAAATAACAGGTCATGGTCAAGATTCACCTCAAATGGGTGGTGCATTCAGAATCAACTTGCGGCGAAAGTATCACCAATATAAAGGGCAAAATTGTAATAATTGGAGGTTGTAAAGAGAATGCTTTTGGAGGTTTCAACTATGGGTATCATTTGTCTACTTTTTCTATTCGTGGACCACGTAAGAGTTGGATATACTTCATATTGGGGCCATGGCCCACCATGATCTAGAAAAATTGATGACGGGAGTGGATCATTGTTGTGGGTCTCACATATTAGAAAAATGAAAACAATAGTTTCCTCTCAACCCAGCACCCGCGCATAAATAGAGTTCTTCTCGAATTCATTCCACAAACCCATCCAACCACAATCTACGAGTGGTTTTAACTACTCATTAAAATGATCTTGGCTGTCTAATCAAGAAATATTGACAATAGTTACCAAGGAAACGAGGTTTCCATTCCTTCAGCTTTCTTCAGCTCATGAAAACCCAACAACAAGGAATGTTCGATAGATCCTGACCATCCTTGAAGTAGTACCTGCTAGATTTCAAGCAATTTGAGTGTGAGAATAAGAACTTAATCCCTAAGATCAAGAATCAAGGTATACCTGGGAGACAACCATTGCCCAGTAATCAACCTCATAATGAGGAGAAATATCAGGTTGGTCCTAAACCACCGACACAATAATATTGGGATCGTAATCAAATTGTATAACTAGTCCAAGAAGTAGCAGACCAAGTTTCCGATTGAATTACTACTCCAAATTTCCATAAGTTATATCCTAACCATATCGACTTTACTCGATTTTCATGTGATACCAGTTAATTGACCATAAAACACATAGGTCATTTTACCATATAATGTGAGAAATTGGCCAACAATGATCACTATAAATTACAATAATTCAATCATTCTCTAATTAGGGTAGCCTTTACTTAGTATTTTAATATGTTGTCAAGTTCCATACAAACTTGGTAGGAGATGGAAGAAAAGTTTCATGTTCAGTTCTTTTATAAGGACAGAAATTTCTATGACTGATCTTACTTGTTTTTGGCAATTGTCAGGAGAATCGATCCAAAATTATATTACTTGATTTAAGATCGCAGAAAGCTGATGTAAGATAGTTACGACCAAGACAGAATTTGTCTAATTGACCCAGGATGGTATAGAGTTTAAAGCTTAGAAAGAAGTTTATCATGACAAAATTTATAGATCTCTATGATCTAACTAAAAAGGTATTTCGATATGAGATTTTGCTTCGGGAGTTAATGTGTTAAAAAAATACATCATAAGAGACATTATTATTATCCTAATTATGATGTTGCAATGGCCGAATTTGTGGCTAAATAGTCATTTCTTTACTCGAATTTAATTAAAAATAGGCAATTGCACCATCTAGTTGGAAAGTTCAACAGACGTACACCTTTAATATTACTTGGTCTGACAAAATCTTTGATATTATGCTAAAAGAAAATTTTATCGAAGTTCATGTTAGCCACAAGATACTGACAGCTGAGGAATTGAAGAAAATTAATTATTGTAAACGGCATGAAACTTGATCACATTCCACTAACAATTGTATTGTTTTCAGGAATGTTATCTAAGATCATGGATTGCTAAATTTTTTCAAAAAATAAAAGGAAGTGATGCTGATAAATACTCATCCATTTCTGTCCAATTTGGATATCAATATGGACATCATTAATCCTATAAAGTTGATTCGATCGCAACAATAAATTGATCTTGGAACTCAAATGGATTACGCAAGGAACGGGATGTTTGCAAGAGGAGTATGAGGCCTAAACATACCATCGAACAGATCGAAGCACGTCCAGAGCTAGTAATTTTCAATAGTTGACATTTATATAAACAATGTGTGAGGTCGATTCAGCCAAACAGATGGTTTTATCGACCAATCTATCAGGCAAGCTAATCAGTCAATCAAAACCTTGAACAAGGTGATTTCGTTCACCCAAAAAGGGTTAAACATGTCATCAATTACCCTAGGCTCATCGTAGGGAAAAAAATGGTTAAACCATGACTTACTCATGTAGACATGCCACCCGGGCTAGCAACTTGATAAGGCAGGGATGACCCTTAGGAACATAACCTAAACCTCAACCATATCCATTTTTCAAGCTTAACCCAAACCCTAACCTAACTTGAATCATCACATTACCATAAATCCTAACTCGAGCCATCATCTGAACCAAAGCCTGCTCAAAAATCAATCCATTTCTCAAAACATTCCCAACCATTTTGATTCAAACATCTAAAAACAGGTTTCGGGCCGACCTGGGGTCTCGAAATAGGCCCACCAGCCAAACTCTGAGAGAAACCATGTCCAAGCAGTAGTCTGACTACCACGGGCGGTAATCAGATTACCGCCCTCTATCGACAAGTGTCTCCTCTGAGCACACAGCTCTCCCCTCCAAAATCAACTCCTCTATAGAATTATCCCTAGAGTTCACTCTATTTACCATCCTACCAAATCCAAAGAGCCTATAAAAGCATGTCACATGACACTCCTCTCCCCTTAACGAATCACAAGTTGTCATGTCAGTATTTACCCTCAATAAACCCTAGAATTGTCAAAATGTTATCCAAAAAGGCTATAAATAGCCTTCACCTCTCTTCATTTTAAAGAAGAGGAGGAAAACACAATAAGGATCATCCACCAAATCCATCAAGAGTGAGAGAGAGAGAGAGAGAGAGAGAGAGAGAGAGAGAGAGTGAGAGAGAGAGAGATGAAGCATTTGAGTCCCCCAAGCCCCATCTTTAGCCTTCCCTTAGCCTCCTTCAAGCCATCTTCAGCTCTTATAGTCCCATCCGAGTCAATTCTCTCCTACCATGGTGCATCCAACATCTTAGCTACTTCAAGAGTAAGCCAAAGTCATACTATCATCATTAGCATTCATCGCATCTCACTCCCATTTTCAACCCCCTTGCTTCTCTAAGGTACTATTGAATGTATGCTTTGTGATTTGCCAAAGTCATACTATCATCATTAGCATTCATCACATTCGTCCTTCTAGACACTCCTTAGACGTATGTTCTGTGGCTTACCGGACTCCTGGATCTTGCTACATCAGAAATCCGAGTTTGCCTAGTCCTATTCTAATCATATCACCCTATCCTTTAAGATTATTTTACCACATGGAGTAGATATTATATATCTATACAGGCAGAGATAGTGCCTAACACATTCCCTCTTTGTAACCAAGGTCCCTTCCTCATAATCCTGAATTGCAGGAGTCAACTTGAAGCAAAAGAGTCTCCAGATTCTCTGGCTTTACATATTTTGTAGGTTCTAACCGACTGCAAGATTTTGAATTAAGTGGATAGTGGCGACTCCAAGATTATCACATCAACAATCCAAGTCAGCCCGATCACCCCTGTCATCCCAACCAAAAAATCATCAAAACTAGCGTTGTCATGTCCCAAACTCGAAAACCGGGCTCACAAAATTTCCGATCGCCGAATCCGGCACCGACAGCCTCTGTAGAACCCCATTCTCGGCTCCTAGCTCCCATTCGCCAGGTTCCGATCCTGGGATGCTACGAGGAGAATTTTCAATGTCAGTTTAATTCGTAATAAGCATAACCAGTGGCATAACCCACAAACAACAACCAAGAACTCCATTACATTTCCACTATGATCAAAAACTTTACAAGTACAATGAGCATAAAGGGAAATACAATGGTAAAGAACAAAAACTCCAAAACGATCTGCAACGTGCTCCTGCCTCAGCGCTGCTGTGAACCAACGTCACCTGCACGCAATAGTCGTGCATAAGCTTATAGAAAGCTTAGAGGGTGGTGAAAGTGTGTGCGCAAGGTAGTAATATGAACATGCAATGTCAGAGTAATACGGAATATGCAGATGAATCCATAATATCATGAGCCGTACCAAGGCTATGCGATGCAAGACATGAATGGTATCAGCCACCCCAAGGCCATGTGATGTGCAATGCAACTCAAGCATAAAGATCCTCATCTATGTCCACACATCAATACAGCTCAAAATATAGGATATTATCGGGGTCTAGTACACTCTAAATCAGATTGTCGCCACATCGCGCGCAATACGGTAAGTGGAAGAGACCTCACTATCCGTCTGCCAATATCGGGCGCGACTCGTCGATAGCGGACCCATTCCTCGAGCTGGTCAGACTCAGCCTAGCATTGTCCCCTACACCCGGGCGGGTAAGGCCGCACCCCCTTCCAACCGACCACGACACAGTGGAGAGCGCGACCGTCTGGTAGTCGACACTCAACGCTCATCTACCCACTCGGTGTAGATGTTGGAGCAGCCTCTTGGTACCATAAGGGTTTAGGGACTTTTATCCAAGAATATCTATAGCACCCCATGTAGAACAAGATTTTCAGTATCCAATCCTACCAAGCACGATGCATCTGTGGAGGCTACGGCCCTGATGTCGCTAGGGTGTACAATAACCATGTCACACAAATGCGAAATGTATGATTCACACTGTCCAGTCATGCAACAAATCCTGCGCTTATCGTGCGCTCATGTAGGGCAACACCGCCTAACCAGGAGCCCATAAACAACCTGTCCGAAGGCATATGCTATGATCAGTCAATCCTCATATCAAGCATACATATGATGCGTATGATCATGAATCATGAAACTATACTAAACATGTAAATGAGTGATGAACCATTCTTACAACGCAGATGGGCCTAGACGGCCTATACACAGCAAGTACGGCCCAACAATAGGCCGTAAGGAGAGTTGTAATGTGGACATCCAACCAACATTACACTCGCAATGTGGACGTCAAACCAACATTGCTCCCAAGGCACGATCTTTGTAGACATCGCTACTTAGGCTGTATTGGAATTCCACATTGCAATGGACTTTAGGTTCATCCCATTGGGCCTTACATATATATCAAATGGGTCATATCTTATGGGCCTTTTATTCCTCAGATGGGCCACATAGATGGGCCACACCAATGGGTCTTATGTGCATTGCAATGGGTCAAAACCCGTGGGCCTTGGATTGCATCAAATGAGTTTAATCTCATGGGTCTTATATGTCTTAAATGGGCCTAACCCATAGGGCTTTTACAAATCAAATGGGCCTAACCCATAGCCCTTTTTACAAATCAAATGGGCCTAATCCCGTAGGCCTTTTTACAAATCAAATGGGCCTAACCCATAGGCCTTTTTACAAATCAAATAGGCCTAATCCCGTGGACCTTAGTTATAACAAATGGGCTACGCCAATTGGGCCCCATATTTCCATCAAATGGGCCTCAACCCATGGGCCCAGAGGCCCACTGAAATATTTATTTTCTATCCGACAAGGCAAGGGCCCACTGAAATGTTTATTTGTAGTCCAGCCAGGGGAGGGGGGTGGTGTGATCAACACGTGCGCAAGGTGGGCTCCACCGTCTGCTGGACGGTGGAGGTGAAACACAAATATCATGGTGAGAGTCACCGTCCACGGCCTGTGGACGGTGTGAATAAAATACATACATTACTGTGGGTTCCACAGATGTGGCCCACCATAATGCATAAATGCCATCTGAGCCGTTCATAAGTTCACTCGGACCTGGATGAAGGGAAAACATAAATTTTATCTTGATCCAAAACTTATGTGGGCCCAAAAAATGGTTTTCAATGGTAGGGGGTACAGTCCCACTTTTTCATGTGGTGTGGGCCACTTGAGTTTTAAATTTAGTTGAAATTTGGAGGGGGCCCACCTGAGAAGGGGACCCACCTCATGAACGACGTAGATAAGACATATACATCATGTGGGGCCCACGGCAGCAGCCGTGGGTGACTGCACGGCCGACCGCTGCACATTGCGCCTGCTGCTGCCGTGCGTGGTCAAAGGCAGAGGCAATGCCTCATGCTTTGGATATTTTTTTTTTTTGAAAAAAAGAAAACCTGAGGATTTTCACAGGTAGGGCCCACCATCAGAAAATCCAACCCGTCCATTGGCTTCACCGGCTCGATATCGACAAACAGAGTCCAAGCTTGAGCTTGTTTCGGTGCGTAGAAGAAATCTGGGGGACTTTAAACGGTGGAGATCACTATTTTCTAAGGTATGGCCCGCCAGAAAGTCGGATCAGCTTCACATTTTTGCTCAACGCCTAAAATGATATGGGTAAGAGGATGGACAGCTTGGATTGAATGGTTACCCTAAGGTAGGGCCTATGCAAGTGGCTCACCTCAAAGCCTCTTTTTTTTTTTTTTTTTTTTTTTTTTTTTAATATACAGGGACGTCCAGCGTCCCAGACGCTGGACGGTTGGCCTCTTCAAGTAATTGTGGTGGGCCTAATTAGGTGGGCCACCATATGAAAAACAGTGTAGATACTCCACACATAAAGTAGGCCACATTGATGATTTGAATAAAATAACGGTCTCGTGGTGGGGTCCATTCAAATAGGCCACAACACCCTATTGCAATCTCAAAAAAAAAAATCAAAATAAAAAAAAATAAAATAAAAGGGAGAGAGACATGGAGAGTGGGACACGCTTTGTGATGGAGGGCTCCGTCACTATGAGCCCTCCCTTGCAATGAATCATACATCAAGTAGGTCATTTAGCACATGGGACCATCAAAACTTAAAATCAACGGTGGGGATCCTTTCCCCACCAATATGGATGGTCTAGATGACCTTTCAAATGAAATAAATATCATGATGGGGTCCATGGAAAATGGCCCCATCATGGAATGATCATGATGATCCAAGTGGGCCATCGGCCACATTTTAGGGTCCCAAGTGAGATCCACACCATTGATCGGTGGGCCTCACTTGGCCCATCATAAAAATAAGAAAAACTAGTATGATCTAGCACCCACCGTCCGATCTTCTTGCTCCTAGGGATTCCTTGGCACCTTAGCTTGAATTTCAATGGAGGAGATGGAGAATGGAAGGTTAGGATGGGGAGATCATGGGGTAGGGAAGGTGGGCCACATTTGGAGCTTAGGAAGCATGGAGAAATTCCATACGTATGGAGCTCTTTTGCTTGGAGATTTGAAATGAGAAAGAGAGAAAGAGAGAGAGTTGTAAAGGGAGAGAGAGAGAGTGATGGATGGATGTGGTGATGGGTGTGTAAGAGCTTTTTGACTTTTGAGGCCTTTTGTGTAAGAAAAGGCATGGGCATGGAAGACTTTTGTAGCATTTGTGTAAGAAAGGTATGGGTTAGGAAGACTTTTATGGTTGCTTGGGAAAAGGGGTGAAAGTGATGTATACTTGACATGTACTTGACATGTAATGGATTGATGGATGATTGATTGATGAGATTGATGTGATTGATGTGACACATCATAGAGATTCCCTTGGATTTCGCAACGCGCGGCGTTTCCTCGCACCGAACGTCGGTCTACAACTCTTGACCAGGGTATCGCCTCGGCGCGTGAGTCGCGGCATTGGAACCGCAACGACGGCGCGGTCGCTATGGTATTGGTCTTGGGTTGAGTCGACTTGGTTTGTCGGCATATGAATCAGGGTCGCGCGTCGATATCGGTTAAGAGTCGAAGGTTGCCGAAATTCAACCGGTAAGACCGCGGGAGTCTACGGAAAGGTACGGACCAAGATACGGGTCTTACAAGCATGGGCACTGATTTTCCAGCATTCACAACTCAAAAAGTAAATGTTATATATTGCTTTGTCCTGCGTTTGTAAATATACTAGACTATGATGATGAATGTGTAATCTTGAGAGGGGAAGGAGAGGAGTTTTCACTGAGATTGCCACCCACCCTTTGATGTGATGTGCATATGCACCAACCAGATGATGTAGAACTAGAGGAGCGCGATGATGTTCCCAAAGAATTAAGAGAGGATGATGTGGATGAGATGTCATATATGGGCGTGACAGAGTTTTTTGAACTTAAATTATGATAGAATATTTTATTACTTAGTAAAACTTTTTGATATATAAAAAATTATTTCAGTTTGTAATAAGTCCCCAGCTAAATGGACAAAGATTAGTTAATTTATAGAGTTGGAATTTTACTTATGAACTTCAATTTATTTTACCTTGGTGTAATGTTTATTGTGCAAATGCAATTTAAAAATTAAAAAAAAATCAAAAAAAAAAAGTGTGATTATAAAGCATTTGTTCATTATTTAACTAATACTCTCGAATTCTCGGGATATGAGTCCCTAAACTTGGGTACAAGGTTTTGGGGCGTTACATGAACTTCTGTGGATAAAATCTCTTCTTTAAGAACCTTTTTAATTTTAAGCCTATGGTCTTCCATTATGATAATGGAGCAGTAACTTACATAAAAAATAATCCTATATTCCATGAAAAGATGAAACATATAGAGGTGCATTACCACTTTATTAGAGAGAAGATTCTATCAAAAGAAATCTCCACCAAAAGTGTTTAGACCAAATGACAATTAGCGGACATCTTCACTAAGTCCTTGTTATTTTCTTATAGCTTTTTGATGTAGAGAGGGTCACAGATAGTTACATGGCTAAGATGGATCAGAAAAGGCCCAGTCGACGATAGAAGTGATCCGAACCGTCGGACCTTAAATCAAGCATATCTTGCAATCCGAAATGAGTTATCGGACAAAAAATATATGATTTTGGGGTAGAACGAGCTACTTTATCCAACCAACCCTGCTATGCCAGGTTACGCAAGCCAGATTTGTGAAATACCGCCAGATTGATGGTCGTTTCCCTATTTTAATTCCATTTTTACTATAAATAGTAAGTTTTAATTTGATTATAATTCTTCATCTGTTGGGCTTTAGGAGTTACGCCCAATGCAAAAAGAGTTTAGAAAAATTAGGAGAACGATTTGGTGAAGCCAAATAGGACACTTACTATTTTTGGCCGAAAACCTTGCGCACTAGTAGACATTATGACCGTCTATAAATAGTATGTTTACTATTTATAGTAAGTCGTGATTTCTAGGAGTTTTAGTTGTAGTTTGATTCTGATATATCTCACATTACTTAGTATCCCTATTTAAAGGGTTGTAAACTCGTTTTTTTTTTTTTTTTATCATTCATCAATTAATTTTGAATATATTAGAATTTATTTCTATTTTCTTGCTTTCTTTTCTCGTGGATTTGAGAAGTCTTTATGAGGAGTCCAAAGAAATTCCGTGGATTCAAAATAGATATCTTCTTGAGGAAGATGGTGCTCGACCTCACGTCCTTCCCTTCATCACTTTTATTTTTGTAATAAGTTGTGCCTATTTGATATATATGATCCATCTTAAGGGGATGTTGAAATGAGTGTCAATCGCATAGGCATTGTAAAGTAGTTGAATAAATGAGTTATATTCGGCCAAGCCCATGTTAGCTGGCCCAACATGGGACACGGTTTAGACATTGTGCATATATATATATATATATATATATATATATATATATATATATATATATAATATAATTTTTAAGGTTGAGGATGATATACCTGTATACCCATATCTTCTCTCACATCTCTCTCTCTCTCTCTCTCTCTCTCTCTCTCTCTCTCTCTCTCTCTCTCTCTCTCCTTCTTCCTCCTCTTTATAATGTGGGGCCCACCATCAATGTTTTTGTCCATCATGTATGACTCAACTTTAATATCCACCACCCATGATGTGGAGCCCACCATTGATGTAGACTATCCATCATGCAGACCCCACATTTGATGTTGGCCAACCATCATACATATTTTGTGTTTCTAACATTGCATGGATGGTGGTTCTAATATTGTATGGATTGTGCTTCTAACACTATGGATTACAGTTTTAATATGCGCAGATCATGGTTCTAACACTGTGTGGATCGTAGTTCTAACAGGATTGTGTGATCCCGTGAAAATGGTCATAACTCCCTCATTACGGATAAGATTATGATAATCTTAAGCTCGTTAGAAAGATAGTTTGACAAACTTTCAAATGGGATTAAAATCACCTTATTTAGACATTATTTAATCTTTTAAAAATGATCCCAAAGTTTACGATAATGTTTATGCTCATTTTTAACTTCACGGAATCTTAAAAAATGTCATACCTCTCTTACAGGTGGGATCAGTGCGATCTTAAGCTCGCTAGAAGGATAATTCGACAACTTTTCAAATAAGATTGAAATAATCTAATTTAGACACTTTTTAACCTTTTAAAAACAATCCCAATACTCAGCTCTTGACAAAAGATCTATCCAGCTTAGCTTAATCTTTTTTAAGTAAGAAGAAAAACCCATCTGTTGGGGATTTTGACCTTTTGAATCACACAGATCTAGATCTAGGATAGCAATCCAATGACACCAAGCACACACAAAAGAACACAGATTTAACGTGGAAAACCCTTGCGGAAAAAAACCACGGCACAAAGCGACAGATCTCCACTATGAAAGTAGAAATTACAAAGAGAAAGGACTTAGCCGATTCGAACAACCTCAAATCTCACCCTTGCTACACCCTTTAGAAATCCTAAAATCCTTTTAGGAACCCTTGAAACCCCTTTAGAAAGCCTTGACATACCATCTCTTATCCCTAGAAAAGCCCTAGGAACACCTATTTATAGTTTAGGCAACTTTCCTTTCGCATCCTAGTTGTGAAAGGACTCAAAATCTGTAAAATCTGTGTTTCCGCAATCGCATCTGCGAAACTCTTCGATGATATCGAAGGTCTCTCGATAACAGCGTCGATATAATCTGAAGGTCTCTCGATCATATCGACAGGATCCAAAGAACTGTCCAGCGACCGATGATGAAAATTCTGAGAATTATCGATGCCATCGAGCCACTCTCAATAACAACCTCGATTCCATCTGAAACCCTGTCGATATCATCGACAGACCACCAGACATATTTAAGACATCAGTCCATAACAATCTCCACCATATCTTCAATCTTCATCCGTGTAGCTTCTTGTCCTTTTCTCTTATCTCTACATCACATCATAGCTTCTCGTGCACACTCTGTCTTCCTTTTACACCATCGCCTAGCATAGAGAAGTTACACAGAACTTGAACTTCTCTGCAGGAACGATTTAGGTGATCATGTCTGCCAGATCAAAATCCACATGCCCAAACCACCTTTGCTCCTGTCTTCCCAAAGGAAAAGACGTAGTTTTCTTACCATCTCACCGCTACCTAATATTGCTTGCCGGGGTACTTGCTTACAACATTGATAGCCTGTAAAATAACAGGTCTAATCTAGACCATGACATACACTATCAATTGCATTCGAATAAGGCTCATGAGATATTCTAGTTTTTCTCATATGTTTTGGGACATGTCCTGAGGAAAACTTGAGGATAGACGCGTAGGGAACGCTCTCTGGCTTTAGCCGGCCCATCATATCCTTGATCAATACCTACACATAAGGTATTCCTCTTGTGATTACCAAAGCCTACTCCTCCTTCAGTCTCAATGCCGAGAACCATCTTTGAAGCCCTCTGATCCTTCATCCTGAATGTCTCACTTAACCGAGTATTCAGTACATTGATTTCAAACATGTCATAATTAGCGATCTATATGTCATCAATTCCTGACTCACCATGAAGGAATCAAATCACTGCCTAGGTGACAGGTTAAACCACGACCTCCTGCAAAGTCTTTTCTCAGCCCCTTTAACTTCGAACTGGTCTAGTTGCTTCATGTAGATCTTCTCTTCACTTTTCCTTACAGAAGTCCAAGCTCCACATCCATCCTTCCAGCTCAAGATGACGTTGGTCAATCAGCGCCAATCACGGATCTAATAGATACCTGCTATACCGTCGGCGCAAATATCTCTGAGAAGTCGATCCATTCTCTCTGAGCATAACCCTTCGCTACCAACCTCGCCATGTATCTATGATGTATCCTCCTGAAGATTCACCTGCATCCAACCGCTTTTCGGCCCACTGGAAGCTCCACCCACTCCCATATGTCGGTCTAGCACAACGAATCCATCACATCGCCCATAGTCACCTTTCACTTCTCAGCATCAGGCTCACCTAGAGTCATCTGAATAGAAAATGAGTCCTTTTGCGATATTGGAGTCGTCCATATACCTCACCGATATCCTGCGATCATGCCATGTGATTTTCCTCACAGGTGGCTGCTCCACCTGCTCTATATCCCTGTTCGCACGTCTCAGCCTTCCTACCCCACTCGCTCATGTGGTCATGCCCAACATGCCACACACGTGCAGAGGTGAAATCCATTACATCCACTGCTGCTCCACCTTTTGAAGTGATCCCGATCAACCTGTACAAGTTACGAAGTCGTCGCACTTTCATGATTACCCGTTCCCCCTTAGATACTTTAAGAGCACCATCAATACCTGTGTACTTGCATCTTTTTACCTTAAGCACACCAAAAGAAATTAGGTTCTACTTCAAATTAGGAACGTGCTCACATTTGTCAAGGTATGCTCCACCCCATCAAACATCCTGATGCGTACAGAACCAACAACCATAACATTATAGGTAATGTCATTACCCATAAATACCTGTTCACCATTGCACTCCCTGTAACTGGTGAACCGACTCCGATGAGGAGTCATGTGAAAAGATGCCCATGTGTCTAGCATCCACTCGTCCTTACGATCATCGTATGACCATCTGAGCGAAGACACAGATAAAACATCACCATCACATTCATCTGACGTGCCAACGTTGGCCTCCTTGCATGAAGCCTTAAAATCTTCCCTCTTCGATTTAGGATTTTCACAATCCTTTTTCACATGTCCTTCCTTCCCACAGTTCCAACACTTTATCTTTCATTTGCCTTTGCCCTGGGATTTGGATCTAGAACCTGAAGAATCTGTAACTTGTCCAGAATTCCTACCCACTGTAAACAGTGCATCAGAAGATATCCTCATGTCGCTGTTCAGTTGTCTCATAGCATTCCCTTGAAGGGCTGAGATAACTGTGTCGACACTCAGGGTTTTATTTATGCTGCACATAGTGTCCTTGAATGACTCATATGACGCCGAAAGAGAATTCAGCAACATACATGCTTGTTCTTCATCTTTTATTACTTCCTCCATATCAAGCAATTTACAAACTAATTTATTAAAGTTGCTGACGTGAGCCTCCAGATCTCCACCCGCTGCCATCTTGAAGTTATACCACTGCCGCTTCAAGTGCAGACGATTTTCAGAGGATTTCTTCACATAGACATCCTCTAACTTCGCCCATAACTTAGCCGCAGTTTTCTCCCTCATGATGTTGTAGAGAACCTCATCCGTGAGACATAAACGGATCGTTGATAAAGCCTTCTTATCAAGAGTATTCTACTCAGCATCAGTCATAGTAGACTTCCGCTCCTCAAGAGCACTATCTTCGCCTTGCTTGATTAAGGAACTCATCATCTTGATTTTTCATAACTAAAAATTATTTTTCCTTGAGTACTTCTCAATCTCATACCTAGTGCTTGCCATTATTACTAATCCTTTAAATTCAGATCTGTGCCCCAACGATAGCTTTGATACCACTTGTTGGGAATTTTGACCTGCGGAATTACACAGATGTAGATCTAGGATAACAATCCAATGACACCAAGCACACACAAGAGAACACAGATTTAACGTGAAAAACCTTTGCTGGAAAAAACTACGGCACAAAGCGACAGATCTCCACTATGAAAATAGAAATTACAAAGAGAAAGGACTTACCCGATTCGAACAACCTCGAATCTCACCCTTGCTACACCCTTTAGAAACCTGAAAATCCTTTTAAGAACCCTTGGAACCCCTTTAAAAAGCCTTGACATACCATCTCCTATCCCTAGAAAAGCCCTAGGAACACTTATTTATAGTTTAGGCAACTTCCCTTTCGCATCCCAGTTGGGAAAGAACTCAAAATCTGCAAAATCTGCGTTTACGCAATTGCATCTGCGAAACTCTTCGATGATATTAAAGGTCTCTCGATAATAGCGTCGATATAATCTGAAGGTCTCTCGATCATATCGACAGAACCCAAAAAACTGTCCAGCGACCAATGGTGAAAATTCTAAGAATTATCGATGTCATCGAACCACTCTCGATAACAACCTCGATTCCATCTGAAACCCTGTCGACAGACCACCAGACAGATTTAAGACATCCGTCCATAACACTATCTTCTAAAAGTAAAGTTTTGATATTTCTCATTTCTTTATATTGGCTTCTTTCACGGCAAACCATTTAAATAGAACTTTTGCAGAAAAGTAAAGTTCCTGTTATGTTTTTTTTTTTTTTCCCCTTCAATACACTTTTTGGTAAAAGATCTATCTAAGCAAAATCTTTTAAAAAATAAGAAGAAACTAGCTTCGAAGAGTAAAACATTTGTAATATTTTTTCATCTCATCTTTTCTTAATTTCTTCTCAAACAAGCATTGTTTAACATAAGGATTAAAAAAAAAAAAAAAAAAAAAAAAAAAAACTAAAAAACTTAAAAAAAAAAAACGTATTTTTCTTAAGTGGGAGTTTCTATTGTAGAGAATAGTTGAAAAACATGATAGAGTACGAGAGAGTAGTCAAAAAACACCGAAAAAAAATTGCCGAAGAGTCATCAGGTAGCTTGAATAATTATAGGAATATAACGGTAGAAAAAAAGTTAACCAAAGAATAGTGGTAAAAGATAGTACAAGAATAAAAAATTGAACAAAAACATCTTCGTCTTGGAAATTTGAAAAAGATTTCAGAAACTAAATGAAGTATTTATGTAAAAACAGCCACGACCTCCTCCTTACTCTTCGTTTGATGATGAATGAGGTATCTAGTTGGATCGTGTTGTATCGTGGAGGATACAATACCACAGCTGCACGTGGCCCACCTTTTTGTGAGTATACGTATAATCCACTTCGTTCTTCATGGGCAGCCCCTCGATTTTAAGCCTTGTGGGGAAGTATCTTCCCTATACATGAATCAATTCGGCCACACCACAGGAAATAATTGAAATACAAAGCCAACCATAATTTTCTTGAGGTTCACTCCGGTTTTCCATCCTATTTAAACCGTTCATCAGGTAAAAAATAAAAATAAAAAAATCACCTGGATAAAGCAATTATTCCAAAAATCAGACTAATACAAAACTCAGCTTTGGTTGTAATTTGATATGATTCCTCGCAATGTTGCTCACCTGAGTTTCAGATCAGTCCAAGATTTTAGATGTGCAATGAAAATTAGGGTATTTATCTGATGGACGGAGTGGATTTTAAATAAAAATATGGTGGGCCGCACAGAGCTCCGGCGTCGTACCTGCTTCCAATACACGTGCTGTAGCAGAGGATTCGTGTATGAGGTGGGGTGGTAAAATCAACACCATCCTTTTGTTACTTAGCGAGAACGCTACCGAAAATGGACGGTTGTAATGAGTGTAACTTAGAATTACGTAAGCGCCCTCGTTAGTTAGAAGCCTAGCTTTTAATAAATGCAATCGAGTGTCACAGCATTTTAAGTCACACGCCATCAACTTCTCCCTCATTTCCTTCCTAAAGTAACCATACAATATCAAAAGCAATCCTATCCGTTGATCTTGAAAATACTCTCTCAAACTGCTCAAAAGAAATCCTATCCGTTGATCCTGAAAATACTCTCTCAAACTTTCTTTTCCATGTTGGAAGAGAACCATAACATGAATCAACCATCCACAGCGTACACATAGCAGGATTATGCATCAATCGTGTCCATCCATCCTTTGAGCCATATCATGGATGGTCTACGTTTCAAAAGCCACACCTATTGGGCTTTATTGTCCTTCTGATCGATGGCTCTCAATTTTTAAAAAAAAAAAAAAATTTAAGCCATCCATGCCAGGACTGGATTGATGGATGGACCGATTTTCATATTACACTGCCATGTGTACCAAGGAGAGATGACTCTACCAGTTGGGATTTCTCATATTTACCCTACCGTACGTATTCTTCCCAATCTACTGATGAATCGCATGATCCTGATTCGTGAAGTATGTCTGGATAGTAGGTGTTCCCACGTTAGTGGGTCTCGCCCTGACCATCTGGCCCACCTTAATGTATGTGTGGTATATCCATGCCATCAATCAGTATTTTCAGCTAATTTTAGGACATGGTCCCAAAAACGAAGGAGATCCAAATCTTAAGTGGGCCACACCACTGACAGTGGTCATTAAATACCACTATTAAAACTTTCTAAGGCCCACTATAATGCTTATTTGCCATCCAACCTGTTGACAAGGTCAAACACACCTGGATGAAGTTTTAAATGGTTGCAATTCAATCCACCATACTGTCTAGCCCATCTGAGATTTGGATCTGCATGATATTTAGGACCATTTCATGAGCAGAAGGGATTAGGTGAGACTGCAGATCCATGGACCCTGACTGTGGGCCTACTGTGATGTATATGACTATATCCATGTTTTCCATTTATATTGAAAGCTCCTTTTAGGATATTATCAAAAAAAAAAAACAAACAGTTCCAAATTGCAGATGGACCATAATGCAGGATATATTAATAATTATCCATTAAAAACTTCTCATGGGCCACCAAAGTTTTTGATTAAGATGATATTTGTGTGGTCTCTTCATCTAAGGTGTTCATGACCTTATCAATAGGTTGGAAGGCAAATAAATATTCCAGTGGAATCCATGAAATTAATGGTGGAGATTCAATCACCACTGTTTCCAGTGATGTGGTCCATCTAAGATTTGAGTCAGCTAGGGCCTTACAATGTGGGTCCCACTCATCAACACCATAGGAAATTGGATCAGCACCGATGAGAGAGGAAGAATGGAATGTGACTAGACGAGAGGCCCACCCATGTAGCTTGGTGCCTCAAGTGGAGTGTGGGCCTCAATGCCACCTCCATCAAATGAAGATCAACAAATCAACGAATTGTCGATCAGCCTACCCGGCAGTTAGTGTGGATTAGGTGTGGCCTGGTCACACCCAACACCGCAGGGCCCACTTTGATGTATGTGTTAAATATCCATGTTGTCCATCTATTTTTCCGGCACATTTGAGTAAATAAGCCCAAAATTGAAGAAGATCCAAATATCAGGTGGACCACACCATAGGAAAATGTTCTGATCAACCATTAAAAACTTATCATAGGCTAGAAAAGTTTTGGATAAGTTTGTTTGTTATTTTCCCTCCATTCTCTTCATCTAGGTCACCTTGACTTTTGTTGCCTTATCATTTCATATTTGGTCACATGATTCATATGAGTATGCCGGAATTGAGTTGAATATACAGCTCAATTCAAACCAAACAACCACAACCCAAGTGCTAAGATATGCATATAGTTGGGGATTTTGTCCTGCAGAATCACACAGATCTAAATCTAGGATAGCAATTTAATGACACCAAGCACACACAAGAGAACACAGATTTAATGTGGAAAACCTTTGCGGAAAAAAATCACGACACAAAACGACAGATCTCCACTATGAAAATAGAAATTACAAAGAGAGAAGACTTACGCGATTCGAACAACCTCGAATCTCACCTTTGCTACCCTTTAAAAACCCTTAAAATCTTTTAGGAACCCTTGGAACCCCTTTAGAAAGCCCTTAGCATGCCCTCTAAACCACCCAATCCCAGATACACCCCTTTATATAAGAATAGAAAGAGGTAGAATCCAAAAAGGAAACAAAATCTGCATTCTCGCAATCGTATCTGCGGAACTCTTCGATGATATCGAAGGTCTCTCGATAACAACGTCAATATCATCTGAAGATCTCTCGATCATATCGATAGGACCAAAAAACTATCCAGCGACCAGTGGTGAAAATTCTATGAATTATCGATGTCATCGAGTCACTCTCGATGACAGCCTCGATATCATCTAAATCCCTGTTGATATCATCGACAGACCACTAGACAGATTTAAGACATCCGTCCATAAGACATATGTCGGAATTGATCTTATGTGACATATACGAAAGAGATTGAATAAGATCAGTCGTCTATTCAGCCACTCATACAATATTTTTTAAAGATAATTAGGTGATTATCATAGAGTGAGGTTCATCGTTTAAAGATGAGTTGTACATTTGCCTTCTTCATGAAAAGACTGTTTCAATATGGATAAAACATAAAAGAAATTGTTAACATCATCCATGGAGAACAACTACAGAACAACTTTCTAAATGAAGAATTTGCTTGATACTGATGCAGGGATGAACGTGATGAGGTCGATCACCGTCTTCCTCAAGGATAACTACTCTGAATCCATGGAGCTTCTCTGGACTCCTCACAGAGACTTCTCGAATCCACGAAGAAAGAAAGCAAGAGAATAGAAATATATTCTAATAAAATTCAAAATTAATTGATGAATGCATAAAAATGAGTTTACATCCCTTTACATAAGGGAACCAAGCAATAAGAAAGAAATCAGACTCAAACTACAACTAAAACTCCTAGAATCCGCGACTTACTATTAATAGTAAACTTACTATTTATAGACAGTCATGATGTCTACTAGTGCGCAAGGTTTTCGGCCAAAAATAGTAAGTGTCCTATTTGGCTTCACCAAACCATTCTCCTAATTATTCTAAGAACTTTTCATGTTGGACACAACTCCTAAAGCCCAATGGATGAAGAGCTATAAGCAAACTAAAACTTACTATTTATAGTAAAAACGAAATTAAAACGAGGAAACGACCGTCGATCAGGGGGTTTCTCACAAATACGGGATGCACAACCCAACGTAGCGGGGTTGGTTGGCTAAAGTAGCTCATTCTACCCCAAAATCACATATTTTATGTCAGATAACTCATTCTGGATTGCAAGATACGCCCGATCTAAGGTCCAATAGTCCGGATCACTTATGTTGTCGACTATGCCTTTTCTGATCCATCTTGGCCATGAAATTGTCCTCAAACCGCTCTACATCAGTCCCCTCCACTTGAAAAGAACTCGTCCTCGAGTTCTCCTCCTGCGCTGGTTGATGATACTCGGTCAGGTCCGCGACATTGAAAGTTCGTGAGATCGCCAGGTCATCTGGAAGATCAACAACATAAGCGTTGTCATTGATCTTTCGGATGATCGGTACCAGTCCAATCTTATTATTTTTTAACTTTTTGCACGTCCTGGTCGGAAATCTCTCTTTACTCAGATGGACCATAACGCGGTCGCCCACCTCGAATACTTTTTGTCACCGGTGCTTGTCCGCTTGTTCCTTGTACTTTTCGTTCGAGGCATGCAGTTTGGCCTGCACTTCTGCATGGATGCCCATGATCTTATCTGCCATATGTTCTGCTGCAACGCTTAAGCCTGGGTGCTTGGGTAAAGGGAACAAGTCAAGTGTGTGGCGAGGCACTCGTCCGTAGATAATCTGGAACGGGGATTTCCCTGTCGAGCGGTTCACCATGTTATTGAATGCAAACTCTGCTTGAGACAAGGCTAAGTCCCACTGCTTCGGTTTTTCTCCTGCAATACTGCGAAGGAGGTTTTCCAATGTGTGATTCAAAACTTCGGTCTGCCCATCAGTCTGTGGGTGGTAAGCACTGCTGAATTGAAGTCGTGTATCGAATCGAGTTCACAAAGTCCGCCAAAAGTGCCTAATGAACTTCATGTCACGATCAAAAGTAATGGTCTTAGGGACCCTGTGTAGCCATACGACCTCCCTAAAGAATAGATTTGTCACACGTGTTGCATCGAGGGTCTTCTTGCATGGGATAAAGTGCGTCATCTTTGAGAAATGATCGACCACTACGAACACCGAATCCATGCGGCGTTGTATTTGTGGAAGACCAAGCACGAAGTCCATTAATAAATCCTCCCAAGGACAGTCAGGCACAAGTAATGGGGTATAGAGTCCCGTATTCTGAGATTGCCCCTTGAAAGTTTGACAAATATGACAATGTTGTACGACTCTTCCCACATCACGTACTAATTGTAGACAGTAATACCGTTCTTCCACAAGAGCTCGCGTCTTGTCTCGCCTAAGGTGTCCACTGAGGCCACTTCCATTTAGCTCCTGAATAATCTGCTCCCTCAGAGAACTTTAGGAGATGCACAATTGATTCCCTTTAAAGAGAAAATCATCATGTATATGAAAGTCACTGGGGTGACCTTCTTGGCGCTTCAACCAAGAATCTTTGAAGTCCCCATCCTCGGCATACAGCTCCTTGAGACAGTCAAAGCCGACCACCTCGTTGCTCATCGTAACAAGTAGTGATGCATGACGGCTAAGTGTATCAGCCACCTTGTTCTGCTGTCTTGACTTGTGCTTCAGAACGAACGTGAATTCCTGTAAAAACGTAACCCATCTAACATGCACACGATTCACGTTAGTCTGACTATTAATAAACTTTAATGCTTGATGGTCAGTGTAAAGAATAAACTCCCTTTGAATCAGATAATGCCGCCAATGTCGGAGCGCCTGAACAACTGCGTACAACTCAAGCTCATAAGTCAACCACTTCTTTCGAGCTTCGCTGAGCTTGTCACTTTAAAAAGCTACCGGCATGCCTTCCTGTGATAATACTCCTCTGATTCTGACATATGCAGCGTAATACTCCACCTCAAATAATTTATCAAAATTAGGAAGCACCAAGACTGGTGTTGTAGACAAACGATACTTGATCTCGTGAAAGCTCTAATCAGCTTTATCAGTCCACTAGAACGGCCCTTTTTTCATGCAATCTATTATAGGTGCGACTATAGTGCTAAAATCTCGCACAAATTGACGATAAAAAGTCACCAACCCGTGAAAACTCCTAACCTCATGAATGTTTATCGGGATCGGTCATTCCCTAATAGCTCTCACCTTTTCATCATCTACTCCAATGGCTTTACACGTTACAACAAATTCTATAAACAATAGGCTGTCAGTTAAAAAGCTACACTTTTTCAAGTTGAGATACAACTTGTTATCTTGTAGGACCTTCAGCACCTGCCTGAGATGTTTCTTATGCTCCGCCTCATCCTGACTATATATTAATATGTCATCAAAATATACTACCACAAATCGGTCAGTGAACAGTTTTAAAACTTGATTCATCAAACGCATAAAAGTACTTGGTGCGTTCGATAGGCCGAAGGGCATGACCAGCCACTCATACAACCCTTTCTTTGTCTTGAATGTCGTTTTTCACTCATCACCGGGTCAGATATGAATCTAATGGTACCCACTCTTTAGATCTAGTTTAGAGAACACTTTGGCCCCTCCCAGCATATCGAGCATGTCGTCCAACCGTGGTATTGAGAATCGATATTTGATGGTAATTTTGTTGATTACTCGGCTGTCGACACACATACGCCAGCTTCCATCTTTTATTGGCGTTAATAATGCTAGTACAGCACATGGGCTCATGCTCTCTCTTAATAGACCCTTATAGATCAATTCTCCACTTGCCCCTGAAGTATCTCACACTCCTTCAGACTTATCTGATAATGAGGGCGATTGGGCAGGCTAGCTCTAGGGACGAGGTCTATGTAATGTTGGATGTCCCTCATGGGGGGCAATCCATCAGGTAAATCTTCAGGCCAGACTTCTTTGAATTCGCTTAGCAACAGTCTTAAGCTTGGAGGGATGTTTGAGGTTTCCTCTTCCTCGCCCTTCACTACTACGGTGTATACCTCGCCGGTTTCCTTGAATTCCTCCATAAAATCTCGAATGGTCAAGAGAGAACTCCCCTCCACTTTAGAGGCTTCAGGGTGATTCTCTGGTGCCATGTCACACCCCAAACTCGAAAACCGGGCTCACAAAATTTTCGATCGTCGAATCTGGCACCGACAACCTCCGTAGTACCCCATTCTCGGCTCCCGGCACCCATATACCAAGTTTCGATCCTGTGATGTTAAAAGGAGGATTTCAAACATGATTTGATTCGTAATGAGCATAACCACAAGCATAACCCACGAACAATAGCCACAAGAACACCATCACAAAATTCACTATGATAAAAAACTTTAGGTACAATGCGTACGAAAGGGAAATACAAGATAGAGACAATAATAAAAACTCCAGAAGCTCGGCTGCACGCTCCAACGGTGGCGAGACTAAGGCTACGTCCTGGCGTCACCTGCACGCATCATTCGTGTATAAGCTTATAAAAAGCTTAGAGGGCAGTGCAAGTGTGTGCGCAATACAATCGTGCTCAGAATGCAAGGTCAGAATAATGCGGTAATGTGCTGATGAGTACATGAACGCAATCACCATACCAAGGCTATGCAGTGCAAGATATGAATGTGATCGGCCACATCCAGGTCATGCGATGCAGAATGTAAGTCAAGCATGTCAATCCTCATCATATATCAGTATAGTTATCATTCTGAATAATCACCGGGGTCTATTACACTCCAAATGGCACTACTGCTCTCCAAGCCGCATAGTCCAAGTAAGCGTAAGAAACTTCACTATCCGCCTGGCCAATAGTCTGTCAATGCCTATCCGACATGTCGATAGTGGACCCATTCATGAACTTGTCAAACTCAGCCTAGTATTACCCCCTACCCTCGGGCGAGTAAGGCCACACCCCTTTCTAACCGACCACGACACAGTGGGAGATGCAGCCTCCTGATATTCAGCCCTCGTGCGCTCATATATCCACTTGGTCTCGACATTGGAGTCATCCTCTGGTACCATTGGGTTTAGAAATTTTCACCCAGGGACATCTATAGCGCCCCGTAGCTATGACCAAACATTTTCGGTATCCAACTCAGCCATCCACGATGTATCTGTGGAGGCTATTGACCTGATGTCGCTAGGGTATACAGTAACTACAATCACACAATGTAAGTGTATGAGTCACACTACCAGTCATGCAACAGTCCTGCGTGTACCATGCGCTCATGCAGGGCAACTCCGCCTATCAAGGAGCCCATAAACAGTTCGCCCGAAGGCATATGCTATGATCAGTCACTTCTCATATCAATCATACATATGATGCGTATAATAATGAACCATGGATCTATACTAAACATATATATAGAGATGGGCTCTGTGTATAACGGAGATGGGCCTAGACGGCCTACTTACTACAAGTATGGCCTATTAGTGGGCCTTAGGGAGATTGACAATGTGGACATTTAACCGACGTCATCCTTACAATATGGGCATCTAACCATCATTGTTCCCAAGGCATTACTTGTTATAAATATCATTATATGCCATGGAGGGATCACGCATTGCAATGGACCTAGTTGCACTCAATTGGACCTTAAGTACATCAATTGGGCCGTATCATATGGGCCTTACATTCATCAAGTGGATCACCTCAATGAGCCTCACCAATGGGCCTTAGGTACTTTGCAATGGGCCATCACCCATGGGCCTTAGAATGCATTAAAATGAGTCCAATCATATAAGCTTTATGTGTATCAAATGGGCCTAATCACATAGGCCTTATATATATCAAAATGGGCCCCAATAATGGGCCACAAATACATTAAATAGGCCTCATAACATGGGCCTATATATATCAAGGTAGGCCCCAACAACGGGCTAATAAACATGCTCACTCCCCAAGTGCAGGGTTGTGATGTAGTAATAACTCGGTAAGACCGAGGTCGAATCCCAAGGGACTGAAACTTGTACGTTATCTAAAATTAAATAGAACTAGAACTAGGCTAAGATGAATTCTAAATCAATTAGCAATGGTGGAATACTTGTATAATAATTAATCTAAATCTTAGGAAAAAAAATCAGAGATAGGAACTAGGGATTCAGAGAATCTACTTGTAAAGATCAGGGAGAACTTATGCTTGCATCAAAAATCATGAAAATTACTGAATTGCCGTTGATCTATTTTTCAAAGAGATGAAAGGAAGATAAATTAGAATGGATTCCATCACCAAACCATGCCCAAAGACTATGGCAAACAATAGAATCAAACTAATTACCACCCAATCACATGTATGTAAGTTAGGAAGGGTACCGTCATCCGACCATGCCCAGGAGACTATGGTGAACAACAGGGCTTCCTGACATCATAAACATTAAAGAGAATGAGAATATTCAAAGCCATTGCAGACTAATTTCAGTCACAATAGACCATTAAAAACCTAAAACATTCCCATAATAATTAACTAAAATCAACGTCAATTCATGAATTAAAATTAAAATAAAATCAAATCTCCCATCTCATTACAAGCTTCACCTCTTAGCCCTAGCTAGGAGGATTTAGCCTGCCATGGATGGGCTCAATCCAAATAAATAAAGAGAAAAAGAAAAGGAAAAGAAAAGGGAAAAAAAAAACCAAGCTCCTCTCTCTCTCCTCTGCCCACGTTGAAACCCAAGCTCGAGCCCTCTGTTCTTCCTCCCAAGACCTGAATGAATGCTCTCCACGTCCAAAAACCTCCTTTTATAGCTGCTGGAGTGGTGAAAATCGGATTTGAATCGGATTTGGAAAGCTATGCATGCCTAGTGAAAGCTTTTTCGCAGCCAAGTTTGGTGCCTCGAAACACGCCACTTTTCTCGCTCAAATTCCAAATAAACATTATTCCTTAGGATTTTATTGGGTCCTCTACATGATAGACGGTTCAGATCTGCCATATGATCAAAGATGGTGGGCCAAAACCGCCTGAAAAAGTCAGTTTTCGCGGATGTGCGAAACCTTTCGCACCATTTCGCTGTTGTGGTCGGTGGGCCCCACAGAAGCATTTTCTGGAAAATTCACCCCATCCATTGGATTCAGAATGAAATTTCAGTTAAGAATGGGTGGTTTTGAACGTCCATTGACGTGGCCCAGAGAAGAAAGCACAGAAAAATCAGTTTTGAACGTTACCGAGAAGCCCTTTTGTGGCCTCTGTATCTCACACGTGTGCACGCATGGGTGCAAAAGGTCAGTATGGTTTTGTAGTTCTCGAAGGTCTCTACACGGTGGACGGATCAGATTTTTCATATGGTCAATGGGTAGGGCCCACAAATGTCCGCAAAAATGGCCAGCGGCCTGCGTTACGCGGTGCGAATTTTATTTTATTTTTTTTTAAGAAGAAAGTCGGTCAGCGTCTTGCTGACCGACTTAACTCGTTTGGTGCACGACGAGTGCACATGTGCACTGTACACACTCATCTCATATGGATCCATTGCACTGTTTTGGAGAAATCTACACCGTCCATCTGTTTTGACTCCTCATTTAAGGCGTCAATAATAATTTTGAGACAGTTCCAGATATCAGGTGGGCCCAGAATCAACGGTTTATGGGCTGATCTGTCAGTTGGGGCACTTTCCGAGATCTTCAATGGCTGAAATTTTATATGTACGGTTAATTTATGGTCCTCAGGCGACGTATGAAGTTTCGAGCCGAACGGATGGTGGGAACCTCGTGATCTTACATTTTGGACGTCCTTCAGGCCACTTGAGCTTCAATTTCTAACTTTTTTCGAATTTCTGATCATGTATATTTGTCAATCTTGGTCCCCTGGAGTGTGTCCCTTGCCTTTGGCGTCATCAGATCGTTAAATCTCAACTTTTAACATCCTTTTTCCATCCATGCTTATAAAATCACTTTGCCACACAAAAATGAGAAAACGAGCCATTAGACAGCATTATATTCGTAAATCCAGACAATATCTGGGGTCTAATATGCAATATTTGACCCTCAACACAACCCCCAACCAGCATTTTGCCAGTCCCGAGCAAAGTATGCGAAAAATAAGTTGAGAATTATAGGAGAACTTTCTATGAAATCGAGTAAGATTTTGAACAAAATACGAGAAATTTAATATTCATGAATGTTAAAAATTGTATTCTCCTGAGCTCAAGCGCACCGTAGACTTCATAATCAAGTGTAAAGCATTAATCCATCAATTAGAAAAATTTTAAACATTGAGATCCATGGATGTATAGTGTAATCTCAGCTAATCACATTAAGATTGAATTTGTTATTTCAGGATCTCATTGGTAACCAGCAAGAGAATTCATGATAACCAAACTTGCCTCTTAAATTCCATCTTTTGATCTTTTCAACTTTTTATTTTTCCATTAATAGTCATGCCAAAAAGAGGAATAAAATCCTTATCAATAGAGAGCAAACCTATGGTGAAGACCGTACTCGTAGACCTTTTTCACATATTATTCATGGGGAATTAACTCTACACCTATAGGGAGCAAACCTATGGTGAAGATTAATTATCCAACCTTTTCAATTTTTATACCATGATGGCAAGATATTTCAGGCTGGTTCCTTTCATGCTTAGTGATTATCAAATTAACCATTCAATATCAAACTGAAAACTTAATGTGAAAGCGAGATGTGACATGTGAAACCATGACTCAATCAATGTTTAAAATCTCTAATCATGGATTGATAATTCAAACTCAACTGTGGAATCTATCAAGTAGCTAAATCCAAGAGTCATAAATCCACCATTATGTACCTTGAAAATTTAAATTAGGGATATCTGTCAAAATCACTTCGAATTTGTAGAAATTTTCAGAAAAAAATTTTTAAAAAAAATTTCACAATTTTTACTCAAGACCAAGAAAATACTGATTAGGAAACCTAATCTCCCACCCCCAACCTAAAATCTACATTGTCCTCAATGTAAAAGATATGAGCATATAATGCACATGGGATAACGAAAGTAAATGAGAAGTGATGGGAAGATAGTACCTGAATAACGAATCAAGAGAGTTTCCAATAGATCACGGCATGGAAGCTTGTCAGCACGAGAGAGAAAGCAGAATAAAAATAACAAAAATAAAATCCTACCTATACTACTTTCGTAGGTGCTCTCGATTGCATTTAGCGTATGCAACAAGCCTTTAAACCCTTAGGTTACCCCTAGTGGACGAGTTGTAGTCTCGTGAGGGTTTGCAGTAATGTTACCCACAAACATTGAATCGATTATGCCACAAGGTTCCCCTTCTGGCCAATATCTTGATAAGTCTCTTAGTAAGTTCCTCAACAAGATCATCCAAAAACCTTTTTTGCAATAGGCTTGGGCACCCTGGAGCATGACTTTCCAGAGAGACTTATGTACCTCATAAAAAATCTTCCATTGAATTGCTTGAGGTATCCATAATTTATACGATTCACCTAAGACAAGAGAAGTTTCAACGTTAGTATTGCATGGTGAATCAAAGACTACAAGTAAATAAAGTTTAGAAAACTTCTTAAAAAGTAATGTAGTCTCAATATATTCCAAAGATCTAAACTTCGGTTCAATTTTCAACTCTTCCTTTACTGGTAGACATTTAAGATCAGGGGAAGAGAGAATTTCAGAGTAAGGGTTCTCTCGGTCAGTGATGACTACCGAGATGTTGTCTTGCAAGACATCCACTTTATCTTTTAACATGGGATCGTTTGAAACCGCAAAGTGTGCAAAGCAATCCCACGAGTTGGAAAATTTAGCTGAGTGTGACTTATTGTGGCTTGTGATGATCTGCGTAACGAATCCATCGTCCTTGAAAGTAATTGGAGGTAGGCACTCTTGCTCTCGTTCTGCACAGACAAATTGAGGGTCAGTTGATGAAGTATTGACAGGTGAACTCTGTTCATTGATACTACTCAGAAGAGGCATTGAATCGTCAAAACTTGACAGTTCAGATGGTGGACTCAGCTGGATGGTTTCAAATTCCAAAGTTGTATCAGGTGGCTCGTTCGTCTCCTGAATCATATCATCATTCGATTCAGAGAAGTGGTCCAAACATGTTTCACAAGAGTTGGAAGGGTCAGTTGTAAAGAGCACATCCTCTACCTTTGAATCAGACATGTCAGGTGAGGAGAGTGGCTCATTATGACCGACCACTTCATGTACGTCTTGATCATTGATCTGGACCAAACATGAGAGGGATTCCAGGGAGACTGTGGCTACACATTCAGGATCGCAATCATGTTCTAGTCTAGTGCAGTGCGCATTTGGGATGAGATTACTTTCCTCACATTCTACACTTAGCATGGGTTGAGGTTCGAATAAACTAACCTCCTAATTATTGAAATCATGTGTGTCATGTAAGGAAAGTGTATCATCATCAATGTATTTAAAAGATACCCATGTATCTTCACCATTCCTTCGAACAGTCATCGAGATTGACTCATCGGGAAATTGAACCACATGCTCATTAACGGAATCCAACTCCTCATTCCAAATTCCAGATTCTTTTAAAAGTGAGTGCGGATCACTTTCTTTGTATTGTATTTCTAGATTAGGTCGTGGCTGGGATGACCGAGCCTCCTCTATCCTATCAAGACGTGCATCGAGTCCTTTCATTGTTTCCATTACTTTTCTCATTTCCACAAGACAGGCCGAAAGATTACGCTGATATGAATCCTCTTGGATCGTTTCTGGATGGATCTCAAAGGTAGGGGATCCAAGAGAATAATCATTATAACATGTAGTTGGTTCATTTTCCCAATTTTGATGTTTCCACTGGTTATAGTCATACTGATTATAAGTGGGAGAATCTGCTGGTTGGTAATACTTATTATCACTCATGATACAATCACGCATTATTTTATCGGATGGATGATAATAATTTTCATAACCATAGTTATGATAACCCCAACACTCACGTACTGTTTTGTTAATCCGTGGGGTGTAATTGTTCTCCTGCATATAATCACGTAAAGACTTCTTAACCGGTGGATTTTTATATTTTGATCGGTTCTCAATGATAGTTTCAGAAAAGTTTTGAGACATGGGTTGATTTATATCATCATCATCCCAAAATAAGTTATTCTTTTCAGCATACTAACGTTGTCACTCGTGCATATACATGATGAAACCCTTAACTCGAATTTAATCCTATGAAAAATAAAAGAGGTCCTACAGCAAAGTGAAAAGTAAGAGGGGAAGAAGTTAGAAAGAAGTTACCATACTAGAGATTCTTATATTAAAATCCTGCAAAATAAGACAAAACAAGTTAGTTCTAAAAAAAATCAGGAAAATCTAAACCTAAAACTAAAGTTAGTAAAAATCCTAATCTAGAATAGAGAGGAAGAATTTAAGAAAGAATTTAACAATTTTGAAACTATCTTAAAAACCTACAAAACAGGGAAGACAAGTTAGTTTCTAAAAATCGAAAAAAATCTAAACCTAATCTTAAACTAATCGTAAAACTAATTAATTTCAGAAAAACGTAGCCGTCAGTCCCCGGCAACGGCGCCAAAAACTTGTTCACTCCCCAAGTGCAGGGTTGTGATATAGTAATAACTCGGTAAGACCGAGATTGAATCCCAAGGGACTGAAACTTGTACGTTATCTAAAATTAAATAGAACTAGAACTAGGCTAAGATGAATTCTAAATCAATTAGCAATGGTGGAATACTTGTAGAATAATTAATCTAAATCTTAGGAAAAAAAAATCATAGATAGGAACTAGGGATTCAGAGGATCCACTTGTAAAGATCAGGGAGAACTTATGCTTGCATCAAAAATCATGAAAATTAATGAATTGCCGTTGATCTATTTTTCAAAGAGATGAAAGGAAGATAAATTAGAATGGATTCCATCACCAAACCATGCCCAAAGACTATGGCAAACAATAGAATCAAACTAATTACCACCCAATCACATGTATGTAAGTTAGGAAGGGTACCGTCATCCGACCATGCCCAGGAGACTATGGTGAACAACAGGGCTTCCTGACATCATAAACATTAAAGAGAACAGGAATATTCAAAGCCATTGCAGACCCATTGTAATTTCAGTCACAATAAACCATTAAAAACCTAAAACATTTCCATAATAATTAACTAAAATCAACGTCAATTCATGAGTTAAAATTAAAATAAAATCAAATCTCCCATCTCATTACAAGCTTCACCTCTTAGCCCTAGCTAGGAGGATTTAGCCTGCCATGGATGGGCTCAATCCAAATAAATAAAGAGAAAAAGAAAAGGAAAAGAAAAGGGAAAAAAAACCAAGCTCCTCTCTCTCTCCTCTGCCCACGTTGAAACCCAAGCTCGAGCCCTCTGTTCTTCTTTCCAAGACCTAAATGAATGCTCCCCACATCCAAAAACCTCCTTTTATAGCTGCTGGAGTGGTGAAAATCGGATTTGAATCGGATTTGGAAAGCTATGCATGCCTAGTGAAAGCTTTTTCGCAGCTAAGTTTGGTGCCTCGAAACACGCCACTTTTCTCGCTCAAATTCCAAATAAACATTGTTTCTTAGAATTTTATTGGGTCCTCTACATGATAGACGGTTCAGATCTGCCATATGATCAAAGATGGTGGGCCAAAACCGCCTGAAAAAGTCAGTTTTCGCGGATGTGCGAAACCTTTCGCACCATTTCGCTGTTGTGGTCGGTGGGCCCCACAGAAGCATTTTCTGGAAAATTCACCCCATCCATTGGATTCAGAATGAAATTTTAGTTAAGAATGGGTGGTTTTGAACGTCCATTGACGTGGCCCAGAGAAGAAAGCACAGAAAAATCAGTTTTGAACGTTACCGAGAAGCCCTTTTGTGGCCTCTGTATCTCACACGTGTGCACGCATGGGTGCAAAAGGTCAGTATGGTTTTGTAGTTCTCGAAGGTCTCTACACGGTGGACGGATCAGATTTTTCATATGGTCAATGGGTAGGGCCCACAAATGTCCGCAAAAATGGCCAGCGGCCTGCGTTACGCGGTGCGAATTTTTTTTTTTTTTTTTTTAAGAAGAAAGTCGGTCAGCGTCTTGCTGACCGACTTAACTCGTTTGGTGCACGACGAGTGCACATGTGCACTGTACACACTCATCTCATATGGGGTCCATTGCACTGTTTTGGAGAAATCTGCACCGTCCATCTGTTTTGACTCCTCATTTAAGGCGTCAATAATAATTTTGAGACAGTTCCAGATATCAGGTGGGCCCAGAATCAACGGTTTATGGGCTGATCTGTCAGTTGGGGCACTTTTCGAGATCTTTAATGGCTGAAATTTTATATGTACGGTTAATTTATAGTCCTCAGGTGACGTATGAAGTTTCGAGCCGAACGGATGGTGGGAACCTCATGATCTTACATTCTGGACGTCCTTCAGGCCACTTGAGCTTCAATTTCTAACTTTTCTCGGATTTCTGACCATGTATATTTGTCAATCTTGGTCCCCTGGAGTGTGTCCCTTGCCTTTGGCGTCATCAGATCGTTAAATCTCAACTTTTAACGTCCTTTTTCTATCCATGCTCATAAAATCACTTTGCCACACAAAAATGAGAAAACGAGCCATTAGACAGCATTATATTCGTAAATCCAGACAATATCTGGGGTCTAATATGCAATATTTGACCCTCAACAAAACACAACAAGAAGGCCTACATACATGGGCCCATATATACCAAAGTGGGCCTCAACATTAGGCCTATATACATGCCAAGATGGGCCTAAATACATGAGCCCATAATTACCAAAGTGAGCCTCATGTGGGTCCCGCCATAATGTTTATTTTCCTATCCAATCCGTTGATAAGGTCACATGAATAGGGGGCTCTCCATAATATTCATTTTCCATCCAGCTCTTTAATTGGGGCATGGAGGGCCCACCATAATATTTATTTTTCCATCCAGCCCATTGATTGGGGCATGGAGGGCACACCATAATATTTATTTTCCATCCAGCCCATTAATTGGGGCATGGAGGGCCCACCATAATATTTATTTTCCATCCAACCTGTACATAAGGTCACGTAGGCCAGGGTAGGGCCCACTGTAATATTTATTTTCTATTCAAACCTGTTCATAGGGTCACTTGTTTTTGGGCCCACCACAATAGACGGCGTGGATATACAAATCATACATCATGGTGGGCCGTGCACACCTCACAGTGGGGCCGTCCGATGGGGCCCACTGGAATGTTTATTAGCCATCCAACCGATTCATGAGACCACGGTCGGGGGCCCACCACAAGGTGGTTCTCCAATCCAGCCCACTCATTATGTGTGTCCCACCTGGTTGAGGGTCCAGACCAAGTTTCAGCTGCATCCAAAGTTCAGGTAGGCCCCACCAAGTGATTTTATATGTCATAGGCATGTCTTCACATGATTTTAGATGGTATGGCCCAACTAAGATCCGTATACGGCTGATATTTGGCAGGGAGCCCACTGCCCTAAGGGGCTTCCTAATGGACGGCGTGGATGTTTGAAACGCATCACGTGGGGTCCACTGCTGGGGCCGTGAGCCCTAGCCAACCCGTCCGCCCGCGCCAGTGGACGCTGTGGCTCCCACAGCAGCAGCAACTGCTGCTTCTTTGTGTTTTTTTTTAAAGAAAATAGAAATTTTGGGGTTTTTCCCAGGTGGGACCCATATCAAAGGAATCTATCCCGCTCATTGGCTTCTACGGCTCCAGACAAGCCAATCAAGACCAATATGTGATATATTCTTGACCAATGGAAGGATTAATGTGGATTTAAATGGTAATACCACTATTTATTACGGTATAGCCCGCTTATTTATCAGATCAGCTTCATCTTTTGGCTCAACGCCTAAAATAATCTGAGAAAAAGGATGGACGGCTTGGATCAAGCACATACATCAAGGTGGTGCTTACATGAGTGGCCCACCATTTTTATTTTTAAGCTCGTTAGTACACTCCCTGTCAGTAGGCGCACTCCATGTTAGCCACTCCTAGTCCAGCGTCCAGGGACGCTGGACGGCCTAAAATAAACAATGCATCATGGTGGGTCCCACATGCACGTGGCCCACCTATTCCACTCAACATAATATTTGTGATTTCTCATTATCCAGGCCCACTAGATGGCTTGGATAAAACAGGTGGACGACATCACAAAAAAACACATCCATCATGATGGATCCACGATCGGTGTGGATCTAGTGGGACACACCCATCATAAAAGAGAGAAAGGGAGAGAGAAGAAGAGAGGAATAAGCGGCATAGATGGAGGGACCCCGCCACTATGGGTCCCTCATAAGATTGAAACACATACATCAAGTTGGGTCCTTAATACAAGTGGGTCCCCTAATTACGAAATCAATGGTAGGAATTCAAAGATCACCCACCTCTTGGTCTTCACCTTGCTTCTTTAGCCTCCTTAGCTCCTTGCCTATACTTTTAACGGTGGATGATGGACTTTTGATGGTGAGGATGAGAGATGAGAGGGTGGGCCACACTTGGTGTTTGGGAGAGGGAGAGAGCTTGGACGTGTGAAGCTCTTTTGCTTGGGATTTTTTTTTTAAGAATGAATGAGAGAGAGAGCGAAGTGATAGGTAAAAAGGTGATGGAGTGATGTGGTGGTTGGGTGGAGTGATGGGTGAAGGGATGTAAGAGTTGACTTTGAGCTTGCTTGTGTAAGAGAAAGGTATGGGTTATTGTACTTGACTTGATGTGTGATGTGTACTTGATTGATGGGTTTGATTGATTGATTGATGGAACATGTTGTTAAGATTCTCTAGAAGTTTGTAACGCGCAGTGTTTTCTTCGAATTGAACGTGGGCCTACATCTTCTACCCTGGGTATCGGGTCGGTGCGTGAGTCACGGCGTTAGAACCGCGGCGACGGCACGGTCGCTAAGGTATAGGTTTCGGGTCGAGTCGTCTCTGATATGCGAGACTCGGCTTAGGTTCGCGCGTAAACGTCGAATACAGGTCGAAGATTGTCGAATTTTGACTGGAAGGACAGCGGAGGCCAACGGAACGGTACGGACTACGACACGGGTCTTACATGCCATAGGGGCAAGGATTATTTTTTGACTATCCTTGACAAATATGTAGACATTATCTTGTCCCCGATGAGTTGCATCACGGTCCGACTGTCAGGGTCGACTGAGTAGCATATGACAGGCTTCCATGTTAACCACGTCACAACGTATCTGATCCTTATAATATTTACAAATTGAAAATGAGATAGTGCATTGTTCAGTTACCTTAGTCTCATTTACCTTTTTTATCCAGCCAATTGAGTATGGAGAAGGATGTCTCGTCGTTGGTAGCTGCAACTTGTCCACCATCACTCTTGAGACGATGTTCTCGCTGCTACCACTGTCTATGATTACATCACAGACCTTTCAGCTAACAGTGCACCGAGTACGAAATATATTGTGCCGCTGTGGATGTAATTCCTTTCGTGGGGTATATAGTAGTCGCCTCACAACAAGAGATTCGCCATGATCCTCGTCTGTCACTTCATCACCACCTGTTATTTCTTCAGTAGTTTGTTCATATTCATCAAAGCCATGATCTTCTTCTGCGGCCTCATCTTCAATGCCCCATTCGTTTATAGTCAAGTGCGGTATTGGACGTTGAGGACAAGTGTTTGATAAGTGGCCTGATTGGCCACAGCGGTAATAATTGTTTGGCCTTGGCCGAGCATAAGGATTCGGAATCCTACTCAAGCCCGTTGTTATGGGTGCTGCCCGTTGAGGTCTGGATGGTCCGCTCCCCATATCACGGTTTGTGGGTGGAGGAGGTTGAGGACGTTCTGCTACCGGATCTTTTCCTCGAGCCAGCACTGGATCCTGTGTGGGACCCGTCATAGGGGGTCGATTTGAAGGATAGAGACGAGCAGGAGCTCTTGCAAGTTATGTTTCTGCCCTTCCTGTCAATTGAACTGTTTCATCTACGGTCCCGACTGGGTACATCTGAACTCGGTCCTGAATTGCCGGTCGCAACCCACCTATAAATCGTGCCACCTTTTGTGACTAAGATTCTGATAGATCGTTTCATGTAGCCAACTGCTGGAATTCTTCAGTGTAATCTGTAACAGTTCGATTTTCTTGTCGGTAATTCTGGTATTGCTGGAATAAGATCTACTCAAAATTACTAGGGAGAAATCGTGAAAGAAGAAGACGTCTCATCCAAGGCCATAATGCGATGGGCGCCTTGTTCTGGCGGGCTCGTGAGAGTTGTAATTGTTCCCACTATGCAGAAACACCAAATTTTAATTTAAACGCTACCAATTTCACCCTTTTATGATCTAGCACATCCATATAATCGAAATATCTCTCTATTTCAGCTAGTAAATCGAGAAAATCTTCGATACGTAATAAACCGTTAAAACTAGAAAGTTCAGCCTTACCTCGATAGTCTCTTTCAGCACGATCTAGACGATCACCTCCATGGATTGGTCGTCGGTCAAAACCCTCATTAATGTCCTCGTCGCTAGAACTAAAATCATTTGGTGTAGCCCTACGGTTTGCCACTAGTAGTGCTCTGCGATAATCGGGGTCACGTCGTATAGCAACCACGGGTGGTGGAGCGACTATAGGTGGTGGAGCACCGCCTAGGGCTCGGGACGGAAGTAGCGCATCTACAAGACGATCGAGGGTTGCCTGCAGTCCTTACATAGTCAACTGACTCGCTTCCATTCTTTCCGAAAGATAACAAATCTTTGGATCACCGTCCACAGGATTTTGATTCATACCTTCGTTGTTTGCCATCAGGCCGAGGGAAAACCTCGCTTTGATACCAAAATGACGTAGGGATAAACGTGATGAGGTCGATCATCATCTTCCTCAAGGATAACTACTCCGAATCCATGGAGCTTCTCTGGACTCCTCACAGAGACTTCTCGAATCCACGAGGAAAGAAAGCAAGAGAATAGAAATATATTCTAATAAAATTCAAAATTAATTGATGAATGCATAAAAATGAGTTTACATCCCTTTAAATAAGGGAACCAAGCAATAAGAAAGAAATCAGACTTAAACTACAACTAAAACTCCTAGAATCTGCGACTTACTATAAATAGTAAACTTACTATTTATAGACGGTCGTGATGTCTACTAGTGCGCAAGGTTTTCGGCCAAAAATAGTAAGTGTCCTATTTGGCTTCACCAAACCATTCTCCTAATTATTCTAAGAACTTTTCATGTTGGACACAACTCCTAAAGCCCAACGGATGAAGAGCTATAAGCAAACTAAAACTTACTATTTATAGTAAAACGAAATTAAAACGGGGAAACGACCGTCGATCAGGGGGTTTCTCACAAATTCAGGCTGCGCAACCCGGTAAAGCGGGGTTGGTTGGCTAAAGTAGCTTGTTTTACCCCAAAATCATATATTTTATGTCAGATAACTCATTCCAGATTGCAAGATATGCCCGATCTAAGGTCCAACGGTCCGGATCACTTATGTTGTCGACCGTGCCTTTTCTGATCCATCTTGGCCATGAAATTGTCCGCGACCCGCTCTACATCAGATACTCAGACTGAATCAAACCTATGAGCATAAACTCAAATCACAACAAAAGTTAGTAGTTACTCAATTACTACTACCGCTTACACTAAAGAATTTAAATGACCGATAATGCAAAAGAGCATAAGGTAATTGAGAGATATATTTGATTTAGTTTGGTTGGTATTAGACTCGTACTTCTATTAAATTTCTTATTATTTATAGCCATAAATTAACTATTTATCAGGATGCTCTCACGTTAAAATAGTTTCTATAATCATTTTAACAGTATTGATCTTCGGGAGTTCTCCTTCTAAGCTTGCCACCTATCTTATAATTATTTCAAGCTTCTTTATCAACTCAATCATGTTCCATTTGTCCACCCCTATTCTATGAATGATGTGGCATCACTTGATAGATGCCATTTTTATCACTGCAAAATCCACATCCAATATTTACCTATATCTTAAATATACTAGGCAACTCTCATAAAATTACACGTCCCTCTCTCATTAACTCTCATGAGAAGGGATAGATAGTAGAGTACAACTTCAGCAAGTTGGATGGAAAATAGAGAAATTTTTAATGGTGGGCGTGTCTGAGGTTCCCATGACCTTATCAATAAGTTGGATGGCAAATAAACATTAGGGCAGGCACTATGGAGCTTTCAATGGTGGCCATTCGACCACCACTTTTTTCTTTTTTCTTTTTTTCATATCGTGTGGTCCACTTAAGATGTGGCTATGCTTCATTTTTTGGCTCGTGCCCAAAAAAACCATAAATGCTGTAGATATACAAGGTGATCCAATACAGAGCGGCACTGTCACTGTTAAAGCCGCACCGTGTTGGCTGACCGTGCCTACTTAGCGCTTTTGATATAATCTAAGCAATACGTTCTCTCAATTTTGGCAGCAACCTATTGATGAGGTGATGAAGGGAAAATACAAATGCTGGATTCATCCAAAACACTGTACCTTCAATCCCTACTGTTCCGTATGATGTGATCCACTTGAACTTTAGATCTGCCTCATTATTTTAATTCACACACTTAAAATGAGCTTACAAAATAGATGGACAGCACGGATCAAATACATACATCTTGATGGGGCCACAGTGCTTTGATAGCATCAGCCAAACTGCGTCCAGTTCGGTAATCAGGACGCTGGATGAGTTCATAGCCCAGTTCACCATTAGAATCTTCTGGAAGAGCAAGAGGGCAGTTCTGAGAATTTCTTTTATTTTTTTTAATCATGGAAATTCCTACTCTCTCCTTCTCTTTATATATATAAAAAGATGTCCATCTCTCGTCTCTCTCACAGGTGCTTACATTCATTTCCAGCATCTTTTGTTCAGTACATCGCGGCGAATAGTAGTTTCTTCCTTCCAATGGAGAATCACGTTTCCAGAGGCAGGGAAACAGGCCATAATCGTAATTTCCGGATGAATTCAGGCCAGAATCGCCAGTTTCGGCAAGCCGGTGGGCTCCAGACCGGCGAGCCGATGGCAGCCGCTCATATGCAGAATTCGGACCGGGATCGATCGTTCCGTGACGCGGCCACGGACCACTCGGCGGGAAAGAAAATTCTTGTAAATTCCCATTCTCTCCTTCCCTATATTAAATAGTTCATCTCTTTCTTTCTTATAGGTGCTTGCATACATTTCCAGTATCTTTTGCTTCAGTACATCGCGGAGAACAGTAGTTTCTTCCTTCAAACGGAGAATCACGCTTCCAGAGGCTCTAGAGGGAGCGGCAGACACCAATCAGAATACCCACATCAGACGCGTAATTTCAGGCAGAATTCAGGCCAGAATCGCCAGCGTCGAGAAACCGGTGGGCCCCAGCCAGCCACGCCGACGGCGGTCGCACATGTGCAGAATTCAGGCCGGGGTCGATCATTCCGTGATCCGGCCACGCCCCACTCGGTGGCTCCTAGAGGGAATGGCGGCGATGGTGGGACAAGCTCTGGTGGCTCAGGACGAGGCGGGAGAGGTGGGGCCCACCAACCGAGTTCGGAACCTGTTGCGACGACTGCCGCAATCGGTGAGCATTTCTTCCACCATTGTTTTCGTTACTATATATATATATATATAGACACACACACACACCTTGAGCATGCCCCGGCCTAAAACCTAGGCTGATCCGATCATTTGGTGGGGCCCACTATCAGGATCCCCTGGCCCAAAACCCGGTCTAGCCTGATTCTCAGCTGGGGTCCACTGCTAGGAAGCCTCCGCTCTCCCAATCTCGGATAGGCCAGCACTGGCTTGAAACACGTAATGGCCCAAACATTGGGTGGGCCCCACCTGAAGATACCCTGGCCTGAAACCAGCTTGAGCTGGGATTGGGGTAGGAAAACACCAATCGATTTGAAATTGGGTTGGGCTTGTGTTGAGCAAATTCGGGTCAGTTTGGGATATAATCTCATGTATTTGAGTCGGATTGGTTGAGCAAATTCATCTTGAGTATGATTTTTATCTATGCAGCCACATCAGGACGTGCAAACCGAGCCGCTATCAATTCATCTTCGATAGTCTTCAGAGTATCATCTACAACCTCTGTTACACCAATCCCCGGAGCACCTAACCAATATGGCTGGTCTCACCGCTGCTCTGCGCTTTTCTCTTGGCGTATGGGGTCGGTAGTAGGTGGAATTCAATGTCTTCTCGCCACTGCCATCAGCATCATCATCTTCGTCTTCTTCTTTGTTCGCTTCAATGAGATTGGTAACTTTCTGGAGGTGTATGATGATCTCGAGAATCGTATGAATTTCGGTTGATAACCGTTGGTTTAGAGTACTGCCTTTCAGGCCATGTTCGGATGGACCATCTCCCAAAAACTGTCCAGAATATTGGTATTTGGAAGATCCCAGCTACCAATCTTGGGCCCCATTTCATCTCTCTCTCTCCACTCCTCCTTGTCTATCGGACCATGTCTGGATCTATAGGTAGTTTACTTTGAGATGGAGTGTTTTAGTGGAGTTGTACGTAGGAGTGTTTGGTCTTGTTATGGTTTGGGAGAGTTGTTTTAGTAGTTACAGGAGTGTTGGTCTTTTGATGGTTTGTGTGTTGTTTTGTTTCATGTACTCTTACTAGACTCATTTCTACTATGGATTGTTGTTTGTGTTTGGAAGGTGTTAGTCTCTTAAAAAAAATTTACTTGTGTGGATGATTTTCTTATAAGGCGGTTTGCTATGCTCACATGCTATTTGAGCTTTCTGTCAGGTGGGCCACACACATGTTTTTATATATTTTTTTATTTTATTCTCCTACCCATCCATTTGTTTTGTACATTGGGCCAACTTGGGAGCAAAACAGCCTGATTTTTTAGCCAGATGTTTAAACAGTGTGGCCTGGCCCACCTGATGGAGAAGTCGGATCTTCAATGCATGCCATATTGGCATGTGTGGGTCATGCATGTGGGGTTTGCAAACTTCTTGAATTGGTAGCTATCAAGGGTTAGATATAGTTAAAAGTTGTGTACTTGTACAAGATCCGGCCCATTAATTTATGGAGCTCTATTGCGGATGGAATGTACCGAATGATTTTAGGAGTCTTGGATTGCGGATGGACAGTTGGTCCAAGCAGACAGTGGGCAGAAAACCAGTTTGATATGTGGTGCATGACATATCTGTTGTAAGGCATGATACTCCGGTTTCCTTGCCATTTTTTGACAGTGCAAGTGTTGTAACTACAGTAATTGGAAACGGGAAATAATCAATTGTAATAAAACGGAATAAAGGAACTCCACATCTGTATTGGTAATATGCAATGTCAGCACTAATACAATCATTGATAATCTAAAATCACTGGGTCGAAGTACGTACATGCTTGCTATCTTTGAGACAGGTCGCATTCCTCGGTCTGAAGGTTGCTAATGTGGTTATCTCTCAGGATATAGCTTCCCAGCAAATGGATCTCCATATGCACTATCAGTGAGAATATCAACACCTATACTACACTCAACCCTATTGCCCATAATACCAAAATAAAGAGAGAAAAAAAAAACTCTACAAGAGGAAGTTTGATCTGAAGATTGCACAGAGGATATTTTTTTTTAAGCCCTGAAATCCAGCTCCATTTACCTAGTGGGCCACACATATGTATGAAGAAATGGATGGTTAGAAATGCCACCAACTGGTCTACATTCGATCAATGGTAGTGGTAACAAGATGAATAATCCCGAATGATGAATCCCATGAATCAGCTGTTCTGTGAAGAGATGGCCTGAGTCGTGTTTGTGCTGTTGAGTCTGGCTCAGTTCAGTTTAGAGGCCCACCTACATGATTTCTCGTTTCGTTTGCATGAGGTAGGTCCTCGTCCGTGGCCCATTCACAGTGCAGCCCTGGAACTGACCCATCTGATCATGGGGCTGATACTCCACCTAAACATAATTTCGAAAGTGCTGCAGTGGCAGGGCAATGGGCCAGATTGGCACATTAGGTTTCGGATCCTGTCCGGATACACCAGACCGCAATGCAGGCCCTTGAATTGGGTATGTGCCCGATTTTTGAGCCTGCTATTGAATGGGTCAGGCCCAACACCATCCTTGAACATCCCTCTTGGGCCTTGGTTTTTAAAAACAGGGCCCGTGCTTTCATGGTCATGTCCATTGGCCTGATTGGCTCCGCCATGTATTGGTGTTACATATCAAGTACTGGTGTTACATCTTATAAATAGCATCTCATCATACCGTTGTCACATCTATAAGCTCTTTACATGTATGTACATTTATAGTTCTGGTCACTACTGATCTTTTGCAATGGATATTCGGCAGTGTTTTCTTAATCATAGTAGCAATCATGCTACTTAATTATATAAGCATATGGGTGATTGCTAGCTCCTATTATTTGAATACACATCAATTTTGAGCCTACTTGGCTTCTACTACATTCAAATGGGTATGAAGATATTTATCTATAAGATTTCCCATTACATTAGTTAGTGGACATGCCAGTTTGATGTATACCATTTCATCTTTGTGTCTTGGATGTGAGTTTGTAACAAGTTTGATCTTTTGTATGTATGGATCAAATATTAATGGTCCTCACCTTATGGATGGAGTGGATTTTTCATGTACAACATTCTAGACCTAGGAACCCCATTGTTTTTATGGTCTATTTGAATTGTGTATGAGACTAAAACGAGCTAGAAAAATAAAATAGAAATATCATGGTGGGCCTTATAGCCAGGTTACTAAGTATAAGTTTGATGACCTGATCTCAAGGCACAATACAATAAGGCACACACCTGAGTAAAATGGTATAGTGGAACGGATGAATTGGACTCTCTTGGAAAGATTTCAAAGCATGTTGAGTAATGTTGCATTAAGTAATGAGCTTTGGACTGAGGCCATGAATACAACCTATTAGCTCGTGAATCAGCCCCTATCTACTGTAATAGACTGTAAATTTTCTGAAGAAGCGTGGAACGATCATAATGTTGACTACTCACAAGTGCGCGTATTTAGTTTTGAACTTTCTCTCGTGTACTGTTAGTTGAGAGAGAGATAAGCTAAACCAAATGGTGAAAAAACTTATCTTTGTAAGCTATGGTGATGGCATGAAAGAGTATAAGTTTTATGGTCGGGTTTGAGGAGGATTTTGTATTCCACAAGGACGAATACAATGAGCCAAAAAAATCGGCAGTGATCATTGTTGAAATCGAAAAAGGTAAGACATAGTTTGAAGCTGAACTGTAGACAAATGTAAATGAGTAGGTGGATCAGTCGCCTCTCGCAAGAAATTCGCCAAAGAATCGTATATTACTAGTTAGATACAGATATGATTTAAATATTACATTCGCCCTTATTATAAATTATGGGGATCTGTCTACCTTTCAGAAAGCATTAGATGCCTCTAATGTTGATAAATGAATAACAACTATAGATGACGAGATGGACTCTCTGTATAAGAATGAGACTTGTGAGTCGGTGGAGCTTTCAATAGGATGTAAAGCAATTGATTGTAAGTGGATTGACATAAAGAAGCAAGATAGATAAAATGGAAGATTAGTCGTAAAAGGGGATGCACAGAAGGAGGGTGTCAACTTCAGTGAAATTTTTGCACCTGTAATCAAGCATGTATCTATCCGATTTATATCGGCATTGATTGCCCAATACAACATGGAATTTGAACAGATATAGTGAAGACTTCTTTTCTACATGAGGAGTTAGAAGAGAAAATTTACATGACGTAGCTAAAGCACTTGAAGTACAAGGAGCTGAGAATAGAGTTTACAGGTTGAGAGGGTCGTTATACGGTCTAAAATAGGCGCTTATGTAGTGGTATAAAAGATTTGATACTTTCATGGTAGGTCAACAATTTACTAGAAGTGAATATGATCGTTGTATGTATTATAAGACACTGAATGATGAAAAGTTCATCATACATATATTGTATGTAGATAACATGTTTATTGCCAGCCATAGCATTTATGAGATCAATACATTGAAGACTCAGTTATCAGGGACATTCGAAATGAAGGATTTAGGAGTTGCAAAGAAAATTCTCAGCATAGATATTTATAGAGATAGACAAATGAGTAGATTACAGTTATCACAGACAGAATACCTTGAGAATGTATTGGTTAAGTTCGGTATGGATAAAGCGAAATTGGTTTGCACACTTCATGCTACTTACTTTAGGCTTTCTTTAAAACAATGTGATGTCTCATGTGCCCTATTTGAGTATTGTTGATAGTTTGATATATGTCATGTTCTCTATAAGACTGAATATTTCACATGCAATGGTATCATGAGCAAATATATGGAAAACTCCAGCAAGTAACATTGAGAAGCAGTGAAATGACTACTTCGGTATATTCGAGGTACAGTGGATTAAATCTTGACATTTCAAAAGTCAGAGAACAAATTAGTAGGTTATGTAGATGTCGATTATGTAGAAAATGTGAATAAAATGGGATTGACTTTTGGTTAATCATTTGTTCTACCGGGTGGTGCAATCAGTTGGATGTTAAAGCTTTAGTTTGTGGTTACTTTTTCCACAATCGAAGCTGAGTACATGGCAGTGACAAGGGCTTTCAAAAAAAAGTGTTTGGTTGAGAGATAATAAATTAGAAAGGGCTTCAGCAGCAAGTTGTGCTGGTTAATTGTGATAGCAAAAGCACGATCAATTTGACTAAAAACTCGGTTTACCACTCTCATACTAAACATTTTGATTTCATTATCATTTTATCTAACAAGTACTTGAGGAAGGCGGTGTGACTCTCGAGAATATATACACGAGCGTAAATCCGGCTGACATACTTATAAAAATGGTTCCTACATAGAAGTTCAAGTTCTGTGCAACTTCTCTGTGTTTAGAAAAGGCTTAATGAAGATGGAGTGTACACGAGAAGCGACGATGAAGATATGATAGAAAGCAATTAGAGATGGTGATGATATGGTAGAGCAATGGAGCATGAAGATGGATTCCATTATAGAGATTATTGGATGGATGTCTTCAATCTTACTGAAATAGGAGACTTTGAGCGATCAACAGCCTTGCTCGATTAATCGAACCTCTTTGGAATTAGACAGATTTCTCACTGGACAGTTTGGATCATGTGTGATCGATTGACAATATTCGAAAAATACCCTAAAACTCTCCGGACATTTTTGTCACAGTTCAATTGCTCGAACTGGTGCCTGCTCGATCGATTGGTAGACCCTTAGATCAACGATGCATGCGGAACTGCATAAGTGCGCATTTTGTTTCTTATTTCGGTTGTGATAGAATATATATCGAGTATAATCGGCATTGTGGTAATATTAAGCATGTTTAAGGGTTCTAAAGAGAAAAAGTTGAGATTTTTGGGAGATTTTAAGGGGTTCTCATCATCGTAAGTTTCTTTCATCTCTTGTATATTGCTTTCATAGTTAATCGAGTGTCGCTTTATGTAGTGGTTTTTTTCGTGAGGATTTTTCCACATAAATCTCATGTATTCTCTATGTGCTTGGTTATATTTAGTCTCTTATTATTTGATTTGAACTCATGATTTCTTTTGTGCTATCCCTAACAAGATGGCCCATCCAAAGCATGTTTTAAAGTTGTTGGGTGGGGTGCCCATTGGGTATAACCCCCCACCAAGACCTACCTAGAGATGAACGGGTCATGTCAGGGGCTCCATGGGCCCCATTGTGATCTATATGTCTTATCCACACCGTCGGTCTATGTTGAAAGATCATTTTAGGGCATAAGCCTTAAAAAGGGGATAGATTGAACGCTCAAGTGAACCACACCACATAAAGCAGTGGCAATTTAAAACCTACAATTGAAAACTTTTTGGGAGTCATGGAAGTTTTGACTTAACCTAATATTTATGATCCGTTCATACATGTCTATGTGACCCCATGAATAGGTTGGATGTCAAATAAACATTACGGTTAGCTTCAGGACCATTGCTTCATGTGTTGTTCTCCATTTGAGCCTCATATCTGCCTCTTTGTGGGGCTTTTGCGTTAAATGATCTGTCAAGATAGATGGATGACATGGATGAAATATATAAATTAGTTGGCCCTAGAAAGTCCCTGAAAGGCCATAAATCTCTAGCTAGGTCCTAGTGGGGTAGCACCCATCTGCACGTCGTGTTTGGTGAAGCACCTATTCGAGTGGGCTCATCTCTAACAGCGGCAAGTGGCCAATCAAAATCCAACAGGATTCCGTCCCCAGGCAATCAGCTTCATGCCATGATGGTACTCATGCACATAAAAATTGCATACGTGTTATGTAATTAACTAAATTAAAATCTTTAGATTATAAATTCCAATTTACATCTATGATATGTACCAAAATCTATGTTTTTGATTATTTAACCATTGGATTAACGGAAATTTATTAGATGGAAAAAATGAAAAAATGCAATATATGGTCATATTTCAACAAACAAGTTTCCATGAATCCTGATTTCTCAACCTGTCTAATCTTGGAAATGTAACTTTAGCAGCAGTGGGTACCATGATTTCAGGGGTTCAAAGTGAGATAATATAATGCCACATGTAAATATTTTGAGGCTTGATTATCACGCCACCAGAGTATTAAATGAACTCCTTTTACTTAAAAAAGTAAAGCTTTGCTGCTCCGGAAAACGCGTTGGGTGATACTTGGCACATAGAAATTCCTTAAGTACATGTCAGTCAGTCAAATGATAATGATCAAAGTTATGTTTATTTCATTTTTCAGCCATTGGATTGATGGACATTTAGTGGACAGTTTAAAAAGAAAATTCCAATAGTCTGATTTGCACAAACAAGTGTCCATAAATCAAAGGTCATGATTGCTCAACCAACCTGATTATGGGAATGTGACTCATCGAAGTTGGTTTCTACAAATTACTCAGTTAAATCTTAGTTAACAAATGTATAGGTTTTGAGTGCCTGCATATCAAGGGTGATGCTGCCAGAGTATTAAATAGATAATTCAACTTGTCCACCACGCCACGGCCACGGCAACTGCAACTTTGCAACATACAACCGGAATCTCTTGCAAAAAAAGAAGATTAGTGCCTTGGACGGTTGTGCTTGGATTCTCTCTTTTTCCTTTTTCTTAAAGCTTGTTATAGGCAGACCATACAAATCGTGTTTTATATGTGTTGATAAAAAAAAAAAAAAAAAAAAAAATCCATGAATTACTTTCAAAAAGCGCATAGTGAATACACATATAAGAGGGGTATTATACCATGTATTTGTTGTTGGCTATCGATTTGTTTTATGTAGTCGCGTGAGGTGTGCACAGGCACGCTAGAATTGATATAGCGGTTGCAGTCAAAGTTTCAAACCAATCAACTTTGACCCCAATCCTATTTTGACCACTTGGTTTACTTTTAAACATGCATCGGATATTCTTGTATTATTATTATATTAGATTTGATTCCGTAAAAAGCGCTTTAAGTATTTTTAAAGATTTTTAGTATGTTATATATTTCTCTTCCTATAATGCATGCCCATCTTTAATTGACTACCTTATAAATGATCATAAATATGGTACAACATTACCCCCGCATTACTTCACCTTTAGTTGAAAATGTGAGAGCGACATTAATTCGACATTTGGTGGAATAAATGTAATTACTCAGCCGAGCAAAAACATCAATTTCGTTTATCTTGATCGAAAAATATTGAAGTCGGCTGCCTTGGTCGAATTTATCCATCTAGATAGAAAAACATCAAATTCGATCATCTTAATCGAGAAACAGGAAAGTCAGCCATAGCAATGAAGACTGTTGATCAACCCATTCCAAATAAGGCTTATATATGGTAGACTAGAGTAGTAATACAACATATAACTTGGCCTGCTACTTCTTGGACCAATTAAATGATTTGGTCACAATCCAGATGATGTGGTTCAATCATTGGTGGCGATTAAAGACCTACCTAGTTTTGTCTTCCATGATATGATGGATTTCTAGGAAGAGGCTGCCCTCTAGCTACGTAGTTCAGATCGTCAAAATTGAACAAGTATTAGAGCATTCCATATCTCCTAGATTGGATCCGGATGAATATTTCATTGTGGAAGAGGTAAGTGTGGTGCTGGCAGTATTGGCACCAAATTTTTTACATAATTAATATAAACAATTGGTTGGGGTGTTGAGAATGTGGAGTCACATCTAGGCCGTCTTCGACCGGTCGTAGGACGTCTTCGACCGGTCGTGGACCGGCTCGACTTAAAATCCAGCGATGCTGTTTTTTGCTATTTTGAGCCCTAGAACTGGTCGTAGGGACTGTAAGACCGGTCATAGGGATCCTACGACTAGTCGTAGCTCTCCTAGGACCAGTCATAGGTTACGCAAATTGTTTCCGAAACTGATACGGATTGCAGATTTTGGTGTCGCCTTTCGCAAGGGTGCGGAAGGGAAGTTACCTAAACTATAAATAGGGGTTCCTAGGACTTTTCTAAGTAGATGAGGAATATTGAAAAGTAATTTCAAAGATGTAGGCTAAGAGTTTTCTATATTCTTTCAAGGGAGAGGTTAGTATTTTACCTTGTAATCTTTGTTTCTTCATATTGAAAGTTTGCATCCTTGGTTTTTACCCTAGTTTGGGATTTTTCCACGTATATCTTGTCTTGTGGTTTGTTTGGATTGCTTTGATCTGTTTCTAGTTTATATTCATTTCTGTTTATCGTTTGTAGGTGAGGCCTGAGATTGGATCTCGGCCCACTGCGTTGTTGGCGTGCTGCGCAACAACTGATATCAGAGCTATTGGTTTAGTTCTATTGGGAGCGATGGTGGAAGATAGAAAAACTAGAATTGAGAAATTTGATGGTTCAAACTTTGCCTTCTTGAAGATGCAGATGGAAGATTATCTGTATCAGAAGGACCTCTACATTCCTCTAGAAGGAAAAGAGAAGAAACCAGAAAAGATGACAGATGATGAATGATTTTTACTGGATAGGAAGGCTTTAGGAACGATCCGACTCTCTTTGTCTAAGAGCGTCGCCTTTAATATATCCAAGATGAAAACGACAAAAAAAATTAATGGAAGCCCTAGCCACCATGTATGAAAAGCCCTCAGCATCCAACAAGGTTCATCTTATGAAATAGCTATTCAACATGAAGATGTCAGATGGTGGGAGCGTGACTAAACATCTAAACGAATTCAATACAGTCACGAGCCAGTTGGAATCCGTTGACATCATTTTTGAGGATGAGGCCAGGGCACTATTGATCTTATCCAGTCTACCAGACAGTTGGGCTGGTTTGGTGATTGCTGTGAGCAATTCTTCAGGGTCGACAAAGCTGAAATTTGATGATGTGGCCGGTCTAATTCTCAGCGAAGAATCTAAAAGAAAGGTATCAGGAGTTTCAGGGGATTCAGGAAATGCTCTAAACGTTGAAGGAAAAGGAAGATCGCAGAACAGAGGAAGCAATAAACACGGGCGTTCTAAGTCGAGGAAGAAGTCCAAGGGACCGAAAGACAAAGATGGGTGTTGGCATTACGGCAAGAAGGGGCACATGAAACGTAATTGCAGGGCACTCAGGAAACAAGAAGGAAGCTCTCAAGGCAGGAAGGATTCAGTGAATCTGTCTGAGGAGAGCGACACAGAAGCGTTGATCTTGTCTTTTAATGCAAGGAATGAGTCATGGGTTATAGACTCGGGTGCTTCATTTCATGCCACTTCATATAAGGAAGTTCTGCGTGATTATGTGTCAGGTGACTTTGGGAGAGTCTACCTGGGTGATGATGAGCCATGCAGTATTGTTGGAAAGGGGGACGTTCAGGTCAATCAGAAAGACGGAACGGTTTTGAAACTGAAGGATATCAGACATGTACCGAGTTTGAGAAGAAATTTGATCTCAGTAGGGCAGTTGGCCAATACCGGTTATGTGACGACATTCACCAGTGATTCTTGGAAAATCACAAAAGGTACCTTGGTGATATCTCGAGACAAAAAGGAAGGCACTTTGTACGTGACTTTAGGATCGTATGGTTCACTCTCAGTCGCATCAACTGGAGTGAATGGGCAGTTATGGCATTAGAGGTTGGGACATATGAGTGAGAAAGGGATGAAAGTGTTGTTGTCAAAAGGAAAGCTACTAGGGCTGAAGTCTCTTGACTTGGAATTCTGCGAGCACTGCGTATATAGCAAGCAAAAGAGGGTAAGCTTCAAGAAGACAGGACGCGCTCTAAAGACGTATCTATTGGAGCTTATACACACTGACGTGTGGGGACCGACACAGGTATCATCTCTTGGTGGCTCACGTTATTTTGTTTCATTTATTGATGATGCTAGTAGAAAACTGTGGGTTTATTTCTTAAAGCATAAATCTGATGTATTTGATGCGTTTAAGAAGTGAAAAGTTGTGGTAGAAAACGAGACAGGTAAAACAGTAAAGTGTCTCAGATCTGATAATGGGAGAGAGTATTGTGATAAGAGATTTGAGGAGTATTGTGCAGCAAGTGGAATCAAACATCAGAAAATGATTCCAGGGACACCGCAGCAGAATGGTGTGGCTGAGCTCATTAACAGGACCATCCTTGAGCACGCCAAGAGCATGAGGTTACATGCAGGGTTTCCCAAGACCTTTTAAGCAGATGCTGTAAATACTGTCGTATATCTTATCAATAGAAGTCCCTCAGCACCATTGGATGCTGGGGTACCAGAAGAAACATGGACTAGGAAAGAAGTGAACCTTACACATCTCAGAGTGTTCAGTTGCACTTCATATGTTCACATTGATGCAGAGCACAGAAACAAGCTGGATGCGAAGTCCAGGAGGTGTACGTTTATAGGCTATGGGCAAGATGATTTTGGCTATAGGTTTTGGGATGTAGAAAATAGAAAAATCATCAAAAACAAGGACATAGTCTTCAACGAAAAAGTGATGCACAAGGACAGTGTGTAGGAAAATAAGGTCGAGAAAAAGGAATTCGTAGAGTTGAAAGAGTTACCGGACATGGGTGTTACAGCGCCACAGGATGATCGTGCACAGGAGCATTATGAGGAAGAGCCACAGACACCGGTTGTGAGGAGGTCTACTCGGGAGAGGAGACCCACGGTCCGATACTCACCCTCCTTACATTATCTACTGCTGACAGATAATAGTGAGCCAGAGTGTTTTGAAGAGGCATTACAGTCAGATACACGGGTTAAGTGGGAGCAAGCCATGGATGAGGAGATAGACTCTCTTGAGTCTAATCGTACATGGGAGCTAGTCACTTTACCCAATAGTAAGAAAGCTCTTCATAACAAGTGGGTTTACAGACTGAAGGAGGAGCATGATGGTTCGAAACGGTATAAGGCGAGACTGGTTGTAAAAGGATTTCAACAGAAGGTAGGTATCGATTTCACTGAAATATTTTCACCGATAGTGAAAATGTCTACGATTCGCATGGTCTTGAGTATAGTGGCTACAGAGAACTTACATCTAGAGCAGCTAGATATTAAGACAGCCTTTCTTCATGGAGATCTTGAAGAAGAAATATATATACATCAGCCGACAGGATACGTGGCACCAGGTAATGAGAACAAGGTGTGCAGACTAAAGAAAAGTCTCTATGGCCTGAAGCAGGCCCCGAGGCAGTGGTACAAGAAGTTTGTTAGTTTCATGTCGGGAAACGGTTTTAGGAGATGTCATGCAGACCACTGTTGTTATTTGAAAAAGTTTGATACGTCGTACATCATTCTTCTTCTGTATGTTGATGATATGCTTGTGGTCGGTTCAAGCATGAAGGACATCTCAGATCTCAAAAGACAACTGTCTAGAGAATTTGCCATGAAGGATTTAGGAGCTGCAAAACAAATCCTAGGCATGAGGATAAAGTGTGACAGGGAAAACAAGAAACTGATTTTGTCACAGGCAGAGTACATAGCCAAGGTACTTGATCGATTCAATATGGGAGGTGCTAAGCCGGTTAACACTCCATTAGCCAACCACTTCAAGCTATCTACGGAGCAAGGTCCAAAGACGCAGGAGGAACGGGACTACATGGCCAAAGTCTCATATGCGTCAGCGATTGGGAGTCTCATGTATGTTATGGTAAGCACGAGGCCAGACATTGCTCAAGCAATGGGAGTTGTTAGCAGGTTCATGAACAACCCCGGGAAGGAATATTGGGAAGCTGTGAAGTGGATCCTCAGATACCTGGTGGGTACTAAGGATGTAGGGCTGTGTTATGGTGGATCGAAAATCAAGCTACAAGGCTATGTGGATTCAGATTTGGCAGGAGATATCGACAGTAGAAGAAGCACTACAGGTTATGTGTTTACTCTGGGTAGTGCTGTAGTCAGTTGGGTCTCTCAGTTACAGAAGATAGTATCTATCAGTACGACAGAAGCAGAATATGTTGCGGCTACAGAAGCATGCAAGGAGATGGTGTGGATGCAAGGTTTTATAAAAGAGTTGGGTAAGAAGCAAGTAGATTGTAAGCTGTACAGTGACAGTCAGAGTGCAATACACTTGGCTAAGAATTCAGCCTTTCATTCAAGGACCAAGCATATTGTCATCAGATATCACTTCATATGTTCGTTACTCGAAGATGGATCAATTGTTCGGGAGAAGATTCATACAAGTGAGAATCCTTCAGATATGTTGACCAAGGCGGTCATAAGGGAGAAGATGAAGCTCTGTTCAGCTTTGATTGGTCTTCAGGCTTGAAGACGGGGAGGTGGTGCACTCTGGATGAAGAAGATGAATGTTTTGACGATGTGTCTCCAAGTGGGAGATTGTTGAGAATATAGAGCCACATCTAGGCCGCCTTCGACCGGTCGTAGGACGTCTTCGATCGGTCGTATGGGCCTGTTCGACCGGTCGTGGACCGGCTCGACTCAAAGTCCAGCGATGCTGTTTTTTACTGTTTTGGGCCTTAGGACTGGTCGTAGGGACTGTAAGACCGGTCGTAGCTCTCGTAGGACCAGTCGTAGATTACGCAGATTGTTTCCGAAACTGATACGAATTGCAGATTTTGGTGTCGCCTTTCGTAAGGGTGCGAAAAGAAAGTTATCTAAACTATAAATAGGGGTTCCTAGGGCTTTTCTAGGTAGAAAGGTGTGGGCTAAGGGTTTTCTATATTCTTCCAAGGGAGAGGTTAGTATTTTGCCTTGTAATCTTTGTTTCTTCATAGTGAAAATTTGCATCCGTAGTTTTTTACCCTAGTTTAGGATTTTTCCACGTATATCTTGTCTTGTGGTTTGTTTGGATTGCTTTGATCTGTTTCTAGTTTATATTCCTTTCTGTTTATCGTTTGTGGGTGAGGCCTGAGATTGGATCTCGGCCCACTGCGTTGTTGGCGTGCTGCGCAACATGGGGCACATTTTGTTCCGGCACAATATCTTTCAAAAAGCATCATATGCAGGCTTTTGGCCTGGCTAGGCATCCATCTGTTGAAGCTTTCTACCCAAATTCGTGATTGCTCCACCTAAGCTTGTAACTAATTTATCATATATTGATTCCACATTCGCATATCATGTAGCCCAACCATTATTATCTCAAAAAGATCTGTCGGTCATCTCGTTTTCTCCTGACTTTCATACTGACTCATGTTATGTTATCAAGTTCTATCGGGCAAACCAAAATTTGTTTGCACTTGGTTTGTTTTCTATCACGTGTGATGTGCGGGCATGCCGAAATCGATATAGCGGCTCTATACATGAAACCGATCAACTTTGACAAACACTGAAATAAGAAGATACGTCCAATATGAACGTATATGACTAGAATATGATTAGATTGATCGCGTACTCAGCCACTCACAGAATTTTATAATGATCAGCTGATAATCAAAGTGTAGGGTCCTTCCTCCGAAGATAGGTTTCACTTTGCCTTTTACAAGAAATGACTTTTTAGTATATCAGTGCAATCAAACAAAAGGAAAAAACTCACAATCGATCGCTATGAATGACTGTAAGAATGCGTCTCTTGAAAGAACTTATTGATATTGGATAAAAGACAAATCTGTCGTATGAGCGTGAATTTAGATTACAACTAAGAACTATAGCTAAGAATTACCACTACTGAATTATCGTCACTCCTATGATAAATTGAGATGAAGTAAATTGATATATTTGATTTGATTTGATTTGGTTTAGTATAATTAGTGCGAGGCAATGCCTTGCTTCATTGATTTCTTCTATTATTTATAGATTTGGCTATTCCTCGTACATTTCTCTCCTTCAATCCAATGGTTATTACAACTGAGAAATCACAACGCCAGCCTTCGAGATTCTTCCTTTCTTACTTATACGTGTCCGTCTAATCATTCCTCTTCTACTTGACCACTTTTTGCTTCCAAGCTTCTTGGCCGCTCGTTTCGCATCTAGACGACTCTCGATCGCTCAGTCTACTTCAGTATGCCTCTCGACGGCATCTTTTCTCTTAGCTGCACATTACACATTACTGGATGCCTCTCGACCACTTAGTTTACTTTTAAATACCTCTCGGTTACACCTCCTGGATGCCTCTTAGCCATGCATTCTGAATCTCTTTCGGTCACTTGGTTTGCTTTTAAATACCTCTCAACTGCTCTTATTACTATTGGATGGACAGTCCCGTTGATACACCAACCCACACGCCCGTTCACATTTCGAGCTTTACATGCAGAATAAAAATCGTGAGTCAGTGTTTTGCCATATGCTTAGGGTGCATTATAAAATTAGATGGGCCACACAGTGAGAAATGATTTAAAACATGCTGAAAACCTCTAAATTGACCATTGCGTGGACCACTTAACTTTTGGATTATGATGATTTTTGGTGTCAGGAGCATCTAATGGACGATTTCAATGGCTTCGAGGCTTACAAAACTCGCTCAAAGTGTTATGTCATGGAAATTTTGACCAGAGAACGGAAGAAAGCCGTCTATCTTATGGGACCTGCTCTTGATGGGTCATTTAACAAAAGAAATACACGAAACCAGTGTCCTAAGTGGTAGATCAAACGGCATTTAGTATCCAAAGGTCCGGATTGAATAAGGTTAGAGTGATTAAATAAACCAGCGGAAAACGAAAGGAGGGAAGAAGCTGGTAAAATCCAAGCCAAATTCAACCCAGTGGTCTATAAGTACATATATTTTTTAATTTTTAAAAAATACCCCTCGAATTTTAAAGTCCCATTTGATATCCCGTGCAATCTCAACAGCCACCGTTCTCTCCTTAAACGAATGGGATGGGCAGAGTTGTCCATCCGCGCTTGGTAGAGATCGATTTTTGAGTAGTTAAATAAATATAGTAGGTCCTAATATTTCAATGGCTAGATTTAAATCCAACTAATCCCACAAGTGCAATTCTAATTGCATGTGTAAGAACTGAATAACTTTGTATAGAATAATTACTCCCCTCTCTGAAATAGAGAGAGAGTGGATTGGAGATAGAGACAGGTAACGGATTGAGCACTGATATATTCCAACGCGCTTGAGGTGGGCTAGAGAAAGGCCAGTGTGATAGGACGCGGATTACTGGTGGTGGGATTTAATTGGGACACGTATTGCAGATAAAGATAGTCGTACAAAGCATCTCTAAACGTTGTTTGGACGCGGATTTCCTGCGACCGCCTTTCGCAGGAAGTCAGTGGGCAAGGATGCTGGGTAGGGGCCACCGCCATGTTTGTTGTAAATCTATCACGTTCATCCGTTTGGGGAGCACATTTTAGGCCAAAAATTATAACTGAGGTGTATATAATAGTCAAGTAGGCCACACGAGAGGAAAAATTAGTGAAAGAAATATATACTGTTGAAACCTTCCTGGGCTCCACCTTAATTTTTTTTATGCCATCAAAACCGTCTATAAGATTATTGACACTTGGATGAAGCGAAAAGCCAAAAAGTTTAACCTAAAACAAAGCTTTTATATCCGTAAGAATGTTTCAACGGTTCTCACTGAATCCCCACTGTTTCCTCTTGTGTGGACCGCTTGAGTTTTGTAACCAATTCATTTGTTATTGAATGTCGTAAAATGAGCTCAAAAGACGACGGAGTAGGTTTCTCACTAACATGGAAGCGGCCCCACCTAGCATCCTTGTGCGCAGGAACTTCTTGCGAGAGGCTTCCGCAGGAAATCCGCGTCCACACGTTGTTTGGTCGAGCACGGAAACGGATTGCGTAGTCCCGCTGCCACCAGCCAATGGCAGGTGTTTAGTGCTCTCTGGACCCTCCATGATGTATGTGTTTCATCCATACCGTCCATTTATTTTAATAGATTATTTTATGGCATTACACAAAAAATTAGGTATATCCCAATCTCAATTAGACCACATTATAGGAAACAATGTTGAATGAATGTAGACCATTAAAAACTTTTTGGGGGGCTATAAAAGTATTGGATCAAGCTGATCTTTGTTTTTTCTCTTCATCTAGGTCTTTATGACCTAATCAACAGATTGGATGTCAGATAAACAGTACAGAAGGCCTTAGGAGGATTTAAATGATGGATATCCAATCACTAATGTTTTCCTGTGGTGTGGTCCACAACCTAAGATTTATATCTCTCTTAGGAGGATTTAAATGATGGAGCCTATAACAGTACATGGTCCAGTTAAATCCTACCACATAATGACATTAGGATTATCCTACTGAATCAATTGATGCTTGTAGATTTGGAAGTTATGTACATCCATGCACATCCATATGCACAAATATAAAACTCTTTGGATAAACTACTGCTTGGATCTTCTACCTAAAATGCCTAAAATTTTTACAGCCAGTAGGTGGGCTATAGCCATCTTCGACCGTAAATGTTAGACCATTTTCCAGTGGAGTAAGGCCACAATGACGCGGTGGTTAAAATTTTCTTTTATATCATTCATGTGTTTCTAACATAGTGTAAGTTCATCTTGGGTATGGTATGGGCAGACTTTTACCGAGGGTTTGTTTGGATTTGTGGAAAGGCTAATCAAAGGAAACATTATTTCATAAGAAACCTTATTTTCAAAAAACTTGTGGAAAAGTACGTGGCATGTTATCATATGCTGTACATATATAGTAAAGATCGATAATAACACGTCTAGTAAATATGAGTTGCAACTCAAAGATAAATAGAAGCTCTTGTATGGCAAAAAATAATGGGTATTGAAAATTCAACACATACAACACATTGATGCAGGGAAGGATGTGTGGAGGTTGAGCACCGTCTTCCTTAAAGATTACTACTTCGAATTTACAAAGTTTCTCACAGAGATGCTCAAATCCGTGAGGAAAAATAAAAATTAATTCTAAAATTTTAAAATAACTTTATTAATTGATGAATGTCTAATGCGTCCCTCTATATCATTAATAAAGAAAAAATAAACCAAGATTCATAATTATTAATGATATCAAAATCATAACTCTAATAAAAATTATAATTCAAATGAAACTCTTTTAAGGCTTAACTTTTAAAAATAAAAATTTCATATAAAGTTTTGCTAGAAGAGTACGAATACGATTAAGAGTTGTTTCTAAAAAAGAAGAAAATCTATAATTTAAAAAAGAAAAAAAAAAAAACTAAAAATTTAAAATTACTAAAAATAATAATTTTTTTCTTAAATTTTCATTTTTAAGTTGAAGGTGCATACTTTATGATGAAACGAACAGATGCGACTCACTTTGTGGGTCAGTTCATGTAACACCCCGTACTTTCAGTACTCGGGTGTTTCTATGCGACCTAACTTAGTATAAGTACAAACCTAGCTTGAGCAAACATTTACATGCATTCCAGTTTAAATTTAACTGTTAAAAGTAATCCCAATCCATGTATCAAACTGTTCATCCATCGATTTTCAAGATGGATCACCATGCCACTAAAGAAACCCATTTTTAGGATCTAAATTTCATCGGTGGACAAATCTAGCCGACCATTACAACCCTAGATCATGAAGTCTACTGTTCACCAAGTTTACAACGTCCTATAGGATGATTCACCATCTAAAAACACAGATCGGATTATCTAGTTTAATATACAACTCTCAAATCACACCTAAACACTCTTTAGGATCCCTAGGGTTATTGATGGTTAGGATAGAAGCAATCCAACCGCCGAATTGCTGGAATGGCCACGGAACCGAGAATTCATATCTAAACATTCATGTGATGTGGTCCATGTAACAATTGAAGTAAGCTAGAGATTAGGTACATGAAGCATGACAGTTGACCTACCATGATGACAATTTTGCCTGGAAGTGGGCCCTACAATTTAATTTAGAATAATAATAATAAAGTGAAACAAAAGTAATAATAGTAATAAAATTTATATTATAAGTAGTATTTGGGCTAGTACCATTTTATGAAGTTTTAACCGTTGACATTAAATTTCAAAGCGATCTAACCATCGGAATGATGTAATCGACACCTAAAAAGGGCCTAATTGATTAGTACGGCCCACCTAAGCTTTGGATCCACCTCATCTTTATCCAAGTGTCCTAACGTGACTCGTAGAATCGTTTGAGCGGAGTAGATTTGAAAAACACATCCTAGTGGACCCCACCTTAGTGCGTGCATGCACATGAAAGGCGTGCATCCGCTGATCACCCAACCTCCAATGCATCGTCCAAAAATGGGAATTTTCCCTGCTGCAGCCGTTTGAAATGTGGTGTTTTCCTCCCTTCTTTGATCGAGACGTGGCCCACCATGTGGCTCCATCACAAAGATCCAAACCGTCCATCTGATAGATCACCCACGTCTTACCAAAACCATGGTTATTTCACCTGGTGAGGTGCACACGAGTGCTCACAAATACCTCTACGAGAGAGCTGTTTGAGCTGCCATCTTTCCAAAAATAGAAACTTCTGTTTTTCTTCTAGCTTGGCAATCTGCGTGCGTAAGAATCCGTCGATCTCGGCCGTTCATAGGAGTGAAATCCTAGCCGTCCATTCATAAGAAGTCGGTTTAGGTTTTTTTTTCTTTATACCAGGAAAACAAAAACGGCCGGTTTCAGCCCAGACCACTATTTTGATGGTGGTTTCCACCAGATTGAATCTAGGGCGCTCATTGACGATCCTGTGATTTAGGATAGCTAGAGAGACCCCATATATAGCCACAGATTGAGTGTATTAGGGCTCTTCACGGCCGGATAGAGAAAAGCAGTCGTTTCCCTTCCACCTTCGAACCCATCAAGAAAAGCTCATCTGAGCTTCATTTCTTCTATTCTCCAAGCTTACTGGGGTCCATTAGATCGGTCCACAACAAGTGGAATGAGGAAAGACCCGCCGGATTTCAATCCACCATTAGAGTCGTACCATCTTCCCCGATCGTTTCTTCATTCAATGGTGCTGATGGTGCCACTGGACTGAGGCTGTTGGGTGCGGTCTGGTCCAGTAGTTGTCAACCAGTGCAGATAAGAAGAAAAAGGAAAGAAAGAAAGAGCTAGAGAGAGAGAGAGAGGAGTCAGGCGGACTCGAGCTACTGCCGCACTAGCTGTTGCACCGAGCTAGGTTGGGTCTGATCAGATCCAGACCATTCTTCTGGTCGAAGTAGTGAGGAGAAGGAAGAGAAGAGAGATAGGGGAGGAAAATGAGAAGGAGAGAGAGAAAGGGCTGTTGCATCGTTGCATCAGCTTGGAATGGGTCGAGTCACATTCGCGACTCAGGCCAAAAACGCCCCAAGCCACGCTGAGTTCGGCCCGAGTTGGGTTCTGATTTTGTCCAGGAACTCTGATGAGTATATAAGCCTGAGGAAGAGAAAAGAAAAACAGAAAGAAGAAGAAGAAAGGAGGAAGATGTTGCCTTCCTCACTAGTTCTGTCGAGTCAACCCGCTGACTCGTTTGGGACCCAGTGCAACCAGGGTTGCTGCTGATTTGGTCTAGGAAATGGAGAAAGAGAAGGAAAGAGATTAAGGGAGAGGTCAAATTAGAACGACTCACCGCCGAGTCGACTCGGCTAAAACTCGTCAAGTCTAATCGAGTCAACTCACTCAAATCTTGCTCAAGTTAGGTAAGCCACCCTATTCAATCATATTCGCTGTTGTTATTACTGTCATCAATGCTAATCCTAATTATTAATTTCTATCCTAATGATTTTTATTATCAAATTGGCTAATATAAATCATAACACTAATGGCAATAATGATTTTGTAATTAGTAAGTTTATATGGTAATTAATGGTACACCAAGCTAGAAGGATCTCAATTTACAAACCTTATTACTATTGTCATGGTAAATTTTATTATAGATATGATTAGCCACTAATAGATTACTCATGTTAGCTAATATAGATAAAACCATAACTTTCGTTATTAGGATTTTACTCACCATTCTTAGATATCGTTATTGGTAGTAGAAGTATATTGATTTCTACCATTAAAATTATTATTATTGTCACGATTAACTAATAGTAATTCTATCATTAATACTAATAATTATACTATAGTTATAAACTATCATGCTAATTAATTTTACATGAATTAACATTCAAATCCTAAAATCTAAGTTTAAGACTAAGCTCAAGAATGAAAACCCTAACCTTACAGCAAAATCCTAAATATAACTAAAACCCTAGGTAGTGTGTAGAGCTTAGATCTAATTGTACAAATTCCTGATTCATGGTAGGATTCGATTCCAAGGGAACGCCCATTTTCTAGCAGCATGGGTAGGCGATTCAAAGTATAAGGTGATGATTCTTCCCCTTGAGCTTTCCATCTTCTCATTAGCTTAAGTTATAGTTTTTATTTAAATTCACAATTAATATCTCCTTTTATAATCACATGTGTTAGCTGGTGGAAATTGAATTGTTGTATTACATGTTTTACAATTATCCTGTATAATTGCTCATGCTTATGGATTTCTTTTTGTGATTTGCTTATGAAAATTAAACTGGTACATTAGTGAAAAATTCCCATATATGAATGTACACCCATACTTGGGATGTAACTTGACTAGTTGTACTCGTAATGGATCTTTGGCTTGGTGGTTATTGAGTGATGCCCTTTGTAGATCATTGATGTGGGCCTACCATCCAGGGTTGTTGTGTCTAATGGTTTTCAAAGATGGTCTTTTATCGCACGGTTATAATACTCGCCCTATGTGGCCTACTTTGATATCGCCCTATGTGGCTTTGTTCCAGTATTTTCCCTGTATGGGTTAGATGTTTTATACTATACAACCATGCAATGGTAAGCCTCATATATTGTAATATGATTGGCCACTAGTCGACAGGGTACCATTAAACATCCTAAGGTGGTATTCTCATGAGCCGGGGATGGTGGTATGGGACCTATGCCCGAGCTGTCGGCCTACGCTAGGCTGTACGCTCCCCGTAGTGACCTTTGAGCTTATTTAAATTAGCCGGTTGTAATTAAACTAATAACGGGTTGGCTAATCATGCATGCATAGCACAGACCAGCATCTATTGTTGTCATAGAAAATATATAGATTCACCTGTCTGGATGTCTTACCCGAGGCACTGTAAGACCCGTATCCTAATCCGTACTGTTCCGTTGCTTCCCGCGATCCTTCTCGTCAAATTCTGGCGACCTGCGACCTGTAATCGACTTTGCGCACGACCGTAAGTCGTATCCTATACATTTGAGCCGGCTTAATCCGAGACTTGTATCACTGCGACCTCACCGTCGCCGCGGTTCCAACGCCGTAACTCACGCACCGATCCGATACCCAGACGATGAGATGCGGACCCGCGTTCAGTTCGAGGAAAAACACCGCGCATTGCAAATCCCAAGAGAATCTCTACGAAGTGTCAAATCAATCACATCAATCGATCCCATCAATCACCTCTCATGTCAAGTACAAGCACCCATGCTTCCTTTCTCTACAAGTCAAGCAACCACCAAAGTCAACTAACCTCTCACTTCACCCATCACTCACCTCACCCATCACTCACTTCACATCACTCCATCTTTCATTACATCACACCTCTCTCTCTCATTTCTCAACAAACCCCAAGCAACCAAGAAGCACTCCCACGTCCAAGCTCTCTTCCATGAGAGAGAAGTGATTTTGGTGGCCCACTTCCCATCCCAAAACTCTAATCCTAGCCATCCATCTCCCATCTCCACCATTAAAGTGAAGCTCTAGGAGACCGGCATCCCGACGGACCGAGAAGATCAAGTGGTGGGTGTTTCCATAAACTAGATTTTCATATTTCTATGATGGGCCAAGTGAGGCCCACCGCTCAGTGGTGTGGATCTCATTTGGGACCTTAAGATGTGGCCAATGGCCCATCTTGATCATCAAATCATTCCATGATGGGGCCATTCTCCATGGACCCCATCATGATGTTTACTTTCCTTGTATTAAGAGGTCATCTAGACCGTCCATTTTTAGTGGAGAGGGATCTCCACCGTTGATCTTTTCTTTGGATGGTCCCATGTGCAATGATACCCATTGATGTATGATTGGATGGTTGAAACGGAGGGCCCATAGTGCTGGGGTCCCTCCATCACGCATGTCCCACTCCATCTCTCTCTCTCCCTCTCTTTTCATTTATTTTATTTCCTTGTGTGTGATGAAACGGCCATGTGCCCACTTGGATGGACCCCACCATTTGCCATTAAAAGTGGGGCCCATCTCATATGCATTGCAGTTACACCACCCATCTTGTGATGGCCCACCTAAACAAAACAAAAAAAAAAAAAAAAGAAGAGAAACATCCAGCGTCTGGACGCTGGACGTCAAGCGGAAAAACACAAATATTGGCTTGTTCAAAGCCTTTGGAAGGGACCACTTGTACAGGACCCACCTTGTTGCATGTATCCAATCCAAGCCGTCCATCCTCTCCCCTGGCTCATTTTAGGCGTTGAGCCGAAAAATGAGGTTGATCAAAGTACATGGTGGGCCATAACATCAAAAACTGTACCATTACCATTGAAATCTATCTAGAATCATTTTTATATCTTGAAAAGGGGCCGATATTGGTCTTGATGGATTTGTTTTGGTCTTGGGAATACAATGGACGGAGTAGATTTACTTAGGGTGGGCCACACACATGAAAAACCTCCAAAATTCGGGTTTTTAAAAGAAAAAAAAAAAAAGATTGAAGCAGCAGAGGCTGCTGCCTCTGCACCCGTCAGACGTCCCAGACGGACGGACGCTGGGGGCCCACGGCTCCTCATGTGGGCCCCACCTTAGTGTTTGTTTTCTGATCCAACCCACCCATATGGTAGGTCCATACCTTAAGTAGGCCCCACCCAAAAATGGGCTTAATCCAAAGCTCAGGTGGCCCACACCATAAGAAATAGTGTGAATTGAATTCTACCATTGAAACTTGTTTTGGAGTCCACAGAAGTTTTGAATCAAGCTGAAATTTGTTTTCACCCTTCATTCAGATCTCTGTGACCTTTTCAACGGGTTGGATGGCATGTAGACATTATGGTGGGCCCCACATGGGACCCACAGTGGTGTATGTGCCTTAATCAAGCTGTCCAGGCGGTGGGACCCCCTCCGTGACGCATGTGTTTTACCAACGCCGTCCAGCAGGGCAGCTGGACGGTGGGACCTACCCCTCTACGTGTGGGGCCCTCAGTGTGAGTATATATATAAAATATTATATTATATATATAATATTGTATATATATTTTATATATATCATACTATATATAATATATCTAATTATAGGCCTTCATGTGGGCCCCCACTTTGATGCATGTGCTGCATCCAAACTGTCCACCTATTTTGAGAGCTCATTTCATGACATGAGCTAAAAGAAAATGAGTCAGATCTATGGTTCAATTGGGCCCACCTTGGTATGTGTATAGGGCCCATGTTGGCCTGTTTGTAACCATTTGTTAGGGCCCACCTTGGTGCACACATAAGGCCTATGGGAATAAGCCCATTTGGCATATGTAATGCCCATGGGTTTGGGCCCATTTGACATATGCAATGCCCATGGGATCCAGCCCATTTATTCTATATAAGGCCCATGGGATTCAAGCCCATTTGATATATATATTAAAGCCCATGGGATCGAGCCCATTTGAGGTGCATGAGGCGTAAATGGAGTGGCCCATTTGATATATTTAAGCTCATGTGTGTAAGCCCACTTTGATGTATTTCATGGCCCATGGGTCATGGACCATTGCAATGTACATAAGGCTCATTGGTGAGGCCCATTAATGCAGCCATTTAATGAATGTAAGGCTCAAGTAATTCGGCCCATTTGATGTATCTATGGCCCATGGATCGAGGCCCAACGGATGTCCTTAGGGTCCATTGCAATGTACGTTTCTCATGGTTCATGTAATAATATTTATGGCGGGTCGTGCCTAGGGAACAATGATGGTTTGACGTCCACATTGTATGTACAATGTTGGTTAAATGTCCGCATTGTAACTCTCCTTAGGGTCCATTAACAAGCCCATACTCGTTACTATTCATCGCTTTATAACATGCATAGTATAATCCCATGACTCATGCCCATACGCATCATATGCATGCTTGATTTGAGTAATGACTGATCATAGCATATGCCATTGGACAGACCACTTATGGGACCCGTTATGAGACGGAGTGCCCCACATGATCGCGCAGTACGCGCTGGATTTCTGTATGATTTGACGGCGTGATTCATGCATCTCGCATATGTGTGACCTGATCACTGCACGCCTTAGCGATATCAAGGTCGTGGCTCCACAGGTACATCGTGGATGGCCGTATTGGATACCGAAAATACTTATTCTAGCACTGTGGACACTTAGGATGTCCTTGGGTGAAAGTCCCAGAACCTTTTTGGTACCAAGAGATGCTCCAACGTCTAGACCGAGTGGATACACGAGCGCCCGAGTGCCGAATACCAGTAGGCCGCGTCTCCCACTGTGTCGTGGTCGGTTGGAAGGGGGTGTGGCCTTATCCGCTGAGTGAGGGGGCTATAAGCTAGGCTGAGTTTGACCAGATCTCAAATGAGTCCGCTATCGACGAGCCAGGTAGGTATTGGCATACTACTGGTCAGGCGGATAACGAGGTCTTTTCCGCTTGCTTGACTGTGCAGCTAGTGAGGTGGCAGTCACTGCGAAGTGTATTAAACCCCGGTGATATCCAGAGAGGAACTGTACTGATGTATGTACTTAAGGAGTACCAACTTGCTTGGATTGCATTTCGCATATGACATTCGGCTATATAGGCCTTGCATTGTATCGGTGTGGCCGATGACATTCATATCTCATCGCATAGCTTTGGCATGTTGATTCTATGGACTTACCACATACTTCCGCATTGTTCTGATACTGTACACTTGGCGTTTGCCTTACGCACACACTTACACCACCCTCTAAGCTTTTGTAAGCTTATGCACGATAGTTGCGTGCAGGTAGCGTTAGACAGCAGCAGCGCTGAGACAGGAGTGCATATCAGGACCTTTTGGAGATTTTTGATCACCTTGTATTTCCCTTTCCGCATTGTATTTAAAATTTTTGATATAGTGAATATGTGGTGATGTTGTTTTGTGACTTGGTTATGCTTGTGGTTATGCTCCATTACAAAAAAAAAAAATTCCATTATGAAAATCATCCTTGTACGATCCCAGGATCGGAATCTGGTATTTGATTATCAGAAGCCGAGAATGGGGCACTACGGAGGCTGTCAGCACTGGATTCGGCAATCGGGATTCGTGTGAATCCGATTTTCGGGTTCGAGGCGTGACAGGCATCAATCATCATCTGTTGTTATCATACATTGCTGTCATATGTAACATACAGATTCGCCTGTCTGGATGTCTTACCCGAGGCACCAACCATCATCTATTGTTATCGTATATATTTGCCTATCTGGATGTCTTACCCGAGGCACAGACCGTCTGGATGTCTTACCCGGGTCGATGATTGCATGGGGATGACCTTTATGTCCGCCTGGATGTCTTACCCGGGACTGATTACATTCACGCATCCATGCATCTAATAAAACTGCATTTACTCTGTTTTGGTTGTCTGCATGTTTTGTACTATTTCTTACCTAATGCGGCGGTGTGTAATCTTGAGAAAAATTCACACCGAGTTGGCCACTCATCCATCAAAAATATAACCGTACAGGTAGCACAGGTGACCTAAGTAATATGCATGTTCAGATTTGATGAGGAGCAGGGTACGATTGCCAGAGATGCATGACTATATTTGCTTGGAGGAGCCGCGTGATCTTGCGGCCTATATTTATATGTTTTCTATTATTCTTCATGTATTAGATTCTTGTAAATCTTGTATTTGTTAAATCCAGAGACATTAGTTTGTATAAGTCATTATGGACAACTTCTTGTATACTTGAATGATAATGAAATTTTTCTTTACGTCGATTTGTCCACACTACGCTCATTTGCTTATTCTGATAAAAGAAAAAAAAAATGTACAATCGAATTTGACCATCTTTTAAGGTTAACACTCGAGTTTTTGGGAAACGAGTCATATACTCGGGTCCTGAAAAGTCGGAGCATTACAGTTCACCTCGAATGGCCCGTTTTAAGAAAGATTGATAAATTGCTCATCCAATAACAATACCTATATCAAAAGTTACGATTGATTTACTATTCAACTTCTTTTATCCCAATCATGCTGAGAATGTATATTCGACGTGTTCTACATCACACATGCAAAGCACTTTGTACATGTAAGGCTCCAGTGAAGATATATCTGGCAGTGGCACACATCCAAAACAAAATAAAAATTAGCACTTATAGCACAAGTTACGTGCTTGGGCCAAAGTGATGATGGATGGTGACATGCATATGATATGAAGAAAAAAAAAAAAAAAGGAAGAAGAAAAGAAAAGGAAAGATAGTGGCACATGTGGGACAAATTTGAAATTAAAGCACATGTAATATGTAACGTGGGGCAATTGGAGAACGGCAAAGTCGTCCAGACTATGCTCCCTGAGGATCGGTCTACTGATCATCCATATCTAATGAGTGGGCCACCACTTAGATGATCCATACCCACTAGAATGATTGAATGACCCTGACCGTCCATTTACAAATGGTGGAAGTTTCCCGAGCAAAGAAGCCTATCCAGGGTCAGGATCATTGGAGATGCAACTGCACATCCAAGAGGTGGCCTGTTGGGTTGGCAGTATGGATCACTTATCTATGATCTAGTTGGACGGTGGAGATTGTTATATCACCTAATTTGTCACGCACGCGCATATACAAGACAACCTATCAGGCGGCAAAACATGTGAAAACTTGGAAGTTGCGTGCAAGATCAAAACCGTCTATCGTCTGGGACCTGCAACACAGATGCTCGTTCTCTGAAATCTTCCTAGTCGATTAATCAGGTTAACCACTGTTAAAACAAATCAAAAGCTTAAAAATAACATCCCAGATTTAATCATCGAATCCGAAAAACCTTTTGATACTAATCCATCATGGTACACATCATTTCAACGGTCCAGATCCTGGAAAACTGCCCTCACTTGTCCAAATAAATGCATCGGATCCTTCTCATTTCTTTGCGAGAGTGGGAACTGGGAAGAGAATTTGTGAACAGTGTATCGCGTTGGATCGTATTGTATAGAGGGCACAATACCAGAGCTACGTTGGGCCCACCTTTTCCTAAGCATACGTAACATCCACTTCGTTCATCAGGGACAGCCCCTCGATTTTAGGCTTGTGGAGAAATACATTCCCAATCCACCATTCAAGTCAGCCACAGCACAGGAAACAATTGAAATGCAATGCCAACTATAGCTTTTCTTGGGGTCCAATATCGTTTTACATCCCATCTAACCCGTTCATCAGGTAAAAATCACCTGGATGAAGCGATTGTTTAAAGAAATCAGACTAATCCTAAATTCAGGCAGGCCAGACACCTGAGTTTAGAAGTTTCGGTTGTAATTTGATATGATGGACGGAATGGATTTCAAATAAAATTATGATGGGCCACACAGAGCTCCGGCGTTGTACCGGTTTCCAATAACACCCGCTGAAATGGTAAAATCAACACCATCCTTTTGTTTCTTGGCGAGCGCGCAACCGCAAATGGATGGTCGCAGTGAGTGTAAGTTAGAATTACATAAATACCCCTCTGTGTGTTAGAAACCTAATCTGGGACCTTAACAAGTCAATGCAAACGAGTGTCAGATTCTGACCAGACTTTCCGTCATCACCTTCGTTCCTTTCCTTTCATAAAGTAACCATACAGTATCAAAAGCAATCTTATCCGTCGATTCTGACCGAACTTTCTCTCAAGCTTAATATTGTTGCTGGGAGGAGAACCGTGACATGATACAACCATCCTAAGAAAGCATACATGGCAAGGTTATGCATCGATCATGTTCATCCATATTTTGGGCCATAGCATATATGGCTTATTTTGCAAAAACTGCACTTTATTGGTGTTGGTTCAGTCACGTGTGACCGTGCGGGCGTACCAAAACTGATTGTGCGGTTATTTTCAAACCGAACAGCTTGGCTGAGTGGGACACGGATTTCCAGCAAAAGCCTTTCGCAGGAAGTTCCTGTGCAAGGATTCTGGGTGGGTCCCTCCGAGATGTTTTTCAAAAATCCACACTGTCCGTCTGTTTTTTGATATCATTTTAGATGTATGTCCAAAAGTGAGGTGGATACATGTCACGCTCCAAACTCAGAAATCGGGCTCACAAAATTTTTGATCGCCAAATCTGAAGCCAACAGCCTCCGTAGAACTCCATTCTCGCTCCCAGCTCTCATTCGCCAGGTTCTGATCCTGGGATGCTACGAGGAGGATTTTCTACATCAGTTTGATTCGTGATAAGCACAACCAAAGACATAACCCACAAACAACAACTAAAAACTCCATTACGTTTCCACTATGATCAAAAACTTTACAAGTACAATGAGCATAAAGAGGAAATATAATGATATGAACAAAAACTCCAAAACAATCTGTCAAGCGCTCCTGCCTCAACGCTGCTGCGAGCCAACGTCACCTACACGCAGCGGTCATGTATAAGCTTATAGAAAGCTTAGAGGGTGGTGAGAGTGTGTGCGCAATGTAGTAATGAAATATCAAAGTAATGCGGAGTATGCTGATGAATCCATGAAAGCTATGGGTCGTACCAAGGCCATGTTATGCAAGGCATGAATACTGTCGGTCATAACAAGGCCATGCGATGCGAGATGTAACTCAAGCATGCAAATCAAGTCCATATATCAATACATTTCAACTCTGGGATATCACCGGAGTCTAGTACACTTTAAACCAGATTGCTGCCCCATCACGCGCAATAAGATAAGTGGAAGAGACCTCACTATCCGTCTGCCAATATCGGGCTCGACTCGTCAATAGCGGACCTATTCCTCGAGCTGGTCAAACTCAGCCTAGCTTTGCCCCCTACTTTCGGACGGATAAGGCCGCACCCCTTCCAACCGACCATGACACAGTGAAGAGCGCAGTCATCTGGTAATCGGTATTCAACGCTCATCTACCCACTCGGTCTAGACGTTAGAGCAACCTCTTGGTACCATAAGGGTTTAGGGACTTTCACCCAGGGATATCTATAGCACCCCATGTAGAACAAGATTTTCGGTATCCAATCCTGCCAACCACGATACATCTGTGGAGGCTACAGCTCCGATGTCGCTAGGGCGTACAATAACCATGTCACACAATACGAAATGCATGAATCACACTATCCAATCATGCATCAAATCCTGCGCGTATCGTGTGCTCATGTAGGGCAACACCGCCTAGCCGGGAGCCCATAAATAACCTACCCGAAGGCATATGCTATGATCAGTCACTTCTCATATCAAGCATACATATGATGCGTATAATCATGAGTCATGGAACTATACTAAATATGTAATAAAGTAATGAACCATTCTTACAACGCAGGTGGCCTATACGGCCGACACACAACAAGTACGGGCCTAACAATGGGCCCTAAGGAGAGTCGTAATGTGGACATCCAACCAGCATTACACTCGCAATGTGGACGTCAAACTAACATTGCTCCCAAGGCGCGATCGTCGTAAACATTGTTACATAATCCGTGTTGGGATCATACATTGCAATGGACCTTAGGTACATCCCATTGGGCCTTAAATACATCAAATAGGTCATATCATATGGGCCTTTTATTCATCAAATGGGCCACATAAATGGGCCAAATCAATGAGCCTTATGTGCATTGCAATGGGTCATAACCCGTGGGCCTTAGATTGCATCACAATGGTTCTCGACCCATGGGCCTTGTACATATCAAATGTGCCTACTCCCATGGGCCTTAAAATACATCAAATGGGTCTAATCCCATGGGCCTTATAACATGCTAAGGTGGGGTCCACTCGGATTATGGATCTGGCCCATTTTTTAACTCATTTCATAAAATGAGCTTTTAAAATGGATGGACAGATTGGATGCAGCACCTGCACCAAGGATGGGGGCCCACATGAAGGCCCACCATCATGTATATAATATATAATATAACATAAAATCTACAAATTATATATATATAATATATACAGTATTATAATATATATATATATATATATATACACACACACACACACACACGCTGCACACATACATACAGCACACACACGCGCACACACTGCCACACTCCACCGTGGGCTCTACCGTCCGTTAGACGGTGGAAATGAAACACATACATCATTGTGGGCTCTACGTGGGGCCCACTATAATGTTTACTTGCCATCTAAATCGTTCATGGGGGTCACGTGGACCAGAGTGAAAGGAAAAATACAAATTTCATCTTGATCCAAAACATCTGTGGCTGGAAAAAGGGTTTCAATGTTAAACCTTAAATCCCCACTGTTTCCTGTGATGTGGGCCACCTGAGCCATAGATGGAGCTGAGGCTGGAGCCGTGGGTCGCTGCACGTTCGCCCGCCTGCCAGCGCTGGCACCGCCTGTGCCACTGACAGCAGCAGCAGAAATGCTGCTGCAAGTTTACATTTTATATTTAAAAAAATAATAATAACTGATTTTTTTTTTGTGGTTTTTCACAAGTGGGGCCCACATCAAGTAAATCCAACCCGTCCACTGTGTTTAGTGGCTCAAGGTCGTCTCAATGAGTCTAATATCCGATGTTCTTCCAGCGAATAAAAAATGTCAAGGTGTCTTTCAATGGTTGAATCCACTATTTTACAGGCTATGGCCCGCTGAAAGATCATATGGACCTCATTTTTCAGCTCAACGCCTCAAATGGGCTTGGGAACGGAATAGATGACGTGGATTGGATACATTCATCAAGGTGGGGCCTATGCGAGTGGCCCTTCCCAAGAGCTTAAACAAGCTCATATTTGTGTTTTCATTAAATCGTCCAGCGTCCAGGGACGCTGGACGGTTGTGTATTTCAAGTGGCTGTACACGTGGGCCACTAATGATGGATGGTGTGGGTACAATACATATAAGGTGGGCCCCACTTGAAGATAGCTTGGATAGAGTACATGCCTCATGGTGGGATCCATTCAAGTGGACCACACAAGCTTAATATGATTTCATAAAAGAAAATGAATTAGAGAGAGAGAGAGATAGAGAGTGGGACACGCTTGAGATGGAGGGCTCCGCCACTATGAGCCCTCCCTTGTAAAATAAATTATACATCAAATGAATCCCTTAACACATGGGACCACCAAAACTGAAATCAAAGGTGGAGATCCTTTTCCCACCAATATGGACGGTCTAGATGACCCTTTTAATGTAATGAAATAAACATCATGATGGGGTCCATGGAGAATAGCCCCATCATGGAATGATCATGATGATCAAAGTGGGCCATCAGCCACATCTTAGGGTCCCAAGTGAGATCTAAACCATTGATTGGTTAGCCTCACTTGGCCCATCTCAAAAACATGAAAAACTACTATTATCAAGCACCCACCGTTCGATCTTCTTGTTCCTATGGGTTCCTTAGCAGCTTAGCTTTGATTCCAATGGAGGAGATGAGAAATGGATGACTAGGATGGAAGATCTTGGGATGGAGAGGTGGGCCACACTTGGAGTTTTGAAAGAGAGGGAGAGGCTCATACTTATGGGGGGTTTTGGTTGCTTGGAATGAGTTTGAAAATGAGAAAGAGAGAGAGAGTTGTAAAGGGAGAGAGAGATGAGTGATGGATGGATGTGGTGAGTGATGAGTGTAAGAACTTTTTGACTTTTGTGGCCTTTTGTGTAAGAAAAGCATGGCTTGTGTAAGAAACTCTTGACTTTGTGGCCTTTTGTGTAAGAAAAACATGCCTTGTGTAAGGAAGTTTTGACTTTTGAGGCTTGTTTGGGAAAAGGTGAAAGGTGATGTGTACTTGACATGTACTTGACATGTGATATGATGAAATTGATTGATTGATGGAATTGATGTAACACCTCGTAGAGATTCTCTTAAGTTTTGCAACATGCGGCATTTTCCTCGCATAAAATGCTGACCCACATCTCCTGACTAGGGTATCACCTCGGCGCGCGAGTCGCAGTATCGGAACCGCAACGATGGCGCAGTCGTTATGGTAAAGATCTTGGGTTGAGTCGACTCGGGTTGACGACATACGAATCAGGGTCGTGCGCAAATATAGGTTAAGGGTCGAAGGTTGCCGAAATTCGACCGATAAGACCGCAGAAGTCTATGGAACGGTACGGACTAAGACACAGGTCTTACAATACAACACTCAAATGGAACACGGGAGAGGAAATAGTGAAAATTCAGTGAGAACCGTTGAAGCATTCTTTTCGCTAAAGAAGTTTTGTATCAGGGTATCTTTTTGGTATTTTCACTTCATCCCATTGGGAATAACCTTATAAATGGTTTAGATAACATAAAAACATCAAGGTGGAGCTCAGGAAGATTTCTACAGTAAGAATTTTTTTCCCCAATTTTCCCATTCGTGTGACCCACTTGAGTTTTGTTTCCACCTCAATTTTGGACACACGTCCTAAAATGATCTCTCAAAATAGACGGATGGGGTGGATTTCTCACAAACATATCGGTAGGCCCCACCTAGCATCATTACGCATGGACTTTTCGTGAAAGGCTTTCACAGGAAATCCGTGTCCGACTGAGTGCATATGACTTGGACTGCTCACAAGACCACCCATGGTATAATCATAATTAGGGGTGCACATTTAACCGGTAGAACCATGGAACCGAACTAGAACCATTGGATCGGTCTGGTTTGGTCCTGTTCTAGACAACACCGATTCCGGTTCCGGTTTCAAAATTGCAAGAACCATTGGATACAGTTCGGTTCTGGTTTAGGGGCATGTAGAACCGAACCGTGGAATCGATCCGTTGAACCGTGGCCCAAAACCGTGGATCTGAACTTTGGATCCGAACTGTTGATCTCAACTTAAAGATTAAAACCCAAAAAACCCTATCTCTTTCTCATTCTCTCACCGTCTCCCTCTCTCTCGCCATCTCTCACCCTGCAACTCGTGTGCAGCTCTCTCTCTGGTCATCCCTCTCTCTCACTCACCCCGGCCCAATAGAGATACTTGTCTCTCTCTGTCTCTCTCTCTCTCTCTCTCTCTCTCTCTCTCTCTCTCTCTCTCTCGCAGGAAATCTTGAAGCTCCCCATACCTGCTCAGCTCGCCGGAAATCTCCCTGTGCAGCTCCCAATACTTGGTAGAGAATAGAGTTGCATTATTCTTTTACATTTTTAATTGAGAGCTGATAGAGAAAAATATTTGGAAGAATGTTTTTTTTTTTTTTTAATGCACCCAAATCTATAGAATAGTAGATTTTCTATTTTATGATGTAATTTAGTGAATTGAAGTTTTTTCTTTGTAGAAAATGGAGTTGTATTTTGTGTCTTCCATTATGTTTTTAATTGATAGCTTGTAGAAAAGGACATCAGGAAGAATTTTCTAAAAATATTCAAATCAATATAATAGTAAAGTTTTTGTTTTAAGATGTAATTTGATGATTTGAAGAGTTTTTGGCTGTTAGATTTTTTTTTTCACATTTTTTTTCTTTTGTTGAATTTTCTAATAACCCAGAATCATGGAACCGATCCGGAGCCAAACCGGTTTTCACGGTCCGGTTCTGGTTCAATTCTGGTGTGCTAACTAACGATCCGATTCTGGTTCCAAAAATCTCAGAACTGTTAGAAACAGTTCGGTTCTAGTTTTACCCCAGAATCAGACAGAACCAACCCGTGTGCACCCCTAATCGTAAGATTGTATAAGTGCGTTAAAGATGGGTTGGACATTGCCTTAAGCATAAAAAGACTTTTATAAATGAAAATAACCAAACAAAGAAGAAATACTTATAATAAATCATAGGAAGCAACGGAAAGATGCATTTCTAAAAGATAAAGTGATGATATCGATGCTGAAAATATTACAGTGTAAAAGCATAGACTTGGATTATAGTCAAAGATTATCATTACTATATTATTATTAAACATCACTGCTACTCTTAAATTAAAGTTAAAATATGATAATGAAAATTGATTTGTTTGACTGGTTTGGTAAAAGACAACTTACTTTGGTTATTCTTGTTATTTATAAATTTTTGTTGCAACTTCTCTTCAGACATTCATCTTCTTTATTTCAACAGTTATGACAGTTGAACCATTTGTCACGTCGGTCATTCAAATCCATGTCTCTTCTTGTCGCTCTAAAGGTTCTTTTCCACTTGACCGCTTTCTGCTTCTTAGACTCATTGGCCATACCTCATCATCAAATGACTTGTATCATCTACCTCAACATTGATTGTACTTCCTAGGGAAAGGTTGCCCCCCATGGATTCCTTGATTTCTAACCTTAGAAATGAAATTCATGTTTTCTCATTCAAATTGTCTAAACTCTGTAGATGGAGAAACATTCCACACTTCTTGTACTAAAGTAAGATGCGTGTTCCATTGTGAAAGAAGTACTAGTGGTGCTGGCTGTGTAGGCTCCCGATTTCTAATAGAACTAGTTTCAACATTTGCTAAGGCACAATAAGTGCTCTCTTAGCAAAAATACTCATCATTTAATTTAATCTCTCAGTCTGACTGGCTATCCACCTATTGAAATTTTAAGTCTGAATTCGATATTACTTAGTCTGAACTCATGACTGCTCCACAATATGTTGAATCTCCATTTGCATTTCGTGTAGCCTGGCCGACATTATCTTAAGTAGATCATTCTAAGACAATAATGTCATGCCCTAATTTGGAGAATTAGGTACTAGGTTTAGTAACAATTCAAGCATCAGTTGCACCTACATTTCTCCTTCTTGTATAGGAGGTTCATCAGCCCCATAAGTATTATGACCTCTTTGGCTCATATTACATCAGTATAAATAACATAATAGTCGGTCACTAAATATTCAAGGTAACTAGATAATATTGTGTCCCATCGATTATTGTGTTTGCACAAATGGTATGCAATTATGGCAGCTGAGTAGATTTTAGTCCCATCGGGGATGCCAAAAATTGTTGGATTTTGGTTTGGTTCAGTCACATGTGACTTGTGCGGGCATGCCAAAATTGATTGTATAGCTCGATTCAAATTAAACAACTTGACCCCAAGCACCAAGATAGACACATACGTCAAACGTAAGCATATATGATCAAGACCTGAGAAGATCAGTCGCTTATTCAGCCACTCGCAATATGGTCGTAAGATGATAAGGTGATTGTTGGAGTGTGGGGTTCTTCCTCCGAAGATGGGTTACACATTGCCTTTTATACGAAATGACTTTTATAAAAAGAAATAATCAAACAAAAAGAAAATACTCACGGTCGATTTTATGGAACAACAATAAGATGCCTTTTTAAAAGATGAAGTGATTATATTGATATTGGGAATAGTTCAACGCGAAAGCATAGACTTGTATTATAACTAAAGATTATCGCTACTAGATTATGACTAAGGATTGCCGCTACTCTTAGGATAAAAGCTAAGATATGATAAGGAAAGATAATTTGATTTGTTTGATTAGTTTGGTATGAAATATCTTGCTTTGTCAAACTTTTTGTCATTTATAGATCTCTGTTGTAACTTCTTTTTACACATTTCTCTTCTTTATTTCAATGATTATGGCAACTGAACTGTTTTCCACGTTAGTCTTTCGAATCTTTCTGTGCCTTTTGTGTCCTTCTAACCATTCTTTTCAGCTCGATCGTTTTCTGCCTCTTAGACTTCTCAATCGTGCTTTATTATCAAATGATGTGTATTATCTAGCTCAGCACCAACTGTACTTCCATAGAAAGTGTTTCAAATTTCTAAAGATCTTTCGCATGCTATACATTTCCCATGCAAGCACACATATCCTTTTCAAATTAGCTATTTCAGGAACTCAGATATAGGGTACAACAATTGGACGTTAAAATCCTTCTGATCCATGGCTCTCAATGTTATGGTAGAAATGGAAAGAGTTATATGTATGTGATTGTCTGACATTTTTCATTTTTTAAAAAATACAAGTCATCCATTCTAGGACCCGATTAATGGATCGACCCAATTCTTATATATATCATCCTGCCGCGTGTACCATGGAGAGATGGCTCTATCAGTTAGGATTTATGAGCTCTACCATACCATCTATACCCTTCTGTAACTACTAATCCATTGCGTGATCTCTTTGGCTCCTAACAACTTTTATTTTGTACCGTCACTTTAAAGGGGCACTAATCAAATGGCTAGGATCATTTGATCGATGTGCATTCCTATGCATTTTCCATCCACAGTACAACATACAAGATGAACAGTCCATAGCAACAATATGTCGTCCACTTTATTGATAGCCTTAGCATATTTTTCACAGTTAAATCACCACTGTGAGAGAGGCCAAGTAATCTTAAGGATGTGAGTCCACTCATCAACACTTATAGCAGAGGAAGATTGAATCATGACTAGATGAAAGGCCCACTCAAGTAGCTTGGTACCTTTAAGTGGGGTCGTAGACCCCACATGTGATGTAGGATGAGGATCAAATACATTCCTAACACATATGTATAATTTCTACCAGTTTAGACAGGTTGAAATACTGTTTGACAGGTCGACAGATCAGATCGATAAGTCGACAATCACAGAATTTTCAGTTTAAATCTCTGGACGCTTTTTTGTTGTTTCGACCTGTCAACTCGATAGGTTGATGGACAAAGGAATTTTGCATGATTTTTGTAATTTTTTCTTTATTTGATTAGGACTCTTTTAATTATGTTTTAAGGTTTATTTAGAGTTATTTACGGATACTAAACTCGTTTTTTCATTACGAATCTATCTATCAATAAAATTTCATAGGAATTTTTATATTTATCATGTGGATTCAAGAGCACCATATGGATTTAAGGTATTTATCAATCTAAGAAGACGATGATCGACCTCATCACGTCCTCCCTTGCATTAATTGGTATCAGAGCAAGGCTTTTCCTCGGATCAGTGGCTTCCAATGACGGGTCGGGTATAATCCCATGGACAATGCTCCAAAGAGTTATCCTTTAATAGCGACGACTTTTGATGTGACACAACGAGAGTATCAACAAGTCATGCAAGGGCTATAGGCTGTCGTCGATCGCATAACAAAGGCCCTAGGGCAACTCCGTGTTCATGGCGATGATCCATCTCTGGTAGGTATTAAAATTTGTAATTGTGTTGATTATAGGGTGATGCCGGTGATGAATCACACTCGAGAAGGTGGGATCCAACGACATGATTCCCCAACATCCCGGACGAGGCATTGATCGCGTAGATTGGAAGAATCGAGAATTCTGCGTGAAAGTCGATCTTCCTAGTTTTAATGACCAACTCCACGTCGAGGACTTCCTCGGTTGGTTGCTGGAAATCAAGTGCTTCTTTGACTACATAAATATTCTTGAGGAGAAAAAGGTAAAATAGGTGGCATACAACTTGAAGGGTAGAGTTTCGGCTTGGTGGCAGCACCTATAACTCGAGCACACAAGGCAGATGAAAGCACCAATTTGTACGTGACCACGAATGAAGCAATTGTTGCATGCACGGTTCCTCCCTCACAACTATGATTAGGTATTGCTCCAACAATTTCAAAATTGTCGGCAGGATAGTCGATCGATAAGAGATTATTCAGGAAAAGTCCTATTGTTTATCGATGAGAGGTGACCTAGTTGATGAGTCACGACAGGCCGTCGGATTTGTCAGTGGCGTGCATGTGGCCCTTGTGGGGGTGGAGAACCAATCCAATACTTTTAAAGTGGACGAGAAGTATCTCGTAATCGAACGGGATTTCATCAAACACTCCAAGGAGATGGGAATGATGGTGGCACTAGTAGAAAAGAAAGTGGATGTGGAGTCTGTGGCCGTTTTAGAAGATGTAAAACCCGTGTTACAGGAGTTCAAGGTGATTGTGCTTGCCAAACTTCTTGACAAATTATCCCTTATGCAGGTGATTAATCTTTCTCAAGTTGAGTTTGTTTGTAGCACCATGAAGAATCAACTTACAAACCAGGCGTAATTTGAAGTTGTATATGCCTGAGTTCCTAAACTTGAACTCAACTTGTTTTCATTGCCTAAATTACCCGAATTATATATTATGGTGAAGAATATGACACTTCGAGTAGCAACTATTGTAACTTCCTAGGGCCCATTGTAATGTTTATTTTCCATCCAACCCATTGATAAGGTCACACAGATATGGATGAAGGGAAAACAAATATATCAACTTTCTAAAAGCCTTTTGTAGAACCCAGGAAGTTTAATGATGGATGTTCAATAACTACGCTTTCTTGTTGTGTAGTCCACTTAAGATCCGGATCTGACTCATTTTTTGGATCATATCATAATTTGATATGAAAAATTATATGGACGGCATAGATAAAACATATACACCATGATTGGGCCTACAGAGCATCGAGTCATAGCTACTTGCTACTGCAGCGCTAGGCAGGCAATATGCGTCTCAGTAGATATACCATGCCAAGTAAGCTCCGTGGGGTCCACTGTAATATATTTGTCCTATCTACTCCGTCCATCCGTTTTATCAGATTATTTTACCATATCATGGAAAAATAGAAGAACATCCAAAGCTCAAGTGGACCACACCACATGGAACAGTGGAAATATTGACATCCACCGGTCCACGGTGATGATTATTCGTCATCCAACCTGTTCAAAATCTCACATAGACATGTACGAAGGGAAAAAAATCACCTTGATCCAAAACTTGTGTATCCTTAGGATTTTCAACTGTAGACGTTCAATTCACATAGTTTCCTGTGGTATGGCCCACTTCAAATTTGTACATGCTTCAATTTTGGTCTAATGCCCTAAAATGAACGGATAAAACTGATAGACGGAACGGATAAGATGCACACATAACAGTGGGCTCCATGGTTTAATCAGTACAACTGTAGTGTATGGAGTAACTCAGTACCCCAAATCCCGACCGCGGGCTACATTGATGAGCTGAGGCTTACCTTTCAGAATCTTCTGGAAGAGCTCGAGGGTAGTGGTTGGGAGAAAAAGAGCCCGAGGGCAGTGATTGGAAGAACGCAGGGCAGTGCTTGCGTACTGAGTACACTCAATGGAGCTCACATGTGATATATGTACGTTATCCACGCCGTCCATCCATCTTACCAACTCGTTTTAGGATGTTACTCAAAAATTAAAAGATATACAAGGCTTAAGTTGACCACATCACAGAAAACAATGGGAGATAATGATATACACGGTTGAGACCTTCCTAGGGCCCACTTTAATGTTTATTTACCATCTAACATGTTAATAAGGTCATACAGACATGGATGAAGAGAAAACATAAATATCATCTTGATCCAAAACTTCTGTGGCCCACAAGAAGTTTTCATCAGGAGGCGTTCAATTGCCACTGTTTCCTGTGGTGTGATCCAATTTAGATCTATATATGGTTAAATTTTTTTATTAAACAATAAAATGACTTTAAAAAACGGATGGACGGCGTGGATAAGACACATGCATGTCAATGGGCCCCACAGAGTTTACTCAGTACACTAGTTACTCAACACGCAGTCCACTCGAAAAAAAGAAAAAGAAACAAGTCTTTTTGTAAATTTCTAGTCTCATTGCTAATTTTTTCTATAAAGAACGTCCATCTCCCTTTATCCATTACAAGCGCTTGCATACATTTCCAGAATCGTTTGTTTCAGTACATTTCCGAGAAATACTTGATTAGAATGGAGAATCACGCTAACAGAGGCAGGGCTACAGGATCTAGATGGAGGAGGAAACACCGATCAGAAAACCCACATCAAAATCCTAACTTCTGGCAGAATTCAGGTCAGAATCGCCGGTCGCCGGCGACCCATGTGCAGTATTCGGGCCGGGGTCGATCGTTCCGTGATCCGGCCACGCCCCACTGGGCGGCGCCTAGAGGGTATGGTGGCGATGGCGGGATCGGGTCTGGTGGTCAGGGACGTGGCGGGAGAGATGGGGCCCAGTACGTGGCCCGCCGACCGAATTCGGAAAGTGCTGCGACGACTGCCTCTGCCGGTGAGCATTTCTTCCACCATCGTATCGTCTTCGTTACTCTGTATTATTATTTATTATTTTTATTATTGTGATTCGGATTATTTGGGTTGGTCTGGGATTGACGAGAGCTTGACTCGGTTGGCTTTGGGTGAGTTGACTGCAGATCACGTGCGAAAGTTGTCACATGTGTGAAATCCAGCCGCTCATCAGGTGTGTCCCACCATGTACATGCACTGGCTTGAAACCCAGCCTGGCCCGATCATTTGGTGGGCCCCACTGTGAGGATTCCGTAGCCTGATCATCAGGTGGGGTCCACGGTGAGGATGCCCTGACCCGAAACCCTGGTTAGCCCAATCATAGGGTAACCACACCATGAGGATGCCTTGAGGCTTGAAACGCGCGATGGTCTAATCATCAGGTGGGCCCCACCTGAGAATGCCCTAGCCAGAAACCCAGGTGGGCCCAACCATGATGATGGCCTGGTCTGAAACTCAGGCTGGCACAACCATCAGATCCGCCCCACCAGGAACAATCGCTAGTCAGAAATCCGGGTTAGCCCAATCTTCAGATAGGCGCCAACATGATCATGCCCTGCTCTGAAACCCAGTCTGCCCAATCATTAGTGGGCCCCACATGTACAGGGAAGACAAATAACTTCAGACATGCTTAAAATGCTTGCATATCACAAAAGAAAAGAATCAAATAAACAAGTGACAAGCTAAAGCAAATTAAAACAAAAGGCATAAAGATCTACGTGGTGGATATATATATACACTTTTTTAGATATCACATTCAAAATTAGACAATTACTCTTTAAGAATTTATGTATTAGTATTATAACAAAAAATGTGAATGAATAAATGAATAATTAATAAGTTTTTCTAACCATACTTCTTTAGAGATCTTGAAATCTAGTGTATTTGTAGGAGAACAATACTTTTAAGTAATAAATTGTGTTAACAGCTTCTGCTATATATATATTTAAAAAAAAAAAAAAAAAAACTGCTCAAGAGTAGCGGAACTTAGCTCTAAGCGTACTGTTTATACATTCAACGATTATGTCCTGTCATGGAGTACTAGGGAACATGCATTGCCTTTCGTTGCCATGCTCACTGTAAATATCCTTGAATTCTTTTAAGGTGAGTTCTTCGTTTTTGTGGGTTCTTAGAGACTTTAGTTTTCTTCCTTTTAGTATAGATTTTATAATTTGTCTCACAAATCTTTTGCAGTTGTTTGATCAGATTCTTTAAACAAAACCATATCATCAAGTGCAATAAGAAGATATGTCACCGCTAATTAATTTTATCCTTGAATATATTATCTATTATCAGACTTATTTTCTTTTTTCTTTTTTTGAATTACAATTGTACACAGCCTTATATCAATACTGTGCCTATCTTGAGTTTCCACAACATGTAATTGGATTTGTCAAACTTAAGCACTTTGAATTTGGTAGAACTCGATTCAGCCATCTAAAACATAATTGCAACACAAATGCCAACATGTATTTTGCATTAAAAGGCTTCTCAAATTTTGGATCTAATAACGTTTGTCACAGAAAAACACTCTCACATGATCAATGCAAGTAAAGTAAAACCATATATATATATATATATATATATATATATATATATATATATATATATAACCAAGAGCTCCATGAGACCCTATTTATAAGTAGGGTTGTAACCGATTGACCCAACCCAAGTTTACGTCAGGTTGGGTCGAGTTGTCAAGGGCCTAGGGTTGTTGGGTTGGGTTTGGAAAGCACAAACCGATTTGAAATCGGGTTGCGTTCGGGCTGAGCAAATTTGGGTCAGGTTGGGAATAATCTCATCTATTTGAGTCAGATTGGTCGGGTCCAACCATAACGTTTGTGGGGCCCAAATGCGGTACTGTTAGATGCAGTTCTTCGGTTGGCAACACCGGGAACATCACTCCCGGAATGGTTGTCGACATCAATGTCATTCATTTTGAGGAGTATGATTTTTATCCATGCAGCTACAATGGATGCCTCAAGACGAGCAAGGCAACCAAATATTAATTTCTTTCCGACGAGTTCCACTTCCAGTGGATCATCTGCAACCTCTGTTACACATTTCCCCGGTGCTCAAAACCGACATCGCCGGTCCCACCATCGCCCGCGTATGTTGCCAGAAGTATGCCGACTCCTTTATGTGCTCGCCATGCCAGAAGTATGCCGACTCCTTTTTGTGCTCGCCACCTTCATCGGCATTCTCTTCTTGATCATCAACGATCGCTTCAACGAGATCCGCAGCTTCCTGGAGGTGGTTGCTGTTCTCAAGAATCTTATGCTTTCAGGTTGAGACTTGGGCAACTCACTTAAGCTTCTGAATAAGCTTTGATTTTGTGAAAGTAGTCTATTACTTAGAGAATGTTGGTTTCTTGGCAGATCCCAACAAATCCACATACTCTAAGCAGTAGGCTGCTTTGACAAATGATAGTCCATTCAGCTAGTTTACTGAGTAAGAGTCTCTGGAGGTTTAAGCAGTTTAAGATCCTTGTTTGCAAGTGTTTGTGTATTGCTTGGACTTATGATTGTTATGGTTTGTTTTTTGGATAACTAGTTTACTTTGAGTTGGAGTGTGTTTTAGGAAAGTTGTTTGAAGTAGGTAATATATAGTTATTGAAGAATCTAGTTAGTCTATCAGATCAAACAGTGCACAATCAAAGTCTAGCTATGAAAGTTCTACAAGCAAAAATTAATGCGATTCTCTCCTTCAAAGAGATTGACATGAGTCATCTCTTGCCATTTATACCATGTATACCCATGGATTTTGAATGAAATGGATATTTATTTGTAAAACTTTCATAGCTAGACTTTGATTGCGCATTGTCTAGTCTGATGAACTTATTAGATTCTTCAATAACTGTTAACCTATTAAAACATGGTTCAACTCAAAGTAAGCTAGGTATGCAAAGAGAAAATTACCATAGTAATCATAAGTCCGATCTAATGGATTGATTAGATTAGTCAATAATAGGAGTGTTGGTCTTGTGATGGTTTGTGTGTTCCTTTGTTTCATGTACTCTTATTAGACTCATTTCTACTATGGTTTGTTATTTGAGTGTTTGCAAGGTGTTGTTACTCTCCTAATAAATTTTAATTGTGTGGAAGATTTATTGTAAATTATAAAGGAGGCTTGCTATGACCACATGTTATTTGAGCTTTCCATTAAGCGGGCCACAGATATTTTGGCATGACTAGCACAAAACAAACGGGCATTTTTTTTAAAACTACCCAACCCAACCATTTGTTTTGGACATTGGGCTAACTTAGGAGGACAACGACATGAGCTTTTGGCCAGATATTTAAACAGTGTGGCCCACCTGATATGTGGTGCATGGCATATTAGATGAATGGTGGAGATTAAGTGCTTGATAACTTAGATATAGAACATTAAGATATGCACATATGATAGTTACGTTTTCCCGTCATTGATTGTGTGAGTTTGTTATTAATCATTCCTTCACATATATGGAGAAATAATTGTTTCTCCAAGTCCATGGATGTGGCCATCATTTGGGGTTCGAGCAGGTGGTGGGACCTAGTCATCCAAGTGTCGTCTTTCATATTTGTTCTACCACCACGATGATGGACGTCTGTGAAAGAACTCGGTATTGAAATTTGTCTTTTGAATTAGTTTTTAATCAGAGAAAGAGGCTGATCGGATGAGGGAAGATGCTTCATGGAAATCTTACGGATGTGGTCCAAATTTAGAAGTGGTATGGTGATCAAGACCATTGATCTGGTGGTCCCAGAATCGTGGTGATTCGACAATGGTGATCAAGACCATCGATCCGGTGGCCCCACAATCGTAGTGGTTTGACAATGGTGGTCACGGGATCATTACGACCAGAATCTCTAGCAAAAGAAAATTATTAGTGCATTGGACGGTTGTGCTTGGATTCTCTCATTTCCTTTTTCCTAAAGCTTGTTATAGGCAGACTATACAAATCATGTTTTATATGTGTTCAGATAAAAATAAAAAATAAAAATACATGAATTACTTTCGAAAAGCACAGAGTGAATACACACACACACATATATAAGAGGGGTATTATACCGTGCATTCGTTGTTGGCATTTGATTTGTTTCATTTAGTCACATGCGGTGTGCACTGGCACGCCAAAATCGATATAGCGGTTGCATTCAAACCAACCAGCTTTGACCCTAACCCCGTCTTGACCACTTGGTTTACTTTTAAATATGCATAGGCTGCTCTCGTAAAAAATATTTTAATTATTTTTAAAGATTTTTAGTATGTTATATCTTTCTCTTACTATAACGCATGCCTATTTTTGATTGATTAGTTTATAAATTGTCAGAAATAGGGTACAACATTGCCCCACGTCGCTTCGCCTTTGATTGAAAATGTGAGAGCGACGTTGGTTCGACATTTGGTGGAATAAATGTGACTGCTTGACTGAACAAAAATATCAATTTCGACCATCTTGATAAAAAAATATCAAAGTTATTTGCCTCAGTCAAATTTGGTCATCTAGATCGAAAAATATTAAATCCGATCATGTTGATCAATAACATGAAAGTCGGCCACAACAATGAAGATAAGTGGTTAACCCATTCTAAATAAGACCTATATATCGTAGAGTGGAATAGTAGTACGATAGATAACTTGGCCTGCTACTTCTTAGACCAATTAAATGATTCGGTTACAATTTAGATGATGTGGTTCAATCACTAGTGGCGGTTAAAGACCTACCTAGTTTTGTCTTTCATGATACAGTGGATTTCTCGGAAGAGGCTACCCTCTAATTACCTAGTTTAGGTAGCCGAAGTTCAACAGATATTGGAGCATTCCATATCTCCTGGCTTGGAGCCAGATGAATATTTCGTTGTGGAAGAGGTAAGTGTGGTGTTGCCAGTATTGGCACTAGATTTTCGATATAATTAATATAAACAATTGGTTGGGGCACATTTTGTTCTAGCACAATATCTTTCAAAAAGCATCATATGCAGGCTTTTGGCCTGGCTAAGCATACATCTGTTGAAGGTTTCTGCCCAAATTTGTGATTACTCTGCCTAAGCTTATAACTAATCTGCCATATACTGATTCTACATTCACATATCACGTAGCCCAAACGTCATTATCTCAAAAAGATCTGTTGGTCATCTTGCTTTCTCCTAACTTTCATACTGACTCATGTTATCAGGTCACATCGGACGTGCCAAAATTTGTTGGCATTCGGTTTGTTTTCTGTCACGTATGGTGTGCAGGTGTGCCAGAATCGATATAGCGGCTCCATTCATGAAACCGATCAACTTTGACTCCAATACTGAAATAAGCAAATATGTCCAATATGAACGTATATGACTAAAATATGAGTAGATTGATCGCGTACTCAGCCACTCATAGAATTTTATAATGATCGGGCGATAATCAAAGTGTGGGGTTCTTCCTCCAAAAGATAGATTGCACTTTGCCTTTTACAAGAAATGACTTTTTAGTTTATCAGTGCAATCATACAAAAGGAAAAAACTCACAATTGATTGCTAGTAACGACTGTAAGAATGCGTCTCTTGAAAGAATTGATTGATGTTGGATAAAAGATAAATCTGTGTATGAGCATAAATTTGGATTACAACTAAGAACTACAGTTAAGAATTACGACTATTAGATTATCATTACTCCTATGATAAATTGAGATAAAGTAAATTGATAAATTTGATTTGATTTGATATGGTTTGATCAATGTGAGATAATGCCTTATTTCATTAATTTCTTCTATTATCTATAGATTTCTTCATAGCTATTCCGTATATGTTTCTTTCCTTTAATCCAATGGTTATTACAACTGAAGAGTCACTACGCCAGCCTTCGAGATTCTTCATTTCTTTCTTGACATGTGTCTCTCTAATCATTTCTCTTCTCCTTGACTGCTTTTTGCTTTCAAGCTTCTTGGTCACTCGTTCCACTTCTAAACAATTCTCGACCGCTCAGTCTACCTTCGCACGCCCCTCAACTGCATCTTTTCTCTCAGCTGCACCTTGTTGGATGCCTCTCGACCATCTAGTTTATTTTTAAATATCTCTCGGTTGCACGTCCCGGATGCCTCTTGGCCGCGCATTCTCGATGGCTCTCGGCCACTTGATTTACTTTTAAATACCTCCCAGCTGCTACTATTGTTATTGGATGGGCGGTCCCGTTGATTCACCAACCTGCACGTCTGTTAACATTTTGAGATCCACCATGCAGAATAAGAACCGTGAGTCAGTGTTTTGCCCTATGTTTAGGGTGCATTATAAAATTAGGTGGGCCGCACAATGTGAAACGATTTAAAATATGCTGAAAACCTCTAAATTCACCATTGTGTGGACCACGTAAGTTTTGGATTATGATGATTTTTGGTGTCAGGAGCATCTAATGGACGATTTCAATGGCTTAGAGGCTCGCGCAGCTCGCTCTAAGTGTTATGTCATGGAAATTTGGACAAGGAAAAAGCTGAAAAAGCAAGGAAGAAAGCCGTCTATCTTGTGGGACCTGCTCTTGATGGGTCGTTTAACAAAAGAAATACACGAAACCAGTGTCCTAAGTGGTAGATCGAACGGCATTTAATATCCGAAGGTCCGGATTGAATAAGGTTGGAGTGATTAAAAAAACCATAGGAAAACGTAAGGAGGGAAGAAGCTGGTAAAATCCAAGCCAAATTCAAGCCATTGGTCTGTAAGTACATATATTTTTTAATTTTCAAAAAATTAAAGTCCCATTTGACACCCCGTGCAATCTCAATAGCCACCATTCTCCTTAAATGAATGGGATGGGCAGAGATGTCCATCAGCGCTTGGTAGAGACATCGATTTTTGAGTAGTTAGATAAATATAGTAGGTCCCAATATTTCTATGGCTAGATTTAAATCCAACTAATCCCACAAGTGCAATTCTAATTGAATGTGTAAGAACTGAATAACTTTATATAGAATAATTACTTCCCCAGCTGAGATACAGAGAAAGTGGATTGGAGATAGAGACAGGTAACAGATGGAGCACTGATATATTCCAACGCCCTTAAGGTGGGCCAGAGAAAGGCCAAAGTGACAGGACACGGATTACGTAGTGGTGGGATTTAATTGGGCCATGTGTTGCAGATAAAGATAGCCGTGCAACGCATGTCTGAACATTGTTTGGTCGAGCACATGCTTATTGGGGCTTATAACAATGCATGGTCCAATTAAATCCTACCACATCATGAGATTAGGATTATCCAACTGATTCAAACTGACGCGTGTAGATTTGGTTATTACATATAGGTAGAGTCATGTACATCCATGCACATCCATATGCACAAATACAAAACTCTTTGGACAAACTACTGCTTAGATCTTCTACTTAAAATGCCTAACAATTTTACGGCCAGTAGGTGGGCTATAGCCATCTTCGACGGTAACTGTTAGACAATTTTCCGTGCCTCGATGATTCGGTGGTTAAAATTTTCTTTCAAACCATTCATTTGTTTCTCACATGGTGTAAGATCATCTTGAGTATGATGTGGGCAGGCTTTTACAAGGGCTTGTTTGGATTTATGGAAAGCCTGAGCAAAGGAAACATTATTTCACGAGAAACCTTATTTTCCAAAAACTGGTAGGAAAGTATGTGGTATGTTATCACATGTCGTACGTATATATAGCGATTGAATATGAATAATAACACATGTGGTACATGTGGGGTGCCACTAAAGCTAGATGGAAACTCATGTATGACACGAAAGATAAATCAACACATGTAACACACTGAGGTGGGGAAGGATGTGTAGAGGTCAAGCACCATCATCCTCAAAGATTACTACCCCGAATTCATGGAGTTTCTCTGGACTCTTCACAGAGATGCCTCGAATTTATAAGGAAAAATAAAAATTAATTCTAAAAATTTTAAAATAACTTTATTGATTGATGAATGTCTAATGTGTCCCTTTATATCATTAATAAAAAATAAATAAATTATAATTCATAATTAACAATGATATCAAAATCATAGCTCTAATAAAAATTATAAGTCTAATAAAACTCTTCTAAAGCTTAATTCTTAAAAATAAAAATTATCAATAAGGTTTTACTAGAAGAGTCCTAACATGATTGAGAGTTGTTTCTAAAAAGAAAAAAAATATATATGTAACTCTAAAAATAAGAAAAAATTAAAAAATTTGGAATTACTAATAGGAATTTTTTAAAAAGAAAATTCATTTTTAAACTGAAAGTGCATACTTTCTGATGAAGTGGACAAATACGACCCACTTTGTGGGTCGATTTACCTTGGATGGCCCATTTCAGGAAAGATTGATAAATTGTGCGTCCAGTAACAATACCTGTATCAAAAGTTACGATTAATTCACGGTCCACCTTCTTTCATCCCAACCATGCTAGGAATGTATATGCGACACATTCTACATCACACATGCAAAGCACTTTGTACATGTAAGGCTCAAGTAAAGATAGACAGTGGCACACATGCTTCTACATCACACATGCATGCAAAGCACTCTGTACATGTAAGGCTCAAGTAAAGATAGACAGTGGCACACATGCAAAACAACATAAAAATTGGCACTTATCGCACATGTTAAGTGCTTCATACATGTAGGGCCAAAGAGAAGATGGAAGGTGACGTACATATGATATGATAAAATAAAAAATAAAAAGATGGTGGCACGTGTGACAAAATTGAAAATGAAATAACATGTTGTAATATGTAACCCGTGAGGCAATTGGAGAACGGCAAAGTCGTCCAGAGTATGCTCCCTGAGGATCGGTCTACTGATCATCCATATCTAATGAGTGGGCCACCACTTAGATGATCCATACCCACTAGAATGATTGAATGACCCTGACCGTCCATTTATAAATGGTAGAAGTTTCCCGAGCAAAGAAGCCTATCCACGGTCAGGATCATTCGAGATGCAACTGCACATCCAAGAGGTGGCCTGTTGGGTTGGGAGTATGGATCACTTATCTATGATCTAGTTGGACGGTGGAGATTGTTATATCACCTAATTTGTCGCGCACGCGCATATACAAGACAACCTATCAGGCGGCAAAACATGTGAAAACTTGGAAGTTGCGTGCAAGATCAAAACCGTCTATCGTCTGGGACCTGCAACACAGATGCTCGTTCTCTGAAATCATGCTAGTCGACTAATCAGGTTAACCATACTGTTAAAACAAATCAAGGGCTTAAAAATAACACCCAATATTTAATCATCAAATCCGAAAAAAAATTCTATACTAATCCATCATGGTACACATCATTTCAACGGTCCAGATCCTGGAAAAATTCCCTCAATTGTACAAGTAAATGCATCAGATCCTTCTCAATTCTGCGCGAGAGTGGATCTGGGAAGTGCGAAGAGAATTTGTAAACAGGGTATCGCATTGGATCGCATTGTATAGAGGATACAATACCAGAGCTACGTTGGGCCCACCTTTTCCTAAGCATGCGTAACATCCACTTCGTTCATCAGGGACTGCCCCTCGATTTTAGGCTTGTAGAGAAATATCTTCCCAATCCACCATTCAAGTCAGCCACAGCACAGGAAACAATTGAAATGCAACTCCAACGATAGCTTTTCTTGGGGTCCAGTATCGTTTTACATCCCATCTAAACCGTTCATCAGGTAAAAATCACCTGGATGAAGAAATTGTTTAAAAAAATCAGACTAATCTTAAATTCAGGCAGGCCAGACGCCTGAGTTTAGAAGTTTCGGTTGTAATTTGATACGATGGACGGAATGGATTTCAAATAAAATTATGATGGGCCACACAGAGCTCCGGCGTTGTACCGGGTTCCGATAACACCCACACCCGCTGAAATGGTAAAATCAACACCATCCTTTGTTTCTTGGGGAGCGCGCACGCAAATGGACGGTTGCAGTGAGTGTAAGTTGGAATTACGTAAATACCCTTCTGTTCGTTAGAAACCTAACATGCGACCTTTAAAAGTCAATGCAATCGAGTGTCAGATTTTAACCAGACTTTCCGTCATCACCTCCGATCCTTTCCTTCCTCAAAGTAACCATACAGTATCAAAAGCAATCTTATCCGTCGATTCTGACCGTACTTTCTTTCAAGCTTACTATCCTTGTTGGGAGGAGAACCGTGACATGATACAACCTATCCTAAGAAAGTATACATTGCAGGGTTATGCATCGATCATGTCCATCCATAGTTTGGGTCATAGAATGGATGGTTTATGTTGCCAAAACCGCACTTTATTGGTACTTGGTTCGGTCACGTGTGACCGTGCGGCCGTACCAAAACTGATTGTATGGTTCGTTTCAAATCGAACAACTGAGAGACCGATACGCCAACCGTGAGTGCGAATGATTACTTGCGAAGATCTGGCTCTTCCTTCAAAGATGGATTGCAAATTAATAATTCACAGTGAACAGCAAGACTCCTATAAACCAAAACAACCAAATAAAAAAAGAAAAACTCCTGATAAATCAAAAGGTGCAAACAATAAGATGTCTTTATAGTAGATTAAGTGACTGTATTGATAAAGTAAATATTTCAGTAGAAGAGTATAGCTTAGATTGCAGTTAAATGTTACCGTTAGTATATGATTATAAAGGATTGCTGTTGTTCTTAATATAAAGTTAAGATACGATAATGAAAGATAATTTAATTTGTCTCATCGGTTAATTTGGTACGAAAGACAACTTGTTTTGGTGAACTTTTTGTTCTTTATAAATATATGTTACAATTTCTCTTTAGGCTCTTCTCTTCTTTACTTTAAAGAGTATGGTAATTGAACAAGAAAAAATAAAAATAAAAATTGAACTGTTTGCCATATTAGTCTTCTAAAATTTTCTTTTTTTTTTTTCTTCGTGTCCTTGCAATTGTTTTTTTTTTTGTCTCGACCACTTTTTATCTCTTAGACTTTTCTGTCATGCTTCGTCATCAAATGATGTGTATCATTCACCTCAACACTGACTATACTTCCATAAAATGTGTTCCAAATCTGTAAAAATATTTCACATGCTATACATTTTTCATATAAGCACATGTTTCCTTTTCAAATTGGCTATTTTAGGAAGTTAGAAATAGAGAGTAGAACAATTGGACGTAAAAATCCTTATGATCCATGGCTCTCAATGTTATGGTAGAAATGGAAAGAGTTATTTGTGTATGGGATTGTCCAGCATTTTTCATCTTTATAAATATAACTCATCCATGCCAAGACTCGTATATCGCCTACCACGTGTACTTTGGAGAGATGGCTCTACTAGTTGAGATTCTTGGGCAAAACCCTTACGTAACTACTGATCTGTTGTGGCACAGGGGAGGACGTGAGGTCGAGCACCATCTTCCTCAAGAGGATAATTATTCCGAATCCACGGAACTTCTCTAGACTTCTCATAGACACTTCTCGAATCCACGAGGAAAGAAAGCAGAAAAATAGAAATAAATTCTAGTAAATTCAAATTTGATTAATAAATGAATAAAAATGAATTCACAACCCTTTAAATAAGGGTACCAACCAATAGGAAAGAAATCAGAATCAAACTACAACTAAAACTCCTAGAATCCGCGACTTACTATAAATAATAAACTTACTATTTATAGACTGTCATGATGTCTACTAGTGCGCAAGGTTTTCGGCCAAAAATAGTAAGTGTCCTATTTAGCTTCGCCAAACTATTCTCCTAATTATTCTAAGAACTTTTCATGTTGGACACAACTCCTAGAGTTATAATCAAACTAAAACTTGCTATTTATAGTAAAAATGGAATTAAAATAGGGAAATGACCATCGATCTGGCGGTATTTCACAAATTCAACTTACGCAACCTGACATAGTAGGGTTGGTTGGCTAAAGTAGCTCGTTCTACCCCAAAATCATATATTTTATGTCAGATAACTCATTCCGGATTGCGAGATACGCCCGATCTAAAGTCCAATGGTCCGGATCACTTCTGTCGTCGACCAGGCCTTTTCTGATCTATCTTGGCCATGAAACTGTCCGCGACCCGCTCTACATCACGTTGTGTGATCTTTCTGACTCCTAACAATTTATGTTTTGTACCATCACTTGAAAGGGCACTAATCAAATTCCTATGATCATCTGATTGATGTACATTCTTATTCATTTGCCACCAATAGTACGACGTATAAGATGAACAATCAACAATGACAACATGCCTTCCACTTATATTGATACCCTTAGTATATTTTTCACAATTGAATCACCACTGATGAGAGAGGCCAAGTAATTTTGAGGATGTGGGTCCACTTATCAACATCAATGAGAGAGGAAGATCAAAACATGCCTAGATGAAAGGTTCACTCAAATAGCTTGGTATCTTTAAGTGGGGTTGTGGGCCCCACATTTTTTAGAATTTATTTTCTTATTTGATTAGAACTCTTTTGATTATGTTTTAGGGTTTATTTAAAGTTATTTAAAGATATTAAACTCATTTTTTCATAATGAATATATCTATCAATTTATCAATAAAATTTCTTAGAAATTTTTATATCTCTCGTGGAGTCGCGAATTCTCTTGTGGATTCAATAGCACCTTGTGGATTCAAGATATTTATCAATCGAGAAAGACGGTAATCGAACTCATCACATCCCCCCTACATTAGTTCGTATCAAAGTGAGGCTTTTTCTCATATCTGTGGCTACTATCCCATGGACGGTGCTCCAAGGAGTTATCTTTTAACGGTGACGGTTTTTGAGGAGGCGCAATGAGAGTATTGGCAAATCATGCAAGGGCTACAGGCTATCTTTGATTGCATGACGAAGGCCCTAGGGCAACTCCATATTCATGGTGATGATCTGTCCTCGGTAGGCACTGAAATTCATAATCATGTTTATTATAGGGCAATGCTGGCGGTGAATCGTAGAATCACACCTGAGAAGGTAGGATCCAAAGACATGATTCCCAAACATCCCAGATGAGCAATTAATCGGATAAATTGGACGGATCGAGAATTCTACATGAAAGTTGATCTTCATAGTTTCAATGACCAACTCCATATCGAGGACTTCCTCGATTGGCTGCCAGAAGTCAAGCGCTTCTTCGGCTACCAAAAAATTCTTAAGAAGAAGGTTAAATTGGTGGCATACAAGTTGAAGGGTGGAGCTTTGGTTTGATGGAAGCAATTACAATTGGAGCACACAAGGCAGATGAAAGCATCAATCCATACGTGGCCGCGAATAAAGCAATTTTTGCATGCACAGTTCATGTCTCATGACTACGATCAAGTATTGCTCTAACAACTCTAAAATTGTCGGCAGAATAGTCCATTGGTAAGAGATTATTTAAAAAAGTCTTATTTCTCTTACTTAGAAAAGTCTTATTGTTTATCGATGAGAGGTGAGATAGTTAAGGAATCATGATAGAACGCTGAATTCGTCAGTGACATGCATGTGGCTCCTGTAGGAGTGGAAGACCAAATTCGATACTTTTAAAGTGGATGAGCAACATCTCATGAAAAAACATAGATTTCATCAAAGATGCTGAGGAGACGGGAGTAATGGTGGTACTAGTAGAAAAGAAAGTGGATGTAGAGTCCATGACCGTTCTAGAAGATGTAAAACCCATGTTGTAGGAATTTAAGGCAATTTATGCTAGCTAAACTTCTCGATGAATTATCCCCTATGCAGGAGATTAATCTTTCTCAAGTTAAATTTGTTTGCAACACCATGAAGAATCAACCTACTGACCAGGCTCAATTTGAAGTTGTATATGCCAGAGTTCCCAAACCTACATTCAACTTGTTTCCATTGCCTAAATTACCCGAGTTGAATGTTACAACAAAGAATATGACAGTTCAAGTAGCAACTATTCATGCTAATGTCCAAGAGAAATCATAGAAGCCTACCATAGAATACAAAGAATATGCTAATAAATATCGATATCTAAAATTGAATACATATTATGAACCAAGAACCTACCTTGAAGAACTCGAGGAAGTAAACACCATGAACAAAATTTAGGGACATTTTATTTTCAAGTGGAGGAGTCCGATGTAGTCCAGGGATCAAGCGCATTACTAACACACATGACTGGAAGAAACCCAATGATAAATTGACAAAAGTTAGCATAGTTTCAATAAGTTAACTTTTGTGGTCAACAATTCAAAATTTTACCAAAAAGTCTATATTGCTTGCTAGCTGATTTCTGCTAGTTTAGATAGGTTAAAATATTGATCAACATGTCGAAGTATTGTTTTAAATTGCTTGTTAGCTGATTTTTACAATTTTAGACAGGTCTTTTTGACAGGTTGACAATTTAAGTTAACAGGTTGACAAATCAAGCCAACTGGTCGAAAAAGGCATACTTTTCCATGATTTTTTAAATTTATTTCTTTATTTGATCGGGACTTTTTTTTATTACATTTCAAGATTTGTTTAAAATTGTGTAAAGAAATTAAACTTTCTTTTTTTTTCAATAATAAATCTATATCTTTTATCCATATGAAAATTTTCTCTTACGGGTGGTTATTGATGGAGAAAGATGATGATCAAGCTCATCACGTCGTCCCCTGCGTAACATTTCACCACCATCTAGGGAGATCCACGGATCAACAATTGATTGAAAAGCTCAGGCGTAAGTTTTGGGCCTTGGTCAGGAAGTCAGTGACTTTAATCAACCTCGTGGCCACACGAAGTGGGCCCATTCATCAACGCCATCAGATGTTGGATCAGCACCGATGAGAGAGGAAGAATGGAAGGTGACAAGACAAGGCCCACCCAAGTAGCTCGGTGCCTCAAGTGGGGTGTGGGTCCCATTGCCACCTCCAACAAATGCAGATCCAAAGATAAAACAATAGTTCATCAGGCCACCCGGCAGTTCCGTACCTGGCACTCTTGATTAAATCCTGGCCATACATCCTTTCCTTTCCGGTAGCCTCCGGAAGATCACAAGGGCAGTTTGAGACGCGGATTGCATCCTACCCCTAGTCCGGGCGGGCAGGGCTCTGTGGGGCCCACCGTGATGTAACTGTTTTATCCACACCGTTCATTGCTTTTCTCAGGTCATTTTAAGGTGATGTAACAGTTTTATCCACGCCGTTCATTGCTTTTCTCAGATCATTTTAAGGTGATGTAACAGTTTTATTCACGCCGTTCATTGCTTTTCTCATATCATTTTAAGGTATCATGTAAAATTTAAACAGGTCCACAGCTCCAGTGGACCACACCGGAGGAAGCTGCAGTGACAATGACACCGACCGTTGAAAGCTTTCTAAGGGCCAGCGTGATGTTTTTTTTACCATCCAACCTATTAATAAGGTCATCTAGACGTGGATGAAGTGAAAAAACAAATATTAGCTTGATACGAAACTTCTTCAGCTCCTAAGAAGTTTCTAACGGTGGACATTAAATTCCCACTTTGTGGTCCACTTAAGCCCTATACCTTCATCAGTGTTTGGCTCATGCCTTAAGATGATCTGAGAAAAGCGATTAACGGCTTGGATAAAACACTTACATCACGGTGGGCCCCACAGTGGAACGCAAAACGCGTCCGGCGGTTTGGTGGTCAGGACGTGGGCCACTTTCATTAGCTCAGGCCCACCTTTTAGAATCTTCTGGAAGAACGCGGGGGACGCGGATTTCGCACTGACTGCCAGCAGCGACTTCGTGGTGCTCTGTGGGCCCCACAATTATGTATGTAGTTTATCCACTCTGTCCATCCATTTTGGATATAATCCAAAAAATAAGGTAGATACAAATCTGAGGTGGACCATACCACAGAAAAAATTGAACGACCGACGTTAAAAACTTCCTATGGCCCACTGTAATTCTTATCTGCCATCCAACCCATTGATAAGGTCACACGGATCTTGATGAACGGAAAACACGTATATCAACTTTCTAAAAGACTTTTTTGGATCCCAAGAAGTTTTAATGATGGGTGTTAACAACCACTATTTCTGTCTGTGTGGTCCACCAAAGACTGGGATCTGCATCATTTTTTGGATCATGACATAATTTGATCCGACAAAGTGCATGGACGGCGTAGATAAAACACATACATCATGACAGGGCCTACAGAGCATTGATCAACAGATACTGGCAACTGCAGCGTTCGGCAGGCAATCTGCTTCTCAGTGGCTCTAGCATACCAATCAAACTCCGTGGGGTCCAATCTAATGTATGTGTCTTATCCACTCCGTTCATCCATTTTACCAGCTTATTTTACTGCATCATGGAAAAATCGAAGAAAATCCAGACCTCATGTGGACCACATCACACAGAACAGTGGGAATAGTGACTTCCACCGGTCCACGATGATGATCATTTGTCATCCAATCCGTTCAAAATATCACATAGACATGGATAAAGGAATTTTTTTTTTATTAAAAAAAATTACATTGATCCAAAACTTCTGTGCCCTTGAATTTTCAACTGTAGACGTTCAATTCACATTGTTTCCTATGGTGTGGCCCACTTGAAAATTGGATATGATTGAATTTTGGTCTCATGTCCTAAAATGAGCCTATAAAACTGATAGACCGAGCGGATAAGACAAATAACAGAAGACCCCACAGTTCAATGTGTACGCTGTAGTGTATGCAGTAACTCAGTATCCAATCCGCGAGCGCAGGCCACACTGATGAGTTCAGTCCCACCTTTCAGAACCTTCTGGAAGAGCGCAAGGGTAGTGGCTGGGAGAAAAAAAGAGCCCGAGGCCAGTGATGGGAAGAGCGCAGGGCAGTGGTCGCGTACTGAGTACACTCCATGCAGCTCAGATGAGACATATGTATATTATCCACGCCGTCCATCCATCTTACCAACTCGTTTTAGTGTGTTGCTGAAAATTTAAAACATATACAAAGCCTAAGCTGACCACATTAGAGGAAACAATGGAGATAATGATATACACGGTTGAGACCTTCCTAGGGCCACATTATTTTTTATTTTTCATCTAACATGTTAATAAGGTCATACACACATGGATGAAGAGAAAACACAAATATCATCTTGATCCAAAACTTCTGTGGCCCACAAGAAGTTTTCAACTGTAGGTGTTCAATTACCACTGTTTCCTGTGGTGTGATCCAATTAAGATTTGTATATGCTTCAATTTTAAATTAAAGCAATAAAATAACTTTAAAAAACGTATGGACGGCTTGGATAAGATACATACATGACAATACACCCCACAGAGTTTACTCAGTACACTAGTTACATAGCGCACAGTGAGTTTACTTAGTACACTAGTTACTTGGCGTGCAGTCCACTCTTGAAAAAAAGAAAAAGAAAGAAGTCTTCTTGTAAATTTCCAGTCTACTTGGCAAAGTAAAAAACACGTCCATCTCCCTTATTTATTACAATCGCTTGCATGCATTTCTAGAAGGGAAATTGCCTGTACTCCTCTGGAAGTTTCGGTCAATTACTTCTAATGCCGTGACACTTCATATATTCTTTAAAGGGCTTTCTGATAATTTTTAAACTTTATTTTGGATGAAAATGTCTCTAACCTTAGTTCAGTAGTTACACGGTTTTTTAGAGACTAAAAAGTTACATAGTATTTAATGCCAGTAAAAGATGTGTACGGAATCTTTTTTGTGCGTAGGCAAGGATTAAACTCATGGGGCCCATATTGATGTATATGTATAATCCATGCCGTCCATCCTTTTTACCGTGTCATTTTAGGGCTAGAGTCTAAATATCAGCCTGATTCAGAGCTCATGTGAGTCACATAATAGAAAATAATTGTGAAATGGAACCCGTTGTTGAAACTTTTCAGGCTCACCGTAATGTTTGTTAGAAGTGGACACAGCCCAAGTCAGGACTTTTTGGGTCCACGCCGAGCTGGCCAACAACATGGACGGAACGGATCTCCCCATTGTTGGCCTCAGACTATTGTACCAATGGCTATCCTTTCACTGATAGTAAAGGAAGTAAACATGTAACAACCGCGACCTGAGAAAACTACGACTCATATAACATGAGAACTACGACCCTTACTACATTACAATCACGACCCTTACCACATTACAACCACGACCCAGGTATGGGTTGTGGTTGCTATGTTATATGGGTCGTGGTTGTCATGAGGTAGGAGTGTGGTTGGCCCGTTTTTCTTTCTTTCCTAGTGTAAGTTGCGTGCGAGAGAGGAAATCGGATTGAGTACTCAATTAGGCCTACCTTAAATGTATGTGGTCTATCCATGCCATCCATCCATTTTTCCATCTAATTTAAGGGGTTGAGCCCAAAATTGAAGCATATCCAAAGATTGATTGGAGTATACCACGACCTTAATCTGTAGCCTTCAATCCATTTATACTACAAAAAATGGATCGTGGTTGTCATGGGTTATAATTGTCATGTTAGATGGGTCGTGGTTGTTATGTTATATAGGTCATAGTTATCATGAGTTGTAGTTGTCATGTTATATAGGTCGTGGTTGTCATGGTCGTCGTTGTCATATTATATGGGTTGTGGTTGTTATGTGGTAAGGGTCATATTTGTCATGGGTTGTAGTTGTCATGGTATATGGGTCGTCATTGTCATGTTAAATGGGTCGTAGTTATCTTATTATATGGGTTGTGGTTGTCATGTTATATGGGTCATAATTGTCATGTTATATGTTAAATCTGTCTTATTTTTCATATCAAGCATTAAAAACAACTCACCAAATGGATGAACGGTTTGGATATAACATATACCTCATGATCAAACACACATAATTTGTTGACTTCAATACAACAGCTATATAGCTGGTGTGAGGTACACCAGCCAATCCGCTTCCTCTGATCCACGTCAGTATCCGGAATTGGCTACTCCCCGCTACTAACAGCCCCGTGGCTGGTGGTCGGTGCTCTATGGACCCACTATGATGAATGTGTTACATCCATTCCGTTCATCCATTTTTACAGATTATTTTAGAGTTTTATACCAAAAATGAGAGGGATATGAATCTCAAGTGGACCACACCACAGGAAACCAATGATAATTGGATAACCACTACCCATGACAACCACAACCCATATAACAGGATAATTGCGACCCATATAACATGACAACTGCGATCCATATAACCGCGACTCATATAACATGATAATTGCGACTCAAATAATGGGACAATTACGATCGTGACCTGTATAACAAGATAACTACGACCCGTATAATAGGACAACTGTGATCCATACAATTGCGAACCATATAACAAGACAACTGCAACTTAAATAACAGGATAATCGCAACCGCGACCTATATAACAGAACAACTGCGACCTATATAACAGGACAACTGCGATCCATACAACTGAGACCCATATAACATGAAAACTACGAACCATACAACTGCGGCCCATTTGGGTCGTGGTTGCCATGTTATATGAGTCATGGTTCTCATGTGATGCTTGTTAGAAGTGGATAATGCCCAAGTCAGGACTTTTTGGGTCCACAACGAGCTAGCCGATAAGGTGGATGGATTGGATCACCCCATCGTGGGCCTTAAGCTATGGTACCAATGGTTTGGTAGAAAAGAAAGTGAACACGTTGCAAACCACGAACCATGCAACATGACAACCGACCTATATAACATGGCAACTACGACCCATGCAAACCACGACCCAAATGGGCCCACATTGATGTATGTGAATAATCCGTGCCGCTCATCCTTTTTATTGTGTCATTTTAGGGGTAAGGTCAAATATCAACCACGACCCTTTATGGATCAAAACCACAATCCATTGTGCATGTGAACCATGACCCTTTAAATGGATCGTGATTGTCATGTAGAGGTTGTCATATTATATGGTCATGGTTGTGAAGTTATATGGGTTATGGTTGTCATTTTATATGGGTCGTGATTGTCATGGGTTGTAGTTGTCAAGTTCACTGCTTTCTATAGTGTGGTTCACATGAGCCTTTGATATGCCTCATTTTTTGGCGCGTTCCTTAAAATGATCTTTCAAAATGAATGGACGGCATGGATAAAATATATACATCACAATGGACCCAATAAGACCATTCATCTCTACATATATTGGGATGCGTAATTCGAGTAACGTGACTTATTAAAATAGTCTTCCCGAGGTCTTGAGAATCTAGACTCCTCGAATACTCGTACAGCTACACGTAAGTTGAGTAACTTCTAATCCGCGTTAGAAGACGTAGCAGATTGGCTGATGTACCACTGTGAATGTATGAGGTCTGTCCACGCCGTCCATCCGTTTTTCATCTTATTTTAGGGTCCCATGAGTATTTATAACTTACATTGATGTATATGTATAATCCATGCCGCCAATCCTTTTTACCATGTCATTTTAGGGCTAGGGCCAAAATATCAACCTGATCTAGTGCTCGTGTTGGCCAAATAATAGAAAATAATGGTGACAGTGGCACCTAAGTTAGAACTTTTTGGGCCCACGGTGAGTAGGCCGACAAGGTGGATAGAATGGATCACCCCATTATGGGCCTCATGCTATGACACCAATGGTTATCCTTTCATTTGGTAGTAAAGGAAGTGAACATGTAACAACCGCGACCCATATCACATAAGAACTACGACCCATGTAACATGACAACCACGACTCATGATAACTACGACCCTTAACCACATTACAACCATAACCCATGACAACTACGACCCTTACTACTTTACTTCCTTTAATATGTCCCACTTAAGTCTTTGATCCTGCTCACTTTTGGTCTCATGTTCTAAAATGATCTCAAAAAATATATGAACGGAATGGATCCTGCTCACTTTTGGTCTCACGTTCTAAAATGATCTCAAAAAATGGATGAACAGAATGGATCACAGTGGGACCCACCTAAGTTCCCAGCGCACGGACGACGTGGCTCCACTTGCGATCCCAGCGGATGAATGGAGTGGGACGCGGATTTCCTGTAAAAGCCTTTGTAGGAAGTCCCTGAACTTAGGTGGGGCCACTGTGATGTTTTTCAGGAATCCACTCTGTCCATCCATTTTTTGAGCTAATTTTAGGATATTATACCAAATTTGAACGGGATCCAAGACTCAAGTGGGCCGTAGTAATGGAAAAGGTAGTTAGGGAAATTCCTACCGTTGAAACTTCCCTAGGTTCGGCAGTGATGTTTGCATGTCATCCATACCGTTAATATGTCATTCCTACTGGGATTAACTGAAAATACAAATATAAACATGATTCAAAACTTCTATGGCCCCATGAATATTTCAACTGTGGACGCTCAATTATCACATTTTCGACCCACTTGAGCATTGTATGTGGTTCATTTTTTTATTTCATGTCTTAAAATAAACCCAAAAATTGGATGGACGGTGAGGATTTCTCACAAACATCCCACTGGACCCCACATGTGTTCCCAGTGCGGGAACTTCCTTTCGCAGGCACTTTCGCAGGCAATCCGCGTCCAAGCGTCATCTGTTTCATAGGATTGGGTACTGAGTTATTCGGTACGCTTTTATTGTACTGATTAAGCTCAGTTGGGCCTACTAAGAATGTATGTGGGTTATGCACGCCGTCTATCCGTTTTTCTAGATCATTTTAATGGTTTAATTTAAAATAGAATTATTCCCAAAACTTAATGGACGACGCTAAAGGAAACAATGGGAATAATGAATTCAACAGTTGAAAACTTGCTAGGGCCTACAGTGATATTTATTTGTCATCCAACCTGTTCATAAGATAACACAGATATGGATGAAGGGTAAACACAAATATCAGCTTGATCCAAAACTTCTGTGGGCCCCAAGAAATTTTCAACGGTAGAATTTCAATTCACACTATTTCCAGTGATGATGTCTACTAGAGATTTGGATCTATCTTATTTTTGGGATCAAGCTGTATAATTATCTGTTAAAATGGATGGACGGAATAGATAAAAAATGCATATCACGGTGGACCCACAGAGTATACTCAGTACGCTTCCTTTCCTATCTTCGCACGACACGTACCTACAGCAGCTAGGTAGCTGGCGTGGGAAACGGATTCGGGACTCCCCTGCCACCAACCCGGTGGCTGATGGTCGGTGATGTGTGGGCCCCACCATGATGTATGTGTTTCATCCCTTCCGTTCGTTCATTTTTACAGATCATTTTAAGAAATGATACCAAAAATTAGAGGAATATAAATCTCAGATGGACGACATCAAAGGAAAACAATAGTGATCGGATATCCACCATTAAAATACTACTAAGGCCTACTGTACTTTTTATTTAACATACAATCTGTTGATTAGGTCATACAGAATGAATGGAAAAACCAAAAATTAGGTTGGGAGCATGTAAATTTGATCTCCTTTGCACCGTTCGTACAACCCGGAGCTCGACGAGCGTCAGTGCTCGTCTTGGCGAGACACGTACCTACAACTGGCAGCCAATCCGCTTCCGGACGTGGATTGGATACGGACAGGTTGGATAGCGAGACTGGACATTGAAGTGACGTCACGACTTTTATATGGACCACCATGGTGCATGTGTTGTATCAATGCCGTCCATACATTTAGAGAAATCATTTTAGAGAATATCCCAAAGACCGAGGTAGATCTAAGGCTAGGGGTAGACCCCACCACAGAAAACGGTGATGAGAGTAACGCATGCCGTTAAAACCTTTCAAAAGTCCAGCATGATATTTATTTAAGATCTCACCTGTTCATGTGTTAAAGCAAATATGAAAAAAGGAAAAAAACAATATTAGCTTGATTGAAAACTTTAGTGGCCCTTAAAAGTTTTTAATGGTGGGTGCCAATCTCCCTACTATTTTTTGTGGTGGGGTCCTCTCAAGCTTTTATATCTAATTCAATTTTTTGGATCATGCCCTAATATGATCTCTTCAAATGGATGGATAGTGTAGATACAAAACATACATTATAGTGTGGCCCACGGAACTTGGTGATGTCACTTCGATGGCGAGTCTTGCTACTCAACCTGTAATCAGCTAATCCACGTCCAAAGGAGTCCGCCCATAACACGTAACTACGATGGGTTCATGGCATGCCCCGACTCAACCTATACTTAGCTAACTGCTCCAGCAAATCCACTTCCTTTGATCCACGTTCATATCTCAACCGGAAACGAATTGGCTACTCCAGCTACTAACAGCCTCGTGGCTGGTCGGTGGGCTTGCTATGATGTATGTGTTACAACCATTTCGCTCATCCATTTTTACAGATTATTTTAGAATTTTATACCAAAAATGAGAGGGAAATAAATCTCAAGTGGACCACACCATAGGAAAATAATGGTGATTGGATAACTACTACCCATGACAACTACGACCCATATAACATGAGAACTATGACCCATATAACATGATAACTACGTACAACTGCGGCTCATATAACAGGACAAATGCGACCTAAATAATAGGATAATTGCGACCGCGACCCATATAAGAAAATAACTACGACCCATACAGCATGACAACTCCGATCCATACAACTACGACCCATATAATCGGACAACTGCGACCCACATAACAGGACAACTGCGACTGGGACCCATATAACAGGATAACTACGACCCATATAGCATGACAACTGCGATCCATACAACTGCGACCTATATAACCAGACAATTGCGACTTACATAACAGGACAACTGCGACCGTGACCCATATAATAGGATAACTACGACCGCCACCCATATAAAAGGATAACTGCGACCCATATAACATGACAACTGCAACGTATATAATTGCGACCCATACAACAGGATAACTGCGACCCAAATAACATGACAACTACGATCGCGACCCATATAACAGGACAACTGCGACCCTTATAATAAGACAACTGCGATCCATACAATTACGACCCAAATAACAGGACAACTGCGACCGCGACCTATATAACAGGATAACTGCAACCCATATAACAGGACAATTGCGATCCATACAACTGAGACCCGTATAACAGAACAACTAAGACCCATATAACATGAAAACTACGATCCATACAACTGCGGCCCATTTGGGTCATGGTTTGCATGGGTCGTAGTTACCATTGTATATGGGTCGTGGTTGTCATGTTTTATGGATCGTGATTTTCAACGTGTTCAATTTCTTTTCTATCAAACCATTGGTATCATAGCTTAAGGCCCACAATGGAGTGATCCGAATCAACCACTTTGTTGGCCAACTCGACGTGGGCCCAAAAAGTCCTAACTTGGGCAATGTCCACTTCTAACAAACATCATAGTGAGCTTAGAAACTTTCAACAGTCACCATTATTTTTTATTATGTGGGCCACGCGAACACTAGATTGAGCTGATATTTGGGCCCTAGTCCTAAAATGACATGGCAAGAAGGATGGGCGGCATGAATGAAACACATACATGGTAGTGGGTCGTAGTTGTCATGTTGTATGGGTCGTGGTTCTCATGTTATATGAGTCGTGATTGTCATATTATATGGGTCGTGATTGTCATGTTATATGGATCATGGTTATCATGAGGTATAGGTCGTGGTTGTCATGCAATTTGAGAGCAGGAAATGAGAACCACGATCCATATCACACGAAACCATGACCCATTTAACATGAGAACCACGACCTATATAACACAAGACCCACGACCCATATAACATTAGAGCTAGAGATATCCAGTGACACACAACCCAATCAACTCTGTAGCTCAATGACAGAAATGGTACACCACTAGTCATCAATGGGAAATCCCCTGGGTCGTGGTTGTCATGGATCGTAGTTCTCATGTGATATGTGGTAGTGATTCTCATGTGATATGGGTCACGGTTGTAATGGGTCGTCATTTCCATGGGGTCTATTCATATGGGTGGGCCCAACTGAATACTCAATCTGATTTCCTCTCTCGCGCGCAACTTACACTGGGAAAGAAAGAAAAACAGGTCAACCACACTCTTACCTCATGACAACCACGACTCTTTTCTCTTGAAAACCACGACCCATATAACATGGCAAGCACGACCCATACCTGGGTTGTGGTTGTAATGTGGTAAGGGTCATGATTGTAATGTAGTGAGGGAGATTCGTTCCTTTATTACCAAATGAAAGGATAGTCATTGGTACAAGTCTGAGGCCAACAATGAGGAAATCCGTTCCGTCCATCTTGTCGGCCAGCTTGGCGTGGGCCTAAAAAGTCCTGACGTGGGTAGTGTCCACTTCTAATAAACATCATGGTGAGCCTGAAAAGTTTCAACAATGGTTCCATTGTCACCATTATTTTCTATTATGTGACCCACACGAGCTCTAGATCAGGTTGATATTTAAGCCCTAGCCCTAAAATGACACGGTAAAAAGGATGGACGGTATGAATTATACACATACATTAATATGGGCCCCACGAGTTTAGTCTTTGCCCACGTGCAAAAAGGGTTCCGTACACATCACTTTACTGGCTTAAATACTACCTAACTTCTAAGTCTCTAGAAAATCGTGCAACTACTTAACTAAGGTCAAGGGCATTTTCGTCCAAAATAAACTCCAAAAGTTGTCAGAAGGCCCTTTAGAGAATATATGGAGTGATGTAGCGTTATAGGTAATTTACCCAAACTTCGAGGCAAGTACGGTCAAAATTCCTTTCCAGAATCGTATGTATTAGTACATTGCGGAGAACTACTTCCTTAGAATGGAGAATCATGCTAACAGAGGCAGGGTTGTAGGATCTAGAGGGAGGGGAAGACACCGATCAGAAATCCCAAATCAAAATCTTAACTTCTGCCAGAATTCAGGTCAAAATCTCCAGTCGCCGGCGACCCATGTGCAGAATTCGGGCCAAGGTCGATTGTTTCATGATCCGGCCAAGCCCCACTCAGCGGCGCCTAGAGGGTATGGTGGCGATGGCGGGAGCGGGTCTGGTGGCCGGGGACACGGTGGGAGAGTTGGGGCCCAGTATGTAGCCCGCCGACCGAATTCGGAGAGCGCCGCAATGACTGCATCAAGACGAGCAAGGCGACCCAATATTAATTCCTTTCCGACGAGTTCCACATCCAGTGGATCATCTTCAACCTCTGTTACACATTTCTCTGGTGCTCAAAACCGACATGGCCAGTCCCACCATCGCTGGCGTATGTTGCCAGAAGTATGCCAATTCCTTTATGTGCTTGCCACCTTCATCGACATGGTCTTCTTAGTCATCAATGGTCGCTTCAACGAGATCATCAGCTTCCTGGAGGTGGCTGCTGTTCTCAGGAATCTTATGCTTTCAGGTTGAGACTTTGGCAACTCACTTTAGCTTCTGAATAAACTTTGATTTTGTGAAAGTAGTCTATTACTTAGAGAATGTTGGTTTCTTGGTAGATCCCAACAAATCCACATTCTCTAAGCAATAGGCTGCTTTGACAAATGATAGTCCATTCAGTTAGTTTACTGAGCAAGTTTCTGTAGGTTTAAGAAGTTTAAGATCCTTGTTTTAAAGTGTTTGTTTGTTGCTTGGACTTATGATTGTTATGGTTTGTTTTTTGAATAACTAGTTTACTTTGAGTTGGAGTATGTTTTAGGAAAGCTGTTTGAAGTAGGTTATATATATAGTTATTGAAGAATCTAGTCACTTTATCAGACCAAACAGTGCACAATCAAAGTCTAACTATGAAAGTTCTACAAGAAAAAATCAATGAGATTCTCTCGTTCAAAGATATTGACATGAGTCATCTCTTGCCATGTATACCATGTATACTCATGGATTTTGAATGAAATGGATAATTCAAAATTTGTTTGTAGAACTTTCATAGCTAGACCTTGATTGTGCATTGTCTAATCTGATATGAACTAATTAGATTCTTCAATAACTGTTAACCTACTAAAACTTGGTTCAACTCAAAATAAGCTAGATGTGCAAAGAGCAAATTACCATAGTAATCACAAGTCCGATCTAATGGATTGATTAGATTAGTCAATAATAGGAGTGTTGGTCTTGTGTGTTTCTTCTTTTGTTTCATGTATTCTTATTAGACTCATTTCTACTATGCTTTGTTATTTGAGTGTTTAAAAGGTGTTGTTACTCTCCTAATAAATTTTAATTGTGTGGAAGATTTCTTGTAAATTATCAAGGAGGCTTGCTATGACCACATGTTATTTGAGCTTTCCATTAAGCGGGCCACAGATATTTTGGCATGAAACAAACGGGCATTTTTTTATAAACTACCCAACCCACCCATTTGTTTTGGATATTGGGCTAACTTAGGAGGACAACAACCTGAGTTTTTGGCCAGATATTTAAACAGTGTGGCCCACCTGATCTTAATGATGATCCCAGAATCGTAGTGCTTTGACAATAATGATCATGACCATCGATCCGGTGGCCCCACAATTGTAGTGATTTGACAATGGTGGCCACGGGATCATTGTGACATTCTGCTTTTCTAGTGGGGACTGTGCCCATCCTTCTGCTCAACTTTAACGTGACAGTAGATGTGCGGCCAACCATTGGATGTTCTTATTGCTCTGATTTTTTGGGCTAAGGTCCAGAAAACCAATGGCCTTGATCATTGGATACAAGTGCCAGATGTACAGTGAAGATCTTTTGGTGCACACTTAGCACAAAGATGTTTTGAGGAACTTTTTATTACATGAGGTTGGATCGCTACAAAGGATTGCTCTGATGTTTTTGGGCTAAGGCACAGAAAACCAATGGCCTTGATCACTGGACACAAGTGTCAGATATAGTATTGCCTTTTTATTAGATGAGGGGAAGCGGATTGCGTAGTGAGTAAACTCTGTGGGGTCCACTGAGATTTATGTATTTTATCTAGTCCTTCCATCCATTTTACCAGATAATTTAAGGGCCTGAGTCCAAAAATGAAGCATATTCAAAGATTAAAAGGACCACACCACAGGAATAAGTATGAATTGAACATCTACCATTGAAAATTTCTCGAGGGCCACAAAAGTTTTGGATCTCCCTTCATCCATGTTTTTGTGATCTTATGAATAGTTTGGATGACAAATAAACATCACCGTGAGGCCCAGCAAGGTTTCAACATTGGAAATCATTATTCCCTCTGTTTCACGTGGTATGGTGCACTCAAGCTTTGGATATGCTTCAATTTTGGGCTCGACACCTTAAATGAGCTGAAAAAGCGGATGAACGGCGTGGATAAACTCTCCACGGCACACATGGCAAGGCGATGGATCAATCTGAGCTGTCCATCTAATGGGCCCTATCATCGTTGGCTTAAGTAGTTAAGTATATATTAAAATAATAATAATAATAATAAATCACACTCTTAGACGGCCCTGTCACGTCCCGAAATTCGGGTATAAAGTATGCACCCTCAGACTCAAGTTTCAGTTCATAACTCGTTTCAAAGTATACTAATTTAATTCCTTAATTGGTTTAATTAGAGATATTGGTAATTATTTTAGTCTAAGTTTCACCATAATCTCAATTACACATACAAAACACTTAACATCAATCAACCAGGCATATATAAATCTTGACAACCCTTAAAATAAAATAAACCTCAAAAAAATCATTCGTTTATTATATCATCGTATTATAATTATGTTTATTTCATACTAACATTGTGTCAATGAAATAAATCTAAATAATTTCTTAAAATATCAAAATCAATACCGATATACATTTTATGTTAATCAAACTATGCTAGCAAGTAATCAGAAATGGTCTTATGCCGCCACTTCATCTTCAGATAAGTATGACCATGTTTCACATAGATCGTGTTCAAGTACGGTGTATCCTTTCAGTTCTTGCGCCACATCATCTACTAATGACTCATCTGCACGATTTTTTCATTAATAAAAAGGTAAGCTGGTCAGACTCAGTGAAATAACTCAGCATGGTTCATAATCATATCAATTAAAATAGCATAAAAATATATGCACAATGATATAGATGCAATTGGTGTATGAATGCATTAAATGGGATGATCGTTCATTTGCTTGGGTTGGAGGTCGTCAACCCGCATCCACCCGTTGGGTAGACTTTCACCTTTCGGTAGGCTTGGGCATAGCCCGCATCTGGTAACGCTTTACTAAGATCGACATTTCTTCTGGGGAGGACTCTTATGATTGACTATGCATTATGTAAATGTAATTAATGAATGATGGATGATATGTAAATGTATATTTTTCATATTTGATATAGTTGTTTTGATCAGAATATTCACATATGAATTTAACGTACAATTATCATAATTAAATTCTCAAATCAGTATATCAATCAATCAAACAATCACAAACGATTTTTTTAATTTTAATGAATTATGAGACAAGTTGGGTTACTCAGATAAGTCTGGTAGTGTAGAATTCACATGGTAATTAGGTTGTTTTGAATTCAGAGATTCTATTAGTTATATTAATAACATTATTATTCATATATTTTTATTACATGGTGGGGCCCAACTTTGATATACATCGTAGGTGACCAAATCTTAAATAATCAAATAATTAAAATTGTATGTTTATGTAAATTTAATTATCAAGATTTAGATTTTCTTTTTAAGATTCTAAAATTGAATGTCAAATAATTAATCGAGGTGGCCCACCGGATGATTAGATAATCCAGATTCTTGACGTATTATCATGTTTTGCCTCTACACATTAGATGGATGGTGTGGATCTAACCACACATACACCAATGTCCCATCTCAACCTTCTACGCCAAGTGATACCAACACTTGCGCAAAAATCTAAAATCCTTTATTAAACACTTTTAGATTTGACTAATGTGGCCTATCTGATTGTCAGATTGATCTAAAAAATTATGGCTCTTATATATTTTGGTCTTAAGAATCATATGATTCGTGCATATCTATCTTAGTACAATCAGATTTCATCTATTCAATATATTCTTAAAATATTACTAACTAGATTTAAAATCATAAAAATATCACTTTATTAAAATTGATTCTACACACCTATAAGATGATGGTATGAATAATCCACACCATCCATTGTATGGATCAAGAAGAAATTAACAACATAATAGAAATTAAAAAGATCTAACAATTAGAACTTACCTAATTGAGCATTTTTAAAATTTTCTCTTCCTTTTATTTTAAGGCTTCATCTCTTTTTTTTAAAAAAAAATAATAAATAATGCAGAAACCTTCCGCATAAGATAGGTTGAGCACATCCTCCCTTATCCTAAATTTAATTTTTTTAAAGACATTTGAAAAAAATTTATTATCACTATTTAAAGAATTAATCCCTAAACTTCTCTCTCAACTAAGAACATCTCCACCAACTCAACTATTAACTTGTTTTTATTTTTTTTTATTTAAAAATAAAATCTTTAAATATTATTTATTTTAATTTTTTAATACACCAAAATTTAGGGTTGTCATAGGTCCAATCTATCAGATATGTCCAGCATCTCAAACTGAATTATGACCGTTGACAGCTTCTATTTTACACCATTACTTTGAAGGCCAATGATCAGATGACTAAGATATCCGATCCAAGTATACTTCTAAACTTTTCCATCGATGGTAGTGGCAACAAGATGGATGGTCCCAAATGATCAGTCCCATTTATCAGATGTTTTGTGGAGAGATGGCTCTACCGTATCATATCTGGGTGACCAATGTCTGATGAGTGGACGGGATTGCACGTCCGGGTTACTTTATAGGGCCACCTACATGATATCTCCTCTTTTCATGAGGTGGGCACTCTACAGTGGCCCATCTGTATGCCCCCAGGCTGAACCGTCTGATCATGGGGCCCATGATTTTCCAGGTGCTTCGGGTCAATGGGCCAGCTTGGATCGTCAGTTTTCAGAACTTGGACCAATTCCAGACAACTATGGGCCCTTGAGTTGGGTATGGCCCTGATTTTGGAGCTCGCTAATGAATGGGTCAGGCTCAAGACCCTCTATTGACAGCTTTCCTAGGCCTTAGTTTGCGAAACAGTGCCCGTGCTTTCCTGATCCAGACCATTGGGCTGATTGGGTTCACCATGGATTGGGCCATTCCCAGGCATCTACCTGATGAGACCATCTCAGCCCATCGATTAGTGGCCTGCAAATGAGTGGTTCAGAAAATAGCACAATGGTCTATCTTTAGCAGAAAAGACATCCATAGTTTGGAACTGGGCCCAATCAAGATCAACCCAAACCAACAGTTGGCAAGACTTTAGGCCCAGACCATTGCAATTTAGAGCGTGTGAAGCCCAAACCAGGTCCACTAGGCAATGACATGAGATAGGTATCCATATGGTCTCACTTCAAGTTCAGCTCTGCAATTTGGTTTAAAAAGCCACCTTTCAGCCTTTTTATACCTACTTATTTTCAATATATCTCTCTTTTGGGCTCATGCCTTAAAATGATACGTTAAAATAGTTGGGCAGCCTGAATTAAACACTTATGCCCTGGTGGGCGCACTGAGCCACTAACAGGACCGTCCATCTCTTTCTAGGTGCAGGTGGCATGCGGATTTTCTTTAAAAGCCTTTTACAAGAAGTTCTTGTGCTGATAACCTAGGTGGTAGAGGTGGGCATTGACCGAGTCAAGTCGGGGTGGGCCAAGCTCAGCTCGGCTTGTCTATGTTGTACTCGATTTCAAGCTCGAGTTCGGCCTCGAGCTCAACATTGAAGCTTGGCTTGTTTATCAAACCTATCAAGTCGAGCTAGTGGTTCGAGTCAAGTCGAGCTCAAGCTTGTTGGGTGAGAGAGTAATGAATTATGTTCTTGATCCATCTCTGTTGATAAAAAATTAAAAAATCTTAAGAGAATCAAAGCAAAACCTAATGAAAAAACCAAACAAAGCTTCTAATTAGATGAGAAAACTTGTAAGAACCGATCTGTTCTTAATCTTCTTCCACCAGCAGAAATCCAAGTACTTAAAAATAAACAGAGCAGAACACAGATCAGAAATCCAAGTAAATAGTTCTAGCCAATTAGATCATTGGATTTTGTTAAAGCTTTAACAAATCTGAGAAGAACCCATCTCAAATTTCTTGAATTTCTCGCCTAAGAAGTAGATCTCAAGAGATTGAAATCATATTATCGTGGAGCTGAAATAAAAATTGGTAGTGGTGGTCCGAGTGGGCGTGTGACCGACAACGAATAGATAAAAGAAGAAAGAAAAAGTAAAAGGTTTAACTTTTTTATATATATATATATATATATATATATATATATATATATATAATATTTAATATATTTATTAATCAAGCCGAATTGAGCTCAAGTTTGAGTTTCGAGTCGAGTTGAGTTAAAATGCCCCCTAGTCAAACTAGCCTTGAACTCAACTCGAGCTGCAAATAATTACCTTGACTCGGCTCAAATTGGCCATTCAAGCCGAGCCAATCCGAACTGACTCGAGCCGAGTTGAGCAAGTTTTTTGAGTTAGCTTGACTCGTGAACAACCCTATTAGGTGAGCCCCACCATGATGCTTATGAGAAATTCACACCGTCTATCTGTTTTGTGAGCTCATTTAAGAATACAAAACCAAAGATGAGATGTATCCAAGACTCAAGTGGGCCTTATTAAAGGAAAATGTGTTTAGGGAAATTCTTACCATTGAAACCTCGGTGGGCTTGTAAGTGATGTTTAAATGCCTTCAATACCATTCAAAAAGTCATTACTAGTGGGATGAACGGAGAAAATAAATATTACCTGATTCAAAACTTCCATGGCTCCACAAATATTTCAACAACTTCCGTGGCTCCACAAATATTTCAACATCCTTACGTTTACTGATCACTTGAGTATTGGATCCGGCTCAGTTTTCGTCCCATGTCATGAAACGAGCTCGCAAAACAGATGGGCACGGTGGATTTCTCACAAACATCACGGTGGACCCACCTAAATTTCCACCGCAGGAAATTACCGGGAAAGGCTTTCGCAGGACCCCGGATGACACGGATTTCCTGCTAAAGCCTCTTGCAGGAAGCCCCTGCGATGGAAATTGAGATAGAGCCCACCGTGATGCTTTTAAGGAATCAACTCCGTCCATCCATTTTCTGAACTCATTTTCGGATTTCAAACCAAATTGATCAGGATTCAAAATTCAGGTGGGCCGCACTAAAAGAGAAGGTGGTTAGGAAAATTCCTACAGTTGGAACCTTCCTGGGTCGACAGTGATGTTTACATTCCATCTAAACCGTTCATAACCTCACTTTTACTGGGATTAACTGAAAACACAAATATTAACATGATTTAAAACTTATGTGGCCCCACGAATATTTCAACTGTGGACGTTCAATTCTCATGTCATCGGCCCACTTAAGCAATGGATCCGGTTCATTTTTTCCCTAATATCCTAAAATTAACACAAAAAACAGATGAACGGGGTGGATTTCTCATAAACATTGCAGTGGGCCCCACCTGGGTTCCCTGTGCAGGAACTTCATGCAAACCCATTCGCAGGAAATCCGCGTTCATCTGCTTCCAATTGGTAGCATCTACCAATTGGAATTCTCAGCTCTACCATACCATTTCCATCCTTCCCTGACTGCTGGTCCATTGCGTGATCTCTGTGGCCCTTAACAAGTTTTGTTTTATACCGTCGCTTTAAAGGGCACTGATCAAATGGCTAGGATCATCTGATTGATGTGCATTTCTACCCATTTGCCATACAGTACGGCATACAAAATGAATGGTCCTCACCGAGGATAAGCCGTCCTGCCACGTGTATTGAACCCTTTAGCGTAATCTGCACCGTTGAATCACAACTGATGAGAGAGGCCGATTAGTCTTACACCTCAAGAAGGAAGTGGGCCCACTCATTACCACCTTTAGATCTTAGATCGACACGGATGATAGAGAGATGGAATTATGACCAGTTGAAAGGCCCGCCCAAGTATCCCGGTACCTTAAAGTGGAAACGGATTGGCTACTCCCCCTGCCACCAGCCAATGGCTGGTCGTCAGTGATCTGTGGGCCCGACCATGATGTATGTATTTCATCCATGCCGTCCATCTATTTTTCTAGATCATTTTATGATGTGAGACAAAAAAATAGATATATAAAAATCTCAAGCAGACCACATTACAGGAAATAGTGTTAAATGAACGTTGACAATTTAAAACTTTTTTGGGGCCATAAAAGTTTTGGATCAAGCTGATATTTATTTTTTCCCTTCATCTGGGTATGTATGACCTAAGCAACAGATTTGATGTTACATAAACCGTACAATGGACCTTAGGAGGATTTTAATGGTGGATTCTTAATCTTTATTGCTTCCCTGTGGTGTGGTTCACCTGAGATTTATATCCCTCTCATTTTTAGGATCGAACCGTAAAATGATCTTTAAAAATGGATGACCGGAATGGATGAAACATATACATCATGATGGGCCTACAGAGCACCAACTACCAGCCACCGGGCTGGTGACGGGAGTAGCCAATCCGTTTCCGCTTAAAGTGAGGTCTGGGTCCCACGCGTCACGACCATCAAATGTAGATCAACAAATGGTTGAGCAGCCCGGGCGAAGTTTCGGCCCTCGGTCAAGAAAATCAGACACTTTTTGATCAAATCGTGGCCACATGACATGGGCCCCACTCATTAACACCATAGGATGTTGAATCAGCACCGTTGAGAGAGGAAGAATGGAAGGTGAATAGACGAGAGGGCCCACCCAAGTAGTTGGGCACTTCAAGTGGGGTGTGGGCCCCAATGCACCTCCATCAAATGTAGATCCACGAATCATCAAATGGGCCCCAATGCTACCTCCAGCAGTTCCAATTGTCAATCACGACATGGGTCACTTGAGATCAAATCCTGACCATGCGTCCTTTCTTTTTCGGTATCTTCTGGAAGAACACAAGGGCAGTTTGGTAATCAGGGGACGCGGATTGCCTAATGATATTCCCAGAAGCAACTCGCTACTGAGCAGTGCTCTATGGGCCCCACACGATTAATCGCTACTGAGCGGGGGAATGGATTGGCTACTCCCCCTGCCACCAGCCAATGGCTGATGGTCGGTGCTCTGTGGGCCCCACCATGATTTATGTGTTTCATCAATGCCGTCCATCCATTTTTCTAGATAATTTTATGTTATGAATCCAAAAATGAGGTATATCCCAATCTCAAATGGACCACATTACAGGAAACAGTGTTGATTGAACCTTGACTATTAAAAACTTTTTGGGACAATAAAAGTTTTGGATCAAGCTTATCTTTGTTTTTTTTACCTTCATCCTGGTCTTTATGACATGATCAACAGATTGGATGTCAAATAAACAGTACAGTGGGCCTTAGGAGGATTTTAGTGATTGATATCCAATAACTATTGTTTTCCTGTGGTGTGGTCCACCTGAGGTTTATATCTGTCTCAATTTTTTCATTAAGCCTAAAATGATCTGTAAAAGTGGATGAACGGCATGGATAAAATACATACTTCATAGTGGGGCCAGCATAGCACTGACCACCAGCCACGGGTTAGTGGCTGGGGGAGTAGCCAATCCGTTTCCACTGAGCGGTGATCTATGGGCCCCACTATGATGTATGTGTTTTATCCACGCCGTCCATCCATTTTCCAGCTCATTTTAAGCCACGAACCCCAACAATGAGGCAGATCAAAATCTCAGGTGAACCACACCAAAGAAAAAAGTGGTGATTGAGTGCTTACCACTAAAAACTTCTTGGAATCACGAAAGTTTTGGATCAACATGGTATTTGTGTTTTCCCGGTATTAAAGTTTTTAACAGTGGTGTTCAATCACCGCTATTTTCCTGTCATGTGGTCCATCTGAGAATTTGATCGACCTCATTTTTTAGCTCATGCCTTTAAATAATAATCCAAGATGGATAAACGGCGTGGATAAAACAATATATCATTGTGAGGGCCACGGAGCATCATCCAGTAGCCACGTCGCTACTGCCGGTGTCAGGACGTGGGAAGCTGGAGAAATTTCCAACTGTAGGACCAGTATATGGCCCATTCCCGAGACGAAGCCCACCCCATTTTACTGTCCAAGATTACTTCCCGGGTGTACGGACGCCATGCGAAGGGTCGAAATGCCCCTGCTTTTTCCTTCAAGTGCTGACGCTCCTCGAACCTCAGTTGTACGAACGGTTCAAAGGAGATCAACGTTACATGGGCCCAGCAGTTATGTATTTATTATATCCACAACGTTCATCCATATTTTGAGATCATTTCGGGACATTATTCAAAAAAAAAAAAAATCATATCCAAAGATCAACTAGATCACACCACATAGCAGCAGAAAATTGATTTTCACCGTTGAAACTTTTGTAGAGCCCACCGTAATATTTATTTTCAATCCAATCTACTCATAAGGTCACAAAGACCGGGATGAAGAGGAAAAACAAATTTCATAATGATTCAAAACTTCCATGACCCCTAAAAGGGTTTCAACGGTATACGTTCAATTCCCAACTGCCTCTTACAGTGTGATGCACTTGATAGTTAGATCTATCTTACTTTTCGTCCCGAGCCTTAATATGAGCTCACAAAATAGATGGACAGTTTGGATATAGCACAGACCTTATAATGGGACCCACTGAAAAATAAAAACACACTGGCAGATTTTTTATTTATTTATTTATTATTATTATTATTATTTTTTAATGGGGAGAACTTCTCCCTTACATTTTTCTCGAATACATAATTAGGTGTATATATATATATATATATATATATATATATATATATATATATATATATATATATATATATAAAAATATTTTTCTGTCTCTTAATTCATTTCTCTGTCTATTTATTTAACAAGCATATCTCATAAATTAAAATGAGTTACATAACGTACCATATATGATTTTGGGATAGGAGAAGCTAATTTAGCCAACCAATATATTAATTTTTCGATATTCCATCGGGTCGATGGTTAAAAATCCACTTCACGGTCAATTCACTTCACTTCACAACCATTTTCATGCACTTCGCAGTCAATTCACTTCACTTCACTGTCATTTTCATGCATTTCATGGTCATTCCAAGCGATTTCGTGTTGATTCACGGTCAATTCGACGCACTTCATGGTCAATTCACTTCACTTCACGGCCATTTCCACGCACTTCGCGATCAATTCACTTAACTTCACCATCATTTCCATGCATTTCACGGTCATTCCCGGCGATTCCATGTTCATTCACGGTGAATTCGACGCACTTCACGGTCAATTCACTTCACTTCACGGTCATTTCCACGCACTTTGCGGTCATTTCCATGCATTTCATGGTCATTCCCGGCGATTCCGTGTTCATTCACGATCAATTCGACGCACTTCACGATCAATTCACTTCACTTCACGGCCATTTCCACGCACTTCGCGCTCAATTCACTTAACTTCACCATCATTTCTATACATTTCATGGTCATTCCCGGCGATTCCGTGTTCATTTACTGTCAATTTGACGCACTTCACGGTCATTTCACTTCACTTCACAGCCATTTCTACGCACTTCGCGGTCAATTCACTTCACTTCACCATCATTTTCATGCATTTCATGGTCATTCCTAGCGATTCCGTGTTCATTCATGGTCAATTCGACGCACTTCACGGTTAATTCACTTCACTTCACGACCATTTCCATGCACTTCGCGGTCAATTCACTTCACTTCATCATCATTTCCATGCATTTCAGGGTTATTCCTAGCGATTTCGTGTTCATTCACGGTCAATTCGATACACTTCATGGTCAATTCACTTCACTTCACGACCATTTCCACGCACTTCATGGTCATTTCATTTCACTTCACCGTCATTTCCATGCATTTCACGGTCATTCCTAGTGATTCCGTGTTCATTCACGGTCAATTCGACACACTTCACGAACAATTCACTTTACTTCACGTTCATTTCCATGCACTTCGCGCTCATTTCACTTCACTTCACAGTCATTTCCATGCATTTCACGGTCATTCCTAGCGATTCCGTGTTCATTCACAGTCAATTCAACGCACTTCACGGTCAATTCACTTTACTTCACGGCCATTTCCACGCACTTCGCAGTCATTTCACTTAACTTCACCATCATTTCCATGCATTTCACGGTCATTCCTAGCGATTCCATGTTCATTCACGGTCAATTCGACGCACTTCACGGTCAATTCACTTCACTTCATGGCCATTTCCATGCACTTCGCGTTCAATTCACTTCACTTCACCGTCATTTCCATGCATTTTCTGGTCATTCCTAGCGATTCCATGTTCATTCACGAAAAATTCGACGCACTTCACAGTCAATTCACTTCACTTCATGGCCATTTTCACGCACTTCGCGGTCATTTCACTTCACTTCACCGTCATTTCCATGCATTTCATGGTCATTCCTAGCGATTTCGTGTTCATTCACGGTTAATTCGACGCACTTCACGATCAATTCACTTCACTTCACGGCCATTTCCACACACTTCGTGGTCATTTCACTTCACTTCACAGTCATTTCCATTCATTTCACGGTCATTCCTAGCGATTCCGTGTTCATTCGATTCCGTGTTCATTCACGGTCAATTCAATGCACTTCACAGTCAATTCACTTCACTTCACGGCCATTTTCACGCACTTCGTGGTCATTTCACTTCACTTCACCGTCATTTCCATGCATTTCACGGTCATTCCTAGCAATTCTGTGTTCATTCACGGTCAATTCGACCCACGTCACGGCCAATTCACTTCACTTCACGACCATTTTCACGCACTTCACGGTCAATTCACTTCACTTCACCGTCATTTCCATGCATTTCACGGTCATTCCTAGCGATTTCGTGTTCATTCACGGTCAATTCGATGCACTTCACGGTCAATTCACTTCACTTCACGACCATTTCCACGCACTTCGCGGTCATTTCACTTCACTTCACCGTCATTTCCATGCATTTCACGGTCATTCCCAGCGATTCCGTGTTCATTCACGATCAATTTGACGCACTTCACGGTCAATTCACTTCACTTCACGGTTATTTCCAAGCGCTTCGCGGTCAATTCACTTAACTTCACCATCATTTATATGCATTTCACGGTCATTCCCTGCGATTCCGTGTTCATTCACGGTGATTTCGACGCACTTCACGATCAATTCACTTCACTTCAGGGCCATTTCCATGCACTTCGTGGTCATTTCACTTCACTTCACCGTCATTTCCATGCATTTCACGGTCATTCCTAGCAATTCTGTGTTCATTCACGGTCAATTCGACCCACGTCACGGCCAATTCACTTCACTTCACGACCATTTTCACGCACTTCACGGTCAATTCACTTCACTTCACCGTCATTTCCATGCATTTCACGGTCATTCCTAGCGATTTCGTGTTCATTCACGGTCAATTCGATGCACTTCACGGTCAATTCACTTCACTTCACGACCATTTCCACGCACTTCGCGGTCATTTCACTTCACTTCACCGTCATTTCCATGCATTTCACGGTCATTCCCAGCGATTCCGTGTTCATTCACGATCAATTTGACGCACTTCACGGTCAATTCACTTCACTTCACGGTTATTTCCAAGCGCTTCGCGGTCAATTCACTTAACTTCACCATCATTTATATGCATTTCACGGTCATTCCCTGCGATTCCGTGTTCATTCACGGTGATTTCGACGCACTTCACGATCAATTCACTTCACTTCAGGGCCATTTCCATGCACTTCGTGGTCATTTCACTTCACTTCACCGTCATTTCCATGCATTTCACGGTCATTCCTAGCAATTCTGTGTTCATTCACGGTCAATTCGACCCACGTCACGGCCAATTCACTTCACTTCACGACCATTTTCACGCACTTCACGGTCAATTCACTTCACTTCACCGTCATTTCCATGCATTTCACGGTCATTCCTAGCAATTTCGTATTCATTCACGGTCAATTCGATGCACTTCACGGTCAATTCACTTCACTTCACGACCATTTCCACGCACTTCGCGGTCATTTCACTTCACTTCACCGTCATTTCCATGCATTTCACGGTCATTCCCAGCGATTCCGTGTTCATTCACGATCAATTTGACGCACTTCACGGTCAATTCACTTCACTTCACGGTTATTTCCAAGCGCTTCGCGGTCAATTCACTTAACTTCACCATCATTTATATGCATTTCACGGTCATTCCCTGCGATTCCGTGTTCATTCACGGTGATTTCGACGCACTTCACGATCAATTCACTTCACTTCAGGGCCATTTCCATGCACTTCGTGGTCATTTCACTTCACTTCACCGTCATTTCCATGCATTTCACAGTCATTCCTAGCGATTCCGTGTTCATTTCATGGTTTAAGTTTTGGGATTTGAGAATGGGTTCGGGTTTAGGTTATAAGTTTTGGTTTCGGTTTAGGTTATAAGTTAACGGTTTAGGTTAAGGTTTAAGTTTAAGTTATAGGTTTTTGGATTTGAGAATGGGTTCAGGTTTAGGCTATAGGTTTTGGTTTTAGTTTAGGTTATAGGTTTTGGGATTTGAGAATGGGTTCGGGTTTAGGTTATAGGTTTTGGTTTAGGTTATAGGTTATAGGTTTAGGTTAAGGTTTAGGTTTTAGGATTTGGGAATGAGTTCGGGTTTAGGTTATAAGTTTTGGTTTCGTTTTAGGTTATAGGTTAACGGTTTAGGTTAAGGTTTAAGTTTAGGTTATAGGTTTTTGGATTTGAGAATGAGTTCGGGTTTAGGCTATAGGTTTTGCTTTTAGTTTAGGTTATAAGTTTTGGTTTAGGTCATAGGTTTTGGAAATTGAGAATGGGTTCGTGTTTACGTTATAGGTTTTGGTTTTGATAGTGGGTTCGGGTTTAGGTTATAGGTTTTGGTTTTAGTTTAAGTTATAGGTTTTGGGATTTGAGAATGGGTTCGGGTTTAGGTTATAGGTTTTGGTTTTGGTTTTGGTTATAGGTTTTGATTTAGGTTAAAGGTTATAGGTTTAGGTTAAGGTTTTGGTTTAGGTTTTGGGATCTAAGAATGGGTTCGGGTCTAAGTTATAGGTTTTGGTTTAGGTTATAGGTTATAAGTTTAGGTTAAGGTTTTGATTTAGGTTTAGGTTATAGGTTTTGACATTTGAGAATGGGTTCGGGTTTAGGTTATAGGTTTTGGTTCTGGTTTAGGTTAAAGGTTTTAATTTAGGTTAAGGTTTAAGTTTAGGTTATAGGTTTTGGTTTAGGTTAAAGTTTAAGCTTAGGTTATAGGTTTTGGTTAAGGTTTTGGTTTAGGTTTAGGTTATAGGTTTTGGGATTTGAGAATGGGTTCGGGTTTAGGTTATAGGTTTTGGTTTTGGTTTTGGTTATAGGTTATAAGTTTAGGTTAAGGTTTTGGTTATAAGTTTTGAGATTTGAGAATGGGATCGGGTTAGGTTATAGGTTTTGGTTTTGGTTTAGGTTATAGGTTTTGGTTTAGGTTTAGGTTAGAGGTTTTAGAATTTGAGAATGGATTCGGGTTTAGGTTATAGGTTTTGGTTTAGGTTTAGGTTATAGGTTTTGGGATTTGAGGTTTTGGTTTTGGTTTAGGTTATAGGTTATAGGTTTAGGTTAAGGTTTTAGTTTAGGTTTAAGTTATAGGTTTTGAGATTTGAGAATGGATTCGGGTTAGGTTATAGGTTTTGGTTTTAGTTTAGGTTATAGGTTTTGGTTTATGTTTAGGTTAGAGGTTTTTGGATTTGAGAATGGGTTCGGGTTTAGGTTATAGGTTTTAGTTTTGGTTTAGGTTATAGGTTTTGGGATTTGAGAATGGGTTCAAGTTTAGGTTATAGGTTTAAGTTATAGGTTTTTGGATTTAAGAATGGATTATGGTTTAGGTTTAGGAAATCGGGTTCAGGTTCGGGATTTAGTTTAAGTTTGGGTTTTCAAGTTTAGGTTTAGATTTAGGTTTAAGTTTGGGCTTAAGATCGGGCGTCACAGTTATGTATTTATTATATCCACAACGTTCATCCATATTTCGAGATCATTTCGGAGCATTATCCAAAAAAAAAAAAAAAATCATATCCAAAGATCAACTGGACCACACCACAAAGAGCAACAGAAAATTACTTTTCACCGTTGAAACTTTTGTAGGGCCCACCATAACATTTATTTTCCATCCAATCTATTCATAAGGTCATAAAGACCTGGATGAAGAGGAAAAACAAATTTCATAATGATCCAAAACTTCTGTAACGCCTAAAAGGGTTTCAATGGTAGATGTTCAATTCCCCACTACCCTTTAAAGTGTGGTCCACCTGATAGTTAGATCTGTCTTATTTTCCGTCTCAAGCCTTAATATGAGCTTGCCAAATAGATGTACGGTTTGGATATAACATAGACCTCATGATGGGACCTAAAAAAAATAAAGATTCGACATTAAAAAAAAAAATAAATTTTTATTTTATTGGATACAAAGTGATTTGCTACGGATTATAATTATAGCTATATCCAGAAAAATTCGTAGCCAAAGGTGCATGTCCGGGGTGGGCGCGACCGTGCCATTCGCTAACATATCCGGCGGGGGCGTGCCGATCTGGCGAAGCCACGCCCATCTGGCGACTCCTATAGCTACGGATTATAATTGTAGCCATAACTGTAGTCTATGCCCCTCTATGAAAATTTTTTTATTTTTTATTTTTTTACATGGAGAACTTCATTCTACTTACAATTTTCTCTAATACATATTTATATAAATATGTATATATAAGCATATAAAAAAAAATTTCTCTCTTTTTTTTTTTCATTTAACAAGAATATCTTCTAAACCAAAATTAGTTACTTGACGTACCCTATATGATTTTGGGGTAGGAGAAGCTACTTTAGCCAACCAACCTGGTTATTTTTCAAGATTCCATCAGGTCGATGCTCGAAAATCCATTTCATTCACTTCATGGTCAATTTCAATCATTTCGCGGTCAATTTCGCTCATTTCATTTACTTCATGATCAATTCCATGCATTTCATGGTCAATCCCGACGATTCCGTTTTGATTCACGGTCATTTCCATGCATTTCACGGTCAATTCCCTTCACTTCACGGTCATTTCCATGCATTTCACGGTCAATTCGCTTCACTTCATGGTCATTTTCATGCATTTCATGGTCAATCCCGGCAATTCGTTTTGATTTACGGTCATTTCCATGCATTTCACGGTCAATTCCCTTCACTTCCCGGTCATTTCCATGCATTTCACAATCAATTCGCTTCACTTCACGGTCATTTTCATGCATTTCACGGTTAATCCCGGCGATTCCGTTTTGATTCACGGTCATTTCCATGCATTTCACGGTCAATTCCCTTCACTTCACAGTAATTTTCATGCATTTCACGGTCAATTCGCTTCACTTCACGGTCATTTCCATGCATTTCATGGTCATTCCCGCCTATTCCGTGTTGATTCACGGTTATTTTGACGCATTTCACGGTGAAGTGTAGCAATTAAACCATGAAATGCGCGGGAAATGACCGTGAAATGAAGGGGCATAATCGTGAAATGCACCGAAATGACCGTGAATCAACACGGAATAGGCGGGAATGACCGTGAAATGCATGAAAATAGCCGTTAAGTGAAGCGAATTGACCATGAAATACATGCAAAACCTTAACCTAAACCTATAACCTATAACCTAAACCAAAACCAAAACCAAAACCTATAACCTAAACCCGAACCCATTCTCAAATCCCAAAATCTATAACCTAAACCTAAACCAAAACCTATAGCCTAAACCCGAACCCATTCTCAAATCCAAAAACCTATAACCTAAACCTAAACCATTAACCTATAACCTAAATCAAAAAATATAATCTAAACCAAAACTAAAACCTATAACCTAAACCTGAACCCATTATCAAATCCCAAAACCTATAACCTAAACCGAAACCAAAACCTATAACCTAAACCGAACCCATTATCAAATCCCAAAACTTATAACCTAAATCGAAACCAAAATCTATAACCTAAACCCGAACCCATTCTCAAATCCAAAAACCCAAACCCAAACTTAAACCTAAACGTAAAACCTAAAACCTAAACCTAAGCCTATAACCTAAACTCAAATCCCTAAACCTAAACCTAAACTTAATCCTATAACCTAAACTCAAATCCCTAAACCTTAACATATAACCTAACCTAAACTTATATTTATAACTTATAACTATTCTCAAATCTCAAAACTTATAACTTAAACCTAACCTTTCCTTAAACCTATAACCTAAACTCAATTCCCTAAACCTAAACCTTAGCCTAAACCTAAACTCATTCCTTAAAACCTTAACCTATAACCTAACCTAAACCTATACTTATAACCTAAACTCGAACCCATTCTCCAATCCCAAAAGCTATAACCTAAACCTTAACCTATAACCTAAACCAAAACCAAAACCTATAGCCTAAACCCAAACCCATTCTCAAATCCCAAAACCTATAGCTTAAACCAAAACCTATAACCTAAACTAAAACCAAAACCTATAAACTAAACCCGAACCCATTCTCAAATCTAAAAACCTATAACCTAAACCTAAACCTTAACCTAAACCATTAACCTATAACCTCAACCGAAACCAAAACTTATAACCTAAACCCGAACCCATTCTCAAATCCCAAAATCTAAACCTAAACCTATAACATATAACCAAAACCAAAACCTATAACCTTTGGGATTTGAGAATAGGTTTAGGTTATAAGTTATAGGTTAAGGTTAGGGTGTAGGTTAAGATCATTTGCTATAGGTTATAGGTTTACGTTAAGGTTTAGGTTTAGGTTTAAGTTATAGGTTTTGGGATTTGACAATAGGTTTAGGTTATAAGTATAGGTTTAGATTAGGGTGTAGGTCAAGGTTTAGGAAAATGACAGTGAATCAACACGAAATTGTCGAAAATGACCGTGAAATGCATGGAAATGACCCTGAAGTGAAGTGATTAGACCGCAAAATACGCGGAAGTGACCATGAAATGCATGCAAATGATCATGAAGTGAAAGAGTTTGACCCTAAAATGCCTCGAAATGGCCGTGAATCAATACGAAAATGTTTGGAATGATCGTGAAATGCATGGAAGTGATCATGAATTGAAGCAAAATGACAGTGAAAAGCATGCAAATGACCGTGAAGTGAAGGAGTTTGACGATGAAATGCCTCAAAATGACCGTGAATCAACACGAAATTGTTTCGGACGACCGTGAAATACATGGAAGTGATCATTAATTGAAGCGAAATGACCGTGAAATACATGCAAATGACCGTGAAGTGAAGGAGTTTGATCGTGAAATGCCTCGAAATGATCGTGAATCAACACGGAATTGTTTTGGACAACCGTGAAATGCATGGAAGTGATGATGAATTGAAGCGAAATGACCGTGCAATGCATGCAAATGACTGTGAAATGAAGGAGTTTGACCGTGAAATGCCTCGAAATGACCGTGAATCAACACAGAATTGTTTTGGACAACCGTGAAATGCATGGAAGTGATGATGAATTGAAGCGAAATGACCGTGCAATGCATGCAAATGACTGTGAAATGAAGGAGTTTGACCGTGAAATGCCTCGAAATGACCGTGAATCAACACAGAATTGTTTTGGATGACCGTGAAATGCATGGAAGTGATGATGAATTGAAGCAAAATGACCGTGAAATGCATGCAAATGACCGTGAAGTGAAGGAGTTTGACCATGAAATGCCTCGAAATGACCGTTAATCAACACGGAATTGTTTCGAATGACCGCGAAATGCATGGAAGTGACGATGAATTGAAGCGAAATGACCGTGAAATGCATGCAAATGACCGTGAAGTGAAGGAGTTTAACTGTGAAATGCCTCGAAATGACCCTGAATCAACACGGAATTGTTTCAGATGACCGTGAAATGCATGGAAGTGATGATGAATTGAAGCGAAATGACCGTGAAGGAGTTTGACCGTGAAATGCCTCGAAATGACCGTGAATCAACACGGAATTGTTTCGGATGACCGTGAAATGCATGGAAGTGATGATGAATTGAAGCGAAATGACCGTGAAATGCATGCAAATGACCGTGAAGTGAAGGAGTTTAACCATGAAATGCCTCGAAGTGACCGTTAATCAACACGGAATTGTTTCGGATGACCACGAAATGTATGGAAGTGATGATGAATTGAAGCGAAATGACCATGAAATGCATGTAAATGACCGTGAAGTGAAGGAGTTTGATCGTGAAATGCCTCGAAATGACCGTGAATCAACACGGAAATGTTTCGGATGACCATGAAATGCATGGAAGTGATCATGAATTGAAGCGAAATGACTATGAAATGCATGCAAATGACCGTGAAGTGAAGGAGTTTGACCGTGAAATGCCTTGAAATGACTGTGAATCAGCACAGAATTGTTTCAGATGACCGCGAAATGCATGGAAGTGATCATGAATTGAAGCGAATTGACCGTGAAATGCATGCAAATGACCTTGAAGTGAAGGAGTTTGGCTATGAAATGCCTCGAAATGACTGTGAATCAATACGAAATTGTTTCGGATGATCGTCAAATGCATGGAACTAATCATGAATTGAAGCGAAATGACCATGAAATGCATGCAAATGACCGTGAAGTGAAGAGAGTTTGACCGTGAAATGCCTCAAAATGACCGTGAATCAACACGAAAATGTTTCGGATGACCATGAAATGCATGGAAATGATCATGAATTGAAACGAAATGACCATGAAATGCATGCAAATGAATGTGAAGTGAAAGAGTTTGACCGTGAAATGCCTCGAAATGACCGTGAATCAATAAGAAAATGTTTCGGATGACCGTGAAATGCATGGAAGTGATCATGAATTGAAGCAAAATGACCGCGAAATGCATGCAAATGAAATGAACGAAATTGACTGCTAAGTGAATGAAATGGATTTTCGATCATCGAGCTGATGAAATCTTGAAAAATAACCAGATTGATTGGTTAAAGTAGCTTCTCCTATCCCAAAATCATATAGGGTACATCAAGTAACTAATTTTAGTTTAGAAGATATTCTTATTAAATGAATAAAGAAAGAAATGGCAAAAAAAAAAAGAGAAATTTTTTTTATATGCTTATATATACATTATATACATATTTATATTAATATGTGTTAGAGAAAATTATAGGTAAAATAAAGTTCTCCATGTATATAAAAAAAATAAAAAATAAAAAAAAACACAAAAAAAAAACCTATCACTATGGATTTTAGCTACGGTTATTATCCGTAGCCATAGAGACCACCCTATGGGTGTGGCCTTGTCAGATTGGCATGGCCGCGCCGGATAGGCCAGCAAGTGGCGCGGGGGGCGGATAGTTCGACACGCCCATCCCAAATTATGGTTTTAATCTATAGCTATAGGTCTGACCGTATCAAATGACATTACCATTCTGCTTTGAACGGCTACCGTTGAAACCCTTTCAGGGGTTATGAAAGTTTTGGATCATTATAAAATTTATTTTTCCTATTCATTTAGGTCCTTATGACCTTATAAATAGATTGGATGGAAAATAAATGTTATGGTGGGCCTTACAAAAGTTTCAACGGTGAAAATCAATTTTCTGCTGCTCTTTGTGGTGTGGTCCAATTGATTTTTGGATATGATTTTTTTATTTTTTTTTGAATAATGCTTCGAAATGATTTCGAAATATGGATGAACTTTGTGGATATAATAAGTACATAACTGTACGTCGTGGATATAATAAATACATAACTGTGGGGCCCATGTAACGTTGATCTCTTTTGAACCGTTCGTAGAACTCGGAGTTCGATGAGCGTCAGCGCTCATCTTCGAGCAGCGGCCGATCCGCTTGAAGGAAAAAGTAAAGTCATTTTCGACCTTTGAGAAGGCGTCCGTACAACTGGGGAGTATTCTTGGAAGGTAAAATAGGATGGGCATCGTCTTGGGTATGGGCCATATACTGGTCGTACAGTTTGAAATTTCTCGGGCAGCTGAGGCCCACATTACCTTTTAGAATATTCTGGAAGCATAGTAGTTTGGTAATTTGGACGTGGGCTACTGTGATGAGTGCAGGCCCACTTCACCTCTTAGAATCTTCTCGAAAGGCGCGAGGGCAGTTGCTGGGAAAAGAAAACTTGTAAATTCCCACTCTCTCCTTCCCTCTATATAAAAAACTCCGTCTCGCTTTCATCTTTCAGTACATTGCGGATAACAGTTATTTCTAACTTCCAATGGAGAATCACGCTACCAGAGGCAGTGCTACAGGCTCTAGAGGGAGGGGGAGACACGAATCAGAAAACCCACATCACAATCGTAATTTCTCGCAGAATTCAGGCCAGAATCGCCGGTGGGAGGCGGCCCATGTGAAGAAATCGAGCCGGGGTCGATCGTTCCGTGATCCGGCCACGCCCCACTCGGTGGCGCCTGGAGGGAATGGCGGCGATGGCGGGAGAGGATCTAGTGACCGGGGACGCGGCGGGAAAGGTGGGGCCCACTATGTGGCCCGCCAACGGAGTTCGGAGCCTGCTGGGACGACTGCCGAATTCGGTGAGCATTTCTTCCAATACTGCGTTCGTTGCTCTGATTTTTTGTTTTCATGATGATCGTTATTCGGACCATTTGGGTTGGTCTGGGCTTGACTAGAACTTGACTCGGTTGGCTTTCCTGAGTTGACTGCAGATCACGTGCCAACGCTGTCACATGTGTGAAATCCAGCTGCTTATCAGGTGTGTCCCACCACAAGCATGCCCTGACCTGAAACCAGCCTGGCGCGATCATTAAGTGGGCCCGACCATTAGGATGCCCTGGCCCAAAACCTGGGCTGGCCTGATCATAAGGCGGGGTCCACCGTGAGGATGCCCTGGCTCGCCCAATCATCGGATAGGCTTACCGTGAGGATGCCCTGCCTCGAAACAGATAATGGACTAATCATCAGGTGGACCCTACTTGAGGATACTCTAGCTTGAAACCCAGGTTGGACCAACCTTCAGGTGGGCCCCACCATGATGATGCCCTGCTCCGAAAACCAAGCTGACCCAACCTTCAGGTGGGCCCTGTTGGGATTTGGTCCGTGGAATCATACGGATATGGATTTAGGATAGCAATTCGAGAGCACCTAGCAAATACAAAAGAATACAAAGATTTAACATGGAAAACCTTATGAAAAAAAACCATGGCACAAAGCGATAGAAATTCCACTATGAAAGCACATATCACAAAGATGGATGACTTGCCCAACTTGAGAAATCCTCAAACCTCACTTTTCTCTACCTTGCTCTACCCCTTTGAAACCTTAGAACCCTTTACAAACCCTAGCATCCTTTTAGAAATACTTAAAACCTCATAGAATCACTCCCAGTTCCGCATATTCCCATTTATATAGGTTTAAAAAGAAGCCGAAACGGAATAAGAAACAAAAATCGCAAAATCTATGTTTTTGCAGAAAATCTGCGTAAACTCTTCGATTACATCGAACTAGATTCGATATCATCGAAAAATGACAAAACATGTCCAGCGAGCTGGGGTGAAAATCCCGGAAATACTCAATGGCATCGACCGGCTTCGATGTTATCGAACCATGTAGATAGATTTAAGACATCTGTTATCAACAAGCCCAACCATGAGGATGCCATGGGGTCTTTCTTCTTGGCTTCGGTGCTAGGACACTAATGTGAAGAGGGCTACAACCTATAGAAAATGGGTGCACTAACTATATTAGGATTTTACATATTGACGTGGCATTGAACTCTTTCAACATAATCATTTTAAGCTATCCATACTTATATTTTTCTTCTCTCTAAAATATGGTCATTCATCTAATTAATGACATCCATATTCTTTATATTAAATTCTTTAGTCAAACAATCTGTTAATGCTACAATAATATCTCTACTAGTACTTACAACTAAAATGTCATCAGCATATAACGATAAGATAATGAAGTCACCATTTTCGTGGTTACAAATATAAGCACAATGATATGCCTCACAATTCTAAAATTCTAAGCTTGCAATGAATGAATCAAACTACTTGTATTAATACCTTGGTGCCAACAAATGAATCAAAATGCTTGAATAATTGTTTTAGATCATAAAACAATTGTTCAATTGACAAACAAGATTCATTATATATATATATATATATATGCGCTCGAGCTCACGGCTCCGTCCCATGCGGTCGAGCTGTGTGGGCCCCACCGTGATGCCTTTCGATTAGTTAGATGTGCCATTCCACCGTGGACCTAGATCTCAAAAATCAAGTCAATCCGTGACTTGTGTGGACCACACCACATAGAGAAGTGGAGAGGGGCCGTGCAACCATTAAAACATTCATAATCATTTTTGGGGCCCACAAAAGATGTGGTTTGCAAATCCAGCCCATCCATTATGTGTCTCCCACTTGTATGAGGGTTCAGACCAAGTTTCAGCAGCATTCAAAACTCAGGTGGGGCCCACCAAGTGCTTTTATATGTTTTAATGGTGTCTTCACATGATTTTAGATGGTATGGCCCACCTGAGTTCTGTATACAGCTGATTTTTGGGATATCCCATTATTTAAAGGGAAACCATCAACTGCACAGTGTTGATGGTCGACATGCATCACCGGTGGGGCCCACACAACTCGACCTCACGATAAGCTTATCATGAGCTCGAGCGCATAGTACCTTTTCCCACATATATATAACTCTCGCGTTGACTCATATAAAATTTTTTTATCAAGATTTTAATATGAAAAGACAGTTTTTATATTAAATTGCTTAAGCCCCAAGTTAAGCATCACTGTCATACTCAACACAGTACGAATAGTACTCAACCGGATAACTGAAGAGAAAATTTCATCGAAGTTAACACTTGATTTCCTAGCATACTCTTTTGCTACTAATTGAACTTTGTATATCTCAACATTCCCATTACATATCTTCAACTTGTAAACTTATTTGCAAAAAATAGTGTTCCGCCCTTTGGGTAATTTAATCAATTTTCAAGTCGTCTTATGTAAAGTTTCCATCTCCTTCTCTAAGGACGCTTTTTCACTGGTTAACATCCATGGATTTACATGACTCTCGATATGAACGAGGCTCATCCTTTTTTGTCATGCAAACATAAGTCATAACATAATCCTTGAGTCAAACCAAACAAAAGGTTTTGTATTTTTCTTCAGTTGGCCTTGATTACATTAAATTTCAACACCTGATATCTCATCTTCATTAGCTTCATCTTCAACGTTGAACAAACAGTATGAAGATCCGCCAACGTTGAACATCCACAAATTCACATGCCTTTTGGTATGAAGAAGGCTTTGATTGTAGTTTGATCGGACACGTTAAACAGAATTGAATCATTGTGTGTAAGAAGAAGATCCACTATAGCTAACTGTATTTTTTTTCCCCTTGAATACCTCATTTTTCGTCTTTATGACCTTTTTTTTACCCTTAAATTGCAATTACACAACTTTTCTTCACCAACACTGTATTCATCTTGAGTTTCCATAATTTGTAATCAGGTTTGTCAAACTTTGGCACTTCGAATCTGGTAGAACTTGATCCCGCCATCTAAAATACAATTGTAACACAAAAGCCAACATACTGGTGCTAATAGACTTCTTAACTTTTCGTTTTGATACCATTTATTGTGGAAAAATACCTGCACATTATCAATGCAAGTAAAGCAAAACCATATTTTAAAAAAAGGTCAAACAAAGAAAGCCAAGTCAAAGTAAAAACAGGAGAAAAGAGGCACATAGATTTACATGGTTTGTAAATATGCCTACTTCCACCGGACAACAGCAAGGAGCTTTCTACCCTCACTAAAACAAGATAAAAAAAAAAAGAAAAAAAAAAAGAAAAAAAAAAAAGAAAAGAAAAGAAATACAAGACTTATTGCTCTCTCACTCTTCCACTATATAAGAACTCACCTAAGAATCCACAGAAGAATAATACAAACTCTCTACCTATCCTTTTTATATAGACTGCACCGTAATAGAGAAGATAGCCACAAGCCTGGTGAAACTAGACCTTATCGTATATACGTATGTAATGCAAGGAGAAAACGGAAATAGGAAGTTGTACACAACTTGGATATATTGCACCATTTCCACCTCCTAATGAATGACATGGATTTGCAAAAAGTGCATAGAGGTGGCATAGTAAGCAGATTAAAACCTCACTACAACAAAACCAAAAATTCCAATAATTGCTATGTGCTACATGTGACCCATTGTTTCAGGAGCAGAGGAAAATAAATCGTGATGTGGAATGTCTGCACTTTGTAGAATTTTAACGTGTATCATCCACGTCATCCTCATTGTGCCATCCATCTTGTTCCTCGAAGAAATTTAGGTTTCCTAAGTGCCCTTTGCGGCCATGATTCAAACATGTATTTGCGGGGCTGCCTTTGGTTCGAGACAGCTACATTTTGTCCATATTCTTGAAATTCTGTTGGGGTTGCATGGTTCACTAGTCACCGTCATTACTTTCCATCCCTTGTTATCGTGCTGGCCTGTGCTGGATGTTGAAGAATGTGAACCTGACTTTATCCAGGTCGAGTAGGATGATGACTTATTCGCATGGTTATATCATGTTGTGTTGCTCCTATGCTTGCATTTCTATCTAATATGTCCTGTCTACAATTTCAGGATTGACCTCCACTATCTCTTGTTGTATATCCATCCATATCCTATAGCAATACCTTGTGACCCACAATATTTCTGTATTATTCATATCACATCTCATTGCCAGGTCATAAAACTAGTGCACTATTAGTATTCATATTAAAAAATCCTACCTCTCTAATTTCAGCACTGCAAAACATAGCTCAACCAGCTCAGATAGCTGGAGCCACTCTAACCGGTTTTCCTGCACTCTCAATCAACAATTGTGGCAGGCATTGGTATCTAGATTACCCACGAAATATTCAATCTTGTCTAGTCTTCTACACGATCTCAGCCTTGCCATATTCAGGATTACCATGGCTGGTTAGGTCTCATGCTCGCATCCATGCTTCTCATCATCTTTGCTCAGTGTCTGAAAACGACCCTTCACTCCATTTTGGTTGTCGCTTGCCATATTTTAGGACTATATGAAGTCCCACTTCGGTATGTGTTGATAGATTGGTGCTGTTACTTTGGCTAGGTTATCAGATTGAAGCTGGAATCACTAGATAGAAAGAAGAATAAAACTCGGAACAAATGCTAGAGATCACACAAACCCTGCTCCACCACTTCCACTGTAGGAAACCTCTCATCAAATTCGTTTCAAAAAAAGAAAAAGAAAAAAAGAACTTGTAAAGTTACTCCCATAAATAGCACCATGGCACCCAATTTATAGCTAGGATTGCAGCCGATTGACCCAACCCAAGTTCTGGTCAGGTTGGGTTGGGCTAGGTTGTCAAGGGGCTGGGGTCGTTGGGTTGTGGTTGGAAAACGCCATCCAATTTGAAATCAGGTTGGGTTTGGGCTGAGAAAATTCAGGTCAAGTTGGGAATAATCTCATGTATTTGAGTTGGATTGGTTGGGTCCAACCATCATGCTTGTGGTGGCCCAAAAGCGATGCTAGATGCAGTTCTTCCTGAAGAACCTGAGGGATGTTGGCAACACTGGGAACGTTGCTCCCTGATCAGTTGTCGACATCACGATCATTCATTTTGAGGAGTATGATTTTTATCTATGCAGCCACAACTGGAGCCTCAGGACAAGCAAGCCGACCCCCTATCAATTCCTTTTCGATGAGCACTGCTTCTACAACCTCTGTTACTCATTTCCCTGGTGCACCAGACCGATATTGCTGGTCCCACCAGTGCTCTGTGTTCATCTCGTGGCATATGGGGCCAGCAGTATGCCGAATCCTATATGTGCTCGCCACCTTCATCAGCATCATCTTCTTCTTGGCCGTTGTTGATCACTTCAATGAGGTTGGTGACTTCCCAAAGGTGCATGCTGACCTCAAGAATCGTATGATTTCCAGTTGATAACCGGCCCACAATCGGATGGACCATCCCCCAAAAACTGTCCAGATTGGAAGATCCCAGCTACCAATCTTGGGAAGTGTTTGTGTTGCTTTGTTTGATGCCTGTGGGCATAGCTAGTTTGAGTTGTCGTGTTTTGGGAGAGTTGTTTCATTAGGTTATAGGAGTGTTGGTCTTGTGATGGATTGTGGGTGTTGCTTTGTTGGTCTTGTGATGGATCGTGGGTGTTGCTTTGTTGGTCTTGTGATGGATTGTGGGTGTTGCTTTGTTGGTCTTGTGATGGATCGTGGGTGTTGCTTTGTTGGTCTTGTGATGGATTGTGGGTGTTGCTTTGTTTCATGTACTCTTATTCAACTCACGTCTACTATAGTTTGTTGTTTGTATTTGGAAGGTGTTAGCCTCCTAGTAAATTTTACTTGTGTGGAAGATTTTCTTTTAAATTATCAAGGTTTGCTATGACCACATGTTATTTGAGCTTTCCATCAGGTGGACCACACATCTCTTTTGAGACCCACACATCCAAGTATATCGTCATGTCGTTCCTATTGGTTCTACCACCACGTTGGTAGACGGCTGTGAAAGAACTCAATATTGAAATTTGTCTTTTGAATCAGTTTTTAATTAGAGAAAAGGGGCTAATCAGAACAGGGAAGATGCTTCATGTAAGTCCTATGATGGTGATCAAGGTCATCGATCTGATGGGCCCAGGATCTGGTCATTGTGACATTCTGCAGCCAACCATTGGATGGATACCATTGGTTTTTTTGGACCAAGGACCAGAAAACCAATGGCCTTGATCACTGGACACTAGTGCCTGATGTACAGATTTTTTGGTGCACGCTTCGCAAAGATGTTTTGAGTAACTCTTTATTTCATGAGGTTGGATCAATACAACGCTCCGTGGGGCCCAGCATCGTGTGTGATATGATATCCAATACATCCATCATTTGTAGCCCCTCTTATTCTTCTTGCAACCCAAAAATCAGGCTTATCCAAAACTGTGGGCCACTCCATGGGAACGGTTGGGATGGGGACACCCACTATTAAAAGCATCCGAGATTACATGCGGGGCCCACCACATTTTGAATGAGCATCTAATACATAAAGAAGATGAGTGCACACCAGAATGAACAGAAACTGACGAATGAGGCCATTGCCCAAAGAGAACATGAGAAGCCCACATAATCGGACGAAATAGATGTCAGACACACATCACAGTGGGCCCCACACACTTGGTATTGATCCGGCCTCACTGATTAACATTATATGTTTTCTATGTTTGCCATGGTTATGAGTATTTCAAAATAAAATGAAAGAGAATCGGTGGTTTCTTGGATTTTCATTAAAAAATTGAAATAATTGGGATGATTGTTTCTCACCCATTCTTTTGAATTTGATGAAACTCAGTAATTTAGACTGTTTTCATGTGAGAAATGAATTTCACATTACTAGGCTCATCAAATGCATACTGTATACGTACGTTTCTTACTGTATGGTCCAGTTGCATAACTCGAACTTGACTTGGTATGCTTTTGGATCGGGCTAAGGCTACTCGATTTGAACCGACTTGGCCATTTGGATCAGCTCAAGCCAGGTCTAATTGAGTCGAGTCCACCGACTCCAGTCGTCCCATGCCCAGCTCTACCCCCAAAAATTACTTTGTATCTAGGATGGATATGCCATCCCTTGCAAAGATTTATAAAGATTTAACCACTCTTATAAGTAATAATTATACCTTTTACACCAAAATACTCTACAATATGCGCATTTAAACAGGCAACTCATGACCATGATCAAGTTGGGAATGGAGTGCAATATGAATATTTTCCATTTCATACACTCCATTGAAATCAATATCCAAATGGCATTTTATTCATGCAAGCCTTTTACAATAATTGTTATGGATCAATCCTAATATTATAATTATACTATTTACACTATAACACTCTACAATATGGGCATCCAAACAGGCTGTGATAATATAGTTACTTCTACCATATATAATGCTAGCAGCGCTGCTTTTATTTATCTCATTGTACCCAAGATTCCTGTGGCTAAATTCATATTTTCATTAAAAAGGAGGCAATTCAGGCAAAAAGCAAGTAACGGCCATCATGATGTTGGTATGACATCGGTCCCATCTATCATGTGTACCACTCAACACCTCGATGGGCCGCACCAAAAGGAAAAAAGTGAAAAACCATGCCTAAATCCTCCACGTTCACTCTCTTGTTGCCCACCAGAATTTGGAATTGCATAGTTTTGGTATGCACGGGGCAAATCTAATAAATGAAATGGACGGCATATATAGAACATGGTGGGCCCATGAAACAGCTTGGGAGGTTTTAGTGCTTGTGTGTCCTCCCAACTGTTCCTGTGGTGTGGCCACCTGACTTTCTTATTGGATTGATTTTTGGCCTGATGGCATAACATCAAAGGCGTGGATTTCCTGCAGGAAGTTCCTGGGAACCTCGTTGGGGCCCACCGTGATGTTTGTGAGACATCCACCCGTCCATCCATTTTGTGAGCTCATTGTAGGACTTGAGCCCAAAAGTGACCAGGATCCAAGACTCAAGTGGGCCGCACTGAAGGAAAAGGTAGCTAGGGAAATTCCTACAGTCGAAACCTCCCTCCCTGAGGTTGACAGTGATGTTTACATGCCATCCATACCGTTCATAACATCATTCCTACTGGGATGAACTGAAAACATGAATATTATCCTGATTCAAAACTTCTGTGGCTTCACAAGTATTTTAACCGTGGAATTTCAATCCTCATATTTTTGGCCCACTTGAGCATTGGATCTCGCTCAGTTTTGCAAGGCTTAAAATGAGCTCACAAAATGAATAGATAGTGTGGATTCCTCACAAACATCATGATGGGCCCCACCTAGGTTCCCTTCACAGGAACTTCATGCGAAAGTCAGGAACTCCGCGTCCAGCCTTTGGAATGCGCGGACGTGGGTTCCCTCCAAAGCCTCTCCAGGAGGTGGAGGTCCCTGCACTGGAAACTTAAGTGGGGCCAAGGTGATGTTTTTGAGAAATCCATTCCATTCATCCGTTTTGTGAGCTCATTATAAGACATGAGGCCAAAAACGATCCGAATCCAATACTCAGGTGGGTAAAAAACGTGAGTATTGAACATCAATAGTTGAAATATTTGTATGGCACAGAAGCCTTTAATCAGGATAATATTTGTGTTTTCATTTCATCTTAATTTGAATGACGTTATAAATGGAATAGATAGCATATAAACATCACTGTCGACACCAGGAATGTTTCAACGGCAGGAATTTCCTTACACACATTTTTCTTGAGTCCTGGATCCTACTAAATTTTGGTCTCAAGTCCTAAAATGAGCTCACAAAATAGATGGACGGGCTGGATTTCTCATAAACATCATGGTAGACCCCACCTTAGTTTCCGCTGCAGGTAGCAGAGAATCCGCGTCCGGCATGCGCTGGAAACATAGGTGGGTCCCACCGTGATGTTTGTGAGAAATCCATCCGTTTTGTGCGCTCATTTTGAGACATGGACCAAAAATCATCCGAATCCATTACTCAAGTGGGCCGAAAACATGAAGATTGAACGTCCACATTAGAAATATTCATGGGCCACAGAAGTTTTGAATCTCACTGTCGACCCAGATAGGTTTCAACCGTAGGAATTTCCCTACCCACTTTTTCCTTTAGCGGCCCACTTGAGTATTGGATACCGCTCACTTTTGGTCTCCAGTCCTGAGAAGATCTCAAAAAACGGATGGACGGAGTAGATTTATAACAAACATTACGGTGAGTCCCACCTTACTTTTCAGCGCAGGAACTTGCGAAAGACTTTCGCAGGAAATCACCGAAATCGGATTGGTTGTTCCGTCATGGACGGGCGGTGGGGGATCCAACGTGATTATATGCCATACATCCACACCGTCCATCCGTTTTGAAAGCTCATCTCAGTGAATGACACAAGAAATGAAGCAGATCTAAATCTCAATTGGACCACAACACGAGAAACAGTTTCGATTGACTATTAAAAACTTCTTGGGCCCTAATAAAGTTTTGGATCAAGCTGGTATTTGTGTGGTCCTTTCATCCATATCTTTGTAACCTTATCAAAAGGTTGGATGGTAAATAAACATTCTGGTAACTCCCGAGAAAATTTTAATGGTGTGTATTCAATAACCACTGTTCCTGTAGTGTGGTCCAATAAGATCTTTATTTACTTCATTTTTAGGATAATACCTTAAAATAATCTTTTAAAATGTATGGACGGCGTGGATTTAATCCAAATACATCCATGATGGGCCCCACATTCAGGGATCCACCAACCCGGGTGAATCCCATATCCACCGACACTTGTTTGGTGAAGTAAGACCGTTGGATATTTCTCATCTCATAAAAACATTCCGTCTTATATTCCAACTAATGTGATTTTCATGTAGTCTTTTATTAGGTGGGCCTGCATGATGAATGGTTCAGATGATCAAATCTATTTGGATTGTGCATACCAAGGGCCATAAGCGCGGGATGGGGATTCCCTGCGAAAGCCTTTAGCAGAAGTTCCTTTGCTGGGAACTTAGGTAGGGCCCAAGGTGATGTTTTTGAGAAATTCATTCCGTTCATCCGTTTTTTGAGTTCATTTTAGGACACAATGCTAAAAATGAACCGTATTTAACAAACATTTGGACTAAAAATGTGAGTATTAAACGTCAACAGTTGAAATATTCGTGTGGCCACAGAAGCGTTGAATCAGGATAATATTTGTGTTTTCATTTCCTTCCAATATTAATAACGTTTTAAACGGTATAGATGGCATATAAACATCACTGTTGACGCCAGGAAATTTTCAACGGCAGAAATTTCCCTGCACACATTTTCCTTTAGTGCGGCTCACTTGAGTATTGGATCCTTCTCGATTTTGGTCTCAAGTCCTAAAATGATCTCAAAAAACGGATGGACGGGGTGGATTTATAGCAAACATCACCCTAGGCCCCGCCTAAGTTTCCAGCGCACGAACTTCCTGCGAAAGCCTTTCACAAGAAATCCGCGTGTAATGCACTAGCACTCTACCATCTATACAAATACGTAACCTCTCTTTTATAAATACAGACGCTTCGATTATACAATACAACACAACAAACTCAAATCCAGCTCATCGAGATTTAAAGAAAGTTTCAGATCTCATCATGTCTTCCTTCCCAGGTATATTTTAAATTTTTACGATCTTATATTCAGCAATTTCAATTTTGTAATTGCTAACAAAGCAAGATTTTGAAAACCATACATGCATAAATTCAATGATGAATGCAGAAAACATGTGCATATGTTCATCAGAACAACGATATAAGATTCTCACATGATCCCACGTGTGGTCGTGAAGATGGAATCCATATGCATATGTCGGTTTCATTATTCGTGGGGGATGTCAGATATTGGATCGTCCAATCTGGACCGTTGGATTATGAGCATTATGCAGATTGGTGTTTGGATTGGACTGTTCGTTATGTGATTGGACGTTAATCAGGACTGTCCAATTTGAGCCATCCATCGTACCACAGATCTGGGACGTTCAACTAGATGTCCTAATGATTAAATCAGGATCACCCAATTTGAAGTCCGCTGGTTAAATTTGAGTGGTCCGTTTGGATGACGTTTTCGTTAGGTCGTGTCATGCATCAGACGCGGATTAGATAGTGACTGGTTCAGTAGCGAATCTCGCTACTGAAGTGACGTCACCATGTTTTGTAGGGCCCACCATGATGTATGTGTTGTATCCACACCGTCCATCCATTTGGAGAGATCATTTTAAGGTATGATCCAAAGAATGAGGCAGATGGAAAGCTCAAGTGAACCCCACCAAAGAAAACAGTGGAGATAGTGACACCCACCCTTGATTTCTTCCAAGGCTCACCACGATGTTTATTTGATGTCAAACCTGCACGAGGGGAAACCACAGTGGATATGTTCACCACTGGGATTATTAGATACCATTCTGTGATTGAATGGGATGAATGCAAACTCTAATTGCAATCAAAATAAATGTAATTTAGACTCATGCAGACTCAGTTTCAACACCGGGTCATGGGTTCGAGTACCCATGGTGGTGAAATCCCTCAGTGTGCGTGTGGCGTGAGTGTGTGGGGGTGTGTGTGCGTGTGTAAAAAAAAAAAAAATGTAATTTGGACTCTAAAAAGTGAGGATTTAATTGATTCCAATTATTTTTTAAAGACATTTATGTATTGTACTTATATCGATCTTAACTAGGCCTATATTTGGGCCGTTAATCATGCTTTGGGGACTGATATTGACTATTGGTAGAAGGAAAGCAAGATCCAACCATAAGTTCAGAGAAAATTCTCTTACTACATATGAATTAAGGATTACATATCTTGGGTCAAATTTGACTTCATTATGTTGATCCATTTGGAGCAAAGCCATGAAGCGATCCTTGAGTCTAAGATTCAAAGGTTCGAATTAGTTGTGATAATCACCAAAGTAACCTGAATCAATTAAAATCTTTGATTTTAGACTTGTATATGTGGAATTCGTTAATTGTCCATATGAATTAAGGATTACATTAAGTTACGTTTTCTATAGTGAATGATTGGAAATAAGAATTGACATTATTTTGCAAGATAAGCCGTGTGGAGTGATTTGTGCTTAGGGGTGCACACGGATTGGTTTGGTCTAGTTTTGGGGTGAAATCGGAACCGAACCGTTCCTAACGGTTCTAGGATATTTGGAACCGGAACCGGACCGTTGGCACCCTAGAACCGAATAGGAACTGAACTGTTAAAACCGGTTCGATTCAGAATTGGTTCCACGGTTTTGGGCTTTTTATAATCCAACCCAATTACGTGTTTAATTTTATTATCTAGCCCATATTTATCCATGTTGTGGTCCATTTGATGAATGGTTTAGATATTGTATAAGGTGTATAAAAATACATTTATGAAAATAATTAAATGGTGCAATATAAACTATAAACCATGAGTCAAATATGGAAACAATTAAAGGGTTCTTAGTTTGGTTCCACGGTTCGATTTTACGGATTGGATCCACTGTTTAGTTCTATGGATCGGTTTACAGTTCGGTTCAGTTTTACATACCCCCAAACCGAGAACCAAACCCATGTAACCGGTTCTTTGATTTTTGGAACCGGTGCACTCTAGAACCAGACCGAACCGTACCGTTTGGTCAGTTCCGGTCCGGTTCCACAGCTCTACCGGTTCAATATGCACCCCTATTTGTGCTATAGTAATATAAGTTTAAGAAATCCATCTCACCTAAAAATGATGGGTGTCTTAGGTTTTTGTAATAAATATTGATTAGATTCATGTTCGATAAAGCCACTTGTAATTCATTATTTCACTCAAAGGAGAGTTACGGTAATATGTCAGTCTTTGCTAGAATTGATGAAGTGGGTTCATGATCATTCTGAGCAATTTGATTGAAGACCGCAATCGATTAAATGATGATAAAGTTTTTGATATTCAATTCATATTCATGTATTGCTTAAATGGAAAATGTTTATTAATTTATGTGAATATGTTTGTTTTGTGCACTCAGGTAGGAACATTTATAGCATCCCAACTCAGTTCACTTCCATACCATATTTAACCGGAGCCAATTATCCTGAATGGAAAGAGTCTGTTGAGATTTTCTTATGTTGTATGAACTTGACCTTGCCCTAGAAAAGGAAGAACCTCCTCAGCCTTCTAATACCAGTACAGAGTCAGAAATTACACACCATGATGCTTGGGTCAACTCTAATAGAATGTGTCTCAAAATACTAAAGTATGTGATTCCTGAAACAATGAAAGGTGACATGCCTGACACTGAGAATGCCAAGGAATTCCTGATTGAAATAGAAAATCGAATTAAGAAAGTGAAGAAAGCAGAGACAGGTTCACTTTTGTACAAATTGACTAGTGCTTCATATAACGGCCAAGGAAATATTCCAGAAGGTTGGTTGATGTGGTTTCAAAACTCCGTGGATTGGGCCAAAATATAGAAGATGAATTTGTGATTTTCTTAGTTTTAAATTCTCTCCCTCCTGAGTTTGATCTATTTCAAAACAATTATAATATTCAAAAGGAGAAATGGACGTTGAATGAACTGGTTTCTCAATGTGTCCAAGAGGAAGAGAGGCTCAATTATAATGCACATCTTATAACCTCTAAACAAGGACTTGGTAAAAACAAAAAAAGGAAACAATATATTGAAAAACAAGCTATAAGTTCTATAGTCAACAGCCAACCTCAATATGAAAATCAATCAAAGGAAAAGGAACCTATGAAGGTGATCTACTGAGTGCATTAAATTTCAGGAATGACTCTTAAAGAAAGGTGAGAACATTGTTTTGGTTTACATGTTTATTTAATTTAGCAAGTATGTCAATTGATTCCTAGTTGATAGATTACAGTACTTTTATTCACATATGCAAGTATATGCAGGTTATGCTCTAGCGAGACAAAGATCAACTGATGCTGAAAAGTGAACCTATATGGGCAATGATTTAAGAGCAAATAAGGAGAAAATAAAGTTCATAGGCTTAAGTTATGGTCATTCAATTTTTGAATATTATTTATCTTCTATAAGGTGTAATTTAATTTATGTTTTGATTTAGATGATATGGTTATGCATTTAAAATTGAAAATGAAAATCTTAGCATTTTTTATTATTATTTGAATGCGATTAGCACTAGTAATTTAGATAATAACCTTTTTCAATTGGACTTTAATGCTTCATATGTCTTTAGCATTTGTTATTTACATGAAAAATATTGGAGCAGCATTAAGATAAGTTGGAGAATGAAAATTCTTACATGTTGTGTCACATGTTATCAGGTCATATCTCTCATGAGATGATGAAAAGGCTTATGCAATAAAGAAAATTTCAATTAATAATCTCTATAAACTAGGGTTTATATTAATCACATTAATGATAAGCAAACTAAGACACTAAAATAGTGATATCAAGAGTGTAGGACTCTTAGAGATGATATACAAAAATATCTGCATATTATTTCCTACCCATTTTGGAATGAGTAGAAGTATTTTATCGCTTATAGATAGCTACTTTTATTATGTATACACATATCTTCTATACGATAAGTTACCATATATACATTAAGTTTTATAAAATACTTATAGGATTGTTATAGCATCGTCCAATATACCATTCCCAAGATGTTGTATTTTGTTTTAAAAATAATATTAAAAATTTAAATTTTTAAATTTCGGTGTTTTCCCTCCACATTTAAATTTTGGTGTTTTTGAAGTGTTAGTTTTGTCCCACATCGGATTTGACAAAAGAAATTCTCTTGTTTATATGATAGGCTTTTTGCCTAGGGCTTAAGCCCCTTTCAGGGGGCATGTGAATTTGGTCGTATGAGGTGGCTATGTCAATAGCTCTAATATATGCCATTAACTACACACGTGCGTGCGCGTCGAGTCCGTGTCCGCGTGCGCGACGGGACGGGACGGGACAGGACAGGCTGGGCTGGGCGCAGGTGCGGGTGCGGGTGTGGTATAAGTGTACTCGTATGGGTGTGTGTGTATGGGTACTCGCAGGACTGTATGTGCGAGTGTACTCGCACTTGCGCCTTTTCATTTTAAACCAGAGAGATGCTTCCCTTCCGGTTGGTCGCCCCTGTTGGGTTTAAACCCAACGGACCTAACCTTTTGTAAAGGGTGCTTATGCACCATTTAGGAGTCCATATAAAGACTTCCGATTCCAGTTTCAATATACGAAAATACTCTGTCTTATAAAATTCTCTCTGATACGGTTTTACCATTGTTACTGAGTTCATTGCTGAGTCAACTCAGTACTTTCGGATTAAACTGCAAGTGGTTCGAGCCCGTGTACAGTGAGTGCACCGCTGGGACCAAGTCATAGTCGTTGTATCCTGGAGGTCGATTGCTCTGGAAACCTGTTGCACTTGGGACGCTGTCCAAGGGGAGCAAATTCGATTTCAAGCCGAGTGACTCAGTCACACCTCGACTCAATTCAATAAGTTTTTCTTTCTCTAAATTTATTTTCTTTTTTTGGTTCTCGATTTTTATAGTCATTTAATTCAACCTATTATCCAACAATCTTGAAATCGAATTTTGTATTAAATTACATAGACTATGGCTACAGTAACAGTAAATGCTTCTTTTGAGTTAGCCAAAATCGAACCGTTCGCTGGACAATCCTTTAAAAGGTGGAAACAGAAATTGATGTTCGCTCTTACCACCCTGAAAGTTTCATACATTTTATCTGAATCATTTACTATAGATCCAGCAAATCAAAATGAAGTAACAGATGAAAATAATTACAAAAATTATATTCTAAACTCTTTATCCAACGAATTATATGATGTGTATGCTTCTTACGCCTCTGCTAAAGACATATGGATTGTTTTAGAAAAGAAATACATATTAGAAGATACAAGCGCTAAGAAACATGCAATTGTTAATTTCCTTCACTATGAAATGACAGACGATAAATCTGTCACAAATCAGATTCACGAATTTTAAGGTTTAATTCACGAACTATCGATAGAAGGAATTAAGTTGGATGAAGTATTTCTATCAGGAGAGTTAATAGAAAAGTTACCGCCCTCCTGGAAAGAATATAAAAATAGAATGAAATATAAGAAGAACGGTGTTTCTTTGGAAACCACTATCGTACACATACGAATAGAGGAGGCCAATAGAATTAGGGACCAAAAAGAAAAAAAAAACGAGATAGATTCAAAGGCGAATCTTGTGGAATCAAGTCGGACAAATAATAAGAAAAAGGGCAACTGTCATAACTGTGGCAAACTTGGATATTATGCAAATGAATGTAGGCTCAAAAAGAAGAATGTAAATAATCAATTCAAGAAAAAAAAAACTGCTACAACTGTGGAAAGCCTGGGCATCATGTTAAAACATGTAAGCTTAAGAAAAATAAAGATAAGTCGTAGGCTAATCTTACAGAAACAGGCAAAGAGTCTGACATGGTAGTAGCTGTGGTGTCAGAAGTCTTCCTTGTAAATAACTTGGAGTGGGTGCTAGACAATGGTGCAACTAGGCATGTGTGTAAGGATCATAGCATGTTTATCTCCTACCAAGTATCAGGAGATGATGAACAGGTGTTCATGAGAAATGCTAGAACGAGAAATGCTAGAACGTCTCCAGTTGTAGGGAAAGGGAAAGTACTTCTGAAACTCACTTCTGGAAAGACTCTAATGTTGAATGATGTCCTACATGTGCCTGACATTAGAAGAAACTTGGTCTCTGGTTCGCTCCTCAATAAGACTGTGTCAAGTTAGCATTTGATTCAGATAAGCTTGTAATGACTAAAAATGGAACCTTTGTTGGTAAGGGGTACTGTAGCAATGGTTTATTTATTGTAAATGTATCCAATGATAATAAGAAAACATCTAGTTCTGTTTATATCGTTGAACCTTTTTATCTATGGCATAATAGATTAGGTCATGTGAATGTGACATCTTTAAAGAAAATGAAAAGATTAAGTTTATTACCTAATATATCTAATGAAGAGTTTGAAAAATGTGAAACATGTGTAGAATCAAAATTTATTAGAAAACCCTTTAAACAAATAGAAAGATCATCTGTTCTATTAGAGTTGATACACAGTGACTTAGGTGATTTTAGAAATCACATGTTTAGAAGTGAAAAAAGATATTATTTAACTTTTGTAGCTGACTACTCTAGGTTCACTAGAGTATATCTATTAAGGAACAAAGATGAAGCTTTAGATGCTTTTTCTAAATACAAAATTGAAGTTGAAAATCAATTAAATATAAAAATTAAAAGACTTAGAACAGATAGAGGAGGTGAATATGAATCTTCTCAATTTAGAAAATTATGTGAAAAGAATGGAATAATTCACGAAACTACAGTTCCTTATACACCAGAACAGAATGGAATAGCAGAACGTAAGAACAGAACTCTAAAAGAAATGATGAATGTCATGTTAAATAGTTCATGCTTACCCTCAAATATGTGGGGAGAAGCAATTCTATCTGCTTGTTATATCCTAAACAGGATTCCATCTAAATCTTCTGAACAAACACCATATGAACTTTGGAAGAATCATATTTTTAGTTATAAATATATTAAAGTGTGGGGGTATCTTGTTAAAGTAGGATTATCTGAAACTAAGAAAAGAAAGTTATGTCCTAAAACGACCGACCCTATATTTATAGGGTATGCATAAAACAGTGCGGCTTATAGGTTTCTAGTTTTAAAAATTAAGGATAATATTATAGATCCTAATTCAATTATAGAAGCTAGGGATGCAGAGTTATTTGAGAACGTATTTCCTATGAAATCTAAATCTATACGAATAGAAGAAGTTAATGAATCAGATATTGCGTCTACTAGTAAAAATGCTTACTAGAAAATAGTAGAAGAGATACAACCAAGAAAAAGTATTATGATTAGAAGAGAAACTAACCTAGGAGATGGTTTTTTCACATTCTTAGTAGAAGATGATCCTACAACTTATTTAGAAGCTATTAACTCTCCAGATGCAACCTTTTAGAAGGAAGCAATAAATGATGAGTTAGAATCTATTATATCCAATAATACTTGAGAACTTGTAGACCTACCACCTGGTAACAAACTAATAGGCTATAAATAGGTATTTAGAAAGAAACTAAAACCAGATGGAACTATTGATAAGTTTAAGGCTAGGTTAGTAGCGAAAGGTTTTAAACAAAAGGAAGGAATAGATTACTTTGATACATATTCTCCTGTAATTAGGATTACAACTATTAGAGTCTTAATAGCGATAACCTCCATATATAAACTAGTGGTACACCAGATGGATGTTAAGACGGCTTTCCTAAATGGAGACTTAGAAGAAGAAATATATATGGAGCAACCTGAGGGTTATAAGATATTAGGTAAAGAAAATAAAGTATGTAGATTAATTAAATCACTATATGGTTTAGAACAGGCTCATAAACAATGGCATGAAAAATTTGATGGTGTTTTAAAATTAAATGGTTATCATATAAATGATGTAGATAGATGTGTATATAGTAAAATTTCTGAAAATGATTATGTTATTATATGCCTTTATGTTGATGACATTATTATTTTTGTAACTAATATTAATTAGTTAATGCAACTAAGAAATTCTTGTCATCTAAGTTTGACATGAAAGACTTAAGAGAGGCAAGTATAATCTTTGGTATTGAAGTAACCAGAAAAAATGGTGTTATTATATTATCACAATCTCATTACATTGAGAAGATATTGAGAAAGTTTAATCATTTTGATTGTTTACCTGTCAGTACTCCTTATGATTGTAGTGTAACTCTCATGAAGAATACAAAAAATAATGTGTCTCAATTGGAGTATTCCAGAATAATTAGTAGTCTCATGTATCTAACAAACTGTACTACACCTGACATAGCTTTTGCAGTAGGAAGGCTAAGTAGATATACATATAATCCTGGAAAAGAGCATTGGAATGCCTTGTCTAGGATTTTGCGATACCTAAAAGGCAATATGGCGTATGGTTTACATTATAATGGTTATTCTACTGTATTAGAAGGATATAGTAATGCTAACTGGATCAGTGATTCAGATGAGACAAAATCCACTAGCGGATATGTCTTCACTTTGGGTGGAGGAGCAATCTCTTGGAAGTCCACCAAGCAGACATGTATTGCTCGGTCGACTATGGAATCCGAGTTTATTACCTTAAAAAAAGCTGGATCAGAAGCTGAGTGACTTAGAAATCTCTTAGCTAATATACCATTGTAGCCAAAGCCTGTATCGGCTGTGTCTATTCATTGTGACTGTCAAGCAGCTATAGCGAAAGCAAAAAGTAAAATATATAATGAAAAAAGCAGGCATATTAAACTCAGACACAATATAGTGAAACATATGCTGCGTAATGGAGTCATATTTATTGACTTTGTGAGGTCAGAAAAGAATCTAGCAGATCATCTGACTAAAGGACTATCTAAAAAGTTAGTCAATGATACATCGAAGGGAATGAGGCTGAACCTAATATATGAGCTGCCAGTGTCGGTAACCCAACCTATACAAGTGGAGATCCCATGAGAGGTTCAATGGGTAAACAACAAGACACGAGGTAGACGATTACACTGAGTTATATGAGCCCCTTCTATGGTGTACAGTGCGAGCAACAACGTAGAAGGATGAGTTTTTAGAACTCTTAATGGATCCATAGCCATATATTTGGTAGTGTATACAGTTGCTGCATACACTTGATGGAATTCACCTATATGGGTGTGGAGGTGGAGGCCGCTTCCTATGAGAATCTAAGCGAATTCTCTAGAGTACTCATGAAATTTAGGTAATGGTGTATGGTCGAAACGCACCGAACCACAGAATCACTTGCAGAGGAAGAGTTGTGTGAGTGGCATGTACTTGTGATCTACATTAAAAGGATTCAAGTTCAAGACTATGGTGTCACCTGATTCCTGTAGACCTGTCTTGCTTACTCTAATGTCGGTTCAAGTCTATGGTGACACCGGCACCATTGCACAACTATTTCGCTTTAATCCGAAAGCATTTTATTTTAAAACATGTGGGAGATTGTTGTATTTTGTTTTAAAAATAATATTTAAAATTTAAAATTTTAAATTTCGGTGTTTTTCCTCCACATTTAAATTTTGATGTTTTTGAAGTGTTGGTTTTGTCCCACATCGGATTTGACAAAAGAAATTCTCTTGTTTATATGATAGGCTTTTTGCCTAGGACTTAAGCCCCTTTCAGGGGGCATGTGAATTTGGTCCTGTGGGGGGGCTATGCCAATAGCTCTAATTTATGCCATTGACCACACACGTGCGCGCGCGCCGAGCCGAGTCCATGTCCACGTCCGCCTGCGCGTGCGCAACAGGACGGGACAGGCTGGGCTGGGCGCGGGTGCAGGTGCGGTGTAAGTGTACTCGCGTGGGTGTGTGTGTATGGATACTCGCAGGACTGTATGTGCGAGAGTGTACTCGCACTTACGCCTTTTCGTTTTAAACCAGAGAGATGCTTCCCTTCCGGTTGGTCGCCCCTGTTGGGTTTAAACCCAACGGACCTAACCTTTTGTAAAGGGTGCTTATGCACCATTTCGGAGTCTATATAAAGACTTCCGATTCCAGTTTCAATATACGAAAATACTCTGTCTTATAAAACTCTCTCTGATACGGTTTTACCATTGTTACTGAGTTTATTGCTGAGTCAACTCAGCACTTTCGGATTAAACTGCAAGTGGTTCGAGCCCATATACAGTGAGTGCACCGCTGGGACCGGGTCATAGTCGTTGTATCCTGGAGGTCGATTGCTCTGGAAACCTGTTGCACTTGGGACGCTGTCCAAGGAGAGCAAATTCGATTTCAAGCCGAGTGACTCAATCACGCCTCGACTCAATTCAATAAGTTTTTCTTTCTCTAAATTTATTTTCTTTTTTTGGTTCTCGATTTTTATAGTCGATTTAATTCAACCTATTATCCAACACAAGACACTAGAGAAAAATTATATAGCTAAAAGGCATAATTGTACCTTATAAGACATGGTGCGAAGTATGATTAATAATTTGACATAACCAAAATCCCTATAAGTAACATTATTAAAATTGTTATGCATATCCTTAATTGAGTCTCATGCGAAGTTGTATCAAAATCTATAATTTGTGACACCTTTATGTAAAGGGTTGTCCAACAAAAATTAAGGTTTTTTTTTTTTTTTAAACATTTAAAGAAAACTATATGATAGTTAATTGTTAGATATTAACGAAGGTTAAAAGGTTTTAGATTCTATCATTTTTATTACTTTATTAAGATTGTGAAGATTGAGAATGCTAATTTTATTAAAAATAGGGAAATAATAAGAGTGGTAATTCTCTTGAGTGGATAAGCTAATTAGTTGTAAATAAGTATTAAAAACCTAATGGAACTCTATATCAAAATATTAAAAAGGAGATTAGTTGCTAAAAGATTTTAATAAACAAAGACATTGATTATTTTTTTTAATCCTCTTTAGTAAATAAATAAAACTATCATATTACAAATTTACAAAAGACTTGGCCCACACATAATGAAGATATGATTATTTGAGCCATGATCGGTACAAATGCATAGGACACATTTATGGAAATCATTCTTTAAGATGTACTATCACTGAAATGGGAGGACTCATACCACCCACTCGGTAATATTTAATATTTGAAAAAAAGGTCTCAACTCCAAATGATTGGATTATGGGTTATGGTCCACCTAGTGAGTAAATTTTAATCTTTTACATTTGTTGGACAACTAATCCATCCAATAGGTTGAACCCAACACCTTCTGAAAACTATATCCGCTCACCACGCATTTATTTTGCTATTTATCAATGACTACACAATGTTTCCATGTTGTGGCCCACTTGATGAATAGACAGTGTTGATTTTGCATTAGGTGATTCTCGTGGTGGGGCCAACTATTAAAAGGGTTAGATTTTACATGAACTTAACAAGTTGGAAGTAATTCTCTTGACTGTGGTCCAATGGGATAGACTTTAAACTACCTCAATTTAAAATATAAATAATTGTTATTTGAATAAGTGATGACAAAGTACTGTATTTTTCAAGTCTTGGAATCAATTGATCGAGTCGAGGGACTTAAGCCAAGGCCTTTTTTTTTCCCTTGAGATTTTAAACTGTGGACCTGACCATTGCCTCCAGTAGTTCAGAAGGTTTTGCCTTCATTGTTCCACTGCTTGGCTCATCTGTGATGGACCCATGATATAAATTGGTCACGATCTAGTGCATACATGATGATTTGGTCCACCCATCCATTAGATTTGACCCCGTTTTAGGGCTAGATCTCAAAATCTAGCCTGATCCATAAAGTAGTTCTAAAACTCGATTCAAAACTCAGCTGAGTCAATTCAACTCAGCAAGATTTTGAGCTGAGTCTTCAGTAAACTCAATTTTGAGAGTGACTTGACCTGAGTTCTTCAAAACTCATGAGGTAGACTCTTCTTTTTTTTAACATCAACCAACACGCATATATATGGTCACTCGAACCTAGGACTTTAGTGTACCGACTTGATCATCAAGTCGATGCTGACTCTTAGGCCTCGTTTGGATACCACCTAATAAATAACTTAATTTTAACTTTATAATTTTACCTTTTCAATTTAAATTAATTTGGCTATTAAACTTAAATAAGTGACTTATAACACAGAGTAACTTATTTTGATTAAGTCATTTCTTTTACTTTTCAATTTACAAAAAATGACTTATACTTGGGTCAGTGTAAGCAGTGGTGTGCGCTGTTGGAACCTGATGAATGAATGTGTCACATTGGAAAATACATCCCATAATGTTTTTGAGAAATTTACCGGGTCAATCATTTTAGTGGGTGGGCCTAAATATGTGGTAAATCTAACACTCAAGTGAAGCCACAACTTGCAACCATGGTATTGAACACCAATTGTTGAAATCATGCCTATTATTGTGCAGCCCACCATGATGTTTTTGAAAAATTCAATATGTTCCCCTGATTTTCAAGCTTATTTTAATCAGTGTATATAACTATAACAAATATCCAAAACTCGAGTGGACCACACAGCTTAAAAAAGTATTATTAAACCCCACCTTAGAATGGAGGAGCTCCAAAAATTGAAGTACCCTACCATAATATTATTGAGAACTTCACACCATCTTCATTGGCTCATTTTAGGTTGTCCTTATGACTGGTTTGGATGGTGTATAATCATTGCAATGGGCATCGAAAAGCTTTCAATGGTCTTCATTCAATTTTCATTGTTTCCTTCTATGTGTCTCACTTAAGCTTTGTATCTACCTCATTTTTGGGTGATGGATCCTATGCACATGGAGTTGGGTTCACCCAACAATTAACGTCTAGAAAGTCTGGGATAATTGCTTGTTTATTCAAGCGACTACGGTAGACCCACTTTGATGTATGTGTTCTATATTCATGTCGTCCACCTATTTGCTAGATCATTTTACGGCATGAGCCTAAAAATGAAGCAAACCTAAATCCGAGGTGAGCCACTCCATAGGAATCATGATGATTGAACTCTTGCCATTAAGAACTTCCTGAGGCCACAAAAGTTTTGGATCAAGCTGATATTTGTGTTTTCCCTTCATCTGGTGTAATGCCCTGAAAATCGCCACCCGAGTACAAAGACACTGATCTTGAGTTCCCGGGTGTTAACCTAATGAAAATGCACCTGTGTTCTCATTCAGATTCAAATTCATTTAACATACAAATAATTAGAATAGTGCAATTCAAATTAGCGGATCCAAAGAGAGGTAGAAATAACAATAGATTCAAAAATATAGGACTAAGAGTTAAAAATACAGTTTCAGTTGTGATGATTGTCCAAAATAAGATTATACAAACCACAATTCACAATATACATACCCAAGATGCTTAAAGTCTAAAGCCTTCAGTTTACACCCAATTTTTCAAAACATAACGGCATTGGCACATCCTGATATGATCTTACCTATCTGAGATCTCACTAGTACCTGCATCAATGATATGCCTGGTTAGTATTTTAAAACACTGTCCCAGGTGAGAATGAGTAGCTAACTCAATGGTTCCATTAGTTCTAAGTTACACATGTTATTGACACAATCAGTGCGGTTAATGATAAACAAGAAATAAACAATTTCTAAATACTCTTTTTAAATATGCATATAAATATATGACATGATGCATGCCCTTTCCAAACAACACTCCTTCACACATAACTTCAACCACCTGTTTCGTAAATGATAACACTTTCTCATCACGCGACAACCACGCATGTTCGCCACATTCTAAGCTAATGCAATGCAGTGAATGATCATATTAGCCGAGTAATTATTAAGTTCAATTCATTCAGTATATTGGTGAAGATAAGATATCGACGTTATATCACAAGTCCTTATCCAGATCACGTGGCTCATTGTCGCACGTAATGGCTCCTTACCAGTGTCCCTTGATCTAAATTTAGTTACCACTCGTTTATATCACAAATCAATAATTTCAAAGATACGATATGGTACCTAAATGTATAAGGATTAACCCAGTATGGATCGTCACCCAAACCGAGCATGATCACTCAGTTCTAAGGTGCGGGCTTGTCACATAAAACCAAAAATACATAAAGGAAAGGGCTCGTCACCCAATTTCATTCACGCCCAGGTCGTTCAAACGGCGCTCTAGCATACAACCATCAGCCATGTAATTTGACAGGGATCCTTCGAATAATGGTCTATCACCTTCATCAATGCTCACTGGTCACTATAGAGAGGCTTGTCACCCTACCATAGGCCGACAGCTAGGACACGGTGTCCCATACCACCATGCCCAGTTTATGAGTCTTAGTTGGATCATATCGCACTAACGGTTATGAATAGACACATCCATTGAGAACAAGGTATCCTAGATTCCATTTAGTTATGTCATACACTGTGAACATATATGAACAGTCGGCTAGTGGACTAGTTTGATTGACCTGAGAGAATCACGACACAAATGACATTGGGTACAAGCAGCCTGTGTAGTCCAACTATTGTCGGTCGTCCATGTTCAACCCGGGTCGATCGAACAAGCTTAGGTTGGCCGCCCTAACTTGAGTCACCCGTTGATTTGGACGATTTACCTACTGACTCAACGTTGTAAGCAACCTAAGCATCACTATAAACTTAGCAATTAGTCATGCCGTCAACATAGATTCAACGACACAACCGTATAGATATTTCATCGAACATGTAAGATACTACGTTCACTAAGGCATTCAATTAAACATGTGAGCATGCATAAAGTAATACAATCACTTAAGTATTAAATCAAGCACATGAGCATCGAAAAAGTAATACATCCCACCATTCAAGCATTTATCGAACATGTGAGTATCAATGAAACAACACATCTACTTAGGCATTTTATTAAACATGCGGGCATTAACAAAATAACACATTTAGTTGGGCATTCAATCAAGCATATGAGCATCCATGAAACAACACATTCAATCACCTAGACATTTTATCAAACACTAAAGGTAGGCATCGAGCCGAGTCGAGTCAAGGTGGGCCAAGCTCGGCTTGGCTTGTATATGATGTACTCGAGTTCGAGCTCGAGCTCAAGCTCGAGCTTGGCCTCAAGCTCAACATTGAAGGTTGGCTTGTTTGCCAAAACTGTCGACTTGAGTTCGAGTCAAGTCGAGTTTACCTTGGGTTGAGCTTGAGCTTGTTCCCTCGAGTAGGGTTTTCTACAAATGATTTGAAAATATAAATTGTGGATTTTATATGTTCTATTTAAAAATGCAAAAAAATAAGGCATTCTGCAAATGTATGTCAAAAATGCTCAGGGTGCGATGGGTTCTTCATGAATGGTTGAAAAAGTCAGAGATTGAGATGGTTATTGAATAAATGGGCGAAAAATACGGAGCCTGATATTGGTTTTGTATGAATGGTTGAAAAATGCCGAACAAGATATTGATTTTCTTATGCATTGTTAGAAAATACAAAAGCATATTGAAGTTTCAAGACTCAAAAACAGGGGAATGCAGATCGCGGGATCTACATTCCAGTGGCCCGAAAGTAGGTAGAGTAGATTCGCATTCTCTTTTTTTTTTTTTTTTTTTTTTTCTTTTTTAAGAAAATGCAGCCAAATCAAAGAGTCTTTTGACTTTCAACTCAAAAAGTACACATTTCAAACCACTCAACTGCAAAAAGCAAAGACCAGGAAGCTGACCCACATGCCGAAAAATCCAAGATTCAGTAAAAAAAAGGGAGGCTAGGGTTGGGTCGGGTTGCTGTTTTGTTTTGTTTTTTAAACTTACACACACACACACACACACACACACACACACACACACACACACACACACACACACACACACTTATTAATCGAGCCGAGTTGAGCTCGAGTTCGAGCTTCGAGTCGAGTCGAGTTGAAATGCCACATGTTCGAACTCGGCTCGAACTCAACTCAAGCTTCTAAAAATTAGCTTGACTCACCCAAATTGGCCATTTGAGCCCAGTCAATCTGACCTGACTCAAGTCGAGTCGAGTGAGTTTTTTGAGCTGACTTGACTCATGAACAGCCCTATCAAACATGTAAACATCCATATACAACCAATAACATATATTATAGAAAAAAATTAAAATGTCAACACATTAACATGCACAAATTCATCTACAAGCATTTAATCATTGACTGAGACCCTCAAGGGTCAATAAATGAAAACCTAGAAATAATGGTCTACACCTTATGATGATCCGCTTAACTTGCTACACTCCTAGGATTAGAAAATTAGGGAAAATGATTCTTATACAACTTTAGAAGTAATTAGGTAAAATTCATGCAATTCATCATAGAAAAACCTACGTTGGAAGTAGAATTTGTTTCTTACCTTTCAATCGTGAATGGGCTGGTTTCAGCGGAGGAAAATGATCGATACTAGGGCCTTGGTTGGAGGAGATCGATGAAAGGAAGCACTAAAACCTTCCACTCATACTCTCACTCTTCTTCTTTTTCTTTCTATTTTTCTCTCTCTTTCTCTCCTTTAGAAAATATAAATTAGTATGGAGAGATGGGGTGCCCAAATGAAGCCCTTATATAGTGCCAAACTTGGTGTAAATAGCCCCAAGGGGTGGATTTTTACTATACCGCCCCTATAGGAGGATTTTTTAACCTCTAGGGCCCACTATGAGGTTTACAAGTTGATATACACCGTAAGATAATTATCCCTAATGATGATCTACGTATAGATATGATCAACCCGCCATTTGGATGCACCAATCAACGGATATGATTAAAAGTCTGTTTAACGGTCACCGATGGTCGATCGGAGCCACGGCTATATGGATATAAGTAGAGAAATATCATTAACTTATGCCTTGAGTTTGGTTGTGATCTAACAGTTGGAAAGTTATAACTTTACAAAAGAGCGAATGGTCTAATTCACTTAAGTTTCAGATTTCGGCCTAGGGAATTTGCGTGTTGCAAGCACTTAGCTTCCGACTTAAGTTGAGCCGTTTTAGGCACTTTCTTGGTTCGCCACCTGCGATGGGCGTCAAGCCCAGTGAGAAGGACATTATTCTATAGTTTCGGAACTAGTAGCCCACTAATGAGTGGTATAGACATTGTTTGAAAAATCGGGGCATTTCTGGAGTGAATTAGGTATCAAAATTTTTCATGGGCAATAATTAGGGTTTGGATTAACTATGTTCATAGTGTGACCTATTTATAATTAGTGAAAATAGCGATTCAATTATAATCACTCTAAACCGTCGATTCTTAGGCTAAAAGTATACTGACTTAGTTTGGTTTGTTAATTAAGATCCGACCCCTAATTATCTCGTCTTTATGTGTGTAATGTCCTAAAAAAATTCATATGAAAACCCGTGCACCACCTCAAGCAGATATCACTTAGGACTAAATCCTTTAGAAATTAACAAGAATTAACTAGTATTAAACTAGATTGCCTGTGAAATTAGCACCAATCACTTTAAATACGATCTGCAAGACTCAAAACTTGTAGAATTATTAACGTTATATTACCCTGAAAACTAGGATCCATTTCTAAACCCAGTTACTCTCGGGAGCACAATGAAACTTCGTATCGAACCTGGACAGCACATCGAAAGTCCGATAGCGATGAACTTAGACATTTATGACCGCCTAGTTGGACTTGACAATCACCTCGAAAATTAAGTCCAGATGATGTCCTAGGACTATTTTCTTGAGTTCGGAGGGAAGTGTGTGAGAAAGTGAATATTCTTAGAAATTAAATCCGAATTTAAGTAATCTGAGTCGTGTCGCTTGCGGGCCGATTATAAGCTTTCTGACCGTTGGAATCTGACCCAAATATACCCTCGAATCAGGGAAGATGTCCCACACATGCCAATATACTTGTGATTTATAAGGGAGTCTTAGTGGATTGAGGTACCAAGGTTATCAGGGTTTCACTAGTGAGTTTGGTACCTTAGATTCAAGCAGTAGCGTCCAAACATGGTGAACATATCTGTGCTGTCGGCCTACGCTGGGACAACGAACCTTCCCGTAATGACCAATGAGCAACCCAGACTCGTGAGCCGAATATGGTGGTATGAGACACTATATTCGTGCTGTTGGCCTACTCTGATTGGTGACGAGTCCTCTATAGTGACCTCGAGCATATCCTGAAATTGTATTGAGGCGACGAGCCTTATCATAGTATCTAGGGTATGACTAGGCCTGTATTGATTGGTGACGAGCCGTTTACAGCGACCTAGAACCGTAATATCGTAGGAGATTTATTAGGACTGATGACCCTAAAATGGATCATTATTTAAGAATTGATATAAGGGAGGTACCTTAGCTTCTCAATCCTGCTGTATGAAAAGGACTAATAAGAACTTAGTAATCACGTTCATGCACCGCATTGCATGTGCTTTGGCGAGGAAGAACACTTTCGGGTGGTTTCCATGTGCGCCGTAAGATGAAGACGCTGAGGGAGTACAGGCGAGGGCATGCATCATTACTGCATCTCATTCTTGCATTAATCAGAGTATTTAAGACTTGTTTGTTGTACTGCTTTATCTTTCTTCTTGATTGAATTGATAACATGATAATCTTTGTTGTATAGTTCCACTGAGTTGATCACTCACTCCCACGTTCTGGCACGGTGCTTAAACACCAACCAGACTTTGTCTTAGTTTCAGATGATGATGCGACCATTGAGGTAGAGCCGGAGTTCGAGGATGACGAGGAGGCTTTCTCGTATTTGCAATATTCAAGCGGGTTTATGCTTTATAGAGAACTATCACATTTTGTCATTTGTATTTTGAAACAAGACTTGTAACTATTAACCTGACAGAGCATACATATTTGGGGGACTTGTACTAATTTATATATTTATTTCAGACTTCTGCTTGCGTATTATAATTGTCTTTGGATTATGTTTTGCCGTTTTGGCTTAATCTAATTCACGTTTTATGCACTAATAAAGACAACATTCATCCATCATTGAAAATGTTGCATAAGTAATGTTTTAGAACTCGGGAACTGAGTTATGCTCGACCCCCGATTTTCAGGGTGTTACAAGGTGGGTCTTCATTTAGTTGTGGTTGCCTTGATTAGTCAGTAGTAAGACAGCTAGATTTGGACCCCATGTAAACAAATCATATGACTAAACTCGATATTTAAGTGATTAACAAGATTCGTTGGCTTCCTGTGGTTGATTAATTAAATTTGTGCAATTCTTTACAGGTACCGCCCGTATATAAACTAACTTTGAATGTTAATAGTTAGTAAGTGATAATATATGTTAATTAAAATAGGTCCATACTCTTGCCCGGGTGGTAGACTCTTACGAGTTTCAACTCTCAGTCAAGGGTTTGAGTACCCATAGGTGGTGAAATTCCACCAGCGTGAGTGTGTGGGGTGTGTGTGCGTGTGTTAAAAAAAAATGTTAATTAAAATGAAAATTTTCATGGGTTTTTGAAAATCTAAAATAACGAAAGTCCAGAACGTTACATCCGGTCCATATGACTTTATCAACATGTTAGATGGCAAATAAACATTAAGGGAAGCCTTGGAAAGTTTTGAATGGTGGGCGTTCAATGACCATTGTTTCATATGTCAGTCTACTTGAGATTTGAATATGGCTCATTTTTTAGTCAATATCCTTAAATGAGCCATCAAAATAGATAGATGGAGTAGATATATAACACATACATTAAGGTGGGCCCCACTATCATAGCATTACAGAATAGGTGATTTTATAACCCAATGTGCTTTTTACATGGTGCACTAGCAACTCTCCCATTGGACTATAGATTGTTTTGTTGCAAAATCAGTTATCTTATAGTATTTACATAATTAAATTATCTATTCCGGATATTCTCCATAATTAAATTGTAATAATTTTAAATTATTAAACATAGAGTAGAGTCACGTCGAGTCTTCACTTGACTCGATCAGATTGAACATTGAGCTGAGTCTTTGGGCTTTTAAATTATGATTTATAAAGCAGGTGCAACACCCATTACAATTCGGAAAGTAGGTCTACAGCTGTCTTGTGGGTGGCCGTCCACAAGGGACGCATATTGGCAGCAACGACCTGCGATGGGGAGTGGACCGACCATGATGTTTGTGAGAAATCCACTCCATCCATCTGTTTTTCTAAATCATGTTAGGTCTCGACGATGATGTTTGTGAGAAATCCATCCCATCCATCCGTTTTTCCGGATCATGTTAGGGCACGTGGAAAAAAAGTCGTAGATCCAAAACTCAATTGGGCTGCACAATAGGAAATGGTGAGGATTAAACATCCATTGTTGAAACATTCGTGGGGCCACAGAACTCGGGCTAATATTTTTGTGTTTTCCGTTCATCCCAGTAAGAATGACCTTGTGAACGGTGTGGATGGCATATGATCATTATGGAGGACCCGGGGAGGTTTCAACGTTAGGTATTTCCCTACCTACCTTTTCCTGTGTGGCCCATCTGAACTTCGGATCTAAATCGTTTTTAGGCCCATGACCTATCATGGTCTGGTAAAACGGATGGACGGTGTGGATTGCTCATAAACATCACGATCATGGTGGGCCGCAACCACTTTCCCCTCGCGCGAAGTTCCTATGAGAGGCTTTGGCAGGTAACCCGCGTCACTGCCTAGGGCCAATATATTCACGTGATTAGTCCACTTGAGTTCTTTATCAGGAAAATTGTTTGGATTTACGGTGGAACTTGATGAGGCTAACCAGATGCATGCACGGTTTAGATTCCACGTATACATCACAGGTGGGGCCAACCATCTCGAACGTCTGGTATTTGACGCGTGGGATCATCTCACGAGAAGACAACGGTGAGATGTGGGCCGAGGCAGAGCCACCTAAAAATTCAAGACTTAGGAGGAATCCCTGCACTTTGACTAGGGCTGTACATCGAGCCGAATCAAGTCGAGGTGGGCCAAGCTCGGCTCAACTCATCAGTGCTATATTCGAGTTTGAGATCAAGTTCGATCTCACTCTCGAGCTCAACATTGAAGCTTAGCTTGTTTGCCAAAGCTTTCGAGTCAAACTAGTGGTTCGAGTCGAGTCAAGCTTGTTCATATGTCAATTTATTACATTTCTAGATAGGGTAAAGGAAAGAGAAGGAATGGTGAGTCGGGTCAAGTATGTTAATTTATTTTTACTTTATATATATATATAGCAGAACACTCACCTGCGAATCGGTTCGTACATACTGCGTATGAACTTTTTTGAAAACCCATCATACGTAATGTGGATCCAAAATCTGAACCGTTCATGTGAAGCAGTACCTCAAGAAACCCTCCAGGCCGAAGTTTTACTTTGATCTAAGACTTTATGACCCATGAAAAATAAAAATGGTTTCCTCTCTTGATTTGTATTTCTCTTTGCTATGGCCCACCAGAATTTTAAATTAGGGTGAATATTTTTTATATAAGATTTCATGGGATTCCGCATCACATGAACCGTTCAGATTAGACACTCATGGCACGTGTGCAAAGGTGCGCACGTGCGTAGATGCGCCGGGGAGCATGACTCTCTCTCTCTCTCTATATATATTACTTGAGCCGAGTCAAGCTTGAGCTCGTGCTTCGAATTGAGTCGAGTTGATATGCACTATGCTTGAACTCGGCTTAAACTCAACTCAAGCTTTTACATAATAGCTTGATTCGTCCCGAGTCGATTTTTCAAGCCGAGTCAATTCAAGTTGATTTGAGCCGAGTCGAGTGAGCTTTTCGAACTAGCTCAACTTATGTGTAGCCCTAATTTTGATAGAGCATTCCCCGTCTCTTTTGGAAGCAGATTGGCTACTCCCCCAGCCACTAGCCAACGGCTGGTGGTCGGTGCTTTGTGGGACCCACCATGATGTATGTGTTTATCTATTTTTTTAGAATATTTTAGGATATGACACCAAAATTGAGATATATCCCAGTCTCAAGTGGATCAGACTATAGGAGACGGTGTTGAATGAAAGTAGGCCATGAAAAACTTTTTGGGTACCATAAAAGTTTGGATCAAGCTGATATTTGCTTTTTCCCTTCATCTGGGACTGTATGACCTAATCAACAAATTGGATGTCTAATAAACAGTGAGGATTTTAACGGAGGATATACAATCACTATTGTTTTCCTGTAGTGTGGTCCACCTGAGATTTATATCCATCTCATTTTTGGAATCAAGCCGTAAAATGATCTTTAAAAATGGATGAAACATAGATATCATGACGGGCCTACAGAGCACTGCAGGGTCTTTTCGTGGCACACGTGTACAACATCCGTACCATTCACACAGTGATTCCACCCGTGGGTTTTTTCTGGTCAAAGAAACTAGGTCGTTACATTCATCAATTGGACCACGCGCCCGCATTAGAAAAATGGAAGGTTAGAAAAATTCGGCAAACGTACGATACACTCCATGTACACGTGTGCCGTGCCCAGAAGAAAAACAAGCAGAAAAAGGTGGGCCCCACAAAGGTCTTGTCACTTCTTCGGTCAGTGTGAATCGTGGATTGTAGTTGCACCGAATATCGGAATGATTCGCCTAACCCAAAACCCTTTATCTCTGTTACGTTCGCTAAGCCCGCATGCGTGTTCAGTCCTGCTAATGCACACGCATGCAAAATTGAAGACATCTGCAAGATCCAAGCTTTCCATCAGGTCGACCACACTTTCTAGATATTCTGATTTAAAATTCAGTACATTTTACTTCTTTGATGGACCACAAGAAAAAGAGAGATGCTTGAAAAACCTTTCAGCCGTACATACGTGTTCTATGGTGTGGCCAACCTAAAACATCAAATAGCCTCTTTCTCAGCAAAGAATACCTTAAAATGTGGCCCACTTGATCGAGAGCTTGGATCACACACTTATTCCATGTTGGCACGTGTGCTTGCGTGTGGTTGGGCAAGGCTGCACACGCTTGTCGGCTTAGTGAAATTCTCGTGTACAGTACAATAATGCAGCGAGGACGGTCTAATTTAAAAGAAAATTTCCGTAGTTGGATCGGTGTTCTTTTCTATGATCCAAACCGTTTATATGATGGGCCTCACATTGGATTAGGAGACTGTCCATATTCAAAGGAAAGAGTCAATTATCAAAGTATTTAAATATTATATCGATTATTTTTCTGGCTGTCCTCCCTCAAGATGAGGCCCATCGTATAAACGGTTTGGATCATTAAAAGATGACCTCCCGACGTATCCTGTAGGAATTCGTTGCGATGCACTCTACCAGACCTCTACGGTGGGAACGCGGATTGGGTACAGCCACCACCAGGAGCCACCTGGTGACGGGCGGTCCTGATAGCGGCTCTGTGGGGCCCACCATGATGTAAATTTTTTATCGACTCCGTCCATCCATTTTGATCCTTTGATCCTTTGATCTTCCTTATTTTTAGAATATTACCCAATTGGCTACCTACCGACCTTACTCTCTCTAACGTCAGGAAACAACTTAACGTACATGGAATACACACCGTCCATTAGTTAGAAAAAATCCCTATATGGCGTTGATCCCAAAATTCAACTCTAAGTGAGCCAACCGAAAAAAAATACCTAAAACCTCTAAATTCAAGTGATATGACCCACCAATCTTTTGTGATAGTGTAAATTTTCCGTAGTTATTTCATCCCGATGAGACACACGAGATGCACGGATTGGATGGGCCTTAAATAAAACTAATGGTAGGCATTCCATCTCATTTCCCACGTTGTGGCCTACATAAGTCTTGGATTATCATGATGTTTGGGATCAGTGGTTAAAATCAGACATTGTAATTGATGGACGGGGTGGATTTCATGGAAGTTTAAATCTTGTGGCTCTCAATTTACGAAAGTAATACCAGTACAGTAAGCTCGGGTGTAAATGTAATTACAGGTAAGAAGCCATTTTCTCTTTTGCCGTACAAAGATTTTATTTTATTTTATTTTATTTTTTCTACTATTCTCTTAAGACCTTGACTGAAAGAGCCACGTGGAGAAAAATGATAATGTCTTCAGTGTAGCGGAACGGATTGGGTGCACCCTCACCAGGACCTAGTAGTTACCTAGCTAGAGACGACGGTATTCACAGGGGCTCTGTTGGCCCACCGTGATGTATATGTTTTATCCACGCCGTCTATCCATTTTGAAAGATTATTTTAGAACATGAGCCCAAAAAGGAGTAAGATTGACAGTTTAAGTGTACCACACCATCAGAGATTTAGATATGCTTCATTTTTGGTACGATGCCCTAAAATGAACTTAAAAAACGGATGGACGGCGTGTATATACAATACATACATTAAGTTGGGCCCCACGGTCAGTGCCTCACCGACTAAGCTGTTACCCCTGCCTCATCTAATCTGCGACCTAAAATAAGAGGAAAGCTTTGATACTCTATCAGAGTATGGTGGATGATACTCACGCATTACAAAAGCTACTAAGAAATTACACACGTGGCATAAAATTAATTCAAACTAAACTTTACAAAATAATTTATTTGGTAAGATGTACCATCACCTTATAATTATATTTATTTGATTATCTGGCTACCGAATTGGTGGACATTTATTGGACGGTTTAAAATTAAACTTATCCAAACTCCTATTTCAACAAACATGTGTCAATGAATCACAGGTTAGGATCGCTCAACCGATCTGATTTTGAGCGTGGCTGCGTATCAAGTGTCATACGCAGCCAGAGTATTATTCTCAAACAACCGTAAAATAATACGCGTGTATAAGGCGATCTACATGTCAGCGTATGTCTCAGCATGGCATATAGGGAAGAGATCCAATCCATCCATCAGAACCGTCTCACCGGATGAATGCCCTATACAAATAATCAGATCCATCCACCTCATAAGTGGGCTAAAGTTTATAGAACATATGTACAGCTGAAAAAAAACTTCGTGGAAGTTTTCTAATCCGTCCCTCTGTTTCAAATATCGTATACCATATGATGAACGTACCAGAATGATTTTCGGTCTTAGATATGTACACTGTAGGACACACCTGATGAACGGACTGGATATTGCACCTTCCCTCCATGCTGGCAAAATCTGGTGGAGTGTATACAACGTTGCTTATACACGCGCGTGGGAATTACCAAAACACAAATAACTACCGTGAGTTCACATCCTTCATATGAAATAGTCAAGAGCTGCTTCATTCCTTCGCGATGTGTACGATGGACGGAGATCTGACCCAACGGCAGCCTTCATACTTTTCCGGCTGCATGGCGTCTCCATCATTCCTTCGTGATGAACGGTCACGATTTCATTTGCTAAGCGGCAGGCCGACTGGAAACCGACGGTGGAGAAACCTGATCAGAAGGATAGTGAGAGAAGGCAAGAGCATCTACAGCTCAAAACCTCCGACGTTCCAGTACGATGCCGAGAGCTACTGCCAGAATTTTGATGACGGCTGCGGAGATGAAGAACCTGGCCGGCGGTCCGGCGTTTTCCACGGTTTGAGATGGGATGTTACAAATAAATGAAGTAATGTCAGTTTTTTTTTTTTTTTTTTTCTGGAATTTGTATTTTATTTTTTGAATTTTGGAAATTTGGAATTCATCGAGTTCATGAATTGCACGTGCTGATGTGGCACACGTGTGTGAGAGCTGGGAGGTTTATCTAGTAGGACCCATGGTGAATCTGTCCCAGCATAAAAATCATGTCCCATTCATTCACTAGGCCACACACGTGTGTTGAATGTTCGTCATCGGTTACATCCGTACAAGTGTGGTCCACCTGATGGGTGGATCAGCGGTGCTTTTGGGTTTAAGGAGAAGTTTCACTGCAGGCCTGCTTGATGAACGGACTGGATGTGGCACACGTGTTTCATGAGAGGGTTGAGTGGGGCACTTAGGTTTGGCACGTGTGGTTGATGGGTGGCTGTAAATAACATTCAGAGACTTGTTCAAGCATTTGAATGTAATCACCATCGTTCAAGTGGAAGGAGGCCATGCACTGAAACTCAGTGTAAAAACCATCTGTACAGGCTATTAGGCACAGATGTCGATCAATCCAGACCGTCCTATTGATGGGACACTTCTCGGATCAGCCATCACCCAATAACGGGGAAGCGGATTGGCTGCTGTACCACACACCACCAACCTGGCTGGTGTGTTGACGTCACCAAGTTATGTGAGTCCCATCATGAGGTATGTGTTATATCCAAACCGTCCGTCCATTTGGAGAGCTTGTCACAAGGCTTGAACAGAAAAATAAGACAGATCCAAAATCAAGTGGACCACACTACAAAAGCAGTAAGGGATTGAACATATACCATTGAAACCCTTCCGCGGGTCACAGGAGTTTTGGATCAATATGATATTTTTTTCTTCCTCTTCATCTAGGTCTGTATGAACTTATGAACAGGTTGGATGGAAAATAAACGTTATGGTGGGCCCTATAAATATTTTAACGGTGAGAATCATTGTCTCACTGTTATTTATGGTGTGGTCCACTTGAACTTTAGATATAACTCATTTTTTGTCTCAGATCTAAAATGATCTCTCGAAATGGATTAAAGGTGTGGATATAATAAATACATCATTGTGGGGCCCATGTAACTTTAATCTCCTTTGAACCGTTTGCACAACTCGAAGCTGGAGGAGCGTCAGCGCTTTTCTTCGCACCACACGTACCCGCACCAGCCAAGTCGGTGGTGTGTGGTACACCAGCCAATCCGCTTCCCAATAACAGAGCAAATCAAATGATCGACGGATGTAAATTTAAAGGCTTTGATTGAAATGTTCTGACCCATATGATTTCTGGGGTGAGCCGGTCCAACAGGTGGTCCATCGTTAGGATGGCCCAGATTAATGGGCACATAAACAATACTCGATATTGAAATTTGATGATGGATGGATGGTACAGCAAACATATGGTTTATTTGGATCAGATCTGAGTAGAGAATTTCTCCTCTGAGCTGTTCTTGTAAAAACACGTGAATACCCTCCGACAACTCTCACGTGATGTGTATCTGTAACACGGGCTAGACAGATCCTTGATCTAGCTTTGACAGCAGATAAGATAAAAAGACAAGCTGTTTTGCAACTGAAGTGGGCCCCAGTGAAAGTTAACGGTGGCTATTCATTACTACTGTCTTTACTTTTCTATGGGCCACCTTAGATTTTTATCCTCATTACCCGGTCATAAAGACATAGAAGACCCTGCAGGGGTGTTTGGCGCATCGTATTGGGAAGGGTTAGGTGGGATGGGATTCAAAAAACATAATTATTATAAGTAGCAGGAATTGTCCGTGTTATCCTAGCATAAACTTAATTCCATACTAGGTTTGTAATATGATAGTACATTGAGTAGATATACCTACTATCATTTGAAACTATTGAGAATAACATACATGTGTTGTATTCAAACTGTTTATGTATTTTGTAACCTCGTTTTATGGCGTGTGCCTAAACATGAGGCAAATCCAAAACTTATGTGGCCCCAAAGAAGTTTTCAACAGTAAGTATTCAATCCCTACTATTTTCTATGGTGGGGTCCATTTGAGCTTTAGATCTACTTTATTTTTTGGCTCATACTTTAAAATGATCTCGAAAAATGGATGGACGGTGTGGATATAGCCCACTAATCATGGTGGGACCTAGACAACTTGCTAACATTGAGTAAAATTGGCACTAACTCAATGTAATTTCATCTAATCTAATTTCAATCTTTTCCATTCTTCTCAAACATTGAGTGGAATTGACACGGACCAGATGCAACTCCATCCCACCTAATCCCATCTAATACCATGCTTCAAACACCCCCTTCAATTAATCTGGACAAAGGTCAGATAACAGGTTACTATGCAACTCAGGTAAGCCCCCTTGAAACTTAAGGGTGGCCATCCCTACTCGCTTTTGATATTCTTTTGTATGGATCACCTGACTTTCTGATTGAGTTGATTTATGGCCTTTGGAGCTTTTATGAAGTGGCACATTAATGGACATGTGGAAAAAATAGGCCAAGAATTTTTTTAATGTTTTATTCATATAATTTCTAGTTATATGGAGAGAAATTTATAGATGTACTTGAGTGTAGAATCTATTTTTGTCTTGGAATGGACGTGGAAAAAATTGGCAAAGAATTTTCCTTGTAAATGATTTTTCAGTTGTATACATGGGTATTGTATTTATGTCATTTTATTTTTTATACATCATTCCAAACAATGAAATATATAGGGTTTTACTATTCTTAAATGGTACTAGGGCTAATGGTCGAGTTTTCGAATCTCGATAATAACAAATATGCCTCCATTAATATATTCTCCCATGAACGCAAGGTTAGCTTGTTTATAGTGTGAGTGTAAGTCCATTTATATACATTGATGCACCATCCTTTAATGGCCTTTAGAGGAAGTGGTTGTTTGACTGGTATCAAAACTTAGATATGATCCAATCCGTTGATTTTTGTCTGCACATGACCGATGGTAATCACCATCCAAACCCCTCTTGATTGCATCCCTAGCCAGCACCAACATCAGAAATCCCATCGAATATAAATATCTCCAAATTCAGAAACTGCTCATTCAACGGAAACCCCAGAGCTCAATTTTCATTTTTGATTGAAACTCATATCTCATCTTTGAATAAAACTCATTTCCCATGTTTAGGTAGAAACCTCAAAATCCATTCTTTTTCCAACTACACTATTTATTTTGGCTGCATCCCAATTTACACCAATTTCAAGTATCTAATCAAAACCCCATCTCCATTCCAAGTCTTGCACCGCCATCTTTCCTCGATCAAAGCTTCAGTACTACCATTAAATATTGTTACATGTTGTTGCCGACGCTAAAGCCTCTTCACGCCCTTCCCTATTGTAGTGCTTATGCTCTTGCCACTGTAGTGATGATCCTACGCTACCACCTGCCGCTTGCCACCGCATAGTCCCCATCAATGCCCTTAGGAACTACCACCAACACCCTTGTACGCTGCTAGCCCCATCTGTTAAAATTTGATTTTTGAAAATAAAAAAATTTCAAATATTTTCTTTTGCCACCGAAATGATTTTGAAAATTTTTAAATAAAAAGGGCGGTTTATACTTTTGTCCCACATCTAAAATGAGAAAAGAAAACTTATAATTTATACGTGAAAGTGTATGTAGTATCTTTACTTGGAGTTTTGGATATTGAAATCCTTAGGTTACACACTGAAATATGTTGGGGGCTTTGCACAAAACCTTAGGATTTAACCTCCCGAACAAACCAGAATTATGGGATAATAATAGTAATGAAATAAATCAAAACATCAATCACACATCACACAAGAGATTTTTACGTGGAAAACCCTCAAAGAGGTAAAAATCACGGGACCTCGTCCAGATCAACAATCCGCTATGAAGCAGAACGTTACAACCTTCGTCACTCACGCAGGAGTGGATGAACAATAAGAGAATAAAGGAAAAACAGAGGGATCTCACCGATCACGAGGACGTAGAAGTGCTGAGACGACGACTCCCTTCCACAAGCTTCCTTTCTCTCTTTTCTCTCACTCTCTCACCTTTGATATCCCTAAACCCTTTAGAAAATCCTCTTGTGCTTTTTCTTCATACAACATACCCTAAAAAAATCCTAGGGACCTCTTTTTATAGTTTTAGGAGACTCCCTTCTGCATCCTAGTTGCGAAAAGACTTGCGAAACAAAATCCGTGCAAAATTACGGAACGAATCTGTGTAGCTATGACTAGTCGTGTGGAGTCCACGACCGGTCAAGCGCCACCTACGACCGGTCGTGGACCACCTACGACCGGTCGAGTACCGTGGAGAAAATTGGTCCAAACTTTGCTGAACTTTGTATAACACCCCAAGTTTTCATGGGCCGTGTAAGAACTCGGCTCCCGAAATTTCAGGTATCATGGGTGCCCTAATGGACTTCATATTTTGTTTACATTTAGATGATCTCATAAACAATGAAGGATTTGACAAGGCATGAAGAATAAATACTTCATAAAGCATTATCAATTGCTACTAAATTAAAAATATCCAAATAACGAATTCAAAATCATCTAAATAAGGAACTAGTCTCACCCATACATGACCCAAGGTGACTAGGGCCCTCGTTCATATCCCGTGGCGGCCCGAACTCAACTAAAAAGATCCGCTGAAAGTCTGGAAGCAGGAAAGCTCCTCTTCCCTATCCTTGCTCACCTTGCTCGACTCGTCAAGCTCCGCCTCACCTACATCTAATAAAAAGTCTGGTTGGTGTTTTAAAACACCGTCCCAGAGTGAGAGTGAGTAATCAACTCAGTGGGTGTTATTAATCTTAAGTTACAACAAGCATCAATTATAATATGAATTTAATGAAACGTGGTCAATCATCAACACCTAACAACTCTTATTAGAATGCATGCATGCGTAATGATATGATGCATGCCCTCGCCACAACGCTCCCTCGAGTGACTCCATCTAACGATCGCGTATGTCAGCACTCCCTCAGAGCTACCTCGACTTTCGAGTCGCCACCCTAACTAATGCGATACAATGCGATCGTGTTAGCTGAGTTATTAGTTAAGTTCATTCATTCAGTAGGTTGAAAAATCTGATACACCCCACGTATCAATGCCCTAAACGGGTTACGAGGTCAGGACCCCCCAATGTGTGAGGCCGAGACCTCGCGGTCTATGATCCTGTCGGGTTCCTCATCCCCGACTTCAAACACATGAGGAGTGCAGAGAGAAAGGGATCGCTCGCAGTCACTACGGGGAGGCGCGACACCACAGCATAGGCCGACAGCTCAGACATAGTGTCTCATTCCACCATGCCCGGCTCACGAGACTGTAGACCAGTTTTCAAGTGAGTTATTGATGGACTACAATGGTTATAGGGTGGTTCAGGTTCCATACATAGGTGAGCAAACATGGTTAACAAACAGGGTTGGTCAGACAGTAGGCTAGACCGCACGAGACGGGCGAGATCGCGACGAATGACATCGAGTACAAGGGACCCATGTAGTCAAACTACTGCCACCCGTACACACCCGCCCGAATCTATGGGTTTAGCCTCAGGGTAATCCTACCAATGGGGCTACCGTCCCTCCTCTTATTTCTTAACCAACCCGAGGATTTAATGTTGATTCATAGCATGCCAACCATCAAGATTATCAACTAGCACAAAATGTCATGTTCACATACATCACAACCTACGATTCAAATATTCCTAGCAAGCATACTACATTATCATAACAAGGTGTATGTGAGTATGGGGGATAGTGAGGAAGTTGAGCACTTCCAACACCTCAAGGAATCAAACACACAAGAGTCAAAATTTATAAACACTATGAAGTAATGCATATGAGCAAAAATCAATCAAGCAAACATGAGCATGTACTCATTCTTACGCTAAATCATACGAGAGACAAGATCGACATCAAATGCAAACTAATAATGTAAAACCATGCAATTCCAACAACACACCCTTCATAGGTTTTCTCTAATTCCATCAACACATCAACTCAACAAAAAAAAAAATCATTAAACTCCTAATATAATTGGTGCTACGCCACCTAAGGATAATAGTCTGCACCTATGGATCGTTGAAGATTTGGAAAACATCTTAGGAAAGAGGGTTTTGAGGTCGATCGGTCGGAATCCCTAAAACAAGCTCTTGCATATGAGAAATCCAAGCCAAACCATTCTCAATATATGGGTTTCAAGAAAAAGGGTGAAGGATCTTACCTAGATGCTCCACGGAATGATTATTGTGGTGGTGGTGTAGGATTTCCTTTGAAAAAAGGGTAGAGAGTTGTAATGTTTGATTTCTTCGGCCCCGCCTCGATCTAGGGTCCACCTTAGATCTCTTCTACACTCTCTCTTTCTTCACTCCTCTTTGCTTTTTGGTGGTTGGGGTAGAAGGGGAGTTGTGAGAGGGCTAGAGTTGAATTGTAAGATAATGGAGGGAGTATGAAGGAGGAAGCTTAATTGGTGGAGATTATAGGAGTTATGAGGGAGAGTTTAGTTGTTGAAAAAATTGAAGGAGAATATAAAAAGAGAAGGATTTGTTATTGTTGGAGAATGGTGGGAGATATGAGACAAGTGTTAGGGTTTATTTCTTAGAGTTGGGCCCTTTGGCCTTAAGTTTCCTCAAATTCTCAATATAGCCCACTAGGACTAACTATTGGTGTTAGGGTGGTCCTAACACTCCTTTGGCTATCAAATTGGGTGTGTAGGTGTCTCATGGTCCAACCAGGGTCCATGAAAAGTTTGGGATCAAACGGGTAAATGAATATGGGGCTTGACCATATGGTTCTGATCCTCAAATGGCCCTGTGGGGGCTATTTTAGTTGTTGAAAAATTTTTGGTGGTCCCCTGGCCACAAAACTTATAGGGTAGGTGGTCCATGGCCTGATGAAGGGCCATACAAATTTTGGAAACGATCGGATATGGGGTTTGGTCGTACGAGTCCGGTTTGCGATCAATGGTCATCGTGTCATGATCGGGTCCCAGATTTTATGGATGGGAGAAGAACAATACATTAGACCTTCACCAAAAATTTAGAAGAAATTCGACGTCTGAAAAGCCCGGAGTCTCAGTTTCTTTAACCAGTGCCAGATTTCAACTCTGACCTTGGGTGGGTTGACAAGTGCTGATGAAATGACCTAAATAATCAACTTCGGGGTGTCCAATGAGTCCGTGGTCCGCGATGGACAGCAAACCCAGTGAGATCTATGGTTCCATAGAGTTTTATAATTTTCTGACCTTCCTGCGTCGCGGTATGGCCCGCACGGGCTGATACTAAGTGTAAACGGGCTATTGGCTTGACGGCTCGCACTCGGTACAATCACGACCAAACTGGTCCTCCTGTGTATAAGCTAACATCGAGTACTAATGGTCAATAAGTGATAATATGAACTAATTAATAAAAAAAAATAAGAAATTTTGAAAATCCAAAAGAGTGAAAATCCAGGCTGTTACACATTGAGTCGTGAAACTCATGACTGGTTGAACACCAGCCATGACCAATCGTACAGGGCTCACGACCGGTCGACGACGGGTTAAAAAATCCCATCAGAATACGCGCACGCGTTTGGGCACAGGCGAGGGTAATGTGGCTATAGTAGCGTTGGTTGGTGCACTTTGCACAACCTTATATAAATGAGCCTGGATGCGAGGGGTTTAATATGAGCCTGGGTTTTATATGCTGAAGAGAACGGTTGGATTATTAATCTGAAATGATTAGCCATTTTTTAGAACTGCCAACAGCCTTAAAAGCCACAACGGTCTGAAAATAGATGGGCTATGATGATCCGCTCAAATTAATGATCAATGATCAGAGACGTTTTTCAAACATTTTAAACCATTGATGGCCATCTAGCAACGGTCCACTCCCTGGTGACTATATAATCTGGACCATTCTGGTCCGAATCTCAATCATCTCTCACAAATCTCTCCTTATTCATTAGATCTTCAATAAAAACATTTCCATCTATGAATACTGCAAACACGTTTGCTGTTTGAGTCCGCCATTATCCTTATAGCAATTCGCCTATAACCCTTATGTGATTCAGCCTAGGTAACATGATAATTTTATTCTATTTTTAATTTTTCAGTATTTCCAAACATTATTCCAGCACCATCACCATTTCCAGTTGTTGGAGACTTCAGATCTAGGGGGCCCTTTTTTCTGTGGGTGTGATTTGTAGACTTCATCAGGGCCTTTATAGACAGACTAACCAGTGGGGTTTCTCGGCAAGTCATATCTGATTATTTGTATCTAGACCCATTTGTTGCTCCATATCCTTTTATTATATCTCCATAAGATGCTTGTGTTGATTCCCCATCCATCATTCTCAATTTAGAGAAACTTTAGTCTATCTTCTCCAAGGTTCATATATTTTCTAATTCTATCGCTTCCTTCTCAGGCAAAATCGTTTCTACTTGGTTAAATGATTCTATGTTTTGTATTACATGTCTATAGGTGAGTCTCTTTTAACCGTTATTCCTTTTCCAACTCTATTCACACCGCAAATGAATCCATTACGTCAGTTTTCAAGTTAGGTCTATCACTACAAAAGTCTTTGGTGTCCATCATGTTCCATCTATTATCATGAATTTGCTCTCAGTTGATCAAATTACATTATCTAACTATAATACTGTCTTTTCACTCTAGTGTTAGGTGCAAGATCTGCAATTCAAGAAGCTGATTGGGATCGGGCATAAGGTTGGAGATCTTTATTTTCTAAACTATTTGAACTTACACTTCAAGTTGCATATCCGTCAATGCAGTAAACACCTGATGCTCTATCATTGTTGCACGGTCGTTTGGGTTATGTTTCTACGTCTCGATTGCAATTCATAATTCCATGTGGTATTCTTTGTACTTTCTACCCAAGAAATTTAAATAACGTCAAGGGCTGTCCACGGTTTTTTTTTTTTTTGGTCCTGACAGAGTATCACCATCCATTCGCACGGACACAGCCACTGTACAAGTGGCTACAATCACATCAATCTGGACCGTCCAAATCATGTGACCAAGCTGGTAGTAAAATCATACTGAAGCAATGATCCTGGTAAGCTAGGCTTGAACCCAAAAAAGCTGTCGGTCCATTTTTAACAACCCAATGTCCACTAATGGCAATTACGATGGTCCAATCGATATGATCTTGTGGCCGTGCACCATCCAAAGTGGGGCCCATGAACTGGACGGTTTGGACGGGTACAAAATATATGCCACCCACCCGAGTGTTTTTCTTGTAATCAAGCATTTGAGTGGGCCAGCCTAGCCAAAGTTAGATCTGATTTGGGCCTATGCTAAAGGCCTGCAAGGTGCCCGGACCAAGGTACGTGTTTTGAGGGAGGCCCATGAGTAATGTAATCAGGCTGGGCCTGAATTTGGATATTCTTGTCAGCCCATTATGAGAGCCCCGCCCCCGGACTATATGTGATTGGAACATGGCTAGTGGTTTGAAAGCTGATTCAGTGGATCCAGGAATCACTAATCACATGTAATGAGATTTGATTGAGTCACGTGCCACTGTTACAGATGAGGCTCATTATTGAGTATACGACCGAACTAAGTCCGTTAGGGATCCAATTCAATCTATATGCTTGTGTGGCAGGCCAAGTCTGCGAGGGCCCCAGTATATTAGTAGGGATGAAAGTCAGGTGGGTTCAACCCAACTCCCACGATCCAACCCAACATTGGGTTGGGCTAGGGTAGGATTTATCGGGTTTGGTCTTGGGCTAGGGCTATATAGAACCAACCTGATAAAACTTGGGTCGGGCTTGGGTTGAGGTCTCAGGTTGCCCGACCCAACCCAAATCCAATCAATATATAAGTTATTTATAGATTATAATTGAGTGCGGATCATATATGTTGAAGGCACATAGTGTCATCGGGTTTCATCGGTCCATGTCATTTTGGATGACTCAAGCTAACAAGATACGCTGGATTTCTCTCTTCCAAATAGATTGCAAGCTACACAACTCAACTTTTAAAGGCATAGTTGTCCTATTTTTTAGCTTGTTTGTTTAGAAAAAATGAAGTTTTCACATAAATAACTACATATATAATTAATAAAATTATAAGTACAAAAAATAAGAGGCATATTGAAAATATAATAGGCTAATGTAATAGTAAAAATTTTAGCATGTATCAACCCAATCAACCCGACTAAGCCCGCTTGGGTTGGGCTTGGGTTGAGAATTCTTAACCCGAAGTTAAGTTGGGTTAGATGAAGGTTGAGGTGCAGGAACCTTGGGTTGGGCTAAGGTTCAACACCAACCCGACCCAACCCACATTCAGCCCTAGTATTTAACTCAAGCATTGGGCTTGGGCATGTCTCAGCTCACATTCCAGCCCATTTACAGGTCATTCTGGCTTGAGAATCCAATCAGTACATTAATGGAGCCCTATGCATTAAAGAAATATAGAGCTTAAAAAAAAAAAAAATACATGCCCAAAGTTATCTAAGCCATCCACCTGTTTCTAACACCGTGGTCCACCTGGTGAGCCTATCAGCCAGATTTTTGGGTGATAACATCTTCACAATTTGGTCCACCTGATGAATGGCCTGGATACTGCACATGTATGCCACGTTGGCATATATAGTGGCGTGTAAGTGAATGCCTTGTCCATGTTGGCTTACATTTTCAGGGAATTTTATAAAATACTACCTCAATATCTTTTTTAATTAACTTTTTATTAATCTGCCTCATTAAATACCTTTTTAAATTAGCTTTTCATTAAGCGTACATTCTGACAATTTTCTCTTATTTATGTCGTGTTTGTTTATAAAATGACAAAATAACCCTTTAATAATGATGTAGCTTAACTAAATAAATGTAAATATTACATTTACGAGGTATTTATTATTTAAAATTTCTATAATAATTTTTTTTTTTAAAAAAACAAGAGTCATCTTTCCCGAGGCGGATTAGATACTGGCAGGTTGAGTAGCGAGTCTCTACTAGTGACGTCATCAAGTTCTGTGGCCCACTATGATGTATGTGTTGTATCCATACCGTTCATCCATTATGAGATATCATTTTAGTGCACAAACTAAAGAATGAGGCAGAAAAAAAAATCTGTAGTAGACCCCACTACAGAAAGCGGTGGGAAGAGTGATTCCTATCCTAAGGCCCACCATAACGTTTATTTGAAATTTAACTTGTTCAAAAGTTAAAAAAGACACAAAAGAATGGTAAAAACAAATATCAGCTTGATCTAAAATTTTTATAGCCTTTAGAAGTTTTTAACGGTGGGCGTCACAGTCTCCACTATTTTCTATGCTGGGGTCCATTAGAGCTTGGGATTTAACTCATTCTTTGAGTATTGCTCTAAAATGATCTGTCCAAATGGATGGAAGGTCTGGATATAGATCATATACATCATGGCGTTGCCCATGAAACTTGGTGACGTCACTTCAATACCGAGTCTCGCTACTCGACCTGTCAGTAGGTAATCCGCCCCATCTTTCCGGACGTGGATGGCCTACTGACGGTGCCAGTAGCGAGTGGCAACTGATCGATGCTATGCGTGCCCCCACCATGATGTATCTGCTGTTCTGTGTGCTCCATCATGATGTATCTATTTTATTTATGCCGTCCATCTATTTTTCTATATCATTATATGCCATGAGACGAAAAATGAGTAACATCCAAATCTCATGTGGACCACACCACAGGAAATAGTGCTCATTGAGCGTCCACATTTAAAGACTTCATGGGTGCCACAAAAGTTTTGGATCAAGCTAATATTTGTGTTTTCCCTTCAACGGGTTGGATGGAAAATAAACATTACGTTGGGCCTAGCAAGTTTTTAACGGTGGGCATTCAATCGCCACCGTTTTCCTGTGGCGTGCTTTACCTGATAATTGAATCTAATTCATGTTTTGTCTTATCCGTTAAAATGATATCTAAAAATAGATTGGCGGCGTATGTAAAACAAATACATCATGGTGGGGCTACAGAGGACCGATCCATACCCGCATCGCTACTCGCTACTCCCAGCGTCAATCGAATGCAAATACATCCGCTCCGTCTACCCGCTTTGAGAGCTCATTTAAGGTAACGTGGCTAAAAATGAAGCGGATTCAAAAGCCAAGTGGGCCATATGAGAGAAAACAGTGGGGATGCAGTGACCATGCTGAAACATTTATATGATTACAAAAGTTTTGTATCCGAATAAGTTTTCTTTCTTTTTTCTTTCTTTTTTTTCTTTCTTTCTTTCTTTTTCCGTATTTTCTCTTCATTCCATTGGTAATAGCTTTATAAAGGGTTTGGAAGGCATATAAACATCAAGGTGGAACTAGGAAGAGGTAGCCATTTCTTTTTTCAGTTTTCCCTCTCCTGCGGCCCAAATCCTCCTCAGTTTTTGTCCCATCCCACCTAGCATCCTCACGCAGGAGTAGAGCTATCTCAATTAACTCACTCGACTTGGCTCTAATAACCTTGACTCGACTCGGCTCGAAAGTTGGGTTCAGGATAAGTTGATCTCGACTCAACTAGGCTCGAAGCTAAGCCCCAACTTGACTCGGTTTATCTCGACTTGACTTAGCTCGATTTATATACCTTATTTAAAAAAAATTAATAATTAAAAAAAAAAAAACACCCCATTTCCATTTTAGTCGAGCTTGGGCCCCTATTTTTTTCACCCTAGCCTTCCCCTTTTTTCCCCTAGCCAACTCAAACACTCCGCTGAGCATGCATCTTCTTCTCTCTCTCTCTCTCTCTCTCTCTCTCTCTCTGAGCATCCAATCCGACCGCTCCTGTTCGAGCAAGCAAGTACCCCATCCGGCTGTTCCTATCGAGCACTCAAGGTGATTCTGAATCCTCATTTGTGTTTGGTTGAAATGCACTAGGCGCCTAGCTGCAGTCCATGGCAACCCAACTGGTGACCATGGCAGCTCAGCTGTAAGGGCCCGTTTAGGAGCTTGGATTTGGAATGCATTGGAATCCAAATTGCAATTACATTGGAATCAAGTTTATTTTGAATCCTCATTAATGTTTGGTTGAAATGCAATGGGCGCCTAGTCGCCATCCACTGACCATAGTAGCTCGGTTTTAAGGGCCCATTTGGGAGCTTGGATTTGCAATGCATTGAAATCCAAATCACATTTATATTGGAATCAAGGTGATTTCGAATCCTCATTTGTATTTGGTTGAAATGCACTGGAATCCAAATCTTACGATTGGAAGCTTGTATTTAGAGAGTATTGGAATTCTTTGGTATATTCATGAGACTTAGATTGATTGATTAATTAAGTCCACTTACATATACTAAATTAGTGTGTGTGTGTGAGAGAGAGAGAGAGAGAGAGAGATATTTGATAGAATGATTGTAATAAGCACATTAAAATAATTACTTTCGCAAAAAATGATGAAATTTTGAGCCTTAGGTGGGTCGCAAATACAAGGATCACAAACAAGCAACTCACCAATGTTTTTGTAACACCCTGAAAATCGGGGGTCGTGTATAAACTCAACTCCCGAGTTCCAGACCGTCACTTATGCAACAAAAATGGTTATGATTCAATGTTGTCTGATTTAAAGCATCCACATGAGTAAAAGTATACCAAAACTGCAATTCATACTTCAGATCCAGTGATAAAAGCAAGCGGAAGACTAAACAATATATATCACTGTATGAAAAAAAATAAAATACTCTCAACTGTCTCCAAAGTATGACTACATCTCTGAGTCTCATATACATGTAAATAGACAAAAAAAATAAGTTCAAAATAGTCCCACTGAAGTCCCCCTCGATCCAGGTCACCTACGGGAAGCCGTCGTGGTACTGCATATAAGAGAACTCATCCTGGTCCTCGTCAATCTCCGGCTCCACGTCCTGGATCTCGTCATCACCTGCAACTACAACAGGGTCTGGTGGGTGTTGCAAACACCATCCCGTAACGTGGGAATGAGTGATCAACTCAGTGGAATCATAGAGCAAAGATTAGCATGTTCACAATTCAATCACGCGATAATAGTAAAGCAGTAAATCAGACAAACCTAATACTGTTGTTTAATGCAAGATGATATGACATGATGTATGCCCTCACCGACGATCACCCTCATGCGGCAACATCTTACGACCGCGGCATGCCACACTCCCTAGAGCTCCACATCTTCCAGGCACATGCAATGCTATGGTGATATGATTACCCAGTTGTTATTAGTCCATTCAAACAGCAGGATTGGGAAACTAAGGTACTTCCCTTGTATCAATCCCAACACGGATCCTGTCTAGGGTCGTCACTCCTAGTAATCTCATACGATGTACATTTCGTAGGTCACTGCAAGGGCTGCCAGGGCTGTTGCTCGCACTCGTTGCACCGCTCCCCCATCACCTTATCAATACAGGCCTACTGTACTCTACTGCACGAAAGGGTCGTCGCCTCCCGTGAACTCAGAATACGCTCGCGTTCACTACAAAGGGCTCGTCGCCTGATCAGTGTAGGCCGACAGCTAGAATATAGTGTCTCATACCACCATAATCTGCTCACGAGTCAAGGTGCTCATTGGTCACTACGGGGAGGTTTGTGGCCCCAGCGTAGGCCGACAGCTCGACCACGGTGTCCCATACCACCATGCCCGGCTCATGAGTCTTCGTGGATCAAGGTACCACGGTTAATAGGGTTTACAATGGTAAGTTCAGTACCCTAGGTTCAAGCAGTTATGATACATACAAGGTGAACAAACATCGGCCAGTCGGGTTACTTGACGGGCTCGACTAGCGCGATCGCATCTCGAATTGAACGACATGAAGCGCGTAAAACACTTCGCGTGGCCTAACCACTGCCGCCAACTCTCAACACGAATCACATTCATCGACGCGTCGTTCGTGGCTATGACCAGTCAGCCACGAATTCGCTCGGTTACCGACTGCCTGGACTAAATCAAGTCCCACACATCTATGGAATTTCATTACTACGATGCAAAGGTATTGGAATTGAAATACATCATGTGAGCATGTTAGCACATGTTATAACATTCAATTTAGGCAATTCTTCAAGGCATGCTTTCCAAGCATATTCAACTTAGGCAATTCTTAAGGCATCATTTCTATGCACATGATGCAATCATGCATAAGGTCAACATATAGGAAATCATTTAGGTCAGCCTATTAATCATGAAATCAATCTCAAACTACTACATAACATCATTCAATACAATACATACTAATACAAGCATTTATACAAACACATACACTACACCCTTAAGTCCACATATAGTATGTCGACCCAAAGTGCGCAACTTGGCGAATCTCTTCACCAAACTGATTATGCAGGCATTCCTAACTCTCTAATGCGGCGACAAATCATGTCAATCATGTCAGCAAAATATGCATGGAGACCGTACTTCCTACAAATGACTAAAATGCCCTCAATCTCATATTCTTCGTTAATTTGCGAAACAGGAAACGGAGAGCATGTTGTACATGTCAAACGGCGATGCCGTCGATAATCTACTATTAAACGACATTGAAAGCGTTGTAAACCGTCAATCAAAGCGTCTAAAATTCTCACCTAATCTCTTACGGTCGCGAGAATTTGAACGGAGCGTGTAGGCTTCGTCTACGACAGTAGGAGGACCTGATTCATGGATTTCGTTAGCTAATACGTTCAGAATCTACGTGAACCCTAAATCAGCAAGTTTTTAGGGTTTTTCTATACCTGAAAAAGCGTAGAAATCACCAGCCAGGTGATTGGAAGGAAGCGTTGATGCAGCAACTGTTGGCGGCTCGGAAGCGGGAAAAATCTCCTCCTCCCTTTCTCTCAAACTCTTTCTCTCTTTTCTAGGGTTTAGGGAAATTCGTATGCAAGGAAGGAATGAGGGTTTCAACCCCTTTTATAAGCTTGGAAACGCCCGAAATAGGCTCCGGGACGAAGTTTACTTATTGCCTATCCATTTCGGGGCTGTTTCGGTCCAAAAACTGATTTCTGGTGGTCCCCTGGTCGATTGCGATCAGACTTAAGCTCATGGGTACCAGATGTACCTCGTATTAAGTTTTCAGTCTGGCAGGGTTCGCAGATCGCACGTGGCGGACCAGTTTCAGTTCAGCGGTCACCGCACATAGATCAGGACTGAAAGTTCCGTGACAATAATTAGATATTTTTCCTGATCCGAGGGTGTAATCTGGATGAATTCTGACGGTCAGAACGCTTAATACTGATGCGTCAAGTCGTGTGCCAGATCTAAATTTGAAATTCCCAATTCGTCCCTATTCGCGGTCGCTTCAGTCCAGTTTCAACGAAATACTCTGTGATTATCGGTTTGACTTGATTTTCGAGATGATTGTCAAGTCCAGCTGGGCGGTTCTAACGGTCTAAGATAGGAGGTATCAGACCTTCGACGCGCGGTCTAAATCCAATACAAAAGTTCCATATGGTCCAGAGGACAAACCTGCTTAGAGTTGGATCCAAGGTTATAGAGTATTGTCGAGTTGTCCGTTCTACTCGATTTGGGTCTTGTAGAACGTATTTAAAGTGATCAGGGACTATTTCCCAGCTACTCTAGCGTTGCGCTAGCTAACTTACATAAAATTTTCATGGAAATTATTTATACGCGATTTCGGGTCAAATCGGTACTCGATTCCAAGTACGGATTTTTCACGGGCGTTACAATCTACCCCCCTTAACAAATAATTTCGTCCTCGAAATTTGTACCTGTTCGTACTCCTCGAGAAGCTGTGGGTAGTTCTTTCTGATCTCGGCTTCTGTCTCCCAAGTAGCCTCCTCCTCAGAGTGATGCGTCCATAGTACCTTCACAAGGGGAATCACCTTGCTACGCAGTACCTGCTCCTTCCGGTCTAAGATACGTGTCGGTCGCAGGATATAAGTAACATCCTCTCCTAACTGCACCTGCTCCCATCTGATGACGTGGGAAGGATCAGCAACGTACTTCTTCAGCATAGAAACATGAAATACGTTGTGGACGCTCGCGAGGGGCGTGGGTAAAGCCAATCGGTAAGCCACTGCTCCCACACGATCGAGGATCTGAAATGGACCAATGAAGCGCGGTGCCAGTTTCCCCTTCTTCCCGAACCGAAGGACTCCCTTCATAGGGGAAACCCGCAAAAACACATGATCCCCGACTGTAAACTCTAGTGGCCTCCGTCTCGTATCGGCGTAGCTCTTCTGTCTGCTCTGCGCTGTAAGAAGCCGACGTCGAATAATATCAATCTTCTCTGACGTCGCCTGCACCAACTCTGGGCCAATCAAGCTGCGCTCACCGACCTCTAACCAGCAATGCGGTGCGCGACAAGGTCGCCCATACAGCGCCTCATAAGGTGCCATGCCGATACTCGTCTGGAAGCTATTGTTGTACGCAAACTCCGCATATGCAAGACAGTCATCCCAACTGTCCTTGAAGTCCAATGCGCAAGCCCGCAACATGTCCTCCAGGATCTGGTTCACTCGCTCCGTCTGTCCGTCCGTCTGTGGGTGGAAGGCAGTACTGAACTTCAACTTCACACCCATAGCCTCCTGAATGCGAGTCCAGAAAATAGAAGTGAACCGCGTGTCTCTGTCCGACACGATCTCCAACGGAACTCCATGCAGACGCACAATCTCTCGGATATACAATCTAACCAGCTCGTCTGCAGAGTTCGTAACTCTGATCGGTAGGAAGTGCGCCGACTTCGTCAATCGGTCGACGATCACCCAAATGGAATCATGCCCCTTCCTCGTCCTCGGCAACCCAGAAATGAAGTCCATGGAAATGAAATCCCATTTCCATTCTGCAATCGGCATAGGCTGCAAAAGTCCAGGTGGTCGGCGATGCTCTGCCTTCACCTGCTGACAAGTGAGACAACGGGACACGAACTCAGCAATGTGGGTCTTCATACCTTCCCACCAATACGTTCTCTTCACGTCACGATACATCTTTGTGCTGCCAGGATGCATCGCGAGTCTAGTAGAATGCGCAGCCTCGAGAATCTCTCGTCTCAAGTCAGGGACATCTGGGACGCATAAGCGGCCACGGTAACGTAAGCCTCCATCCATACCAACTCGCCAGTCGGCGTCAGCATCATCACTGGCCTGCTCTCGAAGCTCAGTAAGATGCGCGTCGTCCCTCTGCGCCTCGATGACACGGTCATCGATCTGGGATCGCACCTGTACATGTGCGATGAACTCAAATGGCTCCTCTACGGTGAGCTTCTGCTCAAAGTCTCGCAAAAACTCAACCATATCCCACTCGGCAACCATCAGCGGAGCCGCAAACTCTATCGCCTTCTTGCGGCTCAACGCATCAGCCACAAGGTTCGCCTTCCCAGGATGGTAAGAGACTTCAAAATTGAAGTCCTTCAGCGTCTCCATCCATCGCCGCTGCCTCATATTCAAGTCTCGCTGCGTGAATATGTACTTGAGGCTCTTGTGGTCGCAAAAGAGCTCGAACTCCTCTCCGTAGAGGTAATGTCTCCAGAGTCTCAGTGCGAATATAACGGCTGCCAACTCCAGGTCGTGTGTAGGGTAATTCTCCTCGTGCTTCCTTAATTGTCTCGAGGCATACGAAATTACCCTGTCCCTCTGCATAAGGACACAACCCAAACCAACGCTAGACGCGTCAGTGTATATAGTGTATCTAACCCCCTGCTCTGGCAATACTAGCATAGGGGCGGACGTAAGTCTGTCCTTCAGCTCCTGAAAAGCTGACTCCGCCTTATCATTCCAGGCGAACTTCACGTCCTTCCGTGTCAACTGAGATAAGGGTCTCGCGATCTTCGAGAAATCCTGAATGAAACGCCGATAGTAGCCAGCGAGACCCAAGAAACTCCTCACCTCAGTGACAGAACTAGGCTGCTCCCAGTCCTGCACCGCAGCTACCTTAGACAGGTCAACTGCCATGCCATCCTTAGACACCACGTGTCCCAGAAACTTCACCTCCTGCTTCCAGAAGTCGCACTTCTTGTACTGTGCGAACAACTGGTGTCGTCTGAGCGTATCCAGAACCAAACGCAAATGCTCCTCATGCTCCTCTCGACTCCTAGAGTATACCAAAATGTCGTCGATGAAGACAACGACGAATCGATAGAGGAAAGGCCGAAAAACCCGGTTCATCAGATCCATGAACACGGCCGGTGCGTTCGTGAGACCGAACGACATCACGAGGAACTCGTAGTGACCAAAACTGGTCCTGAATGCTGTCTTCTGCACGTCCTCATCCCTGACGCGCAGCTGATGATATCCTGACTGAAGATCAATCTTCGAGAAGTACTGCGCTCCTCTCAACTGATCAAACAAGTCATCGATCCTAGGTAAAGGGTACTTGTTCTTCACTGTGAGCTGGTTCAGCCTACGATAATCAATACACAATCGCAGCGAACCGTCCTTCTTCTTCACGAACAAGACCGGTGCTCCCCAAGGAGATACGCTAGGCCGTATAAAGCCAAGCTCTAGCAGACCATCAATCTGCGTCCGCAACTCCTCCATCTCACAAGGCGCCATGCGATACGTCGGCAGTGAGACGGGTGTAGAACCAGGAATCAGATCGATAGTGAAATCGATCTCACGTCGGGGCGGCAAACCAGGGATCTTCCTGAACAGATCCCCGAACTCAGAAACAACTGGCGTCTGCTCAAGGACCTGGGCACCAGCGTCGCGCAATATAGTGGCGTAGCTAAGAATGCGGAAAGGAAGATTTACCCGCACTGAAAATATGAAAGGCGTGCCCTCAGGCTCGTACACCGTCACCACACGAGCCTCGCAGTCAATCTCGGCTCTCGCTGCAGTCAACCAGTCCATGCCAAGAATGACGTCGAGATATACGAGCGAGGGATCGACGACCAGATCAAGAGTCATCGTCCTGCCTCCCAGATCAACTAAACAACCCTCACACATCTGGGTGACATCCGAATAATCTCCATGAGCTGCAAGGACTCGCACGCTATCCATAGTGATAGTCTGCAACCCAAGACGTCTGACTACGGCACGCGATATCAAAGAAATCGTAGAACCAGTGTCCACCATGATAAGAACGGGAGTACCTCCGATGTGGCCCGTGACCTCGAAGGCTGAATGCTGAAAAGCCGGTGTCGTAGCTGCCTCGGCGGTCAGTGCATGAACTCGTGCCTGCTGTGGCCAGTTCGGCCGCTGTGTCAAGGGCCGTGGAGGCTGTCGAATCTGCGATACCGTGGGTCTGAATGAAGGATGCGCAGGAGCTGACCGTATAGGCGGTGCTGATATCGCCTGTGGACGTACACGATCAATCTTCTGCGGCGGCGAGAACCCACTGTCCCGCATCCTAGAGAAGCAACTCTGCGATAAATGGCCCGTCCTCCCACAGTACGTGCATGATAAATCAGGACGCCGAAATGGTCGTACGGGCGCCGTGGTCCTGGTAGGAGGATCAAAGCGAGGCCTCTTGCCCGCGAAGGGCCTATCTGGCAACTCCGGTCGCGGCCTGGAAGTAGTCGGCCCTCGAGATCGCGCCAGTCGATCCACGTCCTGCTCTGCCCGCATGGACATGTGAACCAACTCCGCATAGGAAGGGAAACTGACGCAGCACATCTTCGACCGAATATCCGGTCTCAGGCCCTCCAAAAAGCGCCGTATGCGCATCTGCTCATCTGCTAGTATCGTCGGGACGTACCTGCCCAACTCTGTAAACCGATGCTCATACTCAGTAACCGTCATCGCTGCCTGCCTGAGACGGAGAAACTCATTCTCCCTCTCGTGCCTGTAGGTCTGGGGATAATACTTCTCATGGAAGCGGAACTCGAATGCTGCCCATGTCCATACGAAATCTGCAGCAACCGTCCGCAATATACTATCCCACCACATATTGGCCTCTCTCTCAAATAGAAAGGTAGCCAGCTCTACCTGCTCTGCCTCGGTACAGTGTAACATGCGTAGAATCTTCGACACTCGGTCGAGCCAGAACTCTGCCTCCTCGGGCCGGTGAGAACCCGAAAAAGTAGGAGGCCGCAAGCGCTGAAATCGCTCCAGGAGGCCCCGCGTGTCGGCAGGATTCCCCGCAGGGAAAGCAGGCTGCGCAGGATGTGCTATGCCCTCATCCTGGGCGTAAATGTAGGCATCCTCAGCTGGATGCGCAGGCGGTGCAGGTGGGGTAGAGGTAGTCGCACCCCCACCCTGGGCTAAAGTCCCAACTATAGTGGTCAAAAGCTGCTGCTGCTGTAGCATCATGGCCATCATCTGCTCGAATCTATCAGGGGGTGGAGCAGGCTGTGGCGGATGAGGTGCGGAAGTAGATGCGCGCTGTGGCTCTCGAACTGATGGTGTAAAGGGCGGTGGTCCATCTGTAGGACCAACAGCAGGCTGAGACGATCGAACAGTCTCAGGAATCGGGCCCACAGCAGGGTCCGGACGAGTGCCAGACTGAGAAGGAGTCTGATCCATCTGCTCAGACAATGAAAGTCGAACCGCGCTCCTCGTAATCTTAGGTGGCATTCCCTATATTCAAAATAGGGCGCAACCTTGTCAGTCTCAATTGCAAAAATACACCATAATCATTCACTTAAAGAGTCAAAGGCATTCCATGCATTTCAATTAATCAAAATTGTCACAATACAAGGGATATATCCTTACAAGCATCATGACTAGAATGACATGGAAATTAAGACAGTTAAGCAACAGCAACAAAAGCAAAGCACTAGCCCTAATAGGCCTTACACACATAAAATAGAAAATAGCTAACTACTTATAACAACATCAAAGATCGCGTCGCTAGTCGGAGTCTGGCGACGGAGGAGGAGCACCCTTATCCTGTAAACAACACAGGATTGCCTTCAAGGTGCGAGTCACCTTGCCAAATTTCTTCTTCGTGACGGCCTTGGCATCAGCGACCTCTGCTCGAAGTTCTTGGACTTCCCTTCGCAAAGCGGTCTGACTCTCCTCCATCCGAGCAATACGATCGTCAATAGTAGTCTGCGCAGAAGGAGGAGGGCTCTCATCAGTATCCTGAGCCTCCTCTTCTGCTTCTTCCTGAGTCTCTTCCTGAACCTCTGCACTAGGTTCTCCTTCGCTTTGATCTTCCTCTTCATCAAAGTCGTCCCCACTATCCCTTTCAAGTTGATTTTCACGATATTGCGACCCAATCTTCATCTTAACTATCGTCGACTCATCGATGGTGTGAATCGATACCGGCAACTCGGGTCCAAGTCTATAGGCAAACTCAAGCGCAATCTTGCAAATGAGTCGGCCAAAGGGAAGGGATTCGGATGTTCTCCTCGACCTGGCTATGAGAACTATCTGCCGTAAGATGAAAGTGGCCATACATACGTTCTCTCCCTAGGCCACCAGAAATAAGAAATCGACCATAAGACGTGTACATTCAATGCGGTTCGTCGACCTGGGATAGACATTGAACGTGCAGATATGGTGCAGCAGGCGCAAATCCTCAGACATGTACGTCGCTTTGAGGCTATTATTAGGCTGCCATGGAACCAATTTTCCGCACAGAAACCTGGTGCGGCGATCTCGTTCACGTCTAGTCCTCAAATTCTTCTCACTTGGATGTACATCACCTAGAGGCACGTTGAGAAGTCGCGCAACCAACCGGACGTCGATCGTAGCCATCCGATCTCTGCCAAAAGGGATTTTGAACTGTAAGGGCTCCAAGGTAGGACTCTGGATGTTAGCATAGAGGGCACGAACAGTGCTCACATTAGCACGAGCACGAGCTTCAAAGATCGGTCCCCAGTGCGCAGCTTCAATGCGTTCGAACAACAGATACTCGCCGAACAATCGCCCATCAACGTCCGCCTCAAATAACACTCTACGATCAGTGTATTCACCATGAGACATCTCTGACAGAATGGTTCGTCCAAGGTGTGCATGGGGATCCAAATCCCGCTTCGTACGGCACTCCAGGACTGCAGCTGGACCTGCGGCGGCGCTTGAACTTGCGGCACCACCCCGCGGTCTTCTCGATTGAGCAGGGCGGCTCGGCCCAGCCTCGTCTGTTGCAGTTTTCCTCTTACCCATCAAAGACAGGATGGATGAGAGTGACAAAAGTCCCAAAATAGCTTCCACGAAGGCCATGGAAAACGCCGAAAATGCGGAGAAATGGCTGCCCAATCTGACAAAAGGAAATCTAGGCGTCGTAGAGGGATGCTTCAAGCTTCCCAAGGCTGTAGTTTCAGGGAAAAATAAGAACAAAAAGATGGAATGGAGCTGCTCACGATTTCAGCACTATTTGGGGGATTTTGGAGCTCCAAATGGGAAAATCTTCAAGGAAAGAGGCTGCCAACACCCAATAAATGATGGGTGGTGGTCGGTTTTGGCCAAGGAAGGTGTTAGAAGTGATTTGGGACGCTGGGGTTTGGAATGGGTTACTGAAAATCGAAGATAGGGTTATGTAGAGGGCTGTTTGTGAAGGAGAGGTGGGATTTGGGGATTTTCGTGAGGTGAGAGGTGCATAGGGGTGATGTGGACCCTATTTAAGGGGGTGCGCCCGAAGGACAGCTCAAACGGAGCTCGTCGGCCGGCGATGCATCGCCCGGCCGGCGATGGCATCGCCGGTCAACTCGCAAGTTGACCGGTGGGACCCCATGGGTCTGGTCCCCCATGGTCCCAGGGTCCCAAAAAGTCTGGTCCCACCCCTTAGTTCATAGTATTTTTGTCTCTATGAGCCCAAACATGTGTTCGGGGCTTTCCGGGTCCACATTGCAATCCCGAATACTAAACCATATGATGCAGCATATGAATTTGGGGTAGAAGGAGCCAGTACACCTATCTAGATCCTTAGTTGTTAAATAAAGTGAAGTTAGAATGGCCTTATGGCCATTTTTCATAAAATTTTACTATTCACTGTAAAATTTTGTGAAAGTACTAATTTGTATTATTTTCACATTAGGTTTGATGCCTAATATGAAATGGATAAGAAAAAACTGAAGGTTGAAGTGTTTAGAGAAGGAATTTTGAGAATTTTTGGCAAAACGGGGTTTTTAAGCCCTGACGATTGATTACTGGAGTCGTGGTCATTCCACGACCCAAGGATTTACTTTTGCAGTTTAAAATCGCTCATAGGACATCTCAACCTAACTTCCTATAGCTTAGCAGCGATTCGGGTGGCCTTACGCGACCCGAGATGCGTTACAGAGTCGGTCTTGCGATCGATTCTATAAACTTCGCCTATCGGCGAATCTGTGATCCTAGAAGTGTTTCTAGACCCTTCTCGCACCCACCTAAGTCAAAGGAAGCGACAGCGTACGTCGCAAGACCATAACCCAGGCCCAGTATACTCTCATTCATGCTCTGATACCAACTTGTAACACCCTGAAAATCGGGGGTCGTGTATAAACTCAACTCCCGAGTTCCAGACCGTCACTTATGCAACAAAAATGGTTATGATTCAATGTTGTCTGATTTAAAGCATCCACATGAGTAAAAGTATACCAAAACTGCAATTCATACTTCAGATCCAGTGATAAAAGCAAGCGGAAGACTAAACAATATATATCACTGTATGAAAAAAAATAAAATACTCTCAACTGTCTCCAAAGTATGACTACATCTCTGAGTCTCATATACATGTAAATAGACAAAAAAAATAAGTTCAAAATAGTCCCACTGAAGTCCCCCTCGATCCAGGTCACCTACGGGAAGCCGTCGTGGTACTGCATATAAGAGAACTCATCCTGGTCCTCGTCAATCTCCGGCTCCACGTCCTGGATCTCGTCATCACCTGCAACTACAACAGGGTCTGGTGGGTGTTGCAAACACCATCCCGTAACGTGGGAATGAGTGATCAACTCAGTGGAATCATAGAGCAAAGATTAGCATGTTCACAATTCAATCACGCGATAATAGTAAAGCAGTAAATCAGACAAACCTAATACTGTTGTTTAATGCAAGATGATATGACATGATGTATGCCCTCACCGACGATCACCCTCATGCGGCAACATCTTACGACCGCGGCATGCCACACTCCCTAGAGCTCCACATCTTCCAGGCACATGCAATGCTATGGTGATATGATTACCCAGTTGTTATTAGTCCATTCAAACAGCAGGATTGGGAAACTAAGGTACTTCCCTTGTATCAATCCCAACACGGATCCTGTCTAGGGTCGTCACTCCTAGTAATCTCATACGATGTACATTTCGTAGGTCACTGCAAGGGCTGCCAGGGCTGTTGCTCGCACTCGTTGCACCGCTCCCCCATCACCTTATCAATACAGGCCTACTGTACTCTACTGCACGAAAGGGTCGTCGCCTCCCGTGAACTCAGAATACGCTCGCGTTCACTACAAAGGGCTCGTCGCCTGATCAGTGTAGGCCGACAGCTAGAATATAGTGTCCCATACCACCATAATCTGCTCACGAGTCAAGGTGCTCATTGGTCACTACGGGGAGGTTTGTGGCCCCAGCGTAGGCCGACAGCTCGACCACGGTGTCCCATACCACCATGCCCGGCTCATGAGTCTTCGTGGATCAAGGTACCACGGTTAATAGGGTTTACAATGGTAAGTTCAGTACCCTAGGTTCAAGCAGTTATGATACATACAAGGTGAACAAACATCGGCCAGTCGGGTTACTTGACGGGCTCGACTAGCGCGATCGCATCTCGAATTGAACGACATGAAGCGCGTAAAACACTTCGCGTGGCCTAACCACTGCCGCCAACTCTCAACACGAATCACATTCATCGACGCGTCGTTCGTGGCTATGACCAGTCAGCCACGAATTCGCTCGGTTACCGACTGCCTGGACTAAATCAAGTCCCACACATCTATGGAATTTCATTACTACGATGCAAAGGTATTGGAATTGAAATACATCATGTGAGCATGTTAGCACATGTTATAACATTCAATTTAGGCAATTCTTCAAGGCATGCTTTCCAAGCATATTCAACTTAGGCAATTCTTAAGGCATCATTTCTATGCACATGATGCAATCATGCATAAGGTCAACATATAGGAAATCATTTAGGTCAGCCTATTAATCATGAAATCAATCTCAAACTACTACATAACATCATTCAATACAATACATACTAATACAAGCATTTATACAAACACATACACTACACCCTTAAGTCCACATATAGTATGTCGACCCAAAGTGCGCAACTTGGCGAATCTCTTCACCAAACTGATTATGCAGGCATTCCTAACTCTCTAATGCGGCGACAAATCATGTCAATCATGTCAGCAAAATATGCATGGAGACCGTACTTCCTACAAATGACTAAAATGCCCTCAATCTCATATTCTTCGTTAATTTGCGAAACAGGAAACGGAGAGCATGTTGTACATGTCAAACGGCGATGCCGTCGATAATCTACTATTAAACGACATTGAAAGCGTTGTAAACCGTCAATCAAAGCGTCTAAAATTCTCACCTAATCTCTTACGGTCGCGAGAATTTGAACGGAGCGTGTAGGCTTCGTCTACGACAGTAGGAGGACCTGATTCATGGATTTCGTTAGCTAATACGTTCAGAATCTACGTGAACCCTAAATCAGCAAGTTTTTAGGGTTTTTCTATACCTGAAAAAGCGTAGAAATCACCAGCCAGGTGATTGGAAGGAAGCGTTGATGCAGCAACTGTTGGCGGCTCGGAAGCGGGAAAAATCTCCTCCTCCCTTTCTCTCAAACTCTTTCTCTCTTTTCTAGGGTTTAGGGAAATTCGTATGCAAGGAAGGAATGAGGGTTTCAACCCCTTTTATAAGCTTGGAAACGCCCGAAATAGGCTCCGGGACGAAGTTTACTTATTGCCTATCCATTTCGGGGCTGTTTCGGTCCAAAAACTGATTTCTGGTGGTCCCCTGGTCGATTGCGATCAGACTTAAGCTCATGGGTACCAGATGTACCTCGTATTAAGTTTTCAGTCTGGCAGGGTTCGCAGATCGCACGTGGCGGACCAGTTTCAGTTCAGCGGTCACCGCACATAGATCAGGACTGAAAGTTCCGTGACAATAATTAGATATTTTTCCTGATCCGAGGGTGTAATCTGGATGAATTCTGACGGTCAGAACGCTTAATACTGACGCGTCAAGTCGTGTGCCAGATCTAAATTTGAAATTCCCAATTCGTCCCTATTCGCGGTCGCTTCAGTCCAGTTTCAACGAAATACTCTGTGATTATCGGTTTGACTTGATTTTCGAGATGATTGTCAAGTCCAGCTGGGCGGTTCTAACGGTCTAAGATAGGAGGTATCAGACCTTCGACGCGCGGTCTAAATCCAATACAAAAGTTCCATATGGTCCAGAGGACAAACCTGCTTAGAGTTGGATCCAAGGTTATAGAGTATTGTCGAGTTGTCCGTTCTACTCGATTTGGGTCTTGTAGAACGTATTTAAAGTGATCAGGGACTATTTCCCAGCTACTCTAGCGTTGCGCTAGCTAACTTACGTAAAATTTTCATGGAAATTATTTATACGCGATTTCGGGTCAAATCGGTACTCGATTCCAAGTACGGATTTTTCACGGGCGTTACAGTTTTTTAACTATCCATTTAGATGTTGAACATTTTGATGGTTCAGATCATTTCATTGATGTAATTTTAGATAGATTGTTTATTATTAATTATATTTTAATTTGTTAGTTTAATTGTTTATTGTTAAATTGTTAGGATTTTAAATTGATAGTTAAATTGTTTATTGTTAAATTTTCATCAATTGTTCAATTAGTTAGATTAGGTGTTATATATATATATATAATTATTGTTTTAGTATAGGATAATTAGTTGTCGTTTGTCATGCATAACTACCGTAGGTTTTGAAGGTATAGAAGTTATGAAATTGTCCCATTTTTTTATAGTTAAAGGTTTGATAGATTGAATTGCTTTTATTTATTCTAATTTAAACATATATGTTTATTCCAATTCATCCCACCGTTTCTCTTTGAATTTATTTCCGTCATCAAATATCCACACTTTGTATGGATACTTGATGTGAGAATCAAATACAATATCAATATTTCTTGAGAGATATATGAAGATGCTGCAAAAATTTTGATGTAGCATTTAAATTGAAAAAATGAAAGTATTACAATATATCTAACCTTTAATAGGTAGTTGATTTAAACAATTAAGTAAGTCTAAAAAATTTGTTATATCATTTAAATTGAAAAATGAAAGCATTACAATATATAGAGTGTAGATAATATTTTTTTCACGAGATCTAAACTGTAACTCTTAAGATCGATCTGATGATTAGTGAGGATATCCTACTATCCCTGATGTCGGTGTGTCAGCCACATCTCCTCTTATTGTGGAGGAAGAAGTGCTTTTATCTTCGGCCAAAGGAAATAAAAGATTAACAGTACGAGATAAGTTTGAAGAAATCATGGTTAATAGTGTTGTGAAGATTATATGTGTTCATCGTAAATCAGTATATATTAAGAATACAGGGGGGCAACTACTCATTTAAACAAATGTGGGCAAAGTTGTTCAAATATATCAAGAATTACAATTCTGAACCAACGATTGCTTTCATTTACCAAGTCTGAAAGGGACGACTATTAATGTATACTTTCTAGTTATAAGTTTGATAAAGAAAAACTAAAAAAGTGCTATGAAAGATTAGTGACTATTGAAGAAAATTCATTTGGGATGATGGAGAGTAAAGTTTTCATGAGATACAGAAAATTCCTTAACCCTCAAGTTGATAATGCATCTTGCGTCACTATAAACATGTTGAGATGTGGAGCCACATTTGGGGGCCGCTCGACTGGTCGAGTGCCCTACTTGACCGGTCGAGTGGCCCACTCGACTAGTCGAAGACTAGCTCGACTCAAAGTCCAATGAGCATCAGGTTTTGGATTCATAGGTACTCGACCGGTCGAAGGTCCGCTCGACCAGTCGAGGTTAAGCAGATTCGTTTCCAGATTTGATGCGGACTGCAGATTTTTGAGTCGATTTTCGCAGAGGTACGAAAGGAAAGTTGCTTAAACTATAAATACGTGTCCATAAGACTTTGCTAAAGTATAAAAAATAATTCTAAGGTGTGGGCAAAAAGTTTTCTCTGTACTTCCAAGGGTGAGGTTAGTATATTGCCTTATAATCTTCATTTTTCTTCATAGTAAAAGTTTGCATCCGTGGTTTTTTACCCCTTGTTTGGGATTTTTTCACATATATCTTGTTTTGTGGTTTGTTTGGAATGCTTTGATTTTGTTTCTACTCTATATTTCTTCTTGTTTATCGTTTGTGGGTGAGACCAGAGATTGGATCTCGGTTCACTGCGTTGTTGACATGCTGCGCAACAACTGGTATCAGAGCTATTGGTTTAGTTCTATAGGAAGCGATGACGGAAGAAGGGAAGGCTAAAATTGAGAAGTTTGATGGTTTAAACTTTGTCTTCTGGAAGATACAGATGGAGGATTATCTGTATCAGAAAGACCTCTATATTCCTCTAGGAGGAAAAGAGAAGAAACCAGAAAAGATGACAGATGATGAATGATTTTTATTGTATCGGAAGGCTTTAGGAACGATCCGACTCTCTTTGTCTACGAGCGTCACCTTCAATATATCTAAGGTGAAAACCACAAAAGAATTAATGGAAGCCCTAGCCACCATGTATGAAAAACCCTCAGCATCCAATAAGGTTCATCTTATGAAATAGCTATTCAATATGAATATGTTAGATGGTGGAAGTGTAGTTGAACATCTAAACGAGTTCAATACAATCATGAGCCAGTTGAAATCCGTTGGCATTATTTTTGAGGAAAAGTTCAGGGCGTTATTGATCTTGTCCAATTTACCAGACAGTTGGGATGGTTTGGTGATTGCCGTGATCAATTCTTCAGGGTTGATAAAACTAAAATTTGATGATGTGGTTGGTCTAATTCCCAGAGAAGAATTTAAAAGAAAGGCATCAGGAGTTTCAAGGGATTTAGGGAATGCTCTAAATATTAAAGGAAGAGAAAGATCGCTGAACAAATGAGGCAATAAATACTGACGTTCTAAGTCGAGGAAGAAGTCCAAGGGACTAAAAGACAAAGACGGATGTTGGCATTGCGGGAAGAATGGGCACATGGAACGTAATTGCAGGGCGCTTAAGAAATAAGAAAAAAGCTCTCAAGACGAGAAGGATTTAGTGAATCTATTTAAAGAAAGTTGCACAGAGGCATTGATCTTGTCTCTTTATGCGATGAATGAGTCTTGAGTTATAAACTCGGGTGTTTCATTTCATACAACTTCATGTAAGGAAGTTCTGTGTAACTATGTATCAGGTGACTTAGAGAGAGTCTACTTGGGTAATGATGAGCTGTTTAGTATCGTTGGAAAGGGAGATGTTCATGTAAATCAGAAAGACGGAATGACTTTAAAATTGAAGGATGTCAGACATGTACTAAGTTTGAAATGAAACATGATCTCAGTGGGGCAGTTGGCCGATACCGATTATGTAACGACATTCACCAGTGATTCCTAGAAGATCACAAAATATGCTCAAAGATCATATAGTTCACTCGTAGTTGCATCAACTGGAGTGAATGGGCAGTTATGACATCAAAAGTTGGGACATATAAGTGAGAAGGGGATGAAAGTATTATTATCAAAAAGGAAGATACCAGGACTGAAGTCTATTGACTTGAAATTCTGTAAGGACTGCGTGTATGGCAAGTAAAAGAGAGTAAGTTTTAAGAAGACAGGATGCGCTCCAAAGACGCATCTGTTGGAGCTTGTACACACTATTGTGTGGGGACTAGCACATGTATTATCTCTTGATAGCTCATGTTATTTTGTTTCTTTTATTAATGATGCTAGTAGAAAAATGTGGGTATATTTCTTAAAGCATAAATCTGATGTATTTGATGTATTTAAGAAGTGAAAAGTTATGGTAGAAAATGAAATAGATAAAACAGTAAAATGTCTCAGATTTGATAATGGGGGAGAATACTGTGATAATAGATTTGGGGAGTATTGTACAGCAAATGGAATCAAACATCAGAAAATGATTCCATGAACACTGCAGTAGAATGGTGTGGTTGAACGCATTAACAAGATTATCCTTGAGCACGCCAGGAGCATGAGGTTGCATGCAGGGTTGCCCAACACCTTTTGGGCATATGCTGTGAATATTGTCACATATCTCATCAATAGAAGTCCCTCAGCACCATTGGATGGTGGGCTACCAGAAGAAACGTGGACTGGAAAAGAAGTGAGTCTTGCATATCTCAGAGTGTTTGGTTGCACTTCATATGTTCACATTGATGCAAAGTATAAAAATAATCCGGATGTAAAGTCCATGAGGTGTATGTTTATACGCTACGGGCAGCATAATTATGGCTACAGGTTTTGGGATACAAAAAATAGAAAAATCATCAGAAGTAAGGACGTACTCTTCAATGAAAAAGTGATGCATAAGGATAGTGTGTAGGAAAATAAGGCTGATGAGAAAGAATTCGTAGAGTTGGAAGAGTTACTGGACAAGGGTGTTACAGTGCCACAGGATGATCATGCACAGGAACATTATGAGGCAGAACCACATACACCGGTTGTGAGGAGGTCTACTCGGGAGAGGAGACCCACGGTCTGATACTCACCCTCCTTACATTATCTACTACTGATAGATAATGATGAACCAAAGATTTTTGAAGAGGCATTACAATCAGATACACGGATTAAGTGGAAGCAGGCCATAGATGATGAGATGGACTCTCTTGAGTCTAATCCTACATGGGAGCTAGTCACTCTACCCAATGGTAAGAAAGCTCTTCATAACAAGTGGGTTTACAGACTGAAGGAGGAGCACGATGGTTCAAAACGGTACAAGGTTAGACTGGTTGTGAAAGGGTTTCAACAAAAGGCAGGTATCAATTTTACTGAAATATTTTCACCAGTAGTGAAAATGTCTATGATTCGCATGGTGTTGAGTATAGTTGCTACAGAGAGCTTACATCTAGAGCAGCTAGATGTTAAGACAACCTTTCTTTATGGGGACCTTGAAGAAGAGATATATATGCATCAGCCGACAAGATACTTGACACTAAGAAAGAAGAACAAAGTGTGCAGACTGAAGAAGAGTTTATATGACCTAAAGTAGTGGTTCAAGAAGTTCGATAGCTTCATGTTGGGAAATGATTTTAGGAGATGTCATGCAGACCACTATTGTTATTTGAAGAAGTTTGATATATCGTACATTATCCTTCTTCTGTATGTTGATGATATGTTTGTGGTCGATTCAAGCATGAAGGACATCTTAGATATCAAAAGATAACTGTCTAGAGAATTTGCCATGAAGGATTTAGGAGCTGCAAAATAAATCTTAGGCATGAGGATAAAGCGTGATTGAGAAAATAAGAAACTAGTTTTGGCACAGGCATAGTACATAGCCAAGGTGCTTGATCGATTCAATATGGGAGGTGCTAAGCCGGTTAACACTCCATTAGCTAACCACTTCAAGCTATCTAAGGAGTAAGGGGCAAAGACGCAGGAGGAACGAGACTACAGGGCTAAAGTCCCATACACGTCAGCTATTGGGAGTCTCATGTATGCTATGGTGAGCGCGAGTCCAGACATTGCTCAAGCAGTGGGAGTTGTTAGCAGGTTCATGAACAACCCCAGAAAGGAACATTGGGAAGCTGCGAAGTGGATCTTAAGATACCTGGTAAGTACTAAGGATGTAAGGCTATGTTATGGAGGATCAAAAATCAAGCTATAAGGCTATGTGGATTCAAATTTGACAGGAGATATCGACAGAAGAAGAAGCACTACAGGTTATGTCTTTACTCTAGGTAGTGTCGCAGTCAATAAGGTCTCTCAGTTACAGAAGATAGTATCTATCAGTATGACGGAAGCAGAATATGTTGCGGCTACAGAAGCGTGCAAGGAGAGGGTGTAGATGCGCAAGGTTTCATGGAAGAGTTGGGTAAGAAGCAAGCAGATTGCAAGCTGTACAGTGACAGTTAGAGTGTAATACACTTGGCTAAGAGTTCAGCCTTTCATTTAAGGACCAAGTATATTACCATCAGATATCACTTCATACGTTTGTTACTGGAAGATGGATCGATTGCTCAAGAGAAGATTCATATAAGTGAGAATCCTACGGATATGCTGAACAAGGCGGTCACACGGGAGAAGCTGAAGCTCTGCTCAACTTTGATTGGTCTTCAGGCTGGAAGACGGAGAGGTGATGCACTCCGGATGTAGAAGACGAAGGTTTATGGCGATGTGTCTCTAAGTGAGAGATTGTTGAGATGTGTGGAGCCACATCTGGGGGCTGCAGTCGAGTGTCGTGCTTGACCGGTCGAGTGGCCCGCTCAATCAGTCGAGGACTAGCTCGATTCAAAGTCTAGCGAGCATCAGGTTTTAGGTTCCGAGGTGCTTGACCGGTCGTGGCCCGTGCTTGACCGGTCGTGGGGTCCACTCGATCGATCGAGCAACTTGCTCGACTAGTCGAGGTTACGCAGATTTATTTTCAAATTTGATGCGGACTATGGATTTTTGAGTCAGTTTTTACAGAGGTGAGAAAAGGAAGTTGCCTAAACTATAAATAGGTATCCCTGGGGCTTTTCTATGGTATGAGAAACAATTCTAGGGTGTGGGCAAAGGGTTTTCTTTGTACTTCTAAGGGATATGTTAGTATATTACCTTGTAATCTTCATTTTTCTTCATAGTGGAAGTTTGCATCTGTAGTTTTTTACCCTTGTTTCGAATTTTTCCATGTATATCTTGTCTTGTGGTTTGTTTGGAATGCTTTGATTATATTTCTAGTTTATATTTCTTTTCTTTTATCATTTGTGGGTGAGACCGAAGATTGGATCTCGGTTCACTGCGTTTTTAATGTGCTGTGCAACAAAACAAAGAATGCATGAATATGTATGCAAATGAGAAGATAAAAATAAAAGCAGTTTTTACATTAGTCTCCATAATAAGTTTGACTTCTAATTTGTAAACAACGTCTAATCAAAGAAAGTCATACATTTCATTGATTGTACACTGCATTAATTAAGATTAAAAACTTCGCAAGACAATTTTAAAGTTTTACCACCTTCCTCTTCCTCATGCTGGTTTAGTTATCATAAATTGCATTTACAGTTATCTGCTAAAGTGGGGCATTGAAAAGAAAATCTCTTTAATAACTTTATATATTGCGTTTACAAATAATAACACAATTTCATTATTACTCGACGAGTTTAAGGCAACTAAAATTTAATTTTTATTTTTAGGGGAAAATATTCTAGATTAGGTGTATTACCCACATATTAAACTTGATTATACAATAAGGGGTGAAAAAGATTGACCCCATTATAGAAAACATAAGAGAGAGTATAAAATAGATAATAGGTTTACCTTTAAGATTGAGTACATAGAGCGATATAATTCTATGTTTGAATGAAAATTTTTAAAAAATGTTGAAGTTAGATATATACATACATTGGAATTCAATTTTTAAAATGTTGGATTCGGTTGTTGAATTGGAGCTTGTATTCCCTAAATATAAGACGCTTGATAGAATGTATGTTTGATTACCGAGTGAAGATGATTGGAGCAAAGTAAAACAAGTTTTCTCAATGTTTTCTTTTTTTTATTACTGTACGAAGATTTTTTTTAAAAAAATAAGTATCTCACAGTAAATCTATTTTTTTTCGTATCTTTGGAAGATTAAGGAAGCCTTAAAAAAAGTACAAATGTGGGTCTAGATTTATTTTTTTAATAGTTGATGTCAATTGATATGCAAATGAATTTCAATAAATACTGGATGAATGTCATTTATTAATGGTCTTAGTAGTTATTCTTAATCCTCGATGCAAAATGGGCTTGGTTAGGTTCATTTGTATAAAGATTTATTATGTTGAAGGGGAAGTAACTGAAACCTCCTATGTGCAGGATGCCTTGGATTTTGTCAATCTGCTAGTGCAAAGAAGTCATATTTCAATTTGACCAGTATATCATTAGTCCAACAGAATTAGGGATGGTTCTCAGTGTGCACGCTATGAAGATTTGTATATTTTTAGTTAGATCGAAAAGTGTGAGTTGGTTTGGTTTGATCTAACCCGAAGGTCCCATTCGATCCGACCGATGGTTTATGCAGATTAGCGTAAATCATGGTATTTAATTCTGGTTTCGGTTAGGGATGACCAAAATGAGTATTTTCTCTCTAAGGACAAGGGTTTTATGAGGTGACAGGGATCTAAATACTTTGTAAGGGCTTAGGAAAGAATTTTTCTCAAGGGGCTAGGGTTTTCTTAAGTGCACAACTGTAACGCCCTGAAAATCGGGGGTCGAGTAGCAACTCAACACCCGAGTTTCAAAACATCACTTATGCAACATAAATGCTTATGATTGAATGTTGTTTGTGTTAGTGCATTAATCATGAGTGAAATTATACTAAAACAGTAATTCATACTCCAGATTAATTTATAAAACGCAAACGGAAGACTGTCAGGGGAATATAACATATAGAAGTCAAAGATCATGTTCGGTCTCCAGAGTATGAATACATCACTGAGCTACCATATATATGTCATAGTATAAAAATTAAAATGTCAAAAGAATAGTTCTACTAGCATGGTGAACCCTGTAGCCCCGTCAATCTGAATGGCCTAGGCGAAACCATCAGAGAACTGCATATATGAGAACTCGTCCTGATCATCGTAGTAGTCAGGCACAGCCTCCTGCGCCTCGCCAATACCTGCATCTAAGACAGGGTCTAGTGGGTGTCCAGAACACCGTCCCGTAACGTAGGAGTGAGTAGCTAACTTAGCAGAACAATAAGACATAGGTTAACATGTTATCAATTCAGTCAAGCAGTAATGATAAAGCAGTAAAATCAAATACTCTTAAATACTGTGATTAATGAAAGGATGAAATGCAATAATGATGTATGCCCTCGCCAACATACTCCCTCATGTGACACCATCTTACGTTCACGAAATGCTTTTGTCCCTCAGTGCTCCACATCTTTCAGGCACATGCAGTGCGATATGGACATAATTACCGAGTTATTATTAGTCCTTTTTATACAGAAGTAATGGGAAACTAAGTGTTCACTCCCCAAGTGCAGGGTCGTGATGTAGTAATAACTCGGTAAGACCGAGGTCGAATCCCAAGGGACTGAAACTTGTACGTTATCTAAAATTAAGTAGAATTAGAACTAGGCTAAGATGAAATCTAAACAATATGTAATTTGAGGAATGATGGTGAAAATATTAATCTAAAATTTATAGAAATCAGAGGAAAGGAAACTAGGGATTCAGAGGATCCACTTGTAGAGATCAGGGAGATCTTATGCCTGTTTCATGAATCATGGAATTTACTGAACTGCCATTGATCTAGTTTTCAAATAGATGAAAGGAAGATGAATTAGAATGGATTCCATCACCAAACCATGCCCAAGAGAGTATGGCAAACAACAGAATTAAGCTAATTACCACCCAATCAATCAATGTATGAAGGTTAGGAAGAGTACCGTCATCCGACCATGCCCAGGAGACTATAGTGAACAACAGGGCTCTCTAACGTCATAAACATAAAAGAGAAGAGACATGCTCAAAGCCATTGCAGACCCATTGTAATTTCAGTCACAACAGACCATTAAGAGCTAAAAACATTTCCATAATAATCAACTAAAATCAAATCAATTCATGAATTAAAATTAAATTGAAAACATACATAAAAATCTCTCATCTCACTACAAGCTTCACCTCTTAGCCCTAGCTAAGAGGTTTAGCCAGACATGATGCGGGCTAGATCCAAATAAATAAAGAAAAAAAGAAAAGGAAAAGAAAAGGGAAAGAAAAAAAACCAAAGCTCTTCTCTCTCTCTTTTCTCCTGACGTTCCAACCCAGCCAAGATCTGGATCTTCCTTTCCAAGTCTGAATGAATGCTCCCCACGTCCAAAACCTCCTTATATAGCTGCTGGAGTGGTTAAAATCGGATTTGAATCGGATTTGGAAAGCTATGCATGCCCGACTAAAGCTTTTTCGTAGCCAAGTTCAGTGCCTCGAAACACGCCACTTTCCTTGCTCAAATTCCAAAGAAACACCGTCCCTTAGGACTTTCTTGGGTCCTCTACATGATAGACGGTTCAGATCTTCCATATGATCAAAGATGGTGGGCCAAAACCGCCTGGAAAAGTCAGTTTTCGCGGATGTGCGAAACCTTTCGCACCATTTCGCTGTTGTGATCGGTGGGCCCCACAGAAGCATTTTCTGGAAAATCCACCTCGTCCATTGCATTCAGGACGAAATTTCAGTCAAGAATGGGTAGTTTTGAATGTCCATTGGCATGTCTCAGAGAAGAAATAACTAAAAGATCAGATTTGAATGCTACAGGGCAGCCCTTTTGTGGCCCCTGTATCGCACACGTGTGTACAGATGGATGCAAAAGGTCAGCATGGTTTTGTAGCTCTCAAAGCCCTCTACAAGATGGACAGTATGGATTATCCGTACGGGGCATGTGTGGGGTCCACTATCGACCGCAAAAAGGGCCAGCGGACGTGCTACGTAACAGAGAGTTCCGTCTCTAAAAAGGAAATTGAGATGGAATGGTCAAAGGTCAGTTTGACGATGGTGGACGTACAGTGCACGGCTAGTGCACTTGTACACGTGCACATGCTACACAAGGTGGGGTCCACTATGATGTTTCTGAGAAATCCAATCCATCCATTCATTTTGTCTCCCTATTTAAAGCGTTGAGACTAGATTTGAGGCAATTTCAGATATCAGGTGGGCCCAGAATCAACGGTTTATGGGCTGATCTATCAGTTGGGGCACTTTCCAAGATCTTCAATGATTGAAATTTTATATGTACGGTTAATTTATGGCCCTCATCTCGTGTATAAATTTTTGAGTCAATCGGATAGCGGGAACCATGTGATCTTGCATTCTACACCAATTTCAGGCCATTTGCAAGTGAACGGCTGGAATTTCTCAGGTCCCTGGCGTGCATATTTGTCGATTTTAGTCCCTAGAGTTCGTCCCTTGCCCTGGTGATTATCAGAACGTTAAATCTAAGCTTTTGGCATCCTTTTTCAGTCAACTCTCCTAATCACACCCTGCAACAAAACACGATTAAAACCGGGGGTTAAAAGGTATTATGCTCGTAAATCTCAGTAATAAATGGGGTCTAATATGCACTATTTGACCCTCAACACTAAGTTACCTCCCGTGTATTATTCTCAAACAATGATCCATTCTAGGGTCATCAGTCCTAGATAATCTCATACGATGATGCGGTTCTAGGTCGCTGTAAAGGGCTGTCAAGACTGTTACACGCACTCGTTACACCGCTCCCCCATCACCTTATCAATACAGGCCTAATTTATACTCTGTTTACTACGGGAAGGATCATCGCCTCTTCGTAGATTCAGAGTATGCTCGAGGTCACTACAAAGGGCTGTCAGGGCTGTTACACGCACTCGTTGCACCATTCCCTCATCACCTTATCAATGTAGGCCGACAACTCGAATATAGTGTCCCATACCACCATATTCGTCTCACGAGTCTGGGTTGCTCACTGGTCACTACGAGGAGGCTCGTGGCCCCAGCGTAGGCCCACAGCTCTACCACGGTGTCCTATACCACCATGTCCGGCTCATGAGTCTTAGTGGATTAAGGTACCAAGGTTAATGGGAATATCACTGGTAAGTTCAGTACCCTAGGTTCAAGCAGTTATGACAAATACAAGGTGAACATACAACGATCAATCGGTTTACTTGACGAGCTCGACTAGTACGAGCGCACATCATATCAATCGACATGAAATGCGTAAGCACTTCGTGTGGTCTAACCACTGCTGTCGACCAACGTACGACTCGGGTTCGTTAAACATGTCCTACGTGGCGAATGAATCTCAGCCACGAACTCCAAACCTGTTACCGATTGCCTGGACCATAACATGGCCCCAAACTCATTCCGTTTCCATGAGTAATCATATGAAACAGTTAAAGCAGTAATGAACAGATAGTTCGATTCTTACAAGCATATGAGCATGTTGTGAAGTACAACACAAACATGAGTTCACACACGTTCATTCCATAAAGAAAGCAGACATCATACTGTAAACGTACATGGAGGAAATCATACACATAAGGTAGCCAAGATTTACATCTCAGCCCTCATACAAGCATAACTTAGTAACAACTAGCTCATTCAGTCAGTTCTACAAACACTTAGACTACACATAACATCATACATATGGTGTGTTGGCTACACATGTATTAGGCCAAATCCTTTCACTAGGGAGTTACCCCATATACCACGCACATATACCCACAACGGATTATCATGGCATGCATGAATCCGGGTTCCATATTCATTTGGATATTTCTACAAACACTTGGGTTACACACTTAGTCACATATAACGTATATTTACCGTGACATGATTTTGGGCAAGTCCTTTCACTAAGGAGTTGTCGCACGTGTATTAGACATATATTCACGATAAATAAACATGTTAAGCGCAAATCCAAATTTCAAATATATTCAAACATTCCAACATATGCATAGAATACACTATATTCTACATAGTTCATGTGAACACGTATAACGAACAGACTACACATTTTGCATGTGTAATCGCACCCTTGTCAGTTATAAATCATTAACTGACATTGAAAGCCTCGAAAACCATAACCTATATGTCTAAAGTCCGCACCTTACGCCGGTAAACGCGTAACGAATTCAGTTTAGACACTAAGTCTTGTCAACGGTGGAATTGCAACATACAATACGAATTAAGTTAGCTATCATGCTACTTGCATCGATGGAAACCTTAAAACAGGTTAGGGTTAGGTTTTCTTACCTAGGAATGAAGTCAGAATCACCGGAATAGCGATTAGATCGGGATGGTTAAGTACGTATGATGGCAAGGTAGAGTAATAAGAACTTTCTCCCACAACTCTCACACTATCTCTCTCTTTTCTCTCTTCTCTCTCCTAGGATTTCTCTCAAATTCGTATGTGAGGAATGAGAGAGGGTTTAAGGTCCTTATATAGGCTAAAAACTTACCAAATTAGACTCAGGGCCAAGGTATACTTATGTTATAACCAAATCGGCCTTAGTCCGATCCAACGAAGCATTTCTGGAGGTCCTGTTACTGTGTGCGGTCGGACTTAAGTTCATAGATGCTGGATCTTGCTCAAGTTAAGTTTTCAGTCCGGTCGGGTTCCTAGATCGACCGTGGCGGATCAGTTTCAGCTCAACGATTACGAGAATTCGATCAGAGCTACAAGTACTATGACATGTAAGGGCCACCTATCCTGATTCAAGGGTAAATTTGGGTCAAAATCCAACGGTCAGAACGCTTAGAAATAACGCGCAAGCGACATGTCTCAGATTTCTTAAAATTATATTTAATTTCTTAAAAATCTTCATTTTCTTACACTCTTCACTCCGGACTCAAGGAAATCATCCCAGAGCATTGTTTGGACGTAATTTTCATAGTGCTTGTCAAGTCCAACTACGCGGTCAATATCTTCTAAGTTTATCGCTATCGGACTTTCGACGTACGATCCAGGTCCGATACGAAGTTTCAAAGTGCTCTCGAGAGCAACTGGGTTTAGAGTTGGATTCTAGATTTCAGGGTATTATAGAGTTAACGATTCCATAAGTTTTGGGTCTTGCAGAACGTATTTAAAGCGAACAGTGCTAATTTCATAGCTAGTCTAACTTAACGCTAGTTAACTTATGTTTAATCTCCAAGGGAATTAATCCTAAGTGATTTCTGCTCGAGCTGGTACTCGGGTCTTGGTACGAAATTTTCCGAGTCATTACAGCAACACAAGGAAAGATTAGGTATTCCTATAATCGAAGAAGATGAGTAGTGTAAACTCGAAGGTTTTGATTATAGTGGATCTCTATCGCTTTGTGTTAACAGTTTTCCACGTAAAATATCTTATGTTCTATGTTTGCTTACTTAATTGTTTGGTTATTCTATTTATTATAAATGGTTTATCTTCGTTGAATGTGCTTACGCAAAGTACACATTTTAACGTTGGTGTTAAATCCGAATTTCTAATACTTAGGGTTGATCCGAGATCCTTAGTCGTGCTCCGGTGGTAGACTCTTAAGAGTTTCAACACCTGGTCAAGGGTTCGAGTATCCATAGGTGGTGAAATCCCATTAACGCGTGAGTGTGTGGGTTGTGCATGCATGTGTTTTTTTTTTTTTTTTTTTAAAGGGTTGATAAGGGTTTTTTGTGGCTCAGGATTACACATAGTGATGTGATAAAGACCTAGAACTCCAATAGTTCTAAGGTTCGTGATGCAATTGAAGAATTATATACTTCATATGTTTTTACTTTACCCATAATAGGTGATAAAAAAGTTGGAGCTTCAGGTGGTTGCAGTCCATCTACAAGTAATTATAATATACTCAATGAATACATGTCTTACTAGCCAAAAGAAGGAATAGATAATCAAACAAAAGTATCAGAGCTAGACTTGTATCCGAAAGAGTCAATCAACTCAGACTTTGATATTTTGAGATTATAGGAGATGAGAGTCAATCAATTAAAATACCCTACACTATCGGTGATGGCACATGACATATTGTCAATTTCAATTTCAACAATGATATCAAACTCCACTTTTAGCACAGGGTGTAGAGTCGTGAGCAAGCATCGAAGTTCACTTTCATAAAAATAATTAAAGCATTAATTTATACATAAGATTAGTTGCGTCTGGTTTGAAGAGGTAGTAGTTTTGATATTAAGGATGAGGATGAGAAAGAGATCGAGTCTCAAGACAAAGTTGCATCTACAACAACATCAACATGAAGGTGGTTATAAATTATTGTTAAGCTGTTAAAAGTGGTGTACTATGTACTTAAATATATTACACATCTGAAGAAATGAAATTACTTTTGTTTCATTTTTTTATATTATACGTTCATCAGAATGTATTTCATTATTACTTTTGTTTCTTATATTACTTTTATTTAACTTTTACGTTAAGTCGTTCATTTTTAATTTCTATTTGATTTTTTACTGTGCCAAAACGTTAATTTTAAAAATAATAATTGAAGTATACATATGTCATCATTTGACCCCTCAATTGACATTTGGGACTATAGTTCCCTATTCCATTCCCCAAGGTCTGGAAAAATGAAGATTATATGTTATTTTTGTAGGGAAAAACTTTGTTAGCAAAACTAATCGGCCTATAGGTTACATATAGCATGTCAAGATGGATGTGCAAAAACTATGTTTTAAAGTCCTAAAAGAGATCCAACTTTTTTTTTTTTTTTCAGATCCTTCTAGATTCAAATAGGAAAGTTTTTATCTCATCCAAACCTTCCACAAGAGTTCTAATTGTCGAAAATTTAGATACACAGAGTAGAGATAACTAGTAGGGAAGAAGAAGAAAATGAAGCCAGATTATTAGCATGGGAATAAGAGCAATTACAACTTGACTTGAAATGTATTATGAAAGAGGCTTTTAGACATCAATAATGTCCTCCAAGATAATATAATGCCAAAGAAGGATCGAGCATAGGAAAAAAAAAAAGAAGAATAAAAATAATCCATCAAACTTTCTCTCCAGTCAAAGTACATTTTACAGGGTGTTGGGTACTCCATATAAATCTGCTCACAAAGAAAGCTTGAAAAATATAAATATAGCTATACAAAAGCATGATGAAAAACTCTCTTCTCTATTTGATTAAAGAGAGGTGAACGAGTACCTATATGAAGATTTAAATAGTAGCTCGAGCTCAGCAAACGCATCTCTTATAGTAAAAACATAAAACAAAAACGCATCTAAGGATTGATCAGAAGGTGAAAATGATAGATCCAGTTAAGATACAGGGGATAACTATCATTGACATGGTTATGGTTACATGCCAGGAAGACACTCCTTGTATAGAAGATACTAAGTTAATGTTGTGAACACTGTAAGTTTGTAATATTTTCAGTTTTCTGTTTGTAAGTCGAATTTGATTTTCACTTCTACATATAAGCTAGATTGGATTTTATGCATTAGATTTTATGCACATTACATATTTGTTCCACAATTCGACTTCACTACACTTTAAATAAGAATTCAACTCAACAACACGAGCTCAAATCAAACTCAAGTTGACAACTTGAACTAGACTCGACAAGTAACCTCGAATCAAAAGAACAAAATGACCAAACTCGAACTCAAAGAGAAAAAACAAGCCCAACTGGAACTCGACTCGAAAGCTTGAACTTGAACTTAGCTCAAGCTCGGCCCAAGCAATCGATCGAACTGATTGAGTTGAGTTACCCAGCATGGCTCAATGACCTAGCTAAGCCGAATTCAAGCCGAGGTAAGCTGTTCGTTGCACCAAGTTGAGCTTGGCACAACTCAGCTCGGATTGGCTTGATGCCCGGCTCTATTTGTAGGAAATCTGGGTCCTCTTTGTTGGAGATTTGGACTGCGGAATCGCACAGATCTAGATCTAGGATAGCAATTCAATAGTAACAAGCAATCACAGGAGAACACAAAGATTTAACGTGGAAAACCCTTTCGGAAAAAAACCATGGCACAAAGCGACAGAAATTCACTATAAAATATAAATTACAAGAGAGAGGACTTACCCGATTTGAACAATCTCGAATCTCACCCTTGCTACACCCTTTGATAACCTTGGAACCCTTTAGAAAGCTTTATAATACCTTTGAATACCTTTCAATCCCGTATAGACTCCTTTATATAAGTTTAGAAAGAAGTAGAATCGGAATAGGAAATAAAAATCGCAAAATCTTCATTTCTGCATAAAATCTGTGTAAAATCTTCGATGTCATCGAAGATCCATCGATGTCATCGAAAACGGACCAAAACTGTCCAGCGACCATGGGTGAAAATTTTAAAAATTCTCAATGCCATTGAGCAACCTTCGACTAGCTTCGATGACATCGAAACTTAGTTGATGTCATAGACAAACCAACGAACAGATTTAAGACATTTGTCCATAACACTCTTTTCCTATAAAGTGGATTAAGTGTGGCCTAACCTTATCCAACATGGTACAACCTTGACTATGAGGCCCACATTGATGTATGTATTGTATATCCACTTTGTCCATCCATTTTTTTGGATCATTTTATAGCTTGAGCCCAAAATTGAAGCAGATCCGATTTTTTTTTTTCCTTCATGAAAGTCTGTAAGACCTTATCAAAAGGTTATTTGGAAATAAAAATAATGATTTACATTAAGGTGGGCCTTAAGACCTTACCCTAAATAAGTTCTATAATAAACCAAGTAGATTTCCTATTAGCCTGTGTAAAAATCAATGAATCCTAATGAACGTACCCAATATCATCCACTTTTAATGTCCTCTAAGAAACCTCATAAGTGAGGTAAAGCCATTCAGTCAAGATCTAAGATCCTTACATGTCCTCAGGTCTAAAGATTGATTAACCGATGTGCACCATCAAGTCCTTAATTACATAATCATATTCGAGGCTAATGGGCTCCCAAACTATTAACTTCAATCCACCAATGTAAGTGTTCAAGTCATACTCTTATGAAGGGCAAGAGCTAAAGGCACAGCCAACGCTAAGTTCATTCCCGACGGTGGAGGCCTTCCATCCTGATCCAAGTTAATCCCCTTACACAAGATGATCATACATTATAAACAATGATGTTCATAGATATCATACACATATCTAATATTAAATTTTCAATTAGTGCCTATTATGTTTAATCTTAAGTTTTCAATGACCAAAGGATGTATCACGTTCTCTTTACACAACCCATAAAGAAGAAAATTAAGATAAGACAATATTTATTTAAGAAATATACTAAAGAACCATGGTCATCGAGATCAACAAATGAGATAGACTCTGTCATATTCACATTAGCAATGGATCTGACTTGGATTAAATTTTTTTTAGGGCATTAACTCCAACAGGAGTGACAATGGGTTGAGCTGCCCAAGTCGACCTGGGCCACCCAACCCTGCAGGCCATTGTTTGGACCATTAAACTTGGCCTAAGGGCAAAGCCATAGCTTTAGATGTAGGCTCTAGGCTGGGCCAGGGGTAATGATGAATAGTCCATCCAACCCGTTAGCTCATTCCAATCATAAGTCCGCCACCATTAAGATGCTCTAAAGACACTTGTTAATCAGCCATCAATGCACATGTGCATTTTAAATATGACCATTAGATAAGGATCATGTTCAATGATCCAACCCTAGGGCATTTTCAGCTAGTTAGGGTCTAGGCAGGCCTAGGGCTAGGGCTATGGCTTTAGGTATTAGGACTGAGCGCCCTAGTAGTATTAGATAAGCACGCTAGATTGTTTTACACCATTTAAAAAATAGTGGTGATCCATCTCATCATATGTGGCGCTAATTAAATAGCCATCTAGACCATCCAAGTGGCGCTAATGAAATAGCCATCTAGACCATCCAAGTTGCAGATGCCATTATAAATGGTACAAATATCTAAACTCAAACTGATCAAGTAATCCTAACCATCCGATGATAGCTATCAAATGAATGGTTAAAAATAAAATAGCGACCTGTCCATTTATGAATGGGAAAAAAATAAAATAAGAAGGTTAATATATATATATATATATATATATATATATATATATATATATATATATATATATATATATCTTCCCAGTGCAAATTTTCATTTACACCCATTCATGTTGGTTAAGGTATTTGGATGGTCTGAATTGCCTTACAACTATACCATTAGCATGTATGATGAATCACGTCCGTTTCTTAAATGTGCAAAACTAACCCAGGGGCTTACCCGAGATAGATATTTCTGGCCCTTCAGGGCGCGTCTTAGGTTTGTTTATCCGGTAGCTGATCTGATTCTTTGGCCGTAAAAAATAAATCCATGTGTTTAAAGTCTACTTATATATTATATATAATAATATTCCAAAGCTAGTCTACTTATATCTTATATATAATAATATTCCAAAGCTAACCAAAGCTGCACGTTTCTTGTTCCCATGAAAATATCTTCTTTAGTGAAATGACTCAAAAGACTTGAGTATATCCACTTCATACTCGGGTTTCTAGATTGTGCAAGTGGGAACCGTCGATCAGTGGTCCAGGCCATTGATTTGTGCTCAAAAATCACCTAAATTGGAAGATGCTAGCCACCAATCTTCTGCCTCTTTCCAATTGAGTGTGGATTGTCGATGTATTTTGTTCTTGGCCGCTTATTTTCTGGCCACATATTAAATGGTTAGGATTTAGACATGGGGGAGACTTTTCAATCATGGTCCATCCATTGGTAAGGCCCCACAATCCAACGGTGTGATTAGCCCCACTTATACAAGTCCAAGCAGCATACTTGTTAGTCTACCCATGCTAATGAATGCCAATTTCCTGTGAAAGCCTTTACGATGAAGTTAGAGCAGCCCAACTTGATGTCTCTGATAAATTCATCATCCATTTGTTTTTCTAACTCATTTTAAGACTTAAGACCAAAAAATTAAGATCGATCGAAAACTTAAGAAAACTACACAAGAGAAAACAGTAAACATTGAGCGATCATAGTCAAAATATTCATATAGCCACAAAAACTTTATAGCAGAGTTTGTGTATCATCTTATAAATAATTTAGATGGCATGATACTCAAGGTATATTTAAAAAGGTGTCCATGGTAGGCATTCCTTACTTTACCCTCTCACATGGCTTGCACAAGTTTTAAATCCACCTCATTTTTTCTTTATTGTCTTAAAATAATCTAAGAAAACGGTTGGACGGAGTAGATTTATTACAAGCGTTACATTTTGCCCCACCTAGCTTCCCACATGGTGCAATGTGATGTTTTATGGCGCGGATTTGATGGAAAGCCTTTACCAAGAAGTTACATGGGGTCTACTATAATGTTTGTAATAAATCCAAGTCGTCCATCCATTTTGCGACCTCATTTTAAGACATGTGATTAAAAGTAAGATCCAAAACTTTAATGAGCCATGGGAGGAAAATTTGGGGGCATGGGAGATTCCTACCAGTTAGAGCCTTCCTAGGCCCCACCTTGATGTTAATATATCATACAAACCATTTACATAGTCATTTAACTTAACCTGGTAAAAAACTTTCGTGGACACATGAATGTTTGTATTGTACCCCACTTTTTACTATTTATCGAATGACAAATTAAAAAGGGATACATATCTTTGCACGATATATACAATAGATGTATGACCATAAAAATAATTGGAGAACTTTTTATGAAATTATAACTGACCCAAATTAGGGTGTTACATATCATTTATATACAATACGTGTAATGTGGTTGAGAGAAAAATAGTATTAAGATTAGGACAAGTGTCCAAGAATAGCTTGAAAGGCTGGAGTAATGCTGAATTAATTGCTATAACTGGTTGAATGTTTAAAGAAGCATCTAAATAATTATCGTAAAGAAATATATAAATAATAAAGGAATTCAATGAAACAAAGTGTATCATGCCAACTTAATCAAATCTATCTTTCAATTCTTCTTTCGATTATTTTTTATGTTACTTAGCAAAAACTATCTTTTACACTAACCAATAGCCTAATCTTACATTAGTAATAGCAATAACTTAGTAACTATAGTTTATGTTTACATTTATTACGGATGATTTTTATTGCAATACAAGTAATTTTTCTTTCATAAAGGTGTTGTGCAGTTGCACCATGGCGATGACAGTATGTGTTTTATGTTCGTTTATTTGATTTTGTATTTGAAAAACTTTTCATACAGTAGGCAAGGTATAATTCGTTATCGAACGACAAATACTAAACTATGATAATCGTTTGATCATTTTAAACACTATCTTATAAGTGATTGAATAAGCAGCTAATCTCCTCGTATCTCGGTTATATACCTTCAATTCTATGTATTTATTTATCTTAATGCTTGGGGGAAAGATTTTCAATTAAAATCAAGCGCCATAATAAGTCCTAGCACGCGCACATGTCACATGACCAAATTCTGCACGAGGGATAACAATTTCAACCGTGATCATTAATCTCTTACTGTTTTCTCTCGGCTCACTTGATTTTTGTATCCTTCTTTTTTTTTTTTTTTTTTTTTTTTTTTTTTTTTGGGGGGTCCTATATCTTAAGTTGATCTTGCAAAACGGATCTCGCAAACATCACGGTGGCAGCCCACTTAACATTCCAACGCAGGATATTGATTTTAAAAGTAATGACCACGTGCCTAAGAAGGAATGGTGCTTGCCATATGTCTGATATGTGAGGAACAAGGCTAAGTTACGACAGCTTCAAACGCATGTAATCATACTCTGATAGCGATGGGGAATAATTTAATACTCCGGATGCTAATGATGCTTGATACTCAGGCACTTAGAAGTGGCACACGTGGCCTATAATAACTCAAACTAAATCTACTAAATTATGGAATACAGTGTCGCTAAGTTGCTTTCTGATAATTAGATTGATTAAACTATCCTAACCTCTGATTCACGGACACTTGTCCCTCTGAGATATGACAATGGGATATTATTCCATTTTTAACCGTCGAATAAATGTCTAGGAATCTAATAGATAGATTATCGGATATTTGCAATATTTTGTTCATGATACATCTCAACTAGTGCCCATAATTTGGACGGTTATTTTGAATTAATTATATGCCACGTATGCAATTTCTCAGTGTATCATTCATCACACTATGCTAGAGTATCAAAGTATTTTAAACGCGATTTTGGGAGGTTTACCACAGAGAAGTGATTTGTGGAGCCACGCTGCATCAGCAAACGGACTGGCTACTACCCCGCCACCAGCCAATGTCTGATGGTGGTGCTCTGTGGGCCACACCATGACGTATGTGTTTCATCCATTCCGTCCATATATTTTTTTCAGATCATTTTATGATGTGAGACCAAAAAGGAGGTATATACCAGTCTCAAGTGGACCACATTATAGGAAACCGTGTTGAATGAGTGTCGACCATTAAAAACCTTTTTGGGTCCATAAAAGTTTTGGATCAATCTGATCTTTGTTGTTTCCCTTCATCCGGGCCTCTTAATCAACAGATTGGATGTCAAATAAACAGCAGTGGGCTTTAAAAGAATTTTAATGGTGGATATCCAATCACTATTGTTTTCCTGTGGTGTGGTCTACCTGAGATTTATATCCCTCTTAGTTTTGGGATCAAGCCCTAAAATGATCTTTAAAAGTGGATGAGAGGAATGGATGAAACAAATACATTATGGTGGGACCCACGGAGCACCGTGGCTGGTGGCAAGGGGAGTAGCCAATCCATTTCCGCTGCATCACAGCGAACCCCACAATTTAGATGATCTAGACGGTCGACTGTGTGACATGCGTAACGAGTACGACTCCCACCATTTTAAAAATGGTGGTAAACGAACATCGGATTCTCGTCCCCTACAAAATATCTAGTCTGGCTCTCCATTATAATATGCGGATTAGATTTGTTAGGTTGAAAGACGGTTTTGAAAAGGGTTTTGTTTTACCAAAGACGAGGATTCCTTTATCTTTGTTCAGAATTAAAAGTCAAGCAACGTCTCACTGTCTTTAACCCTTTTACATCTGGAGTGGCATCCAGCACGACACGTGTGCAGCCTTAGGTTACACTTTGATCGGTGACACATCCACCGTACATCTGGCATGTAGTTACAGATATCCAGGCTGTCGACATTGTTAGCTCAGTCCTGATGTGGGATAGGCCGACACCGGAAGAGATATGATGATCTGAGTCATCAGATTCGGAATGTTTGATTTGGACACGTAGATTAATTTATTTTCATCCGTCATGGTCGATACTTGTACCGTTAGGATCATTCGCAATTGTATTTTAAGGCTAGCTCGGTGGAGCACGGGTCCTTGGACATTCTCGATTGTGGTAGAAAGCTGCTAGGTGTACGGTAGATGAACCCGCCACCTAAATGATGCGATGAACCGTGTTGTTGTCGTGCCTGTTTTATGAGGGATGTGATAGACTTCTATGTTTGTTTTTGCATCATTTAAGAAATGGTGTTAACTGATCTTCCACGCGTGTGGCACTATCTGGACCGTCCAAATTACGGTCCTAATGTGGATGGAGCACTTCTAAATTTTTTTTAATGATCGATTAATGCTAACCATCACATTATATCAAATGGATGGTTTAAAGTGAAATGGGGATTGGTCCAGATTTGAAGGGGGAAATCAGATGGTTAATTTTATCTTCTCAAAGAAAGTTTTCTTTTATACTCCATCTACAGCTGGGTCAGTGATTTGGACGGTCTGGATCTCTGAAAAACTATGTTATGTGTATGTTAAAAGAGTCACCACGATTTTCTAAACGGTACGAAACTAACATGGGGCATACGATGTAGCGAGTGGGATCTTCCGGTTTGAGCCTCCCTGCAGCTGGCGCTCTGAAGGATGATCGCCCGAAAGTTGTCTTGGTCGCACCGTGGCACACGTGTCAGAGATAAGGGGATCCACGTTCAAGTAGGATGACCACACCCTGGATGGCCACGATCCTGGTGGGGTCTGGCGGATGAAGGGATCACACGGTCGGGCGCGGATTAGATACAGACGAGGTTAGTAGCCAAATCGCTACTGAAGTGACGTCATCAAGCTCTGTGGACCGCACCATGATGCATGTGTTGTATCCATGCCGTCCAACCATTTGTAGAGACCGTTTTATGCATGAGAGAAAGAATGAGATAGATCTAAAGTTCAATTGGACCCACTACATAAAACCGTGGGGTCAGTCACACCCACCGCTGAAACATTTGTAGGGCCCACCGTGATGTATTTTTTAGATCCAACCTATTTATAAGTTAACATAGAGATAGATGAAGTGAAAACAAAAATATAAGCCTGATCGGAAACTTCTGGGCCCCTAAGAAGTTTTGAACAGTAGATGTCACTGTCCCCACTGTTTTCTATGGTGGGGTCCACTTGAACTTTAGGTCTATGTCATTATTTTTTTCATGCCATACAACGATCTCTCCGAATGGATGGGTGGTATGGATACAACACATGCATCATGGTAGAGTCCGGTACGGATACAACACATGCATCATGGTGGGTCCACGTAGCTTGATGACGACACTTCAGTAGCAATTTGGCCGCTGAGCTTGTCGGTATCTAATCCGCGCCCCATACGGTCGGCACCAACCGGTTTATTTTGTGCCACGTGTAGTGTGCACCTGCCTGCCAGAGTCAATAAATCAGTTCAATCCAAACCAATCAACGTTTACCATGTCTCGAGGTATGCAAATGTCTAATATAAACATAAACATACAGGAATTAATTTTGTGAAGATTGGCCTCAGCCACTTGTAAGGTAATTAGAGTGTGAGATTCTTCATCAGAAAATGAGTTATTTTATATTTTTCATTAAAAAAATTTATTTTTATTTTTAAATACCGGTAAAATAAAAGATTACTTAAAACTGATTATAAGAAGTAATTATAAGAATGCATCTCTTGAAAAAACAGTGTGATATCGGACAAAGAATAATTTGTATAGATTTATATTACAACTAAATATTAAAAGTAAGAATTATTATTAGTTTTAAGATAAGCTAAGATAAAAGATATATTGATAAATTTGTTATTTTTTATTGAATTGTGTTGGATTGTAGATTGAACGGTGTCTTACTTGTAAATTTTCTCATATTTATAAGTTTCTCACGCAGCTTGTTCTTTTAAATGCTTCTTCTATTATTACAAGGGTTACAGTAGTTAAAAAGTCTTCTATATATCATTCTCTCGTTAAATTTTTCTTTTACGATTGTTCTTCTTTTGTCAGCCAAACTTTGCCCCTCTCTATCACCTTTTGTGACTTAAACTGCTCGACCGCATTTCTTTCTTCTCTCGTTAGACTTTTGAGTAAGTCGATTATATCATTTTTGTAGGACCCGTATCTTAGCCCATACTATTACGTAGACTCCCGCGATCCTTCTTGTCAAATTTCGGCGACTCGCGACCCATAGTCGACGTTTACGCATGACTCTAAGTCGTATCCCTTAGATCTGATTCGGCTTAATCCAAGACTTGTATCATTACGACCACACTGTTGCCGCGGTTCAAACGTCGTGTCTTGCATACCGATCCAATACCCAAGCCAGGAGATATGGGCCCGCGTCTGTTTGAGAAACATCGCACATTTGCAATCCCAAGTGAATCTCTACAGCATGTCCAATCAATCAATCACTCAAATCAATCAATCAATCACCTCATGTCAAGTACAAGAGCAACTCATGCTTTCTTTCTCTATAAGTCAAGTAACCTACAAAGTTAACAAATTTCTCACCTCACCCATCACTCACCTCACATCCATCACTCATCACTCTCTCTCCTTACAACCCTCTCTCTCTCATTTCCCAAACACAAAATTCTAAGCAACTAATGTGGTGGACGTTCATGGCTTCCAAGAGGAGAAGCTAGTGTGGCCCACCTTCCTATCATCTAATCTCACCCTCCAAAGACTATCTAAACCGTTGAAATTGTTCCTTTGGAGCTTTAGCATGCATTGGTGAAAGAAGAAAGAAGAGATCTAAGGTAGGTGTTTCTATAAGCCTAAATTTAATGCTTTAATGATGGGCCAAGTGATGCCTACCAATTGATGGTATGGATCTCACTTTGGACCCTAGATGTGGTCGATGGTCCACCTTGATTCCCATGATCATTCCATGATAGGGTCATTCTCCATAGACCCCATCATGATATTTATTTTTCTTGCATAAATAGGGTCATCTAGACCTTGCATTTCGGTGGGGAATGAATTTCTACCGTTGATTTTGATCGGTGCGCCCATATGAAATGAGAACCACTTGATGTATATTGTAAATCATGCAAGGGAGGGCCCATAGTCTCTCTCTCTCTCTCTCTCTCTCTCTCTCTCTCTCTCTCTCTCTCTCTCTCTCTCTCTTCCTTTATTTTGTGGCCCACTTAATGAGCTATGTGATGTTCAAACCGTTCATCAAATGGACCCCACGGCCATCCGAATCATGTGAGCCCTACCTTATATGGCGATGGGAAAATACAAATATTAGATTTATCTAAGTGGGCCACATGCACATGGGACCCACCAGCCATGGTCCTCACACGTGGGTCCCACCTTGATGAATTGTATATAAAGGTCATACGTCTAGCGTCCAGGGATGCTGGACGTGTTCACTGAAGTGTGAACAGACAGTGAGGTGTATTCACAGCAAAAACAATGTGATTTTAAGGCTTTTTGGGAGGGCCACTCATACAGGCCGCACCTTGAAGTATGGGTCCAATCCACACCATCCATTCCATTTTCCATTTCATTTTAGGCGTTGAGCCGAAAAATGAGGTTAATCCAACTATCTAGCGGGCCATAACATAGGAAACAATGTTTTCTACCGTTGAAACTCACCCTAATGTTTTTATACACCAAAATACCTCGAATATTGGCTCATTTAGCTTGTCTTGAGCCATAGAATCCAACAGTTGGGTTGGATTCTTTGGATGCAGGCCCCACTTGTGAAAAACCACAGAAAAACCTTTTTTTTAAAAAAAAAAAAGAAAAAAAAAAAGCAAGACAGCAGCAAGCTGACGCTAGAGGACACAGCAGCATCCTGCTGTTGCGTGGACGCAAGAGGCTAGAATAGTGGGTCCCAGCCGTGGGCCCCACCTTGATGTGTGTAGAACATCTGCACTGTGCATTTGTTGGGTCTCCTTTGGGATAGTGGGCTCCCCAAAAATCAGCCGTATGCGGTGCTCAGGTGGCCCACATCATATGGAACAGTGTGATTGAACATCTGTCATTGAAACCCTTTTTTTGGGGTTGTAGAAGTTTTGGATCATTATGAAATTTGTTTTTCCCCTTGAATTAGGTCTCTGTGACCTTATGAACGGATTGGATGGAGAATAAACATTATGGTGGGCCCCACGTGGGACCCACCTTTATGAAATGGATGGGCTAGGTACCATACAACAGCTATATAGTTGTTGTATTAACGTCAGCACATTCAGTGGGTCTGAACATGGGGCATGTGTTATATCCAAGCCGTCCATATGGACGATGCCATCCAGCGGGTGGGCTACGCAAGTGGACCCCATCCTTTAAGATATGGTTGGTATCTCCACCGTCCAATTGCTGGACGGTAGGACCCACCTTAATGTATGTATTGCATCCACGCCGTCCATCATCTAGATGGTGGGAATCCCACCCTGATATATATATATATATATATATATATATATATATATATATATATATATATATATATATATATCGGTGGGACCCACTTCAGATGTATGTGTTTCATCTTGCGATGTGGGTACCCTTTAATGTATGTATTCTACGCACCATCCATGTGGACGGTGCATTTGAGGTCCATCTTGAGGTATGTGTTGTATATTTACACCAAGCCATAGGGCCATATGATGTATGTATTTCAGCCACGTTGTCCATCTGCAGGACCCACCTTACATGTGTGCCCCAGCACCGTCTAGTAGGGATTGGATGGTGGGCCCTGGCATGATACAAGTGTTTTTATCAATGTCATTCATTGGTGGGCTGTACCATAATGTATGTGTTTTACCTGCACCGTTCATCTGGACGTGGGGATCCACCCCATGTATGTGTAGTATACCCAGTCAGTCCATCCCTGGACGATACTATTTAGGGCCCAGCTTTGATTAATGTATTGTACATCCACCTTGATGTATGTATTTTATATCTACACTGTCTACTCGTCTTGATGGCACAGGGCGCACTTGCTGCATGTGTTGGGCCCGCCTGCACTGTACAGGCCACCATGTTGTGCGTGCTTCATCCATCCCATCCACTGGTGTGGCCCACCTAGATGCATGTATTTTGTATTCACACCATCCATTTATGTGGCCCCACGTGATGTACATGTTAATCTGAGTTGTCCATTTGACGAGGCCCATTGTAATGTATTTGAGGACCAAGGATGAGGCCCATATGTGGGGCCCGATATGGTGAATGTGCGGCCCACCTTGATGTATTTGTGGCCCATCCGTTAAGGCCCACCTTGATGCAATTGCGGCCCATGTCATGCTGCCCAATGTTTTGTATATTTGAGGCCCATGTGATGGGGCCCACCTATCACGTATATACTTGAAGCCCATTTGGTATGACCCAATGTAATGTATTTATGGCCCTTGGGATGTAGCCCTCTTTAATGTACATGAGGCCCACCTGTTGTGTATATGAGGCCTATGAGTGAGGCCCATTTCTGATGTGTTCGAGGCCCATGTGATGCAGCGCACTGTGACGTGTATTAGGACCATTTGATTCGGTCCACTTGATGTATATGAGGCCCATTGGTGTGACCCATGCGATATGGTCGACTCGATATATATAAGGCCCATTGGTGCGGCCTATTGTGATGTATTTTGGCCCGTGCGAGAGGCCCATTTTGTTGTATTTGTGGCCTAGTTGATAAGGCCCGTTGTGATGTATTTGTCGCCCAGTTAATAAGGCCCATTGTGATGTATTTGTGGCCCGCATGGCTAGGCCCGATGTGGTGTATAGGTGGCCCAATGTGATGAATGTGCACCGATGAAATGTGTGATTCCACTATAATGCATGTAATGATGTTTATGGCAGGTCATGCCTTGGGATCAATGATGGTTTGACGTCCACATTGTAATAATAATGTTGGTTAAATGTCCGCATTATAACTCTCCCTAGGGCCCATGGATAGGCCCATACTTGTTATGTGTAGGTCATCTAATCCCATCTTCGTTGTGAGGATAGTTCATTACCTTATAACATACTTAGTATAATTTCATGACTCATGCCCATACGCATCATATGTATGCTTGATATGAGTAGTGACTGATCATAACATATGCCATTGGGCAGACTATTTATGGGACTCACTGATAGGATTTACCCACATGAGCGCATGGTACGAGCAGGATTGCTGCATGACTGGACGGTGTGACTCATGCATCTCGCATATGTGTGACATGATCATTGTACGCCCTAGCGACATTAGGGTTGTGGCCTTCACAGGCATGTTGTGGATGACTAGATGGGACACCGAAAATATTTGGTTCGAGCATCTGGGTACTTAAGATATCCGTGGGTGAAAGTCTCTAAACCTCCGAGGCCAGGAGACGCGTGCCCTAAAGCCTAGACCGAGTAGATACATGAGCGCCCGAGTACCGAATACCAGTAGGCCACGTCTTCCACTGTGTTGTGGTCGGTTGGGAGGGGGTGTGGTCTTATCCGCCCGAGTGAGGGGGCTGTAAGTTAGGATGAGTATGACCAGCTCATAATAAGTCCGCTATCGACGAGCCGGGTAGGTATTGACAGACTGCTGGCCGACGGATAGTGAGGTCTCTTCCACTCACTTGGCCGTGCGAGGCGGTAGTCAGTGTGAAGTGTAATAGACCCCAGTGATTTTTCAGAGAGGAACAAGGGCGATCTACCAGTTGTTAGCAGACTACTGTGCTAGCAGGCTACTGAGCAGGAGTTGTATACTCATTCATTCATCCATTCACTATCCAAATTTAGGTATGAGATTGGTTTAGATAGAATTCCCTTGTGATGGACCCCGTAGCCTACGATATTACGTTCTATCATCCCAACTTCACACTCCAACTTAGTTATTTCATTCGCATTACATATTGCATTATATCTGTAGGCATATGACATTTTGGGTTGCTATGTTTCTACACTTATATGGCCTAGATAGACTTAGTAGATTTACATATTGCATTGCATCATCAGGCATCTGATATTTAGTTCTCTATGATTTCGATTTTGTATAGCTGATCCATATTGAGTACTCTGATATTGTATGACTCATAGACTTACTAGTATATTTCTGTTTACTCTGATATTGTATGATTCACGATCTTGTTAGTATTTCTACTTATCCCGATGATGTATGATTTATGAGTTTTATTGTATACTTGGCACGTGCATCGCATACACTTACACCACCCTTTAAGCTTTCTACAAGCTTATACACGATAGATACTTGCAGGTGGCATTAGGTTGCAACATCGTTGAACATGGAGCATGCAGCGGTCTTTTGGAACTTTGATTTTTGACGTATGTATTTCCCTTTCAGCATTATATTCAAATGTTTATATTAGTGGATATATGATGATGATGTTACCTTTGTGATTTGAGTAAACTTGTGGTTATGCTTATTATGAGATAAAAGTACGTTAGAAATCCTCCTTGTAGGATCCCAGGATCGGAGTTTGGTGTATGGACGCTGGGAGCCGAGAATGGGGTACTATGGAGGCTGTCGGCACCGAGTTTGGCTATCGGGATTCCTGTGAATCCGATTTTCGAGTTTGGTGCGTGACTGTCTACCATCCATTGACATGTAAAATTGTATTTATGATAGCTATGATTCCGTAAAAAACACTCTAGGTATCTTGAAGATCTTTTCATCTACCTTTTATTTCTAATGCAATGCTGCAAGTCGCTCGCCTATTGGCTTAAGCCGGAATGACTAGAAATAAAGATAGACATTGCACCTTCCCCCCCCCCCCCCCCCTCGGTCGCTTCGCCGTTGTGAAAATTGTGTAAGCAATGTTGTTCCGTGCCCTATGCAATTGGCCGATGGTACACGTGTTGTTTCCTCATTGATTTTACTCGACTGAGGATGTACCAAAAAGGTATCCTTCGCATCACTCTTCTAGGGTATTAATGTGGCATGTTGTATAGAATTATATCATATAAGGAGTCATAATTATCCTTTCATTAATGCATACGTATTGTGACTGATACATAAACAAACTCTTGAAGTTAGTGCTTCTCTTCCTTCATCATTTACTTCTTCTCTCTTGCGTCTAATCCATTTTCCCAGTTTTCTCCTTCTAATTTTCATAGTTGCATCTTCCTCTTCTTCCACTCCAACTTTGCATCTATAATCATTCATCAAAGATCTAAATGTTCTATCCTCATGAGTAGTTGATGACCTCTTATTTAATGCTTTGATCAAACCAGATAAGACATTATTGACACTTGACCTAGTCTTTCATCCTGCTACCACTCAAGAACAACTTCGTGGGATCAAACCTAGCTCTTTGAAGTATTTCAATAAAATTTTGCTTATCCAATCTAATAATCTCTTATATCCTTCTAACACGTTTAAATCTCCATGAGCATGGGCAAAACCGATGAAGGGTTGGGTCGAATGGTTCACTCATGTTGAAGCACAACATGATAACACATGGAGGCAAGCAGGAATCTATGAATGCATTAAACTCTCCGTACACAACTATCCAATCAATACTTTCCTCCTCGCAATGGTATTAACTTTTATAAAGTCAGATGACCAATACATTCCATTTTGAATTCGGCCCCATGGGTCCAACAATTATGGATGTATGTGTATATGCATTCACCCACCATTTGCCTTTGGAGAGCTCGTCTCTCTAGGCTTAACTTTGAATAATCAACATTCCTTCGCCCTTCCAGGCAAGACAAGTAATGCATATTCCACCTTCATAGCTCTACAACACAAATCTCAGGATGAAGTGGATGAGCAAGAACACACGACTTTCCTTTTGATGTGGATTTGTCGATTTCTACTGTATGTGAGTGCCTTGTGAATTACCAAGGAATATATCCATCTAGCTGCGGTGCTCACTCAAGGGCATTAGCTTGCTCTCACCCCTTTTGTGCTCAACCACCTTTGTTGCAGCATGTTTAAAGCAACTAAAAAGGGATTTTATCACTCTGGTGGGCCTATCTGGCTTGTCTAGATGTGGTTCTATAACTATTTGGCTTGTCTAGATGTAGTTTTATGGATATTTTGGAGCAAAATTCAGTAAATTTATTCTAGCAGATGTGGATTTTACCTCTTTTGGTTGCTGCAACATTCTCCGTCCTTAAATTAATTATATATATTTTGTTGAATATATAAGTTTTTCCTTCCATTCATCATCGAGAAGTCCAACCATTCTTTCTCTCCCTTTAAAGATAAAGAGTTCGATCCAACTTGGTTAATTGAAGACTATGAGTTCGATCCAACCTGGTTCATTGAAGACTATGAGTTTAATCCAAGTCTTAGGGACCTGGGTTAGAAAATCTAATCTACAAAGACCTTCCACATGGGGCACAATAGATACGTGTATTAATGCAATGCCGGCATCAAATAGTACTGTCCCAATCTTCTTGCTCGTAAAATTGGCTTGACTCAAGGCATCCCCTTTCCATTTATCTACCGAACTTGCAACTAACCTCCGACTCATCGACCAGTGATAGACTTAGTCATTATCTTTCAAATTCTCTATAGAGGTTTTGATTCCATTAGTTATCCTTTCGCATTCCCTCTCTTTACCAACTATTCACAACAGCTAAAGTCATTCCACTCATAAATGAAAAACTATTATGGGACTTTGATTAGCGGGTCTCATGAATTAATCATTGATTGTCCTTCTTCTTCATCTAAGCAGATAAACCTATGGTTGTGGAGAAGAAGAATAAAGAATGCCCTAAGAAATTGATTGCTCCTCAGTTAGTCATGTCTCCTTCCTAGAGGAAGACACAATCAAGGAAGACGACATCAGTCGTATCGATCGTCACATTTCCAACACCAATAAAGATGGTCGAGCATTCTTTGACATTAATAAAAATTGTCAAGCCAACGCGATTTGTGTTGAAGCGTTGGAAGACACAGTGGTAGGTCCAACTAAAGAGGTTTTAGATACTGCTTTAATCCCAACACCTACAACTCCTTTAACCATCCTAAGGATTTCTGAGCTTGGGTCTCTCTCGACTCCTCGCCCTACACTCCCTGCAACTTTTGGTCAATCTGCTCTAGGCATTTCTTCTTCGACCAAAGTTATTGTAAACTTTGAAACATATTACAAAACTAAATTTTGATCGGGTATTCTACTTGTAAAATATTCTTAAGAGATGGAAGAGGTGTTTAAGACACATAAAAATGTTTACTTCAATATCGCCTTTAATAAATATAAAAACGAAAAGGAAAGATTAAATAATCATAATCTTCATTTTGAACGATTTCACAGCCATATCATCATAATCCTCCTCATTTCCCTTTTCCAATCGAGCTCTGGCTTTGATCATCGATTCCACCAAATTTTACCAATGGTTAACCAATTTACCACCGTTGTTGTTCGATTAGATTTATGCAGATGTTTTTCAATATTTTTGTTCTTTTTCTTTTTGTAAATATCTTACAATCTTCCTTACTTTCTTCCTTCTTTTCACAATAACCAATGAACTCTCGACCTCTAAAAATTTGGCCAGTGTACCAGCTTCTTAAGCCGAGGCATCTATTCCAAACACTTCAATCAAGGCTGCTCAGTCTTCTACAAAGAGACTTAAAGTTTCTGACTCGAAAGAGACCATGAGCAATATTCGTCAATTAGAGAATCATACAAAAGGTTAAGCTTAAGATGAAGTAATAATATACCATCCTGTAGAGTCCTTCAATATCCTTATATAATAATATGTAACTATATTGCTAGTGCTTGATCAAGATCAACGAGTTGTGGAATTAGTCGTGCCGACAATGTTATCTTCCATTCAACTTGCCCCATTTACAGAATCAACCGATCAAGTAGCCCTTACCCAGTTGATGAACTTAGGATTGTTTGTTTGTATGAAGCAAAAGTATTGGAAGAAAAAACAGCTCATCCAACTAATGCTTCTCATAGTCGAGGTATATAAGTTCCTACAGTCAGCATCTTTGCCCCTCTGGCCCTGTCATTCAATATTTCTCATGTCTTATCTTCTTCCTCCGAGGAGGTACTTTCCATAGAAGACATCTTATCCTTCTTCGATCTAACCTTCCCTCATGATATCCATATGGTTAAATCTCCTACACCTTCATCAGAAATTCAACAACCGCAGGAGGAATTATGAGTTCTCTCATTCACTCCAATGTTGTTAACATCATTGCATCAGGATCGATCGAGAGACTTAACTTCCTCATTTGTTGGTATTAAATTCTCACTCAATCAAATGAGTCTATGAATTTCTAAGCTTGATTTATGAGTATCATGATATTGTTGTTGTAGTTGATAGACTTCAACTTGAGCATTTAGTCATCTCCCTCAGAATGATTGAGATTACAACTGCTAGAGAACAAAAGTTGTTGTATACAACAATCCGAAAGAGCTGGATGCAACATTGATCGATCTAAAAGCTCAAATCTTACCCGTAGAAGATAAACTAAAATTACTGAAAGAAGAAGAAAATTCCTTGACTGAGCACAGACATGGTCAGAAGGCTGAAATCAATCAATTGGGTGCTTATATGCAAGAGCACACTCCACTGATTGGTGAGATAGTGCGCTCAAAATCTAAAACCAAAGCTACTCTCTATCAGCGGGAAGTTAAGCAGTTGAAGCTTCAATAAGCAATTGCTTCTTTTTTCTCTTTGAATTCTAATTGCTTTGTATTTGTTTATTATCGGTCTGTAATTTCTTTATCTTCAATATAATCAATTAGAAGTCTTTCTTTTCACCTGTCTTGTATTATCTCAAGTACTTAGTTTTTTTTTTTTTTTTTTTTTGCATATATAATTATATTAATAATATAGCATATGCATGAAAAGTTATGCGCCGGTTCATTCTCTTTTCCTGGGGAACGTTTCACACAATTAATGGGGTACTTCAACCATCATGACGCCTCTTCTTCAGGCGTGACCATCCACTCTAAATTATTATATAAATGAATTTTTGTGCTTTCTCCCCTAAGCACTCAAATCTTCTTATTTTTTTCCTTTCAAAAACTCTTTTTCCAATGGTTGTTGTACCTATGTCTGCTATCAATCAGGCTCATAGGTTTTTTAGGGAGATCCTTTCCCTTAGATATCGAGGCTTTCACTCACTCCACCCTTTAATATGACATATACCCATTCGTTTGCGACCTTCGGTTCACTATCGGGGATGACATTCCCTTAACTAAATTGTTGAATGCTTTAACCAAGCTTAAGAGCATCAGTGACACATACGTCATTGCTGAAAAAGACTTAGAAATGTTCGATGCTCATTCGAATAAGTGTCCTACCATTCATAGGGAAACGAACGTAATTTTTGATCAATACGATTGGGCTTGGTATAACCGCATGCATTGGACTCGACAACATCATTTCAACAAAGTGATACCAAGAACTTTGCAAGTTTAACGTAGAGAAAATCAATGACGATTTCCGAGAGACTAAGAAAATCTACCCCAGAAGGTGCTCGCATTACTCCTAAACTCTTCTAAACCTCATCAATTCTTATATCGTGCTTTATTAGGCTCAGTCACGTGAGAGAAGCGAATAGAAGAGAGAGGCTGAGTACAAAGCTGGTGTCATCGATCGCCGCATCAATCAAGTCCCACACTTTCTCGACTGAGTTCTGGAAAGTTGAGTGTCTTGAAGGGCTCAAAGAAAAACAAATGAATTCATCAAATAATGTGCTACTAAAAAATTTGATAAGACGAAGGCTGCTTATGCCTAGTGGGCACTCCGATCGAGCCTTTTACTCTCTCTCTCTCTCTTTTAATAAAATATAATCGGCTTGTTGGCCTCATTTTACTAGTCTCGACCTTACAATATAATATTTACATTTATGCTCACTTTCATTTTTTGACTGATTTTGGTCTTTACATATAATTTGTGATTATTCTAACCATCTCTTGACATGATTTTTTCGTATATTCCATATATTGAGATAATATGCTTTTAGAAATTGACCATTTATCATATTTTTCGGTATCTTTCGATTGATATCATGAATGATATACGCTTTTCTATGGAGAAATTTTATCACTATATATACCCCATCCCATGTAGGCGACAATTTAAGAAATTCAGCATCCTTAATTATGAAAGACAATATCACTTTTCAAACCATATCGCATTCACCGAAAGATTTCTTTTTTACTTTTTTATTATATGCTCGAGCGACTCTGACCTTGTTTTTCATAATGGAATTTAAGACCCTTAGTTGAATTTTGTCTAAATCCTTGATAACTTCCATGAACTCAGCAAAGGGTCAAGTTAGCTTAATAGGCTACCCATAATGATGACATATTAACTTCCAATGGTAACACGACATCATGTTCGTATACTAATTTGAATGAACTCATTCCTTTTCTTGTTCGAAATGAGTTCCGATAAGCTCAAAGAACTTCTGACAACTTAATATGTTGTTATCTAGGATTTACATCAATCATTTTCCTTCAAATATTCTTGAAGACCTAGTTTTTACCCTTAGCCTAACCATTGGCTTGAGCATAGTAAGGTAATCAATGCAATAATTTAATTTTATACTGATTGGTCATTGCCCTGATTTGCATGGGTGAAAATGTTACTCCTCGATCCATAGTAATTGATTCAGGAATCCCAAACCAATAAACTAAGTGAGTCTCAATGAACTCAATAATTTTTTGATGATCTGTTACTAACATAGGCTTTGTTTTTACTAATTTAAAGAAGTAATCAATCGCCACAGTAATAAAACTTTGTCCCTTAGATTACGTAGGATAAATTTTCTTTATCAAATCAATAACTCATCCTTGAAATGGCCAAGATTTGATAATAGGATGTAATTCAGTCATGGACACATGCTATATCGGCACATGTTTCTAACATGCTTCACATGCATCGAATTGTGAACTTCATTTTTCTTTCAACCTAATGTGCTCCACGAATTACTTCACGCACTTTACCCATAGTTAGCATAGACTCATTTTTGTTCAAACATCGCAACAACACTCCCTCGACCCATTTTCATTACAACTCGTCATCGATCAACATATAGTTTATACCATTCTCTTAAGATATTAGCTGACCTTCATATATGAAGACCGAATATATTCTATTATTGGAGCTCTCTAATCATCATCACTCACCTTTACCTAGTAAATTTTGTCGGTTGACTTCCTCTAAAAAAACTGACGGTCATAACTTCCTTTGAACGGTCACGATTCTCTCTTCAAATCCTTGGGTGATTTGAAGCCTTGATGTTAAATGTGTCATTTCATTTGTGTCAACATTATTTTCTCAAGTTATATGTTTAAACTCGACCTTGTCAAATCTACTTAACAACTATGTTGTCAAAAGATAATATGACTATAGAGTTGTGCTTGCACAATTAAACAAACCAATTAACTGATTTATCACTAATAAGGAATGGCTCATAACTAATTCCTTTTTTGCTCCTAAATTGGTCAACAATTATAGACTGATTTTCAAGGCTTCGTATTCATCTTGATTATTAGTGCAATCGAACTCAAATTGAAATACAAATTCTTATTTTCTACCAGATGTATTGATCAAAACTACTGCTTTCGATCATTTGCTGGTATTTAAACTGTCAAATATCAATCTTTAGGGTAATTGATAAACCACATATAAGTCTAGGGCCTGCAAAGGAAGTCGACTTTCCATGTCTGAAAGATGATCAATAAGGAAATCTGCTATGACATGTTCTTTTATGACCATTTATGGCACATAGACTAAATTAAATTCAAATAATGCAAGAGTTCATTTGTCAATTCGATTATTCAGAATCATCTGATTTAATATATATTTTATTAAATTAGTTACTGCAATTATATTAATTATTTCAGCCAACAAATAATATCGTAATTTTGTAGCCGAAAAGTACAATGATAAACATAACTTTTCAATCAAAATACCGTCTCTCGATATATAACAATGTTCGTATAAGATAATAGACTGCACTCTCTTTTTGGTCAACGTCATCTTGTACTAACAAAACTCCAACTGATTTTGTAGAATTTGTGAGATACAACTTGAGCGGTCGACTTATTACTGGTGGCATCAACACTAGTGGCTTGGACAAATAATCTTTAATGTTGTTGAAAGTCAATTGATGTTCTGCTTCCATCTGAATTCAATAAAGGAGAAAACACATTAGTTTTCCAGTAGGTCGGAAATAAATCGGTGCATAAAGTTCACCTTGCCAAGAAACATTTGTAACTTAATTTTGGTTCTTGGCGGCCGAGCTTCTATTATTACTCACGCCTTATGCTAATTGATTTTGATTCCTCTCTGATGTACCATAATTTTTTTAAAAAAATCTGATCGATACACCAAAAACACATTTAAGAGGGTTCATCTTTAATTTATAAATCCTTATTCTTTCAAACGACTTTTGTAAGTGGTTAATATGTTCAATCAAATTGACTTATTTAACCACCATGTCATTGATATAGATTTTCATGAATCAGCTGATCATATCATAAAAAATGACATTAATAGCTCTTTGATAAGTAGTCACCATCCACTTAGGCAGTTGTTTGTGTGGCCAATAGTTTTTCCTTCATGAGTAACTTGTATTTGACCAGATGTTGACCTATTCCAAGTAACTCATGATAGTCCCAAGCAAAGCAATCGATGAACTCTTTAAGTTAATGAGTTCGGCTAGATCTAATAATTAATTAATAAAAATAGACATGGGATGTTATTTTGTTCCAAGTTTGCCTCTACTAGATGATCTTGAACTTGAGCTTAAGAATCCTTCAATTTCTCTAGAGTTGGTTTCAAATTCTTCATTTCAATACCGACTTCGATTACCTAATCGGTTGGTACTACTACTTCGTACATATCAATAAAACATTCATTATCATGAGCTCACAAACTCTCCTCGAGTTGCCGCATTCTGGTCGTGATTGACGATTGTCAGTCATGGGATTTCTTCAATCATATACATCGTAGTTGTAAGAAAGAAAATTATAGTCTTTGACAACTCTTCATTTAATCGAATCATGGTAGCATTATCCTACACAACATTATCATGATTGAATTTGACATCAATCCTACTTGGTTTACCATTTTTGTCTCATCTTGTAAATCATATCAGTCCGGTCTCATTTTCATAGAAATAAGCCTCGACTGCATTTGACATGGCTAAGAATATTATGTTATTAGCTAAAACCAATTCTACTATGCCTTGATTCTAAAATATCACAAACTAATGTAGTGATGATGAAATGCATGAGAAGGAATTAATCTAAACTTGTCCAACAAAAGCATTGTAATTTGATGAAGTTTCGACCATAAAGAAAGCGGCCAATATCTTCTTAGTTGCCACCATTAATTTGAATGGTAAAATTTCATGCATTTACATTACCACTCCAGCGAAATTACTCATTGTGAACTCGGTTGGGATAATGTCATCTTCAGTCTTTCGCAATTTAACCATCATTTTGGGTGGGAGAATGTTAACAGCAGCTCCGTTATCAACGAGAACTCGAGTGATTGACACCCTTCAAGGTGAACTAAGATATATAATGATTTCAAATGTTGGATAATTCTGATAGTTATTATTTAAATAATTATTTTTTTAGAAGGGAACCATGATTTAACCGTTACAGTTGACACCTTTTTGACTTCCTCTTCGAAATTAAATGATCAATGTTGAACGATTATTAGATGGCCTAACTCTTTAACATTTTCAATTTCATCATACTTGGTTGAGATGGTTTACCTTGAAAAGTTAATGACAGTGTCAGCATCATATTACATTCCAATGTAATGAGTGGAAACAGGCCAAACTGTATAATTGAATTCAGAAATCCCTCCTTCCTCAAAGTTTTTTTTTTAAAAAAAATAAAATTGGTTGCTTATCTATTTTATGCGTAACTTCATTCAGGTTAGAAGATGGTAATTCTAATGTTTTTTCTTTAGTAAACAATTCTTTAATCAAAAAATCATCCGAGAACTATTCATTGCATAAATATTTAGTTGATCATTTCATATCCATTCTTGCCTTGTCATAATTTCAGTTTTCGATCGAGTCATGCCCTACATGAAGTTTGGTTGATCCTTCCACGTCATTCATTCCTACTTTATTATAATTCTGATTTTCGACCGAGTAATGCCCCACATGAAGTTTGGTCATATTGATCGATATATGTTCTTCTCCTTTGGGCTTTGGCATCGCCAATCGTAATTGCGTTAGCGGGTATATTTGAGATTAATCCCAAACAACGGCTGTCTTCTCTGTGTTGCATGCTGCCTTTGCCAACGTCGTTTATGAGTATGAGTTATTTCTTTTTGTATTGTTGGGATTTTCAGATGACTTAACATTTTCCAAATACCTTCCCGGACAGGTCGAGGTTAAACCATCCTTGGCCCTTGGACAGACCCATGGTGATCATTGGCATGTTTGCCCTTCTGTGGGTAAAAGGAATTTTCCTCCTGATAATTCTGATTGATCGATAAAATTTTTTGTTTGATCAAATCAGCCTCGCACAATTCTCACAACGGTGCTGATAATTTAACATTATTACCTCATGATGTGCTTCGGTCTGGTCAATCATAGGCTTAGGCCTCACACTCCTCTTGCCATTTTGCTCGTTGGGTTGACCCATTTTAACTTGAATATCAATATTTTGTCGTTGTTAAACCAGCTTTTGAGGATTAATGGTCTCTCTCTCTCTCTCTCTCTCTCTCTCTCTCTCTCTCTCTCTCTCTCTCTCTCTCTATATATATATATATATATATATATATATATATATATATATATATATATATATATGTGTGAGTTATGCTCCCCTGCACACCTACGCACGTGTGCACCTTTGCACACGTGCCATGGCTGTCTAATCTGAACGGTCCATGTGATGTGGAATCCCATGAAACCCCATGTAACAAATTTTCACCCCGATCAAAAATTCTGGTGGGCCATGGCAAAGAGAAATTCAAATCAAGGGAGGAAACCGTTTTCATTTTTCATGGCCCATCAAAGTTTTAGATCAAAGTAAAACTTGGGCCTGGGGGGTTTCACGAGGTGCTGCTTCACATGAGCGGTTCAAATTTTGGATCCACATCACGTACGATGGGTTCTTAAAAAAGTTCATACGTAGTACGTACGAACTGGTTCGCAGGTGAGCATTTCCGTGTGTGTGTGTGTGTGTGTGTGTGTGTGTGTGTATGTATATATATGATGGAAATAGGTCAACATTGATTAACATTTTTTTTCTTTTTTAGGGAACTTTAGCAACCCTTTATTGATGTTATTTTGAATAACATTCCTGAAAATAACACATTTGTTAATAAAATGTGACCGAGTTTCATGTCATTTGCAATAATTAATTTTCTATAGTTTTTCAATTGTTCGAATCTTATAATTAACTAGAATTTTAATAAATTTACCAGTTAACATGATGTCAAAGATTTTATCAGTATGAGAAATATCAAAGATGTATATTATTTGAACTTTCTTATTAGAGAGTATCGTTACGTCTGCTTTAAATAAGGGCGAGCACATGAATGGCTACTTAGCCACTACTTCAGCCACTGTAACATCATAATTAGAGTCATAATAATATAGTCCTACTTACAAATTCTTTTTGTCGCATTGACTCTTGAAGCAGGGCCTCATATCGAGATACCCTCTTAGTAAAATCATAAAGATTTGTGAATTTCATCCCAATAAATTTCTTTCGAAGCTTAAATTCTAACCCATTTAAAGCTAACTAAACAAATTCTGCTTTGGTTGTGGCTCCCTTGCATCGATTTTTTAGTCTTTTAAACTGAGTAATATAAATTTTGACTGATTCTCTTGGCAATTATTGAAAATGAGCGATATCGACTATAAATTTTTTATCATTGTAAAAGAACTAAGCATGAAACTTTTCTTCAATCTCTTGCCAATTCTGTATAGAATTTGGTAATAAATTGAAACACCAAGTGAGAGCTACCCCAGTGAGTGAATGGTCAAATAGTTGTAATTTATAAAACTCATTATTGGCTAACTCTCTACATTGTATAGTAAATCAACTTATGCATTTTACAATTGATCGACCTATATCACTTGTAAATAGTTTAAAATCAGGTCAATAATTCCTCGATAATGGATATTGTCGGTTGATCCAATCAAGATATGACTTATGATAAACCGAAGTAATAGTTCGACTAAGAACTTAACCTATTATTTCTTGAACCAGTTGAACAATTTGATTACACTTCCAATATTACTTTGGAACAATTGGAGGTACTTATGAACCATTATGATATTATTCTTTATCATATGGTTGATTTTTAGGCAAAGGTTTTCCCCCGGTCATCAATTAATTCCTGACTTTTGGAAGTACATTATTATTCTTAAGTTAAAGATGCCTGAAATCTAAATGTGGTAGTGAATTTCACACGTTTTAAATAGACATACATTCAAGATGCCTAAAATATATCGTCGATAAATTTTCCATCCTGAATTAGACCAAAGATATGAATAGATTGTGTATTTCACTAAAAAAAAAATATCTATGAAACTAACCAGACTATTGGTACAAGTGTCAGATTCCTAACCGAACTTCAATCGACCTGTCATTAAGGTGTGACATCCTCTTTCAACAAACAAAACCACGTGTTATATTTAAACTGTTCAAAAAACATAATGAAAACCCATAGCAGAGATTGTCCCCCTCTTGCCATGGGATAGATTAATTACATACTTTGTTGGTAATATGGTGGTACATTAGATGGGTATATCCATCATCATTTGAAATTATTGAGAATAACACACACGTGTTATATTTAAACCGTTCATTTATTTTGTAACCTCATTTTATGGAATGAACCTAAAAATAAGATAGATCAAAAACTTATGAGGCTCCAAAGAAGTTTTCAATGGTAAGTATTCAATCCCCATTGCTTTCCATGGTGGGTCCATTTGAGCTTTAGATTTACCTGATTTTTTGGCCTATGCTCTATAATAATCTCAAAAAATGAACCTAAAAATAAGATAGATCAAAAACTTATGAGGCTCCAAAGAAGTTTTCAATGGTAAGTATTCAATCCCCATTGCTTTCCATGGTGGGTCCATTTGAGCTTTAGATTTACCTGATTTTTTGGCCTATGCTCTATAATAATCTCAAAAAATGAACCTAAAAATAAGATAGATCAAAAACTTATGAGGCTCCAAAGAAGTTTTCAATGGTAAGTATTCAATCCCCATTGCTTTCCATGGTGGGTCCATTTGAGCTTTAGATTTACCTGATTTTTTGGCCTATGCTCTATAATAATCTCAAAAAATGAGTGGACGGTGTAGATATAGCCCACATATCATGGTGAGACCTACACAACTGGTAAACATTGAGTGAAATTTGTACGGGACCCATGCAATTCCATCTACAGCTTTTCCACTCTTCTCAAACATGGAGTGGAATTGGCACAGGACCAGATGCAATTCCATCCAATCCCTTCTAATCCCACTGCCCAAACACGCCCTAAAAGTTCATATACAATGAAAATATCAATTGAAGATTAAGCATACAACCCTCGAACAAAGGCTCATGGACGGCTTGGATTCAGCTGAAATCATTTAATTAAAGAAATCTATGCATGAGCATGGATGGCCACACTCTTCCAGAGTATCCCAATAATATCCTTTTCAAGTTCAAAACCCGAGAGTTGGCATGTAGTCCTCCGACCACGGTTGTACCAGTCGGGGTTTTTGGGAGCTTTTTCGTCGTTCGCGCCACACGCGCAGGTTAGCGATTGACACGTCGCCCGTGGCCTGTAAAGCGTACTGCGTGGTGTGCCACACACCACCCACCTCCATGATGTGTTGACGTCACCGGTTTCTGTGGGCCCACCATGATGTATGTACTATATCCATACCGTCCATCCATTTTTTCAGATCATTCTATGCATGGGGCAGAAAGTGAGGCAGATCCAAAATCTCAAGTAGACCAAACCATAGAAAGCACTGGGGATTGAACACCTAGCATTGAAAACTGCTCTTGGCCACAAAAGTTTTCGATCAAGCAGACATTTGTGTTTTTTCTTCATCCAGTTGACAGGTTGGATGACAAATAAACATCATGGTGGACCAACAAGGTTTCAACGGTGGGCATCATTGTCCTCACTTCTTTATGCGGTGTGATCCACTTGAGTTTTGGATCTGCCTCGGTTTTTTGCACATAGCCAAAAATAATCTCGTAAAATGTATAGACGGTGTGCATATAACACGCTTATATTATGGTGGGCCCACGGAACTTAGTAACGTCAACACATATGGAGGTTGGTGACGTGTGGCAACCCACGCAATCGCCGCTACTTCGGACGAGGATTGGGTATTATCCCGAACTCTGAACAGGCTGGAGTTCTAAGGGTCCCATCATGATGTATGAATTTATCAATACCGTCCATTAAATTTGAAATATTATTTTATGATATAATAGTAAAAATGAGGAAGATCCAAATGTTAATTGGACAACACTACACGAAGCAAAATAATAATGATTACCACCATTGAAACTCTCCTAGGCCCACCGTATTGTTTATTTTCCATCTAACCTGTTCAAAAGGTCGCATCGATCTGGATGAAGGCAAAAAATGAATATCATCTTGATTGAAAAATTTTAGGGCTCCTAAGAAGTTTTAAATGATAAAAGTTTAATCATCACTATGTGGTCCACATTAGCTTGTATGTATCTCATTTTTTTTTTTACAGCCTAAAATGATATGAAAAAGTGGATGAACGGTGTGGATAAACCCATAAATCTCTATGGATCCCTCATATCCCGAGCCTGTTCGGAGATTGGAACAAGTGGGGGTAGTACCCATTCCGCGTCCCGCCACTTCCCGCCTTTAGTTCTCCTCGTCATACGTCCAGGGTGACGTCGACGGCAAGGCTACTTACTGGCTCTGCTCCAAGTTAGCCCACAGCTTTCTCGTACTTTGCGCTACACGCGCAGGTTTGTGATTGACACGTGGCCTCTGGCCGTATGCTCTGTGGGCTACTTCCTGCCTTGCGTCCTCCAACCTGTAGTCATACGTCCTGAATGACGTCATCGAGCGAAAATAAACAAAATGAAACAGAGCAGAACTACAAGATATACTCGCTCGCGTCACATTTGTAGAAGTACTTCTCGGTTCTCATGCTAACGAGAGGCACATGTAAAACATCTGGTTCAATAATCATTAGATATCGCTTTGATATGATTTATATAAAAAAAAAATACTGTTTTCGATTCTGTTTTCATGAGAAAAAAATGGACGGTTTTAGTCTACTTACTGTACTACCTATCACATCATACCTGAACGAGAAGTATTTTGAACTGTACACGTGGAGGCGTGCATTCTACCTGATGAAGTCCTGAGATCGTTAACACGTGCTCCAAGGTATCACGTGTTTTGTGAAGGATCTATACATCTCACGCGAGAGAGGAAGTTCATGATTATCGACTGGAAATACTAGGTGAAAACAATGGCTACGTGTCCGGTTTGTATTCATGCAAATATCATAATTTGAAAAGTTTAAAAGCAAAAGCGCATGTGATGAGAATTTTGAACAGGGTGGCGACTCGATGTGGGACGCGGATTGCGTACTACCCCCGCCCGGCCCTAGCTCCGAATGGGCAGTTCTGTGGGCGGGCCCACCATGATTTATCTGTGCATCCAAACCGTCAGTACCTTTTCTCGGATCATTTTAAGGCATAAATACAAAAATGGAGCATATCCAACACTCAAGTGGACCACACTAAATAATAAGCTTGTTGCATTAAAATGCACGAAGCATTAAATGTCAGTTGCATTAGAGGTGAGAGTCATCTGTGGTGTGGTCCACTTGAACCTTGGATCCGCCTCATTTTAATTTTTACTCTTTAAAATAATTGAGAAAAGGGATAGACGGTTTGGATGTATGGATAAATCACGGTGGGCCCGCCCACAGAACTGCCCGTTGGGATCTAAGGACGGGCTACGCAATTCGCGTCAATCGATGTCGTGACACGTGTAAATGTTGGCTCGCCTACATCGTCGGAGGATGAGCGGCTGAAACCGCAGTCGTAGTTGATCGGCTCGGCTTGTTGCTCGTTCGGTAGTTTTGGGTCGACGTACCCGAGAAATTTGAGACCGTGGACCCACCTTTTTACGAAACAATACTAACTTTGTTTGGGAACTTATACCTGCTCGTACGGGCAGCGAATTTGAGCACGAAAATACCGCTCCTTTCACGAAGACGGATTGGGTGCTCCGCCTGCCACCAGCCCATGGCGGATGGTCAGTGGCCTATATGCCCCACCATGATGTATATTTTTCATCATGCGGTCAATATACTTTTCCAAATCATTTTATGGTAGGAGACTAGAAATAGGTATATCTAAATCTCAAGTGTACTTAAACATAGGAAACAGTGTTGAATGAGCGTCAACCATTAGAAACTTTTAGGGGGCTCACTGTGGTGCTTGTGAGAAATCCTCCCCGTATAAGTTTATTCATAGGATCACAAAGACTTGGATGAAGAGGAAAAATAACTTTCATAATGATCCAAAGCTTCTATAACTCATAAAAGGGTTTCAATAGTAGACATTCAATTCCTCACTGCCTTTAAGAGTGTGGTCCACTTGATAGTTAGATTTATCTTATTTTTCATCTCAAGACTTAATATGAGCACGCCAAATAGATGGACGGTTTGGATATAACACAGACCTCATGATAAGATCGACATAAGCAACACAGCATTAAAAAAAAAAAAAAAACACAGATTGCAGTGGCACTGCCACCCACGCAATATGGCTACGGTTATAGCTACAGTTATAATTCATAACCATAATGTATCGAAAAATTATAATTTTTTAGGCAAACTTGTTGGACGGTTCTGAACTTTTTCGATAATATCGAAAGACCTTCAATATATCGAAGGACCTATAGCTACGGATTATAATCGTAGCTATAAATGTAATCTGTGCCAATCTATGCAAATTTTATTTTTATTTATTTTTATTTTTTTTTTACATGCAGAACTTTATTTTACCTACAATATTCTCTAATACATATTTATATAAATATGTATATATAAGCATATAAATTTTTTTCTCTCTTTTTTTCATTTCTTTCTTTATTCATTTAACAAGAATATCTTCTAAACCAAAATTAGTTACTTAACGTACCCTATATGATTTTGGAGTAGGAGAAACTACTTTAGGCAACCAACCTAGTTATTTTTCAAGATTCTACCAGGTCGATGGTTGAAAATCCATTTCATTCACTTTGCGGTCAATTTCATTCATTTCATTTACTTCCTAATCAATTCCATGCATTTCACGATCAATCCCAGCGATTCCCCTTCACTTCATGGTCAATTCCATGCATTTCATGTTTGTCCAGCTCAATTTCATGTTTTCCTTGCTTAATTTTCAGTTTGCCTCGCTCAATTTTCAGTTTGCCCTGCTCATTTTGTAGTTTTCCCCGCTCAATTTCTAATTTACCCCGCTCAATTTTTAGTTTGCCCCGCTCAATTTCATGTTTTCCCCGCTCAATTTCTAGTTTGCCCCGCTCAATTTCATGTTTGCCCTGCTCAATTTTCAGTTTGTCCCGCTCAATTTCTAGTTTTCTCCGCTCAATTTTCAGTTTACCCCACTCAATTTCTGGTTTGCCCCGCTGAATTTTCAGTTTGCCTCGCTCAATTCATTTTTAGATCACTGTCCATCCGCCATTGGCTGGTGGTAGGTGGAGTAACCAATCCATTTCTATGAAAGAAGGGGTATTTTCGTGACCTTATGAATAAATTAGATGAAAAATGTGTTATGGTAGGCCCTACAAAATTTTTAACGATGAAAATCAATTTTCTCACTGCTCTTTGTAGTGTGGTCTAGTTGATCTTTGGATATGATTCTTTTATATATATATATATATATATATATATATATATATATATATATATATATATATAATGCTCCCAAATGATCTTGAAATATGGATGAACATTGTGGATATAATAAATACAAAATTGTGGGGCCCATGTAACTTTAATCTCTTTTGAGCGGGGCGAACATGAAAATTGAGCAGGGCAAATTAGAAATTGAGCGGGGCAAACTAGAATTTAAGCGGGGCAAATTAAAAATTTGAGCAAGGCAGAATGAGAAATTGAGTGGGGCAAACTAGAAATTAAGTGGGGCAAACTGAAAATTGAGCGGGGCAAACATGAAATTGAGCGGTGCAAACTAAAAATTGAACGGGGTAAACATGAAATTGAGCAGGGCAAACTAGAAATTGAGTGGGATAAACATGAAATTAAGTGGGGTAAACATGAAATTAAGCGGGGCCAACTAGAAATCGAGCGGGGCAAACTAGAAATCGAGCGGGGCAAACTAGAAATTGAGCGGGGTAAACTGAAAATTGAGCGGGGCAAACTAGAAATTCAGTGGGGCAAACACGAAATTGAGCGGGGTGAACATGAAATTGAGCGAGACAAACTAGATATTCAACAGGGCAAACATGAAATTGAGCGGGGCAAACATGAGGTCTATGTTAGGGACTAAATGCATTTTACATATGTTATATCCAGATCGTACATCCATTTGGGGAGCTTGTCTTAAGGCTTGAATGAAAAATAAGACAGATCTAACTATCAAGTGGACCACACTGCAAAAACCAGTAGAGGATTGAACGTTTACCATTGAAACCCTTTTTAGGCTCACAGAAGTTTTGGATCAATATGAAATTTGTTTTTATTCTTCATTCAGGTGTTTGTGACCTTATGAAAAGATTGGATGTAAAATAAACATTATGGTGGGCCCTACAAATTGTTTAACGGTGAAAATCATTATTGTTACTACTATTTATAGTGTGGTCCAGATGATCTTTGGATATGATTCAGTTTTTTGGATAATGCTCTAAAATAATCTAGATATAATAAATACATCACTGTGTGGCTATGTAACTTTGATCTCCTTTGAACCGTTCGTACAACATGGAGATCGAGGAGCGTCAGTGTTCCTCTTCCAATGACACGTACCTACAGCAGATGTACACCAGCCAATCAGCTTCCCTCTCCAGCACAACACGTGATCATTTGAGGTGCCAACATGTTAGAAAGTCTAATGGTGGATTAGGTACTGCCCTGCCAGTTCTGAGCTCTTGACAGACTAGTGCTTTTAGGCCTAACATGTTTATTTGTCATCTAACTGGTTCATAAGGTCTCTTAAACATTAATGAGGGGAAAACACAAATATATTTTGTTTCCCACCATTTGCCCTACTGAATTTTGTGTTTGCCCCGCTCGATTTCTAGTTTGCTCCGCTCAATTTCATGTTTGCCCCGCTGAATTTCTCGTTGGCCCCGCTCAATTTCATGTTCGCCCTGCTCAATTTCATGTTTGCCCTGCTGAATTTGTAGTTTGCCCCACTCAATTTCATGTTTGCCTTGCTGAATTTCAAGTTTACCCTGCTGAATCTTATGTTTGCCCCACTCAATTTCTAGTTTTTCCCGTTCAATTTCATGTTTGTCCCGCTCAATTTTGTGTTTGCCCTGCTGAAATTCGTGTTTGTCCCACTCAATTTCGTGTTTGCCAAACTGAAATTCATGTGTGCCCCGTTGAATTTTAGTTTACCCCACTCAATTTCATGTTTCCCCCGCTGAATTTCTTGTTGGCCCCGCTCAATTTCTAGTTTGCCCCGCTCAATTTTCAGTTTGACCGCGAAGTGATTGAAATTGACCACGAAGTGAATGAAATAGATTTTCAACCATCGACCCGATAGAATCTTGAAAAATAACTAGGTTTATTGGCTAAATGAGCTTCTCCTACTCCAAAATCATATGTGATATGTTAAGTAAATCATTCTAGTTTAAGAGATATGCTTGTTGAATAAATAGACAAAGAAATGAATTAAAAGAGAGAAAAAAAAATTTATATGCTTATATATACATATTTATATAAATATGTATTAGAAAAAAATGTAGGTAGAATAAAGTTCTCCATGTAAAAAAAAAAAATTTTTTAAAAATGCACAAATTGCAACAGACTACAGTTATAATCTGTAGCCATAGGTAAAACTACAGGAATTTTTAGGCAAACTCGCTGGACAGTTCGGGACGTTTTTGGATATATCGAAAGACCTTCAATACATATTAAAAAAGCAGGGGCTACGGCTATGGCTACGGTTATAATTCGTAGCTATAGGTTCCTGTTTTTTTTTTTTTTTTTTTTTTTTTTTTTTTTTTTTTATACTGTTATAATCCCCACCGCCTTTTGTGGGTCCCATCATGAGGTCTGTGTTATATCCAAACCATCCATCTATTTGGCGAGCTAATATTAAGCTTGAGACGTAAAATAAGACAGATCTAACTATCAAGTGGTGGGCCCTACAAATTTTTTAACAGTGAAAATCAGTTTTCCCGCTTCTCTTTGTGGTGTGGTCCAGTTGATCTTTGGATATGATTTTTTTTTTTGATAATGCTCCAAAATGATCTCGAAATATGGATGAACATTGTGGATATAATAAATACATAGTTGTGGGGCCATGTAACTTTGATCTCTTTTGAGCCATTCGTACAACTCTCGGTTGGAGGAGCGTCAGGGTATTTTCATCCTCAAACTCGCCGTCTGTACGCGCAGGTCTAAGTTGCAAAACAAAGTTTGTATTGTTTTGTAAAAACAGCTGGATAAAAGGTGGGGTCCACAGTCCTAAATTTCTCGACATACCCTGATCACGTGGAAATCGGATTGCGTACTGAGTTACTTGTCAGTATGCTCTTTTCGTAGTAAACTCAGTTGGGCCCACTGTGAATGTATGTGTTTTATCCACATCGTCCATCCGTTTTTCCAGATCCTTTTAGGGGTTGAGCCAAAACTTGAAACTTATCCAAAGCTCAAGTGGACCTTACCATAGGAAACAGTGGAATTAATGATTTACACCGTTGAAACCTTGCCAGGCCTCACAGTGATGTTTATTTGTCATCCAAACCGTTCATAAGATCATGTAAATATGGATGAAAGGAATATATATATATATATATATATATATATATATATATATATATATATATATATATATATATATAAAATCTTGACACTAATAGCCGTGCTCTATGGGCCTATCATAATGTATGTGTTTATCATTTTTTTAGCTCATCCCAAGGTATGAGCATGAAAAAAAGAAGAAGAAAGAAATAGGTCTAAATTTCACATAGACCACACCATGATTAAATGGTAATTGAACACCCACTGTTAATGTTTTTAAGGTCATTAAAGTTTTAGATCAAATTGATATTCATGATTTCAAATAAACATTATAATGCTTCTTAAGGAAGTTTTTAAGGGTGGAGGTTCAATCACCGCTATTTTTATTTTATTTTATTTATTTATTATTATAATTATTTTTTTAATGCTTTACTTAAAATTTATATCCATCACCACTATTTTTTTCATGCTTTATCTGAAATTTATATCTAAGGGTGGAGGTTCAATCACCTCTATTTTTTTTTTAATTATTTTTTTTATTTTATGCTTTACCTAAAATTTATATCCAATATTTTTTTTCATGCTTTATCTGAAATTTATATTTATTTTATTTTTGGATTGACATCATATGTATCATAAGAATGGATTAAAGACTTGGACACTCTGACAAGTGTTGATGTAACACCTCGAAAATCTGCACGCAAGTATATAAACTCCGATCTCGAGTTCCTGGGTGTTAACCAAATGAAAATACACGTGTGACCTAATTCAGATTCACATTTATTTCACACACAGATAATCAGAGTTGCACAATTAATTTAGTGGATCCAAAACGAGGTAGATGTAACAAAAATATAAAAATATAGGGCTAATGCCCAGAAGTTACAATGTCAAAAGCGATGACCACTCATACGAGAATTATACAAATCACAATAATTGTGATAGGAACATAAGAACATAGTGAAAAATATCCCCAAGATTGTTACTTGGGACATTTTAGGGATTAACGCGGGTTTACAACAATTACATATTCATACATGTAATGTACTTAAGCATGTTATATTTAACGCACAGATAATCAGAGTTGCACATAGTGAAAAATATTCCCAAGATTGTTACTTGAGACATTTTAGGGATTAACGTGAGTTTACAACAAATACATATTCATATATGTAATATACTTAAGCATGCTATATTTAACGCACAAATACTAAACAGTTACACATGTTATTAACTCGGTCAACGCAGGTAATGATAAAAAAGAAATGAAAATTTTCCTAATTACTCTTGTTAAATATGCATATGAAAATATGGATGATGCATGCTCTCACCATTCGACACTCTCTCAACACGCGACTCCGACCACCTGGTTCACAAATGACAACACTTCCTCGACATGTGACTTCAACGTCTGTTTTGTCACATTCTAAACTAATGCGATGCGATAAATGATCATGTTAGCCGAGTAATTATTAAGTCCAATTCATCCAGCATATTAACAAAGTTAAGATACTAATGTTATATCACAAGTCCTTATCCGAATTACATGGCTTGTTGCTGTACGTAGCAACCCCTCACTAGTGTCCTTTGATCTAAATTTAAGTGTCACTCGTTTATCTCACAAATTAACAATTTTAAAAGTATGGTATGATACCTAAATGTATGAGGATCAACCCGGTATAGGTCGTAACCCAAACCGACTATGATCGCTTAGTACCGCTGGCCAGCACGCTGCCCCGACTGACTGAAGCGCTATTTTTGAAGGGGGTCTGGATCAAACGGCTTACTCCAACACAAGCTCGGACCACAGCCCGGATGAATAGTGGCTGGGGCGTTACAGAGGTGCAAACTTATCATATAAAATCAAAACACATAAAGGAAAAGGCTCGTCACCCAATTCCATTCACGCCTAGGTTGTTTGAACGGTACTCTGGCACGGAACCATCAACCCAGTAATTTGATGGGGGCCATTCAAATAATGGTCTATCACTTCTATTAGTGTTCATGGTCACTATGGGGAGGTTCGATACCTCATCATAGGTCGACAGATCGGATACGGTGTCCCATACCACCATGCCCAGCTCATGAGTCTTAGTTGCTCACTGGTCATTACGGGGAGGCTCGTCACCCCAACGTAGGCCGATAACTCGAACACAGTGTCCCATACCACCATGTCCGGCTCATAAGTCTTAATAGGATCGTATCGCACTAACGGTTATGAATGGACACATCCATTGTGAATGTGGTATCCTAGATTCTATTGAATGTTATATAATAACCAAGCACAAAAATGATCGAGCTTGCATTAGACTAATGCGAACGACTACAGAGGACCTCGAGCAAACCGGCATTGGGTGCAAAACATCCTGTGTAGTTCCAACTACTGTCAATTGTCCATGTTCAACTCCGGTCGGTCGTATAAGCCTGGGATAACCTCCCTAAAGAGGGCTATCTGCATATTTGGATAATTTGTGAAGCTCGATCCACCACCACAATACAATTCAATTTAATAATCCTAGTACTTCTAAGCATTCAACATTCAAGAAATTTATAATATTAAGAATTTTATGTTATTCAAGTATTTCATTAAGCACATTATCAATCAAATAGTAAATAAATGCATTTGGTTATTCTAAAATGCCAAGTAGAAGCTTGGGGGTAGATCTTCACCTTTGAGTCAAAATCCTAGACTTGGATGGGGCCCTAGCAACGAGAATTTGAGGAAAATGCTTCAAACCTAAATTAAAATATAAAACTATCGTTAATGACATGGATTTAGTCCTAATTAAATATTAAATAGTGAATTATGGCTTAACTAAATCAATTTGGTTGATCCATCAACTCAGTTCGACGAATCGGCACTTGTAATCGGCGCACAACTAAAACCGTAATGGAATAGGGCCCGATTACAGCTCCTTTAAGAGTATAAACCACTCCAATTGATAATTATGACTTAAAGCCCTAATATACTCAATCCTAATATTAGGGTTTGCGAGAATCAACGGAAACAAAATGAGGTTTCTAACCCTAATGGCTTAAAATGAAAGAAATTAAAGAAATAGATGGAAAGACATGTAGAAAAATCTCTTACCTAGCAAGTGAGTGGAGAATCTAACCCAAAATCTACAGATTTCATCCGTAGAAGACATGAGATCGGGAATAGAGATGATGTCTTGCACGAATCCGACGAGCACTGGGATTGGATGGTGTGATCTGGTACTAGGCTCCACCATCTCTCTCATTCCTCTCTTCTTCTCCTCCTCTTTCTCTCATTGGCTTTTTAAATTCGTATGAGAGCAAACGAAGCCCCCAAATGGCCTATTTATAGCACCAAATTGGTGCAAATGGCCTTAAGGGTTGAGTTTTTACTATACTAGCCCTAGGGAATTGTGTTTCTACACTTTGGAGATCATCACGGGGCATAGGGGTCGACACCCACAGTATGATAGTTGGCCCTAGTGATGATCTATGCATAAACACAATCGGGTCGCTATTTTAGATGCATTGATCGATGTGTATAATTAGAAGTCAGTTCAACGGTCACCGACTATCGATCAAGCCCGTGACTATACGGATCTATGTAGGATATTACTCTAGGTTGTCCCCCCAAATTTGGTCACAATCTAACAGTTCGAAAGCCTCTATTTCGCGAAAGAATAGAGAAAGACAACTAACTAAAGTTTTGGACTACTTTAAGGAATATTCACACATCCCATGCCCTTACCTTGCGAGTCCAAGTTGAGAGATTGGAGATACTATCCTATATCAACATCCGCGATGGACGTCAAGCCCGATAAGACGGTCATTATTCTATAATTTCGAGTCTACTGGCCCACTAATGAGCGGTATAAAGCTTATTTGGATAATCAGGACATTTTAGGAATGAATTGGGTAGTAAGATTTCTTGTACATGATGACTAGGATTTGGATTAGCTAAATTCATAGTGTAGACTATTCGCAACTAGCGAGAACGATGATTCCATCATAATCACCCTAGTCGTGAACCCTAATTCGATTATACTTAAAGCTACTTGATTTAGTCAAATATACTAAAATAAAAAACTTTAATTTAATTATATAAGATTATTCCTAGTATGATTAGAAGCAATTTCTAAGAAGATGCCGAGTATAAAAATTCTAAGATAAAAAAGATACGCGCGGCTCATTAACAACGTGTAGTTGTAGAAATTTTTCAGTTTCAATAATTCTATTTCATATAATGTTTTTAGTACTTTTAGTTACTAGATTATTTTTATTTTTTTTAGTATTTCATCATCAAGTTTAATTTATCTCTACCAAATTTCATTAAATTTTGAGTTCTAGAAAATTTCTAAAAATTTCGGAAGTACCAACTGCCCGAGACTAAGATTTTTGGTATAATTTTCAAAATTCTCTATAATTAACCTTTTTTAAATATTTATTTTATTTATTATTTATTTTTATATGAAACTAGACTCATCAAGCTTCAATCTAGCTTTTGAATCACCTCAATCAGATTTGTAAATCAAGAGATATGGATTTTTGAAGTTCGTACATCGAAACTGTCAAAATTTGACAGTGCAGAAAGTTGCTGAATAGGGGGGTATAGTGGAACTGCCGATTGCGCAGTGGAACCACCCACTGCTGTCCATTTTCCATGGTGGCATAGCCAATTCCGTGGTTGCACTTCCCAGGATTGTCCCAAAATGCATTTTTTTGGCCTATGTGCCACCAGGGTCGGTCCCCACTCTTTAAAATTCAAACTTTCACTCTTTTGGGCGGTTTTGGTGGACCCCACATCACTCATTTTGATCTTGAACATGTGTGAATGCAAGCACGAATATGCACTCAAATCGTTAAAGTAAAGGTAACGCCTAATGAAGTCCAACTCCAAGTTGGCAAAAATTCGAGACATTACAGTTGACTAGTGGCTTATCTGAGGTGGGGTGATGAGTTTTTTATATTTTTTTATTTTACCTAAAACACATCCTCACACCCACCAATCTATCCATCCGTTTAGTTCGTCCAACCTATTTCATTTGGTTAGTCCACCTTCCATATGTTTCTTAGAAATAAAATTTGGTCAAATCAGCATGTGGACTTAAAATTAGAAATGGATTGATGGTGACAACTAATTTATCTAAAATTTTAAAAGTCGACATTTGATTTCGATACTATGGCCCATCCAAACAGTGGATTAAGTTGGGTTCTTATCTTAGGGCTTCTATACAGTGGTGTCATTCGATTGATGAATTGAACTCCATCCTATCAGGCCATGCAAGCATGTGCAGTGTATACGTGAGATTTATTGCCCACAAGCATGGTTTTAGCAAAGCTTCTGACCACTAAATGGTGCTCCAGTTAAGAGTGTCTCAATACACATCGTGGGGTTCAAATCTCTGTTGATAATAGATGTCTTAAATCTGTATCTTCACTATTTGATGACATCAAAGTTGGTCGATGATATCAAGTTTTTTTGAAATTTTTAGCCTTGCTCGCTGGACATGTTTTGTCATTTGTTGATGACATCGAAGCTAGTTCGATGTCATCTAATATTTACGTAGATTCATTTGCGAAAACATAGATTTTGCGATTTTTGTTTCCTATTTCGGTTATACTTGTTTCTAAAACTATATAAAATGTTATATACGGAACTAGGAGGTATTCTAAAGGATTTCTAAGGCATTCTATGGTTTTTAAAAGGGTTATAGAGTTTCAAAGGATGGAGAAAAGGTGAGGTTTGAGGATTGCTCAAGACGGGTAAGTCTTTTATCTTTGTAATCTGAGCTTTTATAGTGGAATTTTCTGTTGCTTTGTGTCGTAATTTTTTCTTGCAAGGGTTTTCAATGTTAAATCTCTATGTTTCTTGTGATTGTTTGGTATTTTTGGATTGCTATCCTAAATCTATATCTGTGTGATTCTCCAGCACAAATCTCAACAAGTGGTATCAGAGAAATCGTTGGGGCACAAATCTGAATCTGCAGGATTAACATCAATGAGAAACGCTAAGTTTGATATTGAAAAGTACTCGGGCAAAAATAATTTTGAGTTATGGAAGATTAAGATGATTAATCTATTAACTGAGCAAGACGAAGCTAAGGCTCTTGAGGAACGAAAATCGAATATGAAGGATGAAGAATGAGAGACTTTTGATAGCAATGCTTTAGCCTCCAACCGTTTGTGTCCCATAGATGGGTTCTCTATAATGTTATGAGGAAGAAAACTATGGCTTAAGTTATGGGCGAAGTTAGAGAATGTCCATGCGAAAAAATTCTCTGAAAATTGCCTACACTTGAAGCTACAATGGTATAACTTCATGATGACAAAGGGTGAAGATCTATAGGTCCACATCAACAACTTTAATAAATTGGTGTGCAAATTGTTGGATATGGAGGACGTGATCAAAGATGAGGAACAAGTATGTGTATTATTGAATTCTCTTCCAGCATTGTATGAGTCATTCAAGGACACGATGTGCACCACAAATAAAACCCTGAGTGTCGACGTCGTTATCTCAGCTCTTCAAGGGAAGGCTATGAGAAAGCTTAACGGTGACATAGGGACATCTTCCAATTACGAGGGGCAGAAATTCTGAACAAGGTACAAGATCTTCAAGCTCTAGATCTAAATCCAAGGGTAAGGGCAAATGAAAGTTAAAGTGTTGAAATTGTGGAATGGAAGGAAATATGAAGAAGGATTGTGCAAATCCTAAATCTAAGAAAGAAGAATCTGAGGCTTCATACGTGGAGGCCAACGTTGTCACATCAGATGGATCGAGTGGATGTGATGTTAATGTCTTGTCTGTGTTTACGATCAGACGCCCACACGATGATCATAGGGGTGATCAGTGGATTCTAGACACAAGGACATCCTTTCACATGACTCTTCATTGGAGTTGGTTCACCAGTTACAAAGAGTGTAATGGTGGACATGTATTTATGGGGCAATGATAGTGTCTGCAATGTTGTGGCTGTTGGTACGGTGCGTATCAAGAAGTTTGATGGGACAGAGCGTATCTTGACTGAGGTAAGGCACCTTCTCGACATGAAGAAGAGTCTGATTTCTTTCAGTGCACTCGAGGCTATAGGGTGCAAGTTCATGGGTATTGATGGTGCCTTTAAAGTATCTAAAGGGGCACGAGTAATCATGAAAGTGTAACAACTCGATAATCTTTACAGATTGATCGGGAGCACTTTAACAGGTGGAGCTGCAATGGCTGTAGCGGATTCCACCTCTGCACGTGTGGCATGCTAGCCATGATCACATGAGCGGGTAGCGCATGAAGGTTAAGACGCACGGATAGAGATACAGAGCAGGTGGAGCAGCCACCTGTGAGTGGAATTATACAACATAATCGCAAGATATCGGTGAGGTATATGGACGTCTCCAACATCGCATATACTCTCGTTAAAGACGAGGGAGATCCGTCTACTATTCAGATAGCTCTAGGTGAGCCTACTACTGAGAAGTGGAAAGTGACTATGGACGATGTGATGGACTCATTGTACCAATCGACACATGGGAGCCGGTAGAGCTTCCAGTAAGCCGGAAAGCGGTTGAATGCAGGTGGATCTTCAAGAGGATACAATATAGTGAGGTTGGTAGCAAAGGGTTATGCTCAGAGAGAAGGGATCGACTTCTCAAAGATATTCGCACCAACAGTAAGCACGTATCTATCAGATTCGTATTGATGCTAGTTGCCCAATACGATCTAGAGCTAAAAGGATAGATGTTGAGACTGCACTTCTGCATAAAAAATTGGAAGTATTGTTATTCATAAAGCAACCAGATCGGTTCGAAGTTTAAAGGGGTTGAGAAAAAAGTTTGCAGGAGGTCGCGGTATAACTTATCGCTTAGGCAGTGGCATAAAATTCGATTCCTTCATGGTGAGTTAGGAATTGTATATTGATAACATGTAGATCGCCAATCATGTCATGTTTAGAATCAACGTACTAGAGACTCGGTTAAGTATGACATTCAAGATGAAGGATCGGGGGCTGCAAAGATAGTTCTTGGAATTGACATTCATAGAGATTGGAAGAGGAGCAGGCTTTGATAATCATGGGTAGAATACCTTGAGTAGGTATGCGATGGACCAGGTAAATTCGGTGAGCGTTCCCTATGCGGCTCACTTCAAGTTTTTCTCAGGACATGTCCCAAAACAGATGAGAAAAAGTAAGATATGTCTCATGAACCTTATTCGAATACATTTAACAGTGTATGCCATGGTCTGTATTAGACCAATTATTTTATAGGCAATTAGTGTTATGAGCAAATACCCTGGTAAGTAACATTGAGAGGTGGTGAGATGGTTACTTCGATACATTGGAGGTAAGAAGACTATGTCTTATTTTTTGAGAAGACAAGAGCAAAGGTGGTTGAGCATGTGTATTTAGATCCGGCAAATATGCTCACCAAGATCGTTCCTTCAGAGAAGTTCAAGTTAGTGCAACTTCTCTAGGCTTGGCGATTGCGTAAAAGGAGGACGGAATGTGCACGAGAAGCGTTGATGAAGCTATGATATGAGGCAAAGATAAGAGAAGAGGATAAGAAGCTGCACGTTTGAAGATCGAAGACATGGTGAAGATTGTTGATAACAAATGTCTTAAATCTATATCTTCATTGTTTGATGACATCGAACCAACTTCGATGTCATTGACGCCAGTTCGACATCGAAGCCGGTCGATGACTTCAAGTTTTTTCAGGATTTTTGGCCATGCTCGTTGGACATGTTTTGTCATTTGTCGATGACATCGAAGCTTGTTCGATGTCATCGAAGGTTTACGCAGATTCTGCGATTTTTATTTCCTATTCCATTTTTACTTATTTCTATAGCTATATAAATGGTTGTATACGGTACTAGGAGGTATTCTAAGAGATTTCCAAGGCATTTTAGGGTTTCTAAGAGGGTTATAGGGTTTCAAGAGGTGAAAAAAATATGAGGTTTGAGGATTGCTCAAGCCGGGTAAGTTCTCTATCTTTCTAATCTGAGCTTTCATAGTGAAATTTTCTGTCGCTTTGTGTCGTGGTTTTTTTTCGCAAGGATTTTTCACGTTAAATCTCTGTGTTTCTTGTCATTGCTTGGTGCTTTTGGATTGATATCCTAGATCTATATTTGTGTGATTCCATAGCATAAATCCCAACAATCTCCTTATCTAAATTTTAGTCAATGTTGGCACTATGACTTATTGCGTCACTAGTTTAAGTCAATATTATTAGATGTTTTGAAATGCAATAGAATAAAATGAGTTCTAAAAAGTCCACATTATAAGATTAATCATAATAGTCATGTATTGAATATTCAATATTTATAAAAATTCAAAATTACATGAAACAATTCTAAACATGTGCATGTAGAAGTTGTCCAAATGGCCATGCCGATCTTCTGAAGTAGGATCTCCCTAATTTATCTTAGAAGAACGAGAGGTGAATAACGGACATATCAGCCCTTTGTTAGGGGTGAAGGATTGACTAGAGCAGTACATAAGCAAAACCCACATGCCCTAAGGCTTGCACACATGTGAGGTGGGTACAATCCTCCTCTTCCTTTCTCTCTCACACACATACATGATCTCTCTCTAGTTCAACTATAAATGGCCCTCAAAGGGGTTTAAGTGCCTAGGTTTTCTTACTTTTTTGGGACTCCTCTTTCTTTAAGAAATGATTTATTTATGAGAAGAATTTAAAATTTTAGGAGAGATAAAACTTATAGTATTTTACCACATTACAAATCTCAGCATTATTCTATGGGAACAAAAGTTTGTTTACCCACATTTTTCCATCCACCCTAATAAACTAAACTTTTCTACTCTTCGTGGTCATCATTATTAACTAACACCCATATCGATGTAAGGAATGAATCAATAAATCTTATCCATTCGATGTCCATTACGCATAGTTTAAAATAAAATAAAATCAACAATTGATATCTTATTCATTCGATTTCCAGTAAGCATAATTTATTATTATTATTATTATTATTATTTTTTTTTTTTAAAACCAACAATTAAAAATAAAAGTCAATTGTTGAAAACTTATGATTAACTAATTGCTAAACTTTTATATATTGATTGGCCTTTAAAGAACTTAATGAATGATTGAAAGTATAATTGATCCACTATTAATGTCCTAAGTAGACCAAGTGCTTCCCTTTGAACTATGAAGACTTCAACACTTGCACCAAACTACATTCACTTTTGTTAGCCACATGATAACCTTATAAAATGAGCAGAGACACATTCAATCAAGACCTCCCAATCCACATACCATCCTATCTATATGGATGCATTAGACTTATTGCATTCGCAAGTCTTTTACTCTAAGCATGATAGGGCTATTGATCTAAATATTTATCATAAATTTTGTCAATAAAAGTGTCTAAATGTCTCACCAAATCACCTATATTCATATTACACTCACACGCTCATACCAAATAAATAAAATTAAAAACTGAATCACGTATATCCATGTTATACTCACACTCTTATGCAAAGTAATTAAAATTAAGGAACAACAATTCAATATTGTGTTTGAAGGTTGGTACTATCTATCCTAACGAGATGCTAGTCGCACAAATGACAAACATCATTATCCTTTATACCAGAACATGCACGTGATAATGGCTGATAGGATGATGAGATTCATGGCTCACATTTCTTCATTGACTAATAATTATTGTGTCAAATCTCAAGTGTTCAAGGCAATCAATGAAATTCCTCTCAAACTTATATAAATAATTAAGTTCCACAGGCACCAATAAAGCCAATGAGTAAATGAATCATGTATACAATCGAATGTAACCTTAGTGTAAGGGCATCTAAGGCCACAGCAAACACGAGTCACTCAAGTCAAGTCAGTTAGATTGAGTCAAACTAGGATTCAGTTTCTCAGGGATGTGGGTCCCAAGTTAGGTTGACTTGCCCGAGGTTCCAGTTGACCGAGGGATTTTTAAAGTAAAGGATCAAGTCCATCCTTACCCACGTCAGCATAGAGTTGCAATCCATGGTTAAAAGGAGTTGTGCAGTCTCATGGATACTGTTACATCTGGGCGATGGGCCACTTGCAAGACCCTGCCCTCATTAGTAGGAGCCATGGCCTGTGGTCCAATTGTTTCATCGTTTGTTCCACATCTAACGGATGGATATGCATGGTTCTTAGGACTATAACACAAATCAAGCCGTCCAATTAATTTCAATTGTTCATTCAAATCCGAACGATCATTTACTTCCTTCGTCTAACTTACCAGATGTTATCTGATCGGTCAGATAATAAATAATTTCAGAATATTTTAAGTTACTTGGTGCATGTAAAATGGACCCACAATTTGGACGGTTTAATTTAAATTACATGTACACCGTGGGGTAATTTCTAAGCGCATGCATTCGAAGTTTCGACACTATGCTAGACTACCGAAGTTTTATTCCAACATGAGACTCAGCCATTTATAGCATATTCACCGGCTCCGTAAAATGCAAGCTGTTACCCAAGTCGAGAAAAGAGCGCGAAAAGACGCTCCGAAAACGGACGCGGTTTGGCTACTGGCCAGGTAGCTGTGTCAAAGCTCCGTGGGCCCTACCATAATGTATCGGTTTTATCCGCGCCGTCCATCCATTTTTTCAGATCATTTTAGAGCATGATACCAAAAATTAGGTTGACAAAAAACTAAGTAGACCACACCACAGGAAAATAGTGTGGACTTAATGTATGCCGTTAAAAACTTCCTAGGTCCGCTGTAATGTTTATTTTCCATCCAACCAGTTGATATGATAAAAAAATATGAATGAAGGGAAAATACAAATATCAGCTTAATCCAAAACAAGTTTTCGGCGTTCAATTCTCACTGTTTCGTGTGGTATGGTCAAGCTAATATTTGGGTCTATTTCATTTTTGGGTTCATGACATTAAATGATTTGAAAAATGAATGGACGGCGTGGATAAAAAAGATACATCATGGTAGGACCCACCGAGCTTTGACACCTGACACCAGCTAGCTGGCCGGTTATCGAGTCACCAACCAAACCGATGGATGATGTGGAGATCAAGTGGGGGCATCCTCTCCTGTCTCCACTAAAAAAGTTTGATGGAAATTCGGGCGAGTATATTTGAAATGACTCTTCGCGAAACGACTACCAACATAGATATTATGAGAAAAATCTGATCCACTCATCCAAATGATCCACTTCAAAAATACTCATTTATGAAAAATGGGTCTAGAAAACTCCTCAATTTACACAGTTTATAAAGATAACAAATGAATTAGAGAATGATCAACAGCCAGTATTTAATTTACAGGCCCAATATAAAAGATTCAAGAATCTACATTACTGAAACATAATTCTAACTGCATGCCCCAGCTTATGAGTGGTCTAGATCTCGTGCTTGTCTATGATGCTGGCAACAGATTCCAATCGTGTCCACGTTATCCTCGCGCGAATCGCCCTATTCTTTATCTCCACATTTTAATACAGAAAGCTCTGATACTCTGGCAGCGTGAGCTTCATAAGCATGTGTATACGTGAGCCGTCTAAATCGAGGGCTCGGCTTTATAGAGATCATAAACCAATAATTATACGGAAAGAATATCTTAACTCCCTCGTTGATGGACATCAAATGGACGGTCGGAATTGAAATCCGTAAATAGTTTGAATGATCGAACAAATGTCCACTAATCAGAGGTTAAGATCATCCACAAAAATCTTATTTTAGGCTGATGGAATATCCATAATGTTTCCCAATATCTGGGTGGTTTAATCTACATTACGGTAATGCCACGTAGAAATTTTTTGAGTGCATGCGCACGAACTATCATACTCTGCCAGAGTATCAAATAACTCTTCGATTTTAAAACCTTCAGCTATCAATGTTTCTCTGAAGATATTTTCTTCCGTAACCTCTTTCTGTCTCTCAAGGTATGATTCTTCTTCCTCCTCCTTCAGAAGCGAGATCTGCTTTTCTTCCTCAATTCCATGTCTTTCCATGTTCTTGCCCTGGATCTTCGCTTTTTTTTTTTTTTTTTTTGGCTTTCCCTGCATTCCACGCCTCGAAGAATCTGCTAATCCCAATCGTCGATTGCTGAAATTCACGTTCCCATGCTTGCATTCCTTGCACCAAACGGAGTTTCATTCGCTGTCCGTTTTCTCAGATTCTCGTGAAATGATTCGTAAATCGTAATGGGGTCTAGAGAACGGATTTTGTGGAAACGCGTTCTTAACAATGCATTTGTTTGAGTTTCCGTTTTAGAATGCATTTGCAAGAATTTCAGCAGCGTTCGTGTTTTTTAGACATCAGTTATTCCCTTTTTTGTTATTTATTTCGTTATCTGAATCTTTTCAGGGGAAAATCATATCCGGAATGGAATTCCACTTCAATGCGCTTCTAATTTTCAGGTAAGGATGAGTTCTCATTTCTATCGAATTTTCTTTTGCTTTCACATCATTTGCTGTTTCCGATCATCAGTTATATTGTATTATTTGCATATTTTGTGGTAGTGATGAAGAAATGAATAGAAAAAAAAAAAGACATCTGCAGTATTTCATGCGTTGCTAATTCATGTTTCTTTAGATATTGTGTCAAACTTAAATTCAGGAATGATCATATACGACTTATGAGCTATGTGAAAGGTGGGGCCCACCATGGGGATCACCTGGTATGAATACCAGGCCAGTCCACACGATGTGGGCCAAACCTGTAGTTCGGGACAGATTAATGGATGCCGTTTATTTCAGTGGTGTGGTCTTGTGTGATGAGGGCACCGGGAATGATTTTTGTGTCTGGTGATCTTGATGGAGGGGCTCACCTTTCACATGGATTGGGCGTCTATGTACAATACATTGGTGGAGAGAAGTTGTGGAATGCTAACTCAGCATGTTATGGGTTGTATTTGATCATTTTCCTTTAAATTTTATGTATTTACTTTAAATTTTATGTATTTCAGCACTAGAGAATTGTTGGTATTGGTTGATAGTGAAGATGGAATTGATTATGGATATGGGTTTTAATATAAATACTGTGTTAATGGTATTTTTGTTCCTGATTTTTGGGTTCACAGTAATACCTTCCATGGCAATTTTTCTTGTGTGTTCTTTTTTTTTTTTAAAAAAATTTTTTTTTTATAACTTTTTAAATTTTTATTTATTTATTATTTATATGTATCTCTTTTTCTTGTTTTGATTGATAACATGGTAATTTTCCTTGGCAACAATATAACAATATTCACCAAAAAGAAAGTTAAGACTACCAAGAAAGAAAAAGAAAAGAAAAGAAAAGAAAAGAAATATGTAATCATTGATATGAATATTCTTTTACTCTTGGCTTATTGCAAAGGTGATCCTGTAATATTATCATCTATCTCAATGGCCCCTAATGGCATGCTGAAGTTGATCGATTCCTGAAATGTGTTTTGTTTTATTATTTGGGGAACAAGATTAGCTTGAATCATGTGATACACAACCAACTACAACCTTTCTTCTTGGTTCTCCTATATACACATTGCAAATGACATGCGTGCTGATCAGTCTAAAAAATACATTGATTGGATAACCCCAACCGTCCATTTAATCACCATTAAATGGACGGTTGAGAGGAAAATGGTCAGTGATCCAAATTTATCAGGCAAAGTCAGATGATTGAAGTAGTCCAATCAGTGTGATATGTAGGTAATGCTGCATATGTAGGTAATGTCCAACAATTTGGAAAGGTCCAAAACTAGCATTCACATGTGACACATGTACTGTGGGTGTGTTGAGACTTGTAAGACAGGCCTGCATTCATTTTTCCCTTCCAAAATTGTTTATGTTTATGTAATCGAAGCCACTTTTCGTAATAGGCATGGTATTGTTGTTGTGGTACTGGTGTTGTTAATTTGAGAGAGTTGGGTTTGGATGCTTGTTCAAAAGTTTGAAACTGAAGTTGGCATTGAAGATCGTTGAAGATTGTTAAGGCATTTTAGGGTCATAATGGCTAGTATTTCTACCCTAGAGGTGCATTCTATTGTGCTTCTATTCTTCAAAATTTCTTTCCTTGTATGTGCTTATGATATTGTATTACAAGAGGTGGGAGGCATGAACCTAAATTTGGTTGATAATGTTCATTTTTTCTTTTATTGGTGAGAGAAAAAAAAAAAAAAAGGAAAATTGAGCGGATGAGATTGATAAAAAAAAAAAAAGTGATGTAAGTGGATGATATATTTAATATGCATCTATGTTAGGTTACATACATTATTTGAAATCCTAATTAAGTTCTTGAAAAAGGCTTGCAGTGTTAAAACTTGCAGTGAAAAATTTAAGGTAGAGATTGTAGTTAAAATTTAAGTAATATTTGGTAAAAACTTGTCAAGTGTTTCCTTTTCAGTTGCAAATAACTTGTGCAGAGAATGCGAAGATGGACTTTTATATATATATATATATATATATATATATATATATATAGAGAGAGAGAGAGAGAGAGAGAGAGAGAGAGAGAGAGAGAGAGAGAGAGAGAGAGAGAGAGAGTCATGCTCCCCTGCGCACCTACGCACGTGTGCACCTTTGCACACGTGCCATGGGTGTCTAATCTGAACGGTCCATGTGATGCGGAATCCCATGAAACCCCATGTGACAAAATTTCACCCCGATCTAAAAAATGTGGGCCATAGAAAAGAGAAATGCAAATCAAGAGAGGAAAATGTTTTCATTTTTCATGGCCCATCAAAGTTTTAGATCAAAGTAAAACTTGGGCCTAGGGGGTTTCACGAGGTGCTGCTTCACACGAACGGTTCAGATTTTGGATCTACATCACGTATGATGGGTTCTCAAAAAAGTTCGTACGTAGTACGTACGAACTGGTTCGCAGGTGAGCGTTTTCGTGTGTATATATATATATATATATATATATATATATATATAATGTTTTTTTTCCTTACTATTTATTATATTTTTTCTATTTTTAAATTAAAAAATAAAAGTATGGTGTAGCATACGCTACATGCTACGCTACTTACGCTACATGCTATAGAGGGTTGAACGCTATGCAACATGCTACCGCTATTTAAAAAACTTGTTGAAATTTGTGATAGGTTGCTATGACACGTGTGGGTATGTGGCATATGTGTGAAAATGATTTCTATTTTAGTTTATTCTGATTTTCATCTAATTGCTAGTGTAAATAACCTAGGGGTATTTAGGAATTTTATAATATGAGGCTAGTCTTGGATTTTGATCTCCTTTTTCAATCTTAGTTTAAGGTTTAAAGTATTGTCCAAAACTAGCATATATCACACGATACCTATTGGTATTGTCCTTGAATGATACAACTGTATTGGCTCATATTGGCCTGAAACAACTGAAATGGGGGATGCGAGCCCATCTTGGTGGTGAATGATACTATTACCCAGTACGCCGATGTTAAACCTTGTGTAGAATGGTTGATAAATAGTTTAGTGGGTCTTTTCTCACTAGTCACTATAGAAGCTTGCTTTCATTTGGGCATCTTGAGAAGGAAGAAGAAAGAATGGCGGGCAATTTGTTGGAGATTCTCGATTTGTTTTGTATTGTAATCTTGTTTTGGAAACACTCCTTGTTCTTTTGGAGGATCTTAAGAATTCTTTTAATGCGTGGTTGTGTTCTTGGGTTGTGTTGGTATGATGAAGACTATGGATGTTGACTAGTTTGAAGGGTTTTGTTTTGTTTTTGTTTTTCTTCCATTTTCCTTTTTCTTAAAAGCCTCTTTGTTCTCTTCTCTGCATTCTTGTTTTGATACTCAATGCTGGGCATGCATGCAATCTTAGATTGCTCTACCTTCAAAGTAGTCATTGTTACAGTATAGGATATGATCTATAGTTGTACATGTACAACTATACACGCTATAAATAAGTATATGATGGTTATGGATGAATACATGTATATTTGTTAAGATTTTCCATTTCTTTGTATATATTCTTTTCATTCTCATTGGAATAAAATATACAATACTTTTCACGATGTAGTCCCTAATCTAACATGATATTAGGTCCATGTCCTTCGCCCTGATTATAGCTGTTCATCTCACTCGATCTAAGGTATTCCATAACGGTAATGGTGGCTGTAACAGCCATCATCGTAACCTTTATGATACAGACCATTATGATATTTTTTATTGAATAAAAAACTCGAAAAACGTGTGTGTGCCCCATAATGGTCTATTATGGGGCCATTATAGCCTTTATAGGGTGCATAGCGGGCCGTTACAGGCTTTATGGGGGGTGTAATGAGTTGTTATGAGGGCTATAACGGCGATTACAGACCATTTTTTCTTTCAAAACGGCCGTTACAACCCTATAACGTGTAACGATTGCCACTATTAACTTTACATTTGCCTTTACGGCTTTGTCACGATTGTAATAGCATAACATGCCTTTCATCGCCATCATTAACTTCTATTATTGAATGTCTCGATAACACCATTGGCATGTTCATCAAGATCTGGTGGAGTTAATGCAGTTGATGCTTATAACATCATTAGCAATAATCATTGTTGTCAACCCTCATCATCACTTGCTGGTATTAGATTTTCCAGTTGCAATTCCTGTAGCCCATCTCCAGTCAAGATTCGAGCTAGAATCACATCACTATTGCTGGTGAAGAACCTTAACCACACCTCGCTGATCTTCATCTTTGCATCACTACTCGAACACAACGCCGCACCCTAGGACTTGTGGGAATCCTCCACTTTATGGTCCCGATTCTTCCACCATTGTCTCTGTGTCGCGATCAACCACCACCTCGTTGTTGTAGCTTGTTGCCTGCTCTCTATCTCTTCTCATCTCCATTAGATCTGGCACAATAACTAGATCTCGATGTTACCCTTTTCATCCATCCTTTTTAACCCATCTTCGTCATTCTTTCTCACCATCTATGTTGGTTTGCCATTATTCGTCCATTGTCACCGTTACACCATCATCTGCTAGTCACTGTTGTCAACAGTTGATTGCAAGTGCATCATTGCCATCTAAAAACACCTCCTTGTTGAAAACCTCTTCACGGATCACCATTATCATCACCTTCATCCATTGCCAAACCCATAATCTTTTACAACTTTGCCATCTCCTCCAACATACTTTCTTGAAGCAAGCCATCTTCTTCTTGCTTGTCGTCAACTGCAAATCGATCTTCCCCTTTGCTATATGGGAAGAACCTATATATGTAGAGCTGTACGTGAACCGAGTTAGCTCAGTTAACTCGCTCAACCCGACTCGAAAAAGCTCGATTCGACTCGGTTCAAAACTGAGTTCGAGCCGAGTCGAGCTAATTTTTTGAGCTTGAAAATATTTCAAGTCGAGTTCGAGCCGGCCTGAGCTTGACTTGACTCTGATTGGTTAATAACTCGAACTCGGCTTGAATCGTTTGACTCGGCTTGACTCGGTTCAAATGATATAAATACCACAAAAAAAACCCTACCCCTCTCTTTCACATACCCATCCCACTGCCCGAACTGTCGAGCTCGAACCCTCCCCCCCCCCCCCCCCCCCCCCTCCTCTCTCTCTCTCTCTCTCTCTCTCTCTCTCAGTCCGGCCGTTCATCTCTACTCGCCCGTCGCCCTTGCCTTGCCAGTCTAATCGTCTGTTACTGCCATCCGTATATGCTCGCCCGTTGCTCTTGCCTTGCTTGTTTGTCACTGCCTTGCCCGTGTGTTCGGTAAACAATTGAACCTTGTGATCTTTTTCCACCCTTTTTGTTGTGATATTGGGGAGTTCAGCCGGACCGCCTCAGATGCAGTTCATGGTTGGCAGCCCGATCGCCGGTCGCCGATCGTTGCATTATATATTATATAATTAAAAAATATATTATATATTATTTATTAAATAAAAAATCCTAAACGGTAAACCTTATATTATATATTATACATAAAAACATTATATATATACCCTAAAACTATAGAGATGGATGGATGGATAGGAAGAATAGAAAGATTGCTTGATAATACATTTTTTTGGTTTCTTTAAGTTTTTTTTTTTTTTTTTTGTTTAAATGTAACTAAGAAGAAAATACTACATATAATGCTGAATTAAACAAATTACTAAATTTCTACTTTATTGATTTCATCTCTGAGAGCATCATTGTTAATTAAGCTTTGCTCTCTACTCTTGGCTTTAAACTAGTCGCTCGAGCACACTAATGCAGGGGCATTTTCACACCGGGCTCGAGTGGGTGCCTATGGGATGCAGGGGCACACTCGGGGTGGGTGTCCCATGTGAGGTGGGTGGTTCGTGTGAAGCGGAACCCATGTGAAGTGGGGCCCACGTAGGGGGGTTCACTGAGGTCCTAACCCATGGGATGTGGGGCCTAGGCTATGAGATAAAGGATTGATTCGCCATGCTTGTCCCGCATCACACACACAACACTACCGTCTTTGCTGATAATTAACTCATGTAGTCATCCAACATATGACTAAACGCTGATTCGGATGCTACTGTAGAAATTGGAACCGTCAGTAGATTTATTGCCATGGCGGAAAGGGCAGAAAAGCTAGCTTCATGTCCCCTCCACAAGGCCGAAACATAGAAATGAGCGGCTTCATCTGAAGTATGAAAAATGAGCCGTTCATTTTCAAGATAAATAGCTAATTCAGAGAATAAATTACTAGATGATTTACCTATTCTTCTATTTAAAATAAACCAAGATTGATCAGATCCAGTTAATTGCGGGGTAGTGGTAGAACTTGTTCCTACCATAACACCTAACTGGTTATGATATTCTTCAAAAATTTCGTTTAATATTATCCTAGTAATTGACATATGGATTAAACTATCAGTATTCATATTTTTGCTACATTCCTTATATTTTGGTAATTTGAAAAAAGTAAAGTTATATTATATAAATGGTTTATAGTTTGATTGGATGTTGGATAGTAAATACCAAACAAAGTTGTGGTTGCATTATAAAAGGCTTGTAAAAACTCTTTTATTATTTTTGCAATGTCCCAGTTTATATTAGTTGTTGAATACTCAAAATCTCTGCTTAAGCAAAACTCGGTTATCACATCTTTAAATTCATATGAAGCCTCTAACATAAACAAGGTGGAATTCCACCAGTGTTTAACATCTAATGAAAATATTTTAGCCTTTTTACTTGCTGTTGTGCTCATGACTTTAAAGTCTTGATATCTAACAAGAGAAGTAAAAAATAAAACTTATTGATTGGCTAATACATTCTATGTGAAGTCTAATAAATGTTAAACTATCTTGCACAACTAAATTTATGACATGATAAGCACATCGTACGCGAACAATTTTTCCACTGATGTTAAGGGGGGATATGGTTTTTTAGAAATCCAACTGCTAAATCGTTAGATAAAGCATTATCCAAATATATATATATATATATATATATATATATATATATATATATATATATATATATATATATATATATATATATATTCTTTTGAATTCCATATTCTCCAAGGCTATTGAGTGTAGCTGAACCTATTTTAGGTCCCGAGTGAGGGGACTCGAGTAAAGAAAACATAATTATTCTTTTTTGAAATCTCCAATCTGAATCTATCCATAGGTTGTACATATATAACCTAAATCTTGATTGGAAATCCATAAGTTTGAAGTTAGACTTATTTTTTCCTAGAATATTTATAAAAGGTTTAATTAAATCATCATTCTCTTTTCTAAATAATTTCAAAGCATTGTTTCTAGCAGTATTTCTTAATTTTTTTTAAAAATGGGGGGTAAATGAATTTCGAACCATTTGTTTGAAATTCTTATTTTTTACAATAGTAAATGGTTTAGTTTTAATCATAAATTTGATGAGTTCTACCCAAGCATTGGCTTGGTTAAAAATAAATGTAGACAGGCTGCTCACTCTAGAGGTTTGACTAATTTGGGTTTGTTTAGAATCTTTTTTCCATGTTTTGGCAAACATTTATCTAGATGATGTTTTAGGTGGCCAATACCCCCAAAGGAATTACAACTATATTGGCTTTTACATAAGATAAATGACCTTAGACACCATTTGACCCTCATTATTTTTAAAATTAGTTACTTTCATATATTTTCAAACTTGTGAAGTACGGGTCCTTTTCGAACCGGTTGATGATTTTACAGGTTCTTCTTCCTCTCCAACTTCTTGATTTAAATTGGGGTTGGGGAGATGTGGGGAACCCATGGATCCGTAATCAAGGATTTTTTGGTTAATATACTCTAATTCTTCAGTATTAAACAATCTAACATCCATATCTAATATATATTAAATAAAATATATAAAAAAGTTATCTTAATTATAGTAAGAATGGTGATAGAGAATGAGAAATAATTATATAAAATGGGAAAAAAGTAGCCGTTTGAGGGCCATGCTGGGCTGACTGTTAGTCGTACCAAATGAGCCATGCTGCGTGTTGTGCCATGGGCCATGCTGCGTGTTGTGCCATGGGCCATGCCTGGCAGGCCTTACGAGCCATGCTTCGTGCCGTGCTGTTGGCTAGGATATTGAAACCCGACACAGCCTGCTATTTTACCGTGTTGTGCCGTGCCGGGCCAAATAGCCATGTAGGGTCGGGCTGTGCGGTGCCATGGGCCGACGGGCCATATTTAAACCCCTACTCTATATAGACTTCTTCATGTAGTTCTCCATGTGGAAATGCATTCTTTGCATCAAGCTGAAGTAGTGACCAATCGAGATTTGCAGCTACAAATATAATAGCCTGAGTCGAATTGGACTTTGTCCCTAGGGAAAAGGTATCTAGATAATCTACTCCATAAATTTAAGTGTACCCCTTGGCAATCACTTTGGCTTTATAATGATCAATTGATCCATCAGGAAGAAATTTTACCGTGTAAACCCATTTATACTTCACTGGTGTCTTACTCGATTGAATAAATAACACTCATCTTCTCACCCGTAGCCCTTTTCCAATTATTATTCAACAATGCATCCTGAAATAACTTACGTAAAGACACATTAGAAAAGGCAAGAGCAAACTTTTGATAATTTGTAAACAAGTGGTTAAAAGTTAGCGATTGGATGAAAAACACATGAATATTTATCTTTATAAACCACAATGGAAAGATCATTAACCATTTCTGTAGACTTAGAAAGAAAGAAAACCTCATTAGACGCAGTAGCCGATGGTGTCGATGTAGAGGGAGTATTTTGTGTTACTTGGTCTTTTCTTTGCTTTTTGTAATATGTCTATGTGACATCCTTTTGAGGTGGCAATTCCTTAACAATAAAATCTTGAGGATACATATTAGGTAAAGGAACTTCCACAGGCATGACTTTTGCAATGTGTTCAGTTTTATCATAAAGTGGGACACTTTCAAAGAATGTAACATTAGTCGTCACAAAGTGCTTTTTGAGTGAAGGACTATAACATTTATAACTTTTTTGGGTCCGAGCATATCCTGAAAAGATGCATTTAATCGAGTGAGGTGCAAGTTTATCTCGAACAGACCTAATGAGATGGACAAAACAAGTACAACCAAATACTTTAGGAGGAATGGAAAATATCGATCTATCAGGAAATAACAATGAAAATAGGGTTTGTCCATCTAAAACGGATAAGGGCATCCTGTTTATCAAATGACATGCGGTAAGAACTACAACACTCCAATAAGATTGTGGAACATTTATTGCTAATAACAAAGCACGAGTAACCTCAATCAGATGTCTATTACTGCACTTAACAACCCCATATTGTTGAGGTGTATAAGCATGAGAGGTTTGATGGATGATACCTTGACTTTGTACATAGGTTTGAAAGTCTTGAGATAAAAATTTGAAAGTGTTATCAAATATAATAATACACAAATTTGCACAAAAATGAGTTTTTATTTTACATCATGCCATGTGGATTGAAGTCTATTGGCTTGGATGGATGAGTTGCCATGCCTCGACTCGCTAAGATTCTTTAGAGATAGATATTCGCCATCAAACCACTGAAGGATGCTATATTAGGCTAAGGATAGCATGATACATGCTAGTGAGGGGAATCTACTAGATAATATCTCGAGAAATCCTCCAAGATCCTGCATGGTCTAAATCTCACATGAAGCTTCGAACCTTCTCGACTAGTTGTGTATGCTGCAAAGAGATGACAAACCCAAGACGAACTCTTTTGGAACTCATATGGCAACATTTGGTGTTGGCATCGAATTCTGATACCTTGGATAAATTCGGTGTCTTGTATATGAGGGCCTTTGGCTTTAGGAGCAAAGATGCTTCAGTGAAATTTGAATCTTGGGACATGAGCGTCCACAGCTTATGCCTCACACTAACTAAAAGTGAACCTCAAACATCAAGAAATCAATTTGCAATGATCCAATGATGTCCATGAAAACTCACTGAAAAGAAACACACATAAGAGGAGCAAGAGATGACAACTCTACAAGAATTAAATCCTAAAAGCCTCTTCAAGAGCTACATTTAAAGGGGTATAATACATACAAAATAGCGAATCTAGTATGAAAGGATTCTAACTTACTCTCTGTGTGTGACGTTTGTTATTTTCTGTCTTATTAATTTGTTTTATTCTGGCCACATAAAAGTAAATAAAGAATTTTGCTGAGAGTTCTACCATAAGTAGGGTAAAATGATCAAATATGCATTGGCTGTATCAACCCATCCCATGATGTGGGGGTGTGCCACTGTCCCGGGTTCGCTAGTAGGCGTATTGACTGGTATAGCTTGTATTGGCTTCACCCTCGCATAGGATTGGGATGCATTAATGCATATTTTATTTTATTTTTTTCTGTTTTTCAACATTTTTTCTCGATTCTCTTTCTCTGTTCATTTTGAGCTACAAGGAATGGTTGTTTGGGGTTTTGGACCAGATCTATGCCTTTGTTGAACATTGTTGAAGATCAAAACATAAATAAGAGGGCCCTTCTACAATGAAGCTGGTGAATCATTCTGGGGAAACCTGAAAATGGTCTCTCTTTTTTTTTTTTTTTTGAGTTTTTTCTTCACCTTTTTTGTTGTTTTAAACCTAATTGGTTATTTATGTTTGATTAGATCCTATTTAGTTGATTTCTCAAATTTCTATGTTTTTAGCCTATTTTTGCCAATCTTCATCTGATTGTAGCTTTATTTCGAAATTTCTCGCAGATTATACACGATTACATTTTTTGATTCTAGATCTATGAAGTGAAGAAATAAAAGTTCATTTGGGTATCTTTGGGATTTTTGGCAATTTTGAGTGTGGTTTTACTACCCATTTGAAAATTTTGGGTATTTTCTTGAAATTACTTTGAACGGGATAGTTTTAACTGTTTTCGACCTAATATCTGCTCATTTAAGAGAGCAATCCTGCATTTTATGCTATTTTTGTAATTTTATTTTTTTTTATTAGTGTTTTTGCTGAGTTTGCCCTTCAGAAGCTGATTCTAGAATTCAGTCTATTTGGGGTACTTTTTTTGATGATAACATAAGTGTGAAATGTTTATTGATTATTTATTGGTTATTTTCTTTGTTATGCTGCTTTTAGTGTTTTATGTCTTTCTCATTCTAAAATTACGATTCTTTCTCATTCTAAAATTACTGTATGTTTTTTGTATGACGACATGTAAATAATTATTTCTATATGAAAGCAATTATTTGTTGATTTTATTTTTATTTCCTTTTGTTTTCGTTTTCGTTTTCTTTTTTTTTTTTTTTTTTGGTTGGTTAGATGTCAGTAGGTCAGAATGATGTAAAACATTCTTACCAAAGAATGGTTTGCTACATCTTTGATGACATGTAAAAAGACTCCAAACACAAATTGTAGATTCTTGTGTCTCCCATTTTTGCTTTCTTTGATTTTTATTTTATTTTTTTTGGTGAAAAAAAATTCACACTGATATGATTTGATACACCTTGCGTCATCACTTTTTTTTGTCCTAGCCACAACACCCTATGATACTGAAATTTGGAGCTTTGATGATGAATTAGAAGTTTCTTTAAATTTGGCATTTTAGAAAGCCTCAAAGTCTTCCATTCAATGGAACTAAAAGGCAATAGAATTGGTAAACTACTTCAACTAAAAAATATCAAACTTAAATATGAATTGAATGTTATGAATAGGACATACTTGTATCCACATTCTTTGGGTTGTGAGACATGGAACCATAGCGCCTTTACTTCTATCTTGTCTGTATTAGTATCTGTACTTGGGCTTCATAGAAAAAATTCTAAGTTTGCCATCAACACCATACTATAATTCAAGGCGTGAAAAGACAATTTGTTAAAAGCTTGTGATTGAGATAAAGGTGATGTTAAAAGCCACTTTTTAAGTAGGTGGGCAATAGAGACTAAGAATTGTGCCTGTTAGGAGTGAGTTGGTTCAAGTTGAAGGATCTAAAAGAGCAAGGGGAGGGCTCAAAGGGACATGGGAGAAGGTAGTAAAGAAACACTTGATGACCTATGGTTTAACTGAGGATATGGTCCATGGTAGTGTGTAATGGTGGAACAAGAGTCATGTAGCCGACCCCAATTAGTTGGGATAATTGGGATAATAGTAGATGATGATGATTTCCTTTAGGTAAGGATTAAAAATAATCTTAGTAACAAACAATCATAATCTTTGATACATGGTTATGATTAACAAAATGAGGTGATGCCATTTTTAGGAGTCTACCCAATGTTGTCAAATCGCATATGCGATCATGTGCGATCGCATATGCCTATGCGCATATGCAATCGCACAATTGGTTTGAAAGTACATGGTTGCATGGGTATTTTTGTCATTCCACATCAAAATAATCTTTTTGTGGCCAGTTGGCTTGAAGAAAGTTTCCTAAATTATTTAGATTCAAATTCTTTGAGAAGTTCCACAACAACATAATTTCCAAATTTCCCTTTCCAAAACTTAAAAAGAAAAGAATGCAAGTTTGTCCAATTCATTATGGCGTAGTAATTTAATATAATCTTAGCTTCCTTCACTTCCCCCCCCCCCCCCCCCCCCCCCCCCCAAAAAAAAATGGGAGAAATGAAATGGTGCAAAACCCATTTTCTGAGGTCTCCTAATGTTAGGTCCCTGTAAGATACCGTAGCGATCCTCTATTAACATGAAACTCATAGAAAAAAGGAAGAATTTGAAATCAATTGAATGATGGAGGAGATTTGATGCTACTTTCTTGTAGGCTTTAAGGTTTCTTAGAAAACACTATAACTAAAAATCTTCTTACAAGTTATTAATGCAAATCAAAGATGATCAAAATAATTTATGAAAATAAAAGACTAAGAGAAAAGGGATATCGTTCCAAAAAAAAAAAAAAAAGACAGAAAAGAAAGAACATAAATGTCATGACCCAACCCTAAACTATGACCCTGGTTTTATGATGATAACATAGAGTAAGATTGAAGTGTACTTGGAAGAAATAGACTTTGTTGGAGAGGATTCGACTATTAGATTCACATCTTGGCTATGTTTAAATCTCTTGTTGTACTGGTGGTTGAGAGTACCCAACATTCAACCCCAAACTACCTTTACTCATTAGGAATTTGGTAGGGTGCAATAATCTGGGCTAGCATGTCAGGCTTCTGGCCTAGCTTGGACTTGATTTTTAGGTATGTGGGCAGCGTGTGATTCTGAGGTCCTTGAAATAAATGGATTGAGCCAGGGCCTCTATTTTGACAACTTTGTCTACTGATGTCCAGCCCAAGCATTCCCATGGTCTGGCACAGGCCTGACTTTCTAGCTTGTGGCCGACCTGGTCTGAATTTCATGCTCGACCAGTAATTGGGGAGGATTGGCTGATCTTGACCTGCCCTATGCTGGAAGCATTAGTATTTGATTTTGCAGATAGGCTACATAAGCTCCAACAATGCAAAAAAGCTTCTTGCCCAAGCATGTACTTATGCTTTTTCCAGTTGTGGTACTGTAGAAATTTTCAAGTGAGTTTTATTTTCCTTCTTTTTGTTAATAGTGTATGTAGTAGTATGACCCTTTTCCATTTCATAGCCTGACCAATGGTGGTTCTTTATTTCATGTTCTATTTATATTCTGTGGAATGGAAGTTCCTTATCTTCTTCATACAAGTCATTTGTCTTTTCCATGTTAACTCAAGGTTTGATGTATTATCCGATTCCAGTATGTATCATCCGATACCTGTATGTATCACTGCTATTGCCTGATACCGGTATTGTCCATGAATGGCATGGTTGTACTTGGATCAGCCTAAAACAGCCTCATCTAGGGGCGGTACAGGGCAATACAATCCTGTAGTGGCGATGAACGATTTAATATGCAAAAAGTGATCTGCAACCATGTCTCAGCTTCAGAAGTTAAAATTTGACTTAGACACTAGCTCATTTTGATGTGGAAGGCAGTGACTGAAGAAATAGAACAACACCCTTGAATCGGTTATGTTGGCAAAAGGGAGAATGTACAGTAAGCTGCAAATGGGTGCGTTCATTAATATGCTAGGTGGATGAGACTATTAATAGGTGTAAGCAAGGGTTATTGCAAGGGATGCACTCAATCCTATGGATAAATTCTTTGTAGCTCTTCACTCATGTGGTGAAGCTAACTCTGTTGTGGTTTTTCCTTTTGTTTCTGACAAGGCTTTTCTTCTTCTTCTTTAAACAAAGCTTGTCCTTTATATCAATTGGACAAGGAGGCTTTGGTTCTTTGAGAGAGCTCAAAGAGGTGTTTGCCACAACTTCATCTGGATTTCTTGTTTAGCGGGAGAAAGGGAATGCATGTACTTCGAAAACTGCCATCTATGGGAGCAAACAATCATTAGTCACTTGGTATGAGACGTTTAATGCTTCAATCTTGAAGATTTGATTATAGAGTAGTTCTAATTTTGTGTGTTTGTGAGGAGGAAGGAACCATTATTGATACTGATGATTTAGAGGCATGCAAGATCTTAAGAAGCATGTGTGGTTATTAAATATCTCTATCTTTTAAGATCCTGCTTAAGAATTGAAATCTCATGGTCAATAAGATTAACTTCTGTCTCTCAACACATCTTGATCTATATCTGAGGTTGGCTGGCAAAGTTGATTTAGCTACCATCACTCTCAGATTACCAGTTCCTCAGTTTGATGCAATTTATGTAATCTTGAGATAGCTCAAGTGAACACTTTCTCATGTGTTTCTTTATGCTACGAGTGGTCATGTTCATCTGTCTGCTTGAAATGACACTTACTGGGTTGGTTCTTCTGCTGACAGTAGCTCTACTGAGGAATAATTGTTCTAAAGATCCAAATTCAACCAGTGGTTGTCAAATCTAGTGTTGAGGTGGAATCTGGGGCAATGGCTTAGTGTACTTGTGAGCTAATGTACGCAAAGATCCAACTTTTAGATCTGCATATTTAAGATGGTCTTCACAAGAAGTTGTTTTGTGATAATCAGTGTGCAATGGAAATTTAATGACGTCAAATGCAATGCGAAATACGTTCATGGGTGGTAAACTAGTCATCCATATTTTCTCGAAGTAACCACCAGCTTGTGTCATCCTTTAAATATGAATATAGGATGATATGCATATGAAATATCTGCTCTTCTAGATGTGCGTTGTTTTTAAAAAATTCTCTCATTCTTACGAATCTTCTACAATTTAATTTACAACATAAAATTTCTCTTGAAGATATGATATGCTTAGATCCTGTCTTTAAATCTGTGGGACATGCACTCACACTCTTCATCAACATACTTTGCGCTAACATTCTCTTCACTGTATATGGTATTGGATCTGAGTCTTGTTGGGTAAATTCTTTCATTTGTCTCACTTTTTGTTACAACTTGCTATACGTTTGTTTATATCAGGAAGGATGTCTGCCTAAAACTGATGTAATGCTCATGCATCTCTGTTGTGGTGGCCACCAATTCATGAATGTCTGGTGGAACAATCGTCACCAGTTTATGAAGGTGAACTTTAGAAGTTGATATTACTTTCTTTTGTTCTTTGTTTCTTCTTGCATAATCCAGTCACCTGATACCTTGAAGTTAGCTCCATGTTTGGGATTACAAGGTCCTAACTTATTCTTTTAATAGTGTTACTTCTAGTTTTTTTCTTTGGAAACTGAGATTCTCTCTCTCTCTCTCTCTCTCTCTCTCTCTCTCTCTCTCTCTCTCTCTCTCTCTCTCTCTCTCTCTCTCTCTCCCTCTTCTTGCTTAACCTAGTTACCTGATACCTTCTACCTTTTTGAAATGAGCTCCAAATATGGGATTACAATGTCCTACCTTATTATTTAGAATTGTTACTTATAGTTTTCTGTCTAAGGTGTGAAGGGCAACTTTTGCTGCTGTTGTTGCTGCATAACTTTTGTGACTCTTGTTACCCTGATTCAGAAATGGTGATTGAGATGATTCCTTCTAGTTGCATTGTGTGCTGCTTGCTTCTTATTTTACTTCGTGTTGCCTGGTGTCATTTCCTTTATATGGGATCATTTCCGACACATGCATGTTTTTCTTGCATGTAGACTTCTCAATTCAGGGATTATGTGATGAACTTTGGAGGGTGGAGTCTTAGTTTAGCTCTAGTTTCAATGGCAATTGTTGGATTTCTAGAAGGCTTCGTTATGTCTGATCCATCTAGTGATTTTTTTATTTTTTTTTACTTGCATCAGGGATTTTGGCGGGTTTTACTTGCATCAGGGATTTTGGCGGGAATGTTTTTCTGGACTATAAAGTCAATAAATAATTTTATATGCTCCTCATGAATACAGATGCAGGTCAGTATTACAGTCAGTGGTCATTTTCTGAAGTCAAATCTGTAATTTTATATGCACCTCACAAATACAAATATGGGTCTTAGACTCAGTATTACAGTCAGTAGCAATTTTCAGGATGACAATGACCAAAATAGAGAGAGAAAACTAGGCGCGGTATGCGCTTTATTATTGCTACATGGCTTTACATAGACCATTGGTTCCTTTGATCATGTCACACCATATCTAAAGGAAGTTGTGCTGCATGTTGATGCTGCTGTAGTTTACGGACCCCATACTTACTGTAAGTAGAGTAACATTGTAACCATGGGTATGCCATTGATGGGAGGCCATGTAACATCCTTCCATGGTCCATGAGTCCTCTTCGTTATTGCAGCTGGAGTCTGCTGCAATTTTCAAGGCAATTTGCGGGACCAAAATTAGAAAGATAAATGTTGACATTTACTAAACTGTCAAGAGTGCTGATGAGGAGAAAAAGTTACCCCAACTTCATAGCTCTTGCTGGCGTCTCATAGTTTTGTTGCTGAGGCTGGCTTAGTTGGAGATGGACAGGTACATGCAAATCCTCTCCTGTGGTAAATCCATTTGGAAGAAAGGGATTTCTGTTCACTCCACTTAAGTCTCTTGTTGCATAAACCTGAGACACGTAAATTCATTATTAGGCTGTCTATAACACAGCTCTTACATTTTACTGTGTTCAAAGATAGAAACTACTACAGAATATATAAGTTTGTTTCTGCAGTTATATGGACGTTTGAAGTTTGTGTTAGTTGTCGATGCTAATACCTTTTTATACAATTCCATATTTTCTCGATGAATGAGGTTTACCTTCTTATACAGTTCCATGTTCTCTTGATGAATGAGATTCCCCTGCAAATAAATCAGTGAAAGTCAGCTACTTGAAGTGCATCAGGATTTATTTGAGAAACAGAATAAATTGTAACCACTGTTTTCGAACTGACCTTTCGTTTTAGTTCTTGAATTTCATCAGTTAAAAGTTGGTCCTGCAAAAGTGGAAAGACTATATTAAAATTTGCATGTTATTTATATGAGTTTAAGGAGATAAAAGAATAACAACTGTGTGGGGCTGATGATCTTCGGACCTTCTTCATTCGGACGCCCCGCAAACTCATTTCCAGTTGGTTCTCTAGATTTTGCAGATCCTTCACACTCAATCCAGAAAGCTCTTCCCCCATTAGTTGTCTACAATTATAATAATAAAAGTATAAAGATTATATTAACCTTTACTCTAGGCATGTATTTCAAGTGTATATTATTGGTTAGAGATGGCTAGCTCTTTATTATAATTATTATTTTTATTATTTATTTGAAACGATGATAATATTATTTCACAAAAGCTGAAGCTCAAACTATACAAAAAGACGAGCCCGATTGGCTACAACTCCTCCCCATTGGACTGGCATAGAAACTAAGACCTTTGATGACAATGCCCATTCTGTTGCAAGAGATTTTGCTTTATCAAAGACCTGGGAAACCTGATTCTTGACATTTCTGAAACGTATATAATTCCTTTCCAGCCATAAAACCCAAATACCCGCCAACAAGCACAAACGCTAGACTTTTGACCCACTTTTTGACCAACCCCCACCATACCATATAAGAAGGAAGTTGTCAACTGAAAGTGGTAAGACCCATTCTACTCCAAATGATCTGAAGAAGCTCTCCCATAATCTTCACACAAAAGAGCAATGAAGAAATAGATGATCTACCGATTCGTCATCTCGCATGCACATAAGACAAACATTCAGGAGAATAAAATTTCATTTTTGGAGGTTATATATTGTAAGCACATTTTTCCTCCCCACTAGCCACAGAAGAGCCGCCACCATTGGAGGGGCGCCATATCGCCATATGAACTTTGACACACAAGACCCATCTTTAGAGTCGGCCCCACTTAGAAACATGTAGAAGGATTTTATTGAAAAGATAACGAATTTCTTGCTTAGCCATTTCATGGAATCCATATTTGAAAGAATTGGAGATATATTTGATATTAGCTCCAACAATGAAATAAGCTCCACAATCTCTTCGTCACCTAAATTCCGCTTACACAAGCTCCACAATCTCTTCGTCACCTAAAATCCGCTTACACAGCGGGGCCCATACTACTTCCTCCCCGACTATCGAAAAATATCTAGCTACCCTTAACTACTCTTCAACCAAGATTGCCACTAATTGTGGAAAAAGGTCACTCATACTTGGTGTTTTATTGAGGCCACCACTTTCCATACATGAGAGGTCCTATATAATGAAGACGACCTAGTCCACCACCCTGTTTCTTGAAGCCCATACTTCCTAACAATCATCTCTCACCAGTGAGACCCCACCTCTACCCGTTTTGGATTCTTTTATATATATATATATATATATATATATATATATATATATATATATATATATATATATATATATATATATATATATATATGATTCTGAATCCACTTCTGAAAGTGATGAACCATACGTGCTATTTGTTAAGGGTTTCCTAATGAAGGATTATAGTTTGGGTCATAAAGTTTTTTTATTTCTACATGCATTCTTATGGTGCTTTACTAGGATATTAGAATTTGTTCACAAAATGCTTTGTTTATGGCAAGGTATTTAATTATAGAGGTTATTAGAAACTCTAAGCATCTTCATTTAGTGGATGTGGACAAATATATATGGTGGATCTCTGCGGGCCCTCCTTGTGTTCAAATTGTTATTGGGGAAGTGTGGCTATATAATTTAGTTTTGGGGTGGAGCTTGTATATATATGTGGAGATGCCTTTTGATAATCTCATTTGTTGTTGTTGCTGTTGGTCTTTGCTTTTAATAAATTCAATTGCCATTTGGAGGGTGATGGTTTACCATGTACTTCCTATTATAAAGCCTTAGGCACTTGGATATAAGTTGTCTGGGAGGAAATGTCCTTTATGGGGTGTTCTTTGAGATGATTATAGTTTGAGGCTTAGATTTTGGTAGGATATTTTGTGGGAAGATGGACCTTTTGTTAATGTTGAGTGCCGTGAAAAGCCAATGATTATCTTGACCGTTGATCATTACGATCATGGGTCTTGTGTGGGCTTGTTATTGATGCCATAATTAATATGTGGTTTACCTTAACCATTCATGTATACATGCATCAAAAGTTAGAGTTTCCTCTATTGTCTTTGGGAAAAACAACCACTAGCCAAAGTGAGAGTGCTGTTCCAACCAATTCATACGTTTTAAGAGGAACTTCTGGTTATTCTTATATGCTTATCTTGTGAGAGGGATGATGAGTCGAGATTTAAAGTCTCCACCATCAGGCTCAATGATGAGTTGGTGCCTTTGTCCTACTTTACATAGAAGGATGAGTATTTATGGATGATTTGGTGCTTTTGTCTTATCCCACATAGAAGAGTGAGTGCTAAGGGAATTCAAGCACCTACACGAGTTTATTAGAGGAGGAGAGTTGAGTCCCTAGCCCCAATTTCATTATAGTTGGATGATCATTACATGGGGCCCGGTGGACCCAATTCGAGTTCTTGGCCGCATTAAAGACCCACATGCATGGTTGTGCATTTTTGAAGACCCCACACTAGGATGATGCATGTGGGCCGCTTATTTGGAATTGATTGATACTTCTTTCAACTGTTTGGATGTCACCCAACCTGACTAGGACCACATCTGGATGTTATAAATGTTAGACCATGTCGTTGGATATCTTGGACACATCATTTTGGTGATCCAAGCTATTGGATATGTTAGGAGACTCGGGTTTAGGTGTATGGACACTCTAGTCTACATATCTGAGCTATGGACATGTCGGATCACATTCATACAGTTCGTTGATCACATGTGGATGTGGACGTACATGTTGCACATTGGAAATCATCTTTGTGTTATGTGACACATCTTTATTTCTGCTTTATTTTTCAGTTTTATTTTAGGTTATTATAGATTTATGTTTTGATCTTAACCATTAATAGATTCAGACGGTCAAGAATAGTTCAAGACTTAGGTTTTCTTATATATATTTGTTCGAGACTTGAGACTTGAGATGATGAACATATTGAATGAAAGTTCTTTATATTGCTTCTTTTGAGTAAGAAAATTTCCCGTGAATGGAATTTGGTGTGAAGCCATTGGAGTGATTCCAAGTTGTCTTTCTTATTCCTATCAAGGCATTTCTTTTCTTTCTCTCTCAAACTCTCTTTTTCGAATATCTTTTTCTCTTCTTTCTCAAACCCTAACTCCATCATTATCTACCTAATTCATCACTGACCAAACCGACCCAACCCCATCACATCGTTCGTACAACTGTACAAACGTGCCCGTACATTGCACAAGTCTGTCCATATGGTTGAACGACTTCCCCCTCATTGATCCTTTCTCTTCTTCTCTATTTTATAAAACCCTAACCGTAACCCCGACCTTTTATAAAATCTTAAGTTTTCAATTTCTTGATTTCCAAACCCAAATCCTAATCCATTCAAACCCTAGCAAAACGTAAGTAAATCCTATAATCTAGAACGAATCCTATGCTAGATGGAAGTTCTACCTTCTATTGGGCCATGCCTGGTTAATAGCCTTAAAGATCTATTTTGCAGAATTGCGATGTGGTCTTGAACTCGAGATTAATTGAATATTTGGTTTCTCTAAATTTGTGGTAGATTGACTTTATTTTCTGCTTTGATTTACTCTGGTAATCCGTTGATTTATTTTCACCATCCCAGTTTAGAGATTGGCTTTATTTTATGCTTTGATTTACTTTGGTAATCCGTTGAATTATTTGCACCATCCTAGTTTAGGCCATTCGTTCGACATCAAATTTTGGTATTAGAGCCATGTTAGCATAGGGTTTAGTGAATCCATTGCACTTGAGTATAAGGTTTTCATATTGTAACGTCTAGAGTTAGCTTTTTCCATCTTCATTGCGTTGCGACTAGGAAATTTAGTTGTCAGTCCTTCCCAGTTAGCGTGCCCAATTTATGCCCACCCTTAGTGGGCGTGGTTTTGGTCTACACCCCACAATGAATTCGTAATAGCTTGTCGAGACTATCAATGCCATCAATAACCACCTAGCGGCCATCGAGGCCCAAAGTAGAACCACCAATAACCACCTATTAGCTCTTCGGAATGAGACCAATACTCGCATGACCAAGTTGGAAACTTACCTACATGTAGACCGTGAAAATTTGAAAGATGATCAATTCCATACGGGAGGTCAAAGTGGAGGAAGTGAGAGGGTATGGCCAAGGTGTTGGCCGTGGTGGGGGCATACCCAACTGCCCCTTGGAGAGTACCAAATGTACCCTAATCCCAATGAGCGAGTGATGAAGAGCATAATGATTGAAGCGTTGAGTTATGACGGTCGCTTGGACCTTAAGGCATTCCTCGATTGTCTTGTAGACATGGATCATTATTTTTGAGTGGTATGATATGTCTGATAGCCGTTGGGTAAGGTTTGCCAAGATGGAGTTGGTGGGCCAAGCCAAATTATTTTGGACAAATGTTGAGCGGAAGATTGAGAGGTCCGGTGAAGATCCAATCTCACAATGGACTAAGATGAAAACGATCTTAAAGGAAAAGTATATTTCATTCTCTTATCGCCAGAGGCTTGTGGATCAGTGGTAGTCCCTTCGTCAGGATGTATGCCCATAGTTGATTACATTGCAAATTTTGATTAGTATATGATTGGATTAACATCTGGGAGGACCCTGTTAATGACCATTTCTCGCTTTAGAATGGGCCTCCGACCTGAGATTTAGCGTAAGCTCATTCATCATGATATCAACACCTTAACCTTAGAGCATGCATATCAAGTGGTGCAAGAACTTGAGTGGTATCTGAAACTGCAATTTGTGAGGCAATTCAACTTAAATGATTCCAATGTCAGGGTTACTTCCCAGGGAGTTGAGCCTAATTTTGGGAGTCATTTTAAAGCCCTTACTGACACTTCATCCAACAACCGTGATGTGAAGGGTATGGGTTTAGCTAGTACTAGCTCGAGGGGAGGTGAGCAAGCGCGGTGTTATAACTACCAAAGATACAACCTTTTTATATACCAATGCCCCATGAAAGTGCGAAATAAGGCCCTCGTGATAGGCGAGTTGGATGAGGATGATTATGCGATTATGAAGAAGTCTATGAGCCCGAAGTTTATTTATTTATTTTTTATTTTTGGGGTTAGCTTGTTAGTACACACCCATGTCAGTACACACACTCCATGTTAGCCACCCCCACTAGGGATCGATACCAAGACCTCAAGTGTTGAAACAAGGTATCTCCACTCAATCTGCCAGTTGAGCTACGGATCTGGGTGTCTATGAGCCCGAAGTTGATGCTAATGATAAAGAAGCTGAAGAAGTAGATGCCGCGCTACTTACAATTATTAGATGCACCTTGGCCCAGGCCAAAAAAGTGACAATTGATGTAGGGATTTAATTTTTTATACTTACACTAAGTGTGGCGACAAAAACTATAAAGTAATAATTGATAATGATAGTTGCACCAATGTGGTCTCTACTAGCATTGTATCTGGTTTGGGTTTGAAGCTGTCCTTCACCCTTAGCCCTATCGAGTTTCATAGGTAGATGAGTCCTCGATCCTAGTTTCTCGGTGGTGTCTTGTTTTCATTCAGTTTTTTTTCCCCTACAAAGACACTGTGGTCTGGTGTTTTGCTTATGGATGTAGGCCACACCATTTTTGGGCAGACCTTATGAGACGACATGCCCCCTCGTTGTGATATTGTTCGCTTTGGGGTCTCCCCCGCACGAATTTAAAACACGTCACAACAGTTACGGGAGAGCCTCCACATATAGCCAGGACTTCAAACGACTGTCCAAGCAATGTGGGACAGAGTTTCGTCCACAGTCACCTGCAACAGTAGCTTGCCGAGCGCGGTAGCTTGCCTAGGCACCCAGCCCCGCCCACATCACGCCCACCCACATTAGAGCAGGGACTGGGGCGTCACAATCTCCCACCGTTGGAATAGAGTCATCCTCAGCTTTGATACCAAATGAGACGACCCACTCCATCGTTGTGATATTGTTCGCTTTGGGGTCTCCCCGCACGACTTTAAAACGCGTCACAACAGTTAAGGGAGAGTCTCCACATATAGCCAGGACTTCGAACAACTGTCCAAGCGATGTAGGACAGAGTTTCGTCCACAGTTACCTGCAATAGTAGCTCACCCAGTTCAGTAGCTCGCCCAGGCACTCAGCCCCGCCCACATCTCGCTTGCCCACATTGGAGCAGGGACCAAGGTGTCATACCTTAGTTATTTGATCATAATGTGACATTATCCAGCCCTTTGAATACGTGTCCCTTTATTTATGAAGGAATGTTGTCTTCACATCGAGCTACTCCAATTTCAAATTAAATTCTGCTACCATCGTTAGTAGCACCCTGATTGAGGTATATTTCACGACTGGAAAGAACCTCATTGTAATCTACTCATTCCCTCTGTGAGAACCCCTTTTCTATGAGTTATGCCTTCTACTTTTCACCCTCTTTCTCCATTAATACTTCCTTTTTCTTGTAAAGCCATTTACACCTTATAACCTTCTGACCTTTTGGAAGTTCCACCAACTACCATGTTTGATTCTTATATAAAGATTTCATCTCCTCTACCATGACCGACATCCCCTTGTTGCCTTCCTTTTCAGATTTCGCTTCTTGAAAGGTGGAGGGATCATCACTTCCTGTAAACAATGCAAAAGAGAATATATCCTCGAACACATATCGAACTAGGGCTCTAATGGTCCTTTTCTCCCTGTTCCTAGCTATACTTTCCTAGGTATCTTGCTGATTATTTTGCTCAGTTTGTTGTACCTATTGAATTTCTCCTTCAGTATCCGACTTAACTAGCTCCACCTACATCGACAATCACTCAATCTCACAATGATTTTTTGACTTCCTTGCAGTGTCCTTGTTGGCCTTCAACATTGATGCCTCATCATAGATAATATCTTTGCTAATGACCACCTTCTGAGAATCAACATCCTGAAGCTTGTAGCTCTTAACACCTTTTTCATACCCAATAAAGATGTAATTTCTGGATTTGGGATCCAACTTTGACCTTTGTTCACTCTACATGTGGACATATGCTAGACGTGTGAAGATCCTCATCCCCGAGTAATCGACGTCCTTTACTGTCTAGACTTCCTCTGTAACCTTGGTGTCTAACGCTGCAGATGGTGACCGATTTATAATGTAGCATGCTATGTTTACTGCTTCTGCCCAGAAGCTTTTAGGTATCCCCGCATGCAACCGCATACTTCTTGCCCTCTCCAATAGAGTTATGTTCATCCTCTCTACCACCCCATTTTGCTGTGGGGTCCCTAGAGTTTAAAGTGCCTTGTGATGCATTGTTCCTTGCAAAATTTCATAAATTCTGCCTCTCTGTATTTGGTACCATCATCTGACCTAAGACACTTAACCAAGGTGTCCCATATCGGTTACGTATCGGCCGTAACGGAATCGGTAAGGGCCGATACGCGTATCGGCCCCGTATCCGCCGTTACCGATTTTTGTAGCCGTATCGGCCGATACGAGCCGATACGGGGCGTATCGGACCGTTACGGGGGCGTAACGGTCACCCGTAACGGTCTGATAACGGCTACTTTTTTTTTTCTTTTTAAGCACTTTTTTTGCTGTTTTTTTCAAACTTCTTGCTTCTAAACTGTTTTTCACTCCTTCTAATAGTAATTTTGACCAACCTTGGCTGGTTTTTTGGGACAAAAACACATTATATTACGGATTTGGTTGAATCAAAGCTCGGTGGGCCATTTTTCAGAAATTCTTCAAAAATAGGTATTTACTTTCTTTAATATGTTTTGCTGTTTTAATCATGCCATATGATGTGTTAATCATAGTAGAACATGATAATGTGCATTTTACAGATTTGAGGTGCCATTTAATATTTTTTTAATATTTTTTTTCTATTTACGCATGAATTTTGGGCCCTTTTTTTAAAATTCGAAAAATCAATTTTTAATAGTTGTATTGCTGTTTTAATGATGTCATATGATGTGTTAATCATAGTTGAACAGCTTAATGTGCATTTTACAGATTTGGGGTGCCATTTTATATATTTTTTATATTTTTTTCTATTTACGCATGAATTTTGGGCCCTTTTTTTAAAATTCGAAAAATCAATTTTTAATGGTTGTTTTGCTGTTTTAATGATGCCATATGATATGTTAATCATAGTAGAACATGTTAACGTGCATTTTACAGATTTGGGGTGCCATTTAATATTTTTTTTTTATATTTTTTTCTATTTACGCATGATTTTTGGGCCCTTTTTTTAAAATTCGAAAAATCAATTTTTAATAGTTGTTTTGCTGTTTTAATGATGCCATATGATGTGTTAATCATAGTAGAACAGCTTAATGTGCATTTTACAGATTTGGGGTGCCATTTTATATTTTTTTTATATTTTTTTTTTATTTACGCATTTATTTTGGCCTTTTTTTTGAAAATTCGAAAAATAAATTTTTAATGGTTGTTTTGCTGTTTTAATGATTGCATATGATGTGTTAATCATAGTACTACATGTTAATGTGCATTTTACATATTTGGGGTGCCCTTTTATGTTTTTTTAATATTTTTTTCTATTTACGCATGAATTTTGGCCCCTTTTTTTAAAATTCAAAAAATTAATTTTTAATGGTTGTTTTGCTGTTTTAATCATGCCATATGATGTGTTAATCATAGTAGAACATTTTAATGTGCATTTTACATATTTGGGGTGCCATTTTATATTTTTTTTTATTTACGCATGAATTTTGACCCCTTTTTTTAAAATTCGAAAAAATAATTTTTAATGGTTGTTTTTCTGTTTTAATCATGCCATATGATGTGGTAATCATAGTAGAACATTTTAATGTGCATTTTACATATTTGGGGTGCCATTTTATATTTTTTAAATATTTTTTTCTATTTACGCATGAATTTTGGCCCCTTTTTTTAAAATTTGAAAAATCAATTTTTAATGGTTGTTTTGCTGTTTTGATGATGCCATATGATGTGTTAATCATAGTGGAACATGTTAATGTGCATTTTACATATTTTGGGTGTCATTTTATATATTTTTTAATATTTTTCTCTATTTACGCATGAATTTTGGCCCCTTTTTTTAAAATTTGAAAAATCAATTTTTAATGGTTGTTTTGCTGTTTTAATCATGCCATATGATGTGTTAATCATAGTAGAATATGTTAATGTGCATTTTACATATTTGGGGTGTCATTTTATAAATTTTTCTTTGTATTTTCGAATTAGTGACTTTATATTTTTATTTGCTTATATTGGACAGGTTTTGGAGCTTCTTAGGGTTTAGTTAGAACATAAAATTATCTTTATTAACATAGGTCATACACTCATACTCATATCCTAAACCTAAAGAAATGTCTGGGTCTGGCCAACAACAAGTAAGTGAGGATATTGGATGGCAACATTGTGAGAGGGTTGGTGGTACTAGGCACCAAATAAAGTGCAAGTATTGTGATAGGATAGTGTCTAGTGGAATTACCCGTCTCAAACAACATTTGGCACATCGAAAGGGTCAAGTTGCGCCATGTGTCAGAGTACCGAGAGAGATAGTGCTATTAATGCAAGCTAGTTTGGATGAGTCGAAGGGTAAACGTGCTGCTGTACAAAAGAAGAGAGATGATACTTTAGAAGCAGCTCGACAGGAGGTGTTTGGTCCTGAATATATGGGCGTTCGTGATGAAGATATTATTGATTCTGACGAAGATTCAGATCGGGAATTAACCATAGCTAGGAGAGAGAGCGTGCGTCTAGCTCGTGAAGAGGAAGAACGTCACCGCATGTTTGGCACGCATGGGTCAGTGCGTGATACAGGAGGGGGCAGTGGGAGTGGGAGTGGGACAGGGAGTGCAATTGGAAGTGCAACTGCTTCTGCAGCTGGGACTGAGGGTAGGGGGGTAGGTTTGGTGGGTTACGACGTGTATTTGGGAGCCGACGACCGACATCTTCACGTGATGCCCATATACATTTGGATGAAGAAGTAAATGAGCCTATGAGACCCTCTATTGATCCAATCCTGTTTAGGAAAGAATCAACTAAACAAAAGAAGATAAAACAAATATGGAGTAGAACTTCCGTTGAGAAATTAGGTAGAGCAGCAGCAAAGTTATTTATACATGCTAACATACCTCCTAACGCGGCCAATTCTCCATATTGGCAGGTGGTAATTGATGCAGCAGCAGAAGCAGGTGAAGGAATAAAAGCTCCCACGGTTAAGGAGATTAGGGGGAAATGGACAGATGCAGAGTATGTGGATGTGAAAACATACGTGGCTACCTTTAAATCTGTATGGCAAGCCAGAGGATGCACGATCATGTGCGATGGTTGGACTGGCCCAACCAGACGCAGCATGATCAACTTCATGGTGTACTGCCACTTGGGAACTATATATCACAAGTCAATTGATGCCTCAGAAGTAACAAAAAATTCTGATTATATTACTGGACTAATGGATAAAGTTGTGGATGAGATTGGAGAGGAGAACGTAGTGCAGATTGTGACAGATAATGAAGCATCGTATAAGCTTGCAGGACATATGTTGATGAATAAGAGAAAACATCTTTTTTGGTCACCATGTGCTGCCCATTGTATTGATCTTATATTGGAAGATATTGGGAAGAAGAAGAATGTTAAAGAAATGGTCGAAAGGGCAAGGGAAGTAACGACGTTTATTTACAATCATAATCAAGTAGTCGCAATAATGAGAAAGTTCACGAAAGGACGAGAATTGTTGAGGCCTGCGGCGACTAGATTCGCAACAAACTTTATAGCATTAGAGAGTTTATTCCAGCATAGGGGAGAGTTGAGTGAAATGTTCGCTTCCCGACAATGGCTCAACACAAAACATGGGAAGAAGACATCAGGGACACCGGTCGACGTTGTGAACACCATACGGGACAACAAATATTGGAAGAAGGTTAAGGCGATCCTAAAGGTGATGGAGCCACTAATGAGGGTACTCCGTCTTGTTGAAACCGATGAAGCATCTACCATGGGCTTCCTATATGATGCCATGGATAAGGCAAAGCTTGCAATTCAACGTGATTGTAGAAGCTGGGAGACTTATTGGAAGATGATCGACAGGAGATGGACAAAACAACTCCATCACGATCTTCATGCAGCAGGTTATTACTTAAATCCTAGGTATAGATATGCCCAATCATTTGTTGCGGATGATGAAGTTCGTGTCGGGCTAAAAAATGTGATAAAGAGATTAGAACCTGACTTAGATCTGCAAATAAAGGCGTTGAATGAATTAGATACATTTGGAAATCGTCTTGGTAGTTTTGGAGATGCTCTTGCACAGCATGCAGTATCTAGGTTGCAACCGGTCGAATGGTGGATTAATTTCGGAGAGAGTACGAAGGCTCTTCAAAAAATTGCAGTAAAAGTTTTGAGCCAGACAACATCTTCCTCTAGCTGCGAAAGGAATTGGAGTTGTTTTGCGCTCATTCATTCAAAGAATAGGAATAGATTGCAGACTAGAACATTAGATAAACTTGTTTTCATGCACTACAATATAAAACTAAGAATGCGATGACATCATAGGAGCATTACAGCTGCCGATGACGGAGACTACTGTCCAATAAACTTGGACAATATTTATGATGAGGATGACCCACTTCTACCTTGGTTGGAAACAAGGGAAAAATAAATTGAAGAGGATAGTGAAGAATTGAAAATTGATGACCCAAAAATACGCAAAGCACAACAAGAGAGTCGTGCAGATGTGTTGGACCCAGTAAGAGGGGCAGCGTTTATGCCACGTACGGAAACGGCTCGAGATCAACAAAAAAGTACGAGTAGTGGTAGCGTGTCCGTGTCGGATGATGGTGACGATGACCCCCCTGCCTCTGGTGCTGGCACTTCTGGTGTTGCTCAACGCCCTATTCAGCCGTCTACAGATCGCGATGCTGATGAACATCGACGAGGTGGTACACGAGGTCGAACCTACGAGTGTACCGAGTCACGATACAGCCAGGAGAAGGGTACATCTAGTGGTGCACCGCGTCCGGGAGGTTCGGAACATCAGCAGGCTCATGGTCTTGGTTATTATGATGGATATTCTTATGGTCAATTGGATTATAATTATGATGGTTATACTGAGCCCGTTCCATCACATTCATGTTGGAGTAGCCCTCCCGATCAATATCCATATGATTATAGATATCCAGATCCAAATCCAAGTTACTCATCACAGCAGACGCACTCTCAATCTCAAGATTCTCAACAGCCTGAGTATGGTTACCAGTATGGCTATTTGACGGGCACTGGTGGATATCCTTACTCAGGGTCAGAGTCGTTACCTAGTCAGGATCAGTCATCCTCTGGTTTCGTTGATCTAGTATTTCCTTCTGGCACTGGATATTATGGATATGCAGAACCTACACCTATTGGACAGCCTCAGCCTGATAGTGACAATGACGATGATGTGGAGGTCGAGCAACCACAAAAAAGCAGATTTTCATTTTGGTGGTGACTTGTGATTGTGAGTATATATTTGTATTAAGGTAAATATTTGCATTTTGCAGCAGACAGCTCACAACAGTATTATTGCAAGAAGCCATGCAATTATGCACACACTTGACACTGCCGAACTTGTATTTAAAATAGCTCCCCTGACAACCATTCAAGTAATCCTTAATCAAGTTGCAGGGGAGTATATCAGACACTACTAATTTTATTTTTTTTAATATTCTAGACTTGAGGATGACAGGTCATAGACAGGAATCACAGTCACGTACACACTGCACAGGTATGTTTGACAAATTCCTCAAAAATAATTGCAAACACACCTAATGTAAGATATTTACATATTACATTCATTCTAATATATCTATCATTGGTAGTAGATAGTTAGAAAATTAAATATATGAATTTTGTAGTCAAATTCAGGTTATCTGGTTCATAAATTCATCAGACAGTCCGATACAACTTCTCACCAAAGAGTGGACCGTTACGCCCCCATAAACATGTTCCATTTTATAAATGAATGCATATTTGGAATGCTTAGAATATTCCGGATTTAATCCATATTTTTTCATATTTTTTTGGCAAAAAAAAAATTTTGCGCCGTTACGGGCCGTTACGCCCCCGTATCGCCGTTACGCCCCCGTATCCGTATCGGTTTTGGAGGTCACCGATACGCCAACCGATACCGATACGGGACACCTTCCACTTAACCTGTCTCCTGGTTTGCTTTTCTACTTTTGCTTTCCATTCCTTGAACTTGGCGAATACCTCATACTTGTTTTAAGAAGTAGACCCAAACCTTCCTCGAGTAATCGTCTATGAAGCTCACGAAGTATTGTGCGCCTCCATTAGACAGTATTGTCACTGACTCTTAGACATTGGAATGAATATAGTCGATCACCCTTGCTAGTGTGTGTAGCAATCTTGATCCTTTGTGTTTGCTTAGGGCGACCACATAAGAACAACCACAACTTTGTCTTAAAACCTGCGGAGTTGTCAATGAATAATATAGTATTGAGATCCACATAAGACAACTCTCCCTTAACTAGTGGCCATTGTGGCTAAATTTAAGTTCCCAAGGATAATAGAGGAAACCCTCTCTTTTAACCTGCGAACATATGAGTGGTTAAGGTAAATCCACATATTAATTGTGGCATCAATAGCATGTCCACATAGGACCCATGGTGATTATGATCCATGGTGATTATGATCCATGGTTAGGATCAACATTGTCTTCTTAGGGCACACAACACTAACAATATCTAGGTTGAGGTATCTGTGATTATAACTCTCTTTGCTTCTTTGTTTGCGATGTTTGATGTGCCCGTTGAATCATGACTATTGAAGTTGTGATGGTTGTCATATAATCCTTACGGCTTCATTGGACCGTGGTATATGGTGCCATTGTGTTTGCTTATTGATCATGTTTCCATCCTGTACATTGTTCCTTTAGTTTTGTTGGTGGGAGATAATTTTCCGATGGGTGATGAGTGATGACAAGGTTGCTTTATCCCGAGGCCTAGTTTTGAAGACCAACCTATGGGATTGCTAATTACAACTAGGAAGTTGGAGGGAATGAATAATCTAACTTGGTCATAGTCAACCAAGATGTTGGTGGGCTATATCACTAGCAAGGAGCCCAAAGAAGATGATCCCTCACAAGAAGATTGAGGAACTGAGAATTTTATAGTTGATGATTTAGCTGCTCACTCTATGTAGCCGAATATTAGTAGATGCTTGATGTTGTGTAAAATGACTGAAGAAATTTGGGACACAATTGTAGATATGTTCTCTTAATAGCTACTTATGCAGCCCTTTGTTTGCAGTGGAAGGAGTTACACTGTTGTATGCGGGAAGTTGCAATAGTAGACTAACTCTCCAAGCGGTTAGAGAGTGAGAGGGGATTAGAAGCATGATTCTTTAGTACATTTTTAATTGGGCAATTATTGGTACTCTGGTAGAGTGATACTAAATACGCAGTCACTCAAAAAATGTACACGTGGCATAGATGTACTCAAATTAAACAAAATAAATTGTGGAACCCATTGTCGCTAAGATATAGTCTCAAAATCAGATTGGTGAAGGATCCTAACCTCTGATTTGGACGCTTGTTGAAATAGGACCATTGGATATTTTTCATTTTTACGATCCAAAAAATGTCCATCAATTTGATAGTTAGATAATTGAATAAAGTGTGTGTGTGTGTGTGTGTGTGTGTGTGTGTGCGCGCGCGCGGATACATCTAATGATACATCTTTAATAGGGGCATGGAATTTCTTAGTAATTTCTAAGACCTATCTATCATCCATTACACTACCAGATTATCAAAGTTTTTCTCTTTGCAATGTTGCTTGTTCTAGGGAATAGCTTAGCGAAAAGGGAGATTCTTCTATTTTGTATCCACTTTTGGTAACCTTTTCATTTATTGAACTCTCCCTACAATGACATCATTGGATCATAATAATTTCCTCTTTTCAGTAAGACATGCCCTAACACATGAAGCTATTAGGTTTTTGTTATGTTTTATTGTGTCCTTAGTTTAGTTATAATATTCAGCCACTCTTCAAAAAAAAGGTTATAATATTCAGCTGTCTGGTTGTCTTTCCATATTTATATCATGCATTCCTCAAGCCATTGCAAAGAAGCCTGATTTAGTATGACAAGATAAGTGGGCTCAGTTTTGTATCACCATTCCTTTTCCAAGTCACATATGCCAATGCCTTGATTTAAATTACTATTGTTCAAAATTGGCATCTTACAGTCGTAATGGAGTAAATTTAAAGGTTTTGTGGTATTAAATGTTCTAAAGTAAAAAATGATAGGATTGAAAGATGGTACCGATGATTTTCTTGCAAGTGTTGTAGTTGTTGCCTCAAGCTTGTTGCTTCCCTTTGCCAGAACTATTGAATTCAAAGCACAAGATTAGTCTATGCAACATATGGTCAAAGGCTTTTACTAATATAACTATATTCAATTGACATAATCTTTAATCGGCATCTTAAAAGCTGGGAAATTTGTACCCAAACTACCTTTTAGAAAAAAAGAAGAAAAAAAGAACCCAATCTATTCAATGTAAATTAAAGTGTAATAATGTTTTTTGTGTCAATTTAGTGCTAATTAAAACGTTAGGTGCTAAAATATATTTATTTATCTGTTCTTTGTTCTTTATAAATGTGTAAAATTTTCAGTAGCACCTATATGCTCTTCTATTTCTAGGAGAACTATACCATGTTGTGTTGGCATACATTTATATATTAGTTAGCACATGCTACAAATGTAACAAAGTTCTTCAATGAAATAAATTGGTAATGTGTATAAAAAAATGCTTAAAATTTTATTCTATCATATGCCATGCAACATAAATTTTGACAGTTCTGTTAGGAGTGACAAGGGCTCATATTGCTCTCATGAAGTGTTAACACATTAATACACCCATATGGTGACCTTATACTTGCAGTTGGTGAGTTTTACTAATTTCTCTTTGGCAAGAATAAATTGGTCAGTTAGTATTAAAGATGTGAAAGCGTGCTCATAAAGCATAGAATCTACCATCGATACTCTCAACAATGACTTCTTAGAATCCAATACAATCATTACATGTACATGCCTTTGGAGGAGAACCATCATAATGATATTTAGTTACAAACGTAGATTTCTCCTTGCTACCATAGAAGAAGGAACCAACGCCAAGTGGTGTCTTTGGAAGTGGTGGAAAGAGCATAATTTAGCTTGGAACTGGAGAATGAGATTTTGGGCTGTTGCGAGGACTAGGGTATTCAATAATGGTAATGGTCGGCTTAACACCGGCCATGTAACCTTTATGGTATGGGGCTATAACGGCCTTCACGACCCTTATACGTTCATAATTTTTTTAAGGAAAAAATGTTTTAAAAATTTGGAATAGTTCAGAAAATTTTGAGAATCTTTTCTAGTTTAGCCATTCTTAAGAATGCTGCCTCAGGCTGTGCGATACTATTAACCTAGATGGACTCTAAAATAGTAAAATTTTCTAAATTTGGGCTTCTAAGTATCTAATAACAATATATAATTAAGTCTACAAGTCGACATATGAGTTATGAGGAGTTGATGATACAATTATAGGTTACCATGTAATAACTATATTTAAGCTTGGAACACAAGTCAAGCATGATTTGGTGGATTAGGGCCTGTTACATACAAGTACAACAAAATGAAGATGGAAAAGTCAAAAGAATTGATAGTCTACCTCTTCCAATATTTCCCAACATGGTCTACTTTACTTTGATTTCTCAAATCCCACCCAATTTTGTGTTTTGACCCTCAAATCAGCCCTGCATCTAGTTTAAATATTAGTTCCTAAATGAATAAAAAAGTGGAAAAACAAAAGAAACATTGAAAATGGAAAATTTCAAAATCGGGCCTTTATGGTCGTATTAGCTTGTAACAGCATATCAGCCTTGTAACAATTTGATACGGGGCCTGTTCCGACTGGTACGACCCATTTTTCATTACGGACTGATTCACCCCTGTATCGCGTAATGGGGTTGACCTTTTCCTTCAGGTAACGACCTTTACATCCATAAAGCCCGTAACGTAACCATTTTTTTAATACTATGGTGAGGACCAAGAATAAGATTGGACCAATGAGTACGCAGACTCGTTGATGCAATGCAAATCACAAATTCTGATATGGAGTAGTCATTTTCCTGATGTGAATCCTAAACATTCAATCAAACCATATGCAATGACAGAAAAAAATAAATGAAAATAAGAAGAAAATAAAGGATAATCTAAGAAAACTCTCCATTTCTGTTATGATCTATCTTTCCTTTTACACCACGGTCTTTCATAAATTCAAAGGAATCCACCTAGATTCTGACTTTTCTAATTTGTCTTCTAGGATCTAGTATAATCTATTACATGTTGACAAATAGACATTTATCATACATAAGAAACTAACAAATATTGGAGAAACCAAATCTCTCAATCTTTCCTTATATGGACTGTGTTGGATTTGGACACACAAGTGTATGGATTTGGACCTTGCAGTTCACCTGATCATCAATCTGGACCATCTAGATCAATTAGATGTCAATCTAGGCCCTCAATCAACAATGAGATGAAATGTAAGGTCCATGTGGACTATCAAATTGATCACAGGGGCCTGAAAAGACAATCAGATCATAGATATGATCCTGATCATTTGTTGGACCCAAGGTATTCTGTATCAGTAAAGGTGGCTGTAATGGTGACCACCGTTACCAATACGGATATCAGCCATAACGGCCTAAACGGGGGCGTAACGACCGTTACGACCCCTGTAATGGTTGAATTTTTTCTTTTTCCGAAAATTCTGAAAAAATACCTAGAAATCAATAATAATATAAATATTCTAAATATATATTCATTTTTTGTTTTAAACATGTTTATGGTAACGTAATGGTTCACTCTTTGGTGAGAGTGTTGTATTGGATTGTCCGGTGAATTTTTGAACATGGTTATGTATTTCTAATGTTTGCACATCACAATTAAGCATTAGAATTAGAAATTGAAAAAAAAAAAAAAAAAGAAAGAAGAAAAAAAAGATATGTACTTTTTCAATTTTTTGAAAAACTGGCCCTCGGAGCTTTTATCTACCAATATCATATAAATCTACTATTTTAATCTTAAAAACTATAGTACAAGTGGTCTTAATCTATTGTAGAATGATCTAAGAAAGTTTTTTAGATTGAGAAAACTAGAAAATGAGGAGAAAAAATGGATGTACATTTTAAAAAAAAGTGGCCTCTTTTTATTTTTTTATTTTATTTTTTTATAAACTGTTAATGGTCGTTACGGCCCCCATAACAGCTGATACGGTCTAAAAAAACTGCCCTATTCACCCCATATCACGTAATGGACACGGCCGCTATCTATACATATCGGCCTTTATGACTGTATCGTAACGGATATGGGACACCTTGGATGGACCACTTTGACCCTCAATTAGGCCGTATCTATAACACGGATGGTTGAAATGTCCATGTATTCAATCTGGATGGTTGGATTGTCAAAATCCTTGATCGAGATCATCTATAACATGGATGATTGAAATGTCCATATATCCAATGTGGATGGTTGGATTGTCAAAATCCTTGATTGAGATCATTGGATGGGTCCAATCATGGATATGCAATCTGAGTGCCTCATACTCGATCGACGAAGTTGTGGAATCATTTGGAATCCATTTGATGGTGATGTTTGGCCTAGATGCATTACCTATGAAGCAAATTGGTAGCACTATAGGTTGTTTTTAGTTTTCATATGGGGAAGAAGAAAAGTGCATTTTGGGAGAGAGAAAGGGTTGTAAAGGAACTAATCATTCTCTCACACTGTAATATTATTAAACTGAACTGTAGTGAACAAAAAAGGAATGGTGTCCAGCAGGAGCACCAAAATACAGTACACTTGCACCAAAGAAATATGAGATTTCCACCCAATTGCACACACATGCGCATATTCTACACTTTCTACTGCTGTAGATTCTAATGGACTTTAATATCTTTATAAAAAAAAGGATCCAGTGTGTGCGTGTGCTGAACATATTAAAAAGAGAAAAATGATAGCATGTCCTTAACATATTGTAAAGGGAGCCAAATAATGAAATAGTGAGTGATAGTGTGCTCATGCGTAGGTAGCGCACTGGATTGACGACACGCGATAGATCTAGATGAGGCATTGTAAATAATTGTAGGAGAGTAGAGTGAGTGTGAATTCCTTTGTCAGAATGTTTGGGATTTTATGTATATGAAGTCTAATGATAAGGGTGTATGTGTATATGCATTGGTGGACAATGAACACAAAAGGAAGAAAAGAAGAAGAAGAAGAAGAAGAAGAAGAAGAAGAAAGAGAGGTTAGAAAGGAAAGAGGAAAAGAAAGAAAGGCAAAAGAGAAGGAAGGGAAAGAAAGGAGGGTAATGATGGGGACATCACGGGCAAACACACGCCCCCTACGCACGTATACAAGGAGGAGGAGGGCCCCACCACCAATCTGGATCGATGATGACGTCCAGGGAGGGCATCCTAATTAGAGGACTACATTTTGGTCCCTTGGAGTGGACCCGATCGTCATGTGAATCCCACCTGGGTTCTCATGATCGTGGCTTACTGTTCTAAATGATCTAGTACTTTGAGTATTGGTTATTTTTGTTATTAGGAACATCATGGATGGTTTAGATTGCTTTGATTGTTTGTTATTTGTGGTTACTTCATCTCTAAGTAATAGGTTGCGCACATGGTACGAGTTTTGGAGTGTAGGATTTTATTACAAATAGGCACCCATTTTAGTATTTTTTCTCATTGAAGATTGATTAAAATTTTTACATTTTTTTGCTCCTCTGCGAGTTGTGAAAATCCAATTGGGTGTGAAACCCTCCCTTCTTCGAAGGGCTAACTACCGTGGTGCGAAGCCATACCCCTCTCAAATCACCCCCATCTCTTACCATCTATATTCCTCTTCTCCTACCGTCATTCCACTTGCAAATCCATTGTTATTTTGCAGCCATTCTTTCTCTACAGCAGATTTTTAGAATTTGAACCCTTGCAGGAGGGCCAAAACTTCGGCAAAGCACCAGGCACAGACCGCCGAAACTTGGGGGGTTTGTTGCCCAACCCTGGCTGACTAGCCCCAAGGGGGGGGGGGGGGTTGGGGTTTGGGTTCGTGGGCCCTATGCACGTGCGTCAGGCTTGGCCTACTGTCCACACACGCGGGTTGGCTTCAAGTTCACTCTCTCCTCTCTTACCTGATTTCCCTAACTATAACCCTAAATTGTCCTAAATCCCCAATTTTTATGCCATTTTCTTCAACCCTAGGGTTCCTCGAATTGAAACCTGTGAATCCCTTGGATTGGGGAAATATTTCTGTGCATGTGTGGATGAATTTACTCTCCTTTGAGCATTGATTGGTCTATAACTTTAATTGATCCAGCCCTAGCATGTGTAGGCTTAGACCCGCATAGATTTCCCTCATCGAGTGCTTGACTTTATGTAAGATGTAGAATTTATGTGATTGTTTCTGAACTAGTATGATCTAAAGCTTGGAATCTTGCATAGCATATTTAAATTTTCATGTCCTTCATTAGGTAAGGATGAAGGTGGCAGGAGTCTTAATTCTCTGATACCGTGTAATTAATCACATGGTGGAGATGAAAGAGTAAATGAGAATAAAAGAGAACCTTGGAGAAAGGGTTGCACACACACATACACGCACGCATGTAAAGAGCCATTTAGTCCTCAAACGACACGGACTAAAGAAGCTTTCTATTACCCTTAATGTTGTATTGATGGACAACAGTGTTCGAATGAACGGTTCTTGCAATGGTAAGCTCTCAACTGTTAGAATAATGTCATTAATGTATAGGTGGAGAGCAAAACATTCCAAGGATTCTTGATGGATAAACATGAAAGGGCCAACCCGACTCCAATAGTTCAAATGAGCTTGTTTCACACGTTGAATAACCTTTTGGAGCTGTTTTTTTTTTTTTTAAAAAAAAATTTATAAATACCTAAAAGGTAAGCATGAATTTATTAAGATGAAAGCAAAACAAACAAGGGCAAGGACCACTACTCTCATGGAAACAAGTGACTTGTGTTTTAAATTGCTATGCTATGTAGCGTGTAGCTTTAAGCCTTGATGCTACGTAGCTCATGAAAATAGCTTAAGTCACGTGTAGCGTATGCTGCATGATAATTTGCATACGCCACACACTACAAAGACTTTGCTACATGCTACGTAGCTCACATTACAAGTTATTTTTCACTACAACATTAAAATCAATTAACATTTTCAATGATTTTTTACAATTTTCTATTTTCAATAAAAATTAGTTAATCTTTTCAATGCTTTTAGTAAAATAATATAAGTAACAATATTAAATCAGTTTCGTTGCTCTTTCTTTACCTGTATACTTAATCATTGCCCTTTCCTATTACTTTAGGTTGCGTTTGGTTGCACCAAACATCATGAAATTTTATTGCATTTCATTATTAATCAGTCTAATTTGGTACAAAATATCGTGAAATTGGTGAACCAAGCACAACATTGATTAAGAATCTAGAAGTAGCCTGTAGCTTGTGTTGCACGCTATGTAGCTCATGCCTCATGCTTCAGAGGGCTGAACCCAACAATACATGCTATTCACTATTTAAAACATTGCGAGTGACCTTCCATTACTCAGGCATGAAAAGGAGCTCCAAAAGCTGACCAAAGGCAAAAACAAAAATACATGACTGAATGAGGGAACATCACTGCCAAAAGCGTTAAGCTCTAGCCCCACAAAATTTCGACCCACCGCTGATAATTTTGCTCCTTGAGACACCATGAAACTACAATCTTACCATGCCCAATCAATCATGAATGCTTCAATCTTTCTCTAGATTGAATACAAAGAAGTGACTTTTCCCTTGAAAATTCTTCAGTTTCTGTATTTCCAAATTCTACATTATGTTTAATGGAAGAATTTTCCATAGGAAGTTCCCTTTAGCCGAGAATGGGCCCTCCTCCAAATTTTAAATAAGATCCAGAACCAACGAAGGGACACCCATTGAAGGCCAAAAGACTGCAAAAAGTGAGAACACACCTCCCTTACTGAGGAGCAAAGCAGAAATAGGTGGTCAACTGAGTATGTGTCCTCCCAACATAACAAATTTTAGCAAGAGAGCTGCCTTTTCTGCAAATTATCCATTATGAGGATTTTGTTCTACATGATCACCCAACCAAAAGCTTCCGCCTGCAGCCAGAGAGTCCCCCAACACTCTTGCCCAAGAGGGACCCCCCATCTCCTCTAGTGAAATGCCAGAAGATAGATTTCGGAGAAGATACTCTTGGAAGAGCACCTTCAAATATTCTGATCTAGCTTATGCTCATCCACCTTGACCTCAATCGGAATGCTCAACAGCTTGATGAGCAACATGCTTTGTAATACTTAAGATTCTACTGGAAAGTTGAGACTGCCCTGTCCCCATTTTGATGTCCCCTTTACGAGTACTTTACCTGGTTGCTTTCTACAGGGCAAGTACTTGAGTGCTACTTTATAAGTTTATTCTTTGGCTTTGTACCTTGTACATTCCCTTCTGTGCATCTTATTTTCTCTAGCTTTATTCTCAGTGTTTAACTCTTCAGTATTGCATGACATTACTCCTTAATTAGCTATACGATCTTGAGAGTAGTAAAGTTACAGTTCACTGACTGCAGGATTCCATGGATTGTTGATCCAGATATTGATCTGATGGCACCCACCATCAATGGGGATTCTCCAAAATTCCCTGGATTTCAATATCCCAACTCCAATTTTGCAACTTCTTTGTGATGAATGTGGTCTTTTGCTTTGTTCTTTCTTGATATTGTGGGTCAGTAAGCAGTGGGTTAGGAAAATCCAATGGATGTAGATTTTTGGGACAATCTGCATGCAAGGAACAGTGATCAATGGCTTGGATCACTGAATCATGGGGCTAGCATACGGAATATCACATGTCTGAAACTGCACATTTGCTGACTTAGAAAATCCAATGGACGTAGATTTTTGGGACTATCTGCATGCAAGGAACAGTGATCAATGGCTTGGATCACTGAATCATGGGGCTAGTATACGTAATATCACATGTCCGAACTGCACATTTGCTGACAGAGGGAGGACCCTATAATTTCTCAGTTATGCGGCATGGAGGGAGGACCCTATAATTTCTCAGTTATGTGGTGTGATAAACTAGATTCACTTGCTATACAATATCAAGATTGCTTTTTGTGTTGTCTACAAGCTGCCAAAAGGTTATGTCTATCAACTTCTCAAAAATAATTACTATTGCATGATAACTTGGAGAAGAAAATCGAGTTGTTATTGAAAGGATACCTTGACTTCTGATGTTGAACTTAATGCTTGATGATGTTCCTCCTTTGATTTGTTGTATCGATCAATCACTGATTTCATACTGAGAATAAAACCACAGTAAGCTTTAATATATATAAAACTTCCTCGTACATTGGTGAACAATAATCCATCTCCTGGGAGCATGAAATAGATCACATGATGATGAAAACAGATCATATGAATATCCAGTAAATCGATTGAAGTCTTACGTCACCTATAAGCTAGGCATACAGATACCAGCAGTTACTATACATGGAAAATGATTTATCATGAAACTATATCAAGCTTCGCATGCAGATTTCTGTGAACAATATCTAAGTAGAGATCAAACTAGAGGGCCCGTTTGGATGCAGCCCACAACAAGAATGGAATTGGAAGAACATCTTCTAAAACACATTCTACATGATTGATGCACTTAATGCTCCTGTCCACAAAATGTGCCCTGAAAATGAGAATTGGGTGACAACATGTCAACCATCTCTTATCATCCAATCTCATTCTGGTGGTGGGTGGATGCTCTGCTATAGATGTGGTGGACAGTTAAAGTTGGCTAATAGTGCCTTTTTTTTTACCTTACTACAAGTGTTCAGAGTATCAGTATCATTACATGTATTGATGACCAGAGATACGAAAAAATGTATCAGTAACGCCAATATTATCGCTGATACTTGGAAAAATATCATTGTCTGAAGGGAACATTAGCGAAATGTTGGGAAAAAAAGGCGGAAATTTTCAGTGAAACTTCAGGAGATGTTAAAAGACACTTGTTTACACATGTAAGAATCAAAATCTTGCAAAAAACAACTATATATACCATAAGTTTCCATTGTATAGAGGCCTAACTAGGTGTTGTAAAAAAATTCAGTATTAAATAAATAATATAAACATTTGTAGCCAACCAATAGATTGGCCAACACTTATTAATACATAAAATTTACATTAATTAACAGTGAATTCTCCGCCCACATCCTTTTGGGCCTTCCCTTGCCCTTTAGTCCCTTCGACATGAACCAAGTCACGCCTAACCAGTACAATTCTTGTTCTCTATTGCACATGGCCAAACCATCCAAATCTACTTTCCCTCATCTTATTACCAATTGGTGCTACTCCTACATTCCCTTGAAGCCATTTGTTTCTATCACTTTCTAATTCTATCTTTTCTCGCCTTGCCACTCATCCATGTCAACATCCTCATTTCAGCTACGCTCATCCTATGAGCATGTTTTTTCTTAACTACCCAACATTCTGTCATGTAAAGCATGGCTGGTTATATAGCTATCCTATAAATTTTCACCTTCATTTTGATTGGTACTTAACGATCAAATAAAATGCCAGAGGCATATGTCCACTTCTGCCACCCAGCTTGAATTCTATGAGCTGCATCCATCTCAATCTCTGCTCTCGTGAATTATTGACCCGAGATATTTGAAAATGATCATTTTGGGGTGCTTGGTTAGCAATCTTAACTAATTCCTTGTTGCTACTCCTATATTGCTAAAATTGCATTCCATATACTCTGTTTTAGTTCTACTAGTTTTAAAACCTTGATTTTAAGGCAGCCTCCATAGTTCCATCTACATCTCCCTCATCTTGTCAACCAAAACTGCACTTGTAAACAATATACACCATGGGATCTCTACTTGTAAATGCCTCATTGACTCGTCCATAATCAATGCAAATAGCATTTTAAACCTCAAGCCTCGGTCTGTTTCATGCCAAACATTCCAAGGGGTCAATGATATTGTGGGTGGCATGTCCACCAGAGTATGCTGTTAAGTTGATGCTTCCACACTAAAGTAGATTTTGTTGGAGCTGAATTCTTTCCAGTTGATGAAGGATGCTATCAATAGAATCTATAGGTACAACAAGTGGAAGGTTAAATCAGTTAAACAACTAATAGAAAAGCTTCTTTTCTCAAATACAAAGATCAAGGTTTTAACGGAAGTTGTTTTTATTTATTTTAAAGAAGAAGAAAAAGGACTAAAAGAACAGAAACCTCATGTCGAACGATTATGGATTCCTAAGGAGCAAAGCAAGTTTAAAACTGAAAATCTACAAATTGAATGGTTGAAGATTATTAACTGAATGGGAATAAAATTGGTTGTGGTCATGAAGAGAAATTACAAAAGCAAAGCATGTAAAGCTAGCCTCGGGACAACATCGACATCATCCGATATATCCACTCTTTGAATGGCTCTATTTATCTTCTTTGAATGATTCGTAACTTGTTTGAAGGTCTTCCCAAGATCTAGAAAAGTTATTTATACCAGTAATATTTAATTGTTTCCAGCTTCAAAAGTGAAGCTAAAATGTAGTGATGATTCGAAAAAAATAAAAATAAAAAATCTTTTAGGGTAATTTGGGCAAACAGCCAGTTGTAAAGCGCAATAGCCAAAAAATGACACAGAAGCCTAGGTGTTAAAGCTAGCAGCAAGGACTGAAAAGGTTAGGATACTCAGTCTAGCTCCACGCTGAGACCATCAGTCCACTTTTTGGACACTCGTCATCGCCATCGTCATCATCATCATTTTTGGGATCCCAGGCCACCTAATGTTCCCTCATCAAAGTTGCCGTTGTCCCAAAAATGCAAACGCATGATAACATCCTCATTGCTAATGGTGATGCACTCCTATGGGAGGCACTAGGGTAAGTAAGGAAGCATGTGTCTAATGAATAGGGTTTTTTTCCACCACACACACACACACACTCCTACCCCTTGATGAATGGAATGCCATTAGAAGCAGTCAGCTTAAACAAGGTGATCAAACCTTATCTACTTATCCTCAATGTTGAGGTGAGGGCAGCCATTTTTGCAAGAATGACATGCCTAATCTATGTTTATCCAAAAATAGCTTGGAGACACATCTTTTTTTGCCAACGACGTTCTGATATTCATTATAGCTGACCAAAAAAAGCCTCAGACTACCTGAAAAAACATTCTCCACACCTACAAGCTAGAAGTAGGCCCAAAATATAAATGTGAGGAAATCGACGGTCTTTTCTTCAAAAAAATGAACATCAAGTCCAACTGGCCTTATGTTGTATCATTCAATCTCTATGAATTGTCATCCACTAAAATACCTGTGGACCCAAATCTCTATCAAGAAGCCCAATTTGATCCAATATCACCTAGTACTAGAATGAAGAAGAAAAAATCATTCAGGTGGAGAGGTAACCTATTTTGTCTAGTTATTGAAGCCTGGCTTGCCAAATTGGGTTGGAGACTCGTCATAACTAGGAACCATCCTACAGGATGATATTAAAAAAATCTGGTGGTGGACAACCGATCTATGTCCACTAGCAACCTAAGAGGCAACCATTAAATGGTTGGATGCATGTGAAAGATCAAGTCCGCTGCAATCCTTTGTGATGTAGGCTAAGTGGGCCTCACTTATCCTAAGGGCCAAGATCGAGAGAAAGGGCCACACCCAATTATCTTTGTTTTGGTGGGATTTTGGTTTCTTTGTAATATTGTGCTTTTCTAGGGGTTATTTTGGTCATTTCCTTTCTTTGTAAGTTTTTTTAATTAGGAGCATGGTGTGTCGTATCGGCCATTATGTAATGGTAGCGATGACAACTGTTACGCATTACGGGGTCATGGCAGCCATAATGGTTGTTATGGAAAAACAATTGGCCCGTATCAGCAACCCCATAGTAGTCCATTGTGGAGTTGATGTTTTTGGTTTTTGGTTTCTTTCTCAAAAGAGACTGTTATGGGGACCCAAATGGCTGTTACGACCCGTACCATAATGGTAACGGTGGTGGCCGTTAGGGCCACTATTGCGTTACGAAATGCCTTAGTTTAGGAGGTTATGATGCTGCTAGAGTTAGTTTTGATTAGTTGAGGGTTAGTTGTGATTAACACAAATCACCAAGATTGGTAAGGTTGTTCTATAAAATAACCTAGTTCGACAGATTGTAAAGGGCTTTTGGAAATTTGAAATGAAAATTGATTTTCTCTTCCAAGTAAAGAAAAAGAGAGAGAATAAGTGGAAAGAGATTGCCCTTCCCTTGCTCTTATTGATATTGGGTTTGGTTGATGCTTGAGGGTCGCCTGATCTTGGAGGATTTGTGACAATCCATGCTAGAGTTGCTCGCTGGATTTGGATTTCTCATTGCTTGAGGCCGCACTATGGATCTGGCACACCCATCCCACATCAAGTGGTATCAAACTAGGTTCGTTTGCAAGGTTTTCAACAGATTGTTATATCCACGTGGAGATTGAAATAAAGAGATGGTAGCAAATTTGTCAACAAGTGTCGAAGAATTGTTGGATTTGTGTCTTGCTCATCGGATGAGTCTGTTGAGGCTTTGAGACGTTATCTTGCTAGATCCAAGGTATCATCATCCCCCACCTTCCTTTCTCTACTGCACCATTCCTATCTTGCCCATTCTCTACCTAATTACAACTATATCAAGACACCTACAACAACAGCCGCAACAAACCCATACCATCTGTTTCCACTCAATTTCCATTCATTAGCCTCACATATGGCCTAGTTGAATAACACCCTTCTCGAAAACCCCAAATCAAATCCACCCCATAAAAGATATCACCCAACAACTTGTCATACCAAGTTCATCGATTATAAGCTTCTTTAGTGCCCCAAATTTGAGGTTGTGAAGATACAAACTCGATGCAAAAGACAAGGAGATTGAGTACCTAGGCATTGACATTATGCATTATTTTTTAAGAGATATGATGGCAAGTGGTGCATATTGCGAAGCGCATTGCATATGCTAGCGATCGAAGAGTTGGTGGGGTTGTACATGATTCCAATTACTTGTGTCTTGGTTTGTCGATGGTTGCATAAAAACAAGTGGACGAATTCAACATTGTGAGTGATACGGCACTACTTAGAGCTTCCAAGCATTTTCTTGTGAGAGAGGACATGCCTGTTGTTCATGTTGAGAAGTCAAATATCAATGAGAATCCAATCTTGGACAATGCGTCCATTGATTATTATGACATTGAGGGAGAGCTGATTTATGATTGTTATGATGACAATGTAGATGATGAGATAGTGTATGGTGATGGCAATATTTCGGTGCTTTGCAAGTGTGTCTCAACGTCGAACCATCCAAGACGGAGGAGCTTCGTGGATTCATGAGCACCTTCTATCATGAAAATGGAATTGTTTGTGCAGAAAAGCATAGCTCTTCAAACATTTTTTAACTTTCTAGGAGATCTTGACTCTCTTTGTTCATGAAACTGCACATGAGGGTTGTGTTGGCGAGTTGGTTTTTTGACAAGAATTTGGACTTCAATGGGCACTTCACCAACCCACATGATATCAACTTTGATCCAAAATTTCGTAAGTCTTGCATGTGGCAATCTTTCATTGGAGATCCCCTCTTCTGTGAACATCCGATTGAAATATGAAACCTTGTTAGTGATTGGATCAACGACACAAGATCGGTAGTCTCAACACATCATACGATACCCAATCTTTGGTATTGATCCGATCGAGCCATTAAGCATTAAGGAAGATTCCACCTTTTTCATGGGGCTTGAGCATGATGTCAAGAATTCTGATAGAGGACCTAAAGGCGACTACAATCTGATCCTTGCAAGTAATTTGATCATGACATGGTATCCGTTGATCTACAATGTTTCGATAATGATCTCATCCTTGTTGTAGCCGAGGGATATCCATTAATGACTATAAGTTGCAAGCACAAGAAAGCATGAACGAGCGGACAATTGTTGAGAGTGAGCCAGTTATGTTGGTAGCCGCCCTTGAGCTATTTCGTCTTTCATCTTCCATTAGTAAGGAATACATGGTTATGGTGTGTTATGACACTCGAGCCATTTGTGCTTTGCCCATCATCTGGCTGAGAATTTATCTGACCATTTGTCGCTATCGATGTCTCGATTATGAGCCTTTGGGAGACAAATTGGAAAAAAATTGACAAACGTCTTGTTCGAACTAAAAGGAAGGTAGAACCCTTTGTTGTGCGCCCTATAGGCCTATGTTTGGGCACCCCGACTCAACTCTATTTCTTAATTCATGTCCACTCATAAGTGCATCAAACATCTAATCCTAACAGTCGTGACTCTATTAGTGGACACAACGACGACAACTCAAGGATGAGTTGTCTCCAATAGGGGGAGTTTGATGTAGGCCAAGTGTCCTCACTTAAGGGCTAAGATCGAGAGGAAGGGCCACAAGCGGTCATCTTTATTTTGGTGGGACTTCTGCTTTTTTTCGTAATATTGTGCTTTTATGGGGTTATTTTGGTCATTTTCTTTCGTTTTTATTTTTTTTTGTTGGAATGTTACAATGTTGTTAGAGAGTTCTGATTAGTATAGGGTTAATTTTGATTAGCACACTAAGTACTAAGATTAGTTAGAGATTAATTAGGGTTGTTCTATGCATACTACGTTTGAGAGATTTTAGTGGGCTTTTGGAATTTTGAAATGAAATTTGATTTTCTCTTCTAAGTGGAGAATTAGTGAGAAAAGAACAGGAAAAATATTCCCCTTCTCTTGCTCTTATTGACATTAATGTCGATAGATGCTCATAGATTGCCCAATGTTGGAGGATTTCCAACGGTCTGTGCTAGAGTCGTTCGCTGGTTTTGGCTTCCTCGTCGTGGGAGGTGGCTCCATGGTCCTGCATCACTTTGATTACCATATATTTATAAAACTAGAAAAAAAAAATTTCTATTTGATTGGAAGGACGGTGGCATTTGCAAGTACCCTCAAACAATTTCTCCAATAAGAATGTTTGGAGCAAGGTTTGAAATGGGTGTGCTACATAATGTATCTTTCACCACTGATACCCCTAAGTATTGCCTATCGCCCTGTCTCTAGCTGTTTTGGGCACATAGGGAGCCAATATGCTTGTATCCTTCATGGGTGATACTGGTACATATAGGCGATATATACCTGTTTCGGACAATACTTTTAGACCTAAGGTTGAGGTAAAGAAAAGCATGGACAATGGATACTAAATTGAGCTGGTTGTTTTCCTTCTGTCAAGTTTGCGTGGAAGAAATAGGGTTCATATTGTTATTATGAAAATACATTATTACACTCAGACTTTTATTTTAAGACACCCAATTGCCTCATATTCAATTCATATTGTTATTATGAATACATTATTACACTCAGACTGTTATTTTAAGATACCCAAATGCCTCATAAGATCACTACCCCTTCTGGCTTTGATCAGGGATGAAGCCCGGATTGGTGCCATGTGGATGGGAGATCTCTCTTCAATTTATGCATCAAAATAGAAGTTGAAAAGGCTTATTGTATGTTTTAGTGGAATTTCATGAGTGGATGAATAAGGTGATATGACAAGAAGAAATGAGCCTGTTTCTTCCAACATTTTCATCATATAGGCTGATGCCTCATCCTTATTCCCTGATGAGAAGATAGGAAGAAATGAGCTGTCTCCCGATACTTTCCTATGGCAGGGCTACCATCTCTTACCTATTTTTTTGCTGAAGATATTGTTATTTGTGTCAAGGCCAATGAGAAGTCAAGATGAACTATCAAAGAGATGCTTATTAGTTTCTATATGAAAGCTTCTCAGAAGGATAACATGGCAAAATCTATGGGGATTTTCTCATCCAATACCTACTAGGCTCAACCACATTGCTAGAGGTATTCTGAATGTGAACATGGGGTGCTGGTCAATAAGATACCTTTGGATCAATACATACCAACAAAGGTTAAGTGGTGTGACTATGAATTAATAATGGAGGTGGAAAACAAAATCTAAGGAGTGGTCGGAGGCTGCAATCTCAAATAAGAAGCATTTCTCTCATTAATTCAGTTATGTTGAGACTTCCCAGTTACCTTATGTCTTATGGATGTCTACTGAGGACGGTTCTTAACAGGCTTGGTTAAATAAATCTTGAGCTTTGTGGATGTAACTGGAATAATAATTATGGAAAGCACCTCGGTGCTTGGATTAAATTTATTGTCCTAATGGGGAGGGCAGTATAGGTATTTGGAAACCTCACAACTTGAATAAAACCTTTTTGAATAGGCTAACTCCATAGTCATCAAGGAGAAGTCACCATGGAGCAAAATGATGGCCGAAAATACGTAGGCAATAAGAGCCTTTCAGAAAGTTTGATTGAAGTAGGTGACTCAAAAATTCAAAGGAATATATTAAGAAGATGAGACCTTATCAATGAAGGCATCTTTCATGTGATTGGCTCCAATGCATTGAAGAACATTTGATTGAGCAAATGAATTCCTAATCACCCTCCTATCCTTATGAAGAGTCATTCCAATTCCTCTGAAGTTGATTTGGAGGATAATGTAGAAAAGCTTTTCACTATAATGGAACATCAGGGGTGGAACAAAGCACCATTGGAAGTATTTGGCAGAAGGAACGGTGGATGACATCCTCACCTCTAAGGTTGGAGAAAACATTATTTGGAAACATGAAACTTGTGAAATCGGAAAGAGGAAGAGAAGAAGATGGGAACATGGATTGGAGAGTCATATCTCCCCCTCCCAAGTGGTTGTATTTGTAATAACCGAGGGTACAAGGGATAAGAACCCTAAATTATAGATAGGAATAATCCTAATCAAATCTACTTCAGAGGATAAGTATGGTCAAGTGCATACCAATATCTTAAATATGGTGCACAAGAGGTGCAGAGAGGGCTGTCCACACTAACACTCCCTCTCAAGCTGGTGCATGGATATTAGACATGCCAAGCTTGCCACTTATGGTCTTCAAACGTATGGATGAGAAGGCCTTGGTGAAGACATCTGCCAATTGATTTTGAGACCAAACAAATGATGTATGAATCAGTTTGGTGGTTAATTTTTCCCAAATGAAGTGGTAATCAACTTCAATATGTTTTGTTCGTTTATGGAATTCTAGATTTAATGCAATGTATATGACTACTTGATTATCACGATGTAGACAAATAGAGGAGGATGTGCGGAATCCAATAACTTAAAGGATGGATTTCACCAATATTAATTCATAAGCTACGTGAGCCATGGGATGGCATCTATGTCACCGGATCTAAGCCCAGGGTCTCCATTGTTGCTGGATGTGTGTGTAGACCTCCAATTGTTGCCAGATCGTGGAGCACCACTTGCTTCCAGAACAGTCTTCAGAGCCTACAACAACTGCCAGATCGGACATGTGGACCTCTAGCCACCACCAGATCTGCATTGTGGACCAACACTTACTGCCATAATAGTCCTCAGAGCCTACAATAGCTACATGAAACTTCTTCGTGCATCGGCTAGTCTGTGAAAGGCTCTTCTAGGGCCCAAAATAAGACGTCAGATGATATCCCTTACCCTAGGCCACCTCCTTCAGCAATTGATCTTCATTCTGCCTTAATGACAATGATTTTTCAACCCTTTCAATACCTCTGGTTATTCCTAAGGCCTTTAAGTATTATTATGTTTACAAAGGATAAGAACCCTAGATTCCATAGATAATAACAATCCTAATCAAATCTAACTTAGAGGATATCTGTAAGTATAGTACATTGTAGGAGCATGTAAGTCGGTGTGCACCAATATCTTAAATACGGTGCACCACAAATGCACAGAGGGCTATGTACACTAACAAAAACAATGGAAGCTAATCATAAAATCAGCTTGTAGTGTGCCCAATGGAGCTCTTAATGATTATCGTTCCATCTTTCCATGGAAGACCTTTTTAGAAAGTTTATTATATTCCTAAATTTTGATTTATTTTTATTTTTTCTTTGCAAGCCATGTACACGTTGCTTCCTACTCTATCTAGCTTGATGAATTTAGCTTATAGCATATGCAAGTGGTGTTATGTGGTCATTGAGGACATGGGTCATGTGTTTTTTAGTGGTTTTATTGCTAGAAAGACCTAGAGCAAATTTTCATCTATGGTTGCATGGACACATACTATGACAATTTCAAAGATGTTATTACAGACCGAACTCTGGTATGGTTGATTGACTAGCATGGGACTAAGAGATGCGTATGACATGCTCTATATATTTGGTGGGATCTCTGAGGAGTGGATTCTACTAATCTTTGCAAGCCAGATATAACGAGGAATATTTTCAAGGCTATCAAAGGGGCACTTACCAATTTATATATGAAAGATGATCAGAAGGATAGCATGGAAGAATCTATGGTCATTTTCTCATCCAACACCCCCTACAGTTTACCATGTAACTCACTGTATATTAAATGTGAACAATGGGTGTTTGTTGATAAGATGCCTTCATCATCATCATCATCTAAGCCTTATCCCAACTAATTGGGTCAACTTCATGAATCTTGTTCCACCTTTCCACTCTATCAAGGGCCATAACTTCAGTTAGACTATTTTTCATCAAGTCTTTCCTTATTACCTCCACCCACATTCTTTTGGGCCTTCCCTTGCCCTTCTAAGGCCTTCAACTTGTACCCACTCACTCCTGACCAGCGTAGTTGGTTTCCTTCGCACATGACCAAACGATCCAAGTCTGCTTTCCTCATCTTATTACCTATTGGTGCCTCTCTATGTTCCCTTGGTTGCATTCATTTCTAACTCTATCCATCCTCGTCTTGCCATTCATCCATCGCAACATCGTCATTTCAGCTACAATTATCCAATGAACATGTTCTTCCTTAGCTGCCCAACATTCTGTCCCATAAAGTAAGACTGGTCTTATAGCTATCTTATAAACTTTCCCCATTAGTTTGATGAGGCACATCTCCATTTCTGTTAACTTGATGAAATTAATCATGAGCTTTTGTGGAGCAACTGCAGTAGGTATTGTGGAAGCACTTTATTGCTTTGGATCTAGTTTGTTGTCCCAAGTGGGAGGGTGGTCCACATATTAAGAAATCTCATTAGATGAATAAATCCTTTTCAGCTAAGATAACTTAAAAATCATCAAGGAGAGGCCCCATGCTGTGGAATTATGACCCAAAAATATGTGGGCAATAAGAAGCTCTCAGAAATTTTAATAAAATTGGGGAACTCAGGAGTTTGGAGAAATATATCAAAGAGGAGACCTCATGTATTTATGCATCTTTCGTATGATTGGCACCAAGGTGTCGACTTACATTTTGTTGGGTAGATGGATTCCTAATCACCCTCCTATCTTGTGGAGGGACTCTCTGATTCTCTCTAGTTGATTTGGAGAATAATGTTGAAAAGTTTACTACAATAGAACGCCCAAGGGAAACAAAAAAAACATTATTAGATGTATTCGGCTGAGGAATGGCAGATGAAATCCTTGATATCACTTTAATCCCTCCTCAGGTTGAAGATAGAAGTATTTGATCACTATAAAATCACTTGAGAGTGCTTGATGACTCTGGTGATGATTATCATTTCATCTTTCCATGGAAGACCTTTCAGAAAGTTTACTGCCATTCCAAGATTATTATTATTATTATTATTATTTGTTAAGGCTATACAGATGCATCCTTTTTTGTCAAGATTGATGAATTTAGCTGATAGGATTTGCAAGTGGTGTTCCGAGGGCATCGAGGATGGATCTGTAGTCCTTTGTTGTCCAGTTTTGCTGGAGAGACCAAGAACAAGCGTTCTTCCATGGTTGGATGGATACTTTGACAATTCTAGAGATGCTGTGAAGGATTGGATTCTGTTATGGGCTAGAGATTAGCTTTGAACAAAGATGGGCCTCAGATGTCGCTATAAGTTTGGTGGAATCTCTTGCTAGAAATGAGGTTGTCTTTGAGCTTGTAAGCCTAACATAACAAAGAAAATTGTGTTCTTTACAAACTGTGTTATGGGCATGAAAAAAAAATTTGTTTGACTCTGTTCCAATTGTTGGAATGGATACAAACTAGTGCTCTCTTCCGACAGGATTTATGAAAAATAGAAATAAAAATTTGATGTGCAATCAATATTTCGTCTCCAACCAAGGTACATTGCAAGAGGCATGAAAATGGAAAAGCTCACCGCTGCCTACCTTTATGATGGTATGGGGATCACGTGGTGAGCGAAGCGATTGCCCTGGTCCATGACTCTACTTGTGATAAATGCTGTAAATGATGGTGTTAATGTATTCTTGAGAGATTGATATTATAAAGCATGATTGCAGGTCCTCCATGAGCAGATTTCAGCTTTGGCTGGTCAACCATGTCGAGAGGAATCCTGCAGATGCATGCTTGTGTGCCGGTCTCCTATGTCACATCTTTTTCTTTTTAAAGGTAACTTTATAATCATCTTAGCTGTAGCAGAAGCTATACATGAGATTTTCGGGCGGACCTAACAACAAAAAGAGGGCGAGGTCCGCCTATCGTGAGAATCAAAAGAAAAGAAACAAGAATGGATCCCAAGCAAATTAAAATTCCCTCAAATTTCTCAGCCCCACCCTATCCAGGAAAAGCAGCCCTTTGGTAATCTGGGGAAGCTGAGCTGCAGAAAGGAAGAGTGTCCCAGCTTGGCCAGCGCTTCCCCTTCTAGCCAGGTCATCTTCCACTACATTTACTTCCCTGGGAATATGGGAGAAGGAAACCTCCAACTCCACTGAGAACCTCTTGATCCTGGTCCACCAGTATGTCATGGCCCAAGATGGAGATGTTTTCCTCTGGAGGATATCTATCACCGCCTTTGAATCACTCTCAACCTCCACCTTAGAATAACCCAAGTTCGCGCAATGGGATAGGCCCTCCCAGATTGCCCTAATTTCTGCTCTATAATTAGATACAAAGTTGTAGCCTGATGAGAATGCAAAAATAAAATTACCATCACAATCCCAGCCAATACCACCACTCCCAGAGGGGCCCGGGTTCCCAAGGGATGACCCATCTATGTTGATTTTGATCCAGCCCAACTTAGGCTTAGACCATTTGATCAGCTAGATTTGTCTTTGAGCTGGCAGCCCACTATCGATGCCTAACTCAGCGAGCGCTACAGCTGATGCACACTTGATAACTTTGGGTCGAGGAAGAGATGGACTGAGCCGGAAGATCCAATTTTGGAATCTAGCAATCACTCTCAACGGACAGACTAGAACATTATCAAATCTGGCAACATTCCTGGAACGCCAAATCTCCCAAAAAATGATCGATGGGATAAGTCCCATTAAGGTGTGCGGATGGTCAGATGGGGCAGCAGCTGTCCACCATTTGGAAGCTCTGGTCATTACTGAATCTTAGGGCGAGGAGAAAATCTTGAAAATGGGTTGATAATGGGACCAAACTTTGGATGCTATCTCTCCTGAGGAGAATAAATGATCGATTGATTCCATGTGGCTCGAATGGGGGCCAAGACAACAAACACATTTTGACATCAAATGGACCAACCTTTTTGCTTGAATTCTATCATCTACCGGAATGGCTCTATGGATGATCTTCCAGGAGAATAGAGACAATTTAGGCGGAAGCTTTGCGTGCCAAACCCAATTGGACCATGCTCTCTTGATGCCAATGGGCCTTGAGAACTGCCACGCTGACGCCACTCGCAGTTCGCCTGATTGGGAGGTCGCCCAGACCTGCTTGTCTCGCTCCTCAGAGATGCAGGACCCCTCGTCAGCTACATGGTCCAGCACCACTTGCGGCTGGAGATTCCTGACTTACTCTTCATTCCTCCAACCCTTTGGTCCCAGGAACTCTCTAACTTGGGCTGGCTACTGATGTGAGGGGCCTGACTGCAGCTTCCAGCCAGCGAGAGGCCCTAAGCCGGTCCAATTATCTTCCCCAAAGTTGCAGCGCCCATTCCCTATCAACCAGCAAGAGCCTGCCTCAATAGCCGAAAATGCTTTGCGGATTTGTTTCCATAGGGGCGAGGCCCATGAAGCCAAGGACGTGCTACCCAACGAGTTCAGGTCCTCAGCATATTTATCCATCATGAAACTAGCCCAGCAGCTATCCTTCCCCCTGCATTTGACCACCCATGCCATACGCAGCCTAAAAGCCTGCATTATGCTGACCAAGTTTCTGAACCCCTGCCCGCCTTCCAACACTGGAGAGGAAAGATGTTTCCAGTTAACCAATGACAGCATTTACGGTCATTCTCCCGGCCCCAAAAGAAGTCTGCAAATGCCCTTTCTAGCTTCCCGAGCAAAGTGCGTGGAATATCTATTGTTGCCATGGTATGGACCGGAATGCTACTCAAAACATGCTTGATGAGTGTGATACGGCTATCTTGCGAATGGATCTTAGCTTTCCAACTCGTTATGCGGATGTGAATCTTGTCTAGCATCGATTGAAAATAAGCTCGCCTTGATCTGCCCTTGAAGATAGGGATGCCTAGATATATGAAGGGGAATTCACTACGATTAAAATCAAGAATCCTCTGAACAGCCCTCGCTCTAGCATCGGATTTGTAGGAGGAAAGAATGAAGAAACTCTTGGAGGGATTGAATTTCTGGCCCGAGGCCCCTTGGTATTGGTCGAGAAAAGATATGATCCGATTCAACGTTGTGCGGCCTCCATTGGCGTACAAGACTGTATTGTCAGCGAAAAGCAGGTGGCTGACCGTCGGGCAATTAGATCGAGTTCTAAAAGGTTGGCACTCCCCACTAATGATCAACTGTTTAAAGCCTCAACTCAGGACCTCCGCTGCCAGAATAAAGAGCCCTGGCGTCGGATGTCACATGTGATGCTCATACAAATTCAAAGCTCAAAGGAAGCAATCCTTGTCACAAAAGTTACAGTCCAAGAGGTAATCAAGAGAGGACACTCAGTGAGAACCTTAATATTTGAGGCATAATCCATTTACATCCGATTTAGTCCTGTTAAAGACCTCCTACACTAGCCTACTTCGATTGTGAAATCATCGACTATTTCTCTCCCCCACAAGGTCCAAATGCCGGCTAATAAAGAGAGCCTCCAAAGCATCCTCCCTTTTCTTCCCGGCCCAACCCCCATTGCCAATAAGGAAATAGACTCTCAATAGATCCCGACATCACCCACAACACATCAAAGGTCACTAAGAACCTCTCCCAAATCTCACCGGCAAAGGGGCAATGTATACAAAAAAGAAAAAAGAAAAAAAGATGATCGATGGACTCTGCATCTCGAATGCACAACAAACAAACATTAGTAGCCATCATCTTCTTTCTCTTAAGGTCATCAGCCGTGAGAACCTTATTCTTACCCACCAAAGGATGAAACTTTCAGAGGGCCCTACAGAACCAAACATAAGCAATATGTTGATGTGTTTTTCAAAAGGTAACTCGAAAGAGCAATATGTAAAAAGAGCTAGCCAAGAACTAACGAGTCTTTTCTTTATTCTACATTGAGTCCCTATCTCTTGGCGGAGCCCGAATGCTATGAAGCCGCTTCAGCAGGCGAGTGAACACTTCAACTTACCCTTCTGACAAATTCCATTGACATGGTATAAGCCATGCCACTCAATTATTTGAAGCGAATAGCAACGAGAGATGGGGATGTTTTCTTCTAGGGACAGCCTAGCTAGACTTTGAAAATCATCTCAAAGTGGCTTTTATCTGTCCAAACAACCTTTCAAAATGAAATCCTTGAACTATTGCCCAGAAGAGAGAGAGAGAGAGAGAGAGAGAGAGAGAGAGAGAGAGAGAGCATATGGGGCTGTGATGTTCGGCCCTCACTCATAATAATAGAAAAAAAGGTAAAATTATATATATTCCCTTATATGAAGAAAAAACTAAAAGAAGGTTAAGAAAAATACGGAAAGCATGAAACAAAGATAAAAGGCTTAAAAATTAAGGGCAAAGGTTCATAATATATTTAAGACCTGGGTATATGTACCTGTGGGCCTACATACACCCACACTCCTTGCACTTCTTATTGACTTCATTAGAGAATCAATAAATTCGACACTAAGATTACTAGTTGAAGTTAACAAATCAGGGACATATTTTCATTGAGGCTTCAATTCCAAGAAAATATTTTAGCGGTTCTAAGTCTTTGATATCACACATATTGCTTAGATATAATTTCAACTAAAAAATGCTATTAGCATCATCACATGTAATAAGAATATCATCCACATAGATACTTGCAATAATAGTTCTTTTCACGTGCCTTCTGATAGACACAAAATGATCATAATGAATATAAGAAAATTCAATACGAATTAAGGCCCCACTAAACTTATTAAATAAGGCTCGTGGAGATTGCTTCAAATCATATATTGCATTCTTTAGACGCCATACCTTCCACTTCTCCCCTTTCGAGTAAATTTAGGAGGAGGAAACAAATAGATTTCCTTACTCAAATCACCATTTAAAAAGACATTTTTAATATCCATGATGGAAGGGCAGCTGTAAAATGGTTGCAAGAGAAATAATCACTCGAGCAGTGTTTATCTTAGCAACAATAGCAAAGGTCTTAGAATAATTGTGTAAAGCCTTTAGCTACATAGAAAACTTTATATTAAGCTATACTTTCATCAGGATTGTACTTGAGTGCATACACCCAACAACAACCCACATGATTTTTTCCAACTGGTAAAACACTCATCTCTCTCGTATGATTCTTTTTAAGAGCTACCATCTCCTCCTTTATAGCATGTTGCCATATAGGAGAAATAAGCATCTTCATATGATTTTTAAGAATGGTAGAAGAAGAGCATTCAAGGACAGAAACAAAAGACTTATGCTGAGGAGACGAAATGATAGGAAAAAAAAAAGTATTGAATGGAATGGGAGGTGTATTATTATTATTTTTTTTTCTTTTTAATAACAACAGGTAAAAGTCCATGAAAGGGTCGTCTAAATATGGATTACCATAAATAGATAAACGAGTAGAAACACTATCAGTATATGTAGCGAAAGTAGCATGATTCAGTGTGTCCTGGAAAAGAAAAGGATTACGGACATTCCTTCATTCATATACCTTCAAGTTGGATTTAGTAGAATCAATAGCAATCTTATCTCTAGCATTATTGGGTTTGGAATGAACAAATAATATTTCATCATACTCAAGAACAATGTTAGGAAGAACCATAAAATGATGCTCCCCCTTTTCCTTTAAAAAAATACAGAACAAATTCAACAAATTTTACATATATATAAACATAACACTTTTTAGTAATTGGATCAAAATATTTACATTTCTTTTGTGAAGATGAACATTCTAAGAAAAATGCATTTAACAACTAAATTTAACAATTTATTTAGGAAATGATCAGTATTATAGACATAGCACACACAAACTCCCTAATGAGGCCTACATCCAATTCTTTATATAATATCTTATTTAAGGCTTTAATATAATCACCAACAAAAAGGGCGATAATGGATCACACTACTAGAGCTGTTTTGAAGCCTTGAAGTAGCCCATAGCAAAAGCCATTTACTAGAATCGAGAACCTAGCTGATTGAACACACTTTTGTATCCATATTCTTCATTTCCGCCTGCAGCCAGCTGGCCAACATTTAGTGAAGGAACTCCCAACTGACATGATCACACATTTTCACAATGTCAAGCTTGCATATAATGTCCTTTTTACCTTTCTTATAACGCAAGTCAATGCACTCACGAGTCATCAAAGCACTATCTAAAACTAGTCTACCAGCGGCGAATGCACTTTGGACTTTTGAGTATGACATATGAGGTAACTGAGTGCAATCTGAAGGCCATAATTTTAGCTAATATTTTGTAGGCATCGACAAACTGGCTAATGGACCTAAAATCCGCCAAGTTTTCAGCACCTTCCTTCTTTGAAATTAAAGTAATGAAAGATGTACCCATCTTTGATGAAAGATAACCACTGCCATAAAATTCAACTGTAAATTCGGTCACATCCTTATTCACTAGCTCCTAAAAGACTAGAAAGAATGCTATAGGGAATCTATCTGGCCTCAGAGCCTTATCTTCACTCGAGGCATCTATTGCTGCCTTAATTTCCTCAAAAAATGGCCTCAAGAAGTGTAGCATTTTGGAAAAATCCGTACAAAGACTCAAGTACCACCTCAGGCAGAAATCCGTAAGGACCGTTTCCTGTAGAAATTTAGACGAAAATTAATTAAGTACTCACTGAATTAATCGATGAATTTAACTCCAACCACTATTTATACAAATGGCATGACCCAAAACCATCAAAATTGCTAACTTAGAACTACTTAAAAACATAGAAAAAATCCCAAAAGCCTGTTGCTCTCGGGAGCACATTGAAACTCCGTATTGGACCTGGACCGCACGTTGAAAGTCCGACTACTGCGAAAATATAGTGTTATGACCGTCTTACTGGGCTTGATAACCATCGTGAGAATCGAGCTCATATGTTGTCCAAAGACGCACAACTTGAGCCTTGAGCGAAATGTGTGAGAAACGCGAATGTCTTTAGAAAATGTCATAAGACTTAAGTGAATTGGGTTATTCGCTCACGTGAAATTGGGGATTTCGGACCGTCAGTTTCTGACCAAACTTCACTCAGGGGAAGAGGAAATTTTTCTGCTTTTATCCGTATACTTGTGGCCCTGATCGAATAAGTACGACAGTTGATCTGATGCGGGTCTTTCACGGCTGATCGACCTATCCAACCGTGCCGAAATCACATCCTGGCATAGATCTATTGTCGGAAAACTTACCCTACGACGTGAGCAGTGGACCTCCAGATGAGCCCTGTTTGCCCGAAACAGGCACCCTTTGGTTATAAATTAAGTATACCATGGCCGCGGGGCCATTTGTATCAGTTCTAGGCCTATAAAATCCCTTAAACCACCCCATTCCTATTTCATACGAATTTTCTAAAAACTCTAAGGGAGAGAGAAAGAAAAGGAGAGAAAAGACGAAGGAAGAAGGATTCTTGGAGATCTTCGCTGGGATTCTTTCCCACAACTCCACGCACTGATTCGCCTACCTGCTTCGCTACACGACCCGTTTCAACTACGATTTGGGTAGGAAATTTAAACCCTAACGTCGTAGTTAAGATTTAGAATAGTCGTTTGTCAACCTAGCTAATGGATTTCGTGATTTAGGTACTCGTCATCCTATTTTCGGGAACGTAGGATCCGAACCGAGTCTGAAACGAGTATTCCGACGAAAGGTGCGGACTATAAACGTTTAGGTTATGGTTTTCAATGCTTTCAATGTCAGCTAATGATTTATGTTTGACTTGATTGCTATCATATCATCTTAGACACGTTGATTTCGATATCACATACATGTATGAACTATGTTGAATAAAAGATGCATCCCATGTGTTTGTTGAAATGTTTGAATGAACATGTAAACATGATTTGTGTTTGCTATGCCTACTAATCTAGGATTCATTGTTGCCATATGCATACCAACCTCTTTGTATAAGGATTTGCTAAAATATATGTTGCAACTAACCTAGTCTATGTATTTGGTGAAGCGTAGCCTAAGTGTTTGATAAATTGTCTGAATGAAAAAATGCTGATGTTTTTATTTATTTATTAAGAGTATTAAGATAGGATTCTCAATTACTTTAATCTATATATAATTTCTCTCATGTAATCATATTTGCCGCTATGAAATTTATGAATAAAGTGCAAGCGTTATATAATACGAACAATGTGTTTGATGAAATGCTCAAATGAGGAATTGATTTGGATTGTTTGTTAAATACTGATATGATTATCACATGTACTTACCTATTGCATCTGAGTAAGATTGGGGCTACAATGTAGCCCAGGAAATTGGTAACAGTCCTTGTACAGGTGACTGAATTAGTCTCGCCACATTGAGTAATTCGACGAATTCAGGTCGCACGACGATTGTCGACAGTGGTTAGGCCACAAGGGGTGCTTATGTGCTCCATGTCGATTAAGTCAACGTATGCTCATACCAATCAAACTTGTCAAACAAATCGATTGGCCTATTGTGTGTTTACCATATATAGACATCACTGCTTGAATCTAAGGTACCACTTACCAATGTAAAAGCCTGTTTCAACTATGGTACCACGATCCACTAAGACTCATGAGCCGGACATGTTAGTATGAGACATCGTGGTCGAGCTGTCGGCCTACACTGGGGTGATGAGTCTCCCCATAGTGACCAGTGAGCAACCCAAACTCGTGAACTGGGCATGGTAGTATGGGACACCGTATTCAAGCTGTCGGCCTATGCTAAGATGACGAGCCTTCCTATAGTGACTGCGAGTATAAACTTTTAAATTTGTCTATCGACCGCTATTTCACTAAGGGTGACCCTACAACTTGCCTATCGTATGTGGTTAATTAAGATTGACGATCCTAGATGAATCATTTGTTTGGGATAATGATATAAAGGGAGGTATCTTAGCTTCTCAAACATACTGTATGAATAAACTTAATTAAGAACTTGGCTAACATGACTATGCACCGCATTGCATGTGCTTTGGTGAGGAATTTGCACTTTAGGGAGGTTGTCATGCGCAAACTTGGTTGTCGGAGTCGCTTGTGAGAGAACTTTGTGCAAGGGCATGCATCATTACTGCACTTCATTCTTGCATTAACAATAGTTAGGAAGTGATGTGCTGAATCTCGGATCTGAACATCATATCATACTCCAGGTATAATCCATGTTTAACCCATTAATATGGACGAAATCTGAACATCATTATCCATGTTGCATAAGTGATGTGCTAGATCTCGGAAGTAGATCCTTGCTCGACCCTCGAAATATGTGGCATTACAAGAAGCCAAACCTCTTGCTCTAAAATTTGATCAAATGTTTAGATTATCAAGTTGCAAAAGCATCCATTTCTTGCCAGTAAGGAAATCAAGAAATCACTAGAAATGAAGAATGACATTGTTTGTGGTCTCTAATTACAAATGGATTTGTAGAAAAGAGCCCATCCTAATATATTTTTTTGGGTTCCCAAAACACCCATTTATAAATGTAAATTGTAACAATGCTATTGTATTTTCCTTAATTACAATTAGTGTCCCTTTTAACCTTCTCTTCATAACTTATGGCTTCAACCTAATTATTTTTGGTGACTTAAGACTAATGTTTTAAATATCGATGATATTGGCCAATATATCCCACGATATATCTTGTATTCCACTTGCGTGATATGAAACGCATAGGTAGTGCCGATATATCCCATGTGTTCAATCTGGCAAACATTTTCAATTTTTGATCCTTTTTTTTTTTGAAATTATGTTAAATTAGTGTCAAATAATTACAAATCTATTGGTTCTTTTTGTTTTGCATGAAAATCATGGAGTTGAATCTTTGATATCGATATCCATTAGTTCTACATGTTCTCCATTTAAAAAAAAAAAAAATCCTTCAACCAACTGTAAATAGAGACTAATTTCAAAGTATTTAGGAGTATTTGATGAAATGATCCTCACATACACTCTAATTTTGAAATTTGAATGTAAGTGGCCCGATTTGGGAAAATTCAAAATTTCCTTAATTTCTCCTAAATTGCTTGCAATATTATATTACAAACATGAAATTAAGCATATATGAGGGTTGATCTATTGATTTGTCATGTCCTTGTAAGGAAACCTATTATGTGCACTTCTTTTTTGAGATGTTATGATTTAGAAGTGTATATTAAGGCCTTTTTAAACAATACCGAAAGTTTCATTGAAAACTTTAACCATTTTTCTAATGTTTTCCAAAAAGTGCGAAAATTACTCGATACAAACGATATAGCTCATGTGATAACCAACATTTATTTGTATCCCTAGAATGCAATACGTAACGTGATACCGATATTTCGAACATTGCTTAAGACCCGTTTGATAAAACTTATTTCATCACTTATCACTAAAATTTGACATGTTAAAAGATTTTTACTTATTTGGAACATTTGGCAAATTCAACTTAGACCCATTTGATAAAACTTTTTTCATCACTTATTATTAAAATTTGACATTTTAAAAGATTTTTACTTATTTGAAACATTTGGCAAATTCAACTTATTAAGTGCCCCCCTTCACTTAATGCTGAAGACAAGCGGTGGTGTATTAAAATTTCTTTTCACTTTTTATTAAAATATTCCTCTTATTATTTCAAAGTCACAATTCAGCACTTAAAGTAATTTTCGGATTTTGTTCTTCTTTTTTCTGTTTTCTTTTCCTTTAGTTTATCAGCACCGTACAAATGTTATACTTTCTCAATGGTCTATGAGCCATCATGGCCACAAGACCAACAACACGAGATTCTCTCTATCCAAACATCACATAGATAATTAAATAGAATATACAACCGCCTCAATATACATTTCCTTTACTCCCACTTCCACTAATCCAAAAGGGTGTTGCTTTTACAAACCCAACATTTTTTACATTTACATACAACCATTTTCCACTTTGGGATTTGCAGTACACTTGGGTTTTACAAACCCAACATTTTTTACATTTACATACAACCATTTTCCACTTTGGGATTTGCAGTACACTTGGGTTTTTTTTTTCTTTTTCATTGTGTATGATAGACTGGCACACTTTTGTGTTGCTAATGTAAAATGGGTGTGTGGAAATCTGAGGGGTTGGGTGTATATAAACCAATTCCCTTTGTAAAATGTTGAAAATAACATACGACTAGTGCAATATCACTATTTCTCCGGTGAAAGGCCTTCCTGGGGCAGTAATCGTACAGCTACCGTTGTTCATGCTTGTGACCAATCGTGTCCGTTCATCTGATGTTAATTTTCATTCACAAATGGTTAGAAAAGATGAATAGTTTTGAGAAAAAGATGAATTGATGAAATTGTCTTTGTTATGAAAGTAATACAAGTCGACATGTTGAACATTTGTTAAGCCACGCGTGCGGGAGCCTCGCCTATCCTTCCACACGTGCCAATATGGCATACGTGTGTATGATCAGAGGATGCCATCAGATGGGCTACACGGTTTAGATCTTTTGGCATGAACCCTACGCCATTTCACTCCTCACGGGAGCCACACAAGGCAAAAAAGGATGGACGGTTAGGAAAAAAGTTCGTTTTAACTGTCAGTTTGATTTGTGCATGGTAGTCCACCAGATCAGATGGAATAGTTGAACTGCAATCCAGACCGTCCAAATCCCTGACCCAACCATGAATGGAGCGTAACTGAATAATTGCACTGAAACTATAATATTACCCATCTGTGTCTTTCCCTTTGAATTTGGACAACTTACCATTTAACTATAACTGGATGGTTAAGGTTGCTTGGTCAGTATGGTTTTAGTGATATGCTCCATCCACAGTGGGATCTACAATCTGGATGTTCTGGATGGCCGTACATCATCCACGCGATGCCAATCCAGACATCAAAACCATGTGTTCCATTGTGGACGGTGGATTAGCATGGATATCACCTTTATCCAACGATCTTGACCGATCATCCATTATTTTTGGACCGGTGATATTTTCTTTTCACCAATCTCATGGATGTACACCACCTAGATGATTAGGATTTTCCAATTGGTGTGATGTTTGGTCCATGCAGTCCATCAATGGCAGCTCAAAGCAAATGCATCGAATGTCTCGAATTGTTCACTTCCATTAAAAGTTATAAAAAATTTGTAAATGCTCTTTTGAGGTAATCGTGGGAAGAGAAAATAATGCAATGGCAAAGGCATTCTTGTGCGATGCACGGCTAGGATTTCATACTTAAAAAACGGTGGCATCCCTGGCGCAACTGTTAAAAAAACGGAGTTTTAAAGGCAATTTTAGGGACGCTAGTGGCCCTTGATCTTTTCCGGGTCCACCATCATGTATATTTGTAATCCACTCTAACCATTAGCTGTGAAAAAAATCAGGTTGGCTTGTGATTTAAGTGGTCTACACTAAACGGAAACTGCAAGGAGAGAGACGTTTACCCTTTTTCTAACGATACTAAGATAATTAGTTTTAAAGAATAATTAGTTATTTTCTTTCCTATTATTGGACTTAACGTTTGAAATAGAGTTATCAGGCATTAATTCATACATTCTGAAAAAAAAATAGTCAATCAGCATTTCGATAGGATTTTAGATGTAATAATGTCGTTATATCTAGTGTTCGTAAAGCAATCTAGGCAGAAGTCTCCAGAGATCGTCAAATCGAGCATGTAATACATACTTTCAGGTAAATGAACATGGTTCTTTCTTGTTTTGAGAGGACCTGCATACTAGCTTTCTCCTTAGAGTGGAAAATTCAAGCTTCCGTAATAGGATGGGATTCATCTTCAAATTGTTATGGCTGCATGTTCCCTTGATTTGGAGTTCCTATACGTTCTACCAATGAAATGTTTTAATAGTATTCATAATTACATTTTCTATATATTGTAGGGAAATATTACATAGTTGAGCGGGGTTCAATTCTCCGAGTTTCGTGGCTCCTTATTGTGGTGTACGTTATAACATACATGACTATCAAATTGGACCAACGCCATTGAATAAGAAACTAATTAACTATTGTTATGCTCAACTATAAATTATAATGAACATTGTTTTGGAGTGTTGAAAATATGATTTTCTATCCTAAAGATACCTGTATAATTTAAGCTCTATATACAAATGGAGATTGTGATCACATGTTACATTCTCACATCAAGGGATATGTAAAGGCCGGATGATGAAAAAATAAAGTTCATTACTTGACAATAAAGATGACATCACACAATGTACTTGCAGAGGTGAAAGTTTTATAAGAAAGTAGCTTGCTAATAAATGTCACACAACGTGATAAAGAGTGATAAAGACGAATGGGCAAGGATATAGGATAGAATTGTCAATTGGATGTGGGATGATTAGCATCTCATACGGCGAAGATATATATATATATATATATATATATATATATATATATAAGCAATATGTAATTGAACCATACAATGCTTCTCTTTAATATTCACAACATGGTTATGATTCATATGTTGTTGAGCATTTAATACTAATGCGTTGCTTTACATTTGAACATCTTAAACAAGAACTTCCTGGCTTACATAATAACACGTGTTAATTTTGTCTAAAATATTATTATAACATTTGGAGTTTATCTATTTTTGTGTAATTATTTAGATAAATTGAAGAGAAACGCAAAAACTATGCCTACAAAATCTCTGGGTAAGATTCCAATGAAAGAGATGAAAAAGTCACTCAAAAAATAACAACAAAATTGGGTTATGAGAATGTAGCCCGAAGTGATGGGTTTTTTCCCTCTCAGGCTCGACCAGTCGAGGGTGGCGCTCGACCAGTCGAGTGGGGCTCGACTCAAAGTCCAACGACCAATTGTTTTTATTTGTCCGAGCTACTCGAATAGTTGAGGAGTCTACTCGATCGGTCAAGGCTCTGCTCGACTAGTTGAGGTTACACAGATTTGAGTTCGATTTTGTGCGGGATGCAGAATTTTGAGGCGGCTTTCGCAAGGGTCCGAAAGAGAGTTTCCTAAACTATAAATACGAGATCCCTAGGGCTTTTCTAGGGTATTGACAATGTAAGAGGGTTTCCGAAAGCTTTACAAGGGTTTGCTAAAAGGTTTAGGGCTATCAAAGGTGTGTGTATGAGAGAGAAAGAAAGAGATAGAGGAAGCTTGTGGAAGGGAGGTTATGTTCATAGAGGTGATCCATTGTGCACTTGACATCTCAACGTTCTACGTCCTCGTAATTAGTGAGATCTTTCCATTTTTCCTTTATTCTCTTATTGTTTATTCACTCCTACATGAGTGAAGAAGGTTTGATCTAAGTGATATGTGCTTGTGATCGTTTGTAACGTTCTACTTCATAGTGGATTGTTGATCTGGACGAGGTCCCGTGGTTTTTACTTCTTCAAGGGTTTTCCATGTAAAAATCTCGTGTCATGTGGTTTATGATTTGATTTATTTTATTGCTTTATTATCCCATAATTCTGGTGTTTTTGGGAGGCTAGATCATAAGTTTTTGTGCAACGGCCCCCAACATAGTGGTATCAGAGATAAGTTCATTGAACGAAGTGGGATCGATTCTGAATTATGGAAGGTGACTCATCAAGGATGATTAGCCTCAATGGTTCAAATTAGACCATATGCAAGGCTAAGATGGAGGACTTGCTTTATTATAAGGACTTGTATTCTCCAATTCAAGGCATATCAGCAAAGTCAAAAGATATGATAGTCAGAAGAAATTGGATCAGAAGGCGGTGAGGTTTATTAGACAATGATTGAATGATTCCGCATTCCACCATGTGTCTACGGAGGCCTCAGCCACTAGCTTATGGCTGAAATTGTAAGGGTTGTACGAGAGAAAGACATCCGGCAATAAGATTTTTTTGACAAGGCAACTTGTGAATCTCAAGTTCAAATATGATGGTTCTGTGACTGAGCACATGAATGAAGGTAACAATATATTGAACCAGCTCTCCACCATGAAGATGGTTCTGGACAATGAATTACAAGCTTTGATATTGCTTAGCTCATTGCCCAATAGTTAGGAAACATTAGTGGTGTCTCTAAGTAACTCCGTACCAGATGGAAAGGTGTTTATGGAACAAGTAACTAGTTGTCTCTTCAATAAAGAGACAAGGAGGAAGTCTCAGGGGTCTACTCAACAAGAGACCCTTGTGACACAAGAATGAGAGAGAGAAAAGAACAGAAAGGGTGAGAAGGCCTAAAATAAATCAAGAGGCAAGTCGAACACCGGGAACGATGTTAAATGTTGGAATTGTGGCAAGAAGGGCCATTATAAGCATGAATGTCGTAAGAATAAGAACGACAAGAAAGGAAAAGAAAAAGAGAAGAAAGATGAATCAGATTCCACTACGGTCAATTCAGATGGGGACATTATAGTTATTCTTTCAACAGATCATGATGTTTGTCTCACGGGTACGAGTTAGGACACCGACTAAGTGATAGACTCGGGAGCCTCGTTTCATGTGACTCTACGCAGGGACTTCTTCATAAGCTACAAGTTAGATGACTTTGGGACCGTGAAGATGAAAAATTCTGACATATCGAAGATCGTAGGGGTCAGTGATATTTGTGTAAAGACTGATATGGGCTCCACATTGATTCTCAGGAATGTGAGGCATATCCCAAACCTTCGCCTCAACTTGATGTTGATGGGAAGGTTGGATGATGATGGTTGTGAAAGTCAGTTTGGTGGTGGGCGATGGAAGCTCATCAAGGGTTTGTTGATCGCAACTAAAGGAAAGAAGTATTACACCCTTTACAAGGCAAGTGTCAATGTGTGCAAGGGTGGGTTAAACGCAGCGAAAGATTCAACTATTGACATGTGGCATAGGCGTCTAGGCCATATGAGTAAAAAAGGGCTTCATATACTAGTAAAGAAGCGGCTCCTTCCAAACGTGACAGGTATACCTCTCAAAACCTTATTGATTATTTATAAGGAAAACAACATAGAGTTTCATTTGTTAAATTTATTTCTCATGATAATAAAGTACATGCATTAGATTTAGTTTATTCTGATGTTTATAGTCCTATGAGGATAAAAACGTTCGGTGGGACATTGTATTTTATCACTTTTATAAATGATGCATCTAAGAGGGTTTGGGTTTATGCTTTAAAATCCAAGGACGAGGTTTTTGGTGTGTTTAAATGGTTTCATGCTATGGTCGAGAGAGAGACTGGTAGACTATTAAAGTGCATCCGCACTAACAATGGTGGTGAATATATCAGTGACTTTCATGAGTATTGTAAGTCCCTAGGTATATGACGTGAACAGATGGTTCCCAAGACCCCCCAGCATAATGGTGTGCCTGAGCGAATGAATCGCACCATTGTAGAGAGAATCAGATGCATGTTATCTCATACAAAGTTGTTTAAGATGTTCTGGGGAGAAGCAATGTATACGACAATATATTTGATAAATAGGTCTCCATCAGCCCCGATGAATGGAGAAGTACCCGAGAAGGTGTGGACTGGACAAGATCCATTATACAGTCATCTCAGGGTATTTGGATGAATGACATCCGTTCACGTACTAAAGGACGAGAGGTAAAATTTCATTATGAAGAGAAGATCACACAGTGTGTGTTCTTGGGGTACGATGATGAAAAGTTCAGTTACAGATTGTGGGATCCGACTGAGAAGAAGCTCGTCAGGAGCAGATATGTGATTTTTTTTTTTAAGATTAGTGTATAGAAAATATTAGTAAGACAGAGAAGAACAAGCCAAGTTTAGGTGAGCTAAAGGACATGGATCTGATTATTCCTCCCGTGATGCCTGATAACGGGAGAGTACAATAAGGTGCAGAGGATGAGGGAGTTCATATAGAAGATAAACTAGGGAAGCAGCCCCCACTTGATTCACCTGTTGAGCCACAGGTGAGAAGGTTATTTAGGGACAGATAGCCATACAAGAGGTACTCACCACATGAGTACATTATACTCACTGATGAAAGAGAGTAAGAAGATTATTCTAATGCCCTAGCCGACGAGCATAAGGGGGAGTAGTTGAAAGTTATGCAAGAAGAGATGAAATCCTTGCATAAGAACTACACTTATGACATGGTAAAACTGCCTAAAGGTAAGAAAACTTTGAGCAACAAGTGGGTGTTCAGAACAAAATTGAACAGAAAAATTTAAAGACAAGATTTAAGGCCAGACTTGTGGTGAAAGGGTTCAGTCAGAGGAAAGGTATAAACTTCGAGGATATATTCTTACCAATGGTGAAGTTGACATCCATATGGGTGGTGCTTGGGTTGACGACTAGCATAGATCTGGAGATAGAACAGTTAAATGTTAAAACTGCCTTTCTCCATGGTGACCTGAAAGAAGAAATCTACATGCACCAACCAGATGGGTTCGAAGTCGAAGGCAAAGAGCATATGGTATAGAGGCTGAGGAAGAGCTTGTATGGGCTGAAACAAGCTCCACGGTAATGGTACAAGAAGTTTAACTCATTCATGTTGAAGCATGGATATGACAGAATGGAGTCGGACCACTGTGTGTTCACACGCAAGTTCTCAGATGACGATTTCTTGTTTCTTTTATTGTATGTTGATTACATGCTCATCATGGGAAAAGACATCAAGAAGATTGACAGGCTGAAACAGGAGTTGGGCAAGTCATTCGCGATGAAAGACTTGGGCCCAGCTAAGCAGATCATAAGAATGGAGATAACTCGTGATAGAAGTAGGAGAAAGCTTTGGCTGTCACAAGAGCGGTATATTGAGAAAGTCTTAGAGCGGTTCAATATGAATGCAGCGAATCCGGTCAGTACCCCACTGGATGGTCACTTCAGATTGAGTGACAAGTAGTGTGCCAAGACGAAGGCAGAGGTGGATGAGATGTAGAAGATACCTTACGCATTAGTGGTAAGAAGTTTGATGTATGCTATGGTGTGTACACGCCTAGACATAGCATATGCGGTTGGTGTTGTCAGTCGGTTCTTGCCAATCCTGACAAAGAGCATTGAGCAGCGGTGAAGTGGATATTGCGGTATCTAAGAGGCTTATCTAGGCTAATTCTATGGTGATGAAAAACCAGTGTTAGAGGGCTAAATAGATGCAGATATGGCAGATAACATAGACCCCAGGAAGTTTACATCGGGGTTCATGTTCACATTTATAGGGGGAGCGGTTTCTTGGTAGAGCAAGCTACAGAAGGTCATAGCATTATTGGCGACAAATGTCGAGTACATTGCAGTCATAAAGGCATGTAAAGAAATGCTTTGGATGAAGAGGTTCCTAGAGGAACTTAGCCTGAAGCAAGAGCAATACGTGATCTATTGCGATAGCCAAAGTGCTATATACTTGAGCAAGAACCCAAGTCAGCACTACAAGTTGAAGTACATAGAGATTTCATATCACTAGATCAGGGATACTTTAGAACATAAGGTGTTACAGCTTGTGAAGGTCCACACGGACGATAATGGGTCAAATATGATGACCAAGGCATTGCTCAAGGGCAAGTTTGAGGTTTGTAGAAATTTAGCTGGCTTGAAGAAGACGGATCTCTCCTGAGTCGAAAAGGGGGAGATTTGATGAGATTTTTCCTCCTAGGCTCGACCGGTCGAGAGCTTGGCTCAATCGGTCGAGGGTGGTGCTCGACCAGTCGAGTGAGGCTCGACTCAAAGTCCAGCGACCAATTATTTTTATTCGTTCGGGCTGCTCGACCAGTCGAGGAGTCTGCTTAACCAGTCGAGGACTTTGCTCAACTAGTCGAGGTTATGCAGATTTGAGTCCGATTTTATGCGGGATGCGAAATTTTGAGGCGGCTTTTGCAAGAGTGCGAAAGAGAGTTTCCTAAATTATAAATAGGAGGTCCCTAGGGCTTTTTTAAGGTATTGACAATGCAAGAGGGTTTTCTAAAGCTTTACAGGGGTTCGCTAAAGGGTTTAGGGCTATTAAAGGTTTGAGAGAGAGAGAGAGAGAGAGAGAGAGAGAGAGAGAGAGAGAGAGAGAGAGAGAGAGAGAGAGAGGAAGCTTGTGGAAGGGAGGTTATGTTCATAGAGGTGATTTATTGTGCACTCGACATCTCAGCGCTTTTACATCTTCGTAATCAGTAAAATCTCTCCGCTTTTCTTTATTCTCTTATTGTTTATCCACTCCTACGTGAGTGAAGAAGGTTTGATCCAAGCGGTGTATGCTTGTGATTGGTTATAACGTTCTACTTCATAGTGGATTGTTGATATGGATTAGGTCTCATGGTTTTTATCTCTTAGAGGGTATTCCACATAAAAATCTCTTGTGTCGTGTGGTTTATGCTTTGATTTATTTTATTTCTTTATTATCCCATAATTCTAGTGTTTTTAAGAGGCTAGATCCTAAGGTTTTGTGCAACGGCCCCCAACATGAAGTTCTATCATTCGGTGGGACAACGAAATGGATAATATACTCATTAACACCCTGATAGAATAAGTCGGGTTTGAATGAAAATGAGACAATGGATTCAAACAAGAGGCATACAAGGCTGTAGTTGATAAGACTCATAAGAATGTAGGAGTTTCCCTTACAATCATTAATGTACAAAACTGTTTATGGACAATAATGAAGATCTACAAGTATGTGAGGGATATGCTCATTCCTAATGGTTTCAAATGGGACAATGCTTTGAAGGTTATCACAAAGAATGTGGGGTATGAAAGCATACATAAATGTGTATTCTCTTTTATAATTGCAGATGATATTGCGATCATGTAATTGTCAATTATATAAATCAACTGACTATTTTCTTCCTTTTTCATAATACTAGTTGTTGGCTCATTGCGGCCCAAGGATCCGAATGACTCGATGTCAGATTTGCCCCAACAATACGATGGGCATGATGTAACTTTCTTCAGAAGATACTGTAAATAGTCGCCTAAAGATCCTCTAAGCATATGATATTTGTAATGGAATGGATGAATCATATAAGAGCCCCACACTAAACCCGAACAACTCCGAAAACAAACGTAGCACTGTTATTCAAGAAGAAGTCGAGATTAGAATATATCTATGTAAAAATTTTGATAAATAAAAAATATGACGGAAGTAGTTAAGACCTTCACACTTATAATGACCAAGGGTAAGGACATGGCTTAGATATTGAAAGTTATGATTGCATTAGAGCAAGTGCTTGTCTTGAGCAACAACTTTCTATTTGCGAGTAACATCCTAGCAAAGGATGAGCAATTGGCGATCGTCTTCCTAAAGTTGGTCGAACATAAGAAGCTCAACTGGTTGCGGATGTTAGTTCAAGCCCACCTGGCTCATGCAGTGCGATTGTCGTAACTTCGCAGCAGTAAGATTGCCACTTGCCTATTCATTGTTTATTGTTTCATAGGTGTGGTTGGTGGAAATTACATGAGCCTCTTTTTGGTACTTCATTATAGAAATGTGATGAATGGTTGGAAACTATGTTTGGTATAAATCTTATCCATTGACTGTCACTTGGAAAGTGAGAGATCACGGGGATGATATGGTCTACCGAGACACGTTACTTTCTTTTGTTGTTGTGTATGGCACAATGTACAATGGTTTTGGCTAATGCTACTTTGACTTAGAATCACCTCTGAACATACTATTTCATATTGTGTATTTTTCCTTGTCAGCAATGTTTTTTTTTTTAAGGCGCAGGGGCCTTGAATTCATATCATATAGGGGAAACCAAATTACATTTAGGAATGCCCAGGAAAGGCCAGGCAAACCTATCGTGAGATCCTAAACAAGAAAGTGAAAAAACTACATACAAAGGATGGGAGGCGTAAAAAACGACCTCTAATCGCACCGAGCCCAGTTTTATCAAGGAAAATCAGGCCTCTTACGTGTGGAGGGAGCTCATCTAGCGAAGAGAAAAGATGGGCGGCTTGAGTTTCACTACCTAGGTGGGCCAGCACATAGGCAGGGGAATTCGCCTCCCTGAAGGTATGCCCAAAATGCACCCACCCCTAGTTCTTGAGATTCTCAATCCTTCTGAGCCAATAGTCCCATTTCCACCCTGGGGTGGATCTACTATTTAGAATATCCACCATTAAGTAGGAATCGAATTCAACCTCCACCAAAGCGAGGCCCCTGTTTAGACAAAGGGAAAGCCCATCATGGATGGCTCTGATTTCCGTACTTGTGCTGGTAACTCGGCCATAACCACAGGCGAATGAAAAAGAACCTCCCCTTTATCATTCCTACATATCCCCCCACCGCCTGAGAGACTCGGATTCTCTCTTGAGGATCCGTCAACATTTATCTTAGCCCAATCAGAACAAGGTTTAGACCAAAAGACAATCGACGGCTGGGCTGAAATCCTCGAAACCGTAGCAGCTAAACTCGATGAAACATTAGGTCTTGGCGACATTGAGGTAGCATACACCTTGCTGCAGTCATTGATGTAGCTCAACCACCAATTTACCTTGGAAATCAAAGCAGGAATGGAGACCTATCTACTGTTAAACGTAGTTGCATTATGGGCTTTCCAAAGCTCCTAGTAGATACAAAACAGGGCGAACATCTGAGCCCCCAACTTTCTGGCAAATAAGGCTCTACTCCATTGCGAAAACCTTGCTGAAATGGAGGAAGTTGGCATTACATTAACGCCAAAGGTGGAACCAACCTAATCTCAAACGGCCTACACCATCGAGCTTTCCACGAATTGATGGACAACAGTTTCCATGGATTTGGAGGAACTGTTGCTGCAACAAACACACGCAGAATCCATCTGGATGCCACGTGCTTGAACCGCGCCATCTACCGAAACCGCATTCAGCATCACCTTCCAAGCTATCAAGGAGATTTTGGGTGGAAGCTTCCCATTCTGCATCCTCATGGACCATTCTTGTAGCAGGCGAGGAGTCCTACAGACATCCCTAACAGACCGAATCGTAAAAGAACCTGACGGGGAGAGAGGCCAGAAGAACGAGTCAGGGCCATCAGCTAAACAGAATCTGTCCTGAAAAATGAAATCGAGCACCTCTTGAGGTAAGTACCTGGAAACCACCAAAGGAGGAATAGGACCATTTGGGCCTAGAAATTACCTAACCTCCATCTCCAACAAATCCATAGGGATGGGACTCTCAGCCAGACTAAGAAGCGAGCCTAGCCCTGTCCAATTCTCCTTCCAAAGCTTCCAACTTCCTTCCCCTATCATCCTTTGAACCAGAGGATACATCCGCTGAAACTGGGCCTGTATGCGCTTCCACATCGGAGATGCAAACCTACTAGTTGGAGCGGTCCCTGCCGCCATAATCTCTTGATGATACTTGTCAGCCATGTATGAGCACCATAAAGAGTTATGCTTGGAGAACAAGATTCCCCATGCCATCTTCATGCAAAAGGGCCTCATGACTTCCTCTAATCACCTGAAGCCTAGACCACCCTCTTTTATAGGAATCGCAAGTCTCTTCCGGCTCAGCCAATGTATTTTCCTCTTACCCTGTGACCAACCCCAATAGAAATTAGTGAAGCTCGCTTTTAAAGCATTCAGAACCTGCTTTGGGACGTAGGTAGCTGCTAGAGAATGGACAGGGATACTACTCAGTGCATGCTTAATTAGAGCCGCTCTGCCTGCCTGCGAAAGAATCCTGGCTTGTCACCCTCAAATTCTTCCTTCAATCCTCTCCATCAAAGGCCGAAAAACACTGGATTTCAGCCTGCTTGTTGAAATAGGAACTCGTAGGTACATAAAAGGGGAGGAGGCCCTGGAGATGCCAATGGTTCTCTCAATCGCTCTCACCCTGGCCGCTTGCTTTTTGTCCGAACAGATAAAAGAACTCTTGTGGAGGTTGATGCATTGCCCTGACGCCACTTGGTAAGTGTCCAAGAAATCTTTTGTTGCATGGAGGGACGCGAGTCCCCCATTTAGGAAAAGAAGAGTGTCATCGGCATACAAGAGGTTGGAGACGGAAGGACATCCCCTGCGGATCTTAAACGGCGTGCAACGACCCTGATCCACCAACTACTTGAGGCCCTTGTTCAGAACGTTAGCCGTGATAATGAAAAGGATTGCAGAGAGCAGGTCTCCCCGACGTAACCCTCTAGATGATTTGAAGAAGTCATTTGCCTCCTCATTAACCAGAACCGAGAACTAATTATTACCCCAACACTTTTTAACCATCTCTACCCAAGCATTGCTGAACCTGAAATGCTGTAGAACCTGCTCCAGAAAACCCCAATCCACCTTATCATGGGCCTTTTCTATATCTAGTTTAACCACCATATTCCCACCCCAAACTTTCTTGGAGATGTCTCTGAAAAGTTCTTGACTGAGCGCAATATTCTCGGATATGAAACGGCCTAGGATAAATACCCCTTACTCCCTTAAAATCAGAGAAGGAAGGATTTGATTCAGCCTCGTAGCAATGATTTTAGCAAAAATCTTATACAAGCAATTGCAAAGACTAATTGGCTGGAAGTCAGCGAACCTCTTTAGCGACTGAGACTTTGGGATAAGACCAATTAGTGATGTTGTCACAGCTCTTGGCAGATTACCCCCTTGGAAGAAAATAACACTTCTTTATGGATGTCATGGGCCATCACGTCCCAGCAAGAGGCAAAAAAAGTTACTGAAAATCCATCTAGGCCAACGATTCCATCAACTGGGATGGCCTGAATAGCCCTTTGGACTTCCAATAGGGTCGACGTGGCCATCAGCATAATGTTGTCCTGATGCGTGACCAAGCGCGGAATGGTATCTAGAATTTCGGTATCGGCTAATACTACTATAGTTGTAAATTGGTGCTTGTAGAATTCCACTGCAGCATGTTTTATCGCTACCGGATCATCAGTCTCCTGCCCTAAGTACAACCTGATTGAATGGATGAAGGCCCTACGTTGTTTTTTAGTCGCTGAGGCATGGAAAAAATGGGTATTTCTATCCCCATCAACTAGCCAATTAACTCTAGACTTTTGCTTCCAAAAGATTTCCTGCATCTTCTTAAGGTGGATGAGCTGGTCAGACGTGATATTTAACTCATTATGCAGCTCCCTGGATGGCCCAGAGGTCGCTACCCATCCCTAACACCTGGCCTCGAGGTCAGCTAGTTTGCATTCTACCTAACGGACCTGATCAAAAATATTGCCAAAAACAGTCTTGTTCCACACCTTGAGATCCTGCTTGGCTGCCTTAAGCTTGCTAGAACATGGTACACTGGGTGGGGAGACGCTGCATTTTTCCGAGCTGTGTTGACCACGTGATGAAAGGAATCATGCTAAATCCACATCCATTGGAATCTGAATGGCTTAGGACAATAGGAACCGACTGACGGGAAGTCCAAGAGAAGCGGGGCATGGTCCGAGTTGACCCTTGGAAGATGTTGGACCTGGAATGCGGGGAAGGAGGACCAGCTAGCATTGATAAGCACCCTGTCCAGCCTCGCCCACGCCCTTGTCAGCGATGTTTATGTTGTCTTTTATTTTTTGGTTGAATTAGTGTACATAATTTATGTTATTAAATCTTATCAAGCAAAGATACTTATATACGATCACCACTTGAAAGATGCACGCGTTGAACCTTTTAAATCAATTATATAAATTTTAAAGATAGTTGGAATTCTTTTGGTGTATTGCAGTAGACGATGTTTATAATTTGGAGTCATCATTACTCAACTTTTTTGATATATTTGCATTATGGTTAATGGTTATACGTGCCTATATATGATTATTTTTTCTAATTTGTATAGCCATTGTATTCCTACTAGGTAGATTCTTTCATGCCATGTGACTATCTCATTTTACTTATTGTCATGATGTAATTAATCAATATATCTAATTTTTCTGGTTACAAGCATTGGAATGTGATATGGTACGTGCTACTGACTATGAAAGTTGTTTCTATGCAGTGCATGATGGTCCGCCTCTATGTTGTGGTCTTAAGAAGGAACCCGAGAATTTACAACAACTTAGTTGATTGTTAAGAACAAGTTGAAAGCTTTAGGGCCTGTTTGGCCGGACCGATCCCATGGTATTAAGAAGGATGGGATCGCGATATCCCGAGATATGCATGACGAGCCAAACAGACCCAGTGAACTTGTCCCGAGATATAAGCAATCCCATGGATCTTAAAACAATCCACTGACATCACCATTGGCGATTCTGATCGTATCATCCTACGAGAAGGCCCTAATAATTCAGTCCCCCTTTCATGGCCTAGATGTGATCTCATATATGCTAATTGTACGTTGTTCTGATCACTTTCAAAGTGGCTTTACACCAATGATAAGGGATGGCTCAAATGAGGCTCGATCCCAGCTAGCCATCCAGTCCGATATAGCCATGAAGGTCTACCTAGGTGATCTAGTTGGTTTAATTAATATTGTTTTTTCTACTTATGTACTTTTACATGTTTAAATACCAAAGGCCGTGGTCTGTGACACACTTTCTGTATGGTTGAGGACTTTTTGGTAATAGAATGGTTTTTTGTTTCAAGTCGACATCACTGTATGTGGATTTACATGTTTCATGCCAAGGACGAATTGTTTTCTTTCACATTTGTTAATATTGTGAACTTGATTAATGTAAATACCCATCCATTTATACTTGCAATAACTTGCACTGCAGTGTTAATTCTAAAATAGTTATATGCTGTAGGCGCTGGAACATATTCTACTCATCGATAGGACCTTTACCAGTTGAATACAATACTGGAATTGGCCTTTCACCATTACGACCATCTAAATGCAACATTTACACAAACGTCGTGACTGAAGGTTAAATTCCTCTGACACAGGGAAACAAGTAATGTAATTTGTAATCATGATTATATTGCATTACACTGCCATGGTAAAGCTCAAAATAAATAGGTCCCACTTCATTTTGTTGAGATGTATGTTGGGATTTGTGCTGTGGAATCACAAAGATCTAGATCTACGATAGCAATTCAATGGCACCAATCACACACAAGAGAACACAGTGATTTAACATGGAAAACCCTTGTGGGAAAAAACTATGGCACAAAGAGACATAATTTCACTAAAAAAATAGAAATTACAAAGAGAAAGGACTTACTTGATTTGACCAACCTCGAATCTCACCCTTGCTACACCCTTTAGAAACCCTAAAACCCTTTTAAGAATCCTTAGAATACCTTTGGAAAGCCTTTTCACTTATTAGAAAGACCCTAAGGACCCCTATTTATAGTTCAGGAAACTTCACTTACGCACCTTTGTAAAACCGTTTCAAATTTTCATAGTCCGCACAAAATCTACGCAGTATCTACGTAACCCTCAACCGGTTGAGCATCCCGGACATAAAAAAACTTTGCTTGCTGGACTTTGAGTCGAATGGCCTCTCGACCGTTCGAGCAAGCCTCTCGACCGTTCGAGCAACGCAAAGAGAACAAGATTAAAGACATCTTTTTACAACAATCTCCACCATGTCTTCAATCTTCAACTGTGTAGCTTCTTGATATCTTCTCTTATATCTGCATCACATCATAGATTCTCGTCCACACTCAGTCCTTCTTTTTCACCTTCGCCAAGCCTAAAGAAGTTGCACAGAACTTGAACTTCTCTGTAGGAACGTTTTAGGTCTGTATGCCTGCTGGATCTGAATCCACATGCCCAACTACCTTTACTCTTGTCTTTCCAAAAGTAAAGACGTAGTCTTCTTACCATCTCACTACTACCCAATATTGCTTATTAAGGTATTTTTTCACAATACTAATAGCCTATGAAATAACTGGTTTAATATAGACCATGACATGCACTGCTAACCACATTTGAATAAGGCTCATGAGATATATCCTTCTTTTCTTCATTTGTTTTTGAGACATGACCTGTGGAAAACTTGAGGAGAGACGTGTAGGGAACGCTCTTTAACTTTTCCTGGTCCATCACATACTTGATCAATACCTACCCAAGAAATTCTACCTGAGATAACCAAAGCCTGCTTCTCTTTCAATCTCAATACCGAGAATTATCTTTACAGCCCCCGATCCTTCATTTTGAATGTCCCACTTAACCGAGTATTCAGTACATTGATTTTAGACATGTCATAATTGGCGATCTACATGTCATCAGCATACAATTCCTGACTCACCATGAAGGAATCAAACCACTACTTAGGTGACAGGTCGAACCATGACCTCCTGTAAACTTTTTTCTCAACCCCTTTAACTTTGAACTGCTTCGATTGCTTCATGTAAATATACTCTTCTAATTTTCCGTACAGAAATACAGACTCTACATCCATCCTTTACAACTCAAGATTACATTATCCAACCAACGCCAATATGGATCTAATAAATATATGTTATACCATCAACGCAAATATGTCTGAAAAGCCAATCCCTCCTCTCTGAGCATGACCCTTCACTACCAACCTCGCTTTGTATGTATACTGTATCCTCTTGAAGTTCTACTTGCATACAACTGCTATCCTGGCCCACTGGAAGCCCCACCAGCTCCCATGTGTCGATCTGGTATAACGAGTCCATCACATTTCCCATAGTCACCTTCCACTTCTCAGCACCAGGCTCACTTAGAGCCATCTGAATAGAAGACGGATCCCTTGCGATATTAGAGTCGTCCATGTACCTCGCCGATATTATGCGATTATGTTGTGTGATTCTTCTCACAGGTGGCTGCTCTACCTGCTCTGTATCCCTGTCCGGGCGTCTTAGCCTTCCTAACCTGTCCGCTCATGTGGCCATGCCTAACATGTTACACACGGGCAGAGGTAGAATCCGCTACAACTATTGCAGCTCCACCTTTTGAAGTGCTCTCAATCAACCTGTACATGTTACCGAGTCGTTGCGCTTTCATGATTACTCATACCCCATTAGATACTTTAAGAGCATCATCAATACTTGTGAATTTGTCGCCCATTGCCTCAAGTACACCAAGAGAAATAAGATTTTTTTTTCATGTCAGGAACGTGCCTCACATCAGTTAAGGTACGATATATCCCATTAAATATCTTGATACGCACTATACCAACAACCACAACATTACAGGAAATGTCATTGCCCATAAACACCTGTCCACCATCATACTCCTTGTAGTTGGCGAACCAACTCCAATGAGGAGTCATGTGAAAAGATACTCCTGAGTCTAAAATCCACTCGTCCTCACAATCATCGTAAAAGTGTCTGATCGTAGACACAGACAAAACATCACCATCACATCCACTCGATCCATCTGACATGACAGCATTGGCTTCCATATATGAAGCCTCAAAATCTTCTCTCTTAGATTTAGGATTTGTACAATCCTTCTTCACATGTCATCCCTATAAGACCTGTATCTTAGCTTGTACTATTCCGTCGACTCTCGCAATCCTTCTCGTCGAATTCTAGCAACCTGCGACCGATAATCGATGTTTGCGCACGACCCTAAGTCGTATCCCGTAGATCTGAGTTGGTTCAATTCGAAACTTGTACCAGTGCGACCGCACTGTCGTCGTGGTTCCAACGCCGCGTCTTGCATACTGATCCGATACCCTAACAGGGAGATGTGGACCCGCGTTCAGTTCAAGAAAAAATACTGCGCGTTGCAAATTCCAAGAGAATCTGTACAACATGTCCCATCAATCAATCAATCAAATCACTCCATCAATCAATCAATCACTCATGTCAAGTATAAGAGCAACCCATGCTTTCTTTCTGCATAAGCCAAGGAAACCCCAAAAGTCAACAAACCTCTCACCTCACCCATCACTCACATCCATCACCTCTCTTACAACCACCTCTCTCTCTCTCTCTCTTCACATTTTCCAAGCCATTCCAAGCAAACCAAAAACCACATGTCCAAGCATTTCATGTGAGAGAGAAAAGTGCATGTGTGAGGCCCACCTTTCCATCCCAAGATCTCTCATCCTAGCCATCCATTTCTCATCACCCTCCATCAAAGTGAAGCACAAGGAGGTCGGCTTGCCAACGAACCAAGAAGATCGATGGTGGGTACTCATTAGGATAGATTTTTCATGTTTTGATGATGGGCCAAGTGAGGCCTACCGATTGATGGTATGGATCTCATTTTGGATCCTTGATGTGATCGATGGACCACCTTGATCCTTATGATCATTCCATGATGGGGCCATTCTCCATGGACCCCATCATGATGTTTATTTTTCTTACACAAATAGGGTCATCTAGACCTTACAATTCGGTGGAGGAAGGATCTCCACCGTTGATTTTAATCGGTGGGCCCACATGTAATGGGACCCACTTGATGTATGTTGTAGATTATGAAAGGGAGGGCCCATAATGTCGGGGTCCCTCCATCACACGTGTCTATCTCTCTCTCTCTCTCTCTCTCTCTCTCTCTCTCGCTTTCTCTCTTTCTTTTCCATTTTGTGATGATATGGTTGGGTGGCCCACTTGGATGGACCCCACTTTACATATGTGTTATGTCCACACCATACATCATTTGGTGGCCCACCTGAGCATGGCTCACCTTGTAAAGATGTTTACCCAAAAACCGTCCAGCGTCCAGGGACGTTGGACGTTCGCTAAAAAAAAATAACAAAAAGAAAAGAAAAGAGAGATTGTTGGGTTTTGGGGTGGACCACTCATGCAGGCCCCACCTTGATGTATGCATTTAATCCACGCCATCGATTCCATTCCCTAGCTTATTTTAGGTGTTGAGCCGAAAAATGAAGCTGATCCAACTAACCGGTGGGTCGTACCTTAGCAAACAGTGACTTTTACCATTTAAATTCACTTAATTTTTCCTACACGCGGAAAGAAGCCCAATATTGGGCTTGATGGATTTATTATGGGTTGTAGAAATCAGTGGGTGGGGTGGATTCTTTCGATGTGGGCCCCATGTATGAAAAACCATGGAAAAACTGCATTTAAAAAAAAAAAAAAAAAAGCAGCAGCCGTTGCTGCTGCCAGAGGCGCAGGCAGCGCCTGCGCTCGGCGGGTGGGCAGTCAACAGGGACTCACGGCTCCAGCCGTGGCCCCCACCTTGATGGTTATTTACCATCAAACCCGTTCATATGGTGGGTCCTTAAGGCAGCGGACCGCCCTCCAAAGATCAATCTCATCCAAGGCTCAAGTGGCCCACACTGTAGGAAACAGTGAGATTGAACGCCTAGCATTGAAATCCTTTTATGGGTCACAAAAGTTTTAGATTAATATGAAATTTATTTTTCCTCCTCATCCAGGTCCATGCGACCTTATCAACGGCTTGGATGGAGAATAAATGTTATGGTGGGCCCCACATGGGACCCACAGTGATGCATGTGTTTTACTAAGACGGTGGAATCCCAACATGACGTATGTGTCTCACTCTCACTGTCCTACAGACGGTGGAGCCCATGGTGATGTATGTGTTTTATGCACACTGTCAAACGACAATGGGACCCACCATGATGTGGGTGCTACATCCAAAACATCCATCCACTTGGAAAGTTCATTTTATTGTTTGAGACTAAGAATGAGTCAGAAGTTTCAAGTGGACCCCACCATCTATGTGGACAGTGACATCCACCATTCAAAACTTTTAAGGGCCACCTGTGATGTATAAAGGCCCATGTGTAGGGCCCACCTGTTGCATATTTATGGCCCATTGAGAAGGCCCATTGGGATGTATTTGGAGCCCATGGGTTAAGGCCTATTGTGATATATTAGGGCCCATGGATTGAGGCCCATCTTGATTTAATTGTGGCCGTCCATTGAGGCCCACCTTGATATGTGTATGAGGCCCATTTTGATTTATTTGGGGTCGTTGTTGAGGCCCACCTTGATATGAACGTAAGGACCATTTGATGAGGCCCGACGTAATGTATTTGGGGCCCCTGGGTTAAGGCCCATTATAATGTATTTAGGGCCTATGGGTTGAGGCCCATTGTAGTATATTTAGAGCCCGTGGGATGAGGCCCATTGTGATGTATTCTAAGGCCCATGGGATATGGCCCATTGCAATGTACATAAGGCCCATTTGTATGACCCATTGATGCGGCCCACTTGGCCAATATAAGGCCCATGTGATGCGGCCCATTTGATGTATCTAAGCCCCATGGGTCGAGGCCCCATGGGATGTCCTTAAGGTCTATTGCAATGTGTGATTCCACTATGATTTATGAATGATGTTTATGGCAGGTCGTGCCTTGGGAGCAATGTTGGTTTGACGTCCGCATTGTAAGAATAATGTTGGTTAAATGTCCATAACTCTCCCTAGGGCCCATTGATAGGCCCATACTTGTTGTGTATAGGCCATCGCGGTCCATCTTCGTTGTGAGGATAGTTCATCACCATATAAAATGCTTAGTATAACTTCATGATTCATGCCCATACGTATCATATGTATGCCTGATATGAGAAATGTTTGATCATAGCATACGCCATTGGGCAGACCATTTATGGGACTCCTTATGAGATGAAGTGCCCACATTTCGCGCAATACGTGCAGGATTGTTGCATGACTGGTTAGTGTGACTCATGCATCTCGCATATGTGTGACTTGATTATTGTACGCCCTACCGACATCAGGGCCGTGGCCTCCACAGGCACATCGTGGATGGCTAAATGGGACATTGAAAATACTTGGTTCTAGCACTGTGGACACTTAGGATGTCCTTGAGTGAAAGTCCCAGAATCTCCAAGGCCAGGAGTAGCCCCAACGTCTAAACCGAGTGAAACATGAGTGCCCGAGTGCCGAATACCAGTAGGCCGCATCTCCTACTGTGTCGTGGTCAGTTGAGAGGGGGTGTGGCCTTATCCGCTCGAGTGAGGGGGCTATAAGTTAGGATGATTATGACCAGCTCGTAAATGGGTCCGCTATCGATGAGCCGGGTAGGTATTGACAGACTACTGGTCAGGCGGATAGTGAGGTCTATTCCGCTTGCTTGACTGTGTAGCTATGGAGGAGGCAGTCAGTGCAGAGTGTATTAGACCCTGGTGATTTTCCCAGAGAGCAACTGTACTGATATGTAGACTTATTGAGCAGGAATTGCATATCTATTCATTTATTCATTCACTATCCACTCGGGCTGGTGGTTCGTAACTATTTGTTACGTGTACCATCACATGGCTAGGATTTCGGTTGGGCACACGACTAACCTGAGATCAGGAGTTTACCACATTGTGTCTGACTATCTAAATTTAGGTATGAGACTGGTTTAATAGAAGTCCCTTGTGATGGACCCCATAGCATGCGATACTTTGTACTATCATCCCGACTTCACATTCTAGTATGGTCATTTCATTCGCACCGTATATTACATTGCGTCCACAGTTCTTAGCAATTTGGGTTACTATGTTCTTGCACGTATATGGCCTAGATTAGGTTGATGGTATTCGTGGCTCGTCAGGATTTGCATATTGCATTGCATCCTCAACATCTGTTATTGTCTTGTTATGTTTTGCATCGCATAGCCTTGGTATGGCTGATAGTACTCATGGACTTACCAGCATATTTTCACTTACTCTGATATTGTATGATTCATGATCTTGCCAGTATTTTTGCTTATTCCGATTTTGTATGATTTATGGGCTTTATGGTATACTTGGCACTTATCTTGTGCACACACTCTCACCACTCTCTAAGCTTTCTATAAGCTTATGCATGATAGATGCGTGCAAGTGGCGTTAGGTTGCAGCAGCGTTGAACTTGGAGTATGCAGCTGTCTTCTGGAGCTTTAATTTCGATATATGTATTTTCCTTTCAGCATTGTATTCAAATGATTATATTAGTGGATATGTGATGATGATGTTGCCTTTGTGAATTGGGTATACTTGTGGTTATACTCCTTATGAAATAAATGTATTTTGAAAAATCCTCCTTGTAGGATCCTAGGATCGGAACCTGGCGTATGGACGTTAGAAGTCGAGAATAGGGTACTACAGAGGCTATCGGCACTGGGTTCGACGATCGGGATTCTCATGAATCTGATTTTCGGGCTTGGGGCGTGACAATCCCGGCCCTTGGACTTGGATCTAGAACCTGAAGAACTTGTACCTTGTTTAGAATTCTTACCCTTTATAAGCAGTGCATCAGAAGATATCCTCATATCGAAGTTAAGCTTTCTCATAACTTTTCCTTGAAGGGCTGAGATAACGGTGTCGACACTAAGGGTTTTATTCGTAGTGCATATTATGTTCTTGAATGACTCATATGACGCCGGAAGAGAATTCAACAACATACATGCTTGTTCTTCATCTTTCATCACTTCCTACATATCCATCAATTTGTAAACCAATTTATTAAAGTTGCTGATGTGAGCCTCTAGATCTCCACCATCTGACATCTTTAAGTTATACCATCAACACTTCAAGTGTAGGCGATTTTCAGAGGATTTTTTCACATAGACATCCTCTAACTTCACTCATAACTTAGCCGCAGTTTTCTCCCTCATGACATTGTAGAGAACCTTATCCATGAGACATAAACGAATCAATGATAAGGCCTTCTTATCAACAGTATTCCAATCATCATCAGTCATAGTTGACTTTCGCTCCTCAAGAGCACCATCTTTGCCTTGCTTGATTAAGGAACTGATCATCTTGATCTTCCATAACTCAAAGTTATTTTTCCTTGAGTACTTTTCAATCTCATACTTAGTGCTTCCCATTGATGCTAATCCCTTAGATTTAGATCTGTGCCCCAACGATTGCTTTGATACCACTTGTTGGGATTTGCGTTGCGGAATCACAAAGATTTAGATCTAGGATAACAATTCAATGACACCAAGTACATGCAAGAGAACACAATGATTTAACGTGGAAAACCCTTGCTGGAAAAAATCATGGCACAAAGCGACAAAATTTCACGATGAAAATAGAAATTACAAAGAGAAAGGACTTATCCGATTCGAACAACATTGAATCTCACCCTTGTTATACTCTTTAGAAACCCTAAAACCCATTTAAGAACCCTTAAAATACCTTTAGAAAGCCTTTTCACCTCTTATAAAGGCCCTAAGGACCCCTATTTATAGTTTAGGAAACTCCACTTATGCACCTTTCTAAAATTGTCTTAAATTTATGCAGTCCATACAAAATTCACACAGTATTTGCGTAACCCTCGACTAGTCGAAGGATGGCTTTGACTGGTTGAGGGAACCCCTTGACCGGTCGAGCCTGACCCTCGACTGGTCGAGTATCCCGAGCATAAAAAAAATCTTTGCTCGCCAGACTTTGAGTCGAACGGTCCTCGGCTAGTTGAGCAGGCCTCTTGACCGGTCGAGCAGGCCTCTTAACTGGTCGAGCAGCGCGGAGAGAACAAGATTAATTAAAGACATCTTTTTGCAACAATGTATAGCTTGTGGTAAATGTACAAATCTATTCTCCTTTAAAAAAAAAACTTTTAATTGCAGTTAAGGTGTATTCAGCACCTCAATCACTTCTAATATCTTTTAGGGTTTTTTGAATTTTTAGAAGGCATTGGAAAGGAAACATTATTCCTTGGGAAACCTTATCTTTAACAAATTGTTTCCATGGTTTTCCATGCTATTTTTTTTTTTCAAATAAGATTTTCTTTTTAAAAAAATTAGGATATGTTTCCAAACTTTATTGTTTGGTAAAATAAAAATAAAAAATCTTGAAAAAAATTTCATGGTAGTTATTAGCATGTGCTAGATTAACATATGACACATCTTAGACACTTGAAGATGGACGATGACACATGTGGGTGCTTACATTTAATGGTATTACACATGATACATTAGGGGTGCTTGAAATTGTATGGTGGCACATGTGACATAAACGACACATTATCACATTTGATACATGTGGGAACTAGGCACATGGGTATATAGGCACATTGGCACATGTGGCATGTTATCACATGTGGCACAATTAAGGTGATTGAAGATGGACAATAACACATGTGGCATACATGTGAGGCACAAGCGAAAGATGGATGTGCCACATGCACAACACAACAAGAGATGACAATGGTAAGTTGGCACATGCACAGCACAACAAGAGATGACAATGGAAAGTTGGCACATGCAAACATGTGAGGTGCTTTATACATGTGGGCCCAAGTGAAGATGGATGGTGGCACATGTGGCATAGTGGCACATGTGCTACACAATAGAGGATGGATAATGGAAAGTTAGCACACGCGGTACATTTGAGGTGCTTTGTACATGTGGGGCCAAGTGAAGATGGATGGTCTCACATGTGGCATCGTGTGCTACACAACAAAATATGAATAATAGAAAATTGACACATACGACACATTTGAAGTGCTTTGTACAAGTCGGGTTTAAGTGATGATGAATGGTGGCACATGTGGCATATTAGCATTAGGGTGTCAACGGGCATGGTTAGGGCTTGGCCAAGCTCTGTCCAAGCTTTGGCCCAAATTTCATAACATAAGCTCGAATCGGCCCGAGCCCATGATGAGATGAAATAGTCCAACTTGAGCCCAACCCGAGATATATATACAAGGCCCAACTTAAGCCTGGCCTAGGATACACACACACACACACACACACACACACACACACACACACACAAGGCCTAGCTTAAGCCCAACATGAGTCTGAAACGGTTGCAAGAAGGAAAGAGAGGAAGAGAAAGAGAGAGAGGTGGAGGCTTAGTTGTTGAGTGATACTAGCGACAACAATAAATGGGCCAGTGGCGCCATGGTCGACATCAAAGGGGAGAGGGAGAGGAGAAGCTTGGCTGTCGCGACGGTCAGTGGTGGCGCCATGGCTAACGTTGCCTCGGTCAATGGCACATGGTTGTCAGTTATACAATTTACCGATGACAGGGCCTTAGAAGAGAGAGAGAGAGAGAGAGAGAGAGAGAGAGAGAGAGAGAGAGAGAGAGAGAGAGAGAGAGAGAGAGAGAGAGAGAGAGAGAGAGATTTGGAAAGGGTGGGTTAGAGGTGAGAGAGAAGAGTGGGTTGCAAGTGAGAGAGTAGAGGTGATTGGGGGGGGGGGGGGGGGGGGGGGGGGGGATTTTGTTTCCCACTATTAAAAAATTATTTTTACAAATAATAGAAAAATAGTTTCATGGAAAATTGTGTTCCTTTTTCTTTCTTTTTCATGAATCCAAATAGACTCTCATGGAAAAGTCATTTTGTTTGTCTATAAACAATTTGAACTCTTCGAAAGATTAAGCTTTGGTTGCTAAGGCTTTGCCCTCATCTCAACTCTTCAGGCCACCTTGGCGTGCTCCCTACCATTTACAATCAGATTCCTACACGTTCCACTGCCCCCAAGTCTATCTAGGACTGTTTCGTTGTCAAATGGGAGAAGCCCAAACAGGGCTGGTGGAAGTTAAATGTGGATGGTTCATCTCTTACAAATCCAGGAGCTGCGGGTGGAGGTGGAATTTGCAAAGACCACCAAGGCAACATGATCTTCGCATTTGTCAAAGGTTACGGAGATGCATCTAGTAATGCGGCTAAGTTGCGGGCAATTTATGAAGGGATGAAGCTCAGTCTGTCTTTTGGAATATCGAAGATGATTATCGAATCTAACTCTTGCTGGGCAGTCAAATCTTTAGATGGGATAGGCTGCGTTTCCTGGAGATGGTCCTATTGGTTGGACAGAATTCACGCTCTCAGTTCTAAGGGTATTTTCCGATTCTCTCAGGTGTTTAGAGAGGCCAATGGATCCAACAAATAGTCTGGCAAAGTTAAGCAACCATTCGCAAAGCAATGTCATTTTCCACAGCACATCGTCCCTTCCAAAGTTGACTAAGGGGCCTCCTCGATAAAACAGGGCTCGGTTCCATCCATTTGCAGAGGAAGCCTACATTAGTCTAGGCTTGGCCGCTATTCTCAGTTCGAGTTAGTTGGCCCGTTCATTTTCATTTTTGTCTATATGGTATTCTCATGATAGGAGGGGTCCTCTCTATTTTGTCAGGTCCCTCCCGAATTGTTGTAATTTCTTCCCTGATAATATATACAAGTTGAGCATGTTCTAAAAAAAAATAAAAATTGAACTCTTGAAAGTAAACCCATGTTTTCTTACTAAAATCATCAATGAAAGTAGCAAAATATTTATAGTTGCCAATGGAATAGTGACACATCTGTAACGCTCTGAAATTCGGGGGTCGAGCCTAACTCAGCTCCCGAGTTCCAAAACATCACTTATGCAACATAATCAATGATGGATATATGTTGTCTATATTAGTACATAAAACATGAAATAGATCAAGCCAGATCAGCAGACATAATTCAGGGATATTGAGGAAATGCAAACGGAAGACTTAAATATATATGTAATTCAAAAATAATTCCCAAAAGATGCGTGCTCTGCTTAGGGCAATATAAACAACTGTGTCTCACATTGATTCTATAGGTTTTGGGTCTTACAGATCGTATTAAAAATTATTGGTGCTAATCTTACATTGAATCTAGGTTAGCGCTAGCTAAAATACATTAAATTTTTAAGGGATTAAGGCCTAAATGATTTCTACTAAAGGTGATACTTCGGTCTAAGTACGGATTTTTCTAAGTCGTTACAACATCTCACATATTAAAATATATAGCTAAGTGGCGATGTGAGACTTTCCAACTGGAAACAAGGCTCTACGCTTATTTTCACATCTCTAATTTTCAACATGGTTTTGGTGATTTATGAGAGGTAGCCTTGTTACTAGGTTCCTCCTAGCCAGCCTTTTCAAAATATCATCGCTTAAGTTATTAAAATAAAGATGTCATAATTAAGAATAATCATATATAATTGTTTTAAGACAACATACTATTATTCTAAATCTTTAGGGAGAACATGCAATTTTTTGTCATAGGCACTCTAGCAATCAACTAATTTTAAGCATCTTCATGGTCACACACCCTTTTTTTAATATGCACTCCCCTCTTCTTGCAATTGACCAATACAATAGATTGCATTCTAATTTGAAAATATAAAACACATCAAATATGTAATGATGATCAGCATTCTTTGCATGCATTGGAATTTTACCATTTCCTTTTACAAGCATGTTCCTTTTTTTTTTTTTTTTTTTTTTTTTAAAGAAGTGGACTCTTGCCACGATTTCATAAATCATAAAATTTACATCCCTTCAAGTATGGCCCAACAAAAATATGAGCCACACCTATCATATATAATTCTAACTGAGGAAACCAAACCAAAAACAGAGAAATACGATTATACCGCGACTATCCTGAGAGATCCTAATCTGACTCGATCTAGGAAGATCAGACCCCGCACATGTCTAGGAAGAGATGTTGACTGGAGATGGAAGGAAGGCGACTGGCTTTTGCTGCCTTCACGGGCCATGCCATCTACCCGGTCGTTGCCTTCTCTATGAATATGAATGAAGGCGAAAGTTCCCAACTGCTTCAAGTGATTAATCTTGGCGAGCCATGGGCGCCACCGCCATGGGATCTTGGTCTTCTTAGCAAGTAGATCCACCACAATCCTAGAATCTGATTCCACAACAACTTTATGCAGCCCTCTTTTTAAGCAAATCACCGGCCCATCATGGATCGCACGCAACTCTACTAGATTATTGGACCCAACACCGTACCCGGTGGCAAAGGCAAAAATGAAGTCTACGTTATCTTTTCTACAATACCACCACCACCTGAACTGCCAGGATTGCCTTTAGCAGATCTGTCCACATTCAGTTTAACCCAATAAGGTGGAGGGGTCTTCCACTTGATGATGACAGAGCTGACAGAACGTAGACCCCCAGGCCGAGAGCCTGGTCTGCATCTTCTACTGATTGGGTCACTGTTCGAGTTGGAATTGAAGTGATCGCTAAATACTAATTTGCCCCACCATGTAATTCGGGCAATGGATGTTCCGATATTCATCACCCTATTCTCGTATTTCACTTCATTTCTAGAGCACCAAATCTCCCATAGAATAAGGAGAGGGAGAAGATTACGAATGATAGATGGGGTGCAACCCGAGGCCGAAGCTCTCCTCCATTGGAGCAATCTCCCTTCAACCAAGCTATGAAGAATCGATGCCACCCCGAAACGAGTACTGAAGTAGCTCCAGATAGAGGTAACCTGATGACTGAGTAGGAAATAATGACTGATGGACACTATGTCCGGCTTTAGATAGGACGCAATATCACAGCAATAGCATTTGGAAGCAAGCGTGATTCCTTTAGCCTAGATCCTATCGTCCACCGGGGTTGCTCCTTGAATCAATCTCCAGATAAAAACAGAGATTTTTGGGGGCAGATTGTTGTGCCAAACCCAGTCAGCCCACCTTGCTAACGGGGTCATGACTCTGTTCACTTTTTAGGCCGACTTGACGGTGAAGGTGCCCGACGAGTCATGAGGCCAGATACACTCAGCCCTATCATCTGAGATAGTGAAGCCTCCTTGAAATATGGCGTCGATGGACTCCTGAGGAAGGAAGGAAAACATTGCAGATGGAGGGAGAGGGCTAACGGAGCTTAGGAAATCCCTCACCTGCAAGTTTTTTAGGGCCTCAGGGATAACTCTGTCAATTGGCTGCTGAAGGGGACCCAACCTGGACCAGTTAATTGTCCAAAGGTTGACATCACTCCTCCTTACTTGCCACTGGACATTATCTGACAGGAAGGGGAGGAAAACTCTGATTTTTCTCTAGGTAGGAGAAGATTGAAGCAGCGATGAGATTGGGACGTCACTCTCAAGGTCCCTGCGATGTTTGGCCTGCATAAGAGACGCCCAAGGCCTGACGTTAACACTGAATTTGGCAACCCAGGCCAGCTTCATACGAAGGGCAGCCATGACCTCCTTCAGTCTTCTAATGCCCAACCCTCCTTCATTTGGTCTAGTGATTTTCTTCCAAGCAATCCATTGGAGTTTGCTTTTACCTTCAGCCCAACCCTAAAAGAATTTCGCAAAACTGCGCTCAATAGTAGCTATGACCTGACCCGGGACTTGCATTGATGCCATGATGTGAATCGGTATGCTCCCTAAGACATGTCTGATGAGAGTCTTACCTGCCTGTGTTAACTGTCTACTCTGTTAGCCACCAATTTTTCTGTTCACCTTGTCAATAAGAAATTGGAAATTAGATATTTTGATTCTGCCACTCTTAAGGGGCGCACTAAGATAAAGGAGACTGTCTCTGGCTCTAGCAAATCCCAGAAGGCACTCAATGTTCCTGATTCTACCTGGCTGCAGATTTTTAGAGCATATAAAGCAACTTTTGTTATTATTTATCTTTTAGCCCAATGCTATCTTGGCTACAATGAGTGACGCCTGACTCCCATTGAGAAAAACCAACATATCATCTGTGTACAAAAGGTGAGAGATGAGAGGGCTCCCACGTTGAAACTTGAAAGGCTGACAACAACCTATAACCATAAGCTGAGAGAGGGCGATAGAAAAAGCTTCCATTGCAAAAATGAACAGAGCCAGGGAGAGAGGGTCTCCTTGTCTCAAACCTCTTGATGACTTGAAGAACCCTGCTGGTTCTTCGTTGATTAGGACCAAAAACCAATTGTTTCCCTAACACTCTTCCATTAGAGAGACCCATCTGTTACTGAAATCAAGCTTACAAAGGACCTGTTTCAAAAAATCCCAATTCACCTTGTCGTAGGCTTTCTCCATATCTAGTTTGAGGATGATGTTTCTTCCTCTAACTTTCCTGTTAATCTCGCACATCACCTCTTGACAAGCGCAATATTCTTCAAGATAGATCCGCCTTGCACGAATGCACCTTGTTCATGAGAAATCAGCTTCAGTAGGATATTACTCAGCCTAGCAGCCATAATTTTTGCTAGGATTTTGTCAATAACATTATAGAGGCTAATAGGGCAGAAGTCAGAAAATTTTTCTGCTGCTAGGGATTTTGGACATGGAATCAACTTATTCATTCTGCTATACCCAACATCTTCTTTTTGCACGATTTGGAAAGCTATTGTGGGCCTTAAAAATATCTTTCTCAAACGTCTCTTTCAATTTGGAAGATGGCTATCGGATTAGATTCTAGTTCGATAGATGGATTTTAAATAAGCATTGATCTATTATATATCTATCATGGTCTAGCTAGAGTCATTGACAACCTCTCAATTTCAATCATTAAATGCTTCTCTTTTGTTGTTTCAAAGGCTTAGTGTCTTCCTTGCATGAGGGCTCTGTTAGAGTTAGAGACAAATGCCCCCTTGGAACTCCCTCATCTTTTGCAAAGGATCCAGCAAGTCTCTAGGGTGGTTGATTGCTTATCCTAGGTGCCTTCCTCTTTGGGGAGATTTTCTACCAAGTCTTTTTTTAAATAATTTTTTACCCCTCTTTGAATCAAGGAATGATATTCCCTTCCTTTAGTCTTATAAACTATTGTGGGATTAAACTTATGAGCCATATAATGAAACTTCAGGAAAGTAGTTGAGTAATGATTAAGCCATGAGATGAATGTATAAAAAAAAAAAATCAATTTGTTCATGTCATCAAGGTCGACCACTTAAGGTTATTTTTCCTACTTAGATAATTGATGAAGAAATCTAGAAAAAGGATCTCCACATGCCCCTTTTTTTTAAAAAAAAAAAACTTAGAGAAAGCATATAATATGTTCCTTATAGAGTTGATCTAGTGGGTGTTAGGAAAGAAATAAGTTGCAAGAGGATATCTTTAAGGATATGTATGAAGAAGCGGTAACGAATATGAGGACTACAAATGGAGAGATAAGTGAGTTTACGAGTTTTGTAGACTTGCTAGATTGGCATTGAGCTCATACCTTTTTTCATTGGTTATAGATAAGGTAACAAGGAATTTATAGGAATAGGCCTTGTGGTATATATTATTTGTTGATGACATAATTTTGATTGACGAGTTGAAAGAGGGGGTAAACGCAAAGCTGCAATTATGGAGGGATGCTTTCAAATGGAAAATTTTTAAAATTAGTTAGACAAAAATATAATACACGGAATGTAATTTTAGTAACAATAGGAGCAAGCATTAAAAAAAAAAAATGTTAAGATTACTGACCAAGAGGCACTCCATTATGACCATTTTCATTATCTTTGGTCAATAATTTAGGAGAATAGAGAAAGCGAGAAGGATGGTGCTCATAGAATTAGAGCAGAGTGGATGAAGCGGAGATGTGCCTTTGGAGTCTTATACGATTGTTGCATAAAACAAGGTTTGTTGTTATTGTGGCAACTGTTATGCGTTATGGGATTGCAAGGGATATACCAACCGTTATAGAAAAAATGACCCATAACGGCCCTGTAATGGTCCATTAAGATATCGACACATGTTTTTTAAGTTTTTTTAAAAAGATAGTAATGACTATTATTAATGCAGGGACATAGGCCGGAGTGGGGTGACATTTGGAATTCAGGAGTACACTCGAGGTAGGCGACCGACGGAACCCATGTGATTTGTGGCCGATGTGAGGGGGAACTACATGATTTGGGGCTTATGATGGGGTAGAAACTATGTATTTGGGGCCCACAAGGAGGGTTCAGTCGACGACCTAACCCCATGGATGTGGGGCCTGGGCTATGAGATAAGGGATTAATTCACCACGTTCAATCGGTTTAAACTTTTAGAGCAAGTGGTTAATTGTCCTACATCAAATTGGTATCAGAATGGGAGGAATCGTGTTCGAGATTCCTCATCAAGGAATGATAGTATCATGAAGGAATGCATTCAAGGGAACTTGAGAGTAGCACCAATAGATAATAAAATGAGAGGTAATAGACTTAGAAGGTTTTGCATGTATAATGGAAACTAAGATATAATTAAAGATATGGTCCATGATAAAGTGGAATGACATGACAAAACTCACGTAAGTGACCAAATTATTTAGGATAAGGCATTGGTGATGATGATTCATCATTTCGTTATAAATTACAATATCAATTTTCAATACCACATTATCTATATTAGATGTATGTACTGGAGTGACCACATGATCCTACCTCTAACATACCATGTATTAGATGTAGTGTACCACATGTCCAATTTGCATGATGTGCACTCGAGTGGCCATGATTGAGGTAACTTGGATTGGCGGTCATGATCCACAAAGGGGTACAATCTAACCCTTCCACTATGTTCATCCAATTAATAATCAAGAAAAGAAATACACTCGTGGCCCACATTCAAGGCAAGGAGCCATAGATTGGTTGGCTACGATTTTAAAATCTGGATTACAAATTAAATACGCAAGAGGATGATATATAACCCTCTTAATTAAATACGCAAGAGGATGATATATAACCCTCTTAATTACACACATTAATGCAAACGGATGATATATAACCCTCTTAATTACACACATTAATGTAAACGAGTTGTGTGGATCCATAATGATGTATAAATTAAATACGTCACTTTTACAAATTAAATACGCAAGAGGATGATATATAACCCTCTTAATTACACACATTAATGCAAACGAGTTGTGTGGATCCATAATGATGTGTTCATGACATCCACTCAAACCATCAAGCACGCCATCCCATCCCTAATCCGTCCATGGGCCAGAAAATCAAACCATTAATCCATGACTCTAGTGCTCCCTATGTTGTGGCCCACCTTAGTAATGGCTTGAAATATTTTTGGAACCAAGAGGATGTGCATGATGGTCGAAGTTTATGTCATCAACACATCATGTTGGGACTGACAGAGGTCGTTTTCACATGGCTATGATAAAAGCATATTGCACTTTGTTCATTTTCATGCAGACACAAGAATGGTGGATTGTGCCTGATAAGGAGAGAATTAATTCTATTTTATTCCAAGTTGAAACTCAAGTTTCAACACGATAGGCTATGATTCCAAGAAAGCATATCTATATAACCTATTTAATACTTATAAAAGAGCAAACGTTTTAAATATGGAATCCTTGTATTGCCAAAACAAGATTGCATCATCCATTTCACATTCTTTCATGTGAAAAGATAATTTTAAAAGGAAAGAAAACATCTTATTATCTATCCTAGTTGATGAGAGGACCAACGAAAAAATAAAAATAAAAAAGAGGCCTCTCATACAAAGATACTAGTGTCACCATCAACTAATAAAGAAAAAACAGTATCCTTAACTTTAAAACTTGTCAATGAAAATAACTACGTAAAGGATAATGTTGGGAGCTAAATAAGCTAATAGATATCCTCAGTATCTCGCTTTTGATGGATAAATGGATTATTATTATTATTTTATTTTATTTTTTTTGGAGGGGTGGGGGGCCTCAAGGAGTTACTTGTGGATATTTAGATAAATCTCCACGGTAGAAATTGTGTCCGTGATCATCGAACAGTGTAAATGGTGCCACCAAACTTGGTCTGAGATAGATTGGATGATCCTAGCCATCGAGGGACAACCGAATTAAGCCTATGTTCTATAGAGGATGGGGCCCATCTGATGTTGACCACTGATCATATAGCTCTACATGGTTAGATATATGGTAAAGATGGGTCGTTTATCAAGTGTCAGGCCGAGCATGCTATGTTTCCTCAACGGGAATATCCATGTTCGTTTAGTCCTTTGAAACCATATAAATATTTCCACTAAACAATGCACATTTAGAAAGCATTTGCATCCCTATTCTTACCATTTCTTCCCAAAATGCCCTTGCTCATTACATTACAAATTTTCAAACTTTCTTTAGCTACCCCAACTCATTGCATATATCACTTTCTACTCGCTAGGTTGCAATTTTGCAACCCTATTATATCATATGATTCCAAAAATGACCTCAACCCATTCAAAACATACTTCACTCGTCTACATCCTACGCCCATCCTCAAGAAAGGAAGTGTATATATATCTACCTATAAAAGTAAAGGCAAATCACCATTAAAGAAGAAGAAATGACAATTCAAAGACTTTAGGGCACCATTCAAATCAAAAGAGAAAAATAAAGCTGGAAATGCTTCAATACAAGTGTATATGAGTGCAAATGTAGGTAATCAATGCATGGTATTAGTACTCTACAGCATCCTTAAAGCACAGTCACTCAATAACTTCCATCAGTTGCCTAAAACAAAAAATGCATAGAAAATCAACAAATGTAGGAATTAAAAACAACAAGATTTTGCTTAAGAGACATCTAAACACCATGTATATGAAAAATTATCAAAAGGATTCTTCTCAGCTGCATGGCAACTCGCACACATTAGCTGCGGGTCTGATTCATGTAATTAACGAGTACAAAACCCATCCAACAAAACTAAGAAAAAATGCAAAACAAATATAAAGAATTTTTTTTTTTTTTTAAAATGAAATGGGAAATGGTGAAGTTCACCTAACCCCTCAAAATCTCAAGATAAAAGTTACAATAAATACTGATAATTTCATAATGGTGGGTGATCCTATTAAGAAAGAAATTATTTTTTAATGTAAATAAGATTTAAAAATAAAAATAAAAAATCATTACTGTCATTAAAGCATTATCCCAACTAACTAGGGTTAGGACACAGATCCCATTCCACCATTCCGCTCTATCAAAAGACCATATCCTCAGTTAAACCATAGGCCACCAAGTATTTTCCTAAACCATGAAAGGAAAGATTGGGAAAAAAAAAAATCTTTTTTGATTAGTTGTGGTCTAAATTGTAACTCACATTTGCAACACAGCACCATTCGATCAAGCAATAGCCTCAACCCAATGTAGATGTGTTTTTCCTTATTATTTTCTAGTACTAAGTAGATTAATGATACCAAACAAGTCTCTAGGTAATTAAGAAAGAAGAATAGATTAATACCCATTAGACATTTTTTTTTTATGACACTGAGAATCCAAAGCAATATCAAATACACATGAAAGTAGTAGTATCGGTAGTAGTGAAGTGAGGTGCTTATTTTAAGTACCAGTCCTTATTGGAACTGAATACAGAAGAAATGGGCATCTCTAAAATGCCCTCATTTCAATCTCCAGCTATTAATTAACAAATCACTTTCTAAACCTAGTGTTTATCATAACAGTAACCCCTAAATCATATACTTTGTTATCCACTACTTTTGTGATTATTATAATATCAACCTAGTTTGAATAGAAGAAACATCATCATCATCATCAACAACAATAACAATAACAGCTACTACAACTACAGCCAATCTAAATCAATATATCTTATGAATATGATCATAATTAGGGAAATGCGTTTTGGGTCACCCCACTCTGATCACTAATTTGCTAAACTCGCTATCCTTTCTACTTTTGGTTACAGACAATAGTTCAAAGCTTGTATCATTTGAATAGAAGAAACCACCTCTACTACAACCACTATAACAACAACTACAACAACAACAAAAACATCCAATCCAAAGTTTCTATATATCATGAATATTATCTTTGTATAATTAGGGAAATGCTAACTGGCTCATCCCACCCTATTTGTTATACACAATAATCAAAACTTTATACTATTTCAATGGAGAAGAAACAACAACAACAACAACCACAACAACAACGACGACGACGATGAAAACATCCAATCAAAAAATCTCTATATCTCATGAATATTATCATTATATTATTAAGGAAATGCTTATTGACCAACCCCACTCTCATTGCTAAGCACACCCAACCTTTCTACTTTTGGTTACATAAGCAAATAGTCCAAAGTATGTACTATTTTTATAACCAAAAGTAGAAATTATGGGGGTAAAAATTAAAATAGTGCCTCCCCATTATTATCATTTTTATTAACTATAATTATTATTATTAAACAAGAAATAAAACAAAAATGGCTTTGATCTCAACCATCGAATTGGGAAAAAGAGAGAAATTGTGGGATTTTCTACTAACCTGGTGTTGGCGAAATCGTAGAGCTTGCCAGTGCTTGAAAAGATCATGAGGCCCACCTCAGCATCGCACAGGATCGCCAGCTCCCTCGCTTTCTTCAGCAATCCGTTCCTCCGCTTCGAGAAGGTCACCTGCCTGCTCGTCGAATTGTCGATCCGACGGATCACAATCTTCCCTCTCCCCATCACGATCGGCGCTCGAATTCTAGATCTGAAATCACCACAGATGGACGGCTGAGAATGAGAGGAGACGGATCGAAGGAAAGAGAGGAGAGGGAGAGAGAAACCTGATCTTGGATGGCTGAGAAATGGATTTCTTTTCTCCTGAGAATTTTTCGTGGGTTTTTGGGCTTTTATAAGGGGAGGGAATAGGCGGTTTTGGAAGGGGTCATACTATAGCGGTTTTAGCGTGAAACCGGAGTGGTTTTGAGTTCGAAAGCGGGTTTTGGCTTTGGTGCGGAGAGCGTGGTGGTTTTTTTTAGCAGAGTGTTTTGAATTCGCCGCCAGCCATATGGATCGTCGACACGTGGGGAGTCGACGATGGGACGCGGATTGCGTCCTACCGCAGCCCGGACAGTAATCCGTCCGGGGAAGGCTCTATGGGGCCCACCGTGATGTAAGTGTTTTATCGACGCTGTTTAACGATTTTTTCAGGAAATGTCAATATGTGAACCAAAAAATGAGGCAGTTCTAAGGCTTGAGTGGACCACAAAGTGAGGATTGAACGTTCACCATTAAAAGCTTCTTGGGAGGTGGAGAAGTATCGGATCAAGCTGATATTTGTGTTTTCGCTTCATCCACGTCTACATGACTTTATTAATATGTTTTATGGTTAAAAGAAAATCGCGTAGGCTCTTAAAAAGGTTTGAACGGTGGGTGTCATATCAGTGTAAGTTCCTTTGTTATAATCCATTTAAGATTTAGACTTGCCTTATTTTATTGTTTCACGTAATAATTTATCCGAAAAAATCGTTAAACGGTGTGGATAAAACACTTACATTACGGTAGGCCCTACAGAACTCTGCCTGGACCAATCACTGTCCGGACGGGGTAGGACACAATCCACGTACGTCGACTCTGACGCGGATTCTAACCCTGAATGGGAAGTTCTGTGGGGTGGGCCCACCGTGATGTATTTGTATATCCAAACCGTCTATACCTTTTCTCAGGTTATTTTAAGGCACAAAAACAAAAATGAGATAGATCCAACGATCAAATAAATCACATTACAGATGATTCTTGCATTTAATGCAAAGACATTTAATGCATTGTGCATTCCATTTGATCGTTGGATCTAACTCATTTTTGTTTTTATGCTTTAAAATAATTTGAGAAAATGAATTGACGGTTTTGATGTACAGATACACAGCGGTGGACCTGCCCACAGAACAGCCCGTTCGGAGCTAGGGACGGGCGGGTGTAGTACGCAATCCGCGTCCATGACCGTACGAGCGGTGTCGGGGAGTCGATTTTGCCTTCGGGCTTTCCGACAATGACGCCTGCGTCCCTACTTTTTGAATTTATGCCAAAGGAATTATTTGCTACTCTGGCTGCCTACGCTGCTTGATGCGCGGGCACTTTCAACTTGTTTATGTGAATATATTAACTATATTTAAATCGTATGAATGTTGGAATCTACTTCCTATAAGTTAATTTTAACCTCTGATTCATGGAAATTGTTTCTTGAAATAAGACTATTGGATTTTATTTTATTTTTTTCATTTTAACCGTCTAATAAATGTCCACCAATCTGATTGTAAGAGAATGAAATTAACGGTAAAATTTTGTCCATGATACATATAGGTTGTTTCTCAGAGTTGGGACGGTTTCATTTGAATTATTTTATTCATTGCATGCAATTTGTAGGTAATTTTGAATTGCCTGCGAATCATCGGTCACACTCAAGCATCAAAGTTTTTCTATTGCGAATTTATACAGGGAGTTTATTTGTTACTCTGGCAGAGTATCACACTTGGTAAGCAGGCACTTCTAAACTATACACGTGGTATACATTAACTTGAACTCGTCATTTCCGGAAACTCGTTTGTTAAAATAGGACCATTTGATATTATTACTTTTAACCGTCCAATAAATGTCCAACAATCGGATGGTCAGGTTAAAAACTAATAAAGGTACATTTTTATTCGAGTACATCTGAGCCATTATCTATCATTTCGACAGTTCAATTTGAATCACTTGGATGCCAATTTTGCATTATTCAAGTAGATTTTTAGGGAATTTCAAGAAAATGGTCCAAAGTATGAACTTTATAAAAAAAAATAGCCTCTTCTCTCTCTCTCTCTCTCTCTCTCTCTCTCTCTCTCTCACTCTCTCTCTCTTGTTTGTCTCCTCAAGGTTTTTAGGGCCCGTTTGGCCGAGCAGATCGGAAGGGATTGGATGGTATAGGAAGGGATTGGAAGTTAAATCTCAAGATTGGCCAGGCTTGCCAAACAAACTGGATGAATCGATCCACGGATATAGCAATCCTATATATGGATCTTAAGACAATCCACTGACAACACCATCATTACCTTTAAATCACATCCAATCCACCCTAATCCGTTTGGACGTGTTTGGTTCAAGGGATTGAAAGGGATGGGAAGGTGTAATCCCAGGATTGGCCGGGCGTGCCAAACAGACTCGATATAACAATCTTGGGATATAACAATTCCATGGATCTTAAGACAATCCACTGACAATACCATCATTACCTTGAAATCTGTGCCATCCACCCTGATACCATTCAATCCCTTCCAATCCACCCGGCCAAAAGGGCCCTTAAATTTTTACAAGATGGACTAAGATGTCATTGCTTTTATGAGTTGTGTCTATTTCTACTTTTACTTGTACGAGAAGTTGTGAAGCTCTAATTCCAATGTATGGTGTGGCTATCAAGGGCTGATTGAGACCACTTAAAGGCAGATACAATCAATTCATTTTCTTCATATGGCCCATTATTCCAATGAGAATGCACTAATTTTAGTATGATATTAGTTCTCTATAGTACACAACAAACGGTAGTGATGGTCATTCACTCTCAACTATTTATTTATAATGTGGTCTATTTTATCTGTGGATGTGCCTCATTCTTTGGCCCATGACCTTAAATTAAATTGTGAATCAAATGAGCGGAGTAGATTTGACACATATCCCGTAGTGGGTCCCATAAGAATTAACATCCATTAACCACGACCCTTAACACATGACAACCAAGACCATTAACAAATGATAAGTATAACTCAAACCCTTAACACATGACAATAATGACGTTGACAATCAACATATGACAACTACAATCATGACCCTTAGCTCATGACAACCACAACCCTTAACATGTAATAAGCATGACTCTTAATACATAACAACCATTAAGTACCCATAATGACAACCTTGATCCTTATGTAGTAAGGGTCATGTGTTAAGGGGAGAAATGTGTACTCGATCCAATTCTCTGCTGATGGGGAGGAATGTGCACTCGACATAATTCCCACACTGAAAAATAAAATATAGAAGAATAGTCCATCGAAGAATAGAGCGTATGAGCATGGTGGTGGGTCCCACGGGTTGTGCTTGTCATATGCAAAATAGTCATTTTTTCAAGCCAAAGTGTACAAAAATGCGTATGCTAGAGAACGTGATGCTAATAGCCATACATCGAAAAAGAAACTCCGCTGAAAGGTGGCAGTGGGTCCCATGGAGGAAGGTTAAGAAGAGGCTCTATAAAATAAAAATAAAAATTTAAATGCGTCTTCCAACCAACTTGGCCCTACTTATAGGTTTTTTGACATCGTCTATGGGGCTCATCGTGGGGTATGTGTCGAATCTACTCCATCCATTAGAGTCAGAATTTCATAAAATTCCTTGTGTCAAAAACTAAGGCACATCCACAAATAAGGTGGTCCACACTACAAGAAAATAGTTGGGAGTGAATGACTACTATTATCAGTTATAGTAGGTCATAGAAAGCTTGTATCTAATTGAAATTAGTATCTTCTTGTTATTAGAGAGAAAACATTCATAGTAGGATTGAAGTCCTAATCTTAGAGTAGGTTTAAATAGCCCGATTTCCACAACTCTATGTAATAGATCTGGTCGGACCGAACATAACCGTCAGTCAGACTGAATCGACCTGAATGGATTTTCAATCAAATCGAAATTGACCAAAACATCACAGCGCGCAACCTGAGAATTCTCCAATTTTTGGTCGAACCGAAAATGACTTCGTTGGAACTAAATATGAGCTTCTCTGTATAGTGAATTTAGCAAAATCAAAGGTATCTTGCACAACAACACCAATACTTGAAGATTAAGTGACGATGTCATAGAAAAAATGGTTAAATGTTCTCTTCTCTATGCCTTCCCTCCCACAATTCTTGGGTAAGAAGCTTTGAAGACATCATGGACAAAATCATAAAATGTTCCTCCCTCTTTATAAGATTATTCTCCCAAAGGTTTTGATTGAGAAGCTTTGAAGATTAGACAATGCATCCTAAAGAAAGGAGATGGGTTTCATATGAGGAGGTCCTAAGAGCAGGTCGCGATTCAGAGAGCTCCAAGTATCTTTTCTAACCAAGAAGTGCTAGTATTCTTCCTTCCCAACTAACATTTTCAATTAAGGCCACCGTCTTGTAATCAAATATTGAGTAGAGTTAGAAACCTAAGAGCTCTTATCATATTTTTTTAAAAAAAGAAAAGTGTCAAAACTCGTCCATCTTCACTCACATCTAGATTTCAGCTAATCCAAGTAGCTCATTTACTACCCTTTTTTTTTTTTTTGAAAAAGGGCTTTAGCCCTAAATTCATTGATCTGAAACTATACAATCATTCAGGAGGCCCCAACAAAAAGGGAGGTGGTTGCACCTATCATATACCTCAAGCTACACCTAGACTAATGAAAAGAGAAAAAACCTGCACAAAGGGCTAGACAAAAGAAAGGAAGACAAAAACCTAAGGACCAAAATCTGACCATCATAAACCTCTGATGGAACCAATCCTTGAATTGTCTAGGACTAATGACCCTCTAACTAACCTTGGGAGATGCGAGCGAAGGAGGAAAGGATCCGTTGCTAGCCAACCTTGGTAGTACATCTGCCACGGCATTCCCTTCTCCGTAAGTATGTTGGATCACGAAGTTTAACTTGTAGGACGAATCTCTAATCTTCCCCAAGATATACCAAATATTCCACAGATTGGAGGAGCCCAAAACCTTCAATTCATCATCAATAACCATGGAGTCAGTTTCCAGAATGATATTCTGCAAGCCCATTTTAGCACAAATGTTGAGGCCGTCAAGCATGGCCCTAGCTTCCACTGAAGTATTGGAAGAAAACCCATAGTGCTTGTGGAAGGCGAAGATAAATCGGCCCAAGTGATCCCGACAGACACCACCGTCCCCACTCTCGCCAGGATTACCACGCGAAGAACCATCAGTGTTGAGTTTTAGCCACTGGTCCGACAATTTAAACCACCTGACAATTTCAGGCTTGGGAGGGGGGGACAGAAGGAGGGGGAGCTTCTAAATTTGAGAAGAGAGACTATCAACCATGGAGCCTGAATTAGGAGCTTGAATGAGAGATCCAATATGTTGGATCCATCTCGACACCCTGAAAATAATCGCCAGAAATGACATGGGCCTGTCGTTGAAACGAGCTGCATTGCGCGCAGTCCACAGTTCCCAAATAATGAAACAAGAGAGAAGGACAGTCAGGGTCCTGTTTTTGGTATTGGTGTTGGCCATTGGAGACCACTGAGCAACTCGCTGGAGAGTGGTTACGTTGTGGAAGACTGGGATATCAAAATGGCCGCTGAAATAGTCCCACATAGCAGTTGTTGATTTGTTGGTGCTCAAGAGATGATCTAGCGTCTCCACGTTGTTGTGCTAGGGGAGAAACAGAGAAGTGCTGGACTGACCCCTAGTCAGGTGAGAGGAAGACATCCCAGCTGGAGGAGAGGCGGCGTGAGAGCAACAACATTCACATCGTGAAGAAAGATGGATTCCACAAAACTGAATTGCAGTGTCGACTGGAACAGCTGCATGGACGGTTTTCCAGCTAAAGACCGTTAATTTTGGAGGGAGATAGCGATTCCACAGCCATTTGGACCATGCTGGCTTGAGCAAATGCTGTCTGATGCTGTTCTAAGAAGACTTCAGGGAGAAAGTGCCCTTCGACGAAAGGTCCCAAATGAATCTGTCCTGTCTGTTGGAGATGCCTACATCAGTAGCCGAAACGTGATGCAGGGCTGATGGGGATATAATGTTCTAGATATCAGAGAAGGACCAGCTGCCAGAAATGGGGTTGAAGTCTTTAACCTGAGTTGCTTAAAGATGATGAGCAATGGGGCTGAAAGAGGCCCCAGCGAGAATGCCTTTGCTCGTCCAATTTTTATACCAGAAGCTGACTTTACCTTCCCTAATCAACCACCTGGAGTGGAGAAGAGCAAATGGCAAAGCAGAGAGGATCTCTTTCCAACAAGGGGAAGAATCCGACCGGCTCATTTACTACCTTATTTACATCACTTTTTGCCTATTGTGTTACTATAATATATCCCTCTCATGTATCCCTTGCTTTTCATTTGCTTTATTTTTTGCTTTATTCATTTACTTATTTTTAAGCAATAATTTAGAGTTAAAATTTAATTAATCCCAAATCCTATAAAGCAGAGATTGTATGTTTATACAGACAAAGAATGGTGCCTCACACTTTCCTATAACTTGAGCTCTTGGCATTTTTCAATATAGATCACTTAGAGTCATTTAAATCCAAATTCATCTTGAGCTCTAGGTCACCATGGTTTTACAGTCTTTAACCTATCATAGGTTCAAAAGTTTTACTAGTGGTGACTTTAAATATTTTTATCTCTTATTATATCATTCCTTTTCTTCACCAATCAATTCTATAGCTACACCATGTGCATCCCAACCCATAACCCATGGTAGGTGGAAACCTTCCATATATTCCATTAAGACAATGGTCTGGATAGCTGAAAATTTGCCCCACTTGTACAAAGTCAAACGCGAGTCCAAGAAACTATAGTCTGGTTATATTGATTTGACAGAACCTACCACGGACAGAGGATGCTCTCGAAATCCACATGCTAAAAGATCCCAACTACCTATCTACAAGTGTACAAATTGAATAATGGTTCACATTCGATGGGAAAAATGAAGAAAGATTGAAACATTAGGTGTTAACTATAATGCAAAATTGTAAAGGACCATGCTATGCATCAAGTATAGAGATCAAATAAACTGAATAAATTATGTACCTAATTGGGACACCATCATTGTAGGCTAGATGTTGTAGTCTTCTGCACCTCACACCCTTTAGAGAAGTACCGGGATAAGAATAGAAGCCGTAGTCATATGTAAGCTTAGGACCTAGCCATGCTTATATATTTTGGAGGGCTAACGTGTTTGTAACCCATCAAAACTCTTCTCCTTGGGCTCTATATAAATTTGTTGATCGTAGTCCAAGTAGAACATTGTGCATCTAATACAGTTGTAGCGCACCATGTTAGAGAACCTCAAAAGCACACAAAGATGAATCAAGCAAAGTACTTCAATCGCACAATCAAGTTCAAACACAAACAAAACAAATTTTATGTGGAAAAATCTATGCGGAAAAAAACTAAGGCACAAAGCGATAGTGATGCACTATGAAAGCAGAAAATTATAATTGATAGAAATTACCAATCCGAACAAGCTTCAAATCTCCCTTACAAGCCCAAGCTATGCCCTTGAATCCCTTAGAAATGAATTAGAAACCCTAAAACTCCTCTATATTTCTCCCAAATCCTTATTACACCTATATATATATATATATATATATATATATATATATATATATAGAGAGAGAGAGAGAGAGAGAGAGAGAGAGAGAGAGAGAGAGTCATGCTCCCCTGCGCACCTACGTACGTGCGCACCTTTGCACACGTGCCATGGGTGTCTAATCTGAACGGTTCATGTGATGCGGAATCCCATGAAACCCCATGTGACAAATTTTCACCCCAATCTAAAATTCAGGTGGGCCATAGCAAAGAGAAATGCAAATCAAGGGAGGAAACTGTTTTCATTTTTCATGGCCCATCAAGTTTTAGATCAAAGTAAAACTTCGGCCTGGGGGGTTTCACGAGGTGCTGCTTCACATGAACGGTTTAGATTTTGGATCCACATCACGTATGATGGGTTTTCAAAAAAGTTCGTACATAGTACGTACGAACCGGTTTGCAGGTGAGCGTTCCGCTATATGTATGTATGTATATATATATATATATATATATATATATATATATATATATATATATATATATATATATATATATAGAGAGAGAGAGAGAGAGAGAGAGAGAGAGAGAGAGAGAGAGAGAGAGAGAGAGAGAGAGTAGTGGTCTCCTGCAAACCATCCCGTAGGATACCTCAGTGCGGTCCAATTCTCAGCGCAAGAGGCCCTTTTGCGGTACGCGGATTGGCTACTAGCAAGTTGACTAGCGATACTGCTACTAAATTTGTGGCCCCACCATGATATATGTTTTGTATCCACACCGTCTATCCATTTGAAAAGATCATTTTAGGGTGAAATCCAAAAAATGAGTCACATCCTAAGCTCCAGTGGACCCCACTACAAAAAATAGTGGGGAAAGTGACGCCACCGTTAAAAACTTCTAAAGGCCACCAAAAGTCTTTGATCAAGCCTATATTTATATTTTCTCTTCTTTAATATCTTTCTTAACTTTTGAATAGGTTGGATTTTGAAAAAACATCATAGTGGGCCTTAAAAAGGTTTCAACGGTGGGCATCAATCTTCCCGCTGTTTTTTGTGGTAGGGTCCACTAAAGCTTTGGATCTACCTCATTTTCTGGGTCATGGCTTAAAATAATATCTCCAAATGACTGGACATTGTGGATACAACATATACATCATAGTGAGGTCCACAGAACTTGGTGACATCATTTGCATGGAGTGACATCCGGTGCTAGGAAGCGGATTACGTGGTGAGTAACTCACTACGCTAAGCCTACTAAGTAAACTCTGTGAGGTCCACCATGATTTATTTATTTTATCCACTCCATCCATACATTTTTACAGATAATTTTAATACTTGGACCAAAAAATGAGGTATATCCAATGTTCAAATGGACCACACCATAGGAAACAGTTGAATTGAATGTCTACCGTTGAAAAATAATTGGAGGGCCACGGGAGTTTTGAATTAAGCTTATATTTTTTTTTTCCCTTCATCCATGTCTGTATGATCTCATGAACAGGTTGGATGAAAATTAAACATCACTGTGAGGCCTAGAAAGGTTTCAACGGTGGAAATCATTATCCCCACTGTTTCCAGTGGTATGATCCACTTGATCTTTGGATATGCATCAATTTTGAGCTTAACCCCTTAAATTAGATGGAAAAAAAGATGGGCGGAGTAGATAGACCACATACATTCAGTGGCCCAACTTTGTTTACTCAGTACGATAAGAGCATACTGAGTAACTCAGTACGCAATCTGATTTCCGTACAGATTGGCGTGTTGGTGGTCGGTGCTCTATGGCCCCACCATGATGTATGTGTTTCATCCACTCTGTTCATTCATTTTTAAGGAAGAGAAAATATAAATATGAGCTTGATCAAAAACTTTTCATGGACTTTAGAAGTTTTTAATGGTGGCGTCACTCTCCCCACTGTTTTCTGTAGTGAGGTCCACCGGAGCTTTAGATGTCACTCATTCTTTGGATTTCACCCTAAAATGATCTCTCCATACGGGTGGACGGCGTGGATACAAAACATATATTATAGTGAGGCCGCAAATTTAGTTGCAACTAGCTAACCCGCCCCCGTACAAGGGTCTCTTGCGGTGGGAATTGGACTGCACCATGGTATCCTACGGTATGGTTCACAGGAGACCATTACTATATATATATATAGAATCATAATCAGAATAGGAAACAAATCCCGCACTTACGGAGTTCTGTGTGCATGCTTGATGGCACCTTTGATAGGACTTCAATAGTATTGACGATTTGTTGATAGCATCGAATACCTTTAATGGCATTGAGAAAATGCTAAAAATTTTTAACGATAAAATATATATTTTTTGAATTTTTTCAATGGCATCAAGCATATGTCAATGGCATGGACGGACCTTATTACTTACAGATTTAAGACATCAATAACACACCACCCTTACACGATTTTAGATGGATCATATTACTTACAGATTTAAGACATCAACAACACACCACCCTTACACGATTTTAGATGGATCATAACTCTATGGAATCCACCTAGTATGCCCGATCACATTATCCTACCCTTAGAAAATTCTGACAGTTGATCACTACGGCCCACCGTATAGAGTCATTACATTAGGATCTTTCAATCCACGAGATCTCGTGGCATTCCTTTACAATAGCCGGTCCCATCGAACTGATGACCTGGATCACAGAACAAGGGGTCCCACGAGTATGAATCACTTGCTTTATTTGAATGACCAATAAATCCAGTCAGAGCGCATACTATTCTTATATGGTCAATTCGAGGATTATAAATGGTTTGGACTCCTGTGTTATTTTTGCATAATTTCAACGATGGTGATCAACCATCCTCCTCGTACGTGGGACCGATGACCGTTGTTCACCGTAGATGGAGAATATCTCTAAAATCTCACCGTTCAATCAATCCTAACTTTCCAACTAACATCTGTCAAATGCATAGTTAATATTATCTTACTAATGCAATTTTTTTCGGGTTATGCTTCATCCACAGGGCCTGGATTTCCATACAACTATCCACGTGTATGTTTCAAGAGCCTCCATTAGTTTTTAAATGGTGCAAAACGAACATAGGAGTGCTCCCATCTCAACCTTTTCCTTGGGTGGAGGATCTTTGATTCCTCTTTGCAAAAGCTTGAAATGAATACTGCCCTTAGGCTTTTGGTTTGTGCAAGTGGGTCCCATAGTTCGGCCATCCAGACCAGTGGTGTGATGGGCTCTACCGTTGACGGACCGATCATCTCCATTCAGCAGCTTTTCAAGAGATTCGTATGGATCGAATACGATTTCCATCCGTTTGAAAGTTTCCACATGCAAATCCATGCTTTTTAGATACGTGACGTGTGGCCAACCGTGTCGATGGCATCCCAATGATAAGCTTTTGTTGATGGACCCACTTAGAATCAGCAGTTTCCGGTCCCACACATACGTTGAGGCAAATAACTGGAAACGGATTGATTGCTACCCCGCTCTCGGGGGCCACCATGATTTATTGGTTTAATCCACACGGTCCATCGATTTTTCCATATCATTATAGAATGTAATTTCAAAAATGAGGCAGATCCAAGGGTCAAGTGGACCACACCATAGAAAGCAGCGGTGATAACGACACCCACCGTTAAAACCTTCCAGAGCCCACCATGATGGTTAATTGCAATCTAACCTGTTCATGAGGTCACGTAGATCGGGATGAAAGGAAAACAAATATATCAGCTTGATTCAAAACTTTTGTGGCCCCCCAAAAAATTCTACCGTATATTTTAAATCCCCACCGTGTGGTCCAGTGGAGCGTGGAAGTGCCTCATTTTTGGGTTTGTACCCTAAAATAATCATTACCCATTTACATGCAGAGCTGTAGAAGTTAGCCCTAGGAAGGTTTCAACGGTGGATTTTATTATTGTCACTGCTTCCTATGATGTGGTCCACTTGAGCCGTGGATCTGCCTTTTTTTTAAGATCATCCGCTAAAACGATCTTTCAAAATGGATGGACAGCGTGGATAAAACACATATATCACTGTGGGCCCCACAGACCCCCCTAACAGTATCGAATCCGTCCTAGCGGTAGCAGGGCACAATCCGCGTCGGTGCAGCATGAAGTAAAAAACACGTATGAAGACGTAAGTGTCATTTTCAACTACGTCAGGGGTATATCTGTCTTTTCTCATGTTCTTTATTTCCCCTAGTCTTTCGGGTTCGTTAGCTCGGTCAGAAACGAATCATACGCCAGTAGTATGGAGCGAGGGGACTCGAAGGAATGTGAGAGGTGCCACGTGTCATTGACACATGACCGAAGAGAGAGAAAGTGGACCCGATTAAGAAAAAGAGAGAAACGAGCAAAGAAAGCGTTTTCTTTGTTTTTTTTGGCAAATTTGGGAGATTTCCAAATAAGGCAAGGCGGGCTGGTTTCATGCATGCAACTCCAGGAGCGAAAAGGGCCTGTCTTACGTTTTTTTTTTTTCGTCTCTCTCCTCCCAAGTTGGTTGGAAGTTGGAACTGTCAACCATCAACACACCCATCTAAAATTCTATACACCTTGTTAATATGTATACACCGTTTCCAATGTACTTCCATGGCACGTAGCGTATATACACATGATATGTATAAATATACGTTCAATCTTCGTTAAAGTATTTACAATTTAGTGGCATGGTGCACATGCATGTACTTTATATATATATGGTGCACATGCATATACTTTATATATATATATATATATGGTGTGGCCCTAGCCTTGGGACCCACCTTTTTTTCAATTTAAACAACACCTGTACATTCGGGCACCCCTTTACAGAAATAAGAGACCTATCATAAAGGCACACAAAACTGCACAAGAAAATTAAGGAGCCTTATAGTATCTTAATGGAGCTTAAAACAACCTTATCAAGAAAAATAGAACCTCTGACGTGGTGAGGAAGCACGGAATAGTTGTCAAACCAAGCAAAGGACTGAGAGCTGCTTCCTTGCTAGGCCAAAAAGTCTGTCGGTGAGTTTTCTTCCCTCAGAATATGCACGAACTTAACTTGACCCTGCATTTTCAACTGGTTTATCCTGAAAATCCAGGTTTTCCATTTCCAACCAGGCTTGGTCGCCTCATTAATCATATCAACCACCTATCTAAAGTCCGATTCTATGATGATTTGAGACATACCTCTTTGGGGACCACGGGATAAACCATCATGAGCCGCACGGAGCTCTGCAGCAGTGTTAGTGCCCACTCCGCAACCTGCAGAGAAAGCACAAATAAAATCACATTTTTCTCCTCGACAGATGCCACCTCCACCTGATCTCCCCGCATTTCCTCTTGCTAATCCATCAACATTAATTTTACACCAGCCAGGTGGGGGTCTCTCCCACTTAACCACCAACGCTCCACCACCATTTCCGTTGGGAGACGCTACGCGTGGCCGAGGATGCCGACCCAAACCAGCTTGGCCACCTACCTCAGCTAAGCCACAGATGTGGGAAAGCCACCACCTGATTTTGGCAATAATTGTTGCCGTAGAAACCACCGCCCTATCAAAAATTGTGGCATTTCGAGCTTTCCAGATCTCCCAAATTATAATGCAAGGGGCAAGCATGTGACCTACTATTTTCCATAGCTTTGTCGAGATGGCCGCCCACCACTGATTTAACTGAGCCTCGATCAACATTGCAGCCATGATTGTAATGTCAAACCATCTACCAATAGCGATCCACACACGATGCGCTAAGTTCCCACCAACAAATAAATGGAAAACTGATTCCTATGCATATACTAGGGGGTGATGGGTGTCATGAAGAGTGCAACAAATGCATCTTGAAACAAGCTGGACTCCATGGGCTTGAACGACACAATCGACCGGGACAACATTTTGCAAGACTTTCCAGACAAGAATCGAGATTTTCGGCGGAAGTTTTGCATGCCATATCCATCTTGACCACCTTCTACTCGGACTCAGAACCCTACTCAATGCCCAAGCTGATCTAACAGAGAGATCCCCAGTTGGAGTGAGAGGCCAAATTAGCAAGTCAGTGTCACCTGCTATACAATACCCATCCTGGAAGATATGGTCAATAACATGCTGAGGGAGGAAGAGCCATACTGAAGAAGGAGGAAGAGGACCCACCGATCCAAGAACCTGATACACCTGGATGTCCAGAAGGCTTTCCGGTACCTTTGATTCAACTAGCTGTGCAAGAGGCCAAAACTGGTCCAATTATCTTTCCAAAAGTTACAATTTCCAGCACTAATGTACCAAATCACATAGGATTCCACCATAGAGACGAGGTTCATAATCCTTTTCCACAAAGGAGAGATGCGTCGATGGGCTGCTTGTTGCCCATACTTGGCCTCCATGAAATTTTTCCAGACATTCTTCTCTTGGCCAAACTTAATTGTCCAAGCCATTTTGAGCTGGAAGGCCGCCATGATATCTGTAAGCCTTCTAAATCTGATGCCACTCTCTTCCTTAGGCGTGGCCAACACGCTCCATTTCTTCCAGTGGAATTTTGTTTTCCTTCTAACCATCCCCAGAAAATTTTTTCCATCCGCTTCTCAATTGATTTCAACACCCTTGTGAGGATATGGACAGTCGCCATAGTGTGGACCGGAATACTTGTGAGAACATTCTTCACCAAGACCATCCTCCCAGCCTGAGACAAAATTCATGCTTTCCACCCATTAATGCGCCCCATAACTCTATCAATCAGCGGATTAAAATCACTTGATTTTGGCCTTCCTTGTGCTATATGAACACCGAGATATGAGAAAGAAGACGAAGATTGAGCAAAACCAAGGAGGGTCACGATTGATCTGATTCTATGTCTTGGAATCTTCTTAGAACAATAGAAAGAAAATTTGCGCAAGTTGATAGTCTGGCCCAATGATGCTTGAAAAGAATCCAAGAATAACTTCAGTGCTTGGAGCGATCTTTTACCCCCATTAGTGAAAATTAGAGTATCATCCGCATATAGCAAATGTGAAGCCGAAGGACACCCTCTACGTAGCACAAATGGCCGACAAACCTAATTCTCAATCAAAATTTTCAGACCCCTGCTCATCACCTCAGCTACAAGAATAAACAGACTAGGTGATAATGGGTCGCCCTGCCTCAAACCCCTTGAGGATTTAAAAAAACCTGCCAGCGCCCCATTAATAAGCACTGAGAACCATGAATTCTCCCAACATTTCTCGACCATTTTTATCCAAGATGTGCTGAAACTAAACATCTCCAACACCTCAAGTAGAAAATTCCAATTAACCCTGTCATACGCCTTATCCAAATCTAGCTTTAATACAATATTCCCACCACGGACTGATCTGTGCATATCCTTGAATAGTTCCTGGGAAAGGGCAATGTTTTCTGCAATCGAGCGGCCTTTAACAAAGGCTCCTTGCTCGGGCGAAATCAATCCCAGAAGAATCTGGCTAAGTTTGGACACCACAATCTTGGAGAATATTTTATACAAACAATTGCATAAACTCATCGGGCGAAAATCAGAAAATCGTTTAAGGGACGCTGATTTCGAAATTAAACAAATGAGAGAGGACATTACTGACCTTGAAATATTTTCCCATGGAAGAAATAGGAGATGGCTTTGCGGATATCTTCACCAATCACATTCCAGCAAGAGACGAAGAAGCTCACAAAGAAACCATCAGGGCCAGCCACACTATCTAAAGGCATGGATAAAACTGTTGGATGGATCTCCAACAAAAAGGGGGGAACCATTAAACTGTCATTTTGGGCATGAGTGATGAGGTGAGGAATGCAGTGTAGCAGGTTTTGATTCGTCTGACAGTCCACCGCGCTGAAAATCTGTTCAAAATGGGCTACCGCTGCGACTTTTATATCAGCTTGGTCTTCCACAATTTGCCCTGACTCAAGTTCTACCTGACAAATAGTTGCTTTTCTTTGCCTCTCCAAAGTCGTAGCGTAAAAAAACTTTGTGTTCTTATCTCCCTCCGACAGCCAATCCACTCGCAATTTCTGCCTTCAGAAAATCTCTTGCATAAGTTCCAGGGAAGCTAACTGAATGGAATTAGTACTGAGCTGCTGTTGAATGCTGACGAACTGATCAGCCGAACCTGAAACATTCAGCAAATTCTCTTCCAGATCAACTATAGCACTCTCCACGGACTTTATCTGTTCAAATATGTTGCCAAACACCTCTTTGTTCCATAATTTCTTATTGTTTTTCACCTGCTTGAGCTTAGAAAGTACATTATATACTATGTACTTATACTATGTACAAACCTTCATTAATTATATAAGAATTTTAAGTGGTTAAATATACATGTGGTACTCACATGGGATTTGGTTGAATGATTAATGTCGTGTGCTTGCGTGAGTTAAATTTTTCTATTTGAAATCATCTTATGTATGTAGTTTATGGATGATTGTGTGTATCCACGGGGATTAGTCTTACCTAGAAATTAGATGGAGACACCCTGATGTCATGTGGTAGAAGAATATTGGTAACTTAGAGAAAGTAATGTAGTTGCTGTTATTTTAGCTGACTTCAACTCATGTATACGTTTCATCTATATCAATTTTCATTGCTAATTAATATTATTAGACTATCTTGCCAAAAAAGAAAAAAAAAATAGATATCATTTTTTTTAGAAAAAATATTCTAAAATTAATGGTTTTTGTTTTTTTTTTTTAAAAAAAATTTGGGTTCTCTCACATCAAATTGTTTCCTCTAAACTTTATAAATAATCGATTTTTCTTGAGAAAAATAAAGAAAATGCTCCGGCTAGATAACGGATCTTTCTTCCACCTCGTCGGAAAAGATGAGTATTGTATACATGCCTGTCTTGTTTGGCATCCATGAGTGGAAAATGCTGCAAAAACTGACAGGGTCTCGAACATTGTCCATGGAATATTTTTGGTTGCTAGTTTCACATGATTTGTTTTGGAAATGGGCAAAAATGCTAATGTGGTCCTCACAGAATCATGGTGGTCCTGAATCATGGTGGTCCTCACTGAATTCTCCTCATACCTTTTCTTAAAAGCACAAAAATGGAGATCGTACCATATTATTATTTTTTAAGTCGCTCTGTAATTTTCCATGGTAAATTGAAAATATTGCCAATATGTATAACCTTGGGTTTATGAAATCCTACTTTTAAAATTTTCATATTATACAGCAATTTATTACTTTTCGGGTTTGAACTGACGTTTTATAAAACCCAATCAAACAAATAACCTCGGATCGCCTAGTCAATTTCGCCTGGTTGTTGACCAGCTTAGACCAAAAAAGAGAGTGTAAAAATGACTTATTAAACCATGACTTATCCTAGACAACAACACCAACAAACACAATTATAAATCCTTAAACCATGGTTAACTATGAGGTCAGCTTTATCGTTTATTTATTTATTTTTTTTGTTTTAAAATAAATCATGGAAAGACTAAATTTTGAGAAGAGGGACATTGAAACTTAAAGAATGTCTACTCAATTATCAAATACAAACGAACAAAGCCAAATTGTGACTTTTTAAACCATGGTTAACATTGAGGTTAGTTTTTGTGTTTTTAATAAATCATGAAAAGATTAGATTTTGGTAAGAGGGTCATTGAAACACGAAAATGTCCATTCAACTGTGAAATATAAATTAAACAATGCATGTGTACGGGTATTTAATAATTTTTTTTTTTTTTTAAAAAAAAACCCTAACTTCATCCATATCATTGCAATGGTGTTTCTTGGATGGGCTCTCTCTCTCTCTCTCTCTCTCTCTCTCTCTCTCTCTCTCTAAGACAAGAACGTATACATTCTTCGTAGATTGGAATTGGTTGAAACTGTAATCATTCAATAATTTCCGGTTCACACAATTATTTGGACATTCTTTGACAAATCTTCGCACAATGCTACTAACAAGTGAGTACATAAAAATATAATTAGGTATGTATAAATAACTGTATATACTGAATATACAAGGTCGATGCCACATTCCCTTCAGTAAGGTGCCAATAGGTCAGGTGACCCGACCTGTCGCGGGCAGCCGAGCCCTTTAGGGCTAGAGCTTGTGCTGATAAACTTGGCCAAAAGGCTGGGGAAGGGATTGAAATCCAAGTCCTGTATTTGGGCTGGCTTGGGTCCGGGGCCAATGATGAATGGTCCAGCCTGTTGGCCCAATTTAGTCATCTATGGTGGTCCACATTATACAAAAAGAATGGATGTTGAAAGAAACTTTTGAACATTTTCAATTCAACATAGGTTGAATATTTTATTGGGGTTGTGCCGTGAAAAACCAATATTATTAGTGTTAAAATAAATGGGTCACACATAGCATTAGACATCAGGACAATTGAAATGAACAGTTTGGATCACTTGTATTGGCAAAAGGTGGGGCTCACTAAATTCAGGCATGTACAACCTTACCTTCGAGTGACCTACAGAGTATCCGCCTCTTAATCACACTAATTTAAGCTCAATTGGTTGTTGAGAGAGTATCTAATGACGTGTACTATGCAGCTCAACACCAACTATGCTTCCGTAAAAAGTGATCCAAATATCATTGAAGATTATTCCATGTGTTACATCCTCTGTGCAACAACATATATCATTCCCTGATTGGCTATTCCAAGAATGGCTAAAAATAAAGTACAACAACCCTAACCCTAATTGGTGAAAGAGGCCTAGACCCTAGCCCTGGCCTTTAAGGGCAAGGTTAAGCTAAGGCCGAGACAAAATGAGACTGAGTCAAGGTCAACCGTATAGGTTAAATTGAAAATTAAACCAAATCAAAATGAAACATTGTGTATGGAAAGGTTTCCATGTAGTTATCTCATAAGATCGTTAGTCTTCTATAAGTGTGTATATTACTACATAGGAATTATTTAGCATTCTAGTTGCATACGATACTTCATATAAGGAAACTGTACACAAGGGAGAAATTAATATAAATGAAATGAGTAAACTGCGGAACCTGTCAAACCCCGAAATTCGAGTATAGAGTATGCACCCTCAAACTTGAATTTCAAGTCGTAATTAGTATATAAAGTTTACTAACTTCATTCCATTATACTATTATTCATATGCAAAAATAATATTTATTTTTACATTCCAAATAGGTCTATTCACAATTATTTATACAAATGATTTAAGCATCAACATCTATCCATTATCAACATATATAAAAATTTAATTAGCATAAATTAAGCATTATTCACCAGTCAATACAACTTACTAATGAATACTTGCTACAGACTTAGAACAATTCAATTAAATACAAATCAATCAAATGCTTAAAATCCTACAATTAATCAAATCATCCTAACAAATAAAATTCTAATTAAAATTAGGAATATTTCAAATATGGTTAATTCCTCTTCTGATAGGTACGGCTATGTCTCACTGTTTAGTGTCAAATATTGAATATTTTCCCCTGTTTATATCTTGATTTTATAAACATGATAATGCTTAATGGGATACCAACATTTTGGACTTAAATCTAAAAGTCCATATCTATACATAAAAGAGTTTGATGAGATAATAGTCATTATATACTTTCCTAATGTGTCTGAAGACATGATTAGGCAGAAACTCTTTCTCTTCTCCTTAAAAGATAAAGCTAAAACTTGGTTGCACTCACTACAACCACGATCCATTGGCAGATGGAACAACATGATAAGGGAGTCCATTAAGAAATTATTCCCATACCATAAGATGAACACCATTAGGAAATCGATCATTAACTTCACCTAAAAGGAAGATGAGACATTCTTCCAATGTTGGGAGCGGTTTAAGGATCTTGCTAGTTTATGCCCATAACATGGCTTTAAAATGTAGTGCATAATAAATTTCTTCTGCGATAGACTGACATCTTCCATGGACCAATTGGTCGAGATGATGCGCAATGGGGAATTCTTGAACAAAGATGTCGATGATGTGTGGGACTACTTTGACAAACTTGCTGAAAACGTACAATTAGGGGATATATATATTTTAAAAGAGGAAGATGATATAAATACTAAAGTGGCCAATCTCACAAGGAAAATTGAGGTCATGGAACTTAAGGATAAGGCTAAAGAAGTTGTTTGTGGTATTTGTACTTGCAATGTACATACAACTGAAAATTATCCAACAATACCTGCTCTTTAAGAAATATTGAATGAGTAATCGAATGCCGTAAACAACTACCAAAGACATTTCAGTAAACCCACCTCAAATACATATAACTCAAGTTGGAAGAACCATTCAAAATTCAGTTGGAGTAACGAACAAACTGCTACCTCTCAAGGGATTCTTAACCAAATTCTGAATCAAAGGAACCTTCAAGAGGATCCGATCTTGAAATATATTCAAAATCAAGAGCTTTTTAATCAGGATATGTTACAAGCCTTTCAAGGCCTTAAAAAGGCCATGCAAGAGCTTGAGATGAATAAATCGATTAAGGAGAAAGGGATCTCTTCAGCCCAACCTCTCCCCAACATTAGACCGCAATATGAAATAAGTAACCCAAGCCCTTCAAGTCAAATGAAGCAGTTTAAGTCTATCACCACTCTTAGGAGTGGGAAGATTATTGATAAAATTATTCTAATGAGAGTTGAAAAGCCTAAGGATCCAGAAGGAACTGAGAATGATGGACCTAGTAATGCCTCACATGAGGAAGAACCGAAAAAAATGAGTAAGCCAATTACATCATTCCCCCAACGGTTGATTGCATCAAAACCTTTAGCTAACTCATAGAATATTCTAGAGGTGGTAAAATAAATGAAAGTCAACATCCCTCTGCTAGATGTTGTAAAACAAATTCCCTCCTATGCCAAAATTTTAAAAGATTTATATACAACCAAGAGATGACAGACTATTGCTCTCTTCTGAAGCAGCGGGAAGAAAAAACCCAATGCTCTCTCCCTCTCAGAGAATCCATGGATCTCCTCCCGAGGACAGCACGCCTCGTCCTACTCTCTTCCCAAAGGGCTGCATCCATCCATACCACCATCCCATCATCATCATTATCATCATCATCTCCAGCTCCATATGCTTGGGCCCCACCGCCATCTACCACGTCCGGGCTCTCCAAGGCGGCCGAGTTCGTGATCTCGAAGGTGGATGATCTGAAGAACTGGGCTAGATGTAGGTCCATCTAGCCCATGACCTTTGGCCTCGCCTACTGTGCCGTCGAGATGATGCACACCAACGCCACCCGCTACGACTTCGACCGTTTTGGTGTCATCATTCACCCCAACCCCTGTCAGTCCGATTGTATGATCGTTGCTGGCACCCTCACCAACAAGATGGCCCCCGCCCTCCGCAAGGTTTATGACTAGATGCCCGAGCCTCGCTGGGTCATCTCCATGGGCAACTGTGCAAATGGTGGTGGTTACTATCACTACTTGTACTCTGTTGTTCGGGGATGTGACAGGATTGTTCCTGTCGACATTTATGTGCCTGGGTGCCCCCAACAACCGAGGCTTTACTCTACGAAGTTCTTCAGCTGCAGAAGAAGATTAACCGGAGAAAATATTTCCTCGTTTGGTGGACCAAGTGAAGAACGCCTTCAATCATCCTTGGGCCTCCAAAAGATGGTGTTCCAAATATCTGTTTCTCCTATGAATGAATAAAGGTAGTCGTGGAAGGACTCAATAGTTTGTGCTATGTTTTCTATTACTGATATTTTGTTAAACCTCATGGTTATTTTGTTTAAATCTTCGACGTGGTGGAAGTGCAGACTGGTGTAGTTTGTTTTTATGAAATCATTTTATGTTATGATATGTATATGACGATACAATCTTTCAAGTTCTTAAATAAATAAATAAATAAAAAGAGAGAGAGAGAGATGACAGACTATTCAATAGAGAATTTTTCTGACAGAAAATGTGAGTGTCATCCTCAAGTAAGATGTGCCACAAAAATATAAAGATCCTGATAGCCCAACTATCACCTGTATAATTGGAAATCACCAGATAGAGCACGCACTTCTTGACTTTGGAGCAAGCGTTAATTTGATTTCTTTCTCAGTATACAAACGATTGGGTCTATGTGAATTAAAACCCACTCGGACCACATTACAACTTATTGATTGTTCGATCCATGTATCGAGAGGGATAATCAAGAATGTGTTGGTCCAGGTTGGCAAATTCTACTATCCAGTAGATTTATCGTCCTGGATACTCAACTCATCGTAGATATGAGCACTCAGATCCCTATCATCCTTGGTCATTCATTCTTAGATACATCAAATGCCATAATTAATTGTAGGATTATGAGTTATCTTTCAGAAACATGAAATTATAGCTTAATATCTTTTTTAACATGAGCAAATAGTCAGAAGATGTTGATGATATCTATGACATTAACATGATCGACTCTTTCGTGGAAGATAGAGCAGCCCCGAATATATATATATATATATATATATATATATATATATATATATATATATGTATATGTATATACTCTGATCCTCTAGAGATATGCTTGGCCCACAACTCTTATTTGGATGATGATACGATTAAGGAGATGGATGTCATGCTTAATGCTACGCCGGTACTTAAAATTAATCGGAGGAAGCCACAATTTGAGAAATTGCCCCAAACCAACGTAATGCTTTTACCGTCTAGTTTTAAGGCACCAAAGCTTGACCTAAAATCATTACCTATTGATCTTAAATATATTTACTTAGGTCAAGATGAGACATACCCGGTGGTGATTTGATCTCACCTTGAGAAAGAACAGGAGAGTATGTTCATTTTTACTCTTGAAGAAGATAAAAGAGTCATTAGGCATATCATCACAGACCTCAATATGGAGAATGGGCCCCTTTCAACTGAATGTCTCAACTCTTTAAAAGTTTGCTTGACACACTTTGAGAATTTTAATGACTATATAATTCAAGACATAGTGAATGTCCTGCGAGAAAATACCTTGGTAGTTGATACCAACCAAGGAAATTATTTCTCTGAAGCACCTCCTTTCACAGATCCTGATTTTTTACCATTAAAGGAGGAGGAGCTGAAAATTGAACCGAAGTCTGAAACTTCAGAATGTGTTAAGACTACATTATCTAATTAGATTTTTTTTGAATTTCACCTCAGTCTTTGTTCACCATGGTGCACAAACATTAAAAATTTTTATGGCACGGGTGAATTTTATTTACTTTGGACACCTCAGGAGAGTAAAAAAAAACTTTATGCTGAGGTTCATAAATTTCTTTAAACATTCATGCTCCAGAGCATCCAAGCCTATTGCAAAAAGAGCTTTTGAATGATCTTATTAAGAAACCTACTAAGAAATTTATCGAGATACTGGCCGGAGGAGGAACCTGACTGCATGATTGAGTAGTTATTCCTTATTTTTTAGATTTAGGATTAGGTTTATTGCTTTCATAGGATTTAGGATTAGGATAGTTTGATTGCATATTGTTTAGTCTTCCTACTAACCCATCTACATGTTGAGAATGGTAGAAAAGCTTCAATTCTTCTTCTTTAGGTATTATCTTCCTATCGCTTCCCATTTCTTTTCGTTGCCTCATATGCATTACATGCTCATAGCTTTTACATTAAGAAAAATGTAGATTTTAGGTTGAGGGTGTGGATTAGGTAAACTAATAAGTGTTTTCTTAGTCTTTGAGCAAAAAATTCTAAAAATTTTAATTTTTCAAATTAAAAACCTGCTCAAAAACTGATAGTTTGTGTAATTAAGAATGCCTTGAGTATAATGCTAACGTAGAGATTGAATTTTGAATTATTGGAGTTTAATCAACTGAGTAAACTATCACTTAAGTTCTTTTATTTGATTGATTAAGAAGAAGTTAGAATATCATGTTAATCTAAATCATAAGTCACCTTTAATTTGCTTTCTGTGAATTATGTTAGAATTTTTTATTGTTAATATGTGAATCATTGATAAATGTTAAGAATTAAGTTTGGAGAATTTCATCCACCTTAAAAAAAAAGGTAAAAAGAACCAGTTAAAAAAATAGTGAGATCAGCAAAAACGTCATGTATGATGAAAGGAATAAAAATGTAAAGTCTGAAAAGAATGAATAAAAAGAGACTGTCGATATAAAATTAAAAACTAAAATAAAATAAAATGAGATAAGTTCGAAATCAACACTTGATTATTCAATTAGTCTTGAGCATGAGGAACATTATAAAATGATAGTTTTTTTTTTTTTTTTTTAATGAAAAGTAAGTTGGAAATCACTTAGCACGTTGAAAAAACTTGATATATGAACTTATACTCTTAAGTGATTAATGAAGAACCTATTTGATTGATTGCTCAGTTGATTCGGCTCTAGGTTTTCAAATTTTCACTCTTGCCTCTGTGGATTATACTCATTCATACTTATTTACACAAAAGATTATTTTTCAGAAGTTTAAATATTGAGAATTGAAGATTATGTCATGCATGTTTTGCTTGGGAGTAGCAAAATGCTGGTTGAGGGTGTATTGAGTGTCAAATATTACATATTTTCCTTGTTTAAATCTTGGTTTTATGAACATGATAATGCTTAATGAGATACTTTATACATGTTTATACTGTGAGGTGAATATCCCGTGAATACAGGATCGATCCCACACGAAGATGAATTGTAAGAATGAGAAAATCAAATGCAAAACAAATTAAGTAATAAAAACTAAACTGATGATTTAATTTTAGAAGTTTTGAATGGATGTAATTTAACTGAATTAAAACAACACCCAAGCTTCAAAGTTACACACATAGGTTAATGTTCCAAAATCATGATGACTTGGATAACACAACTAGAATCTGAGTACTATAATCAGCCTAATCGAAAAATAAAATAGTTTAAATATTTTAATAAATGAAATAAAATATTAGAAAATTATAGATTTGCACCATTGATATATATTCTAAAGCGCCAATGATTTTAAGAATTCAATATTAATAAGATAATGAAAATTAAAGAAATATAATAGGTTGAGAACCTCTCCTATCTAGAAAATATAATCGATCTAGGGTAAGCCTATCCATCAATGCGGATCTCATATGATGGAAACATATAGATTTCACAAGAGAATAAAAAATAAAACCTAAATAATAGATAATATGCATACATCATTCTTCTTATCATTAAAACAATCAATCATCATAACTTAAAGAATTATTAAACTCATGTGCTTTCATTCTAGCTTGGGATAGAAGGAACTAAGAAAAACATAATTAAATTATAGAAATAAAAAGGCACAAAAAAGAAATAAATGCAAATAAAAAAGATTTAAAATTATTATTACTTTTTTAAAAAAAAAACTACTTATGAAACTTTAATTAAAAGCTCTTTAAAAACCTTAAATCTTATTTTGGTATGCCGTGAATGATGCTTAGGAATGCCATGGAATGCCTTATTTATAAGTGGGGAATTCTAATTTTCATACAAAGTTAGAAAACTTTGGAAACCGCCTCAAATTTATGCATTTTCTTAAAATAAACTTCTTGCTGCACAGTTTATTTAAAATAGATTTTTCACTGCAAAGTTTCTCAAAATAAACTTCAGAGCTTCAGAATATACTTTTTCAGGACGATTTCAGAATTCTTCACTTCAAATCTTCGATTCTCTTCATTCCTTACTTGGTTTTCTTGGATCTTTCGCATGTGAATTCTTCAATCTTGGTCTCCTAAGATCCATCCCTTGCGTTGGTGATTCTTGAGCATCAAATCCATGCTTTTAACACCCTTTTTCAATCTAAGTTTTTAAATTCACATACATGAGTAAAATAGAACATTAAGTTGATTCATGTTCATAAAACCAAAATATAAATAGAAAAAATTATGCAATATTTGAGTCTCAACAAAGCTTGGATTGAAAAGAATGCTAAAAGCATGGATTTTATGCTCAAGAATCACCAAGGTAAAGGGTAGATCTAGGAAATCAAGAATGAAGAATTCACATGCTAAAGATCCAAAGAAACCAAGTACAAATGATGAATAAATGACTCAAAAGATTTCAGAATCCGTAACAGAAAATAGACAGGTTCAGTCCGACTGAAATCACATAAAATAGTCCAACAACTAATGATGAAATTCAGAGCTAATTTTGTTCAATCGAAGGATAATTCGGTCCGACCAAATAAGGATTTGGTATGACCGAAAGTGCACAAAAAGATCCAGTAAAGAACGATGAATTTCGGAGTTAATTTGGTCCAACTAAACCCAAGCTCATTATGACCGAAATCGAACAACTCCTAAAACAAAATCCTATCATAATTCAAACTCGAATTGGGTCCAACCAAAGCGTAATGCGGCTACGTAAATTTGAGATGATTTCAAAGTCGGTTTGCAAAAATTCCAAGGCGATGCGAAAGATAATGTTTCACAACTATAAATAGGAATCCTTGGGACATCCCAAACCATCTTTTAGGGTCTAAGGAGTGAAGCCGAAGTGTGGAGAAGTCTCCCAAGAGTTTTTCTTCCTCTTCCTTAGTTTATTTTCATATTTTATTTAAGAGTTTTTTATTTAATCATGTCTATGGTTAAATAAACCTCTTAGCTAGGGCTAAGAGGTGAAGCTTGTAGTGTGTTAGGATATTTATCTTGCTTTGATTCTTGTTTATGTTGAACTTCATTGAATTCTAGTTTGATATTAAAGGAATATTTTTATTTTTCTATGATTTATTGTGACTTAAATTACAATAGATGTTGTGATAGCTTTGGATATCTTCTTTTCCTATTTTGAAGGTGTGAGATTGGTAAATCTTATTGTTCATCATCGTCTCATGGGCATGGCATGGTGATGGAATCCCTTCCAATCATCACAATTCTCCTCTATTGATAATTAAGTCAATGAAAAGTTCAGATTTGATTTAAATTGCTTTATCTTCCAATTAGATAGGATATGACTCAAATTTCAATTGTATTCCTTGAATTAAGTAAGATATCATCTTGATAGCTACAAGTGGATCCTTGGCACCCTAGCTCCCACCTTTCAATTCATAAATTTAATCAACATTATTCATAATTATTCTCTCTTATTCCAAATTTAGATTCAGATCTTTTTTTAGTTGTAGTTTTAGTTATTTTCATACTACATAAAAGTTTAGTCCTTGAGGATTCGACCTCAGTCTTACCAATTATTACTACATTGCGGCCCTACACTTGGGGTTGTAAACACTAACGTGTTTCATGCACCACTTCAACCACAACTTCTTATTCTTGCGCCAACTCATCAGAAAATTACTCATCTGTATAGTTTTTCTATTAATAAAAATATAAGCTAGCTAAGCCTAGTGAGAAAACCCAGTATAGTTCATGCTTATTGAAATTAAAATATAATAGAAACAGAGTATGCACAATGATATGGATGTAATGATGTGTGAATACATCAAATGGTATGATCATCCATCTACTTGGGTTGGAGGTCATCAACCCGCATCCATCCATTGGGTAATCTTTCACTTTTTGGTAAGCTTGGGTATAACCTGCATCTAGTAACGCTCTACCGAGATCGACATTTCTTCCAGGGAGGGCTCATAGGATCGACATTTCATCCATGGAGGACCCATAAGATTGACAATGCATTATGCAAACACAATGAATAATAGATTATGTATGAATGTATCATTTTCATAATTATTATAGATATTTGTTTTAATAAGTGAATTCAATGTACAATTATTATAATTCATGTAATTTGATACAGATTAGCATGTGATTTATCGTTGTATACATTCATAGTAATTAAAATCAACAACATTATAACAAAACACTCAAATCAATACATCAATCAATTAAACCATCACAAATAAGTTATTTTAATTCCAATGAATCATGAGACACGTTGGGTTACTCACCTAAGTTTGGTAGTGTAGAATCCACAACGTAATCAGGCTGCTTTGAATTTAGAAATCCTATCAATTATATCTGTTCACAACCCAAGTGTATGGTTGCGATGTAGTAATAATTTCGGTAGACCGAGGTTGAATCCACAGGGACTGAACCTTGTACCGATTCTGAAAGTAACCATAACTAGAACTAGAAGAAGATGTAATCTAAATCAAGAAAATTTTAAGAGAATAATAATGAATTACCACTACCAAAAAAGCAAGCATAGGCTACAGACTATGAAAGGTTTTGGCTACGGATATAAATCGTAGCTAATTTACTACGGATTTAATCCGTAGCTAAAACCTCCTTAAGCTGTAGCTAAAACCTACCTTCCACCCTGATCTTATTAGAGGTTGGCAGTGTTTGAGGGGCTCCATAGGGCCCATTGGAATATATGTGTTTTATTTAAGCCGTCCATAGATTTTGATATATAATTTCATTGAATGAGCCCAAAAAGTAGGTAGATTTAAGGTCTAAGTGGACCACACCATAAGAAATAATAAAAAAATAAATTTGTGTCGTTAATATTTTATGTGGTCCGCTTACAGCTTCGATCTGACTCATTTTTTGGATCAACCCTCAAAATGATCTTTTAAAATGAATGGACGGAGTAGATAAGTAACAAACATCATGGTAGGCTTCACAAGACCTAAAACTACGCACATAAAAGTGTCGTCCATCACTCGCCTCCCCCCAAAAGAATCCCACGCACCCATCTCCCAACCCAAATCCCTCACATCTCCCTCGCGCGGCCACCCCTCTCCCAAAACCCAATCCCTCTCTTTCTCACGCTCGCGTCTCTCCCAAAACCCAAACCCTCTCTCTCTCTCATGCCTGCGCCTCTCCCAAAACCCAAGGCCCCTCTGTTTTGTAACCTCTCTCTCTCTCTCGTTCACTAGGGTTTTTAAAATCCCCTTTTGCTGCAAACTCATCGTTGATCTATGATCACACCCTGTGTTAGGGTTTTCGAAACCCCTTTCATCCTACCCTCATCACTGCCTCAACTTCTCCACTAACCGTATAATAACTAGTTGGGTTTTTGGGAAGAGGAGGTTTCTAGGGTTTTGACCTTGCTCTGATGTGGTTTCGGCAATGCATTCGAGTGTGGATGAGTATTTGGCCGACTGGTTTGGTTTAAATCAATCCAAGTATTAATGGGAGTTGAACGATTACTATGAGAGCAAGGGAATTGTGAGTTTAAACATCTACTTTTCATTCTCTCTTTTTTTTTTTTTTTTTTCTGGTTTTTAAAATTTTGAATTCTGGGATCTGATTCTGAATTCTACTTGTAATTCTTCTCTGATCTTATGAGGTTTTGCTGAATCTATCTGCTCTCTTTTCATGATCTTGTGAGGATTTGTAAATTTTGTCCATTTCTCTTGGTATAAATGAGTGATTCATTTCTGAGATGATTAAAAGCAAGTTTTCTATTGTGAAGCATGTGGAAATTTGTGCTATGTTTTTTTTTATTTTTTTAATAATATGAAATCTTCTGATATACTACAAAGAAATATCTACAAAAATTCAAAAGGAAATACAGAAGCAAATGACAGCTCTGGTGGCTGTTCCTGTTAACAAAGAAGGTAGCATAGTAGAGGTGGCCTTTTGCCAAAGCATGGAGAAAGCTCTGAAGTCGAACTATGATGCTCTGTGGGAATCCATCCAAGAGGAGAACTATTTGATTTTCTTTTCACATATTTTGCTATTGTTGGCTAGTTTGATTTTCCTTTAAAAAACTACTACCAGGGTTATATTGTTTATGGATGTGGATTGCATTTTATATTTATAAAGTAAATAGAATGTATTGTTCTTTCATAGATTTCCTACAATAGAAGGTATTGTAGTTTCTTCAAATTGCAATTACATTCAGCTCAACTCCAGTCACTAACAATTACAAAGTCATTTATGATTTATTGAACTGATAAATTAAATTTAATTTGGTATTGCATCCAATTGCATTGTTAATCTCTCAATAAATACTTATTGTGTCCATGTTGTGTGAATGCACATTTATTGAAATATGACAAACTTTCCCCCTTTCATTACCACAGCTCCACACTCATCAATTCCCTTATTGCCAGCCAATCATCAAAAAGTATTGTTAATGGAACAAGTGTAGAAATGACCCCACCTTCACGTGAAAATGGATCCAGCACGAAGGTCAGTATTCTTTTCAGTCGGCATATTTACAAGATTAAAAAAAAAGAAGCAAAAAGTTTTACTATTTCAGTCATCTTCATACCATTTATCCAACTATGTTCATCTAGTTCACGAAGGATTATGGTAAAACCCCAATTTAAACCTGATAAGGGGACTGCTCCTAGTTGGCTTGAAACTTGATTGGATACTCGTTGTTCATATCAAACATTGTATGGTTTACTGTGCTATGTAATTTCAGTTTCCGAGATAGAAGATATGAATACAAAGGTCTTAATAAGGTTTGGAAGGGAAAATTAGCAAAGGCTAAGGCAGAAAGAAAAATCAAATAGTTAGCTAGCACAAATTCAGAGATCCGCTGAGATTGGAGGATCCCAACTAACACTTTGGATTCTTTTCAACTGAATGTGGTCTACCTTTGTATTTTCTTGTTAACTTTCAATTCCTAGATTGGGGTCAGGTTGTGTTGTTTATTAATTTCAAGAAGGGGCATCCCTTTCTTGTTATACTTTGTAGTGTAATTCCTTTTTGTTTGGTGCTAATGAGATGCTTATACTACCAATAAAAATATATAAATAAATAAAAGGAAAAGAAAGAGGGGAAAAAAAAAGAATATCCGTTTTGGCATCATTGCCATTTGGGATCGGTTTGTAAAAAAGCTGACTTATTTGATTCTCTGGCTGCATGGACCAAACTAGCTTCTGATTCTTAGACACAGATTTATTGAACCAAACTAGCCTCTGATTCTTAAAAGTTGCTAATGGGTTCATTTTTTTTTGTCTACCTATTTTTCCTTCCCTTGTGTTGTTGTTTTTCCTAGACTATCGGTGGTCCTAAAATTATAGGAATTTTAGTAAAAGAGAAACTATTGTCTATTGAGATGCGTCTTTTGTCTTTTGTAGTTATAAGCCCTCCTGTCATGAAATAGGTTATAGATTCATAAAGTTGTTCATAGTTGCATGTATTATTCATGGTCATCTTTATAAGAATGGTGAAATGAAATCCTTGGAGACTTTTGTATTCTCCATTCTTTATTATCTTATCATAAAATGGAAAATTAAAAAAGAAGTTTTGATGTTATTGTCATTCAGCAAGGATATTGTTTTGGAAGCATTCATCTTAAAAAATCTATTTGTATTGCAGGTTATTACATCAATGATGCGAGCACATGAAGCAGACCCAAAAAACCTGGAAGGGTTTCTTGCTCTTGGTGTGAGTCACACTAATGGTTAGTGACTGATTACCTGTAAGCCCCGTATTGTAGACCGTACCGTTCCATAGACTTCTGCGGTCTTACCGGTCGAATTCCGGCAACCTTCGACCCTTAACCAATATTTGAGTCCGACCCTGATTCGTATGCCGTCAACCCGTATCGACTCAACCCAAGACCTTTACCATAGCGACCGCGCCGTCGCTACGGTTCTGATGCCGCGACTTGCGCGCCGAGGCGATACCCTGGTCAAGAGATGTGGGCTAACGTGCCGCGCGTTACAAAACCCAGGAGAATCTCTATGAGGTGTCACATCAATCCCATCAATCCATCACATGTCAAGTACACATCACCTTTCACCCATTCCCAAGCAACTACAAAAGTTAAGAATCTCTTATAAGCCCATACCTCTCTTACACCAAAAGCCCTCAAAGTCAAAAAGTTCTTACACCACCCATGTTTTTCTTACACAAATGGCCATAAAAGTCAAGATTTTCTTACACCCATCACTCACCACATCCATCACCCATCTCTCTCTCCCTTTACAACTCTCTCTCTCTCTCTCTCTCTCTTTCTCATTTTCAAACTCAAAAAAATCTAAGAAGAGAAATCACATACGTATGAGAATTCTCCAAGTCTCTCCCTCTCTTTCAAAACTTCAAGTATGACCCACTTTCCTACCCCATGATCTCCCATCCTAACCATCTATTCCCCATCTCCTCCATTGGAATCAAAGCTAAGGTGCTAAGGAACTTATAGGAGCAAGAAGATCGAACGGTGGGTGCTCCTCTAGATGTAAAAAAATATGATTTCTATAGCCTAGATATTTTCTTTCTTTCATGAGGAAAGTGTAGGACCCACCAATCAATGGTAGAGATCCCACACAATTCCATGGTTGTTGCCTAATGGCCTACCTTATGCATGCATGATCTATGCATGGGGCCTTTCTCTATAGGCCCCATCATGGTAGTTTTATTTCATATCATATTATGTTTGGGTCATCTAGACCTTATGACCATGGTGGGGATGACATCCTCACCATGCATTTTAATTATAGACCATGCATGTGCAAGATCCATGTTGTAAATGTAGATCTAGGTATGATGTGCGGGTGTGATTGATCTTGGGAGGGCTCAATAGTGGCGGAGCCCCTTTTTCTATGGCCGGATTGTCCTTCTATCTCTCTATTCCCTCATTTTATTTCCTGATGTGTGTGGCCCATTAATGTATTTCCCTTTTTATTTAACTTATATAATAAATTTTATCTAAGTACATGTTGCTGTCCAGAATTTTCTGGACAGTTTCTGGTTATTTTTGGACTGTTCGGGGGACTATTCATACCTATTAAATATACTTTTCTAAAATTTGAGGATTTTATCTTGATGTCCCCCAAAGTTCAGCCCCAACTGACCTTCATTGGGGTCCCAAAGGTGTGGTCCAAGTGAGGTGGACAGCCTGGATTTTATACACTGTTCCAGCAACATTCCACCATGGACAGTTGGATTTTTAAAATTTATTAAAATACCTATGGGTGTTTAAAAATTATAAAAATTTTTAGGGAGGTGGCCTACTTATGGTAGGACTCACCTACAAAATTTTATGGCCAATGGACTCCTGTACACACCATGGTGATGGCGGGACCGGCCCATTATAATATGTTGTCCAGATCAGTCCGATTTTTAGGACAGATTGATTTATGTAAATGAATTAAAATATTTATAGATGTCCAAAAATTCTAAAATTTTTTAGGAGTGTGGTCCACTTATGTTAGAACTCACCTAACAAATTTCAGGGCCAATGGACCCCTATACACACCGTGGTGAGGGCCGGACTGGCCCACCACGTTGGGACGTCCAGGTTTGTCCGATTTTTCTAGACAGTCTGTTTTGTTTAAATTAATTAAAATACTTAGGTATATCTAAAATTTATGAAATTTTGTGGGGATGTGGCCCACCAATGGAAGTATCACTCTGTAAAATTTCAGCCTCAAGTGACCCCGTTTGGGTATCTAAAAGAATGGGCCAAGATGGTTGGACTCTCAGATTTTTTTCTGTTGTGCAGTCCAGCAATATGCCTTGATAAAAAATCATAATTCAAAAATATTTCTTCTAATGGTGGGCCACCTTTTTGGGTTTTCTCTCATTGTATGCATGATGAGGGACCTTGGCCCTCAATTTTTAGAGTTTTAGAGGCCTTGGACCCACTCCAATAGAGTGCCCAAATTTACGACAACAACATGTTATAATTATGCTGGACTTGGGCTGAAATTTTGAGGAGTGGGGCCCACCATATTATAAAGATCTTAAAGGAAATGATTTATACCTTTAGTTTCTTAAATGTTGGGCTTAATGAATGCACTTTTGAGGCCCGCCACAGTTAAATTTAATTGGGTACATGAATGTAGCTAGTTGTTAAACTATTTAAGGCCCATAGAGTGAACCCATTTGATGTGTTCCAAGGCCCATGGGATTAGGCCCATTTGATGTAATTTAAGGCCCATAGAGTGGACCCATTTGATGTGTTCCAAGGTCCATGGGATTGGACCCATTTGATGTATTTTAAAGCCCATGGGATTAGGCCCATTTGATATGTATAAGGCCCATGGGTCGAGAACCATTTGATGCAATCTAAGGCCCACGGGTTACGACCCATTGCAATGCACATAAGGCCCATTGGTGCGGCCCATTGATGTGGCCCATTTGATGAGTAAAAGGCCCATACGACATGGCCCATTTGATGTATTTTAGGCCCAATGGGGTGTACCTAAGGTCCATTGCAATGTGTGATCCTAACCTGGTTTACGTAATGTTATTCACTACGAGCTACACCTTGGGAACAATGTTGGTTTGACGTCCACATTGCGAGTATAATGATGGTTAAATGTCCGCATTGTGACTCTCCCTAGGGCCCATTGGTAGGCCCGTACTTGTTGTATGCAAGCCGTCTAGGCCAGCTGCGTTGTAAGGATAGGGCATTACTTTATAACATGCTTAGTATAACTCCATGACGCATAGCCTATTTATATCGGTAAATTTGATCGGCCTGCTCGTATCGGCCATTTAATTGATTTAGCCCATATGATTGATTAGGCCGATCTTGATATATTTGTGGCCTGTTGCTAAGGCCATATATGAGGCCCGTTGTTGAGGCCCACCTTGATGTGTATGAGGCCCGTTGTTGAGGCCCACCTTGATGTGTATGAGGCCCGTTGTTGAGGCCCACCTTGATGTGTATGAGGCCCGTTGTTGAGACCCACCTTAAATATATATGAGGCCCATGTTGCAAGGCCCATTGTGATGTATGCAAGGCCCATGGGTCATGGCCCATTGCAATGTATGTAAGGCCCAATTGGTGCGGCCTATTCGATATATTTATGGGGTCCATGTCATTAGGCTCATCCTATTGTATTGGTGACCCATCCATTGAGGCTCACCCGTGGTATATATTTGAGGTCCATGTGTAGGGCCCACCTATTGTATATTTAAAGCCCATGGGTTGTGGCCATAGTGATGTATATTAGGCCTATGTGATGTAGCCCATACTGATGTGTATTAGACCTAGGTATGTGACTCACCTATGAAGTATATTTGAGGCCCATTGTGATATATCTGAGGCCCATGTGTGCGACTCATCCAGATGTATTTGAGGCCTATGGGCAAGGCCCATTGTGATATGTGTTAGGCCCATGACCAGGGCCCACCTGTTTCGTATATTTGGCCCTTGTGTGAGGCCATGTGCCCATTATATATTTGATTCTATGTGAGCCATTCCTTGGGGGCAATGTTGGTTAAAAGTCCACATTGTCGACGTCGGTTATTGATACCGTTTATGAGTACGTGACATCATAACATCATGATACATGCCCATTCGCATCATCTGCATGTTTGTTATGAGATGTGATTGACCATTACATATGTCATTGGGCAGGATGATGTGAGACTCCCTGATAGGTAGAGATTATCTCACATGAGCGCATGACATGCGTAGGATTAATGCATGATTGGATTGTATGACTCATGCACTTGCATTGTGTCGTGATTACTGTACGCCCTAGTGACATCAGGGCCGTAGCCTCCACAGGCATATCGTGGATAGCCAGATGGGACACCAAAAATCTGTTCCAGCATTGGGCTGCCATAGATGGCCATGGGTGAAAATCTCTAAACACCCTCTTGGTTCCAGAGGATGCTCCAACGTTTAGACCGAGTGGGTAGATGAGCGTTGAGTGCCGATTACCAAATGGCTACGCTCTCCACTGTGTCGTGGTTGGTTGGAAGGGGGTACGGCCTTACCCGCCCGAGGGAGTAGGTATGGCTAGGCTGAGTTTGACCAGCTCGAGGAATGGGTCCGCTATCGGTGAGCCGAGTAGGTATTGACAGACTACTGATAGGCGAATAGTGAGGTCTTTTTCACTTACCCAGTTGTGCGCTTGACTGGGGCGGCAGGTAGTGTGAAGTGTAATAGACCCCGGTGATTTCTCCAGAGAGGAACCGTACTGATATGAGGACTGACATGATATTATGACACCCCGTCACGGTTGTGCATGTGGGCTGGCGCATGTGAGCGAAAGCTGATGTGGGCGGGTGTGATGTGGGCGGGGCTGACGCTTGGGCGAGCTACCAGCGGTTGGCAGACTACTGTGCTAACAGGCTACTGAGTAGGAGTTGCATACTCATTCATTCATCCATTCACTATCCACTCGGGCTGGTGGTCCGCAACTAATTATTGTGTATCTTCGTTATGGCAAGGATTTCGGTTGGGCGCGCGACTAACCTGAGATCAGGAATTTACCACGTTGAGTCAGACTATCCAAATTTAGGTATTGGACTGGTTTGAATAGAGGTTCCTTGTGGTAGACCCCATAGCCTGCGATACTACGTATATCATCCCGACATCACACTCCAGCATGGTCATTCCATTAGCACCATATACTGCATATTTCATTACATCTTCGGCGTGTGGCATTGTGGGCTAAGCTTTCTATAAGCTTATGCACGATAGATGCGTGCAGGTGATCTTAGGTTGCAGCAGCATTGAGTTTAGAACGTGTAGCTATTTTCTGGAGCTTTGATTTTGACATATATATTTCCCTTTCAGCATTGTATTCAAATGATTATATTAGTGGATATGTGATGATGATGTTGCCTTTATGATTTGGGTAAACTTGTGGTTATGCTTATTACTAGTTAAATGTACCAAAAAATCCTCCTTATAGGATCCCAGGATCGAAAATCTGGCATATGAATGCTAGGAGTCGAGAATGGGGTGCTACGGAGGCTGTTAGCACCGGATTTGGTGAACAGGATTCCTGTGAATCTGATTTTCGGGTTTGGGGCGTGACATTACCCATGTAGTAGCTGTGTGCAGAAGCTAGCAGACTGTGTTAAAGATGGTCCATTTTATTGAGTTTGGAGTCCTCTAAATTTCTATTCACAATCATATGCCTGTATATGGTGGTTGTTACATATCAAAATATCTTTGAGCTTTTCAGACTAATTTTTCTGCCACACTTTCTTTTCTAATGTTTTAGCTACATATTGCTATGCATTTGCTGAAAGTTCTGTTCTGCAGTTTCTATAGTTAGAGACTGAATGGTGTGATATACATTACAAAATGTGATAGGACTCATGCAAGATCTTGCTGTTTTATAAGTTTTCTACTATCTTCTCAAATTCTTTTCATTTTTTTAAAAAAATTTGTTTTCTTCTCATATAATTGTATGCATATTTTCTTGTACTGTGAAGAAAACATTCCAACAAGTGTCACTTTTGTATTAGTATTAACCTTCAATGTTGGCTTTCCATTTAAACTATCATCATTATCTTAATCTTTCTTGTAGCAATTTGGGTTGTGCTTCTACATGGTTGGCAGAAGTCCTATGATATGTCTGCTGACCAAACCACATGCTCTCTCATTTACCTGGCATTGGAATTGGCCATGGCAAAGGTGCATATTGTAACAACATTCACATATCATCTCTTAATTTATGCACTTCAAAGGTTAAGTTTCCTCGACTATGGCCTCAATTCTTAGCCGTGTTGATGAGTTGCGTGAGATTTCCTTTCAACCGGTGATTCCTAACTAGTCTCTTAGTCTCATTTCAAAGTTATATCTTCTATTTTCCTTATATTGCTTAATATATTATTTCTTGTGCAATTCCTATTCATCAATACTTCAGATTGTAATTATTCTTCACTCTGCTTTCTGCTTTTTTCCTTTCCTTTTCTTGTTTTTTCTTTTTTCTTTTTATTTTCTTTTCTAGCTTACTGTATCTTGAAGAGAGTCTTCAGTTTCACTACCAGCTTCCACTCTTCAATAGACAAGTCGTCCCGATAATTTGATTTAAGTGTGTCGATAGATTTCCTCGAGATGTGGCTAACAAGATCATCATCAATCTTAAAGTGCCTGCCATACACCTTTTGTTGTTCTTCAGCGTTGGTGCTAGCAATCTTTATGGCCACCTTTTGACCTTTCTTTGCTATATCAACCTGTTTGTGGTTAATCTCAATGGAAGCTATTCGTCCAATATCGATAAAATCCCTTGAAAGAATACAGATTGGAGTGCCGACCTTTGCAATCCCTTCAAGGACATCAACACCCAAGACAAATGGATCTTTTTTGTTGAAAATGCAGTTCGATATAATCTTTAGAACACAGGGGAAGACTGCATCTTCTGCAGCTTCCTTCTTCTTTTCTTCCTTAAGATTGTCAATATAAGCCTTGAACTGATCAAACAAGTAATAGATAATATCGGCAATGAATATCTTCACACCAGTCTCATCTGCAAGCTCCCGAGCCTCAAGTGTTACTTTGACATTGAACGCTAAGATGATGGCATACTCCTTCCTCTTAAGCATAACACTAGCCCTCATAATATCTCTCAAATAAACATTCCTGATTACCAAACCATAGCCCCAATTGTACAAATTTTTAGGTCAAGGGTCAGAAATTCTTCCTAACTGTAACTTTAAGCACGTAATATCAAGAGGAAGATTTGATGTTGAACAGTCTTTTTTTATCCTTTGAGTTGGTAATTTCCTCTCATAGGTTGTTCCTATCTGTTAGGTGCCTTTTGATTTATAACATGTAAATTTTTATTTCTTTTATGTTCAGCCTTCTTTTGTCTTTGTTTTTACATTGTCATTCTAGATTTCTGCTTTATCAACCTCCATTTTCCATACATGTCTATACATGCGAGGAATGTCTTTGATACCTTACATAGCATATTCCATTTTATTTAGGGACCCATTGTTTACACTCACTCTAATTAATAAAAATACCAATATTTTCTGCTTTTGCTTATATATACTATAAAGGACAGGTGTATGTAGAATTCAGAGCATGTGCCATCAGTTTTTGCATTTTCTGAGTCCATGGTTCAACTATTTGGACAATTGCTCTGCTCAATCCCACCATGAAGGCTCGAATTGTAAGATCTTAGCCATTAGTTTTTGCATTTTCTGAGCCGAATGTGGAGCGTTGCTGTATTTCCCTTCTTGATCGTCCATTTTTAGGCCAGAAATTGAAAGTTTAGGATTGTCTTGTTGAGGAATTTTCAGACATTGTCTTTCCAGTGGGGCCCAACACACAGATGGTCTAGATCAATAATCCATGGGACCCACTTGTACATGCTAAAAATGTGAGTTTATTGCAAATTCTGTAATTTGAGGATCTTATAATTCCTCTATATATTATCCATTCTCATCTGCATGTCCTTATAAAAAAGAAATTGCCAGAAGGCTTGCACATTCCACCTCACCACATGATTAACTAGACTGTTCATCTAGGTTCCACCGTGGATAAGCTGCATCAAGAAACTTACTCAGGAGAGATGACATTGTCCATACTCTGTTAGAAATGATGCTCCAGAAAGGTAGTTTCTAGTTCACCTTCTAATGGAGGGTGGATCCCTGATTCCTGATATTTTTGCCATGTTGGGCCATTTACAGTGGTACCTCTAGATGAACGGTCTGTATCATGACATGGTAAACAGAAAGGCAAGCCATGCTAAGCTCTTAATAGAAACTAGTTCCATTCTATCATTGGCCCTCTGTCAATTACTACTTATGAGAACATGTTTACTAGTAGTAACTTGCAGACGTCATGATCTTCTACATGAGGATATGCATTTTACTTGGGGTCCAGGGCCCATGGTTTGATGATACAGACCACTGATCTGATATGCCCCTAATGGATGGGATAAGAGGCTGGATGAAACAAATGTTTACCTAAGCAGGTAAGCTCCTCATATGCTTTAATTGTTACAACAGGCTCTCAAGTAAGATATTCTATGGTTCTTCCATGATCTCACCATTCTTGTTCATTACAATGACTAGAAAGATTTTTTGAGGCATTTTAGATAACATCTGACTCTGTGTAGTAATGTGCTAGGCAAAACCACGTGCTACTCTAAATCTTGCATCATTTGGAAGCCACCATTCCCTCAAACTAGACAAGGATGGTACATCTCTTGTCAAGAATGCACATGTGTAGTTCATCAAACAATACATTATGTGATATCGTGAGCATGATATCTATGTTGTAATTATAGTTATCTATGATAATAATAATTTATTCATTATAGTGCATCCACAATAGTTATCATTGTGGTTACAGTTATTCATTATGTGATAGGTTTTCAGGTGAGATGAACAAGTTTCAAAACAAAATAGTCTGCGGTTTTGAGAAGTGATTCCTAAGATGTATGTGTGTTTTAGGGGCCATTTGCACCTTGGAAGCATACAATGGAAGGTAAGGAAAACCCTTGAGTTCCCTTCTTTGAATCATGAAAATGTATTTATGCTGAATCCCATGCATTTGTACTAAATCCCATGCATTGGTAATATTAGGCATGCTCATGAGCAGGACATGCATAATTTTATAAAAATTGATTTAGCAGACCCGGATGTGCGTCAGAGCTATCCGGATGTTGAGTAGGGGTCCTTGGAAGGTGAGAACCGCTGTTATGACCATGATGAAGCTATCCATTTCCTATGTACAGCATTGGAGGGGTCTGGCCATTTGGACAGACCGTGTTTATAACTGTATTTGCAGGTACCACACCCTAAACCTAAACCACACCCTAAACCTATTCTCGATTTCCTAAAGCTATAGCCTATAACTTATAACCTAAACCTAACCCTAAACTAAAACCTATAACCTAAACATAAACCTAAACCTAAACCTATAACCTATACTTATAACCTTAACATAAACTATAACCTTAACCTATAACCTATACTTATAACCTTAACCTAAACTTAAAACCTTAACCTAAATTTATTCTCAAATCCTAAAACCTATAGTTATAACCTAAACCTAGACCTTAACCTAAACTTAAACCTATACTTATAACCTATAACCTATAACTTAAACCTTAACCTATAACCCAAACCTTAACCTATAAACTAAACCTATAACCTATAACCTAAACCTATACTTAACCTTAACCTATAACCCAAACCTAAACCTATAACCTATAACTTATAACCTAAACCCGATCTCGAACCTGAAATCGACCTAAACCTAAACCTTAACCTATAGCCTATACTTATAACCTTAACCTAAACTTATTCTCAAATCTCAAAACCTATACTTATAACCTGAACCTAGACCTTAACCTAAATATAACCCTATACTTATAACCTATAACCTAAACCTAAACTTATAACCTATACTTATAACCTTAACCTAAAACCTAACCTAAACCTTAACGTATAACCCAAACCTAAACCTATAACCTATAACCTATAATCTAAACCCGATTCCAAACCTGCCCTATAACCTATACCTAAACCTTAACTTAAACCTAAACTTATACTTATAACCTAAACCTTAACCTATAAATTAAACCTATAACCTATAACCTATAACCTAAAACTTAAACCCAAACCTAAACCCGATCCCGATCCCGAACCTGATTTCCTAAACCTAAACCTTAACTTATAAACTATATTTATAACCTTAACCTAAACCTATTCTCAAATTCTAAAACCTATATCTATAACTTAAACCTAGACCTTAACTTAAATATAAACCTATACTTATAACCTTTAACCTAAACCTAGACCTTAACCTAAACATAAACCTATACTTATAACCTATAACCTAAACCTATAAACTGTAACCTAAACCAAAACCTATAACCTAAACCCAAACCCAAACCCGAACCCGAACCCGAACCTAAATCCCTAAACTTTAACCTAAACATATACCCTATAACCTATAACTTAGGCCTATACTTAAACCTAAAACCTAAACCTAAACCTATAACCTATAACCTATAACCTAAATGTAACACCCCGGATTTTGGCCAATCTGAGATTTGACGTTCTTAGGCAATGGGTCAATTAAAACACCTGGAAAATTGCTTAGAAACCAATTCCATAGCCAAAGAAACCACTTAGAATCAATTCCTTTAGAAAATATGACTAAGTTAGCTAGTGCAACGTTAGAATAGCTGGGAAATGGTCCCTAATCACTTTAAATACGTTCTACAAGGCCCAAAGCGAGTGGAACCAAGGGTGCTATAATGCTCTAAAGCCTCGGATCAAACTCTAAGCCGGTTTGTTCTCGGGACCTCCTTGAAACTTTGTATTGGATCTAGACCGCGCGTCGTAAGTCAGATGCCTACCATCTTAGACCGTTATGACCACTTAGCTGGGCTTGGCAATCGTTTCGAATATCAAGTCCAACTGACGATCACAGGCTATTTCATTGAGCCCGGACCGAAGAGAGTGTGAATAGGGACATAGTTGGAATTTCAAATTCAAATCTGGCACACAAATTTGACGCATCAGTATTAAGCATTCTGACCGTCAGAATACAGCCAAATTACACCCTTGGATCAGGAAAAATTTCTATTACATATCACGAGACTTATAGGCCTGATCTTGGTGCGGTGACCGTTAAACTGAAACTGGGCCGCCACGTGCGATCTGGGAACCCTACCGGCCTGAAAACTGGATGTGTGCTAGATCCAGTATGCATGAGCTTAAGTCCGACCGCATTTGGCCAGGGGACCTTCAGAAATGCCCTTTTGGACCGAAACGGCCCCGATTTGGTTAGGCACCAAGTAAACATTGTTCCCAAGCCTATTTTGGGCATGTTGTAGGCTATAAAAGGGGTTGAAACCCTCACTCCTCTCTTCCATCCGAATTTGAGAGAAACCCTAGCTTGGGAGAGAGAAAAAGGTGGGAGATTGTGGGAGTGTGGGAGAATTCTTCCTGCCACTTGTACTACGCGTTGCACGTGCTTAAGCAACACACCTCTACCGCTTTCCCGGCGATTCCACCGCGATCCTAGGTAAGTAAAAACCCTAAATAGTTGTTGATTTGAGTTTGCCTTGTTTCCATAGCGATGTAGCTTATGGATCTTATGTATTAGGCTCCTTACTCGCCGTAGACGAAGCATATACGCTCCGCTTCAATTCCCGAGTCTACAAGACACTAGGTGAGGATTTTAGACGCTTTGATTGACGGTTCCCAACGCTTTCAATGTCGTTTAATAGTAGATTCTTGACGGCATCGCCGTTTGACATGTACAAAATGCTCTCCGTTTCCCGTTTCGTAAGCTAACGAAGAATATGAGATTTAGGGCATTTTAGTCATTTGTAGGAAGTACTGTTTACATTCATATTTTGCTGATGTGATTGACATGGTTTGTTGTTGCATTAGGAAGTTAGGAATGCGTGCATAATTAGTTTGGCGAAGAGATTCGCCTAGTTGCGCACTTTGGGTCGACATACTATTTGTAGACTTAAGTGTGTAGTGTATGTGTTTGTATAAATGCTTGTATTAGTATGTATTGAATTAAATGATGTTATTTGATAGTTTGTGATTGATTTTTTTCGATTATTATGCTGACCTAAATGATTTTCTACATGTTGACAAAATGCATGATTTCATTACATGCATGGAATGTATGTGCTTGAGGATTTGCTTAAGTTGAATATGCATGGGAAGTATGCCTTGAAGATTTGCTTAAGTTGAATGTTATAACATGTGCTAACATGTTCACATGATGTATTTCAATTCCAATACCTTTTTATAGTGCTAATGTAATTCCATAGATGTGTGGGACTTGACTTAGTCCAGGCAGTCGGTAACCGAGCGAATTCGTGGCTGACTGGTCATAGCCACGAACGACGCGTCGATGAATGTGATTCGTGTTGAGAGTTGGCGGCAGTGGTTAGGCCACGCGAAGTGTTTCACGCACTTCATGTCGTTCAATTCGAGATGCGATCGCACTAGTCGAGCCCGTCAAGTAACCCGACTGGCCGATGTTTGTTCACCTTGTATGTATCATAACTGCTTGAACCTAGGGTACTGAACTTACCATTGTAAACCCTATTAACCGTGGTACCTTGATCCACGAAGACTCATGAGCCGGGCATGGTGGTATGGGACACCGTGGTCGAGCTGTCGGCCTACGCTGGGGCCACAAACCTCCCCGTAGTGACCAGTGAGCACCTATGACTCGTGAGCAGATTATGGTGGTATGGGACACTATATTCTTGCTGTCGGCCTACACTGATAAGGTGATGGGGGAGCGGTGCAACGAGTGCGAGCAACAGCCCTGGCAGCCCTTTGTAGTGACCGCGAGCGTATTCTGAGTCTACGGGAGGCGACGACCCTTCCGTAGCAGTAGAGTACAGTAGGCCTGTATTGATAAGGTGATGGGGGAGCGGTGCAACGAGTGCGAGCAACAGCCCTGGCAGTCCTTGCAGTGACCTACGAAATATACATCGTATGAGATTATTAGGAGTGACGACCCTAGACAGGATCTGTGTTGGGATTGATACAAGGGAAGTACCTTAGTTTCCCAATATTGCTGTATGAAAAGGACTAATAACAACTCGGTAATCATATCACCATGACATTGCATGTGCCTGGAAGATGTGGAGCACTTGAGGGAGTGCGGCATGCCGCGGTCGTAAGATGTTGCCGCATGAGGGTGATCGTCGGTGAGGGCATACATCACGTCATGTCATAATTGCATTAACAACAGTATTAGGATTGTTTGATTTATTGCTTTACTATTATCGCGTGATTGATTTGAGAACATGTTAATCTTTGCTCTATTATTCCACTGAGTTAGCTACTCACTCCCACGTTACGGGACGGTGTTCCTGGACACCCACCAGATCTTTTTTGTGATTGCAGATGATGGCGCGGCCTGTGAGGCGGAGCCGGACTTGATGATGATGAGGAGGATCCCTCCTTTATGCGTGTTCTGATTGACGGGATTAAAGGGAGGTTGCTTAAATACCTTGACACTTGTCATTTTATATTTTTAGAGCACTCATGTATATTCGTTTCATCTACTTTTGGAGTATACATGTATGTGTATAACCTGGTAACATGTTCACACTCTGGAGACATACAACAGTTTATATATGTTATACATACTATTACAGACTTCCGCTGGTTAATTTAACTGTCTCTGGAGTATGATATGCTGTTCTGGCTTAATTTCACTCATGTTTAATACATTATCACAGACAACATTCAATCATACATATCTATGTTGCATAAATAACATTTTGGAACTCGGGAGTTGGGTTTTTGCTCGACCCCCCGATTTTCGGGATGTTACACTAAACCTATAACCTAAACCCTATAACCTTAACTTAAACCTTAACCTAAACCTAAACCTATTCTCAAATCCCAAAACCTATAACCTAAACCTAAACCTTAACCTATAACCCAACCTAAACCTAAACTTATAACCTAAACCTTTTCTCAAATCTCAAAACCTATAACTTAAACCTAAACCTTAACCTATAACCCAACCTAAACCTATACTTATAACCTCCTATTCTCAAATCCTAAAACCCATAACCTAAACCTAAACCTTAACCTATAACTCAACCTAAACCTATACTTATAACCTAAACCTATTCTCAAATTCCAAAACTCATAACCTAAACCTAAACCTATAACCTATAACCAAAACCAAAACCTATAATCGAAACCTGAACCCAAACCCAAACCCGAACCCGAATCCCTAAGCCTTAACCTAAACATATAACCTATAACCTATAACCTATAACCTAAACCTAAACCTAACCTAAACCTAAACCTAAACCAAAACCTATAAACTAAACCTTAACATATAACCTATAACCTATAACCTATAACCTAAACTTATAACTTATAACCAAACCTTAACCTAAACCTAAAACCTAAATGTATTCTCAAATCCCTAAACCTAAACCTACACCTAATCTTAATTTCAACTCCCTAACCCAAAACCTAAACCTAAACTTGAAAACCCAATCCCGAACCTGAACTCGAACCCGATTTCCTAAACCTAAACCTTAACCTATTCTCAATTTTCAAAAGCTATAACCTATAACATATAACCTATAACCTAAACCTAAACCTTAATTAACCTAAACCTTAACCTATAACCTATAACCTAAACTTATAACCTATAACCTAACATAAACCTAAACTTAAAACCTAAATGTATTCTCAAATCCCTAAACCTAAACCTACACTTAATCTTAATCTCAACTCCCTAACCAAAACTTAAAAATCCAAACCTAAACCCGATCCCGATCCCAAACTCAATTTCCTAAACCTAAACCTTAACCTATTCTCAATTCCCTAAAGCTATAATCTATAACCTAAACCTATAACCAAAACCTAAACCTATAACCTTTACCTAAACCTATAACCTAAAACCTAAATGTATTCTCAAATCCCTAAACCTAAACCTAAACTTAAACCTATAACCTACAACATTAACATAAACTTATAACCTAAACCTATAACCTACAACATTAACCTAAACCTATACTTATAACCTGAACCTATTCTCAAATCCCAAAACTATAACCTAAACCTAAACCTAAACCTTAACCTATAACCTAAACTTAATTCCCTAAACCTTAACATATAACCTAACCTAATATAACATACACTTATAACCTAAACCTAAACCTAAACCTGTAACCTTAACCTAAACGTAAAACCTAAACCTAAAACGTAAATGTATTCTCAAATCCCTAAACCTAAACCTAAACCTAAACCTATAACCTACAACATTAACATAAACTTATAACCTAAAATATATGGTGAGACTATTCCTTAGAAAGTGGGTACTTGTGGCTACCGATGGTCCTCCTTACAAAAATTGTCCAGACATTTATTTTGGCCCTAGAAAGCATATGGTGAGACCATTCCTTTTGTGTCAATTTCATTCCTCTTTGAGTTTTTATTAATTCATTAAGAAAAAAAATGGTTATACATGATGCACTTCTTTCACTTTGTTTTTCTTTTCCCCAATGGTCATTCTGATTTATGAATGCATGACTATTTGTAGGATGATGGAATATACGAAGCTATTGTAGGAAGTAACTTTATCATTACTAGAGTTGTATTTTAAGACAACTCTTCAAAGTACTACATAAATGATCGTAGAATTAATTTTACAGAGGTCACTAAAAAATTGAAAGGAAAAAGAATGGACTTAGACAACAATCGGTTTTTTATTCTTCAGGTGGGTGATGGTCGAAAAAGGCTTATTTTCTTCTGAAAAAAATATCATACCATTAAAATATATCTTCTCTTTCAATTCTTTAACATTGAAATTTTAGGGTAAAGTTGAGCAAATTTCTCTAATAAAGCCAAAGATTTGTATTTTCAGCATTATTGTAATTGTAATTGATTGAATGAAGGATTATCATGGCATTAAACTAAAACTTGTAAATTTAAAGGTTGTAAACTAGGGTTTCCAAGGATCCACTTGTAGAGATCAGGGAGATCTATGCTTGATTCAAAAACACAACTAGAATCAGAGTCTCATCTTTATCCAATTGGAAGATATTTCATTAAAATCTAAATCTAAACTTTCTTTGATCTAGTTTTCAAGAGATGAGAAGTATGAGAACTAGAATTGATTCCATCACAAAACCATGCCCATGAGACAAAGCAAAGAATAGAATTTAATCAACCCACATTTAATCTGAGAGAGTTATGAACGTTAAGAAAGTTTTCATCATCCAACCATGTCCATGAGATGATGGTGAACAACAAGGCTTCCTAACTTCACAGTCATAATAATGAAAAGGACATACTCAAAGCTATCATACATCCATTGTAATTTAAGTCACAATAAATTATTAAAAACTAAAAACATTCCTTATAATCAAACTATAATTAAAGAGAGTTCATTAAACATAATTCAAAGTGATAAAAAGGATCTCATCCCACTACAATCTTCACCTCTTAGCCTTAGCTAAGAGGTTTAGCCAGTCGTAGACATGATCAAGCTAAGAAAAACATCCAAACAAGAAGAAAAGGATAAGGAAAACTCCTCTCGTGCCGGCAATCCATTCTCTCTCTCTCTCTCTCTCTATCTCTTCCTCTTTCTTCCCACGTCCCAAGAATTGATATCCTCCACTCTCTCTCTCTTCTCTTTTTATAGCCAAAAAGAGGGTCAGTGGCTGGATTAAGTCGGTGGTGTAAGAGCTTACACAACAGAATACACAAAACACTCTTGTGCAGCAAAACGCAAGCCAACTTGCGATTGACTCGGATTTTCGAGACAATGAACGTCCTTGTCTTCGAAATTTCTCCATGGTTAGGGTCATACTTGGCTGGGCTTCCATCTGTACCATTCAGATTGTTGAAACGATCAATGATCATGGCCCACAACTCCCTAGAATTTCTAAATTTTCCAGATGTAAATCATGCACACGTGGAATCACTGCGATGCTCGGTGGGCCCCACAGTGTTATTTTCAGAGAAATCCACCTCATCCATTGGATTCCTAGCAAGATTTTAATTAGAAAGGGGTGGTTTTGGTCGAGTTTTAGTATGATCCACTTTATCAAATCACCCCATCGTTCATCCTGCGTTTGATGGAGATTTGCATGTGTACACGTGCATGAGATCAAAAGGGCTCCATGGCTACAGTCGTGGCCACCTCCTGGATCGAATGGACGGTCCTGATCGTCAATATGATGGATGATGGTGGCCTATAACATGTCACAGCTGAGCCAGCATTTGCACGTTGTTTCCGTTTCAAAGAAGGATCGGGTCAACCCGATCTTTGATCGAGGACTAGGTCCGATGCGGCTCACGTGCACATGTTCTAAGTACACGCACGTCGCATGTAAGACTCATATCTTAGTCCGTACCGATTCGTAGACTTCTGCGGTCTTACCGGTCGAATTCCGGCAACCTTCGACCCTTAACCAATACTTACGCACGACCTTGATTAGTATGTCGTCAACTCGTATCGACTCAACCCAAGACCATTACCATAACGACCACGCCGTCGTTGCGGTTTCGATGTCGTGACTCGCACGTCGAGGCGATGCCCTGGTCAAGAGATGTGGGCTAACGTTCAGTGTGAGGAAAACGCCGCGCATTGCGAAACTCAAGAGAATCTCTACAAGGTGTCACATCAATTCCATCAATCAATCAATCTCATCACATCACATGTCAAGTACATGTCAAGTACACATCACCTTTCACCCATACCCAAACAACCATAAAAGTCCAAAAGTTTCTTACAAGCCCATGCTTTTATTACACAAAAGGCCACCAAAGTTAAAAGGTGTCTTACACACCCATCTCTCTCCCATCCATCATTCCATCACCCCATCACCTCACACCTCCTTACAACTCTCTCTCATTTCTCATTGTCTCAAGCAACCAAAAATCCCACGTATGAGTCTCTCCCCCTCTTCCAAAAACTTCAAGTGTGGCCCACCTCTCCATCTCAAGATCTCCCATCCTAGCCATCCATTTCTCATCTCCTCCATTGAAGTCGAAGCTAAGGTGCTAAGGAACCCATAGGAGCAAGAAGATCAACGGTGGGTGATTTTTAGATTTTTGTTTTCATACATGTGTTTGATTTGAGGGCCACATGTAGTGGGACCTACCTTGATGTAGGCTTTGTATCTAGAGGGGCTCATAGTGGCGGGGCCCCTCCATCCTTGCCGATGTCTTTCTCTTTCTTTCTCTCTCTCTCTCTCTATGATCATGGCCCACCTATAATGTATGTATTTTATCTGTGCCATCCACCGAGTGGCCCACGTGGAAGTCCATTTGGACGGGCCCAAATGAAGGAAAGCACCAATATCTGTTGATCTAGGAGTGTGGCCACCTGATGTGGGGCCACCGTTTTGGGAAAGGCCGTCCAAACCATTCATTCATGTGGGGCTTATTTGATGGGTGAGCCCCTTTCACCCAGGTTGTCCAGCTTCTGGACGCTGCCACCAGCTTTAATACTCATATACATGCTCTTATATGTGTATAGACTACATGTAGTACCTGTTTCCAGGGGTTATACATACATACATATATATATATATATATATATATATATATATATATATATATATATATATATATATATATATATATATATATATATATATATATATTACATTGAATGGGTGGGCCACGGCTACGTGGGACCCACCCACTGGCAGTTTTTGTGCGTGGAAGGGATCCCACGCTGTCCATCTATCTGGTAGACCCAACTTCTCACAAGGTGTGGGACCACACGTGTAGACCACATGTGGTGTTTGGGTCTTACCCACACTGTCCACTTGATGGATGGCCAACAGCTGGACGCTACGTCCTTGAAAACAGCAAGTCCCATGGGTCCCACATGAGATCAAAACCGTCCAGACGGTGGGACCCAGATCCACGGCTTAAATAGTGGATGGAGTGAAAGATACCTCGTTTCACACTGAGGTCCTGGGGTTGGTTCCCTAGGACAGTGGCTAATATGGTGTGTGTGCTGGCATGGAGTGTCAGCGAGCGTGGGGTCCACGGGACCCATCCACACCGTCCATCCTTTTTGATGGGTCCCACCATAGTGTGTGTGCTTCATTCAAACCGTCCGCCACCCAGGACGGTGGGGCCCACGTTCGTGTGGGGCCCTCCTTGCACACCCAGACCCATAGCTTAACAGGCAGACTGAGTGGTGATGCCTTGTCTCAACTGTGGGCCCCAGCTCACGTGGCAAACTAGTGAAAGATACCTCGTTACAACACAAAGGTCTTGGCATCGACGTCCCTGTGAAGGTGGCTAACTGTGCAATGTACAGTGGGTCCATGGGACCCACCTACACCGTTTGCCCATTCTGATGGGCCACACCATTAGGTGAACTCATCCAAGCCATCCACCATCTTGGGCGAAGGGACCCACCCCACATGTAGGACCCATCTTGAATGCAAGTGATGGTCCAGGCCTTTGGACGACCTGGATATTACACCTGGACGTCTTATACTTTATATATTATATATGATATAATATATGTTATATACTAAACATATTATATTATATTATATATACCTTAATGGTGGGCCCTACGTAGGACCCACCTCTGTTGTGTCAGGAGGAAAAAGAAAAGAAAAAGGAAAGAAAAGAAAAGAAAAAAGAAAGAAAAAGGTGAAAAGGAGGGGGCCATGTACTATCTCTCTCTATCTCTCTCTCTACCTCTCTCTCTATATCTCTCTATCTGTGATACGGTCAGAGAGTTGTGGGTCCCACCTTGTGACATATGTGATCTAATGGTGGGACCTACCCCCACGTGTAAGATGGTGTATGTGTGTGTATATGTGTATATATATAGATAATATTATATTATATGTAATATTGTATATATATACTATATATAGTTTATATATTATATTATATATAATATACATAATAGTGGGCCTTCATGTGGGCCCCCACCATGATGTATGGGCTGCATCCAATCCATCCATCCATTTGGAAAGCCCATTTTATGGCATGGGTATAAAGAATGAGTCAGATCCATAGTCCAAGTGGGCCCCACCTTGGCATGTTATGAGGACCATCTTAAATGTATATTTGGTAGTCCATTGGGGTCCACTTCGATATGGATGTAAGGCCCATGTTATGAGGCCATTTGATATATTTGTGGCCCATGGTTGAGGCCCACTTTGATATATATGTAAGGCCCATGGGTCGAGGCTCATTTGATGTATACAAGACCCAACGGGTTATGACCCATTGCAATGCACATAAGGCCCATTGGTGCGGCCCAATGATGTGGCCCACTTGATGAATATAAGGCCCATATGACATGGCCCATTTAATGTATTTAAGGCCCAATGGGATGTACCTAAGGTCCATTGCAATGTGTGATCCTAACACGGTTTATGTAACGATGTTTACGAGGATCATGCCTTGGGAGCAATGTTGGTTTGACGTCTACATTGCGAGTGTAATGTTGGTTGGAGGTCCACATTACGACTCTCCTTAGGACCCATTGTTAGGCCAGTACTTGTTGTGTATAGGCCGTCTTGGCCCATCTGCTTGGTAAGGATAGTGAATTACTTTATAACATGTTTACTATAGTCCCATGACTCATGATCATACGCATCATATGTATGCTTGATATGAGAAGTGACTGATCATAACATATGCCCTCGGGCAGATTATTTATGGGCCCCCGATTAGACGGTGTTGCCATACATGAGCGCACGATACACGCAGAGTTTGCTGTATGATTGGATAGTGTAATTCATGTATTTCGCATTGTGTGTTATGGTTACTGTACGCCCTAGTAACATCGGGGCTGTAGCCTCCGCACACGCATCGTGGTTGGCAGGATTGGATACCAAAAATTTTATTCTACATGGGTTACTATAGATATCCCTGGGTGAAAGTCCTTAAACCCTTATGGTACCAAGAAGTTGCTCCAACGTCTAGACCGAGTGGGTAGATAAGCATTGAGTACTGATTACCAAATGGCTGCGCTCTCCACTGTATCGTGATCGGTTAGAAGGGAGTGCAGCCTTACCCACCCGAGAGTAGGGGACAATCCTAGGCTGAGTTTGACCAGCTCGAGGAATGGGTCCGCTATCGATGAGTCGAGCCCGATGTTGGCAGACAGATAGTGAGGTCTCTTTCACTTACCTTATTGCGCGCGATGAGGCGACAATCTGGTTTAGAGTATACTAGACCCCGGTGATATTCCAGATTTGAGCTATATTGATGTGTGGACATAGATGAGAATTTATCTGCTTGAGTTGCATTTTACATCGCATAGCCTTGGGATGGCCGATATCATTCATGTCTTGCATCGCATGTCTTTGGTACGACTGATGATTTTTATGGATCCATCTACATATTCTGCATCACTCTGATATTACATGTTCATATTACTACCTTGCGCACACACTTTCACCACCCTCTAAGCTTTCTATAAGCTTATGCACGACCGTTGCGTGCAGGTGACGTTGGATCGCAGTAGCGCTGAGGCAGGAGCACCTTGAAGATCACTTTAGAGATTTTATTCATTCTCATTGTATTTCCCGTTATGCTCATTGTACTTGTAAAGTTTTTGATTATAGTGAAAATGTAATGGAGTTTTTGGTTGTTGTTTGTGGGTTATGCCTTTGGTTATGCTTATTACGAATCAAACTGACGTTAAAAATCTTCCTTGTAGCATCCCAGGACAGGAACCTGGCGAATGGGTTCTAGGAGCCGAGAATGGTGTTCTATAGAGGCTGTCGGTGCCGGATTCGGCGATCGAGAATTTTACGAGCCCAGTTTTCGAGTTTGGGGCGTGACATCGCATGTTGGGTCTACTGTGATGTTTATGAGAAATTTGCTCCGTCCATCCTCCCTCTTATCCAATTTAAGGGGTTGAGACCAAAATTGAAGTATATCCAGATATCAGGTGGGCCCAAAATCAATGTTTTAGTGGTTGATCTGTCCGTTGGGCCACTTCCACAAAGATCTAATGGTTGAAATTCGACATGTACGGTTAATGTAGGGTCCTCAGGCCAAATATAAATTTTTGAGCCAAATGGATGGTAGAAACCCTGTGATCTTACATTCAGGACAACCTTCAGGCCTCTTTATCTTCAATCACTCGATTTTCTCGAATCTTTGGCGTGTAAATTCTTCGATCTCGGTCCCCTAAGATTCGTCCCTTTCCTTGGTGATTCTTGAGCATCAAATCCATGCCTTTAACACCCTTTTTCAGTCTCAGCTCTTAAATTCACCTTGCAACACAAACATGATTAAAATAGAGCGTTAAGAATTATCATGTACGTAAAACCAAGTAATAACTAGGGTCTAATATGTAATATTTAACCCTTAACAATATCCACTACATTATTATTCATCTGGTTATATTACACAGTGGGACCCATCTTTAATTAACGTCCTAAGTAGACAAGCCATAAATGATTAAATATGTCCATTAAGTTTAATTATCAAAATTTAGATTCTCTATTTAAGATCCTAAAATTGAATGACACATAATCGATCAAAATGGTCCACTAGATGATTGGATCATTCAAATTCTTGAGGTCTTAGCATATTTTGCCTCTACACATTGGATGAATGGTGTGAATCTAACCACATATACACCGATGGCCCATCTTGACCTTCTACGCTAAGTGATACCAATCAGTTGTGCAGAAATCTAAAATTTCTTTATTAAACATTTTCAGATCTGATCAGTGTGGCCCATCCGATGGTCATATTAATCTAGAAGTTAGTGCCCTTGTATATTGTCCTTAGGGATTGTATGATCTATACAGATCTAATCTAATTCTACCAGATGCACACCAATCAATCTCTGTGATAAGAAACTTCGCATTTAATTTTAGACTTCCATCATCTTTACATCATATCTACTCACATATCAATGTGATGAACATGTGACTGATCCACACCATTCATTGCATAGATCGAGTTAAATTACTTAAATGCACTAAAAATAATGAAAGAATGGACTATAAAATTACCATATATAAGCTCTCCAAAATCCTATATCTTTCTCCCTTTGTTAGTTGTTGCATGGTGCTTTTTTCTTAATATCTAAGTTGGAGTGGAACTACTCTTATGACACACTCTGTAAAAGGAAAACTTATTTGATGGATTGAGACTTGAGAGATACGAAGAGGGTAAAGGGTATATATAAGGGAGAATAAGTAGGGATAGATGTAAGATAAGAATAAGATAAAGAAAAGATAGAGATAAGATAGGTGTTAAGATAGAGATAAGATAATATTTATATATACATAAAAAAAGTATTATTATTATTTTTATTTTAAATTTGAATTTTTTTTATGGGCGTTATAGAACCTATCATCTATATGTCACATTCTAAAAAATAGACTGGTCGAGAAATTCAAACCACTAATTTGTGAACACTTATTTGTTAAAATCAGACAATTGGATCTTTTCATTTATTAACCTTTTTAGCTAATCAAACACATGTAAATTTTTTACAATATATCTGAACTTTGGTCTATAAATCGAATGTCTAATTTGAATTCTTTGTATACAAAGTATGCGATTTCTAAATAATCTATAATTGTCTATGTATTAGCCATAACACTTTTCCATAATATTAATGCTTATATATGCAATACATGCCACGGGAAGGTTCCTGCAACTTCTGGTTCACAAACTGGTTCGGTCTCAGTATCCTCGGTAACAGTGTATCAGAGCCTATCCCTACTCACCTTAGACAACTAAAAGTCTAGGAAGTTATCGACACCTCTGGTTTCCTTCATTCTACCCCCTTGGCTTCCTTTCTTCCGCCAAGCATCATAGATCATGTCCGCAAGGACAAAATCACCACTCATATGAGAGAAGACATATGCATCTGGACTAGGGAATCATCTAAAAAATTCTCTCTCAAATCAGCTTTGGGAGATGGTTCGTTCAGCAAGGAACAGAAGTAGAAGGACCAAGTGGGTTTGGCAGGCCAGGCTGCCTCCCAAACTAGCCATTTTTATCTGGAAACTACTCAACAAAGCTATCCTGGTGGACACAAGTGTGAAAGCTAAAGGAGTGCTCCTAACATCTTGTTGTAACTACCGATATGATGATACCTTTCGCAAAGAGGAATCGCCAGATCACCTCTTCGTCAACGGAAATTTAGCCAACACGCTATGGGTCCACTTCTCCACCATCTTCTTGGTCTTGATGTGTTGAGGGTTATATATTGCATATTAGACCCCAGTTATTACCTGATTTTACTAACATGATACTGTTTAACGGCTTATTTTAATCATATTTGTGTTGCAAGGTGAATTTAGGAGCTTAGAAAGAAAAAGGATACTAAAAGCATAAATTTAATGCTCCGAAGTCACCAAGGAAAGGGATGGACCCCAAAGGACCAAGATTGAAGAATTTACATGCCAAAGATCTGAGAAAATCAAATAATTGGGTTTAAACAGGCCTGAAAGTCGTCCAGAATGCAAGATCATAGGGTTCCCACCATCTTTTTGGCTCGAAACTTTATATTTGGCTTGAGGACCATAAATTAATTGTATACATCAAATTTCAGCCATTGAATCCTTGTGGATGTGGCCCAACAGATAGATCAACCCATAAACCATTGATCTGGGGCCCACCTGATATCTGGATATGCTTCAATTTTAGTCTCAGCCCCTAAAATGATATGGAGAAACGATTAAACGAAACCGATTTCTCACGAACATCATAATGGACCCCACACGTACACTACGTGTACATAGGGTACACGTGCACAAGAGGTGCACAGGACAGAGAGTCCGGTCAAACCTCGGTTGACTCATCGTCTCCCGCACTAGCGTCCAGTGAATGGACGCTCGGCGGCTGGGCTTTGATAGTGGGCCCCACCCATCGTCCGAACAGATGATCCGGACAGTTCATCTACTTCACGGGGTGGGGACGACCCTATCCAAGGTGGCATTTTGGCTCCATGTATACATACACACGTGGATCGCCAGAAAAAGTAGGATAGACAGCGAGTTAATTTAATACAGTGGACTGCACCAAAACTACTCCTTTCCAACTGAAATTTTGCCAGAAATTCAATGAAAGGGGTGGATTTCACCAAAAACATCACTGTATGGTCCACCAAATATGTCAGCACGGTGACGTGTATAGAACGTACATCCAGATGCACCTGGTCACGGTGGGGTGTTGTATGATCATGATCACGATCGGATTGATGATCTAGACCATTCAAATGATGGATAAGGGGGTCTTAACCCTTCCCATGGAGTCAGAATGGATGGCGTGGATGAGTTCTTCCCCAAAAGTCACTCCATATGCAGCTGTTTCTGTGGTTTCGCTTCGCAGGAAAAATCTCTTCTCCCACCGACTCCCAACCTTCATATCTATAAAGGGGAGAGAGAAAGAGAGAGGAGCATCTAGGGGATGCCGTGGAGGCGTGAACATGAAGAGGAACGAGAGAGAACGTGGGCCGGCTCCATCATAAAGAGTTTTTCTTCCTTTTCTTCTTTATTACTATTATTATTATTTTTTTTATGTTTTCTTAAGATTTTTAGCTTAATCATTATATGGTTGGCTAAACCTCTTAGCTAGGGCTAAGAGATAAAGCTTATATCCTGATGGGTTTGGTTCTATGTCTTTGATTCATGCTTTACTGAACTGACTTTGATTATAGTTTGATTAGGAGGAATATTCGTAGTTTTTAATGGTTTATTGTGACTTAAATTATAATGGATCTGTGATAGCTTTGGGTATGTTCTTTGCATTATAGGGATTGTGAACATTGGAGCCCTGTTGTTCGCCATCGTCTCATGGGCATGGCTGGATGACGGAACCCTTCCTAATGTTCATAAATTCCTTAGATTGGATAAAGTTCCGTTGTTTTCTTTGTCTCATGGGCATGGTTTTGTGATGGAATCAATTCTAATTCTCATACCTTTCTTTTGAAAACTGTATCAAAGGATGTTTAGATTGGTTTTTAATGAAATATCTTCCAACTGGATGAAGAGAGGACTCTGATTCTAGTTGTGTTTGTGAATCAAGCATAGATCTCCTTGATCTCTACAAGTGGATCTTTGGCACCCTAGTTTCCCACCTTCGAATTTTACAAGCTTTAGTTTAATATTTCACCACTATGCTCTTAAAAATCCTTTGGTTTAAATTACATCTTTGTCAAGTTCTAGTTCTAGTTACTTTCATATTATGTACGAGGTTCAGTCCCTATGGATTCGACCTCGGTCTTACCGAGATTATTACTACATCACAACCCTATACTTAGGGTGTGAATAAGTTTTCAACGCCGTTGCTGGGGATTGATGGCTACCTTTTGTAAGCCCCGTATCCTAGATCGTACCGTTCCATAGACTTCCGCGGTCTCACCGGTCGAATTCGGCAACCTTCGACCCTTAACCAATATTTGCGTGCGACCCTGATTCGTATGTCGTCAACCCGTATCGACTCAACCCAAGACCTTCACCATAGCGACCGCGCCGTTGCTGCGGTTCCAATGCCGTGACTTACGCGCTGAGGCGATACCCTGGTCAAGAGATGTGGGCCAACGTTCAGTGTGAGGAAAATGCCGCGCGTTGCGAAACCCAAGAGAATCTCTACGAGATGTCACATCAATCCCATCAATCAATCCATCACATGTCAAGTACACATCACCTTTCACCCATTCCCAAGCAACCATAAAAGTCAAGAATCTCTTACAAAGCCCATACCTCTCTTACACCAAAAGCCATCAAAGTCAAAAAGTTCTTACACCTCTCATGCCTTTCTTACACAAAAGGCTACAAAAGTCAATATTTTCTTACACAACCATCACTCACCACATCCATCCATCACTCTCTCTCTCTCTTTACAACTCTCTCTCTTTCTCATTTCTCATCTCATTCTCTCAAGCAAAAAAATCCATACGTATGAGAGCTCTCCAAGCATTCCCAAAACTCCAAGGTGGCCCACTTTCTACCCCATGATCTCTCCATCCTAACCATCCATTACCCATCTCCTCCATTGAAATCCAAGCTAAGGTGCTAAGGAACCCCTAAGAGCAAGAAGATCGGACGGTGGGTGCTCCTCTAGATGTAAAAAAATTTAATTTCTATAGCCTAAATATTTTTTTTCTTTCATGAGAGAAGTGTAGGACCCACCAATCAATGGTGGAGATCCCATACAATCCTATGGTTGTGTCCTAATGGCCTACCTTATGCATGCATGATCCATGCATGGGGCCTTTCTCTATGGGCCTTATCATGGTAGTTTTATTTCATATCATATTATGTTTGGGTCATCTAGACCTTATAACCATGGTGGGGATGACATCTTCACCATGTATTTTAATTATAAGCCATGCATGTGCAAGATCCATGTTGTAAATGTAATTCTAGGCATGATGTGCGGGTGTGATTGATCTTGGGAGGGCTCAATAGTGGCGGAGCCCCTTTCCCTATGGCCGAATTATCCTTCTATCTCTCTTTTTCCTCATTTTATTTCCTGATGTGTGTGGCCCATTAATGTATTTCTCTTTTTATTTAACTTATACAATAAATTTTATCTAAGTACATGTTGCTGTCCAGAATTTTCTGGACAGTTTCTGGTTTTTTTTTTACCAGATTTTGAGGCTGTTTGGGAAACTATTCAAACCTATTAAATATACTTTTCTAAAAGGTGGGGATCTCATCTTGTTGTCCCCCAAATTTCAGCCCCAACTAACCTTCATTGGGGTCCCAAAGGTGTGGTCCAAGTGAGGTGGACAATCTGAATTTTCTGCACTGTTCCAGCAACATTCCACCATGGACAGTTGGACTTTTAAAATTTATTAAAATACCTATGGGTGTTTAAAAATTATAAAAATTTTTAGAGGGGTAGAATACTTATGGTAGGACCCACCTACAAAATTTTGGGGCCAATGGACGCCTGTACACACCATGGTGATGGCGGGACCGGCCCATTATAATATGGTGTCCAAATCAGTCCGATTTTCAGGATAGATTGATTTATGTAAATGAATTAAAATATTTACAGATGTCCAAAAATTTTAAAATTTTTTAAGAGTGTGGTCCACTTATGTTAGAATCCACCTACCAAATTTCAGGGCCAATGGACCCCTGTACACACAGTGGTGAGGGCCGGACTGGCCCACCACGTTGGGACGTCCAGGTCTGTCCAATTTTTCAACATAGTCTGTTTTGTTTAAATTAATTAAAATACTTAGAAATATCTAAAAATTATAAAATTTTATGGGGGTGTGGCCCACCTATGGAAGTATCACTTTGTGAAATTTCAGTCTCAAGTGACCCCGTTTGGGTATCCAAAAGAATGGGCCAAGTGGTTGGACTCCCAGATTTTTTCTGCTGTACAATCCAGCAATATGCCTTGATAAAAAAATCATAATTCAAAAATATTTTTTCTGATGGTTGGCCACCTTTTTGGGTTTCCTCTCATTGTATGCATGATGAGGGACCTTGACCCTCAATTTTTAGAGTTTTAGGGGCCTCGGACCCACTCCAATGGAGTGCCCAAATTTAGGACAGCAACATGTTATAATTATGCTGGCCTTGGGCTGAAATTTTGAGGAGTGGGGCCCACCATATTATAAAGATCTTAGAGTAAATGATTTATACCTTTAGTTCATTAAATGTTGGGCTTAATGAATATACTTTTGAGGCCCACCATAGTTGAATTTAATTGAGTTCATAAATGTAGCTAGTTGTTGAACTATTTAAGGCCCATAGAGTGGACCCATTTGATGTGTTCCAAAGCCCATGGGATTAGGCCCATTTGATGTAATTTAAGGCCCATATAGTGGACCCATTTGATGAGTTCCAAGGCCCATGGGATTAGGCCCATTTGATGTAATTTAAGGCCCATAAAGTGGACCCATTTGATGTGTTCCAAGGTCCATGGGATTGGACCCATTTGATGTATTTTAAAGCCCATGGGATTAAGCCCATTTGATATGTATAAGGCCCATGGGTCGAGAACCATTTGATGCAATCTAAGGCCTACGGGTTATGACCCATTGCAATGCACATAAGGCCCAATGGTGCGGTCCATTGATGTGGCCCATTTGATGAGTAAAAGGCCCATATGACATGGCCCATTTGATGTATTTAAGGCCCAATGGGGTGTACCTAAGGTCCATTGCAATGTATGATCCCAACCTGGTTTACATAATGTAATTCACTACGGGATACACCTTGGGAGCAATGTTGGTTTGACGTCTACATTACGAGTATAATGTTGGTTAAATGTTCACATTGTGACTCTCCCTAAGGCCCATTGGTAGGCCCATACTTGTTGTATACAAGCCGTCTAGGCTAGCTGTGATGTAAGGATAGGGGATTACTTTATAACATGCTTAGTACAACTCCATGACGCACAACCCATTTGTATCGGTCCATTTGATCGACCTGCTCGTATCGGCCATTTGATTGATTTAGCCCATATGATTGATTAGGCCCATCTTGATATATTTATGGCCTGTTGCTAAGGCCATATTTGAGGCCTGTTGTTGAGGCCCACCTTGATGTGTATGAGGCCCGTTGTTGAGGCCCACCTTGATGTGTATGAGGCCCATTGTTGAGGCCCACCTTGATGTGTATGAGGCCCATTGTTGAGGCCCACCTTGATGTGTATGAGGCCCGTTGTTGAGGCCCACCTTGATGTGTATGAGGCTCGTTGTTGAGACCCACCTTAAATATATATGAGGCCTATGTTGCAAGGCCCATTGTGATGTATGCAAGGCCCATGGGTCATGGCCCATTGCAATATATGTAAGGCCCAATTGGTGCGGCCTATTCGATATATTTATGGGGTCCATGTCATTAGGCCCATCCTGTTGTATTGGTGACCCGTCCATTGAGGCTCACCCGTGGTATATATTTGAGGCCCATGTGTAGGGCCCACCTATTGTGTATTTAAAGCCCATGGGTTATCGCCATAGTGATGTATATTAGGCCTATGTGATGTAGTCCATACTGATGTGTATTAGACCTAGGTATGTGACTCACCTATGAAGTATATTTGAGGCCCATTGTGATATATCTGAGGCCCATGTGTGCGACTCATCTAGATGTATTTGAGGCCTATGGGCAAGGCCCATTGTGATATGTGTTAGGCCCATGACCAGGGCCCACCTGTTTCGTATATTTAGCCCTTGTGTGAGGCTATGTGCTCATTATATATTTGATTCTATGTGGGCCATTCCTTGGGGGCAGTGTCGGTTAAAAGTTCACATTGTCGACGCCGATTATTGATACCGTTTATGAGTATGTGACATCATAACATCATGGTACATGCCCATTCACATCATCTGCATGTTTGTTATGAGATGTGATTGACCATTACATATGTCATTGGGCAGGATGATGTGAGACTCCTTGATAGGTGGAGATTATCTCACATGAGCGCATGACATGCGCAGGATTGATGCATGATTGGATTGTATGACTCATGCATCTTGCATTTTGTTGTGATTACTATACGCCCTAGTGACATCAGGGCCATAGCCTCCACAGGCATATCGTGGATGGTCAGATGAGACATTAAAAATCTGTTCAAGCATCAAGCTGTCACAGATGGCCCTGGGTGAAAATCTCTAAACACCCTCTTGGTTCCAGAGGATGCTCCAACGTTTAGACCGAGTGGGTAGATAAGCGTTGAGTACCGATTACCAGATGGCTGCGCTCTCCACTTTGTCATGGTCGGTTGGAAGGAGGTGCGGCCTTACCCGCCCGAGGGAGTAGGCATGGCTAGGCTGAGTTTGACCAGCTCGAGGAATGGGTCCGCTATCGATAAGCCGGGTAGGTATTGACAGATTACTGACAAGCGGATAGTGAGGTCTTTTCCACTTATCCAGTTGTGTGCTTGATTGGGGCAGTAGGTGGTGTGAAGTGTAATAGACCCCGGTGGTTTCTCCAGAGAGGAACTGTACTGATATAAGGACTGACATGATATTATGACACCCCGTCACTGTTGTGCATGTGGGCGGACGCTGATGTGGGCGGGTGTGATGTGGGCGGGACTGAGGCCTAGGCGAGCTACCAGAGGTTGGAAGGCTACTGTGCTGACAGGCTACTGAGTAGGAGTTGCATACTCATTCATTCATTCATTCACTATCCACTCGGGCTGGTGGTGCGCAACTAATTGTTGTGTATCTTCGTTATGACAAGAATTTCGGTTGGGCGCATGACGAACCTGAGATCAGGAGTTTACTACATTGAGTCAGACTATCCAAATTTAGGTATGGGACTGGTTTGGATAGAGGTTCCTTGTGGTGGACCCCATAGCCTGCGATACTACGTACTATCATCCCGACATCACACTCCAGCATGGTCATTCCATTAGTACCATATACTGCATATTCCATTACATCTTCGACGTGTGGCATTGTGGGTTATTATGTTTCTGTATTCCTGTGACTTAGATGAGAGTGATGATATTTGTTAGCTCTTTCGAATTGTGTATTACATTATATCCTTGTCATTCGACATTTGATTATTAATGACTCATCATTTGCATAACTGTCCTATATTATGTATTCTGATATTGATTAACTTATGGACTTGTTCATACTTCCGTTTATTCTGTTATCGCATGATTATAATCTTGTCAGTATTTCTGTTTACGCTGATAATTCCTGCTCTTATCAGTGTTTCTGCTTATTCAGTCATTGTATGGTTTATGGATTAATAGATTTTCGGTATTGTATGATTATGATATTGCATTGAATACTTGGCACTTATCTCGTGCACACACTTACACCACCCTCTAAGCTTTCTATAAGCTTATGCATGATAGATGCGTGCAGGTGATGTTAGGTTGCAGCAGCATTGAGCTTGGAGCGTGCAGCTATTTTCTGGAGCTTTGATTTTGACATATATATTTCCCTTTCAACATTGTATTCAAATGACTATATTAGTGGATATGTGATGATGATGTTTCCTTTATGATTTGGGTAAACTTGTGGTTATGCTTATTACTACTTAAATGTATAAAAAAAAATCCTCCTTGTAAGATCCTAGGATTGGAAATCTGGCATATGAATGCTAGGAGCCGAGAATGGGGTACTACGGAAGCTATCGGCATCGGATTCGGCGATTAGGATTTCTGTGAATCCGATTTTCGGGTTTGGAGCGTGACACGTTTTTTTGAAATTAACTAGTTTTAGAATTAGGTTAATATTAGAGTTTTTTTAGTTTTTAATTCTAGGTTTAGGTTTTTCTATTTAATTTTTTAGAAACTAACCTAACTTTTTTGTTTTGTAGGATTCTGAGATAGACTTTCTAAATTGGTAATCTTTTTCTAATTTTCTAATTTTTTTGTTTTCTATTTTTAAGATTAAGTTTTGTTTTTCTAGAAATTTTTTAATTCTAGGATTTCTTTTATTTTTTTAGAAACTAACTTAGCTTTATATTTCTAAGTTTAGAAACTTTCATTTTTATAAACTAACTATCTATTTTTGTTTTTAGAAACTTTCTAACTTTAGAATTTCTATTTTTAGAAACTAATTTCTTTTGTCTTCTTTTGCAGGATCTTAAAATAGGAACTTCTAATTTGGTAACTTCTTCTCTCTACTTACTTTCCATATTGTTATAGGATTTTTCTTTTATTCTCTTTTTGGATTAGGTAGAGGATCAGGGTTTTACCATGTATATGTAAGTGTAACGCCCCGAAAATTGGGGGTCGGGTAGAAACCCAATTCCCGAGTTCCAGAACATCACTTATACAATATAGATAATGATAAATGTATGTTGTCTGTAAAATGGCATTAAACAAGATTGAGACTAAGCCAAAACAGCATATCATACTCCAGAGACAGTTAAATTAGCAAGCGGAAGAATGTGATAGATATATAAAATATATAAATGATTGTAAGTCTCCAGACTGTGAACATGTTACCAGGTTAACTAAATACATGTATACTCCAAAATAGAAAGAAAAGAATATACATGAGTGCTCCAAAAATATAAAATGACAAGTGTCATGGCATCTAATCAACCTCCCTGTAATCCCGTCGATCAAAACAAGGAGGAGAAGTCCTCCTCAGCATCATACAAGTCCAGCTCCGCTCCACAAGCAGCGTCCTCATCTGAAACTAAAATAGGGACTGGTGGGTGTCCGGAACATCATCCCGTAACGTGGGAGTGAGTAGCTAACTCAGTGGAATCATAAAGCAAAGATTAACATGTTATCAAATCCATCACGCAATAATGATTAAGCAAACAAAACAAACATTCCTAAATACTGTGATTAATGTATGGATGAAATGACATGATGGATGCCCTCACCAACATACTCCCTCATGCGGCACTATCTGCGTCCACGACATGCTTTCTTTCCTCAGTGCTCCACATCTTCCAGGCACATGCAGTGCGATATGGATAATAAATATCGAGTTGTTATTAGTCCTTTTCATACAGCAGGATTGAGAAACTAAGGTACTTTCCTTATATCAATACCCAAACAATGATCCTGTCTAGGGTCGTCACTCCTAGTAATTTCACACGATGATATATTTTTAGGTCACTGCAAGGGCTGTCAGGGCTGTTGCATGCACTCGTTGCTCCACTCCCCCATCACCTTATCAATACAAGCCTAGTTTATATCCTTAAGACTGCATCAGGACTCGTCGCCCCCATGCGGTGTCAGGATAAACTCAAGGTCACTACAAAGGACTGTCAGGGCTATTGCTCGCACTCGTTGCTCCACTCCCCCATACCTTATCAATGTAGGCCGACAACAAGAATATAGTGTCCCATACCACCATAATCTGCTTAAATTAGGGTGCTCACTAGTCACTACGGGGAGGTTTGTGGCCCCAACATAGGCCGACAGCTCGACCACGTGTCCCATACCACCATGCCCGGCTCATGAGTCTTAGTGGATCAAGGTACCACAGTTATTAGGATTATCACTAGTAAGTTCAGTACCCTAAGTTTAAGCAGTTATGACAAATATAAGGTGAACATACAATGGTCAATCAGGTTACTTAATGAGTCCGACTAGCATAAGTGTACGTTGAATCAACCGACATGAAGTGTACAAGCACTTCGTGTGGCCTAACCACTGTCGACGACTCTAGTACGACTCGAGTTCGTCATACATATCCTTCGTGGTAAATAAAATTCAACAACGAATTCTAAACTGTTACCGACTGCCTGGACTAGAGTATAGCCCCAAGCACAAAGGTGTAAACCAGTAATCATATGAGATAAACAAAATTGAAATAACAAGTAATCCAAGCATATTATCAGCATATTATAACATACATCAGAAGCAGTTAACCATACATGAGTATTTCACACATAAGGTAATCAATTCAATACAACAAACAGGGAGGAATTCATGTACATCATCAAATTAGTTGAGAATCCATTCTCAACTCTAATCTACAACACTACTTACTCAATACTTACTAATACAGACATTTATACAAACACTTAGTCCACACAATTCCAACGTACTTGACGTATGTTGATTTCAACATATAATATGACAGATCCTTATATCAAGGAGTTGTCTAGTACACACAATCATGTTCTTACATTCAAAACATATGGCAAGCATAAATCATATCGATTTAGGCATTTCAACAAACACTTAGTCTACATACATTAGTCTACATAGCATATGTCGGCCAATATGTGCATTAGGGCGAATCTCTTCGCCAAACATATCATACATCCGTAACTAATATAAATATACAGCAAATACCCATAGCAATCATATCAGAAAAATACGTACGTATACAGTATTTCCTACAAATACCTAAAATACCCTAAATCTCATATTCTTCGTACGTATACGGAATGAAAAATGGACAGCATGTTGTACATGTCAAATAGCATCCTCATCAGCAATCTACCATTAAACGACATTGAAAGCTTTGAAAATAGGTAATCTAAGTGTCTAAAATCTGAACCTTTCGTCGTATAAGCGTAACGAATCGAATAGAAACTATACGCTTCGTCAACGCCTGTATGACGACCTATATTACAAGATACATCAGCTACGTCGCTACTTGTATCGAAGGAATCCCTAAAACAGGTTAGGGTTAGAGTTTTTTTACCTAGAATGAAACCAGAATCGCTGAAATAACGATGCAGGTAGGTGGCTTTGGCACGTGGAGCAGTAGGGAAGAATCCCAAGAGAAATCACCAGCTTCTCCCTCACTTCTCTCTCTTTTCTCTCTTCTCTCTCCTAGGGTTTTTCCCAAATTCATATGGGTTAGAAAGCTAAGGGTTCAAGCCCCTTTTATAAGCCCAAACATAACCAAAACAGACTTCAAGTCAAGGTATACTTAGGTTATAGCCAAATCGGATCTTTTTCGATCCAAAAGAGCATTTTGGGAGGTCCCCTGGCCGAACACGGTCGGACTTAAGATCATGGACATAGGATCCTTCTCACACCAAGTTTTCAGTCCGGTAGAGTTCCCAAATCGCACGTGGCGGACCAGTTTCAGTTCAGTGGTCACGGAGACTCGATCGAGGATTCCAAGTACATTGACCTGAGTGAGAAATGGTCCCTGACCTGAGGGTGTATTTGGGTTAGATTCCGACGGTCTGAATACTTATACTTAACCCGCAAGCGAAACGTGCCAGATTTATTTAAATCACATTTAATTTTTAAAGGATTTCACTCTTTCTCACACTCCTTGCTCCAGGCTCAGTACAATAGCGACTGGACATCGGTTGGGCTTAATTTTTGAAATGATTTTTAAGTCCAACCAGGCGGTCGTAATGGTCTAAGATTGTAGATATCGGACTCTCGACGCGCGGTCTAGATCCAATACGAAGTTTCAAAGGGTTTCTGAGGGCAAACGGGTTTAGAGTTTGATCCTAGATTTTAGGGTAACGTTGCGTCAACGATTCTAGAGGTTTTGGATCTTACAGATCGTATTTAAAGTGGTTGGTGACGATTTTGCAGAAAATCTAGTGTAACGCTGGCTAATTCACGTTAAATTCTATAGAATTAGGTTCTAAATGATTTCTTTAGCTTTGGAATCGAATTTTGAGAAACTACCAAGGTATTATGGTTGACCCATTGTCTAAAGACGTCTAACCCCAGGTTGGTAAAAATTCGGGGTGTTACAGTAAGAGTGGGAATATCAATATGCTAAGAAAGCAGGGTTGTTAGATGATTATGTTAGGAAACAACTCATGTCTCAAAATTTTTCTGAAACCATCATCAAGAACCGATCGGAATATAATACTCCACCGATTAAGAAGTCCTTACACGATCATATACGAGAGAACAATTACACCCCACGAACAGTATGTGAGTGTTAGGGTTATCATAACTATCGGAGTGAAAATTATTATCACCCACCAGACAATAAGAAAACAATGAGAGATTATATCATGGGTGATAATATGTATCGATAACCATCAGATTCTTTCAACTATGATCCATATGACTATAATCAGTGAAAACATCAAAATTGAAAAGATGAACCAACAACATGTTATAATGATTATTCTCTTGAATCCCCTACCTTTGAAATCCAACGAGAATCGATCCAAGATGAGTCACTTCGAAGTGACACAAACTCTTCTGCAGATATGAGAAAATTATTAGAAGATTGTTCGGGCCTTACAAAAATAATAGAAGCGCTTGCATTACGTATCGATAAGAAATTGAAAACTCGTTTGTATCAGGCACAGTTCATTTCAGAAATACAATGCGAGGAAAGTGATCCTAACTCATTTTTAAAGAACTCTGAAATTTGGAATGAAGAGTTAGATTATATTAATGAGCACATGGCTTCAATTTTTCGAAGAGTCGATCTTGATGACGGTTCAAAATAATGATCAAGATACGTGGGTGTCTTTTTAATATAATGATGATGACACACTTCACACACATAACACCCTTGGTTTCAATGATGAGGGAGAGGTTAGTTATTCTAACATCAACGAAATTTAGGAGTAGAATGTGAGAGAAGCAATCCCATCCTAAGTATGTATTGCACTGAATTGGAAGATGATGAGTATTGGGATGATGATTATGAATGTACAGTCCAAATTTCTCTAGAATCAATCTCAAGTTTGGTCTAGGTCAATGATCAAAAGGTATGGGAAATGGTTGACCATAATGATTTACTCTACCCATCTGACATAACTGATTTAAATGTGGAGAATGATCCCCTTTCAATCGACCTTTCTAACTCTTGTGAGACATATTTAGATCACTTCCCTTAATTGAATGATGATATGATTCGAGAGATGGATGAATTGCTCGATATGATTCTGGGAATTAAAACCAGCCAGTTAAGGCCACCATCTGAGTTGTCAACCTTTGACAATACAATGCCTTTACTAGGTGGTACCGATAACAAAGTTTTCAATCAATGTGTCACTAATTGATCCTTAATTTGTCTGTGCAAGGTAGGAGCAAGAGAGAATACCATCTACTTTTAAAGATGATGGAGTCCTTAAGCATTTCATTACAGATGTCAATGTGAAAAATATGTCACTCTCAGCTGAATTTCCTAACTCTTTGAACGATTTCTTGGTACACTTTCCAGATTCAAACGATCCTATGATTAAAGAAATAGTGGATGCCTTGTAAGAGAATATCTTGATAGTTGTTACTAACTGAGAGAACCCTTACTCTGAAGCCCCTTCTTCCCCAGATCCTGACTGTTTACCATTAAGGGAGGAGGAGCTAAAAATTGAACAGAAGTCTGAAACTTCAGAATGTGTCGATACTACATCACTTTCTAAGAAGTTTTTTGAATTTTATTTACTTATAGTCTCTGATTCACCATGGGATACTACCTTTGAAACTTTTTCTGTCACAGGTAAATCATATATACTTTGGATACCTAAGGCGAACCAACAATAAATTTTTAATGAGGTCCATTAATTTCTCTGGACATTCATGCTCCAGGGTATCTAAGCCTATTACAAAAAGGGCTTTTAAATAATCATGTTGAGAAACCTCATGAGAAATTTATCCATATATTAGCTGGAAGAGGAACCTTGCGACATGACTGAGTAGCTTTTCCCTCGATTTCATGGGACTAGGGTAGTTTGCTTTATGCTATTTTAGGATATTCAGCTTTATGCCATTAGGTTAGTTTTCTTTCCCGTGTTTTAGGATAGTTTGCTTTTATTGGATCAACTCTTGTGCCAATCTGCCTTCACGCTGAAATCTCTTTGAGAAAAAATCTCTTAGCTCCGTCATCAAGTATTATCTTTCCATCACTTCTCCTTTACTTTCATTGTCTCACGTGCATTACATGCTTATATATTTTACATTGAGGACAATGTAGATTTTAGGTTGGGGATGAGAGATTAGGTTACCTAATCAAAATTTTCTTGGTCTTGAGCAAAAATTGTGAAAATTTTTAAATTTTTTATTTTTCTAAAAATTCTTGTAAATTCGAAGTGATTTTGAAGGATGCTCTTGATTTAGAAGTATAAGATACGTAATGTTGGTTATTTATGACTCTTGGATTTAGTTACCTATTAGATTTCACAATTAAGTTTGAATTATTAATCCAGGATTAAAAGTTGTAAACATTAATTGAGTCATGATTTCACATATCACATCTCGCTTATGCATTAAAGTTTTAATTTGATATTGAATTGTTAACTTAGTGATCATTAAGCATGGAAGGAACCATCCTGGGGAATTTGTCCACAATGTTCAATAAGAAGAAGTAAAAAGAAAGAAAAATAAATACATGCTCAGCTAAAAAACAGTTATCGTCGAAAATGGCTACCTATTAAAGATCTTTGAAAAGATTAATATAGTGTGAAAGCCATCGATGAAAAAATTAAAAGCTGGATGAACGAAAACATGAACTGTAAGGCAAGTTTTAGTTTAGGTTTTGATGATCCTGAATACTCTTGTGATTATCAATGTTATCATAAAAATTAATAATTGAATTCTTACTTGTGATAAGTCAGGGTTGCACTATACACCCATGTAACTCAATGTTTAGAATTATTCTAATCAATGAATTAATACTTTGTACTTAACTATGAAGTTTACCATGCGCTTGAGTCCAGGACAAAGTAATGCCCAACACTCATGAATCTTAGAATTCTCATATCTAGATTGTTTTTAAAAATTCACTCAAGTTTATAAAAATTGTTTCGTACTTCTTAAATTATTTTTCGCATACTTTGTTCAGGACTAGCTACATGTTGGTTAGGAATTATGTTGAGGGTCAATTATTGTATATTAGACCCCAGTTATTACTTGATTTTACGAACATGATACTGTTTAACAGCCTATTTTAATCGTATTTGTGTTACAAGATAAATTTAGGAGCTTGGATAGAAAAATGATACTAAAAGTATGGATTTAACGATCCAAAGTAACCAAGGAAAGGGACGGACCCTAAGGGACCAAGATCGAAGAATTTACATGCCAAAGATCCGAGAAAATCAAGTAATTGGGTTTAAATGCGCCTGAAAGTCATCCAGAATGCAAGATCACAGGGTTCCTACCATCCGTTTAGCTCGAAACTTTTATCTGACCTGAGGACCATAAATTAACTGTACACATCAAATTTTAGCCATTGGATCCTTATGGAAGTGGCCCAATCAACAAATCAACCCATAAACCATCGATCTGAGGCCTACCTAATATCCAGATATACTTCAATTTTGGTCTGAATCCCTTAAATGATATGGAGAAATGAATGAATGGAACAAATTTCTCACGAACATCATAATGGACCCCACATGTACACTAGTGTACACAGGGTACACGTGCACAAGAGGTGCACTAGGCAGAGAGTTCGGTCAAACCTCAGTTGACTCATCATCTCCCACACAAACGTCCAGCGAATGGACGCTGGGCGGCTGGGTTTTGATAGTGGGCCCCACCCATCATCCAAACGGATGATCTGGACTGTTCAGCTACTCCACGGGGTGGGGACGACCCTATCTAAGGTGGCATTTTGGCCCCATGTACATGTACACACGTGGATCGCCAGAAAATGCAGCCTTCATATCTATAAAAGGGAATGAGAAAAAGAGAGGGGCATCCAGGGGTAGCCGTGGAGGCGTGAACGTGAAGAGGAATGAAAGAGAAAGTGGGTCGACTCCATTATAAAGAGTTTTTCTTCCTTTTCTTCTTTATTTTTTTTTATGTTTTCTTAAGATTTTTAGCTTAATCATTCTATGGTTGGCTAAACCTCTTAGCTAGGGCTAAGAGATAAAGCTTATAGCGTGATGGGTTTGGTTCTATGTCTTTGATTCATGCTTTACTGAACTGACTTTGATTATAGTTTGATTATAAGGAATATTCATAGTTTTTTATGGTTTATTGTAACTAAAATTACAATGGATCCACGATAACTTTGAGTATGTTCTTTGCATTATAGGGATTGTGAACATGGGAGCCCTGTTGTTCCCCATCGTCTCATGGGCACATGGTTGGATGACAGAACCCTTCCTAATGTTCATAAATTCCTTAGATTGGATGTGGATTGGTTAAAGTTCTATTGTTTTCTTTGTCTGGTGGGCATGATTTTGTGATAGAATCAATTCTAATTCTCATACCTATCTTCTCTTAAAAAGTGGATCAAAGGATGTTCAGATTGGTTTTTAATGAAATATCTTCCAACTGGATAAAGATAGGACTCTGATTCTAGTTATGTTCGTGAATTAAGCATAGATCTCTCTGATCTCTACTAGTAGATCCTTAGTACCCTAGTTTCTCACCTTTGAATTTTACAAGCTTTAATTTAATATTTCACCATTATCCTCCTAAAAATCCTTTGGTTTATATTACATCTTCGTCTAGTTCTAATTCTAGTTACTTTCATATTACGAACATGGTTTAGTCCCTATGGATTCGACCTCGATCTTACCGAGATTATTACTACATCACAACCTTATACTTGGGGCGTGCACACGATCCTAAAAGGCCAATTTGCTTCAGCTCGTGTGCATCAATGGTGGAATCTGGCTAATGAAAAGAAAACAATCGGAGTCCTCTGAGGGCTGACTCTTGCGCTTATTTTCTAAGAAATTTGGCTCACCAGAAATACGGATCGCTTTGATGGGTCTCAAATCAAAGTGGATCACTCTATTGTAAAAATTCGCAAATGGTTCTACGTCATATCGTCCGCATGCCCGCTCCCACTTACAAGTGATGGTAACAACATTGTTGTATTCCGAGATTTGGGCATTTCTCTTCCCCATATCACCAGCTCGTGGCTATCTATTTTCAAGTGTAGGAGGCCTAATATTAGATGGGTGAAATTGAACGTCGATGGGTCCTCCCATGGGAACCCGGGACCTTCGGGAAGTGGAGGCATCTGCCAAGATGATAAAGGGCAACTCATTTTTGCTTTCTTCAAAGGATATGGGGTGCAATCCAATTTTCAAGCAGAAGCAAAAGCGGTGGTGGACGACCTCAATTTCTGCTTGAGACTAGGTATAAACAAAATAGAAGTGGAAAGCGATTCACAAGTGATGGTGGCCCTTTTCTCAAAATCATATTCCTAAGTCCCATGGAACATCTACTACTGCCTAAAAAGATATAATTTCATTCAGGGTATCATATATAAGGCTCTTAATCCATCACATCCCTCGAGAGGCGAATAGAGTGGCCGATGGCCTAGCTCATTTGGGAAGTGACACTCAGTCAGATAAAACCTTCACTCTAGTTTATGACCTCCCACTTAAGCCCAAAGGGAAATTTGTTCTAGACAGATCAGGTCTGGGGTCTATTAGTATTTCACGCTCTTCACATACCTCGGTCCCCTTTCTAAGTATATGATAGACAGGCTCCTCCTCTACTTTTTGTTGTTGAGGTCATGCCCAAAAAATGGTTCTTCATGTAAAGCTGTTTATTTTGGAATATAATCGAATCTTTTATATATATATATATATATATATATATATATATATATATATATATATATATATATATATATATATATATATATCGAGAGAGAGAGAGAGAGAGAGAGAGAGAGAGAGAGAGAGAGAGAGAGAGAGACTTAAGAATATTTCTATATAAAAAAAAAGGCTAATCTGAGTTATTTTTCATTGCTCCACACTAGGACTGAAAGTTGGGCGGGTCGAACCCAACCAACCTGTGACTGACTCGACATTGGGTTGGGCTTGGGCAGGATGTATCGAGTCTGATCTCAGGCTTGGGCTATACAAACACCAACTCGGTAAAACTCGGGTTGGGCTCGAGTTGAGGTCTTGGGTTGCCCGACCCATCCCGAACCCAATCAATATATAAGTTATAAATTATAATTGATAGTAGATCGTATGTGTTGAAGACATAGGAAATTCTGGTGCTACTAGGTCTCATTAGTTCACATCATTTCCAATGACTCAAGCTAACAAGAAATACTAGATTTCTCTCTCCCAAATAGATTGTGCTACATAACATAACTTTTAAATGAGTAGTTGTCATATATTTTAGCTTGTTTGTTTAGAATAAATGAAGTTCTTTACGATAAATAACTACATATATAATTAATAAAATCATAGATATAAAAAATAACATGTATATTGAAATATAATAAACCAACGCAATCATTAAAATATTAGCATGTATCCACCCAATCAACACGACCAACCTAGCTGAACCGGCCTAGGATGGGCTTGGGTCGAGAATTCCCAACCTGAGGTTGGCCGGGTTGAGTTGGGTTAGGGTTGAGGTATAAAAACCTTGGGTTGGACAAGTGTTGAGCAACAACCCAACCCAACCCACTTTCAGCCCTACTCCACACCCAACTCAGCCCAGATAGCAGGTCTAGATTGTTAGCTTGAGTCTGGCGTTGAGGTCAATTTTTAGGGCCAAAGCCCCAGCCCTTGAGGGTTAGGTTGGCTTGCCCAGGCTATTGCCACCCCTAGAACCAATTATATGATATGACTCGTCATCAATACATATGATACTCCCAAAATTATTATTTTTATTAGATTGGACTACTTCAAATCTTTGAACATTTAACTCTTTTCGTTACCTGGACCGACTTGACCTAACTTAACCACACTAAGGCTAAAGCCTTTTAGCTTGATTAGTCTGGGCCCAAACATGGCAAAGGTTTAAGGGATTAGGGCAGGGTAGGGCTGGGACCAGGAAACGGATTGGCTATTCCCCCTTGCCACCACCGGATGGCTGGTGGTTGGTGCAATGTGGCCCTACCATGATGCATGTGTTTCATCTATGCCGTCCATCTATTTTTATTGATCATTTTAAGTATAAGACAAAAAATGAGGTATATCCAAATCTAAAGTGGACAACATTATAGGAAATAGTGTTGAATGAATGTCGACCATTAAAAACTTTTTAGGGCCATAAAAGTTTTGGATCAAACTGATATTTGTTTTTTCCCTTCATCTAGGGCTGTATGACCTAATCAACATATTGGATGTCAAACAAACAGTACAGTGGGCCTTAGGAAGATTTTAATGGTGGATATCCAATCACTATTGTTTTCCTGTGGTGTGGTCCAACTGAGATTTATATCCCTCTAATTTTCGGGATCAAGCACTAAAATGATCTGAAAAAATGGATGAATGACATGGACGAAACACATACATCATGGTGGGGCCTACAGAGCACCGACCACCAGCCACCGGGGTGGTGGCAGGGGCAGTAGCCAATCCGTTTCCACCTAACCCGTCCCGACCCTAGCCTGGCCCATTACCACCCCTACCCCATAGATAAAGAATAGGAAATTTACGTATTGTCCACAATTTAAAAACTCAAAACTAAACCAAGTCGAGACAACTCAAAAACTCAATTTGACTCGACTCAATATCATGTTTTTTGGAGAGAACATTTCACCAATTGAGTCACGTATATCTGATATTCATACCTAACGATTTTTCAAAAAAAAAAAAGAAAAAAAAGCATAAGAAATTTTCTTGCCCCAACCCTATCCATTCTAAGATCCATTTTCAAACCTGCTCCCATTTTTCAAGATTTTTAAACCAAGCTTTCAATAAAGTCAGATTTTCTGCTAGCCCAGTGCCAACCCTGGGATAAATTTCTTGTTGGAAGTGCACTAATTATCCATTAAACTATACTATGTATGAGACATTCACCTCACAACTCCAAAGTTATAATAAATACAAAAAAATAAAATAAAATAAAATAAAATAATCATAATAGGTTATTGAGACAATATTATTATAAAATAGGCAAATTTAATCACTAAAGTGTTGTTGGCCTACCGGTAGACACGGTTTCTTATTGGTATATAAACAGACGAGATTCATCGTTGGACTACTGTTATATGATATTGCTGTTTCTCTGCTTCTACGTATCATATCCTCTTTTGTCTCTCTTGGAGATTTTGTAAGAGAGGCTCGTTCCAGTGGTACTGCTACCACTAATCTTATGGTGGCGCCAGCAGATGTGGAGCCCACGTGATATGAAGGAAATCCAACCCTTTTATCAAATGTGTGAATTCATGTAACCCTCGTGAAAAAATCAGCCCATCCAACATTTACGTGTGCCACAGCAAAGGGAACAAGATAGGAGTGGATTCCCACCTTTGATTGGGACTCACATCAGTTAAAAACAACTTTATTTTCTGCTTGACCCATCATCCAAGCCAGATGAATGGTCTGAATGGCCTGGATTTCAGATACACTACACAGTGAGCTCTCTATTCAAATCAACGGTAGGCATTCACTCTCAACTTGCTCCCTGTTGTGTGGCCCACCTGGGTAACTTGATATCTGATGGCCGGGTTGGATGTCATTAATAAACCACTTGGGTAGCTTAATAATCCACTTGGTACAATACATACCGATGTCTTATTGTACTATACGCCAGGACTTTTAACCGTTGGATCTGGGTCTTTTTCAACGATCCAAATCATCTAGATGATTAGATTCACCGTGGATGGGAGTATTCAAAAATATTCAAGATTGAAAATTTTCAACCATTGCTCATTCAAAGATAATAAAGGAACCATCCATATTCAAAGCAAAAGTATCAACTCCTTTTAAATGGTTAAAAAAATTCCACACTAAAAGCTGGCCTAACACGCGTACCGCCCCAGCAGTGAAAGGAACATCTGAGGTTGGCCCAACGTAAAAGAATATCGAGTGCACTCATCAAAGGGGCCACAAATGTAGATAGATGTTGACCGTTAGCTATTATATAAACGGCCCATTCGTTTCCAGCAGGAGGGGTTTTCTAGATGTGTGGACGAGTCTGATTTTATTTTATTTATTTATTGTATGATCATCTTTAGGGAGGGGCACGCCTCATGAACAATCAGAAGTTCTATACACTTTCCAGGGGGCCCCACATGCTTAGATGGTCCGATGAGTTGCACCGACGGTGATCCCAAAAAAAAAGACATCATCCAAAAAATCTTACTTCTATGATGATCCTGACCCTTGGTTTTGGAGTTGAATATGGTCCATTGAAAACTCTTTTTCAGTGTTCCAAGTTCATCGCCCAGATAGTGATGGTGGTCAGTTGGCTCGACGTAATTTTCACATGGTGGTCAGTGAAGGATGGAATCTGAAACATGAACGGTTGTGATCCTCGGACTATCTCAGCATGTGGGACCTAATGAAGCGACACATGCTGGATTCTACGTGGCAAAGGAGGCAAAACTATCTAATTGAGTTCATGGTTGAAGAATGACAGAATCTCAAATAAACGGTTGATAAGGTGTGGGACCCACCAGCCTAGCAGGCAATGGTAAATGGCCATCCACAGAACAGTGGTTCATGACACATCTAAACTGAGACCCGTAATTTTTACATGTTAATTTAGTGCCACGTATGTGATTCCTAAGTGCCTGTGTATCATTCACAAAACTGCCAGAGTATTAATTTTTTTATATATAGAGAATCCATTTAATTTAGAAATCGCTCCTAAGGCTTCAGTCGCGTGGGAATCCAAATGCACGTGTCAAGAGTCAACCGATGGACATGCACGTGAAAGACCCAAGTCACCATCCACCAATCGAGGCCATCCGTCGCACGCTTTTATCGAACTTAGCCCAGGTGGTCCTGAGCGTGTGTATCTTACACCAAGAGCGTAAAATAGACAATCTCCAGCTTAAAAGGGCGGATTGCCCAAAAGGGAAATGTTCGCGTACACTGTTGTATAACTTTCACAATCAAGTCGAACGTTTTCTTTCCTGCCAACGTGTCATTTTCATAAGCATCTGAACCGTGAAAAGGTGGGCTGCATAACTGCTTCGAAAATAATCACCGTCAATTCATCAGGCGGGCTATACTTTCGAAAATCAATGGACAGCCAATTGTCTGAAATATGCACGGATATAGTCTAATCAGTAGATCTGTCCGATTTTTATTTCAGATGATTATTATGTTTCATTCCACCTTTTTAACGGATGGGATTTTCTATGGAAACAATAGAAGTTTTGAATGAAAGTTCCTATGCAAGGATTGTATGTGAATATGTCTCTACAATAACATCAACGTCAACATCTAGGGTTGGTGGCATTTAGGTGACACAAATATTATTTATTTATGAGTATAGTGTTTGGGACTGTCTCAGACAAAGTACGTCACAATCCCTTTTCCCGATTGGTCGATACCACGTGATGGTGGGCCCCACGATCAATGATATGGCATCTTACGAAGTGGGCCCCATTTGATTAAGAAAACCCATATAATCAATGGCTTTGATTAAAAAATTGTATACCTAGTGCTTAGATGGAAGAGCTAGGACAAGTGTCAATCATCGCCAAATCATGTAATTTCATAGATCAAGGAGAAAGGCAATCTGCACTTAAATTTCTGTTTAGTTTATAATCCCAACCATTTAAAGGTTGCTTTATTGGGCCATTTCCCGTTGAAAATTACTCCTTTGTAGAATGTAATCATATACATTAGAAGAGATTTAATAAGCCCACACGCTTGTGCAATACAGCTCATGTACATGCCACACGTGTACCATCATGGTACGAAATCCAATCCATCCATCACAAGTGCACCACTATATTAATAGCCTAGCCCAAGAACCAGGTTGATCCAATTATCAGGCTGCCCACAGTAGGCAAAAATGTACGGCTGTGAAATACTTGAAGTTTTTTAAACCATCCACCTGTTCTCAACGTTGAGGCCCACTTGCTGATTGGACCCAGATTTCTATTTTAAGAAGCATCTATAAGGTCAGACTAACCTATTGGATGGATTGGATCTCAAACCTATGTGCCATGTTGGCACAGATATGGCATGTACATGAGCTGTATTGCACGTGCGTGTGGCCTTGGCAATAGCAACAGAGGAAATAAGCTTTTTCTACATGAGAGCTGGTAGCCTCACATGCACATTCCCAACACGCAGCTTTACACGTGGTGCACGTGCGAACCTGACATTTTCGTTGGACATCTAGGCCGTGCACGTGATGGACCCTACGGTGCAGATGAAAGTTTTAAAAAACCAGAACTGTTCACTTACCAGACAGATCACCAATATACATCGAGTGTGGACCATTATTGATTTTTCTAACCGTTCATTATTTATGTCATGGGTAGGCCTGCCTGATGACTCCACTAGTGTGATTTGTTCGCATGCAATGCTTCCTTATGCACAGCTAAGATATCCACGGATATAGAAGGTTTACACGTGTCGAACGTGTAAGGGTGCGCATACAGAGGATGTGTCTGGTCCAGCAAACATCTTTCGTCGCGACGCAGGGAAAGATTTTCTGAGGAAAGGGGACGCGGATATCCTGCGAAAGACTTTCGCAGGAGGTTCCTGCGCTGGCAACCTAGGTGGGCCCCATTGTGATTTTTATGACAAATCCTACCCGTACATCGATTTTTTGAGTTTATTTTAAGACATGATGCTAAAAAATAACCGTTTCCAAACCTCAAGTTGGCTGAAAACTTGATAATTAAATGTATACAGTTGAAATATTCGTGGGTCACAGAAGTTTTGAATAATGTTAATATTTTTTATTTCAGTTCATCCCAGTGTGAATGAAGTTATTAACGGTATGGATGGCATTTAAACATCACTTTCGAACCCAGGTAGGTTTCAACGGTAGAAATTTTTCTAACCACATTTTCCTTTAGCATGGCCCATTTGAGATTTAGATGCGGTTCATTTTTGCATTATGTCATGAAATGAACTCAGGAAACTAATGGAAGGGGAGGATTTCTCAAAAACATTACAGTGGGCCTCATCTGAGTACCCAGCGCAGGAACTTCCTGCGAAAGGGTTTCGCAGCGAATCCGCGTCCGAGGAAACGGGGAGCGGCCCCCTGACACCAGCCATTGGCTGGTGGTCGGTGCTCTTTCGGGCCCACCATGATGTATGTGTGTCATCCATGCTGTCCATATATTTTTATATATCATTTTATGATATGATGGAAAAAATGAAGTATATATAAATCTCAATGGATCACATTACAGGAAACAGTTTTAAATGAATTTTGACCATTAAAAACGTTTTGGGGGCCATAAAAGTTTTGGATCAAGATGATATTTATTTTTTCCTTTCATCTGGGTATTTACGACCAAATCAACAGATTGGATGTCAAATAAAAAGTACAGTGGGTCTTAGGAGGAATTTAATTGTGAATATCCATTCATTATTTTTCTCCTATGGTGTGGCCCAAATAAGACTTATAACCCTGTAATTTTTTTCATCAGTCCTTAAAATGATATATAAAAATGGATGAACGGAATGGATGAAACACGTACATCATGGTGGGGCCCACGGAGCACCGACCACCAGCCACGGGGCCGGTGTCAGGGGGAGTAGCCAATCCTTTCCCGAGGAAACGTATGTCTGGTTGAAGACTCCACCAGTTGCGCACGTTGGGTGCACACAATAGATAATGACCGGGTCTTTGTAAAAGACTTCTTTTCCCATGGGTCGGGATACATACAACCACCATGTGTTTCAGTATAGGTCTCACACGAATCTACTTTTGGATGATCAGAACCATCCATATTATGGGAAAACTAATTTGTAGGCCATTTACAAAGAATTACATGAGAAGGAGGACTCTGGTCCTAGCTATTGAATGATGGAATTCATATAAATGGGGAGTTAGTGGTCACATATGATCGGCGTGATTTTTCGACGGACCAAACAACATGGTATTTCTCACTAGATGAATAGTTGGGATATTGAGACCGTGGATGCATGACACGTCTCATGGCACACGTGGCAACACATGCAATCCAAACTCCTTTGTTAAATCCTTCATTAGCTGAGTGCATGGATCAGCTGGGACTAGAGCTGGGCATCGGTCCTGATCGGATCGGATTTAGTATAACCCGATCAGATCCGAATTTTTAATGGTCAGATCCGAATTCGACTCGATCCAAGACCGGATTTGGGCCACCTGATTCGGACAGACCCGATGCCTGGTTGGCTTTACCTGAACCGAGTCCGCCTCGGTCAAAAAAACCGAGCCGGATCGGATAAGGTACGAATTGAATAGTATAAATTCAATCAAATTATTTTATATAGTGTCGTCTAATTTAACTTTTAATATATATATTTTTTATGTTTAATAACTAAAATAATATTTCAAAATAGATAAATAGCTTGGATGAAATATATACTTAAAGGTAGGCCCCACATAGGGCTGAAAGAACTTCTAATCTCCGTGTATTGGGTTTTATTTAAACTGTTTGCTTGCTTTTCACGCAAGCACGCATGCTCGGGTGAATTGTGTATTAATGTTAGCGAGGTTTGTACATCTGATGATGGGGTAGGTATTATATTCAAACCGTTCATCCATTTGGAAAGCTTGTCTTAAAGCCTGAGATGAAAAATAAGGCAGATCTAACTATTAAGTGGATCACACGAATGATTTAACAGTGAAAATCATTCTTTGCTGCTATTTTGGTGTGGTCCAGATGATAGTTGGATATTATTTATTTTTTGAATAATTCTCTAACATGATCTCTAAAAATACATGAACGGTGAAATACATCACTGTGGGCCCATATAACTTAATCTCCTTTAAACCGTTCGTACAAGTCGAAGCTCGAGGAGCGTCCGCTCGTCTTCGCACACCACAGCCAGCTGGCCTAGGCTACAGCCTACGGCACAGCTGGTGGCAGTGCTTGTACTGGTAGTCTTGGACGCAGACTGCTTACCGAGTAACGCTAGCTTCTGTGGGGTCCTCCATGATTTAATTATTTTATCCACTCCGTCCATCCATTTTAAAAGATAATTTAAGTACACCAGAACAATATATATATATATATATATATATATATATATATATATATATATATATATATATATATATATATATATATATATATATATATCCAAATGTCAAGTGGGCCACACCACTAAAACCAGTGTGAATTGAAATTATACCGTTGAAAATTTCATAGGGACCGTAGTAGTTTTGGTTTAATCTTTTATTTGTGTTATCCTTTCATCCATGCCCTTGTGATCTTATGAACAGGTTGGGTGACAAATAAACATCACCGTGGGGCCTACCAAGGTTTCAACGGTGAAAGTCATTATTCCCTTTGTTTCATGTGGTGTGGTCCACTTGAGCTTTTTTCATTCTTAAATTTTCGGCTCAACCACTAAAATTAGCTAGAAAAACGGATGTACAACGTGGATAACCCACACACATTCATGGTAGGCCCCACTAACTCAATGACATAAAAGCATAATGCATCATCTGTGCCATAAAATAACGTTAGTGGTGGTGACAGAAATGGATTGGCTACTCGTTGTGTTCGTGATATTTGAGCCCCACCATGATGTATGTCTTTCATCGATGCCGTTCATCCATTTTTATGGATCATTTTAAGGTTTGATAAAAAATATTAGAGGGGTAAAAATCTTAGGTGGACCACACCATAGGAAAACAATAATGATTGGATATCTTCTATTAAAATCCTTCCCAGGCTCCGAATCAGGTCGGATCTGATCGGATCGGGTCCATCCGGATCGGATCTGTTTGGACTAACCACGATCCGAGCCAGATCCAAAAACCATTCGAATCTGAAATGATTAACCTGATCCTCACCGAACCAGGCCGTCGGTTCGGTTAGGATCGGGTCGGATCCATCGGATCGGATCAATTTTGCCCAGCTCTAGCCGGGACCTTTTCTATGATGTAGGTTTCGCCCACAAAAATGATAGAAAACACTCTTTCTTTATCCATCTCGACTGTAAATGTGGCTAGAGTGTGCGGTGATCCTGCCACAGCCCGAAAATTGTACGGATCAGATCAGTCGATTCTAACTATATAATCAGTGCACCTCAAACAAATAACTAAGATAAAATAGATAAAGGTCGCAATCAACGGTCAAAAGTCCATGGATCTCACGATGGCCCACTGCATAGACAATCTCAACCCCATGAGTGTGACCATAAAGATGGTTGGACATGCAGAAGCAATCTGTCTCATTCCTACTTTGATTAAAAACCTCTCATATCCTCGCCCACCTAGACAGGTCGCTTCTTCATGGACTTGTGACCGTTGATTGCGACCTTCATCCATTTTGTCGTAGCCATCTGTTTGAGTGCATTGATTATCCATGGACTCATTACCTACAACAGCTTGTAGGTGAATCCATAACCCTTTTTACAACATTTAGCCACTGAAAATCTATGATATTATAAGGGCAATATAAGAAACCAGCTTTTCAAAAATGGGTTGTGTCATGCATACGGTAGTAAGTGACTAACCCTTCAACTAAAAATAAAATCTAAAACGGACATGTCTCGTGCAACGCACGTGAAGAGAAGAGAAGTGGTTAACATGGGCCGGGGAGGCGGTTGATTGATTTACTACTCCGGTGGAGTGCAATGGTTGATACTGAGGCCCTGCTGTATACTGGCATAAATTAGCTCAATCAAACTATCAAAGTCATGTAACCCACTTTACAGTCATCACCCAAAATCTATATTTATTTAATTATCCTCATCTATAATTATAAATAAGGTGTCTTTTTTTTTTTTTATTGTTGTTGAATTTGGACCATTGGATCTTTTATTTTGTTGTCCACTAAATATCCACCCATTGGCCATTATTAAAATCAATATAATCTTTTGTTACGTGGGACTCATAATTTATACCATTAAGGCCCCGTTTGTTAAATCTGAAGTCTAAAGCCTGAATCTTAAATCTGTAGCCTAGAATTTGAAATCTGAGGTCAAAAAACTTATTTGGTAACTATGGCTGAAGTCTGAAAATTAAGTACGGAATTTGAAACAATTTGTTTGTTAACAAACATATGAAATGTCTAAAATATGCTAATTTGACACATTTGCCCCTATCTATCTCTTGTTTGGAAATGCTTTACATTATAAAGAAAATATTTTTTATTAAATGAAAATAAAATTATTCTATTTAATTTAAATAAACTATAAAGTACTTAATAGATTTTTCACCAACTTTGATCTCCTTAAAACCATTCGTACAACTTGAGCTTGATGAGCCCCATATAGGCTTCCAACCTAGGAACTTCGTGTAAGAGGAGCGGATGTGGATTTCCTGCTAAAGCCTTTCTCGGGGAACTTAAGTGGGACCCACCGTAATTTTTGTCAGGAATCCACTCCGTTCATCCGTTTTGTGAGCTAATTTTAGGAGATTAGACCAAAATTGAGCAGGATCCAAGACTCAAGTGGGCTGTATTAAAGGAAAACGTATTTAGGAAAATTCTTACCATTGAAACCTCCCTGATTCGACAATGATGTTTACATGCCATCCATATCGTTCATAATGTCATTCCTACTGGAATAAACTGAAAACACGAATATTAGCATGATTCAAAACTCCAGTGGCCCCACGAATATTTCAACTGTGAACGTTTAGTTATACGGTTTTGGCCCACCTGAGCATTGGATACGATTCATCTTTGGCCTCATGTCCTAAAATGAACTCATAAAATGGATGAACGGTGAGGATTTCTCACAAACATCCTAGTGGCCCCACCTCGTCCAAGACGGAAAGGGATTGGCTACTCCCCCGGCCACTGTGGTCGATGCTCTGATAGCCCCTCCATGATGTATGTGTTTCATCCATTCTGTTCATCCATTTTTATAGATCATTCTAGTGGTTCACCCCATAAATTAAAGGGATTTAAATCTCAGGTGGACCAGACCATAAGAAAACAATAATGATATGATATGCATCATTAAAATCCTCCTAAGGCCCACTGTACTGTTTATTTGACATCCAATCTTTTTATTAGGTCATATAGGCCCAGATGAAGGGAAAAAACACAGATCAGCTTGATCCAAAACTTTTATAGCCCCCAAAAAGTTTTTAATGGTCGACGCTCATTCAACACTATTTCCTGTAATGTAGTCCACTTAAGATTTTGATATATCTAATTTTTGTCCCATACCATGAAATGATCTCAAAAAATAGATGGATGGCATGGATGAAACACATACATCATGGTAGGGCTCACAGAGCACCGACCACTAGCCATTGGCCAATGGAAGTGAGAGTAGCCAATCCGTTCCCGTCTTGTGTCCAAGACGACCGACACGGATTAGATACTGACAGGCTGAGTAGCGAGTCGGCTTCTAAAGTGACATCACCAAGTTCTGTGGGGCCCACTTTAATGTATGTATTGTATCCAAAACTTCCATCCATTTTGAGATATCATTTTAGAGTATGAACCAAAAAATGAAATAGGTAAAAATCTGCAGTGGACCCACCACAGTAAACAGTGGGGAGAGTAATTCCCAACGTTGAAACTATCCTAAGGCCCACTATAATGTTTATTTGAAATCCAACCTGTTCAAAAGTTAGAAAAGACTTGAAAGAAGGGAAAACACAAGTATCAGGTTGATCTAAAACTCTCTTAGCTCTTAGAAGTTTTTAATGGTGGGCGTCACTGCCCCCACTGTTTTCTGTGCTGGGGTCCACTGGAGCTTTGGATTTAACTCATTCTTTGGTTTTTGCCCTAAAATTATCTCTCAAAATGGATGGATGGCGTGGATACAAAACATACATCATGATGGGGACCACAAAACTTAGTGACGTCACTTTAGTAGCGAGTCTCGCTACTCAACCTGTCAGTAGCTAATCCGCGCCCGCCGAGTTGTGGATGCGGGCCCACCATGATGTTTTTGAGAAATCCACTCCGTCCTTCCGTTGTTCCAGATCATTTTAGGATGATAGGATTAAAATCATGTAGATATAAAACTCAAAGAGGCCATACGGGAGGGAAATCTGGATAAAGGGTTTACTACCGTTGAAACCTTCTTGGGCTCCACCTTGATGTTTATATTCCATTCAAGCCGTTTATAATGTCATTATCAATGGGATGAAGTGAAAACACTAAAAAATTATCATGATATGAAACATTGTTGCCATACTAATGTTTCAAACAGTGGTCACTGAATATCCATTGTTCCTTATAGTGTGGCCCACATGAGATCTGGAACAATCTCATTTTTACTTATCCTCATTGAAATGAGCTCTAAAAACTTTTGGACGGTGTGGATTTATTAAAAGCATCACTGTGGGCTCCATCTATAATCCCAGCGCAGGAACTTTGTGCGTAAGGCTTTCGCAGGGAATCGCAGTCCCCGAGTTGTACGAGGACGGGGAGTTGTACGAGGACGGGGATTGCGTACTACCCTCGCCCAACCCTGACTCCAAACGGACAGTTCTGTGAGCGGGCCCACCATGATGTATTTGTACATCCAAACCGTAAATCCCTTTTTCTCGTATTATTTTAAGGCGTTAACACAAAAATGAGGCAAATCCAATGCTCAAGTGGACTACATCAAATAATAATCTTGATTGCATTAAAATGCACTAGTTGCATTAAATGCAAGAGTCATCTATGATGTGGTCCATTTGATGGTTGGATTTGCCTCATTTTTGTTTTGTTGGCTTAAAATAATATGAGAAAAGGGATAGAGGGTTTGGATGTATAGATACATCATGGTGGGTTTGCCCATAGAACTGCCTGTTCGGAGCTAGGAACGAGCGGGGTAGTACACAATCCGCGTCCCCATTTTACGAACCGTTCAAATACATCAAAGTTACATGGGCCCTACAATAGTGTATTTATTATATCCACACCTTTCATCAGAATTTCGAGATAATTTTAGAACATTATCCAAAAAATGAATCATATCCAAAACTCAAATGGACCACACCAAAATTAGTAGCGAGATAATGATTTTCACCATTAAAAAATTCACAGGTCCCACCGTAACATTTATTTTCCATCAAATCTATTCATAAGGTTAAAAATATTTGTATGAAGAGAAAAAACAAATTTCAGATTGATCTGAAACATCTGTGACCCCAAAAGGGTTTCAATGGTAGACATTCAATCCCCCTCTACTTTTTGCAGTGCGGTTCAGTTTTTCTTTAGATCTATCTTATTTTTTGGCTCAAGGCTTACGACGAGCTCAAAAAATGGATGAACAGTTTGAATATAACAAATAAGTCATGATGGGACCCACAACTTGTTGACATCAATACACCAGCCAATCCGCTTTCCAAATCTCAATCTTTCGCAGGCTCGCTTCGAATGTGGTACGCGTCATACCCCTGCCCGACGGTTCGGGCAGAGATCTGTAGGGCCCACCATAATGTAAGTATTTTATTTAAGTCGTTTATTGTTTTTCTTATATTATTTTAATATATGATATGAAAGATGAAGCAGGTCCACAACTTGAGTTAGCCACACTAAAGGATGCTACAGTGATAATGACATCCATCATTGAAACCTTTTTAAGGGCCACTGTGATGTTTTTTTACCATCCAACCTATTCATTAGGTCATGTAGACGTGGATGAAGTGAAAACACAAATATCAACTTGATCTGAAACTTCTCCAGCTCTCAAGAAGTTTTTAACGGTGGACGTTCAATCCCCACCTTATGGTCCAATTAATCATTGGACCAGCTTCTTTTATTGGATCACACCTTAAATTATCTGAAAAAGTTAATGGACGATGTGGATCAAACACATAAATCATGATGGGGCATAAAGAAGTTTCCCAGGTTAAAGGTTGATTTTGTATTGCACAAACAATTTAAAAGAAAAAATTTTCGTAGTAAATTGAAAAGGGGTACTTTTGAAAGCAAAAAATTTTTGTTTAATGAAAAATCATGGAGCGCATTCCGTGTTCACCATTAAGCCAGACTCCTATCACGGAAAGAATTCAGTAAAAAACCACTTAGCGCTTTCTGTCTTTTGCGTTAACAATGCATTAACAAACACCACTAAACACCGAAAATTTTCCCCATTCCGCGTTAAGTGCAAAAATTCAGCGTTAACAAACATGGCCTTAGTTTGAATTTGTGCCTTAGAAAATTTGTTGGTGCATTGGTATCAACCACCGTACGTCTTTAGACTATCAACGTTTTCCTTTCTATAAAATGGAGGAGAGCTCCTAACATATGGCTAAACATCTCATTTACCTTTTGATGTCCTTACCATTTGGTTAAAGGCCCTTCTCATGTCCTTTGATAATTTTATTCACGTTTTATATATGTATATAGTTGAAAGGTGGGAACCAAGGTGTTTAAGGATTGAAATTCTTTAAAAACACATATTCTAAAACACTTGAAGCTATGTGGGGCTGTAACATCCCGAAAATCGGGGGTCGAGTAAAAACTCCACTCCCAAGTTCCAGAACATCACTTATGCAACATAAATGTGTATGATTGAATGTTGTCTGTGTTAATGTATTAAACATGAGTGGGATTAAGCCAGAACAACATATTATACTCCAGAAACAGTTAAATTAACAAGCGGAAGACTGTGATACATACATATAACATATAATTGATTGTAAGTCTCCGGAGTGTGAACATGTTACCAGGTTAAACATATACATGTATACCTCAAAATAGAAAGAAAGAATATACATGAGTGCTCTGAAAATATAAAATGACAAGTGTCATGGCATTTAATGAATCTCCCAGTAATCCCGTCGTTCAAAACACGCATAAAGGAGGGATCCTCCTCATCATCATCAAGTTCGGCTCCGCTTCTCAAGCAGCGCCATCATCTGCAACCAAAATAGGGACTGGTGGGTGTCCGAAAATACCATCCCGTAACGTGGGAGTGAGTGATCAACTCAGTGGAATAATAGAGTAGAGATTAGCATGTTATCAAATCAATCATGTGATAATAGTAAAGCAATAAATCAAACATTCCTAATACTGTTGTTAATGCAATATGACATGACATGATGGATGCCCTCACCGACGATCTCTCTCATACGGCACCATCTTACGCCCGTGGCATGCTTTCTTCCCACAGTGCTCCACATCTTCCAGGCACATGCAATGTGATGGTGATATGATTTTCGAGTTATTATTAGTCCATTCATACAACAGTATTGGGAAACTAAAGTACCTTGCTTATATCAATCCCAACACAGATCCTGTCTTGGGTCGTCACTCCTATTAATCTCACACGATGTTATATTTGTAGGTCACTGCAAGGGCTGTCAGGGCTGTTGCACGCACTCATTGCTCCGCTCCCTTATCACCTTATCAATACAGGCCTATTATATCCTTAAGACTACATCAGGACTCCTCGCCCCCATGCGGTGTCAGGATAAACTCAAGGTCACTGTAAAGGGCTCGTCGCCTGATCAGTGTAGGCTGACAGCAAGAATATAGTGTCCCATACCACCATAATATACTCAGAGTAGGGTGCTCACTGGTCACTACGGGAAGGTTCGTGGCCCCAGCATAGGCCGACATCTCTACCACGGTGTCCCATACCACCATGCCCGGCTCATGAGTCTTTATGGATCAAGGTACCATGGTTGACAGGGTTTACAATGTAAGTTTAGTACCTTAGGTTCAAGCAGTTATGATTCATATAGGGTGAACAACCAACGGCCAGTCGGGTTACTTGACGGGCTCGACTAGCACGAGCGCATCGTAAGTCGAACGACATGAAGTACGTGAAACACTTCGTGTGGCCTAACCACTGCCGCCAACTCCAAACATGACTCGCGTTCATCGACGCGTCCTTCATGGCAAAGATAAGCCAACCACGAATTTACTCGGTTACCGACTGCCTGGACTAAGTATAGTCCCAAACATTTATGAATCCACATCAACAATCATATAAAGGTAATGGAAATGCATTACAACAATGTGAGCATGTTAGCACATATTATAACATATAACTTAAGTAAATCATCTAGCACATGCATTTCTTACATATGATGAAATCATACATATAGCCAACATGAAGGAAATCATTTACATCAGCATATTATTTGACAATTCAATCTCAAAACTATTTCACAACACCATTTAATTCAATAAATACTAATACAAACATTTATACAAACACTTAGTCTACACTCTTAAGTCTACATATTGTATGTCGACTCAAAGTGCGCATTTGGATGAATCTCTTCGCCAAACTGATTATGCACGCATTCCTAATATCCTATTGTGACAAAAAGCCATGTCAATCATTTCAGAAAAATATGGATGTTTACAGTATTTCCTACAAATGACTAAAATTCCCTAAATCTCATATCTTTCGTCTGCTTACGAAACAGGAAACGGACAGCATGTTGTACATGTCAAACGGCGTTGCTGTCGATAATCTATTATTAAACGACATTGAAAGCGTTGAAAACAGCGAATTAAAGCGTATAAAATCCGCACCTTTTACTTTAGATGTGTATCGTTCCGACCGGAGCGTATACGCTTCGTCTACGGCGATCAGGCGACCTAATACACAAGCTACATAAGCTACACCGCTAATGGAATTGACAGAATGCTAAATCAGCAAATGCTTAGGATTTTTCTTACCTAGAAATGTGGCGGAATCACCCAAAAAGTGATTTGAATACGCCGCTTAAGCACGTGCAGCAGCAGCAGCAGGTGGCAGGAAGATCCCTCCCACACTCTCTCACAATCTCTCACTTTTTCTCTCACTCTGCTAGGGTTTTTAGCAAATTCGGATGGGTGAGAGAAGTGAGGGTTTAAACCCCTTTTATAAGCTTAAAACTTTCCAAATTAGGCTTGGGAACAATGTTTACTTGAGGTCTAACCAAATCGGGACTGTTCTGGTCCAAAAGAGCATTTCTGGAGGTCCCCTGACCAAACGCGGTCGGACTTAAGCTCATGCATACTGGATCTAGTACACATCAAGTTTTCAGACCGAAAGAGTTCGCAGATCGCACGTGGCGGTCCAATTTTAGTTCAGCGGTCACCGCACCTAGATCAGGTCTACAAGTCTCATGATATGAAAGAGAAAATTTTCCTGATCCGAGAATGTAATTTGGCTGAATTCTGACAGTCAGAACGCTTAATAATAACGCGTCAAGTCATGTGCCAGATTTGAATTAAAATTTCCAAATCTAACCCTATTCTCACTCTCTTCACTACATGCTCAATGAAATAGCCTCTGAACGTCGGTTGGCCTTGATTTTCGAAACGATTGTCAAGTCCAGCCAAGCAGTCATAACGGTCTAAGATTGTAGGTATCGGACTTTCGACGCGCGGTCTAGATCCAATACAAAGTTTTAAAGAGTTCATGAGAGCAAACGGGTTTAGAGTTTGATCCAAGGTTTTAGGATATTATATCATCATTGGTTCTACAAGTTTTGGGTCTTGTAGAACGTATTTAAAGCGATCAGGAACAATTTCACAGCTACTCCAGCGTAGCGCTAGCTAACTTATGCTTAGTTTCTAAAGGAATTAATCCTAAGTGATTTATTTGGCTATGGAATTGGGTTCTGAGCGGTTACCAAGGTGTTTTGGTTGAACCATTGCCTAAGGACGTCTAACCCCAGGTTGGTAAAAATTCGGGGTGTTACAATCTGCCCCCCTTAAAACAGAATTTCGTCCCCGAAATTGGTGAAGGGTAAGGAGTACTTTTTCTAAGGAAAGTTCAAATCCTATTTAATAACCTAACCTTACATAGAACCTAACTCAGCTGTTTCGATCCTGGGCCAGTGGGGAAGAGGCTAACCACGCTTCTGCTATGCCACTCTGATCGAACGGTTGCATAGGCTGACTTAACTGGATTGGACTCAATACATTCTACCTCCATTAAAACTTGGTTCTACTTAAAGTTCAAGAATCTATGCATCGCTCCGTATATCGAAACGAGATGCAACTTAGGGGCTATCATTGACATGAATTGGGAAACAACCTCTCATTACAGTGGTTTTCCCTTGCCAATGATGCGTCCTATAGCATTGGTAGCTATGATTATAGAGATGAGCATAATCTCTATTGTGGTTAAGTTTAGGGGCAAGTATAAGTTGGTGGCAAGATATCTAAGTCTCTACTGGCTACTCTACTGACTATATATCCTTAACATTTACCAAGGGCAAAGCAATAACTTTTGGTTGTAGCTGGTCGGGCCAACACAGAAGAATAGTTATGTAATGGGTCTGAGCCGGATACAAAAACCTTCTGCCCCGCGATGACAGAAAATTTGTTGTATTAGTCCTCAATCCTAGTCGATGCCGATCTTCTGCTTGATCAGAGCATTAGATTCATTGGTAACTACTAGGATTAAGAAGTTGATTCAAACCGCGAATACTTCGCTGATAATTGCATTTCCTTTATTCTGTGTTCCCGAATGCAATAAGCCCTTGGGGAAGGCAATTCTAAGGGACGTGCTAGTTCATTCTAAGTTCAATCTGAGGGATTTATAAATGTTCCCTGAGAGTGAATGGTTCTAAGTTAAAACTATTTTCCTATGGGTTATAACAGAAGTCTATAAGTAATAAGGGGATCTATCGAAGGAATAAGGTTCTACTTCAACCAAATCTAACCTACAATTCCTTACCATATATAGGCTTTACACTACTTAAGGTAACTAGTAGCCTAGTCTGTAACTCAGTAGCTATAATCCAAAGCCTAAGCTTATACGCTAAATGGTTCCATACCATTACTAATATAGGGAATTGTTCTATCGCTTAGGGTCAAGATTATCTAAATGGAATTGGATTTCCTATATCGTCAGATCCTTCAAATTCAGGAGTACTTAACTCTAGGTCCAAAATGCTAAGGGCCTATATGGCCAGTAGCATTAAGTTGCATTAAATGGAACTGCATTCCTAATCCCACGTTGGGATTGGGGTGTGGCATGCTTCGTAGGAGGGTGGGGTGGGATAAAAACTAATTTGGTAGACTTAATCCCGGGATTTACAATATGGCAGTGAAAATCATAGGATACACCCAATCTAGGGACAATACCTTACAGCAAATGAAACGGCATGCACTCCATTCAACAAAATTTATCACAATACGTGGAATAAAGTTCCACATGGATTATGACAGGAACGCATTAGGCTATGCGAAGGCCAAACCACTAACACAAGCACATTTTCTACCTCTGACTTCACTAGACCTAACAGCAACAAAACACAGAAATTCTCCAAATGGTAATCAAACAAATGAAGAATGTGGAGAAATGAGATGGGTAAGTAGGTTTCCACGAGTCTGAGGATCAAATAAAAGGGACACGAGATAGAGGATGATGGAAAGGGAGAAAAAAGGCTAAAACAGCCTTAACAATAGCCATGGAAATCGGAGAAAATGCGGAGAAATGGTTGCCCAAATGTACTGAAACGAATCTAGGCCCTGTAGAGGGATGCATCAAGCTCCCAAAGGCTGGATTTTCAAAGGAAAAAGAGAACTATAAAGGGGAATGGAGCTACACACGATTTTCAGCCTTCTATGGAGATTGTGGGAGCTCCAAATGATAAAAGTGGAGAGGAAAGGGAGTGCCAATAGCTGTGGATAATGGGTTGGCACCGGTTGTGACCGAAAATGGGATTGGGGGTGATTTGAAGTGGGTTTTGAAAGGGAGGACAACAACAAGAAAGATGAAGGAGAGCTTGGGGGCTTGGATTGTGAAGGAGGTGACTGTTTTGGGCATTTTTAAGAGTGACCCACACATAGGAGACCTCCCCTACCCATTTTAGGGTGTCCGCCCAAAGCATGGCCTAAATGGGGCCCACCGTACGGCGATGCATCGCCGAACCGGCGATGGCATCGCCGGCCGGTCACCAATCCGGCCAGCAAGACCACATGGGTTGGGTCCCCCCTACCTTACGGACCCTAAATATATATGGGCCCCACCCCAGTTCATTGTAAATTGGCCTAGGGAGGTCCAAAACTCCATTCGGGGTGTTCTGGGGCCATTCTGTAGACCAGAATGAATTTATATACCACGTAACATATGATTTTGGGGTAGGAGGAGCTAATCCATCCATCTAGCCCATTATTTGCTAAATATTGCAAATTTAGAATGGCCAAATGGCCAGTTATTGTGTATTTTTACTATTTATTGAAAATTTTTGCCTAAGTATGATTTTATAACATTTTCACATTAGGACTAATGCCTAATATGAAAATACTGAGAAATAATTGAAGAATGGGGTGATGAGAGGAAGGATTCTGAAGGAATTGAGTGAAACGGGATTTTTTAAGCCCTAGCGATTGAATGTAAGGGTCGTGGTTGCCCCACTGCCCAAGGATTCGCATTTTCAGGTTTGGAACCTTTCAGAGAACATCTCAAACCCACCGACTGACGTCCTACTGGCTACTTAGGTCGCTTCACGCGACCCTAGATGCGTTACGGACTCGACAGAAACGATCGACTCAAGTAAACTTCGCCTATTGGCAAAATTGGAGTCCTACGAGTGTTTCTATACTTTCCTCGTACCCACCTAAGTCAAATGAGCAACAGCGTACGTTGCGTGACCATAACCCAGGCCCGGTTTAATCCAAATCATACTCTGATACCATCTGTAACATTTCGAAAATTGGGGGTCGAGTAAAAACTCCACTCCCGAGTTCCAGAACATCACTTATGCAACATAAATGTGTATGATTGAATGTTGTCTGTGTTAATGTATTAAACATGAGTGGGATTATGCCAGAACAGCATATCATACTCCAGAGACAGTTAAATTAATAAGCGGAAGACTGTGATACATACATATAACATATAATTGATTGTAAGTCTCCAGAGTGTGAACATGTTACCAGGTTAAACATATACATGTATACCTCAAAATAGAAAAAAATAATATACATGAGTGCTCTGAAAATATAAAATGACAAGTGTCATGGCATCTAATGAATCTCCATGTAATCCCGTCGTTCAGAACACGCATAAAGGAGGGATCCTCCTCCTCATCATCAAGTTCGTCTTCGCTTCTCAAGCAGCGCCATCATCTGCAACCAAAATAGGGACTGGTGGGTGTCCGAAAATACCATCCCGTAACATGGGAGTGAGTGATCAACTCAGTGGAATAATAGAGTAGAGATTAGCATGTTATCAAATCAATCATGTGATAATAGTAAAGCAATAAATCAAACATTCCTAATACTGTTGTTAATGCAATATGACATGACATGATGGATGCCCTCACCGACGATCTCCCTCATACGGCACCATCTTACGCCCGTGGCATGCTTTCTTCCCACAGTGCTTCACATCTTCCAGGCACATGCAATGTGATGGTGATATGATTTTCGAGTTATTATTAGTCCATTCATACAGCAGTATTGGGAAACTAAGGTACCTTGCTTATATCAATCCCAACACAGATCCTGTCTAGGGTCGTCACTCTTATTAATCTCATACGATGTTATATTTGTAGCTCGATGCAAGGGCTGTTAGGGCTGTTGCACACACTCGTTGCTCCGTTCCCGTATCACCTTATCAATACAGGCCTATTATATCCTTAAGACTACATCAAGACTCCTCGCCCCCATGCGGTGTCAGGATAAACTCAAGGTCACTGCAAAGGGCTCGTCGCCTGATCAGTGTAGACTGACAGCAAGAATATAGTGTCCCATACCACCATAATCTACTCAGAGTAGGGTGCTCACTGGTCACTACGGGGAGGTTTGTGGCCCCAGCATAGGCCGAAAGCTCTACCACGGTGTCCCATACCACCATGCCCGGCTCATGAGTCTTTATGGATCAAGGTACCATGGTTGACAAGGTTTACAAGGATAAATTCAGTACCCTAGGTTCAAGAAGTTATGATTCATACAGGGTGAACAATCAACGGCCAGTCGATTACTTGACGGGCTCGACTAGCACGAGCGCATCGCAAGTCGAATGACATGAAGTACGTAAAACAATTCGCGTGGCCTAACCACTGCCGCCAACTCCAAACACGACTCGCATTCATCGACGCCTCCTTCGTGGCAAAGATAAGCCAACCACGAATTTACTCGGTTACCGACTGCCTGGACTAAGTATAGTCCCAAACATTTATGAATCTACATCAACAATCATATAAAGGTAATGAAAATGCATTACAACAATGTGAGCATGTTAACACATGTTATAACATATAACTTAAGTAAATCATCTAGCACATGCATTTCTTACATATGATGAAATCATACATATAGTCAACATGAAGGAAATCATTTACATCAGCATATTATTTGAGAATTCAATCTCAAAACTATTTCACAACACCATTTAATTCAATAAATACTAATACAAACATTTATACAAACACTTAGTCTACACTCTTAAGTCTACATATTGTATGTCGACTCAAAGTGCGCATTTGGGCGAATCTCTTCGCTAAACTGATTATGCACGCATTCCTAATATCCTATTGCGACAAAAATTCATGTCAATCATTTCAGCAAAATATGGATGTTTACAGTATTTCCTACAAATGACTAAAATGCCCTAAATCTCATATTTTTCGTCTGCTTACGAAACAGGAAACGGACAGCATGTTGTACATGTCAAACGGCGTTGCCATTAATAATTTATTATTAAACTACATTGAACGCGTTGAAAACAGCCAATCAAAGCGTCTAAACTCTGCACCTTTTACTTTAAATGTGTATCATTCCGACCGGAGCGTAAACGCTTCGTCTACGGCGATCAGGCGACCTAATACACAAGCTACATAAGCTACACCGCTAATGGAATTGACGGAATGCTAAATCAGCAAATGGTTAGAATTTTTCTTACCTAGAAATGCGGCGGAATCACCCGAAAAGTGATTGGAATACGCCGCTTAAGCACGTGCAGCAGTAGCAGCAGGTGGCAGGAAGATCCCTCCCACACTCTCTCACAATCTCTCACTTTTTCTCTCACTCTGCTAGGGTTTTTAGCAAATTCGGATGGGTGAGAGAAGTGAGGGTTTAAACCCCTTTTATAAGCTTAAAACTTCCCAAATTAGGCTTGGGAACAATGTTTACTTGAGGTCTAACCAAATCGGGGCTATTCTGGTCCAAAAGAGTATTTCTGGAGGTCTCCTGACCGAACGCGGTCGGACTTAAGCTCATGCATACTGGATCTAGCACACATCAAGTTTTCAGACCGAAAGAGTTCGCAGATCGCACGTGGCGGTCCAATTTCAGTTCAGCGGTCACCGCACCTAGATCAGGTCTACAAGTCTCATGATATGAAAGAGAAAATTTTCCTGATCCGAGGGTGTAATTTGGCTGAATTCTGACGGTCAGAATGCTTAATAATAACGCGTCAAGTCATGTGCCAGATTTGAATTAAAATTTCCAAATCTAACCCTATTCTCACTCTCTTCACTACAGGCTCAATGAAATAGCCTCTGAACGTCGGTTGGCCTTGATTTTCGAAACGATTGTCAAGTCCAGCCAAGCGGTCATAACGGTCTAAGATTGTAGGTATCGGACTTTCGACACGCGGTATAGATCCAATACAAAGTTTTAAAGAGTTCCTGAGAGCAAACGGGTTTAGAGTTTGATCCAAGGTTTTAGGATATTATATCATCATTGGTTCTACAAGTTTTGGGTCTTGTAGAACGTATTTAAAGCGATCAGGAATAATTTCACAGCTACTCCAGCGTAGCGCTAGCTAACTTATGCTTAGTTTCTAAAGGAATTATTCCTAAGTGATTTATTTGGCTATGGAATTGGGTTCTGAGTGGTTACCAAGGTGTTTTGGTTGAACCATTGCCTAAGGACGTCTAACCCCAGGTTGGCAAAAATTCGAGGTGTTACAATCTGCCCCCCTTAAAACAGAATTTCGTCCCCGAAATTGGTGAAGGGTAAGGAGTACTTTTTCTAAGGAAAGTTCAAATCCTATTTAATAACCTAACCTTACGTAGAACCTAACTCAGCTGTTTCGATCCTGGGCCAGTGGGGAAGAGGCTAACCACGCTTCTACTATGCCACTCTGATCGAACGGTTGCATGGGCTGACCTAACTGGATTGGACTCAATACATTCTACCCCCATTAAAACTTGGTTCTACTTAAAGTTTAAGAATCTATGCATCGCTCCATATATCGGAACGAGATGCAACTTAGGGGCTATCCTTGACATGAATTGGGAAACAACCTCTCATTACAGTGGTTTTCCCTTGCCAATGATGCGTCCTATAGCATTGGTACCTATGATTATAGAGATGAGCATAATCTCTATTGTGGTTAAGTTCAGGGGCAAGTATAAGTTGGTGGCAAGATATTTAAGTCTCATAATACAACCTACCTCTTTTATACTATATTACTATATAAGAAATCTCTCAGAAATAAGACACCTCAGGAGAGTCTCCCACTCCATACATGTGCTTCCTTTTTATAGACAACACACACACACACACACATACACAAAAAAAAAAAAAAAAAAAAGTTTTCTAAACCAAGTTTCACATACTTGCACTAAAGAGAAAAAAAAAAAAAATTAAGCTACCATATATAGAAGCATATTCACCATAAGAAGCTCAAAAGCATAAGAACTATTCAATTCTTGTGTATACTCCACTGCCTTAATGTTCTCTCACTTTGAAGACTAATTTCTCTAATAGTACAAAAAAAATAATAATAATAAAATAATTAAAAAAATAAAAAAATCCTAATAACAACCATCTTAAGTCACCAATCAGTAATTAATCAAAATCTTAAAAGAAGTTCTACACCAAACAAACTTCTCTCTTACAATAGGCTTCATTAACATATTCTCTATGTTGTGGTTGGTGTGAATCTTGTACAATGATATATATCCATCTTCCACCACTTAACTAATAAAATAATATTAAACATCAACATGTGATTCGAGTATGAAATTTGGATTCTTAATCAGGTGTAATGCCTTCTTACTGTTACAGAAAATTACCATCATTTAAAATAAATTTTTTGCTTAAATTTTAACTTTTTTAATAATCTTATCAACCAAATACCTTCATTGTATGCTTTTGTAGCTAACATTTATTTTACTTCTGTAGTAAACAATGCCACCACTAACAACAATCTTGACATCCAACTAACGCACCGTCAACCAAAAAAAATATATATATAAGTAGTTGTAAATCTTCATCTATCATTATCGCCAACCAAAAATCTTCATCTATCATTATCACCTACTCAGATTGTAGTTATATATATAACCTATTGTAAATTTTCGTCCATCAAGATTATAAACATTTGTCTATCATTATCACCTACCATCCAACTTACACACTGTCGACCAACTCTATGTTTTGACTATAATCATCATTTTAAAAGTACTCTTTAAGCAATGAAGGATCAAGTTCAATATAGTTTAATGATCTCTACTCAGGTTCATCATATATTTATTGATTGCTCTTACTACTTTGCAATGTCTGCTTTTGTGTGCACTATGACAAACATAAATCTCTTTGTCACTAATGAATATGGCATTTAAAAATATTTGTCTTCACCACTTTTATGCTACAATATTGATATGAAGAAAGCTTGCAACTAACTACTAAATTAAAATTTTATATATTGACACAATATAGAACTTTTTCAATATATCCATTTTGAGTTATCTAGACTTTCATATTCTTTACATCTCTAAGTACAAGCGTCTTATACCATTACTATAATGACGAATATAGGCATAATAATATTACTCACATTTTCAAAATTCTAAGCTCTAAATTTTATATATTGACACAATCAAATCACTTATACCAACACCTTGACACTTGACTAAAATCATAAAGAGATACGTTCAACCAACAAGAAAGTTTCTTCTTAATTATCTTCTTCAATAAAACCTTCATGTAAGTCATATATATAAATTTATTTACTAAAATTTACATTTAATAAAAAAATTAAAAAATTATATATATATATATATATATATATATATATATATATATATATATATATATATATATATATATATATATATATATATATATATATATAACATGATCTTTACAACCAACTACTAAAGCTCCAAGTTGGCACAACTGCTATACTCAATGCGTTACAAATAATACTCGACCAAATAATTAGAGAAAAGATATTATTAAAGTTAATGCTAGAATGCCCTTTTACCACAAATCAAGCTTTGTATTTTTTGATATTTTTATTAGTATCTTTCTTCAGCTAATAAACTTATTTATAATCAATAGACTTCTACGATCTTTAGGTAATTCAATCAAATTTTTAGTCTTATTTTTTATGTAGAGCTTTCATTTCTTTCAAAATATAATCCTTAAACTAGATAAAAGTTTTTGCAACTTTCTTGTACCCACCTTGATCACTTTCAGTTTTAATGAGATCATCATATACATGTCTTTCATCATCTTCATCCTCATGATATACATGTCTTGCCACTCATATACATGCTTTTCATCATCTTCATCCTCAATGAGATCATCAATTTATTAATTTTCTGAGTAAACATGCTAATGTTTTTCTTACATTTCAACATCGAATATTTAACACAATAATATCTAGTCTAATTACCAACCTTTGAACAGTGGAGTTTCACAATCTGTACCCATTTATTCTATATATATATATATATATGTATATATGTATATATATATATATATATATATATATATATATATATATATATATATATGTATATATATATATATATATATATATAAAGAAAAATATACCTTTTAAACCTCACATCCAGCTTAATTCTTTACTATTTAAGAAATCACACGTAAACATCATAACTAAAAGTATGAAGGAATAAATACTTATTTTTCATACCATATCTCTTCAGAGATCTTGCAATCTAGTATATTCGTAGGAAAATAATTTTCTAAGTAGTAGACAATATTAATAGCTTCCATAAACAATATTGCTTGAGTCTTAGCTGAATTCAGCATACTCCTAGCACAATACATAATTGTGTGGTTTATAATTTTAGCCATGATTCTTTTGTGGAGTACAAATGACCATGTAATTTTTCATAATATTATGCTCACGGTAGAAATTATTAAAAATTTTCAATGTGTAATATATACCGTTATCATTTTTTGGACACTTAATATCTTTTTTCTCTCAGTTCTCAATCAATACTTTAAACATGATAAAATAATTAAAAGTATACTCTTCCTTTTAAACATATATGCTCATAGTTTACTGAAAAAATTATTAATAAATAACAAAATAATTTGAATCTTTCAAAGTTCCAACATGAGCCTCCCAAGTGGTAGAATAAATTAGATCTAAAATATCTTTACTTTTCTAAATGAACAATTAAAATAAATAAAAAGAGCTTTATAGAACTTTTTAAATCACAATCATCACAAAAATATAAATTGATAGATATCTAACATTAAAAACTAAATTTTGATTAAGAGATATCCTTGATCCTTACTTTTGTTGTATGGTAGCAGATTGTCATAACATTAATAACAATAACATTACCAACCAAGTATCTTTGATCAACTAATATAGACCACTCACAATTCTCCTTTCACAAGTACCACTCTTCTTTTACAATTTTCAATCAATCATTTTCTCATAAAAAAATTTATAGCTATCTTTATCAAATATTTTCAATAATGGAAGACTCTTTTGCACATCTAATATACCCTCACTTACCTAAAACTATGTTATACCATCAAACATGATAATTATGACACCTCTGATCCCCACAATTTTACACACGTTATCATCATGTGTTATCATCACATAATCGATATGTATGAAAACAATCCATGTGTGGTATCATATGGAACAATGTACCCAAATCCAAAATCCATTGATGGATTAGATTCTCTTATGGAATAACAAACAACAACACTCGCCAATCATCAAGTGAATCGCCTTTTCTCACTTATGTTGCCTGAGAAACCCTTTAAATCTAATAGTTGATTAAGTTAATTTAATTTGAAATATTTCTTATTAATTTGTCTTCACCAATTTACAATCTTTTATATAGGTAGTTATTTTTCTCCTTAATTCTAACACTGTCATGATTTATACATTATTGACTTGGATCTTACATGATTTCCTTCACTTAATACCTCTCATAATAAATATTCCTATAACTATCATAACCTTATCAAAAGATCACTTTAAATGTTTTTTTTATGGGATTCTTCTACAAGCAACATAGACACATCTGACTCTAATAGATATCTAGACCATTATTTAGATTCATAATCAACCATCTTACAATTATTTAGATTCATAATCAACCATCTCACAAATTTGGCATTAAACAAAGTATAAGTGCAATATTTTCCTTATCATCAATCTTCATATTAATTGTCAACTTGTTAATCAATGTATTAAATACATTCAAGTGAAGACTTTTTATGGTTCACAAACTTTTCTCTATAAAGACCTCATCATTCATCTTCACAAACTTATTTTATCTCATCGTATCATAATTGTGATGGGATTTCCTCCCAGGCTCAACCAGTCGTGAGCCTCGCTCAACCGATTGAGGGTGGTGCTTGATCAGTCGAGCCCTGACTCGACTTAAGTCCGGCGATTTTGGGTTTATTTTTCCTGTGGTGCTTGACCAGTTGAGGGAGGTGCTTGACCGGTTCAGTGGGCCGCTCGACCGATCGAGAACACTAATCAACTAGTCAAGGTTATGCAGATTTGAGTCCAGATCTTACGCCGACTACGGAAATCTGAGGCTCTTTTGCAAGGGGTGTGAAAGGGAGTTTTCTAAATTATAAATAAGAGTGTCTAGGGCCTTTCTAGGCAATGCGAGAGGGTTTCCTAAAGCTTTGTAAGGGTTTTCCAAAGGGTTTAGGGCTATTAAAGGTGAGAGAGAGAGAGAGAGAGAGAGAGAAAAGAGAGAGGAAGCTTGTGGAAGGGAGTTAATGTCTCAGCGCTTCTACGTCCTTGTGGTCGGTGAGATCTCTCCATTTTTTTCTTTATTCTCTTATTGTTTACCCACTCCTGCATGAGTGAAGAAGATTTGATCCAAGTGATGTAGGCTTGTGATCGGTTGTAACATTCTACTTCATAGTGGATTGTTGATCAAGACGAAGTCCCATGGTTTTTACCTCTTTGAGGGTTTTTTACGTAAAAATCTCTTGTGTAGTGTGGTTCATACTTTGATTTATTTCATTGCTTTATTATCCCATAATTCTATTTTGATTTAGGAGGCTAAATCCTATGGTTTTGTGCAAGGCTCCCAACAAAGTGGTATCAAAGCTAAGTTCATTGAACGGAGTTTGATCGGTTCTTAATTATGGAAGGTGGTTCATCAAGGATGATCAGCCTCAATGGTTCTAACTGGACCATATGAAAGGCTAATATGGAGGACTTGCTTTATTGCAAGGACATGTATTCTCCAATTTTAGGCATATCAGCAAAATCCAAGGATATCTCTGATGATGATTGGAAGAAATTGGACTGAAAGACGATGGGGTTTATTAGACAATAGTTGGACGATTCCGCATTCCACCATGTGTCTATGGAGACCTCAGCCGCTAGTGTATGCTGAAATTGGAAGGGATATATAAGAAGAAAATAGCTGGTAATAAAATCTTTCTGATAAGATGACTTCTGAATCTCAAGTTCAAATATGGTGGTTCTATAACTAAGCACATGAATGAAGTCAGCAATATATTGAACTAGCTCTCTGCTATGAAGATGGTCTTGGATGATGAATTACAGGCTTTGTTATTGCTTAGCTCATTGCCTAATAGTTAGGAGACATTGGTGATATCTCTAAGTAATTTCGTGCCAGACTGAAAGGTATCTATGGAACAGATAACTAGCTGTCTCTTTAATGAGGAGACAAGGAGGAAGTCTTAGGGGTATATTCAGCAAGAGACCCTTGTGACACAAGAACAGGAGAAAGGAAAGAACAGGAAGGGTGAGAAGGCCCGAGATAAATTAAGAGGCAAGTCGAGCATAAGGAAGGATGTTGAATGCTGAAATTGTGGTAAGAAATGCCAACTATAAGCATGAATGTCTTAAGAATAAGAACGATAAGAAAGGAAAAGGAAAAGAGAATGAAGATGAATCAGATTCCACTGCGGTCGCTTCAGATAGCGACATTGTAGTCATTCTTTCAGCAAATCATAATATTTGTCTCACGGCTACAAGTCAAGACACCAACTGGGTGATTAACTCAGAAGCTTCTTTTCATTTGACTCCACGTAGAGACTTCTTCACAAGTTACAAGTTAGGTGATTATGGGACCGTGAAGATAGAAAATTCTGGCACATCAAAGATCGTATGGGTTGGTGATATTTATGTGAAGACCGATGTGGGTTGCACATCGGTTCTCATGGATGTGAGGCATATCACAGACCTTCGCCTCAACTTGATGTTAATGGGAAGGTTAGATGATGATGGCTATGAAAGCCAATATGCTAGTGGGCGCTAGAAGCTCATTAAGGGTTCGTTGATCGTAGCCAGAGGAAAGAAGTGTTGCGCCCTTTTATAAGGCAAGTGTTAATGTCTGCAAGGGTGGGTTGCACGGAGTGGAAGATTCAGCTATTGACATGTGGCACAGGCATCTAGGCCACATGAGTGAAAAATGACTTCAATTACTAACGAGGAAGTGGCTCCTTCCAAACGTGACAGGTATACCTCTTAAAACCTTTCTTGATTATTTATCAGGGAAACAACATAGAGTTTCATTTGTCAAAACTGCTTCTCATGTTAATAAAGTGCATGCTTTAGATTTGGTTTATTCTGATGTTTATGGTCCTATGAGGATAAAAACCTTAGGTGAGACATTGTATTTTGTCACTTTTATAGATGATGCATCTAGGAGGATTTGAGTTTATGCTTTGAAATCCAAGGGCGAGGTCTTTGATGTGTTTAAATTGTTTCATCCTATGGTCGAGAGAGAGATAAGTAGATCATTGAAGTGCATTCGTACTAACAATGGTGGTGAATACATTGGTGACTTTCATGAGTATTGTAAGTCCCTGGGTATACAGCATGAATAGACAGCTCCCAAGACCTCCCAGCATAATGGTGTGGCTGAGCGAATGAATCGTACCATTATAGAGAGAATCATATGTATGTTATCCCATGCAAAGTTATCCAAGATGTTCTGAGCAGAAGCAATGTACACGGTAGTGTATTTAATAAACAAGTCTCCATCAGCCCCGTTGAATGGAGAAGTACCCGAGAAGGTGTGGACTGCACAAGATCCGTCGTACAATCATCTCAGGGTGTTTGGATGTAAGACATCCGTTCATGTACTAAAGGATGAGAAGTCCAAGCTCGATATGAAGATCAGTCAGTGTGTGTTCTTGAGGTATGATTATGAAAAGTTCGATTACAGATTGTGGGATCCGACCGAAAAGAAGCTCGTCAGGAGCAGAGATGTGGTTTGCTTTGAAGATAAGTGTATAGAAGACATTAGTAAGCCAAAGAAGAACCATCCTGGTTCAGGTGAGCTAGAGGACATGGATTCGATTATTCCTCCAGTGGTTCCTAATAACAGGGGAGTACTACAAGGTGCAGAGGACGAGAGAATTCCTTTAGAAGATGGACCAGGGGAGCAGCCCTCACTTGATCCACTAGTTGATCCACATGTGAGGAGGTCATCTAGGGATAGACAGCTGTCCAAGAGGTACTTGCCGTATGAGTACATTATGCTTACTGATGGGGTAGAGCCAGAAGATTATTTTGAGGCCCTAACCAACGAGCATAAGGGGGAGTAGTTAAAAGCTATGCAAGAGGAGATGAAATCCTTGCATAAGAACCACATTTATGACATGGTGAAACTGCCTAAGGGCAAGAAAGCTTTGAACAACAAGTGAGTGTTCAGAAAGAAGGTTGAGCAGAAGAATTCATAGATAAGGTTCAAGGCCAGACTTATGGTGAAAGGGTTTGGTCAAAGGAAAGGCATAGACTTCGAGGAGATATTTTCACTAGTGGTGAAGATGACATCCATACAAGTGTTGCTTGGGTTGGCGGCTAGCATGGATTTGGAGATAGAGCAGTTAGATGTTAAAACTATCTTCCTCCATGGTGACCTAGAAGAAGAGATCTATATGCACCATCCACAGGGGTTCGAAGTCAAGGGCAAAGATCATATGGTGTGTGGCTGAGGAAGAGCTTATATAGGCTGAAACAAGCTCCACGGCAATGATACAAGAAGTTCGACTCATTTATGTTGAGGAATGGGTATGACAGAATGAACTCAGACCATTGTGTTCACGTGCAAGTTCTCAGATGGTGATTTCTTAGTTCTACTGTTATACGTTGATGATATGTTCATCATGAAAAAGGACATCAAGAAGATCAACAGGATGAAACAGGATTTGGGCAAGTCGTTTGCGATGAAAGACTTGGGCCCGACTAAACAGATCCTAGGAATGGAAATAACCCATGACAGAAGCAGCAAGAAGCTTTGGTTGTCACAAGAGTGGTATATTGAGAAAGTTCTAGACCGGTTCAATATGAATACAGCAAAATCGATCAGTACTCCACTGAATGGTCACTTCAAATTGAGCGACAAACAGTGTCCCAAGATGAAGGCAGAGGTGGATGAGATGCAGAAGATATCCTACGCGTTAACGGCAGGAAGTTTGATTTATATTATGGTGTGTACATGTCCAGACATAGCATATGCGGTTGGTATTGTCAACCGGTATCTTATCAATCCTAGCAAAGAGCATTGAGCAACAGTGAAGTGGATATTGCGATATCTAAGAGGCTCATCCAGGTTGAGCCTATGCTACAATGATAAAAAACCTGTGTTAAAGGGCTACATAGATACAGATATGGCAGGTGACATAGACTCCATGAAATTTACACCAGGGTTCATGTTTACGTTTGCAGGAGGAGTGATTTCTTAGTAAAGCAAGCTACAAAAGGTCGTAGCATTGTCGACGACAGAGGCTGAGTACGTTGTAGTCATAGAGGCATGTAAAGAGATGCTTTGGATGAAGAGATTTCTACAGGAACTTAGCCTGAAGCAGGAGCAGCACATGGTGTATTGCAATAGTCAAAGTGTTATACACTTAAGCAAGAATCCAAGTCAGCACTCCAAGTCAAAGCACGTAGAGATTCGGTATCACTGGATTAGGGCTACTTTAGAACAGAAGGTGTTACAGCTTGAAAAGATCCACACGGACGATAATGGGTCAGACATGATGACCAAGGCTTTGCTCAAGGGAAAGTTTAAGGTTTGTAGAAATCAGGCTGGCTTGAAGAAGGTGAATCCCTCCTGGGCTGAAAAGGGAGAATTTTGATGGAATTTCCTCCCACGCTTGACCGGTCATAAGCCTCGCTCAACCAGTTGAGCCCTGACTTGACTCAAAGTCTAACAACTTTGGGTTTATTTTTCCCGTGGTGCTCGACCAGTCGAGGGAGGTGTTCGAGCAGTCGAGTAGGCCGCTCGACCAGTCGAGGACCCTGCTCGACTAGTTGAGGTTACAAAGATTTAAGTCTGGATCTTTTGCGGACTACGAAAATCTGAGGCCCTTTCGTAAGGGGTGCAAAAGAGAATTTGCTAAACTATAAATAGGCGTGTCTATGGCCTTTTTAGGCAATGCAAGAGGGTTTTCTAAAGCTTTACAAGGGTTTGTCAAAGGGTTTAGGGCTATCAAAAGTGTGAGGGAGAGAGAAAAAAAAGAGAGAGAGGAAGCTTGTGGAAGGGAGTCGACGTCTCAGCGCTTTTACGTCCTCATGATCAGTGAGATCTCTCTGTTTCACTACCAGAAAAATGGGCAAAGGCTATGGATAAAATCCATAGCCATAGACCTATGGCTATAGTTTTAGTTCGTAGCTAGTCCATGAAACAGCCATAGTCGTAGGTACCGTAACAATAGGTCTGGAACCTATAACTACGAATTTAATCTGTAGCTATAGGTTACAATAGCTATGGATATAATCTGTAACAATTATATCTGTAGCGATAAGCATAAATAGCTACGGATATTATTTATAGCTAAAAGTCCATAGCAATATGCCAAATTTAATATTGGCTATAACTATCAAATTATCAGCTACGGTCAATATCCGTAGCTATTTTGTACATTTAAAAAAATATAATCATTTGTTCATTCAATTACCACCTGGATAATCATTCATTCATTCCATTCCAATCATTCACTCATTCCATTACAATCATTCATTTATTCAATTACAATCAATTATAACCCTTCATTCAATCAATTACAATTATAATTACAACTACAATAATGCTGAAAATACAAATCTTTGGCTTCATTAGAGAAATTTGCTTGACTTTATGTCACGCCCCAAACTCGGAAGCCGGGCTCACAAAATTTCTGATCGCCGAATTCGGTGCCGACAGCCTCCGTAGAACCCCATTCTCGGCTCCTAGAGCCTATTCACCAAGTTCCGATCCTGGGATGCTACGAGGAGGATTTTTAACGTCAGTTTGATTCATAATTAGCATAACCAAGGGCATAACCCACAAACAACAACCAAGAACTCCATTATATTTCCACTATGATCAAAACTTTTACAAGTACAATGAGCATAAAGGGAAATACAATGATGAAGGATAAAAACTCCAAAATGATCTGCAACGTGCTCCTGCCTCAGCGCTGCTGTGCCCCAACGTCACCTGCACGCAACGGTCGTGCATAAGCTTATAGAAAGCTTAGAGGGTGGTAAAAGTGTGTGCGCAAGGTAGTAGTAGGATCATGCAGTATCAGAGTAATACGAAATATGCAGATGGATCCATAATATCATGAGTCGTACCAAGGCTATGCGATGCAAGACATGAATAATATCGGCCATCCTAAGGCCATGCGATGTGAAATGTAACTCAAGCATACACATCCTCATCTATGTCCACACATCAATACAGCTCAAATCTGGGATATCACCGGGGTCTAGTACACTCTAAACTAGATCGCCGCCACATCGTGCGCAATAAGGTAAGTGAAAAAGACCACACTATTCGTCTGCCAATATCGGGCGTGACTCGTCGATAGCGGACCTATTCCTCGAGCTAGTCAAACTCAGCCTAGCATTGCCCCCTACACTCGGGTGGGTAAGGCCGCACCTCCTTCCAACCGACCACGACACAGTGGAGAGCACGACCGTCTGGTAATCGGCACTCAACGCTCATCTACTCACTCGGTCTAGACGTTGGAGCAACCTCTTGGTACCATAAGGGTTTAGGAACTTTCACCTAGGGATATCTATAGCACCCCATGTAGAATAAATTTTTGGTATCCAATGCTGCCAACCACGATACGCCTGTGGAGGCTACAGCCCCGATGTCGCTACGGCGTACAGTAATCATGTCATACAATGCGAAATGCATGGATCACACTATCCAATCATGCATCAAATCTCGCACGTATCGTGCGCTCATGTAGGGCAACACCGCCTAATCGGGGTCACACAAATAATCTATCCGAAGGCATATGCTATAATCAGTCACTCTCATATCAAGCATACATATGATGCGTAAGATCATGAGTCATGAAACTATACTAAACATGTTATAATGAGATGAACTATCCTTACAACGCAGATGGGCCTGGACTACCTATACACAAAAAGTACGGGCCTAATAATGGGTCCTAAGGAGAGTCGTAATGTGGACATCCAACCAGCATTACACTCGTAATGTGGACGTCAAACCAACATTGCTCCCAAGGCATAGTCCGTAGAGAATATCCTTATATAAATCAGGTTGGGATCACACATTGCAATGAACCTTAAGTACATCCCATTGGGCCTTAAATATATCAAATGGGCCATATATTATGGGCCTTATATTCATTAAGTGGGCCACATCCATGGGCCGCACCAATGGGCCTTATATTCATTAAGTGGGCCACATCCATGGGCCGCACCAATGGGCCTTTAGTGCAGTGCAATGGGTCATAACCCGTGGGCCTTAGAATGCATCAATGGTTTTCGACCCATGGGCCTTATACATATCAAATGGGCCTACTCCCATGGGCTTTAAAATACATCAAATGGGCCTAATCCCATGGGCCTTGGAACACATCAAATGGGTCCAATCCCATGGGCCTTAAAATACATTAAATGGACATAAACCCATAGGCCTTTAAAATGATCTCTCCAAGTGGATGGACGGTTTGGACTCAACACATGTTTCATGGTGGGGGGGGTCCACATGAGTCAAAGATCTGACTCATTTTCTAGCTCATGTAAATTGTAATGAGCCTTAAAATGGGTGGACAGACTAGATGCAACACATGCATCATGGTGGGTCCCGCTGTCAATAGACAGCATGAATAGAACACATGCATCAGCGGCTCCACCGTCCACTGGATGGTGGAGGCAACACAAACAACATGGTGGGTACCACCGTCCGCCTGGACGGTGGACGTAATACACATACATCACCGTGGGTTTCCATGTGGGGCCCACCAAAATGTTCAGATGCCATCCAACCCATTGATAAGGTCACGCAGACTTGGTTGAAGGGGAAATACAAATTTCAGCTTGATTCAAAACCCCTATGGGCCCAAAAGAAGCTTTCAATGGTAGATATTCAATTCCACTGTTTCCTATGGTGTGGGCCACCTGAGCGTTGGATCAGGCTGAAACTTGGAGGGGACCCGCCTGAGAAGGGGGCCCACCTTATGAACGGCATGGATTTTCACATGCATCATGGTGGGGCCCACGGCAGCAGCCGTGGGAGACTGATGGTCCGTCCATCCGCCCGTGCACAGGCAGCGCCTACTGCCTTCTGACGGTGGCAGCGCTGCTACCACCTTTCTTTTTTTTTTTCTCTTTCTTTTTTTAAAAAATCACAAGTAGGGCCCACTGATAAGAAATCCACTCCGCCCACTAGATGTTAGGCCCAAACATGCCATACAGATCCAATTTTTGGCATTGATTTGGCGTGTAGAAACCACATGATGGGCCCTAATAGCCTTTGAAGGGTATAAATACCGTTTTCTATGGTATGGCCCGCTTGATCATTGGATTGACCTCTTTCTTTGGCTCAACGCCTAAAATGATATGGGAAAGAGGATGAACGGCTTAGATTGTACCAATACATCAAGGTGGGGCCTACACAAATGGTCCACTTCAATTTTCCAAAAGCTAACATTTGTGTTTTCCATGCAGCGTCCAGGGAACGTCCAACGTCCCTGGACAAAATACATACATTGAGGTGGACCTTGCTATGGTGGGCCACCACTGATGGATGATGTAGGTACAACATATAAGGTGGGCCCCACTTGAAGAACGCTTGGATAAAATAAATACTTCAAGGTGGGGTCCATTCAAGTGGGCCACACAAACACAATTTGAAAAAAAAACAAAGGAAAATGAAGTAGAGAGAGAGAGATAGAGGGTTGGACACGCTTGATGGAGGGTCCCCGGCACTATGGGCCCTCCCTTTCATGATCTACAACATACATCATAGCATTTGGGCCCACCTAATCAAGGATCGATGGTGGAGATCTATTCTCCATGAAAATAAACGGTCTAGATGACCTTGCTATTGCAATGAAATAAACATCATGATGGGGTCCATGGAGAATGGCCCCATCATGGAATGATCATGATGATCAAGTGGGCCATCGGCCACATCTTAGGGTTCCAAGTGAGATCCAAACCATTGATCGGTTGGTCTCACATGACCCATCTTTAAAACATGCAAAAACTACTATCATCTAGCACCCACCGTTCAATCTTCTTGCTCCTATGGGTTCCTTAGCATCTTAGCTTTGATTTCAATGGAGGAGATGAGAAATGGAAGGCTAAGATAGGAGATGAAGGGGTAGGAAAGGTGGGCCACACTTAGAATTTTGGGAGTGCTTGGAGAGCTCTCATACGTATGGAGCTTGGAGAATGAGATGAGAAAATGAGAAAGAGAGAGAGTGTTGTAGAGAGAGATGGGTGATGGATGGATGTGGTGAATGATGGTTGTGTAAGAAAACCTTGACTTTTGTAGCCTTTTGTATAAGAAAGGCATGAGAGGTGTAAGAACTTTTTAACTTTAGAGGCTTTTTATGTAAGAGAGATATGGGTCTTGTAAGAAATTCTTGACTTTTGTGGTTGCTTGGGAATGGGTGAAAGGTGATGTGTACTTGACATGTACTTGACATGTGATGGGTTGATTGATTGATGGATTGATGGGATTGATGTGACACATCGTACAGATTCCCTTGGGTTTCACAAAGCGTGGCATTTTCTCACACCGAACGTCGACCTACAACTCTTGACCAGGGTATCACCTCGGCGCGTGAGTCGCAGCATCGGAACCGCAGCGATGGCGTGGTCGCTAGGGTACAGATCTTGGGTTGAGTCGACTCGGGTTGACGGCATATGATTCAGGGTCGCGCGTGACTATCGGTTAAGGGTCGAAGGTTGCCGAAATTCGACCGGTAAGACCGTGGAGGTCTATGGAATGGTACGGACTAAAATACGAGTCTTACAGTTCTCCCCTCCTTATAAAAATTTCATCCTCAAAATTTGCACAATTATTGCAACTAAGCATAACTCATGAAGAAGAAGTGACATAACATCATCATATAGAATCAGGGACAGCATATAAAATACAATATATGATCAATCATCAAAGAGATGTGGATAACGCTCTCGAATCTCAGCCTCATGCTCCCAAGAAGCCTCCTCCACGGAATGGTGACCCCACTGAATCTTCACCAACGGAATGACCTTGGTTTTGAGGACCTACTCCTTCCAAGCAAGGATACGGACTGGCTACTCAATGTAAGAAGCGTCCTCACGAACCTCCAACGGCACCAATCAATAACGAGAACAATGTCTGAACCACACTTCCTCAACATGGAGACGTAGAAAACGTTGTGGACGCCAGACAATTGCGATGGTAAGGCAAGCCGATAGGCCACATCCCAGTGATCTCAAAAGGTCCTATGAATCTCGGGGCAAGCTTGCCCTTCGCTCCAAATCGAACTACGCCCTTCATGGGCGAGACCTTGAGATACACATGGTCCCCTACCTCAAACTCCAAGGGACGATGCTGACGATCAGCAAAACTCTTCTGTCGGCTCTGAGCTGTGCACATCCTATGCCTGATGATGTTAATAGCATCTGACGTCTCCTGCACAAGCTCGGGACCTAGGAGACTAAGCTCTCCGACCTCGGTCCAACAACTCGGTGATCTGCATGGTCTGTCATATAGTGCCTCAAAAGGAGCCGTACCGATGGTCGCCTGATAGCTGTTATTGTATGCGAATTCATCCAATCGCAGATGCTCATCCCAACTACCCCCGAAATCAATCGCGCAGGCTCGAAGCATATCCTCTAGTATCTGATTGACCCTCTCGGTCTGGCCATCAGTCTGCGGATGGTACGCGGTGCTAAGCTGGAAATCAGTACCCATCGCTCTCTGGAAGCTCCTCCAAAACTGAGACGTGAACCTCGAGTCTCAGTCAGAAACGATCGTTTTAGAGGAGCTTCTGAGATCTCATGTGCAGCAGTCGTGGGCTGGCCCCAAGACAATAAAATAACAACATAAGAAAACCATTCATCATGGCCAACAAGAACCATCGTGTTACCATTCGAACCAGCAGTTACCTGAATACCGGCATGGCTATAGAGATAAAAATCAAACTCAATTAGGTGGCAAATCTTCCGTATCGACAACAGTTCCTAACCAAAACAACAATTTATGCCAATATAACAAAAAAAGGGGCATGGGAACCATATCAAGAATAATAATAATAATAATGACAGCTTGACATACCTGGTAACATGTTACCACTCCTGTCAGTTGAATTACGGTCCCTGCAGGGAAAAGCCATGTGTAGTCTCTTTTCAACTACCACAAATGTCACAGGTGGAACATATCCTTCTTCCAATGAAACACAGGCATGTAAGGTGGAATATTGAACATAGAAATGGCACCATTACAAAGTTTTCATATGACTAAATTTATAAAAATTAAAAATTAAAAAAAATGTTATAGAAGGACAATGCAACTCGGACCCAAGTATGGAAAATCAGCTTCCTAATTGCATCTAATTCATAAAGAAAAACTTGACTGAATTGTCCTTTACTCACACCATCCCTACAAAAATCTAAATCATGAGCTAAACTACCAAACAATTTCTCATCCAAATCATGAGAAAAGGACAGTAGCTGATTTTCTAAAGCAGGAAAATAAAAAGAAAAAGAAAAAGAAATCATATGCATTCTTAAAATAGATAATTTTTTTAACAAATGCATTCATAAGATGAGTTACAAGGCATTACTCTACAAATGTTATAACGGAGACTTTTACTGGCAAAAAAAAAAAAAAAAGATATATAAAATCAGCAAAAAATAGGCAATTACTACAATTTTAAACTTTTTATTGTTGCATACCACCTAATCTTTGAAGATCATTAATGTCTCTTTAAACCATGTCCTCTCTAAAAACTGCCTACAACAGCAAACCAACAAATGAATCATTTTTGGTTACTTAGTGAAATTACAGTCCAAGAATCAAGATCAAATAAATACCTGCTATTTTGTTCTACTAAAAGTCTACCTCAATTCTTCAAGTGCTTGAACAAGGGTAGCTTCTCGCTCCCCATCTTTTCTCAAACGACTCTCAAGTTCAGTTCTGGCTTCATTGTTGGCTCATGCCTCTCTCATATGATTTCTTCCTAAACAAATTCCATTTCCAATTGTATTTTTTAAGCTGAGAAATGGACCCAGGGAGCATGGAATTTGATGGAAATTGAAGAACATTTTCTAGAAGCTTTGCATAGCCTGTTATACACTCTAATGCTAGTATGTTCCTAACAAGTAACTTTCCAGAGAAAGCAACTACATGAGAAAATTTAGATAGCTTCATGTCCGATACTAAAATCGAGAAAGCTCTAGTCAATGTCTCAGGTTCACGTGCTTGAAAAATCAAACCATGGAGTTCGTTAACAACCTGTATTAAGACGAAGCCTTTTCATTTACCATACCATCATTTGAGCTTCATAACATAGCTTCTCCAATGAATATAACTCAATTTCCAATTTAAGGTGAGTTATGTCCAGCTCTAGTTGTGGATAGGCTCCTTGCCCCTGCATGGCTTTAAGGGTTGACAATGTTTCCTTACACGTAGATAAGTCCTAGAATTGATTTCACATAGTAAATAAACACTACCAAAAGAAACTCCACGATGACGAGATTCACTTTATGCAAACCATAGATTAATTTATTTTTATTTTCAATACAAGATGCCAAACCTTGTATACTTACCTTAAACTTGATTCTTCAGAACTATGCAGCGGATCCATTCCAGTTTAGGGGTGAGCTAACCAAAGCACAGCCAAATACAAAGGCCATGACCAATATCTTCAAGGAAGAAAGAAAAGACCAACAAAAAGAGATAAAACTCTATAAGTGGGTAGTGGACCCACATAAATCACAGTTCTGCAAAAAAAAAAAAAACCTCAAATCATCATAAAAGTTCAAATAGAACACACATACTAAAAAATAGGATTCCATCACCAGACACTTCATGCGTTAAATTACTTAAGCATGATGAAACATCCACCATAGTATCACATACACATTTGACATTACTTATGATTGGTGAGTTTTGTCCGACACAACATCATGGCTCCATGCATAGTCCACTAGACCTTGCTAGTCATGACCATCCGATGTCTCTAGATTGCCCAACTGAATTAACATGAAATTTTAGTGGCGATAATGACAAGTACTTTGGGTGAAATTTCATGAAATTTGATGCAACCAAACTCACCCTTAACAATGCCTAGGTCTATCTGAGATGGAGAATTAATCACCTGATTTTTAGGCATTTATTGGGCCTGGAACTGGTCTATGACCACTTATCAGAGTTTTGGGTCAACCCCTACCGAAATTTAGGCATGATTAACAATTGGACACCTTACCAAATTTATTTTAGGGTGCATTTGGTTCCACCAAATATCACAAAATGCAATGGTATTTCATGATCATTCAGTCAATTTGGCACAAAATATCATCCAATTTCAGTATAGAATAGTATCAACAAATAAGCAACTTTAATAAGAAGCAAAAGTTAAATCTCCTTGACACGAGTGATGAAAACAATTGAAAACTTCATATATTTAACAGGACCACCACAATAATAATTTAAAGAAAAAAATGGTCAGAGTTACATGGCATCTGTATGATATATAGATGCAATGTAACACCCCAGATTTTTGCTAACTTGGGGTTAGACGTCCTTAGGCAATGGGTCAACCAAAACACCTTGGTAACCTCTCAGAACCCAATTCCAAAGCCAAAAAAATCACTTAGGATTAATTCCTTTAGAAATTAAGCGTAAGTTAGCTAGCGCTATGCTGGAGTAGCTGTGAAATTGTCCCTGATCACTTTAAATATGTTCTACAAGACCCAAAACTTGTAGAACCAATGATGCTATAATATCCTAAAACCTTGGATCAAACTCTAAACCCGTTTGCTCTCAGGAACTCTTTGAAACTTTGTATTGGATCTAGACCGCGCGTCGAAAGTCCGATATCTACCATCTTAGACCGTTATGACCACTTGGCTGGACTTGACAACCGTTTCGAAAATCAAGGCCAACCGACGTTCAGAGGCTATTTCATTGAGCCTGGAGTGAAGAGAGTGAGAATAGGGTTAGATTTAGAAATTTTAATTCAAATCTGGCATGTGACTTGACACGTTATTATTAAGCGTTCTGACCGTCAGAATTTAGCCAAATTACACCCTTGGATCAGGAAAAATTTCTCTTTCATATCATGAGACTTGTAGACCTGATCTAGGTGCGATGACCGCTGAACTGAAATTGGACCGCCACGTGTGATCTGCGAACTCTTTCGGTCTGAAAACTTGATGTGTGCTAGATCCAGTATGCATGAGCTTAAGTCCGACCACGTTCGGCCAGGAGACCTCCAGAAATGCTCTTTTAGACCAGAACAGCCCCGATTTGGTTATAACCCAAGTAAACATTGTTTCCAAGCCTAATTTAGGAAGGCTTTAGGCTATAAAAGGGCTTGAAACCCTCTCATTTCTCTCCCATCCGAATTTGCTAAAAACTCTAGATTGAGAGAGAGAAAAAGTGAGAGTTTGTGAGAGAAGGTGGGAGAGATTTTCCTGCCACCTGCTGCTGCTGCTGCATGTGCTTAAGCGACGTATTCTAATCACTTTGTTGGTGATTCTGATGCTTTTCTAGGTAAGAAAAATCCTGTCCACTTGCTGATTTAGCATTTCATCAATTCAAATAGCAAAGTAGCTGATATAACTTGTGAAATAGGTCGCCTGTTCGCCGTAGACGAAGCATATACGCTCCGTTCAAAACGATACACATCTAAAGCAATAGGTGTGGATTTTAGACACTTTGATTGACTGATTTCAAAGCTTTCAATGTCGTTGAATAGTAGATTATCGACGGCAACGCCGTTTGACATGTACAACATGCTGTCCATTTCTTGTTTCGTAAACGTAGGAAAAATATGAGATTTATGGCATTTTAGTCATTTGTAGGAATTACTGTATACATCCATATTTTGCTGAAATGGTTGACATGGCTTTTTGTCACATTAGGATGTTAGGAATGCGTGCATAATCAGTTTTGCGAAGAGATTCGCCCAAATGCGCTCTTTGAGTCGACATACACTATGTAGACTTAAGTGTGTAGACTAAGTGTTTGTATAAATGTTTGTATTAGTATGCATTGAGTATGTGGTGTTGTGAAATAGTTTTGAGATTAAATTCTCAAGTAATATGCTGATGTAAATGATTTTCATCATGTTGGCTAAGTTATGGATTTCATTGTATGTATGAAATGCATGTGTTGAATGAATTGCTTAAGTGGTATGTTATAACATGCGATAACATGCTTATATTGTTGTATTTTATTTCCATTACTCTTATGTGATTGATGAGGTGGATTCACAAATGTTTGGGGCTATACTCTAGTCCAGGAAGTCGATAATAGTTGAGAATTTGTGGTTGATTTCTATTTACCACGAAGGACGCGTTGATGAACACGAGTCGTGTTTGGAGTTGGTGGCAGTGGTTAGGCCACGCGAAGTGTTTTATGCACTTCATGTCGCTCAGTTTGAGATGCGATCGTACTAGTCGAGCCCGTCAAGTAACCCGACTGGCCATTGTATCTTCACCATGTATGAGTCATAACTGCTTGAACCTAGGGTACTGAACTTACCATTGGAAACCCTGTTAACCATGGTACCTTGATCCATAAAGACTGATGAGCCGGGCATGGTGGTATGGGACACCATGGTCGAGCTATCGGCCTACGCTGGGGCCACAAACCTCCCCGTAGTGACCAGTGAGCACCCTACTCTGAGCAGATTATGGTGGTATGGGACATTATATTCTTGTTGTCGACCTACACTGATCAGGTGACGAGCCCTTTATAGTGACCTTGAGTTTATCCTGACACCGCATGGGGGCAACAAGTCCTGATGTAGTCTTAAGGATAATTAGGCCTGTATTGATAAGGTGATGGGGGACCGGTGCAACGAGTGCGAGCAACAGCCCTGACAACCCTTGCAGTGACCTACAAATATTACATCGTATGAGATTACTAGGAGTGACGACCCTAGACACGATCTGTGTTGGGATTGATATAAGCAAAGTACCTCAGTTTTCCATTACTGCTGTATGAAAATGACTAATAATAACTTGGTAATCATATCAACATCACATTGCATGTGCCTAGAATATGTGTAGCACTGAGCGGTATGCAAGCATGCCGCGGACGTAGATGGTGTCGTATGAGAGAGAATGTCGGTGAGGGCATCCATCATGTCATGTCATATTGCATTAACAACAATATCTAGGAATGTTTGATTAATTGCTTTACTATTATCGCATGATTGATTTGAGAACATGCTAATCTTTGCTCTATGATTCCACTAAGTTAATTACTCTCCCACGTTACGGAACGGTGTTGCGCACACCAAACAGTTCCTATTTTAATTGCAGATGATGGCGATGCTTGTGAAGCAGAGCCGGACTTGATGATGAGGAGGAGGATCCCTCTTATATGCAAGTTCTGATTGACGGAGTTACAGGGTTACTGATTAGATGCCAATATACTTGGTATTTTGCCTTTTCTTACACACCCATGTATATTCTTTTTATCATTTTTGGAGTATACATATATATGTTTAACCTGGTAACATGTTCACACTCTGGAGACCCACTACAGTTTATATACTTTATATATCTATTACATTCTTTCGCTTACTAATTTAACTATCTCTGGAGTATGATATGCTGTTTTGGTCTAATCCCACTCATGTTTTCTGCACTAATATGAACAACATTCATCCATCATTGAAAATGTTACATAATGATGTTCTGAAACTCGGGAGTGGAGTTTTTGCTCGACCCCCGATTTTTGGGATGTTACATGCAATTTCCAGCCCGGTCTCATTTTGCGTTTTCCTTGCTCAGGAAAATTTGTCCCTGAGAGAAAAATGAGCTTGTGGAATCGTCAACTTGCAATTGTTCATTTCCACTACTTCTATTGCTATGGTGAATGTTTTGAAGACGTCCAATCTCTGTATATAAGAACCTGCAATGATGAGGAGCAACAATTACAAGCATAATATTAGATTCAGCTGCTAAATAATGTTCTTGTTGTAATATTCTGGAACATTAAAAAATGGACTTCCATTACTAAAATTTAACAGCATATCTCAACAATATATTGTGTATATGACAACAAATCCAAAAACACACCTTTAAAAAAAAAAATTTAAAAAAAAATCACAAAACGAGGGATTCTTATGACCTTAGGAAGTATTTAAGGGCTTGTTTGGCTAGACAACTTGGATGGGATTGGAAGATAGATCCCGGATTGACCAGGCGTGCTAAACAGACATGGGATCTTGATCTCGGGATGTTGGAATCCCATGGATCTTAAGAACATCCACTAACATCACCATCATTACCTTTAAATCCCATCCAATCCACCCTAATCCCTTCAAAATTGCTTGGGATGTGTTTGGTTCAAGGGATTGAAAGGGATTGGAAGATTTAATCCCAGGATTGGCCGGACGTCCCAAAAAATCAGAAATAGCAATCCCGGGATATAGCAATCCCATAGATCTTGCACCAATCCACTGACGCAGCTATCATTAGCTTGAAATTCGTGCAATCCACTCTAATACCATCCAATTCCATCCAATCTACCTGGACAAACAGGCCCTAATGGTGAGCGTTCAATCACTACGTTTCCTATAGTGTGGTCCACCTGAGATTTGGCCCTAAAATGAGCTGGAAAAAATGAATGGCCCGCATACACATATTATGGTGGAGCCCACAAAGCATTTTTAGATTTCAGAAACAGAGAGAGGGGAATGTGAATTGAAGGATTGAAATATTGAGTATAGAGACTAAAGGATTGAGCATCCAAATGCAACAGATTTGAGAAACAAATAAGAGAGAGAAAGAGAGAAACTAACCGTGCTCCTTCTTATTCTTCTTCTCCTTCTTACAGCGAAAGGGATTTTTTAAAACAGAGAGAGGGGAATGCGGCCAAGAGATAGGAAGTGAGGGTGAGGGAGAGCGGGAGATCGAGAGAGGCACTAACAAAAAAAGGGGCAAAGGATTCAGACCACGTTACTTTTTTGCTACGGATATAAACCTTAGCTATAATTGCTACGGTTTTAATCCGTAGCTAAAAATTTGATACAACATTAATAATTAATAGTGTTGTAAGGTACTCTATAAGGCCTAAGAAAAACTATATGTTCTATCTGAGCCGTTTATATATTTTTAAATATTACTTTAAAGGATGAAAAAAAAATCAGCTAGATCTAAGGCTCAAGTGGACCACGCAGTAGGAAAAATTGGTATTAAATTATTGTTGATTCTTATGGTGTGGTCTACTTTGGCTTTCAATATATCTAAAAAAATTTATCATATAGTAAAATAATTTATTAAAATTATGGAGCGAAATGGATTAACGAAATACATCATAGTGAGCCCCACGGATCCCCTGATCGCAGCTTCTGCGTTCGTCCATTAAGTAAAACAAGGAATTTGGGTGCATGCTCAAACAGAGTCGTGCCCAAACACGTCTTTCAGTTTTTCCGCCTCTCTGTCTCTCTCTCTCTCTCTCTAATTAGAGCTTTGGGAAAGTTCTTCTTTCCCTAATCCTCCCTCTCCCTCCCGATCCTTGCTCCATCTCTCTCATTCTCCTCCCTCTCTCCAATGTGTCAGCCGTGAACGCCCTCTTCTCTCTCTCGATGGGTACCTTTTAGAATGGTGTCCAAGCTCATCGATGGGTACCTTTCAGAAGTTACGCCTGATGTTCATCTGAAGTTGTTGAAGTTCCAATCACTGGCTGGGGTCGTTCCTGACGATGCTAGACTGTTGGATGATGACCTTTATTGTGCGATTGACATATACTTGAAGGCCCACCCATGGCGGTAGGATTTAGGATCATTGTTGCTTGAGATAGGATTCGGCATCCAATCCCCTGTTATTATAGTTTTTATTTGTTTCTTTACTGCGCTAACCGTCTCTTTTTCCAGGGAAAGTAGATCCATGCCCACCACATTCTCGTGTCAGTCATCCTTGACAACTTCCGCACCTCAAAACTTGTCTCTATTTGCTCCAAATTTGTCCATATATATCACGCCCGCAAGGTGTTCGACGAAATTCTCCATAAAAATATCTTCTCTTTCAACACCATCCTCATTGCCTATTCTTCACACGACCATCACTCTGAATCCCTTAGGCTCTTCTTGTCTTTGACATCATTCAAACTCGCCCTTAAATCTGACAATTTCACCATCTCCTCCCTCTTGAAAGCTTGTCCTCGGTGCCGCTTCCGCATCCGATATTGGGTAAGGTGATTTATGCTTTTGTGCTTTGGCATGGCTTTAAAATTATGATCTATTTGTTGCCATTGTGCTGGTTACATTTTGTTGTGAGACTAGTGATCACATTGGGAGAGATTTTATTATATTTTCTGTTAGGATGTGGTATGCACATGACAAGCAGGCACCTATCTGCTAGTTAGATTTTGATTAACTCGAAGAGATCATTGTATCCCTAGATAATATCCAAGATTATTTTCTTTCTTGGAAGGTTAGAAGCCATATTGCTGCCTTTGGGTATGGCCACAAAGCAGGGTTGAACTCATGGTACCCACTTCCTATGATCTAATGCTTTGGGCTGGCCTAGTTATTTATTGGTTTTTAACTGAAGAAGCATGAAAAAATATATATATTTTTTAAAAACAATTTGCAGATTGTGAAATAATATCCTAAACCCAACAATATTTTCAATTTGTGGGAGGTTAGAGTAAACTAGGAAGGATTAGTTTTTACCCCAACATGAATGTGCGTGTGTTGTAACTGACTGCCGTTGTTTGGGTATAGACTGATTTTGATTGCAATAATTAAGATGCAACATGATATTTTAGTAAGCACACTTCATTTCAGATTTACCAAATAATGTTTGCACCTTTTTCATCAATTTACCAAATAATAATTAGTGCAACCACTTCATGTCCGGATGTGTCTCATTTTACATTTGGCTGATTTAGAAGTTTGACAAATTAGATATTTTTAATTTGTTTATTTATTTGTTGTTTCATTTTGTATTTCTTGATTAAGTCACCTCTAATATGTATGAACAATTCCTATAGAGTGTTGAAAGTGCCACTTTATTTTTATTTTTTATGAAAATATATTATCTCAAATACACAAAAGTCGAAATTGGGAATTTGTGTGAAATTGGGTTGGCGCATTGGGGGGCCAGCTTCTAATTGAATTCCCATGATCTGCCTTCAATTCAACAAAGGGGTAGCTTTGATGCATTCAGATTATAATTGTCAAACATCGTTTATTGAATATTATTTTTTATTTTTTTTAGTGGTTGCCAACCGATCTTTTTTCCAAGTGCAGTGTAGGAATCTGAGTCACAATTCATATAGAGATGCATAGCTAGAGAACTTCCTTGATTGGTTGCCTTGTATAAAACAATGCTTTCATGGATCCTTTCATGATATTCCAGCTATTGTGACAAATTTCAATATTGTTAGTTATCTAGGAGGTTTCAATTTTAGTAACCTTGTGGTCTTATTGCCCTTCATAGTTAACCATCATGTCATGTGTAGATTTCTAGTATTTCTTTTAATTGTGTTGGTGACTCTATTGGAAAGGAAAAAGTTAAGGTTTGCTAAATTCACATGGCAGCCCTACCATCCACATGCAGGTTGTCTGAGTAATAGAGAGTAATTCTATTACTAGAAAGTGTTGAGATGCGAAAGAACATGATTAAGATAGTGATGTTGGAGACTGGTTGTTGGATTTTATCATTTTACTTGGATGGTGTGTTATTATTTTGATGTGAATGTTTAGATGTGTTGTCAAAACAAATTGCAATTATTTGTACTTATAAACTGAAATGACCAAATTGTAATTTCCTTGTTTCTAAATATACACTTCAAGTCATGATGTATTGTTTGGGTGTTGATTATGTTAGAAAAATGAATTTAAAACATTGACTTTTGTTTTCTTAAATTGCAAATTTAGTTGCATAAGCAGGCAATATAAGTACCTTTTCTAGAAAGAAAATCTGCATGTATTGGTATGCAATAGATAAATCTGGATATATCTTCCAAACAAACTCACATGAATACGAGGAAACTATGAACAAACCCACCATATCCTGTGAGCTTTCATGACACATCTTGTTTATTTTCTATTCAGTCTAAACATTGGCCTAGTTCTTTGAAAATTTTTATATCAGGAAACATCGCAAAGGAAACATCACATTGAAAAGATTGCACCATTTGATCACTGTCGTTCGATCATGGTTAAGATTGTTTTCTTAAGAACCATAAGAAATTCCAGGTGATGCCCTCTGAAAATGATGGCTATGATTGATGATTGAACTCATTTTGTTGCCCTTATGGTTAAGATTATCCAATTAGTGACATATTTCATCATGGCCCATATGGAATGGACTATTTAGATCAATGCTAGGATGGTCCACATGCACAAATGTAAATTGCATTTTCATTTCCAATTTTGTAGGAATAATTCTAATCTTAGGAACAATTAATGGTCCACTAGTGCCATCCTTTCACATCTTCATTGTGGCAGAATCATAGTTTAGAATAATATTTAAAAGGAAAATACATTAGCGATCGACTCCTTAGATAACTATACTTAGTTTAAAAGAAAAACACGAGAGGTATATGCTGAACTTATTTATGTTTGGATCAACTCCTTAGATAACTGTACGTAGTTATCTCAATTTACTTCCCTGAGATTTTAAGTGCTGGTGCTTGTTTTTGCATATCCATTTCATTATGTGGTTGTGCTTTTTTTATTTTTATACTAATTACCTGCTTGGTATTGATTATTTCTACAAGTTCGTGCTAGTATATTTGCTCTTTTTCCCAATGTAAGGAGTTGTTAAGTTCGGAGAGTGAGGACATGTTAAGCTGGTGACTTTTTTGTGATCTGCAATACGCCACATGATCTGTTGATGCTGCTATATTTCTGTTCTCAAAATGCAAATCCATCCAGTTTTTGGTTTTGTTGGGTTGGTTGTTTAGTGTCAAGCAATTGCAGTTCCACTCATATTTGGCAATTGGAGACTTCATCCTTTTGAGCCCCTCAATGTGTAATCAAAACAGGTGTGGTCTATAGAATTTAGAATTCTCAGTTTGTGTGTCTCATGCCATGTCCATAAATCCATATCATATTCCATGTCCTGCCAATGCCAAGTATTTAAAGTTCTTATTATCTGTTGGTTCTGTAATAATTTGTCATGTAGTGAAGTCAATTTCCTTAATGAGATTTTCGTTATCTACCATCTCACAGAATTTGGTTATTGGATTCTTGCAGTTTTCCAATCATGGCTCTTCAGAACACTCGACAGTGAAGGTGGATCCTATGAGCAAAACTTTCTTGTTTGTGAACATGAATACTCCAATTGTATTGCTCACAGTTGTTATTCCTGCACAAAAATCAAAGGTTTTTTAAAAAATAAAAAAATAAAATTAAATATATATGTTTTTCACAGGTACTGGTTGAAAGATCCATTGATTTAACATCCCAGGTAAGAAGCACTTTTGGTTTTATTATTCTTGGTTGCTGATTTTCTATGAAAAAAATAATATATAAATATAAAGAAGGCATGTTGCTGGCCAAAAATAATGTGGTAGTTATGAAAATTGAGGATCTTATGATGTATGTTTTTGGCAGGGGATAGGAAACAATTCAAGTGATTACGTGAAAATGGCAAGGTCATTAAAGAAGGAATATGGTGTCCCCGTGCTCATTGGTAAAGTTTCTTGACTTGACTGGCTGAGGAATGTTGTTGGTTTGTCATTGCCTATATTCGTGTAGGTAACACATACATAAAAGACCTCTTATGTTTTCTTTTATTTTTGGAATTGGAAATTTATTTTGGCCTAAACATGGTATGCTTTATGTTCTAATCTTAATCAAAGGGCATTTAGGCCATCTTTTGGGATTTCTACTCTTCATAGAATTTCCTAAATTTATTAAGTGATATTCATGTGCATCTGAAAGACCTCCATTTCTCAAATTTGGAGATTCAAATAAGAGTATACTTTTTTCTCCATCCCTGAAATGGTAATGGATATTCTTCCAGGAATGCTTACTTATATTTGATTTCTATTTTTCAGCAATTTTGCTTGTTTTGTTGTGTAGGTTACTCCAGAAATGCCCCTCCCAAGGACTACTCAGAATAAATGATTTTGACCATCACACTCATCATCGTGGTAGTGGTTTTGCTCCTCAAACTCACAAATATTATTCTTTTTCAAATGCCAAGTCAGGCTTAGAAATTTTATAAAAAAAGTAGGATGTGTTTCTGAATTTTTTATCCAATTGGTGTTTGGCTGCCTTGATAATTTTTGGTGTGAAGTTTCCTATTAATTGTTGTGGGTGTTTTTGGTGTATGGGCTGTTCTCCTTCACAAAGTATACTGAAGCATGAACATTTTCTGCATGTAGTACTAAGTGTAGGAAAATTCTATATCATGCTCAAGTAAAATAAAAAAAGAAAAACCATCGGTAAAGGGCTAAAAAACTTCCGGTAAAAGGGCCAAATACGCAAAAAAAAAAAAAAAAAAAAAAAAAAAAAAAAAAAAAAAGAAAGAAAGAAGAAGAATTGGCATTAAAAAAGAAGTCATCTGTGGATAAAGTGTAATGAGTACTTTGTTTCTTGTGCCACAAAAATCATGTGGATAAAGTGTAATGAGTTCTTTGTGAAACTACACATCCAAACAGCCCAACTGTCTTTTTAGTGGAAAACAATTTCCAAGTAGGCATGGATTTTGTGTATCCAAAGATGCCTTAAAAAGCAAAACCCAACATCATTTTTAACCTCTTGACAAGAGTGCAGGATCTCATCCATGCTTTGGTCGAGTCCTTTCAAGCGCATTTTATCAAGGTGAATGTGGCCAACAAGGCCTGTATCCGCTTCTAAACTTTCAGGTATTTGTCGATGCCTTTGGTATTCAATGGAGAAGTCAAAAGCAACATCCTTTAAAGTGACTTTTTTCAAACGATTCTGAACTAAATATGTTGCATTCTCCTTGCAATGCATTTTCCCCCAGAAGCACTCATTCAAATATAGAATAACTCTCCAATCAATAATATCATTCTTGAAGTTAACTTTGCACAAAAGTATTTCCTTCATCGATTCGCATGAAGAGTTGTTGCTCTGAGAAGAATCAAGAACTTATTTATATGCAGGATTTGATACTGCAGTAGCAACTAATACACCAACCGGTTCACCAGCAAGAGAACTTCTAGGACTATTTTCATCCACCTGTCCATACTCAAATTGAATTATAGAATTGCTGCAGAGGTTTCTCACTGTCCCATCGTAACAGATAACGACATCTCTAAGTGTGGCCATTAGATTTTTAAACAAAGTTCCTGGTTCAGTAAGTCCTCTGGAAGAACGGATCAACACTTCCCTGGATGATATGGAATGGACCAACTCTTCATAGAGGGTCAGACCTTGAAAAAATGAGCTCTTAACTAACCCAAATGCCTCAAAAGGATAGTCAACACCATTAACAGAATACTTATTTTGGAAGTGAAAACTCATATCTTCAACCAAACGCCTTGAATATAACTTCCCTTGGTCATAAAGTTGAAGCCCCAAAAAGCCAAACAACCTTACTGATAGCTAAATCATTTTTAGAATCTATCAAATTACCCAAAGCAGATAACTTTAGAATACGAGTCACGATAGGTAGTTTTACAGTATTCAAGTAGCTTTCCACTTGCAACTCTATACTAGTTCATTGTAATTTGATCTCAAGTGAAGCAGCAAAGTTGATGTCCTGAATCTTCTTCTTTATATATTCAATAACAGCCTTGGGAATGTCAAAATCATTCAAGCCAACACTATATCCTTCCAAAAAGAGAATCTCCATCAGCAATGGCTGCAACATATTAAAGAACTTAACAGCCTCTTTTGTTCCCTTCTTGTCAAGAACAGAAGTAACAATCTCTGTGAATGATGACTGCAGTAAATCTCTATTGAAATCAATCATCACCGTTTCACTTTTACTGATCAAATTCTTCTCCCCAAAGCAATCAAAAAATGCAGGTTAAGCACTCTGTATTATTTGCAAAACAGTCCACAGAGGACCTGTACGGTGAGCCTCAAGCAAAGCAGGTTCTGATAAAACTGGTGTAACACACATAGCCAATTGTTGTGCAGTCGCTTTGTTCAAGAAAAAAGTCCTAAACATGAGTTTAAGTGACAATAAAGAATCATGCACCAATTGTAAATTCAGACTACCACTATGAGAACTACGGATTTGCTTTTCAACACTAAATAGCTCCAAAACTTCTGCCTTTGCTGCTAGAGACTGGATAAAATAAATGAACACAATCCCCATCAAAATTTGTACTTAGGGGAGCACAAATAAGAGGATTGATCTTAATAGTATGGTTATCATGCACATAGACAGAAAATGCTTGTAATGAATGTTTATGAGTACTAGGTGGCCTATTAATGAAAACAATGTCTCCATCCATAATACACCTATTTATGATTTGACCAACTTTCAACTCTGATTTAGTTTACTTTGATTCTCTTTTTTCCAATTTGGTTTTGAAAAATTTGAATGTTAGAGAAGTGCTACTGTAAGTGACTATTTTGTGTGCTCTCTACACCATAATGAAGGACCACAGCTGGTCACAGAAAGTTGTGAGGTGCATTGGACACAGAAAGCTGAAATATTATGCTTTTATACTATTTCAATTCCCAAATGGAAAAATTAAGGAAGCAGTGAGAAGGTCACTCACCGTGGATTCCTTGTTGCCTCTCCCTTAATGTTGTTTTGTTCTCATCCTTTTCTCTCTCTTTATAAAGCTTTGGTTATCTTTAAAAGATGGGGAAAAAAAAAAGGAAAAAGAAAGAAAGAGGAAAAGAAAAAGAAGAGCTTATACTTGGCTTCTGAGATGGCCTCCAAAAATCTGGTTTACAAATCTGTCAGTCTGCGAAGATGAGGGCTCATCTTGTAGTTTCAAGTTCACACAGCAACTGTGGAGCATGTCCAGCATGCACTGGAAGAATTCATGAGCATTTTCCTGCCGATATCTCTGTAAAGAAGATGATAGATCTGGACAAGTCCAACATCAATCTGGGGCAACCGAGGCTGGACAGGTCCCACATCATGACCAAGCAGACTAGTTCCTCCTTTGATGATATGCAAATCGGCAATGTGAACTATCTTATCAAAAACAGTAAAAGGGTCAACTCCATTTATGGTCTAATATGAAGGAAATGATATTGAGAAGAAACATGTAGTTGCCATAGATTTAATTCATGAAACAGTGTCTGGAGGCACCAGTGAACTGAATTGTAAACATTTGAATTAAGAGGAAGCGAAATTTTTCTTAATGTTTCGTAGCATCCATACTCAAGGTTACATTTCTTTTAGGTCCAACTTGAAAGTAACAGAACTGCATCTTAGAACCCACACCCTCAATATAAATGCTAATCAAATCACAATTTGGTTATTTTTGCTTTGTTAGATTAATAATTGCAATTGAATTCATTTGTGCATCCAAACGCACCATGAGTGTTCACTGTTTAGTCATGCTAAATACCTCTTTCAAGCTTATAAGATTTGATGTTTGAGTTTTTGATTAATTATTTCGTCTGATTAAATCATGGGTGGTTAATACATTTAGTTTGTATGAGTTGATGTTTCAAATGCATTAGGGATATGATTATGATGATGATATGTTAAGATCTGAATGGATTGGTTTCTGGATATGATTATGATGATGATATGTTGTGGGACCTTAGATTTGGGTCTAGCATTCTTCAAACACTCAATCTTCACCAAATTATATTAGAATGGTCCATTAGTTCTTTAATCATGACCATACATTCTTCATAAAGTCCATTCATTTTTTGAAACAGATTCACTACACTGCAAGGTTTGTTGATGGAACAGTCTTTGACAGCAGCTATAAATGTGCAAGACCACTCACTATGCGTATTGGCGTTGCAAGGTATGTAAGATGGTTTTCGCTGGAAAACTAATGCATAAGTTCCATCTCTCATCTATCATGCCCAAAGTTCTTGTTTATACCTTAAAGGACATCAGGTACTAAATGGCTGCGTGTTAGCAAGTTGTTAATATTACTTGGAGCATAGTTCAAGAGCTTCTACCACTTCTTTCAAATTTAGAGTCATTTGCCATTTATCATCAATATCTTCAGGTTCAATGCCCTGGGTCCTGTTGGCTTTATTTTGTGTGCATCTGTTAGTCTACTCTTTTTTATGGTAATCATGTTAAAATGCACTAGGATGACTTCACTCCGGAGGAGCTTCATACTTGGAGTGTGTTTTAAGAAACATGGCCAGCAAAACCAAAAGTATGGTTTGTTTATTGTCCGAAATGTCGGAAGCTTCTAACAGAGTTGAGCAAACATCTGGTGATACTCCTAATACTTGTTTTTTAGTCTGATTTTGTACACATCTGGTGATACTCCTGATACCTATTTTTTAGTCTGATTTTGTACACATTCCTCTTCTATGATACTCTTGAGTTAAAGGAGACCGTTTCAGTGGCAAACAATGCATGTTGGGCAATTGGAGAACTGGTAATTAACATCAGTTATTTTGCTGAATTCCCAGTTAAACACACAATTTCAGTGGAATGCAGGGTTTTATCTTGTTCTTTTTGGAGGCTTCAGGCAATATTTTGATCACTTTCTAGCATATCCCAAATATTTCTTGAATGAGGGAATCTTCATGGCAGGACCCATCTCTTGCATGGCTTGCATTTTCAAGAGACATGGTTTTGTTAATGGGATGGATAGCTTTGCACACGGTCATTTTGCCTTTAGAATAGCGAGATTCAAATGTTGATACCTTAACCTACAGATGTGTGAGATTTCCTAGTAGCTTAATTTAGCACTATTTGGATATCAAAACAGTCAATGGTCCAAATTCAAGAATAAGTGTTCATAAAGTAGAAGTCAAGATAGTTACATCAACCTGCATTTTGAATAATGAGTTGTCTAAGGTGGGATCCACGACTTGGACGGTTTGATTGAGTTAATGTATGTCATGTGCACAATTTCAAAGCCTGGATATCAATGCTCATGTGTCTTCTTGTTTGTAGTTTTTGGTGCTATCTCAACGCCTCTTTAATGAAGCTTGTTGTTATGTTTCAAAAAAAAGAAAAGAAAAAGAAAAAAAGAAGGATGGAAAAGGTTTAATAATTTCTCTTGGAAGGCCATGTTCCTACTGTAATTTAGTTTTAGCTCTACCAAGCATTGCCTAAAATAAAAGCCATTGTGGGCTTCTATCCTTCAATCCTTCAACTCATGGGAGTGAATTTGGTGGTTCTATGTTTGTCATGAGTAGTGGAGTTTTTTTGGGCAGTATCCTATCAAATTCCACGATTTTAAGTTGTAGTGCAGAATTGCAGCCCAGTAACAGCCCTAAGGATCTGTTTTGATTTTGACTGATTCATAGAGTTTGGTTGTGACCCATAAATTATTTGCATGGGCTGCTCAGATGTCGGACACTCCTTCAGTGATTCATGCGTTGCAACATCTTTTTGCTTCCGAATTGATGCAGGTGGAGTCAATTTCTTTCTTTATTTCTTTCTTCTTACTTGGTTTCTTTCTTTCCTTTCCTTTTTTTTTTTATTAGTCGAGCACAGATGATGTCTATTGTTAATGGTCAATCTATGCATTAGTGGCTAGCTCAATCCACTGCTTGAGATACTTGCGCAAATGCTTCCTGTGCTCCATTGAATTACCAAAATTGGGAGATGCCATAAATGAGCAGAGGGCTGCTCTGCATTCTGCTCTAGAGAAGTACCTTGTACAGCTAGCAAATAAGTTGTGTTAATCCTCTCTACTCGCCATATATCAATAAAAACTGCAATCTCCTTTTTATGTGTTTCCAAAACTAAAAGGAGCATCTTGGAATCTTGTAACCTATAGATGTTTCAGGTCTAAAAATAGCTCTCTCTCTCTCTCTCTCTCTCTCTCTCTCTCTCTCTCTCTCTCTCTCTCTCTCTCTCTCTCTCTCTCTCTCTTTAACTGTATTGTGTGACTTTTTGATAATCTCCATCATGCTGGTGCAACTTTTCACAAGCAGCGGTTGCAACTCAAGCTGGTGCTTCCATATTTCTCTAATTGTATTTTTGAAATATTCTATATGATTTGGAACCTTCAAGTATCATCTTGATTTGTTGGTTTGCAACAGGTAAAGATTTGGGAAGACAGGAAGGCATTGCCACATGCACTAGGACCCTCTAATTCCTACTTTTTCTTTGGCCAATCTGGGACTTAATTCACCTTTCTTAGTACATCTTTGTTACATATTTTGACTTAGAAGTTATTGTATCAAATGATGAAACTTCTAGTACAAATTTACAATTATATGCCACATGTGCAATTTGTAAGTAATTTCTAAGCTCTTATACCAACTTCGACTGAATTAACAAAATTTTCATTCGAGGCCAATAGTCTATACATATGGGGGGATATTTTTTATTAATGATGATGATACATATCATTTGTCTGGTGGATCCCAATGTTAATGTTCAACAGATCAGAAATCTACTCTGTTGAACAATCACAGCTATTTGATCAGTGGACTTCCTCGAGTTGCTTATGTATATCTCTAGTTACTGCATCATTTCATCTACAATTTGATGTTTACGAATGTTTCTGCATCATAAATAATGAGAATGTAATTACAATTTGATCATTGCTGGTCTACAATTTGATCTTTCCTATTAACTAAATTATGTATTTTAAGGTTATTTTCTCCATCAACGTAAGACAGAGATGACAGATTTCCTGAGAAAGGTCAGTTTTTTTTCATATGAAACTAAATAATTGATGTTTGGTTTTGCATTTTTTTTTAAAGAAGAAGGTTAATGGACATGCATCTCATGGAGACCCACTTTGGCACGTAGCCTTAAATTGCCTCTAAAATCTCTCCTCATGGGAATCACCTTAGCACTTTGAGGGAAATATTATCAAAGCAAGATGATTTTGTTAACAGTATTGACTAGCAGGAAAATGATTTTGAGATATGTTTGGGACCTTCCAGTGCAAATCTTGATTGTGATCTGAGGGCCAAATAGCTGGAAAATGTAAGCCCACTTAAGGACTGTTTGGAAACCATTAAATAAGTTACTTTTTCTACTTACAGCAGCAGATAAGTAACTTATCTTAGACAAGTAAGTTTGGCTTATGATTAGTTATAAGTAACTTTTTTACTTAAATGTACTCAATCCACTTCAGTTAATTTTTTTAGCTTTTATATTCTTCATAAGTTGCTGAGGAGAGGCATAGGAGAAATGAAAGAGAGGAGAAGCTGATAAGTATGTTGTTTACCAAACATACTTATCTTCTTAATTAACAGAAAATAAGATAAGTTACTTGTGGCATAAGTAACTTATCTTAAGCAACTTACTATCCAAATGGGCCCTTGATGTTTGCTAAGTTTCTGCAGCACCCCAAAAGCAATTTCTAAGGCTGTTGTATATTTAAACAGCCCTTGTAGCATCTTTTATTTTTGAGCTTGCAACTGACAGGACTTACTAGCTTATTTGATTTGTTTCTTCATCTTTTTTTCTGCCAGAATCTTAGATTGTGAGTGATTGATCTTTTGGTGTAGTGCGTAACAAGTGATGACTTAAGATATTTCCTGTTATAACTAAATATGTGTTGAATCATGTTTATTTTTAGTTTCAACTCCCTTTCTTTTTAACTATAATCTACGCTTCTCCTGTTGTTATAGAGGTGTTTATGTTACGGAATTTATACTGCTCTGACCCTTGGACAAGTCTTGCTCACTTATCCTTTATATAAATAGTCCCATTTCTCAGTTGGTAAAACTTCCTTGCAGTAGTTCCGTTGGGCATTTCTAAGGTTGTTCTTTCTTATTTCAATGATGTTATTCCAGATAATGGCTTCTTACTCCGTGTCAGATGTTGTTGTAACATACTACGTATATATCGATTTTTTTTAGTTACTTTATATGATGTTTCGCTTGATTTTTCCTTAATTTTGAAATAATTTGGCTTGATTTGGTTTTGTTTGGTTTAATTTTTGTAATTTTGAATGAATTTTGTACTCTATATTAAACATATTAGACTCCATTTGGTCGTCACAAACCAAATGGAGCCTAAGCCCTTTTTTAACTCCGCCAATGCAACTTCTTGCATTGCCGGTCCCAAGCCCGGGTAAAGGAGGAGGGAGAATGGGCATCAAGGTGAGTTGTGTACTTTTCATTCATTTTCTGAGAGGTATTTTTAAAATGCTTGATGGTTAATTTCAATAGCTTTCTGGCTTCTTCTACTATCATTTGAGGACCTCAAAGGCCCAACTAACTTGAGATTTTTATATGCAGGCTAATGCATTTTTAGCCCCATAGATCAATGTTGTCACTACAAGGTTCAATATTAAAATGGTAAAGTTTTTAACTATTTATTTTGTTTTTTTGTTTTTTCCTGTTCTTCATAAATAATTTGATGTCTTAGCTTCCTATCATTACCAGCTAGTCTTGTCACTATTTCTACATATGTCATCTCATGATTCTTACTTTTTGTAATTTTCTTACCCCTGTAGTGATTATCAGAAGCAGTGGGCCATCATTGAAAGATTACCCTTATAGTGAGTCCAATTAAGGTATGGATAATATATGATTTTAGTTCATGATAAATGATACCTTTTATTGTGGATCACCCCTGGACCAAAGACCTGGTACCTATTGTTGTAAGTATGTATTGATTTCGCTAATTGTAATAGAAAATAGACTCAAGCTTAAGCTGGGGGAGATTGTTACCACAATTCCAACTATCGGTAAGTACAATTTAGAAGTCATATTTAAATTTTCTTTAGAAATGCTAATTGCATTAATAGAGGTGTTGTTATTGGTATTGTTTATTAATCTGTCCTGTTAGTGCAGATAAAACCTTTGGTGAAGCCAACCAAAGACATAATGAAAGTTCATCGCATTAAATATGCTTGGCATGAGTTTTTTCTTGAGGGTACTCATCTTCCTCTTGGTCCATGATATCCTGACTTTTTGTCATTTCAATCGTATAATTTTTTTATTTTGTCAATGCAGCTAGGTACAACATTGGTGCAGTTATCTTTCTCTGGGCACCTATAGCTAAATTGGTGAGTCTTCTCTCCTTCATACTATATGATTCATTGATGAAGTGGCCTGGCCATTTGGACAGGCACATGTTTATATATTATCTCGAAATTGATGAAGTAGATCTGGATGTGCGTCGGAGCTATCCAAATGTTGAGCGGGGGTCCCTAGAAGGTGAGAACGCTGTTATGACCATGATGAAGCTGTCCATTTCCTATGGGCAGCATTGGAGGGGCCTAGCCATTTGGACAAGCCATGTTTATGTATTTGCTCGAAATTAATGGAGCAGACCCGAATGTGCGTCGGAGCTATCCGAATGAGCGGGGGTCCCTAAAAGATGGGAACCGCTGTTATAACCATGATGAAGCAGTCCATTTCCCATGGACGGCATTGGAGGGGTCTGGCCATTTGGACAAGCCGTGTTTATGTATTTGTTCAAAATTAATGGAGCAGACCCGAATGTGCGTCGGAGCTATCCGGAAGAGCGGAGGTCTCTAGAAGGTGGGAACAGCTGTTATGACCATGATGAAGCTGTCCATTTCCTATGGACAGCATTAGAAGGGCTTGGCCATTTGGACAGGCCATGTCTATATTTGTATTTGCAGGGACCATACCCTTAACCTAAACCCGAACCCATTCTCAAATCCAAAAACCTATAACCTAAACCAAAACTAAAACCTATAACCTAAACCCGAACCCATTCTCAAATCTCAAAACCTATAACCTAAACTAATACCAAAACCTATGACCTAAACCCGAACTCATTCTCAAATCCCAAAACCTATAACCTATCCCTAAACATTAACCTATAACCTAACCTAAACCTATACTTATAACCTAAAACTATTCCCAAATCCCAAAACCTATAACCTAAACCTAACCTTAACCTAAACCTAAACCTATAACTTATAACCTTAACCAAAACCTATAACCTAAACCGAAACCAAAACCTATAACCTAAACCCAAACCCATTATCAAATCCCAAAACTTATAACCTAAACCTAAACCTAAACCTTATCCTAAACCTATAACCAATAACCTAAACTAAAACCTATAACCTAAACCAAAACCAAAACCTATAACCTAAACTCGAACCCATTATCAAATTCCAAAACCTATAACCTAACCTAAACCTATACTTATAACCTAAAACTATTCCCAAATCCCAAAACCTATAACCTAAACCTAACCTTAACCTAAACCTAAACCTATAACCTATAACCTTAACCAAAACCTATAACCTAAACCAAAATCAAAACCTATAACCTAAACCCGAACCCATTCTCAAATCCCAAAACCTATAAGCTAAACCAAAACCAAAACCTATAACCTAAACCTGAACTCATTCTCAAATCTCAAAACCTATAAACTAAACCTAAACCTAAACCTTATCCTAAACCTATAATCTATAACCTAAACCAAAACCTATAACCTAAACCAAAACCAAAACCTATAACCTAAACCCGAACCCATAATCAAATCCCAAAACCTGTAACCTAACCTAAACCTATACTTATAACCTAAAACTATTCCCAAATCCCAAAACCTATAACTTAAACCTAACCTTAACCTAAACCTAAACCTATAACTTATAACCTTAACCAAAACCTATAACCTAAACCTGAACCCATTCTCAAATCCCAAAACCTATAACCAAAACCTATAAGCTAAACCCGAACCCATTCTCAAATCCCAAAACCCATAACCTAAACCTAAACCTAAACATTATCCTAAACCTATAACCTAAACCAAAACCTATAACCTAAACCAAAACCAAAACCTATAACCTAAACCCGAACCCATTATCAAATCCCAAAACCTATAACCTAACCTAAACCTATACTTATAACCTAAAACTATTCCCAAATCCGAAAACCTATAACCTAAACCTAACCTTAACCTAAACCTAAACCTATAACCTATAACCTTAACCAAAACCTATAACCTAAACCAAAACCAAAACCTATAACCTAAACCCGAACCCATTCTCAAATCCCAAAACCCATAACCTAAATCTAAACCTAAACCTTATCCTAAACCTATAACCTATAACCTAAACCAAAACCTATAACCTAAACCAAAACCAAAACCTATAACCTAAACCCGAACCTATTATCAAATCCCAAAACCTATAACCTAACCTAAACCTATACTTATAATCTAAAACTATTCCCAAATCCCAAAGCCTATAACCAAAACCTAACCTTAACCTAAACCTAAACCTATAACCTATAACCTTAACCTAAACATAAACCTATAACCTATAACCTTAACCAAAACCTATAACCTAAACCAAAACCAAAACCTATAACCTAAACCCGAACTCATTCTCAAATTTCATAACCTATAACCTAAACCTAAACCTAAACCTATAACGTATAACATAAACCAAAACCTATAACCTAAACAAAAACCAAAACCTATAACTTTACCTAAACCTATACTTATAACCTAAAACTATTCCCAAATTCCAAAACATATAACCTAAACCTAACTTTAACCTAAACCTAAACCTATAACCTATAACCTTAACAAAAACCTATAACCAAAACCAAAACCAAAATCTATAACCTAAACCCGAACCCATTCTCAAATCCCAAAACCTATAACCTAACCTAAAACTATTTTCAAATCCCAAAACCTATAACCTAAACGTAACCTTAACCTAAACCTATAACCTAAACCAAAACCAAAACCTATAACCTAAACCCGAACCCATTCTCAAATCCCAAAACCTATAACTTAAACCCGAACCCATTCTCAAATCCCAAAACCTCTAACCTAAACCTTATCCTAAACCTATAACCTATAACCTATAACCTAAACCAAAACCTATAACCTAAACTAAAACCAAAACCTATAACCTAAACCCGAATCCATTATCAAATCCCGAACCTGATTTCCTAAACCTAAACCTTAACCTATTTTTAATTCCCTAAAGCTATAACCTATAACCTCTAACCTAAACCTAACCTAAACCTAAACCTAAACCTAAACCTTTAATCTTAACCTAAACCTAGGTTTTGAGTTTAAAAGTTTATGATACGTTTGAACACATTACTCATGTTGGATTTTTCCATTGTTTAGAAGATTTGTAGGTACATTTTTTATTTCATCATATATAAGTATTTTTTTTATCTTTCTTCCTTTTGAGATGTGTACAAAGGCATGCTTATTTGATTATGTCTACAAATGTTGTTTTATACAGGCTGACAAGCTAAAGAAGTCAGTGGAGGATGAAATTCATTTTCTCAAGGAAAGGGTTTCAGAACTTGAAAGTGATCTTGTGTCGCAGTTCACAAAAGTTACATCTGCAGTTTCAAGGAAAGAAGAAACTCTATCTTCTGCATTTGCTGAAATTGACCGTCTGAAGGAAGAAAATTTTATAAAAACGTGAGAATTATTGAATGCATATGAAGGGTGTTTACTGTGTTGAAGTATATTTGTTTATTGCACATCAGGGCATGCCTTAGTTATAATTCTTATGATAAGTTGAGCAAAGTGAAGTACTATTTATTTAGAAATGTGAATGTAGGATACATTGTATGATTTGATTGCCATTTGTAATAAATGCATCTATTTCTTTTTCTGACTGCATTTTATGTATTATTTCTATCAACATTAAGCTTAGGTGAGTTATCAATCACAACAAGTTCTTGCAATGAAAACAGGTCGTATTATTACAATTTTTTTTTAAAAAAGCTATGAATATAATTGTAGATATAGCTACATCTTTCGTCCGTAGCTATTGGTATCTATTGCTACGGATATTATTGGTGATATTGGTATTTATTGCTACGGATAAAATATATTTTGCTACGGATATAAGTTATAGCACGTCTGTCGCTATTGGTGGGGTAGTTAAAGGTATTGCTACGGACATAATTCGTTGCTATTGGTATATATTGCTACGGATATAATCCGTAGCTATTGGTATCTATTGCTACGAATATAGTCCGTAGCAATTGGTATCTATTGCTACGGACATTGTCCGTAGCTACACCTTTAGCTACACCACCCTTAACGACGGACATGCTACGGATCATATCCGTAGCAAAAGTCCTTTTGCTACGGTTTTTTGCCGTAGCCTTTGCCCGTTTTTCTTGTAGTGAGGGCAAGGGAAAGAGAGTGACTGAGTACGAGAGAGAGAGAGAGAGAGAGAGAGAGAGAGAGAGGGAGATTTAGGTTTTCGTCTACGTGCGAGAGAAAATGGCAGACAGGAAGGGTGGGGTTTGGATTTTGGAGGGGTGCGTGACGGACGGCTGACATTGGGTTTTAGGACCGTGGGGCCCACTATGATGTATTTCATATATCCACTCAATCCATTAATTTTAAATTATTATTTTAAGTGCTGATACAAAAAATAAATTAGATCGAATCTGTAAGGAGACCACACAACATATTAACAGTAGAAATTTAATTTTTATTATTTCTTATGGTGTGGTCCACTTAGAAATTTAATCTATATAATTTTTGGGCTCATGCACTAAAATTATATATCAGAATTGTTGGACGGCTTAGATCAAACACATATATTCCAATGGACCCCATGGATCCCCTTAAGCACCATCTATGTTTAATATGATTTAGGTGAGGAGGTACGCTTTAACTACAGATCACTTAGGCTTTAGCTATGGATTAAATCTGTGGCTATATTGCTACAGATTTAATCCGTAGTTCAAAGCTTTCAAAGTCCATAGCCTATGCTCAATTTTTTGGTAGTGTTTTCTTTTCTTTATTCTCTTATTGTTTATCCACTCCTGCATGAGTGAAGAAGATTTGATCCAAGTGGTATGTGCTTGTGATCGGTTGTAACATTCTACTTCATAGTGAATTATTGATCTGGACAAGGGCCCGTGGTTTTTACCTTTTTGAGGGTTTTCCACGTAAAAATCTCGTGTGGTGTGGTTTATGCCACTACGTGAAAAATGGAAGAAAAAAAAAAGAAGACAAATTTTGAGACGGTTATGGACCATCTGCAAAATTCCTTGGTTTCAAGACGGTTTACAGACGGCTGTAAACCGTCTCTAAAATTTCAGACGGCTTTTGATCGTCCTTAATATGAAGCAAAACTGTCTTAAAAATGTTGAACGTCCACAAATTATTTAAAATGGTCAGAATCTGCATTAGAGACGGCCATTAGCTGTCTTATAGCAGTTATTTGACTGTCAAGGACCATTTGCATTAGAGACGGTCCTTAGATGTCTTATAGGCAGTCAATCGAGATAGTCAAAGGTTGTCTGCATTAGAGACGGTGCTTAGATGTCTTATAGGCAGTCAATCAAGACAGTCAAAGACCGTCTGCATTAGAGACGGTCATTGGCTATCTTTAACTGGTGATTTGAGACTGTCAATGACCGTCTGCATTAAAGACGGTCCTTATCTATCTTATAGTGGTCATTTGAGACTGTCAAAGACCATCTTCATTAGAGATCGTCCTTAGCTGACTTAAAGGGGTCATATGAGACGGTCAAAGACTATATGCATTAAAGATGGTCCTAAACTGTCTTACCCTACCTTACTTTACAGTGGGGTTACTATGGAGGCCACCTTCATGTATGTATTATATATCTAGGTCAAAATTTGAGAAGTTCAGAAAAATTATGAATTTTGAAAAAAAAAAAAAAAAAAGTTGAGAAGCTTAGAAAATTAATTAACAATGTTTAAGAAAAATTTAGATTTTGAAAAATAAATAAATAAAAACTGTGATTTTATAAAAATCTAGATTTTGAAAGAAAAAAAATAAAATAAGAACTTTGAATAATGTTGATAATCTTGAAAAAAAAAAAGATTTTGATAAAAAATGATATTTTGAAAAAGAAAATTTAAAAAATTAAATAAAATTGTGAAAAAATTGACAAATTTGAAAAAAATGTATATTTAAAAAAAAAAAAAAAAGAAACTAGATTTTGTATTTTGACAAGAAAAATTGAAAAGTTAGATAACAAAAGTGAGACTTTGATGATGTGTTTTATATCCTTGCCGCCCATATGTTTCTCCAACCCATTTTTGGGCCGAGTATAAAACATCGTGTAAATTTAAATCTTAAGTGGACCACACCACTGGAGATAATATAGTACCACGCCATTAAAAATTATAAAGAGCCCATAATATAGTTTTAATAATGTTTATTTGCAATCCAACTTTTTTACAATGTAAAGAAGATCTAGATGAAGGTAAACTACAAAGATCAAATTGATCCAAAACTTTTATGGCCTTCAAAAGGTTTTTAATGGTTATTCATCATTATTTTAATTAGTATGGCCCACCTGAGATTATTGAGTTCTTATGATTTGAAATCACATCTTAAAATATGATGGAAAAATATATGGACGGTGTCAATATACATAAAATATATCAAGATGGACCCTACACAGTTAGAGTAACACCCATGAAGGAGTTACCTAAATAGTGAAATGGTACTATAAGGTCACCTCATGAGAACTTCTGTGAGATCCGACCTGAGTTCGCATGTGTGCATGTGTGTGTGTGAGTATGCATTTAGTTCATTTTGGTCCTGCAGTCCTACAGATTGAATTCCGGTAACCCGTGACCTTCGATTGTGCTTGTGGTCATCTTTAAGTCCGGTCATGTAGACCCGACTTGGATCAAGCTGAGACCTGTGCCATTGCGACCGCATTATAGCCGCGGTTCCAGCACCGCGTCTTGTGCATCCATCCGATGTGTGGATCATAAGTTATGTACGTTTCATTCTATGGCCCTTAATTTTGATCATGTAGCCCACCTTGGAGTGGCGCATGTGGCCCACACTCCCTCTTTTGCATAAGTTTCAACATACACTATACACACCACCTAAATCTTTATAACTCACACTACCAAGACCTCACACACTACCCATACCTCGCCTACCCTAGTAAACATTGTTTGTATCACCATAGGTTATGATTACTTCCCTTAAAAAGTTTTTCCCTCTCTTTCCCTCTCATTTCTCTATCTCTTCTTTTCTTCTCTAGCAATTTTTCTCCATTTCTTCAGCCCATTTTTCTCCATTTTTTCAGCCACCTTCCTCCTTAATCCCCTACTATCTAACCATTGAAACCTCATCTCCATCATTGATCTATCTCCCTTAGTGCTAAAGGACCTTAGTGTGAAAGTTTGGTGGTCATCTTTGAAGTGTGTGACTATTCTTTTGTTAAATTCCTTTCTTTTCCTTAATCTCATTATTTCTTCATGGATGGGTCACATGGGACCCACCAATCCATGGTAGGGATCCTATTTGATCCCATGGATGTGGCCCTTTGGCCCATCCTACATGCATGTCATGATCCATGATGGGGTCATTCTCCATGGACCCCATCATGATGTATGTAATGATCCACTCCATCTCAAAGTCATCTAGACCTTAAGGATCATATTGGGATGGCATCCCAACCATCCATAGCAATTATAGATCATGCATGTAGTGATTTTATATTGCATGTACAATCAATGTAGTTACATGGGTATGATTCATTCTTGGGAGGGTCCATTAGTGGCGGGGCCCTACCCCATGGCCAGATTGTGTTTCTTCTCCATCTTTTCTTTTGCTTTTATAGTGAATCTGATGTATGTGTGGCCCACTTGATGTGCCATGCAACTAGGCCCAAGTGGTTAGACATCCAGGCCCACCTTATTGCCCCATATTATTGGCATGTTTTGGACAACCTTTGGGCTTAATTTTATGGATGATCTTGGAAGGGGCTTGGGTCTGAAAGTTGTGTGACCCATCTAGGTAGACCCCACCCTGAGAAAATGGTAATTTATTTCCCTTTTAATTATCTTTTGGGGTGGTTTGGATAGCAATATGTTGTTGTCCAAATCTGCCTGGACAGATTTTTAGGCCACCTTGGGGCCTGATTTCTGGATCTTTGGTGGGAATACTGAAACAAAATAATATATGATTCTTGTAGCCTCATGACCCACCTATAACCATACTAAATTTCAACCCCATCTGACATTCATTGGGGTCTCAAAGGTGTGGTCCAAGTGAGGAGGACAGTCTGGATTTTTCTGCACTGTTCCAGCAACATTCTACCCTGGACAGGTTGGAATTCCAAAATTTATTAAAATATTTTTAGGTATCTTAAAATTTTAAAAATTTACAGAGAGGTGTTTCACCCATGTTAAGACCTACCTACTAAATTTTAGGGCCAATGGACACCTATACGTACCATAGTGGTGGTTGGACTGGCCCACTATAATATAGTGTCCAGATCAGTCTGATTTTCAGGATAGATTGATTTCTTTAAATGAATTAAAATATTTATAAATATTAAAATTTTCTAAAATTTTGTAGAGGTATGTTGCACTCATGTTATGACCCACCTACTAAATTTTAGAGCTAATGGACCCCTATATACACCATGACAAAGGCCAGACTGGCCCACCACATTGGGACGTACAGGTCTGTCTAATTTTATGGACAGACTATTTTGTTTAAATTAATTAAAATACTTAGAAATATTTAAAAATTTTAAAATTTTGAGGGGGTGTGGCCCACCTATGAAAGTATCACTTTGTAAAATTTCTACCCAACTGACCCCATTTGGGCATCCAAAAGAATGATCCAAGATGGTTGGACTGCCAGATTTTTCTGTTGTGCAATCCAGCAATATGCCTTGATAAAAACCATAATTCAAGAATATTTTCTCTGATGGTGGGCCACCTTTTTGGGTTTTCTCTTATTGTATGCATGATGAGGGACCTTAGCCCTCAATTTTCAGAATTTTTGAGGCCCTAGACCCACTCTAATGGAGTGCCCAAATTTAGGACAGTAGCACGCATTGCAGAAACTTCCTGTACATTCTTGTCCCTTGTTATTTCAAAACTTTTGGGCCCCAGCCCATTGGGCTTTGTGTATGATTAGTTGGGGACTCATCCCTGATGTTCTAGGTCCCATTGGAGTCATGATTGTGGGGCCCACCATATTGAGGAATTGAGTATTTATTCCTCCCTTATATTTTAGAATATTTTTGGGCTTAGTTAAGGCCTTTTTGGGTCTTCATTGATGATCATTTGTAAGACCCAAATATAGACCAGATTTTAGAACTTCCTAGTGGGCCCAGATTGGGCTGGAACGTCCTAGCTTGGCCTAGCCATATGTTGGGCTGACTTCCACCATTTTGATGGACTTATGAGCTGATATAAAGGTGGTATTAGGCCCTTGGTTGCCCACTTAGATTGCTAGTTGTTGGGCTAATGTAGTGGGGCCCATTTCACCCAACTTAAACTTATTTTTAAGCAGTGTTTTTGTAATCATGGGCTGCCCATTAAGTTCAACTAAATGTATGAGTCCTATGACCATTAGGGCTTGGGCCTTGGGCCTTGATTCCTCTCCTTAGGCTCATGTTGTGAAGGTAGTATTGGACCCTTTTTCTCATGCCTTTTTGTGGGGCTTATGTATGTGGTTTGGATGTGGACCTTGGGCTTTGTAGCTATATGGATTATAGTTAGTTATGTCTTGAAAAAATGGTGGTTAAATGTCTCCATTATGGATCTCTCTAAATGTGGTTGAATGCCCACCTTAATTTCTTATTAGGCCCATCTCTATATTATTTAAGCCCGTAGCTTGTATCCTTAGTCTCGTAGGCTACCCCAGGTAAATGGGCCCCCACTAGAGGTTGTATCCCTTATGAGGAATTGCTTAAGTACCTAGACCCTCCATAGTTAGGTAGAGAATTCATCTTCACCTCATTGGCACCCATAATCATCTCCATGGCCCACTCTCATACGCATCATATGTATGCTTGGTTGAGGTATGATTGACCATAGTTATGCCATTGTGTATGACATGTTGGTATCTCCCCGAGGGGTAGAGTTCTCCCCTCTCGATGGATGCTTGAGATTAATGCATGGGTGATTGTGTGATTCATGCATCTGGCAATTGTATAGTATGTAGATATCCGCCCTTATTTCATCAGGGCCCTGCCTCCACAGGGATATTCATCGATGGCTGCATGTGTGGACACCGAAAATATTAGTTGAGCATATCAGGTGCATAGGATGCCCATGGGTGAAATTTTTAAAACTTTCATGGTACCGAGGATCTGCTCCAACGCCGTGACCGGGTGGAATACATGAGTACACGAGGGCCTTATACCGTTAGGCTGCAACTTCCACTGTCATGTAGTCGGTTGGATAGGGGTGTGGCTTTACCTGCCTGGTATGTAAGGGGCATTGTTAGGCTGAGTCTGACCAGCTCGTAAATGGGTCTGCTACCGTCAGGCCTTGCCGGTGATTGGCTATCCACAGGTGAGTAGTGAGGTCTCTTACGTGCATTTGACTGTGCAGGTTCTATAGAGCAGCAATCATTCAGTAGTGTAATGGACCCGGTGATTTTCTTATGATTGGAAATGTACTTGACTTATGGTTTGAATATGAGCACTGGCATTATTTGCATCACATTAACATTGGCTGTACAAGCCCCTTCATGCATTGTCTTGGTATGGCATTCAGTACTCATCGCATCATATTTATAATAAGCCTTGGAAAGGCTAGTGATTTTTCCATTAAGCATATTTCCCTTCTTGCATCTTCTACTATTCTTCTGTGCACCATTGCCACACACTTTCACCACCCTCTAAGCTTTTATAAGCTTATGCACGATTAATGTGTGCAGGAGACTCTAAGCAGGCGTCGTAGCTGTAGGGTGTAGAGTTGAGTTGAGCTTGAGAACCCAATGTTGTTGATCTTCCTTTCCTTCTCCTATCATCTTATGTATGTCCTTTTGTACCTTCTGAAAGTTGTAAAAGTTCAAATTTATAGTGGATTTTACGATGTGTGCCTTTGTCATTCTCATATGTACTTGCTGTGATCTTGGATATGCTCATATTAGTAATGATTACATTGTTATGAAAATCCTCCTTATAGGATTCCAGGATCGGAACCTCTCTCAGGGGCCGAGAACGGGGTACTATGGAGACTGTTATGGCCAGAACTGGTCATCGGGTTCCTTGGGATTTCGGTTACCGAGTCTGGGGAGTGACAACTTCCCATGAGGTTAAACTGTGTGGGCCCCACCATGATGTGTGTAGAACATCAACACCATGCATTTGATGTGTCCCCTTTTAAGTCCAAAAATCAGTCATATACGAGACTCAGGTGGGCCATAGCATCTAAAACTATGTGAAGACATCCCTAAAACATATAAAAGTATCTGGTGGGGCCGACATGAGTTTTGGATGTGTATGAAACTCTGTCTAACTCCTCATCTAAGTGGGACATACATAATGAATGTGCTGGGTCTATGAACCACATCTAGGTGGGCCCAACAAATGATTATGAATGTTTTAATGGGAGGGTAACCCTCTTAACTATGGTATGTGGTGTGGCCCACCCAAGTCATGGATTGACTTTATTTTTAAGCTCATGGCCCACCATGGAATGGTGCATGCGACTGTCAAGACTGATCCAGAGTTCAAGTGGACCCACCATAGAAAAGAGTCGGATAGTGGCACCCACTATTGAAACCTTCTTATGGCCCGCCGCGATGTTTATTTGAGATCCAACCTATTTACAAGTTAATACAGACATGGAATAAGGGAAAACATATATATTAGCTTGGTTGAAAACTTCAACGGCCTAAAGTAAGGTTTTAATGGTAGGCATTCAATCCCCACTATTTTTTGTGATGGGGTCCACTCGAACTTTGAATCTGCCTCATACTTTGGCTCAATCACAAGAAGTTTTTAATGTTGAATATTCAATCAACACCATTTCATGTGGTGTGGTCTAAATACTAGGATGAATAGGAAAAACAAATTTCATATTGATCCGAAACTTTTATGACCCCCAAAGGGTTTCAACACGCATTGCATCCTACTCTGTCGTATCCAGTTAGCAATGACAGGGTGAATGTATTTGGTTTATCCACACTGTCAATCCATTTTTCCATATCTGTGGTAATAATGATTTCCATCGTTGAAATCTTCCTATGGCCTGCAGTGATTTTTATTTGTCATCCAGCCTATTCAATAGATCATAAATACATAGATCAAGGGAAAACTAAAATATCAACTTAATCCAAAATTTCAGTGGCCTCCCAAAAATTTTCAATGGTAGACGTTAAATTTATATTGTTTCCTATGATGTGGTCCACTTTGGATTTTTATAAGCTTCATTTTTGAGCTTATATAATAAAATTATATGTTAAAATGGATGGATGAAGTGGAAAAAATGAATAAATCATGGTGGGCCCTATAGAATTTACCCAGTACGCTTAGGGTATAAGGGGCCCTATAGGGCCTAAAAAAATGTGTTCTATGTAAGCCGTCTATATATTTTAAAATATTATTATAGGGCATGAAACCAAAAATCATCTAGATTGAAGGCTAAAGTGGACCATACGGTAGGAAACATGGAGATTAAATCACATGTGTTTCCTATGGTGTGGTTTAGTCAGGCCTTTAATCCACTTTATGTTTGGGATTATGAACTAAAATAATTTATTAAAATTAATGGAAGGAATGGATAAACCAAATACATCATAGTGGGCCCCACGGAGCCCCTGCGAGGACCGTCCATGGTCCCGCCCAAAATTGAGCACGCGCTCAAAACAGTGTCGCGCCCAATCTCCCCCCATTTCTTTGCCCTCTCTTGCCACGCGCCTTCCCTCTGCCCTCTCTCGCCACGCGCCCTCTCTCTCTCTCTCTCTCTCTCTCTCTCTCTCTCTCTCTCCCAGACACCCTTAGCCCGGAGGCCGTGCGTCGCCCTCCTTCCGACGGTCTGACCTCTCTCTCTCTCTCTCTCTCTCTCTCTCTCTCTCTCTCTCTCTCTCTCTCTCTCTTCCTCTCGAATCTTGACCCTTGATCTCTACAGATCCATGTCCTCAGATCTCTAGGTTAACCCAACACCCCTAGTCTGGTGCATGCCGATTTGGATGAAGAGATTGACAGTCTTCATAGAAAGCTCACCCAATTGAAAACAGTGAGTTTTCTTTTTCTTTTTTACCTCCTTTTCTTTCTTATTGCTTTTGTTGATTGCCGCATATGCAGGAAATCCTTATCTTATTCGATTTGATTTATCATGCTTCTATCTCTCATTTTTTAAAAAAAAAAATTATTTTATTTGGAATCTTAGTTATTTTGAATTGGATATTTAGAAAGTAATTACTGTCTGTTATGATTTTACGTTTTCATTTGATACAGATTTTTGTGTTTGGATTTTATTCTTCTTCTTCTTTAAAAAAAATTTAAAAAAAAAGGTTAATTTGAATGAATTAGGCTCTGAATTAGTACTAAATTAGTGGTGTTCTTTGTATGAAATGTATTGAAAACTGGAACTTGGCCTTTCGAAAAGGGTACAAATGTCAATTGAGCAGTACTATTTAAACAGGTGCCCAGTTCATGAAAATGGCGCTTTGTTTGAAAGTTGTAGAGACCCTATTCTGTGTCAAGCTTTGTGGAGAAAGCTTATCTATGATAGTGGAGGAGAAGGTGATAGGTGTCCATGACTTGTGAATGATAACAGTTGGTCCTTGGGCATTAGTGTTTCGCAGTTCAGTGCACAACATTTTATGGTAGATTATATTTTCAGATTAGTAATGCCTTGTGTAATTTTGAAGCTGCACTAGTTGAACCATTATCAGTTTTTTTATTTTTCTAAACTTGTTTCAGTTCTGGTTTCATACATGTCAGTGGGTTCCTACAGGTTGTATGAGACTAGAGTTTTTCAACAAAATTTCAGAGTTTTGTCTGGCTCTGTTGAATTATGCTTTGGATTCTTAAATTCTGATGGTCTTATTTGAAGCTTGTGACGGTATTAATTCCTGTAAAATTTCCTTTGGCACATGTCAGTTTGGTTTTCTATTTTATTTAGGTTTTGTGATTGTGGTTATGGAGGGTAACGAAAATTTGAATTTGGCAAACTAGAGATCTGAGGACATGGATCTGTAGAGATCTGAGAGAGAGAGAGAGAGAGAGAGAGAGAGAGAGAGAGAGAGAGATCAACCCAATGGACGGTAATGACAATTTGAATTTGAATTGCGTTCTAATTTTTCTTATTATCTCTGTATTTTCTAGCTACTTCCATTTATAATGGGCACTGTGCTTCTGGTATTATATATTTCTTATGAATCTATGTGCTTTTTTCATTTTAATAAGGGCCCAATAAGAAGGTTAGGATCATTCTTTGGTGTAGATTTTGGGTTATCTCCAATAGTAAATTTCTTTATTATTCTAAATATTTATGATCGATGTGTCATGCAGATCCATTGGATTGATCTTGAATTTACCTTGCCATTTTTAAGTCTTCAATGTCATCATCCCATCACTTAATGAGAAGATTTTGTGCAAAGGATTCGGGTAGCCAACCCCAATTAGTTGGGATAAGGCTTAGATGATGATGGTTATGATGATGAAGCTTCTGATTAGGAGCTGGGGCTGTTTTAATTTGTATTGGATGAATTCAGACATGAATTATCTGAATTTGATTCAATTTGGATTGTTTTCTCTGTATTATGTTTCCCCTTTGCTTTCTAATCTCGTTATTTCTATTTGAAAGTGTTCAGATGACTCCAACAATCATTCTCCATTCGTTGATAAAGCTCTGTTTTCTTGTTAAAAATTTGTTTTGAAAGGTTTTCTTGTTAAATTTATGACCTTTAATTTTGCCATTAGTTGATTACATCCAATTGTGCTTTTTAAATTCAATTATCTGAATTTGATTTGATTTTTATCTTTCATTATCTGTATAGGCAGTTATTGCTTTTCAGTTGATATTTATGTGATTGTCTTTTCATTGTCCCTCTTTCCTTCATTTTCTATTAAGGCCATGTTTGGTTATTAGGATTCCATGCCAAACAATGGAAAAGGAAAAAGGTTTTCCTTTGATGTGACATTTTTTGTTGTTTGGATAAGTATAGAAAAGGAGGACTTGTAACGTCCTAAAAAAATTCGTACAGAGACCCGAGTACCACCTCAGGCAGAAATCACTAAGGACTAAATCTTTTGGAAATTAAATGAGAATTAACTAGTGTTAAACTAGATTACTTGTGAAATTAGCACCAATCACTTTAAATACGATCCGTAAAACCTAAAACTTGTAGAATTATTAACGCTATATTACCCTAAAATCTAGAATCAATCTCTAAACCCAGTTGCTCTCGGGAGCATTTGAAAACTCTGTATTGGACCTGGACCGCATGTCGAAAGTCCGATAACAATGAAACTATACGATTACGACCGTCTTGATGGACTTGACGACCACCTCAGAAATCAAGTTCAGATGGTATCTCATGACGTTTTACTTGAGTCCGGAGTGAAGTGTGTGAGAAACGTGAATGTTTTTAAAAATTAAATCCGAATTTAAGTAATCTGAGTCGTGTCATGTGTGGGCCAACTATAAGCATTCAGACCATCGAATCTGACCCAAATACACCCTCAGATTAGGGAAAATGTCTCACACATGCCGATATACTTGTGGCCCTGATCGAGTGTCAATGATCGTTGAACTGAAACTGGTCCGCCACGGTTGATCTATAAACCCAATCGGACTGAAAACTTAGCTTGATTAAGATCCAATATCAAGGAGCTTAAGTCCGACCGCATTCAGCAAAGGGACCTTCAGAAATGCTCCGTTGGATTGGAATAGACCCGATTTGGCTATAACCTAAGTATACCTTGGCCCTGGGGCTGTTTCCATCAGTTCTGGGCCTATATAAGGGCTTTAAAACCCCTCTCAGATATTTCATACGAATTCTAAAATCCTAGGAAAGAAAGGAGAAGAAAAGGAGAGAGAAAGAGAGAGAGTGAGTTGGTGATTCATCCTGGGGTTCTTCCCAGCTACGCTACGTGCTAAATCCGTCCATTCGTATCGCTATACAGGCGATACCGATTCCATACTTGGGTAAGAAAATCAAACCCTAACTTGTTCTAGGGTTTCAAATAGTCTAAGTGATGATGTAGTTAACCTACTTCATGCTATAGGTTGCTAATCCGCCGTTAACGAAGACTTAACATCTAAAACAAATCCGTTACGCATTTAGCGGTGTAAGGTGCGGACTATATATGTATAGGTTATGATTTTTAAGGCTTTCAATGTCAGTTAATGGTTTATTACTGACATGGATGTTATTTCACATGTCAAATGCGATATTTGTTCCGTACTACAAATAGATATGAACTATGTGGTATATAGGGAAATTCATGTGTTTGTTGAAATGTTTATGTACATTTGGAATTTGAATTTGTGATTGTCATGATTAACTGTTGTAGGTACATGGTTGTTATGTATGCAACAACTCCTTGGCAAAAGGATTTACCCTAATACGTAATATGACCAACATACGTGATGTATGTTGGAAAGTATAGTCTAAGTGTTTGTAAAAATGTCTGAATGAGTTAGTAATTAGTAAAGTATGATTTATAAGGGAGTTGAGATATGAATCCCAACTACCTTAACTGTGTGTATGATTTCCTCCATGTACTGTATAGCCTGCTTATTCATGTTTAACTGTGTGTATGATTTCTTCCATGTACTGTATATTCATGTTTAAGTTATATTCCATAACATGCTCACATGATTGTAGGATTTGACTTAAGTATTTATTACTTCTTGCTTATCTCATATGCTTATTTGTTGTCATTGCACGTGGTTGGGACTATATTGTAGTCCAAGCAATCGGTAATAGGCCTTGTTCTGGTGGCTGAGATTATTTTCGCCATGCAGGATGTGTTCGATGAATCCGAGCCGTACTTGGGATGTCGGCAATGGTTAAGCCACATATAGTGCTTATGCACTTCATGTCAATCAACTCAACATGCTCGTCCTAGTCAAGCTCATCAATTAACCCGATTGACCTGATGTATGTTCACCATGTTTGGACATTACTACTTGAATCTAAGGTACCAAACTCACCAGTGAAACTCTGTTAACCTTAGTACCTCGATCCACTAAGACTCATGAGCCGGGCATGGTGGTATGTGACACCGTGGTCAAGCTGTCGCCTACGCTGGGGCGACGAGCCTCCCCGTAGTGACCAGTGAGCAACCCAGACTCGTGAGCAAAATACGGTGGTATGGGACACTGTATTCGTGCTGCCGTCCTACTCTGATTGATGACGAGCCCTTTGTAGTGACCTCAAGTATACCCTGAATCTACATTGAGGCGACGAGCCCTTTACAGCGACCTAGAACCGTAACATCGTATGAGATTTACTAGAACTGACGATCCTAGAATGGATCATTGTTTGGGAATTGATATAAGAGAGGTACCTTAGCTTCCCAATCCTACTATATAAAAAGGACTGATAAGAACTCGGTAATCATATTCATGCACCATGTTGCATGTGTTTTGGCGAGGAAGAGCACTTTCGAGTGGTTGCCATGCGCGCCGTAAGATGAAGACACTAAAGGAGTGCAGGCGAGGGCATGCATCATACTACATCTCATTCTTGCATTAATCAGAGTATCTAGGACATGTTTGATTGTACAGCTTTATCATTACTGCTTGACTGAATTGATAATATGTTAACCTTTGCTATATAGTTTCACTGAGTTGATCACTCACTCCCACGTTCTGGGATAGTGTTAAACACCAACCAGACTCTGTCTTAGTTGCAGATGATGATGCAACCCATGAGGCAAAGCTGAATTTTGAGGATGATGAGGAGGCGTTCTCCTACATACAGTATTTAGGTGGGTTCATGTGAGTCGTGTCCTGATTTACAGAGATTCAAGGTTATGTTTGTAGTGGGCTATCACATTCTTTTTGACATTTTATATTTTGAAACAATACTTGTAACTATCGATCTGGCAACGCTTACATACTCTGGGGACTTATACTGGTTTATCTATTCGTTTCAGTCTTCCGCTTGTGTATTACAAATGTCCTTGGATTATGTTATGCTGATTTAGCTTAATCTAATTCATGTTTTATGTACTAATACAGACAACATTCATTCATCATTAAAAATGTTGCATAAGTGATGTTTTGGAACTCGGGAGCTAAGTTATGCTCAACCCCCAATTTTTAGGGCATTACAGGACTCCACTAAACAATCATTAAACTTTTTCATAAATTCTTGGCACAAGAAGCTAGGTGATATTTGTGAGAGGCATATGATATTTTCACTTCTATATTCAAACAAGAACTCCAAAAATGGAATCCATGTTTCAATAGTACTTAGGAAATTATTGTTAGATATATTTTGTTCCTTTCTTTTCCTTGGACTCCACATTTCCAAACATAACCTAAAAAGTCCAGATAGTTATGACGGCTAATTCCCATTTACTTAAAGCTCTATAAATTTATTTTATCCTTTTTTTAAAAGGTAAATTCATTTTTTCTTATTCCTTATATTGTTTTCCAGTTATATTTGTGTTGGTTTCAGAGTACAGGTAACGATAAAAATTGTTGGTCGATTGTGGCTTATAGACAATGGGATGAGTAACCAACAATACGAATATGGGAGGCCTTCCCTAGGTATCCATATGTTTTTAGATATATTAATGTTATTTTTAAATGTATTAGCTTGAAATTGATGAAGCAGACTTAGATGTGCGTAGGAGTTATCCGAATGTTGAGCGGGGGTCCTTGGAAGGTGAGAACTGCTATTATGACTATGATGAAGCTGTCCATTTCCTATGGACAACATTAGAGTGGCCTGGCCATTTGGACAGGCCGTGTTTATGTATTTATTCAAAATTGATAGAGTAGACCCGGATGTACGTCAGAGCTATCCAGATATTGAGCGGGGGTCCCTGGAAGGTGGAAACCGCTGTTATGACCATGATAAAGTTGTCTATTTTCTATGGACAGCATTGTAGTGGCATGGCCATTTGGATAGGCCGTGTTTATGTATTTACTCGAAATTGATGGAGCAAACCCAGATATGTATCAGAATTATTCGGATGTTGAGCGGAGGTACCTGGAAGGTGGGATCCGCTGTTATGATGATGATGAAACTATCCATTTCCTATGGATAGTATTGGAGTGGCCTGGCCATTTGGACAGGCCATGTTTATGTATGTATGTGCAGGGACCACAACCTTAACCTATAACCTAAACCTAAACCTTAACCTATAATGTATAATGTATAACCTATAACCTAAACTCAATTCCCTAAACCTTAACCTATAACCTAACCTAAATCTAGACCTATAACCTAAACCTAAACCTAAATGTAATCTGAAATCTGTAAACCTAAACCTAAACTTGAAAACCCAAACCTAAACCCAATCCCGAACCTGAACCCGATTTCTAAAACCTTAACTTAAACCAAAACCTATGACCTAAACCTTAACCTATAACCTATGACCTAAATTTATTCTCAAATCCCTTAACTTAAACCTATTCTTAATCCTAATCTCAGCTCCCTAACCTAAAATTAAACCTAAACTTGAAAACCCAAACCCAAACCTGATCCCGAACCCAAACCCGATTTCCTAAACGTAAACCTTAACCTATTCTCAATTCCCTAAAGCTATAGCTTATAACCTAAACCTAAACTTAACCTTAACCTAAACCTAAACCTATAACCTTAACCTAAACCTATAACCTTAACTTAAACCAAAACCTATGACCTAAACCTTAATCTATAACCTATAACCTAAACTTATAGCCTATAACCTAACCTAAAACCTTAACCTATAACCTAAAATCTAAAACTAAACCTAAAACCTAAATGTATTCTCAAATCCCTAAACTTAAACTTACACCTAATCCTAATCTCAACTCCCTAACCGAAATCTAAACCTAAACTTGAAAACACAAACCTAAAATTGAAAACCCAAACCTAAACCCGAACCCGATTTCCTAAATGTAAACCTTAACCTATTCTCAATTCCCTAAAGCTATAGCTTATAACCTAAACTTAAACCTTAACCTTAACCTAAACCTAAACCTATAACCTTAACCCAAACCTTAACCTATAACCTATAACCTATAGCGTAACCTTAACCTTAGCCTAAACCTAAAACCTTAACCTATGTAAGACCCGTATCCTAGTTCGTACTGTTCCGTCGATTCCCACGATCCTTCCGGTCGAATTCGGCAATCCTAGACCACTTTCTGATGTTTACGCGCGATCCTAAGCTGAGACCTATATGCCAAAGTCGGCTAAAATTGAAATCTATACCTTAGCGACCACACCGTCGTCGAGGTTCTAACGCCGTGACTCACGCACCGACCCGATACCTAAGGTAAAAGATGTAGGCCCGCGTTCAATTTGAAGAAAGGCCGCGCGTTACGAATCACGAGGGAATCTCTACGAGATGTCCCATCAATCAATCAATCACTCATGTCAAGTACAAGTCAAGTCACTCCATACCCAAGTACAACTAACCCATGTCATGCTCATACCTTTCTCTTACACAAGCAACCCAAAGTCCACTCTCACATCACTTCATCCATCACCAAACCCATCACACATCACTCCATCACTTCTTATCAACCCATCACTTCTCTCTCTCCCTCATTTCTCAAAAAAAAAAATCTCTCCCAAGCAAAAATTCCACACGTCCAAGCATTCCCAAGCTTTCCCAAAGGCCAAGTGTGGCCCACCCTCTCATTTCTCATCCACACCATCAAAGGTCCATCATCCACCGTCCAAGGCGAAGGCAAGGAACATTGGAGGCCAAGGGAGCAAGGAGGAGGCTTAGAGGTGGGTGATCATCCTTCATTTTAATTTTTAAGGGCCCACTTGTTGTGGGACCCACTCGATGTATGTGTCGTAAATATGGAGGGCCCATAGTGGCGAGGACCCTCCCCTCTATCTCACCGTATCTCTCTTTTTCTCTCTTTTTTTTCTCTCTCTCTCTCCTCTCCCTATAATGAAGTGGCCATGTTAAATCCACTCCATTCATCAATGGTGTGGTCCACCACATTTTAGGTGATATGATATATCTATATATATACATATATATTATATTATATAAATATATATATATATATGTATATGGTGGGCCACGTACATGTGGGACCCACCATGATGATGTGTTCATCCATGCCGTTCGGCGTCCCTGGACGCTGGACGTGAGGCATGGAAGTGAAGTGGTTAACGTGGAGTGTGTGTACTATCAGGGGTGTGTACTTGCAAGCTTTAAAAATAAAAATTAAAAAAAAAAAGAAGAAAAGGAAGGGAAATGGTGGGCCACTCCAACATGGCCCCACCTTGATGTATATATACAATCCACGCCGTCCATTCCATTTTCCATATCATTTAGGCGTCGAACCGAAAAATGAGACTGATCCAATCATCTGGCGGGCCGTGGTATTAAGAATGGTAGTATTTTCCGTTGAAACTTGGGAAAAAGATTGCCGGGGTCTACCAGAAGCTTGGACCCACCTGAAACCTGTTTTGGACCCCTATTTTTGTGGGACACATGCAATGGACGGGGTAGATTTAGTTAACATGGGTCCCACCTAGGATAAAAAAATATATATATATATTTGCATGACTTTGTGCCATGACGTCCAGAGACGTCCACGTTAAAGAGGATGGCCGCATTGGCCCCTGTTGTAGACCCTACCATGATGTATGTTCTACATCCATGCCGTTCATTCACTTTTTCAGGTCATTTTAGGTGTTGAGCCAAAAATTGGGACCAATCCAATTCTCAGGTGAGCCATACCATCTAAAATCATGTGGAGACATACCTGAACATATAAAAGCACTTGGTGGGGCCTACCTGAAGTTTGGATGCGTCCTAAACTTGGACTGAACAGTCCACCACGTGGGACACACATAATAGACGGATTGGATCATCTATTCATGGGCCCCATATTTTTTAAAAAAAAAAGAAAAAAGAAAAAAGAAAAGAGGCAGCAGCGTCTTACGCTGCTGCTGCAGACGCTAGGCGGGCAGCAGTTTGGGGCTACCCCATGGGTCCCGGTTGTGGGCCCCACCGTGATGCGCTCTACCATCAACACCGTGCATTTGAGAAGTCCCCTTTAAATAGGGGTTGTTCCCAAAAATCAGCCGTATACAGGACTCAGGTGGGCCATACCATTTAAAATCATGTGAAGACATGCCTGAAATATATGAAAGCACTTGGTAGGGCCTACCTGAGATTTGGACATGGCTGAAACTTGGTCTGGACCCTCAGCTAGGTGGGACACACATGATGAGTGGGTTGGATTGGCGAACCACCCTGCGGTGGGCCCCCAACTGTGGCCTCATGAATTGGTTGAATGACAAATAAACATTATAGTGGGCCCATGCTGCTGGAAACGTGCCAGTGCCCAGCGGTGGCGTGGCCGTGGGCCCCACCCAGATGTATGTATTGTGTCCTTGCCGTCCATCACAGGGGCCCCTGGCCACGTGACGTTATGAACAGGTTTGGATGGCAATAAATATTACAGTGGGCCCTCCCTGTCCCTGTGACCTTATGGATAGATTGTATGGCAAATAAGCATTTTCAGTGGGCCCATGGTCCACTTGACCCTATGAACAGATGGATGGAAAATAAATATTATGGTGGGCCCCCCTAATCATGTGACCTTTTCAACAGATTGGATGTGAAAATAAACATTATGGCAAGCCTCACATGAGGCCCACTTGGATGCATATGGGCCCATATATTTAAGTTCATCTTTGCATGTATATAGGCCCATTGTTGAGGTCCACTCCGGTATATATGGGCCCATTTGAGAGGCCCATCCTAAGGTATTTGTAGTCCATTGTTGAGGCCCACTTTGGTATATATAAGGCCTATGTGATTAGGCCCATTTGATACACATAAAGCTCATGTGATTGGGCTCATTTTTTAATGAATTCTTAGGCCATGGGTTATGACCCATTACGAAGGACCTAAGGCTCATTGGTGAGGTTCATTGAGGTGATCCGCTTGATGAATGTAAGGCCCATATGATACGGCCCAATTGATGTACTTAAGGCCCAATTGAGTGTAACTAGGCCCATTGCAATGCGTGATTCATCCAAGGCATATAACGATATTTATGGCAAGTAATGCCTTGGGAACAATGATGGTTAGATGCCCACATTGTAGGGAGACGTCGGTTAAATGTCTGCATTGTCACTCTCCCTAAGGCCCACTAATAGGCCCATACTTGTAATAAGTAGGCCGTCTAGGCCCATCTTAGTTATACACAGAGCCCATCTCTATATACATGTTTAGTATAGATCCATGATTCATTATCATATGCATCATATGTATGACTAATATGAGGAGTGACTGATCATAGCATATGCCTTCGGGCGAACTGTTTATGGGCTCCCTGATAGGCGGAGTAGCCCTACATGAGTGCATGGTACACGTAGGACTGTTGCATGACTGGTAGTGTGACTCATGCACTTGCATTTGTATGGTTGTGATTATTGTATGCCCTAGTGACATCAGGGTCATAGCGTCCACAGATACATCGTGGGTCGATGGATTGGATACCGAAAATATTTAGTTCTAGCATACGGGCACCATAGATGTCCCTGGGTGAAAATCCCTAAACCCGATGGTACTAGAGGATAACTCCAACGTCGAGACCGAGTGGATACACGAGCGCGCGAGGGCCGTATACCAGCAGGCTGCGTCTCCCACTGTGTCATGGTCGGTTGGAAAGGGGTGTGACCTTACCCGCCTGAGTAAGGGGGCAACTTCAAAATTGAGTTTGACCGGCTTGAGGAATCGGTCCGCTATCGACGAGCCGAGCCGAGCCGAGCCCGATATTGGCAGGTGGATAGTGAGGTCTCTTCTGCTCTCCCAGTTGTGCGTTTGGATAGGGACGACAGGCTGGTTAGAGTGTACTAGACCCCGGTGATTATCCAGAATGAGAACTGTACTGGTATATGATGAGGATTGACATGCTTGACTTGCATTCTGCATCGCATGGCCTGAATGTGGCCGATCGCATTCATATCTTGGACCGCATAGCCTTGGTACGGCTGATTGTATTCATGTATTAATCAACACATTACAGTATTATTCTGACCTTGCATTCTGAGCACGCTCGTATTGCGCACACACTTACACCGCCCTCTAAGCTTTCTACAAGCTTATGCACAATTGATGCGTGCAGGTGACGTTAGGACGCAGCTGTAACGTAGTAACAGCAGGAGCGTGCAGTCGAGCTTTTGGAGTTTTGTTATTAGCATTATCTTGTATTTCCCTTTATACACCCTGTACTTAAAGTTTTTGATCATAGTGGATTTTGTGATGGTGTTCTTGTGGTTATTGTTCGTAGGTTATGCTTATGGTTATGCTCATTACGAATTAAATGGATAGTAGAAATCCTCCTTATAGCATCACAGGATCGAAACCTGGCATATGGGTGCCGGGAGCCGAGAATGGGGTACTACGGAGGCTGTCAGCGCCAGATTCGGCGATCAAAAATTTTATGAGCCCGATTTCTGAGTTTGGGGCATGACAACCTATAACTTAAAACCTAAACCTAAACCTAAAACCTAAATATATTCTCAAATCCCTAAACCTAAACCTACACATAATCCTAATCTCAACTCTCTAACCTAAACCTAAACCTAAATTTGAAAACTCAAACCTAAACTTGAAAACCCAAACCTAAACCCAATCCCGAATCTAAACCTGATTTCCTAAACCTAAACCTTAATCTATTCTCAATTCCCTAAAGCTATAACCTATAACCTAAACCCAAGCCTTAACCTAAACTTAAACCTGTAACCTTAACTTAAACTAAAGCCTATGACCTAAACCTTAACCTATAACCTATGACCTACATGTATTCTCAAATCCCTAAACCTAAACCTACACATAATCATAATCTCAACTCCCTAACCTAAACCTAAACCTAAACTTGAAAACCCAAACATAAACCCGATCCCGATCCCGAACCCGATTTCCTAAACCTAAACCTTAAACTATTCTCGATTCCCTAAAGCTATAGCTTATAACCTAACCTTAAAACTTAACCTTAACCTAAACCAAAACCTATGACCAAAACCTTAACCTATACCTATAACCTAAACTTATAACCTATAACCTAACCTTAACCTTAACCTAAACCTAAACCTAAAACCTAAATGTATTCTCAAATTCCTAAACCTAAACCTACACCTAATACTAATCTTAACTCTCTAACCTAAACCTAAACCTAAACTTGAAAACCCAAACCTAAACCTAAACTTGAAATCCCAAACCTAAACCTGATCCCAAACTCGAACCTGATTTCCTAAACCTAAACCTTAACCTATTCTCGATTCCCTAAAGTTATAGCTTATAACTTAAAACTAAACTTTAACCTAAACATAAACCTATAACCTTAACCTAAACTAAAACCTATGACCTAAACCTTAACCTATAACCTATAACCTAAACTTATAAGCTATAACCTAACCTTAACCTTAACCTAAACTTAAAACCTTAACCTATAACCTAAATCCTAAACTTAAACCTTAAACCTAAATGTATTCTCAAATCCCTAAACTTAAGCCTACACCTAATCCTAATCTCAACTCCCTAACCTAAACCTAAACCTAAACTTGAAAACCCAAACCTAAACCCGATCCTGAACCCGAACCCGATTTCCTAAACCTAAACCTTTACCTATTTCAATTCCCTAAAGCTATAGATTATAACCTAAACCTAAACCTTAACCTAAACCGTAACCTAAACCTAAACCAAAACCTATGACCTAAACCTTAACCTATAACCTAAGACCTAAATGTATTGTTAAATCCCTAAACCTAAACCTACACGTAATCCTAATCTCAACTCCCTAACCTAAACCTAAACCTCAACTTGAAAACCCAAACCTACACCCAAACCCGATTTCCTAAACCTAAACCTTAACCCATATTCTCAATTCACTAAAGCTATAGCTTATAACCTAAACCTTAACCTTAACCTAAACCTAAACCTAAACCTAAACCAAAACCTACGACCTAAACCTTAACCTATAACCTATAACCTAAACTTATAACCTATAACCTAACCTTAACCTTAACCAAAACCTAAAACCTTAACATATAACCTAAAACTTAAACCTAAACCTAAAACCTAAATGTATTCTCAAATCCCTAAACCTAAACGTATACATAATCCTAATCTCAACTCCCTAACTTAAACCTAAACCTAAACTTGAAAACCTAAACCTAAACCTAAACTTGAAAACCCAAACCTAAACCCGATCTCGAACCCGAACCCAATTTCCTAAACCTAAACCATAACCTATTCTCAATTCTCTAAAGTTATAGCTTATAACCTAAACCTAAACCTTAACCTAAACCTAAACCTAAACCTATGACCTAAACCTTAACCTATAACCTATAACCTAAACTTATAACCTATAACCTAACCTTAACCTTAACCTAAACCTAAAACCCTAACGTATAACCTAAACCTAAACCTAAAACCTAAATGTATTCTCAAATCCCTAAACCTAAACCTACACCTAATCCTAATCTCAACTCCCTAACCTAAACCTAAACTTGAAAACCCAAACCTAAACTTGAAAACCCAAACCTAAACCCGATCCCGAACCCGAATCTGAATCCCTAAACCCTTGGCTTAAACCTAAACTCGATCCCGAACCCGAATCTGAATCCTTAAACCCTTAGCCTAAACCTAAACCTATAACCTACACTTAATTCACTTAACTTAAACCCACACCTTGACCCAAACATATAACCCGAACCCAAACCTGAACTTGAACCCGAATTTCTAAACCTAAACCTAAACCTATAACCAAACCTAAAACTAAACCTATAACCTTAACCTTTAACCTAAACCTATAACATATAACATAACCTAAATCTATTCTCAAATTCCTAAACCTATAACCTAAACCTAAACCTATTCTCAAATCCCTAAACCTATAACCTATAACCTAAACCTATAACCTTAACCTAAACCTATAACCTAAACTTAAACCTAAACCTTAACCTATAACATATAACCTAAAACCTAAACCCAAACCTAAACCCGATCCCAAACCCGAACCCAATTTCCTAAACCTAAACCTTAACCTATTCTCATTTCCCTAAAGCTATAACCTATAACCTAAACCTAAATCTAAACTTAAACTTATAACCTTAACCTTAACCTAAAGCCTAAACCTAAAACCTAAATGTATTCTAAAATCCTTAAACTTAAACCTACACCTAATCCTAATCTCAACTTCCTAACCTAAACCTAAACTTGAAAACCCAAACCTAAACTTGATCTCGAACCCAAACCCAAATCTAAATCCCTAAACCCTTAGCCTAAACCTAAACCGATAACATAAAATTAATTCACTTAAACCTACACCTAAATCCAAACATGTAACACCCTAAAAATCGGGGGTCGAGTAAGAGCCCAACTCCTGAGTTCCAGCACATCACTTATGCAACATAGATAATAATGATTAAATATTGTCTGTATTAGTACATTAAACATGAGTGTGATTATACCAAAATAGCATATCATACTCCAGAGACAGTTAACTTATGCAAACGGAAGACTGTGATAAGTATATAAAGTATATAAGCGATTATAAGTCTCCTAAGTATGATCATGTTACCAGGCCAAAGAGTTACATGTAAAATTTTAAAATATACAAAATGTATAATGTCATCTAGTCAGCAACCCAACAATCCCCGTCGATCAGAGCGATCGACGTAAACCCACCTAATAACTGCATATATGAGAACTCCCCATCGTCGTAGAAGTCTAGCTCGGCCTCATGCATCGCGCCATCATTTGCATCTAAGACAGAGTCTATATGGTGCTTAAAACACCGTCCCAGAATGTGGGAGTGAGTGATCAACTCAATGGGACTATAATGTAAAGGTTAACATGTTATCAATTCAATCAAGTAGTAATGATAAAGTAGTACAACAATCAAGTCCTAAATACTCTTGTTAATGCAAAGATGATATGATATGATGTATTCCCTCGCCTGCACTCCCTTTGTGAACTTTATCTCTTGGTCGTGGCATGCACCACTCCAGACACATGCTACTTCCTCACCAAAGCACCGTGCAATGCGATGTTATGATCATGTTAACTAAGTTCTTACTTAGGTTTATTCATACAGTAGGGTTGGGAAGCTAAGGTACCTCCCTTATATCAATTCCCAAACAATGATCCATTCTAGGGTCATCAGTCCTACTAAATCTCATACGCTGTTGCAGTTATAGGTCACTACAAAGGGCTCGTCACCTGATCAGTGTAGGCTTAGTTTATATTCTAGTCACTACAGAAAGGCTCATCGCCTCAACGCAGTCTCAGAGTATTCTTGAGGGTACTATAAAGGGCTCGTCACTTAATCAGTGTAGGTCGACAGCTCGAATACAGTATCTCATACCACCGTATTCGACTCACAAGCTTAAGTTGCTCACTGGTCACTACGAGTGGGCTCGTCACCCCAGCGTAGGCCAACAGCTCGACCACGGTATCCCATACCACCATGTCTGGCTCATGAGTCTTAACAGATCAAGGTACCAAGGTTAACAGGATTTCTCATTGGTGAGTTTAGTACCTTAGATTCAAGCAGTAGCGTCCATACATGGTGAACATACATGGACCAATCGGGTTACTTGACAAGCTAGACTAATACGAGCGCACGTTGGGTTGATCGACATGAAGTGCGTAAGCACTCCGCATGGCATAACCATTATCGACAAGCAACGTACAGCTCAGGTTTGTCGAACGCACCTTGTGTGGCAAAATAACCTCAGCCACCTGATCAGGACTAGTTACCGATTGCCTGGACTATACCATAGTCCCAATCATACTCAATTCCAATAAGTAATCGCATGAGATAGTTAAAACAGTAAAGAACAAATAAATCAAATACTACATCCATGTAAGCATTTATAAGAACACATATTAAACATGTCATCCTAGGCATGTAATTCACACATAGTTCACATAGTTACATTTAAGTCTCATGAAGGAATTCATATATATAGCCAAGGTAGTTGAGAATCTCATCTCAACCCCCTTAGAAAATGCCAATCATCAAACACTTACTCTTTCAGACATTTCATCAAACACTTAGACTATACCGACCAACATACATGATGTATGTTGATTTTAACATATACTAGGATAAATCCTTTCCCCAAGGAGTTATCATATAAAAAACCATCATGTTCTTGCATTCAATAATCATAGCAGCCACAAATTATAATTCCATATTCATTCAGCCATTTCAACAAACACATGAAATACATTAAAAATCAACCTAACCTACATATATGGGTAATATGCTGAAATACTCTAACTAGGTAAGTGTGATAGTACTCAAGTCAGTCATAAATCATTGACTAACATTGAAAGCCTTAAAAACCATAACTTAGATATTTATAATCCACACCCTACGCCAGTAGACTCGTAATGAACTTAATGTAAATGTTAAGTCCTTGTCTACAGCATAACGGTAACCTATAACATGGAATAGATTAACTACTGCACCTTCTACTCTATTCGAATCCCTGAAACATATTAGGGTTGGGATTTCTTACCCAAGCACGGAGTCAGAATCGTCGGAATAGCAATACAGAAGCAGTGATTCGATACACAGAGCGGTAGGGAAGAATCTCTGCAACAAACCCTAACTCTCTCTCATACTTTCCCTCTCTTTCCTTCTCTTTCTTCTCTTCACTCTCCTAAGGTTTTAGAAAATTCTTATGGCAAGGGAGAGATGGGGTTTAAGGCCTTTATATAGGTTCAGAACTGATGGAAATGGCCCCATGGTCAGGGTATACTTAGGTTATAGCCAAAGGTTGGTTGTTCCGGTCCAACGGAGCACTTCTGGAGGCTTTTTTTCTACTTACAATCAGACTTAAGCTCCCTGATATCATATCTAGGTCTAGCTAAGTTTTTAGTTCAATCGGGTTTGTAAATTGACCGCAAGGAACCAGTTTCAGTTCAACGATCACTAGTACTCGATCAGGGTCACAAGTACACTGACCTGTATTAAAAAATTTTCTTAATTCAAGGGTATAATTGAATCAAAATCTGACAGTCTGAATTCTTAGATTCAGCCCACAAGTGAACTGACTCAATTCACTCAAGTTTTAGTTCATTTTCTAAAGATATTCACGTTTCTCACACACTTCGTTCTGGGCTCAAGTTGTGCGTTTCTAGGTACTATTAGGACTTAATTTCTGAGGTAGTTGTCAAGTCCAACAAGGTGGTCATAACCATATAGTCTTGGAATAATCAAACTTTCGACGTGCGGTTTAGGTCCGATATAGAGTTTCATGATGCTCCCGAGATCAACTGGGCTTTGAGATGAATCCTAAGTTTTTAGATAATGTAGCATTAACGATCCTACAGATTTTGGGTCTTACAGATCATGTTTAAAGTGATTAGGACTAATTTTACAAGTAATCTAGTTTAGCACTACTTAATTCTCGTTTAATTTCTAAAGGATTTGGTCCTTAATGATTTCTGTCTGAGGTGATACTCGGGTCTTTGTATGAATTTTTTCGAGACGTTACAAAATATTTAACCCAAACTTATATTCTGGTCAAACCTATAACCTATAACTCAAACCCAAACCTTAACCTAAACCTATAAGTTAAACCTAAACCTAAACCTTGACCTAGAACATAAACCTATAACCTATAACCTATAACCTAAAACCTAAACCTAAACGTATTCTCAAATCCCTAAACCTAAACCTACACCTAATCCTAATCTCAACTCCCTAACCTAAACTTAAACTTAAAAACACAAACCTAAACCCGATCTTGAACCCGAACCCAAATCTGTATCCTGAAACCCTTAGCCTAAACCTAAACCTATAACCTAAACTTAATTTAAACCTACACCTAAACCTAAACATATAACTCGAATCCGAACCCGAACTTGAACCCGATTTCCTAAACCTAAACCTATAACCTAACCTAAACCTAAACCTAAACCTATAACCTTAACCTTAACCTAGTTATAACCTTAACCTAAACCTATAACCTATAACCTAACCTAAACCTATAACCTAAACCTAAACCTTTAACCTATAACCTATAACCTAAACCTAAACCTATACCTATAACCATAACCTAAACCTATAACCTATAACCTATAACCTATAACCTTAACCCAAACCTAAACCCGATCCCAAACCCGAACTTGATTTTCTAGACCTAAACCTTAACCTATTCTTAATTTCCTAAAGCTATAGCATATAACTTAAACCTAAACCTAAAACCTAAATGTATTCTCAAAACCCTAAACCTAAACCTACACCTAATCCTAATCACAACTCCTTAACCTAAACCTAAACTTGAAAACCCAAACCTAAACCTGACTTCCTAAACCTAAACCTTAACCTACTCTCAATTCTCTAAACCTTAACCTATAACCTAACCTAAACCTAAACCTATAACCTATACTTATAACCTAAACCTAAACCTATAACCTAAACCTGTAACCTTAAACTAAACGTAAAACCTAAATGTAAACCTAAAACCTAAATGTATTCTTAAATCCCTAAACCTAAACCTATAACCGATAATATTAATATAAACTTATAACCTAAACCTATAACGTACAACATTAACCTAAACTTATAACCTAAACCTATTCTCAAATCTCTAAACCTATAATCTAAACCTAAACCTTAACCTATAACCTAAACCTTAACCTATAACCTATAACCTAAACGCAATTCCCTAAACCTTAACATATAACCTAACCTAAACCTAAATGTATAACCTACACTTGTGACCTAAACCTAAACCTATAACCTAAACCTAAACCTAAACCTAAAACCTAAATGTATTCTCAAATCCCTAAACCTCAACCTAAACCTAAACCTATAACATAAACCTAAACCTACAACATTAACATAAACTTATAACCTACAACATTAACCTAAACCTATACTTATAACCTACACCTATTCTCAAATCCCAAAACCTATAACCTAAGCCTAAACCTTAAGTTAAACCTAAACCTAAAACCTAAAACCTAAGCCTTAACCTATAACGTATAACCTAAACCTATAACTTATAACCTAAACTCAATTCCCCAAACCTTAACCTATAACCTAACCTAAACCTATAACCTACACTTATAAACTAAACCTAAACCTATAACCTAAACCTAAATGTATTCTCAAATCCCTAAACCTAAACCTATAACTAATCCTAATCTCAACTCCCTAACCTAAACTTAAACCTAAACTTGAAAACCTTAACCTAAACCCGATCCCGAACCCAATTTCTTAAACCTAAACCATAACCTATTCTCAATTCCCTAAAGCTATAACCTATATACTATAACCTATAACCTAAACCTATAACGTAAACCAAAACCTATAGCCTATAACCTAAACTTATAACCTATAACCTAACCTTAACCTAAACCTAAAACCTAAACCTAAATGTATTCTCAAATCCTTATACCTAGACCTAAACCTAATCTTAATCTTAACTCCCTAACCTAAACCTAAACTTGAAAACCCAAACCCAAACCCAATACCAAACCAGAACTCGATTGATGTAATAATGTAGCCCAATCACATGGCAACAAATAAGAAAATCTTGCTTTGTTGGCAAGAATACTTGAACTCAAGCATCACAATGCATCTATTTCCATCTCCACTATCTCTTATAGCATAGATTATTTGAGATTTGGATTTATCTCATTTTTAGAGTCATGTCCTAACACAATATGATAATATTAATAGACAAGGTAGATTTGTTACCAACATTATTCCAAGACCCATATACTTCTCCTTATAGGAAGTTGAGTAGGGTACATGCAGCTTGAATCCATCAAAGGAAATAAGGATCACCTCTCATATGTTCTCTCTTTTCATTTATTTTTTTCCATAAGATTGTTTATTTTGTGGTGTCTGCTCACGTACAACATTTTATCATGTTAATATAATTATAAGTGGCCTAATCTCATCTTTCTAAAAATAAATAATAATAATTTCTACCTGATAAGTGACCTTTTGTTTTATGCTACTAGATTTTATAATGTCATTATACTAGAAGTTTGTAGACCGTGAAAGTTATCTCATTAAAAGAATATTGTTGTTTTTATATTTTTTTAAACTCTCTTTTAATTTATTGTTTAGTTTTAATAAGATTGTACATAATCTATTGCAAAGGAAAAGAAAAGGGCTTAGTTTTTAAGTTCTTTTAAGCTTCTTTATCATCTATATATGACACTACAAGCCTTTACTAAACTGTAACTCTAATCGGAATTTTATGTGCAATTTGATCAAGTGTATTAACATCTAATACTGTCTTATTCCTTTACAGGATAACACTGTCGTATTTATGGGCTCTTGTGCTGCGATTCTTGTTCTCATCATCATTGGACTCTCATGCATAAGAATCAAGGATGCATTCCTTTAACACATGTCCTTTTTTACAAAGCTTTAATTTTTGTTGTTGTTTTTATTAACTTGAATTGAAACACTTTTTTGCATTATTTGCTTGCATTAGTTTTATTTTAATGATCAGTTTTATTTTAAAAAAGTGTGCCCACTTTTTTAGAAAAAAAAAAAAAAAAACGAATGAAGTTTCTGCAATTCTTTATGATTCTGAATTATAATATTTTTTTTGGTTGAATATTTTTTTAATTAGATAAAAGATATAAAAAGAAAATTGTTGCTGATTTTTCTCTTTTTTATTTTTAACGCAAGAAATTTTCTGACGGCTTTAGGCCATCCATATTTTTCTAAATATTCAAATCAGAGGCAGTCCATAATCGTCCTTTTAAGGTTCATCAAAGACTGTTCATAACAGTCCTTTTTAAGGACGGTCCATGACCGTCCTTTTAAGGTTCATCAGAGACTGCTCATAACAGTCCTTTTTAAGGACTGTCCATGACCATCCTTCATAATAGACGGTCCATAACTGTGGTTTTAACATCTATATTTATTGATGGTTCATGACCATCCTTCTTTACAAACAGTCCCTGACTATCTTTTAAATGTTCATAGAAATGACAGTTCATGACCGTCTTTTAAGTAATACGATGCCCCAAAATAGGACGACCCATGCGACAGTTCAAAACCGTCCTTTATTGTCATTTGAGATAGTTTTCAACCATCCTTTTTTCACTTTTTTGGCATAGTGTGCTTTGATTTATTTCATTACTTTATTATCCCATAATTCTAGTTTGATTTGGGAGGTTATATCCTAAGGTTTTGTGCAAAGCCCTCAACAAATTGCTTAGCATTTCTCAATAAACACATCATTCATCTTCATTTTTCACAATATGTAATTCAATGAGTAGAACTTTAGCACTTTGAATATGGTAGAATTCAATCTGGCCATCTAAAACAATTATGGCATAAACACCAATATTGATCTTATGCTAAAAAGCTCATCAATTTTTGGCTCTAATACTAACGGTGGTAGAAAAATACTCTTATACAACTGTGCAAGAAAAGCAAAACCACAAGAAAAGTGTCAAACTAAAAAACAAAAGATAAAATGAAAAACAAGAGAAAAGATGCACATAGATTTATACAGTTTGGCAATGTACACCAACGTCCAGAGGCAGTAATTAGATAGCTTTCTTCACTGAATAAAATCTCACCATACAAAGAATCTCTCACTATGATGAAACCCTAGAAAGACCCCTCTTTATACACATTCCCCTCCCAGAGATAACATAAATACAAAAGAGAGTAGTTGCTTAAACTAGGGCTTCAAAAAAATTTGCACCAAAAAGGAAAGAGCCCACCATTTACGGACGTATATACAACGTAAGAAGCTCAAGAGAGCAAGCACTTTTCGATTATAAATGTGCCTGCGCCTATGCTCCACCCACTCAACATGCCGTAAGTACTCGAGAGAGAGAGAGAGCACTTTCCAATTAGAAAAGTGCATGCCCATACTCACACCACCTATGTCTGTGAGCCCACAATGATGTGCATATTTCATACACCTGTTCATCAAGCGCGACTCACCGGAGGGAAGAGATTCTTCGAAATTCAGACTAATCTAAAAGTAATTAGGTGGGCCACAACCGTGGACTTTGAAGTTCTAGAAATAATCCTTATATTGCCGCCCAACTGAATTTTAGAACAGGCTTGAGTTTTGGGATAGAGAGTGAGGGAGGTGGATTGCCTACTGAGTAACTCAGTGCGATGTGGGGTCCACTATGATTTACATATTTTATCCAATCCGTCCATAAATTTTACCAGATGATTTTAGGGCCTTAATCCAAAACTGAAGCATATAGAAGGCTAAAATGGACCACACCACAGAAAACTGTGTGAATTGAATGTCTACCGTTGAAAACTTCTTGGGGGCCGTCGAAGTTTTGGATCAATCTTATATTTTATTTTATTTTATTTTCTATTCATCCATGTTTGCGTGATCTAATGAGAAGTTTGGATGACAAATAAACATCATTGTGGGGCCTAGCAAGGTTTCAACGGTGAAAATCATTGTGTCCACTCTTTCCTGTGGTATGGTCCGCTTGTTCTTTGGATTAGCTTGAATTTTTGGATCAGCTCCTAAAATGATCTCGAAAAACGGATGGACGGTGTGGATAAACCACATAAATTCATAGTGGGCCCAACAGAGTTTACTCAGTACGATAAGAGGTACTGAGTAACTCAGTACGCAATCCGATTTCGAGAGGGAGCACGAATAACTGCATCTGATGGACGGTGTGGATGTCACACAAACAACGCCGTAGACCCAACAGAGGTCGACTGCTGTACCCGGCTTCCTACAACATGCGGTTTGAGGATTGTGACCTGGTGTTTAAGTTGAGCTGGTAAAATCTAGCAAAATCTGAACTTCTCAATGGACCTTTTTTTCTCAATGAGTCAGCCATTGATTGTTTATAGTATCCATTTGTATTCTACCGATGAAAGGTTTCAGACCATCCAGACAGTGTGATTTGTGGATTATGGCTTATTCAGTATTTAAAATATAAAATGAACGGCCTGGATCTAGTCCTCATATGCGATGTGTGCAATGATGACATGGGAGGCACTAAATCCGGTCCCAAAAGAATATTGTTGGGGCCGACCTCATGCATGTGCGACAAATCCAACCCGTCCTATAGGTTCCTCCCACCATGAATATCACCCTGCCGAATAATCAGGTCAATCCAATCATCAGGTGGACCAAACGTTTACTTCGGAGCTTTTGAGGCCATTCATTTAGAGTTTTTCTGGCGGCCGTCCTTTTCTATGGTGCGGCCCACCTGGTGATTGGATTGGAGTGATTTTTTGCACCGCATGAATTTCATGGCGGGCGGCACCTGTTGGACGTGTTGGATGTAGAGAACCATGAGGTGGGCCCCAAAATAGCTCCGTACTACTACTAATATTGGCAGTATTCAGGCCGTGTGATCATTTCACTTCAACGGAAGCAGATTTCGTACTGAGTAAACTCTGTGGGGCCCACCGTGATTCATGTATTTTATCCACTCCCTTCATCCATTTTAAAAAATAATTTTAGGACTTAAGATATGCAAATATCAAGTGGACCACACCACAGGAAAGAGGGTGAATTGAAAGTCCACAGTTGAAATTTTCCTAGGGGCCACGGAAGTTTTGGATCAGGATGGTATTTGTCTTTCACTGCATCTATCACTGTGTGATCTTATGAATAGGTTGGATGACAAATAAACATCACTGTGGGCCCTAGGAAGGTTTCAACGGTTGAAATCATTATTACCACTGTTTCCTGTTCCGTGGTCTACTTGAGCTTTGGATATGCTTCATTTTTGGGCTCAACCACTAAAATGAGCTGTAGAAACTGATGGATGGCGTAGATAAACCACATTCATTAAAGGTGGGCCCAACAAGGCTTACTCAGTACGATATAAGCGTACTGGGTTTCTCAGTACGCAATCCGATTTCACTTCCAAGGAAGTAAATCACGGGAGTTTACGAAGAACGGTAGTTCCTTGAGGAAGACGTTAGAACGATTTTACTTTAATATTAGTCAATGTAGAGTTCGTTTCCCTCCATCACGAATATGAATCCAGCGTGTGTCGCGGCCCACCAGTCTCAACCTGCTGAGTGGATTGAAGATCGGAACCGTCCATATTGTGGACAATCTTCTATAGAAGCAAGCATAGGAAAATTATGGATGATTTAGGTCAATGTATCGCATTCGACTGTAAAAATCAAAGGAGAGAATAATTTCTAAAGTGTGATCATGGGAAATTAACTTATTTATTTTAGAAAAAATGGACGGTTCAAACTACCAGATCGTCTCATCGTGTGGGCCTCAGTAAGTGGCAACAAACGCTGGATCCTAAGTGGCGACGGACGCAAAACGACCTCCTTAATATGTCTTGATACCTACCTTAACGAGTAATGATCTGGTGCTTCAATTGCATGAAAGTCTTCTCATGCATATAGTTGCATTTGGCATTTTTGGCATCTACATCACTTATCTGAACCGTCCACTAGGTCCAGTCCCCTTTTCTCCAACCACTTGGAAAAAACCAGAGAAATTAGATGTTTCTACAAATTGGTGGCATGGCCCATCTTCTACGACAATCTTCTACATCCATTTGCATGCCACTAACTGGACGGTTTCGATTATCTGGTCAGTATTAATTTTCAAGGCAGACTATGAAGAGTATATTGGATTTAATGAACGGTCTAGATGGGTGACGTGGATGCCACCGAGTCCAATGAAGCTATGTGCTCGAAAAGGCACCGTACACCTATCTCACATGTCACTCCTCAATGTTTTCATGTCTAATTGCTTTATAGGTTGGGAGACGTTGATGGATGAGAGCATATATAAAGCAGAGGAACTTCAAAGTGCCACGTGTCAGCTGTAGGAGGCAACGTCAGGGTGGGCCCCGTAATAAGCACTTGAGGGAGGTAATAGCACTTGAGGGAGGCACTACACATTGTTTTCTATGGTGGGCCTAACTGATAAGTGAATAAAGCTGATTTCAATAGAATTTGATCCTTGCACACTTGTATTTTACTATTTATCATTGGCTCTACATTATTTTTTTATTTATGGGGTGGCCCACCTGTTGAGTGGATTGAGCTGATTTCAATACAAGGTGATCCATAGCAATTGGATGGTTCAGATTTTGCAGGCATATAACATGTTGAAACTTATCCGCTGGTCCAACTGCGGGACACGTAGCATTTTTAACAAGTGGCTAGCTACATGATTTCTTTCAAGCACCCACATTTGTACCAGGAAAGAGCACAACAAGAGAGCAGGCAGAAGAGAGCTGGTGTTTGTTGCAAAAAATATTGATTTTTATAAAATATATTTTAATAATAAAATAATATAATATATAAAAATTGTTTGGAAAAACATCTTTTATGGGTTTTTGAGAATAGTTCTACATTGAAAAAAGAGGAGAAGAAAAAGTGTTTTATATGAAAAGTGTGGTGTATTATAATACTTACACACATGGTCCAAAGGAGATTGAAACTTGCGTGTTCCACTTATCTGTCATAGCACTGGAACACCGCGCTCGGACTAGGACTCGGACTCGGTGCGAGGGCGTGGGCATGTGAGGCAATGTGGCTGTAGAGGAGCTAGTGGCGCACTTTGCACTTCGCACGTGCGAGTAGCGGTGCGACAAAGAGGCTAAGGCAGATAGGTGGCTGGACGAAAACTAGAGGACTGAATGAGAGTCCCTCTAATTATATAGTGGTTGAAAATATAGCTGTTGTACAAAAGTGTAACAGCTATAACCTTTATTACAGAAACTGTTGCCAACAGCTAGAAAACGGCTAGCCCAACAACTATAAAACGGCTAGCCAGTTCTATCACAACAGCCATAAAACAGCTAGTATCCAACAGCCATAAAACGGCTAGTTTCCAACAGCTATATTCCAACAGCCATAAAACGACTAGTGGAATTTATGTCCCTGGACCATAACTCCCAGCCATCTTAAGTCTATAAAAAGAGGCCCTGGATGGGTTTCCAATCCATCTCACAGCACTCCAGCAATCTCAATACGAATTACAGTTTCTCTCCTACAGACCAAAACATCAGCAGTAAAATAAGTGAATCAGAACCGTTGCTTGAAGAATTGACCAAAGGTGTGATCTAAGAACAATTCAACTGAACCAAGGGGCAAAAGAATCTGACCAGTGCAGTGGTCTCAAATCAAAAAATCTTCTTTTCTTTTTCTTTGGAATTTTTCTTTTTTTTCTTTTGTTGTAATTCTGCCAGATAGTGTGTATAAGAGTTCCATTTGGTGGGCCTTCGTGTTTGCTGAACGCAGACCCACACCAGGCTCGTTGTATCCTATAAGCAATTTGTCTGTAAACTATCAGCATACTCAGTTCACCTGAGTAGGGGTAAATTACGCTTTAAGGACAGCATTTTCAAACGTGCTTCAACCTGTCCTTATTTCTAATTATTTTCAGTTTCCATATTATACAGAAATTACATTAATCTGTATAAATTTCCCAACAATCTTAAAGCGTAATTTCCTAAGATGGAAGCCGATAGCGTTTCATCTATTAAGTTGATGAATCAGGACTTGATACGTCTTGATTAGTTCGATGGAACCAATTTTACAAGATGGCAAGACAAGCTGAAATTTCTTCTGACGGCGTTGAAGATCTACTACATACTAGATCCAAATCTGCAAGCGCTGCCTTAAGCAACCGACAAAGACACACCTGAGCAGGTTGCTGCCCTCGCTAAAAGAGTCGAAGACGAACTCGTGTATCGTGGACATATTCTGAACACACTCTCCGACCGCCTGTACGATCTGTACCAACAGACATCATCAGCAAAGGAGATCTGGGACGCACTGGAGTTCAAGTACAAGGCTGAAGAAGAAGGGACCAACAAATTTCTCATCGCCAAGTATTTTGACTTTAGCATGGTAGATAATAAACCGCTGTTGCCCCAAATCCAAGAACTGCAGCTAATAGTAAACAAAATCAAAGCGATCAAAATCGATCTTCCTGAATCATTCCAAGTCAGGGCTACAATCGCTAAATTGTCACCGATGTGGAAAGACTATAGAAAGAAGTTGCTGCATAAAATCGAGGACTATACATTGGAATAAATCCAGAAACACTTAAGTATTGAGGAAGAATCCCGTAACCGTGACAAAAAGAATGATAACGGGAATGCCTCGTCCAAGGTACATGCAGTACAAAGCGCTAATAACAAGAATCCCGAGAAGGACGATTCCCTTAAACCCAATAAAGGGAAATTCAAGAAAACCGTCCAAAAGAAGAACGGAAAGTTCAAAGGCCCATGCCATGTCTGTGGAAAAATCGGACACTATACTCGAGTATGCCGATATCGCAAATCTAAAAAAGAGGCAAGTGCAGTAGAAGAAGGCGATATCGTGGCTATGATTACTGAAGTGAATACCATCCAAGGCAAAGTTCCAGGCTGGTGGTATGATACTGCCGCTACAGTACATGTGTACTACGACAAATCAGCCTTCAAAACCTATGAGGAATTGACCGATGGTCAAGAAGTCCAAATGGATAATGAAGTCCGATCGAAGGTCGTCGGCAAAGGAACTGTCGAACTGATATTTACTTCTGGGAAGAAAGTGATTCTGACTAATGTACTGCACGTCCCAGACATGAGACGAAACTTAGTTTCTGGGGATCTTTTGGGAAAACCAGGTATAAGGGTGGTATACGAGTCAGTAAAACTGATTCTATCCAATAATGAAAATTTTGTTGGAAAGGGATATGCTTGTAACAGGATGGTTAAGTTTTCTCTTAATGAAAGTAGCACTTCTGTGTATATGGTTGAATCTGTTGGACTATGGCATGATAGACTAGCCCATATAGGGTATAGTACTTTGAAGTTCATGGCTAAGAATGGTTTAATCTCATACACAGATAATGAAACTGATAAATGTGAAGTGTGCATACAATCCAAAATGACGAAAAAACCTTTTCCAAGTGTTAAAAGATCGTCTCAAATTTTGGATCTTGTGCACAGTGATATCTGTGAGTTAAAAGGCATTCTTACTCGTAGAGGTAAACGGTACTTCATAACATTTATAGATGATTGCTTTAGATATGTGTATGTTTATCTATTAAAGAGGAAAGATGAAGCATTGAACATGTTTAAGATATATAAAGCAGAAGTAGATAATCAACTAAGTAAGAAAATAAAAATTCTCTTTAGCGATAGAGAAGGAGAATACTTCTCGAATAAATTCGATAACTTTTGTGAAGAACATGGACTGGTACATCAATGTACAGCTCCATACACACCTCAATAAAACGGAATAGCTGAAAGGAAGAATAGAACATTAGTAGAAATGGTCAACTCAATGCTAATAAAAGCAAAGTTGCCACTAAATCTGTGGGGTGAGGCACTGCTTGCAGCATGCCATATAATAAACAGAATTCCGTCTAAAAAATATAAAATATCTCTATATGAAACATGGAGAGGTAGAAAACCTAACCTAGGATATCTTAAAGTGTGGGGGTGTCTTGTATACTGCAGAACCCATGATCCAAAAAGAACTAAGTTAAGACCAAGAGCTATTAAGTGCGCCTTCGTAGGGTATGCACAAAATAGTAAAGCTTATAGACTTCTAGACATGGAGTGTAATACAATTATAGAATCAAGAGACGTTAAATTCTTTGAGAACTCACTATTCTTAGATTCAAAGGATAATGAAATCCAAACTCCTAATAGAGAACCAGATAACACAACTCCACATATAATGGAAGCTCCCATTGAACCCCGTAGAAGTCAAAGAACTAGAATAGAGAAGAGTTTTGGAAATGACTACATAGACTCACAATGCATCATTTTCCATCTGGTAGAAGCAGATAGAGAAAATCTTATAAGACAAATACCTATAGTAATGACATAGAAGATGATTCTAAAACATATAAGGAAGTTGTATCCTCTAGAGACCCAGCTTTTTGGAAAGAAGCTATAAATGATGAAATAAAATCCATACTATCAAATCAAACATGGAAACTAGTAAACTTACCTCCAGGTTCTAGACCCATAAGTTGTAAGTGGGTATTTAGGAAGAAATACCACACTGATGGGACTATCCAAATCTTTAAAGCTCGACTAGTAGCTAAGGGTTTTAGACAAAAAGAAGGGATAGACTACTTTGACACATACTCACCTGTAGCTAGGATAACATCCATTAGGATATTATTTGCGCTAGCTTCCATACATCATCTTCACATCCACCAAATGGATGTAAAGACTGCTTTCCTGAATGGTGACCTCAATGAGGAGGTATACATGGAACAACCTGAAGGTTTCGTTCTACCAGGAAATGAAAATAAAGTATGTAGATTAGTCAAATCGTTATATGGATTAAAACAAGCACCTAAACAGTGGCATGAGAAGTTTGAATCCAAAATACTATCTCATGGTTTCATGCATAATGTAGCTGACAAATGCATATATTTTAAAGTAAATGGTAATTATATTGTTATTATCTGTCTATATGTTGATGACATGTTAATAATAAGTAATAAAATGGAAGGTGTGACTGAAACAAAGAGGTTTCTTTCTTCCGTATTTAAAATGAAGGATCTTGGACAAGTTGATACCATCCTAGGTATCAAAGTTAAAAAATATTATGAGGGTTATGCTTTGTGTCAATCTCATTATATTGAGAAGATACTAAATAAGTTTAACCATCTAAATATAAAAGAAGCAAAAATTCCATTTAATCCAAGTATCAAACTAAAAGAAAATACTGGAAGAACAGTTGCACAATTAGAATATGCGAGTGCTATAAGAAGTCTTATGTATGCTATGCAATGCACTAGACCTGATATCACATATGCTGTGAGTAAACTTAGTAGGTTTACTAGTAACCCCAATAATGAACACTGGTTTGCAATCAGTAGAGTCCTTAGTTACTTAAAAGCAACCAAAGACTTAGGACTATTTTATTCAGACTTTCCTATCGTATTAGAAAGATATACCGATGCGAGCTGGATATCGAGTGCTGGGGACAACAAATCTACTACAGGGTGGGTATTCACCCTAGGAGGTGTTGTTGTATCTTGGGAATCCAAGAAACAGACTTGCATAACGCACTCGACTATGGAGTCTGAATTTATAGCCCTAGCTGCAACAGGCAAAGAGGTTGAGTGGCTAAGGGATCTTCTATTAGAAATTCCTTTTTGTGTAAAGCCTATATCGGTTGTGTCACTATATTGTGATAGTGAAGCCACATTAGCTAGAGCTTATAGCTGCACTTATAATAGTAAATCTGGACATATCAGTCTTCGACGTGATTATGTCAGACAATTGATTCAAGATAGAATCATTGTTATTTTCTATGTGAAATCAAGCAATAACCTGGCAGATCCTTTCACTAAACCTCTACCGAGAGAAGTAGTAAAGGCTATATCTAGAGGGATGGGGTTGAAACTCTTCAACCAAAGTTCCACCACTCATGGTAACCCAACCTAAAGTCAGAAAATCTCTAATCTTGGGTTTAATGGGTAAGAACAAGTCACTGATATGTGGAAAGTTTTCAGCACTAAATTATATAACCCCATCCATAATAGATAAGTGTTGAGCGTTACGAAAGAGGGTTGAGTCTTAGAACTCTTAATGAAATTCAGTCTTTAAGACAAGTGTCTTATAGTAACGAAGACACTGGAAGAATTTCACCTATATGAACGTAGAGATGGTGCCGTCTCTCATGAGAGTTAAGAGTTTTCTCTCGGGATCGTTCACGAATTAGAATAAGCACATGGCCATTAATTATGCTGAGCAAGATTATGGGAACTCTAACAACACATAGCGAATATGTGTGTGGTTTCTCCGACTCTGTTATCTAAGAAAAACTGGTTCAAAGCTGAGGCTACTAGTCATTTCGATAGAGTTTTAAGATACTTACACTAAGGGAAGATTAAAATCAAAAGATATCTTTCTTTATGCATATAAGCTGATTATTTTGGCAGAAATATTTAACCGAAAAATATTTTTATAAAATCAAGTGGGGGATTGTTGCAAAAAATATTGATTTTTATAAAATATATTTTAATAATAAAATAATATAATATATAAAAGTTGTTTGAAAAAATACCTTTTGTGGGTTTTTGGGAATAGTCCCACATTAGAAAAAGAGGAGAAGAAAACGTGCTTTATATGAAAAGTGTGGAGTATTATAATACTTACACACATGGTCCAAAGGAGATTGAAACTTGCGTGTTCCAGTGCATAGCACTGGAACACCGCGCACGCGCTCGCGCTCAGGCTCGGGCTCGAGCTCGGTCTCGGTCTCGGACTCGAACTCGGTGTGAGGGCGTAGGCATGTGAGGCAGTGTGGCTGTAGAGGCGCTAGTGGCGCACTTTGCACTTCGCACGTGCGCATCGTGTCGCAGAGAGTCGCTCCTTTCATGAACTGGAGCGAGATGGGTGCGACAAAGAGGCTAAGGCAGATAAGTGGCTGGACGAAAACTAGAGGACTAAATGAGAGTCCCTCTAATTATATAGTGGTTGGAAATATAGTTGTTGCACAAAAGTGTAACAGCTATAACCTTTATTGCAGAAACTGTTGTCAATAGCTAGAAAACGGCTAGCTAGTTCTCTCACAACAGCCATAAAACGGCTAGTATCCAACAGCCATAAAACGGCTAGTTTCCAACAGCCATATTCCAACAGCCGTAAAATGGCTAGTGGAATTTATGTCCCTGGACCATAACTCTCAGCCATTTTAAGCCTATAAAAAGAGGCCCTGGATGGGTTTTCAATCCATCTCATAGCACTCCAGCAATCTCAATACGAATTACAGTTTCTCTCCTGCAGACCAAAACATCAGCAGTAAAATAAGTGAATCAGAACTGTTGCTTGAAGAATTGACCAAAGGTGTGGTCTAAGAACGGTTCAACTGAACCAAGGGACAGAAGAATCTGACCAGTGCAGTGGTCTCAAATCAAAAAATCTTCTCTTCTTTTTCTTTGAGATTTTTCTTTTTTCCTTTTGTTGTAATTCTGCCAGATAGTGTGTATAAGAGTTCCATTTGGTGGGCCTTCGTGTTTGCTGAACGCAGACCCACACCAGGCTCGTCGTATCCTAGAAGCAATTTGTCTATAACCTATCAGCATACTCAGTTCACCTGAGTAGGGGCAAATTACGCTTTAAGGACAGCATTTTCAAACGTGCTTTAGCCTGTCCTTATTTCTAATTATTTTCGGTTTCCATATTATACAGAAATTACATTAATCTGTATAAATTTCTCAACATGGCCCACCCAAGAAGTGTATTAACCGTATGTCTATACTACTTGATCACCATGGTGTGGCTCAGATTGTGATGGAATCTGACCAGGCCAGTCCAGTCCAGCCTGGCCCAATTGCAATTTCAACCACATGGCAAAATCTCCTCATTAGCGGGACCTCAGGCTGTACACAAGCCATCTCAAAAAGCTCACTTGGCTTGACTTGATCTAGCCCAATTTGACTCGGCTTGAACGATGACTCAAGGCAAGCGATGTTTCATATGATCCAACTCATTTTGAAAATAATCCAAGTTCAAATATATTAGAGCTTAACTCGACTCGAACCCAGCTTGGCTCAACTCGAATATATATTAAATTATATTATATTATATTATATTATATTTAAAAAAAATTAAAAATTAAAACTTAAACCATACCATATATATCCGTCCCTTTTTTACCATTTCTATTCCTTACCTAACTCACCTCTCTCTCTCTCTCTCTCTCTCTCTCTCTCTCTCTCTCTAGCTTGACTTAGCGTTTGCCCAATTTATCTCAACTATTGTACAGTGTGCACTCACCCGAGCTCTCCTTTCTCTCTTAGCACTAACAATAAGGTACCCTCTATGGCTATATCTAATATATATATATATATATATATATATATATATATATATATATATATATATATATATATATATATATATATATATATATATATATATATATAATACACACACATTACTAATTGAATATTTAATTTGGGGGTTAGGTCAGTTAGGTCAGGTTGCTAGGTTGAGTCAGGTGTGAGTTTGGTGCAGACTCGACTCAACTCGAGGTAAGCTCGCCTCGAACTCGACTCGAAAGGTTTGACAAATAAGCCAAGCTTCAATCTTAAACATGAAGCCAAGCTCAAGCTCAAACTCGAGGGGAGCACGGACGAGAAGCCAAGCTTGACCCACCTCGACTCGATGTACAACCCTAGCGGACCTGCTGTAGATGTCTTAAATCTGTAATAAAAAAGGTACATGGATGCAATTGGCAGACCACTCGATGTCGTACCATCGATAGATACTCGATGTTATTGAAAAATTCAGAAAAATCTGTTGGTTGCTGAAACATTTTGGTGTTGTTACTCAAAGGTGTCATTGAGCGCGCATACAATTGCATAAGTATAGGATTTGTTTCTTATTCTAATTATGATATCATATGATACTATATATGTGGAGTGTAATCAGAATTTGGAATAGAGTAGAGGAGTTTCAGGGCTTTTTAAATCCTTCCCAAGGATTTCAAGGGCATAGCTTGAGCTTGTGTAGAGGATTCAAGGCTTATTAAAATCACTCTCTTGTAATTTCTGTTACGATAGTGTATCACTCGTCACTTCTTACTGTGTGATTATTATTATTATTATTCAAAAGGGTTTTTTTGACATAAAATTCAAATTGTTTATGCTTAGACTTAGATGTACAATTGATAGTACTTTGTTTTATTAGTCTCTATGTGCTTCCGCCGTTCCTCAACAAGACCTACGACTGACTATTCATTTTTTAGGCCCGATCATGGATGGATCACGCTCTCAGAATCTCCATGACAACGCGATCCTAACCTACCAGGCATGAGTTATGACATATCGATCCCAATGTACCAATTGTCTTGATCGTCGAACCATGGGACCCACTTGTACAAAGCGTACCCTAGATGCCGTCAGATGAAAGTCGGCCAGGTTGGTCTGAGCCCAGCCATGTCCAGACCACTTTGTGATGGATTTGGGCTGATGATAAGGGCCCACCTCTTGTGCTTCCTTGTGCATTTTTAAGGCCCAAAACTGATTTGATGGTCCACCCAAAATCACACCCCAGATAAGCCCAACTTTCTTCTTCTTTTTTTTTTGCTCAATCTGGGCCATTAATTGGATGGATAGGGATTGCCTATTAAGATGAACCTAAGCCTGGGCCCATGAATTTAGCTCAATCTTGGCCATAGATAAGATGGATAAGATTGCCTAATAAGATTCATATTCACAGCCCAATATAGCAGATTCGTCTAAGCCCCATCCTGGCCCAGACGTTGAGATTGTTGGATGATGTTCTGAATTCTATCTCGAGGGTCACCCTATAGCATTTCTGTAAACAGACATGAGATGCATTCAGATACAGATAAACTCCTAACCATCTCATCTTCCCGTGATGTGTGTAGAACATCTACCCCATCAGTTAGATGCCCCTGTGTTGATGTTCTACACACATCATGGTGGGGCCCACGCAGCTCGACCTAATAGGAATTTTTCATGAGGTCAATCTCACGGTACCATTTGGGTCCTTACTCTTGCCCGGGTGGTAGACTCTCAAGAGTTTCAACTCCCGGTGAAGGGTTCGAGTACCCATAGGTGGTGAAATTCCACCAGCGTGAGTGTGTGGGGTGTGTGTGCGTATGTTAAATAAAAATTTAAAAAAAATCTCACGGTACCATTTCCGTATATAGAGAGAAAAGATTCCATGTTGTCGAGCTCATGGGAACTTCCTATGAGGTGGAGTTGTGTGGGCCCCATTGTAATGTATGTTGAACATCTACCCCATCAGTCAGATGCACCATTCCATGGTACGAGTTACACCACTTACAAAAATTGAGAGAGGTTACCCTCCATTAAAACATTCAAAATCATTTGTTGGGCCCACTGAGATGTGGTTCACATATCTAGCCCATCCATTATGTGTTTCCCACTTGGATGAGGGGTCAGACCAAGTTTAAGACGCATCCAAATTTCAGATGAACCCCACCAAGTGCTTCTATATGTTTTAGGAATATCTTCACATGATTTTAGATGGTGCGGCCCACCTGAGTTCGTATACAGATGATTTTTGGAATATCTCATAATTTAAAGGTGACTCATCAAATGCAAGGTATTTATATTCGACATATATCATGATGGGGCCCACACAGCTCAACCTCATGAGAAGTTCTTATGAGCTCTACGGCATATAACCATTTCTCCTGTGTGTGTGTGTGTGTGTGTGTGTGTGTGTGTGTGTGTGTGTGTGTGTGTGTGTGTGTGGAGTTTGTTTTAGCAAAGCCTACACTGGAAAAGCCTATATATATAGGGAGAGATATGCTCCCCTGCGCATCTATGCATGTGCGCACCTACGCACACGTGCCATGGGTGTCTAATCTGAATGGTCCATGGATGCGAAATTTCTTGAAACTTCATATGACAAATTTTCACCTCAATCTAAAATTTTGATGGGCCATAACAAAGAGAAACGCAAATCAAGAGAGGAAAATGTTTTTATTTTCATGGCCCAACAAAGTTTTAAATCAAAGTAAAAATTGAGCCCAGGAGGTTTCACGAGGTGCTGCTTCACAGGAAGGGTTTAGATTTTGGATCCACATCACTTATGATGAGTTCTAAAAAAACGTACGTATATAGTACGTACTGGTTCACATGTTAGCGTTTTCTCACACACACGTGTGTGTTTTAGCAAAGCCTACACCGGGAAAGACTGTGAAGCATGCCTTCTGGAAAGGGAACGTGGCCGTACACGTTAGCCGCTATGTTAGTACAAGGTTTTGTCCTGCTCTATGGCGGCTTTTTTTTGTTTGGCTTTCTCACCCAACGCATATTCTATCGTACTGATATGGCTTTACTGATTTGTTTTTTATACAAGTATCAAACAACAACTCGATTCTCCATTCCTTTTCTAAAATAATCACCAGACCTCCAACCCTTCGTTAGTTGAAAAGAAGGGCAAATAACCATTTGATTAATGGGTTTTTGCTAAATATATAAAATACTGAGTTTGAAAGCCCGTGAAAATATTCAAAACAAGTCTAGATATTATTAAGGCACTATCCTAACAATTAAGCAGATCAAAATCTCAGATGGACCACACAAATCGAAACAGTGGTGAATGACTATTAAAAGCTATTTGTGGGCCACAAGGGTTTTGGATCAAGCTGATCTTTATAGTTTCCCTTCATCTAGGTCTGGTTGACATTATCAATGGCTTGGATGGAAAAGATCATCACAGTGGGCATTACTATGAGCCCTAGGAAGTTTTTAATGGTGGATATTCAATCATCACTGTTTACTGTGCTGTGGTCCACTTGAGATTTGGATCCGCTTAATTTTTGGGGACATGTATTAAACTGGACTGGAGAAACGGATGGACGTCGTGGATATGCAATACATCATTAAGGTGGGCCCCACGGTAAGGGTAACACCCACTAAAGAACGGTTCAAATCATCACTAGTGGAGGACATCCCTACCATGCAAATAGTACGCCTCATCACTCATTAGATGGCCCGCACCTGTATATCGTGTCAAATCGTGGGCTGTCCATTAATTCTTGGGGCGCCAGATGAGTGGACAGGATTATATTTGTACCAGGTGATCTTCATGGCAAGTGGGTCCTACCATTTAGGTAATATGATTCAAAAGACGGCCAGGGGTAGCAACGGGCTGAGCAGGTTGGCTTTAGACCGAGCATGGACCCACTACTCCGCATGTGGGCTGGGCTTAGGTCAAGTCATTTTAGCCCCAACCAAGCTCAAATCAGATCGGCCTGGTGCGTCTCTATGTGTAGAGTTATTTACAAACCGAGTCAGCTCCATTAACTAGCTCCACTCGGTTCGATAAAGCTCAACTCAATTTGGCTCAAAATTGAATTCGGGCCGAATTGAGTTAATTTTTGAGAGCTCAAAAAAATTCGAGCCGAGTTCGAGCTGAACTAAGCTTGACTTACTCAACTCAGTGCTTGGCTTCGGTCAGGTTTGACTCATTTCACCAGGCGTAAATACCCAATCGATCATCTAGAACCCTAATCTCAAAAAATGAAACCCATCCCCTGAGATCGATCGTCCAAACCCCCACCCCCCCCCCCCCCCCCCCATCTCGTCCAGAACTCTAATTTCAAAAAACGAAACCCCCACCCCCTTCTCTGAACTCGGCTTGAGCTGGTCCGAACTGCTGACCAAAATGGCCCGAGTTAGATAGTCAAGCTCAACGACCGAGCCGAGTGAAGCTCGAGCTGGGATCGGCTGTTGGCCAAGCTCGACCCGATTCAACTCATGTACAACTCTATCTGTACGTACATGCATGCTGTTCAAATCCTCTTTGATAATGTTTAGGCCGGGCCAGTTGTGTGGGGGCCAATAATGTGTTTTGGGTCTAGACCTGGGCCTACCACGCCGGGCTAAGGCCTTGGTCCTTCTAGTGTCAGGTTTAGACCGGCCCGACCCAAACTCGGCCCATTGCAACCCATAATGAGGGCCCCACATGTGAGGAGCTGGAACACCTGTCAGAGATCCATCACGTCTGATCGTCTGATCATGGCCGATTGATCAGGTAAGGCCCACCGTTGACATGTCATGTACCAAAAAGGAGAGGGTAGCCCACTCATCAAGTAAACACACGTATATATTGAATTTGGTCCGTTGGATTCTTTTTCTCTGACTGCCCCTTTTTGTTATACAAGAACGACCTGTCCAACTTGCGCATCGGCATTATTTTTGGCCCATGGCATGTTCTCACTGAACTCTTTCTGATAAAAGGCCTGGATCTCTTACATGCGTTTGGCCTCCACATGTGGGGCCCCTTCATTGAATCATCACATTGGACTTTTGAAAGGTTGAAATTTGGCTAAGGTAGCTAAGGCCCAGCACCATGTAAGCCCATGATAAGCCATAAAAAGAGTGAAATTATCAAAGGTATGAAACAATCCAATCTACAAAATGGAATCCTCTTGGAGTATCCCATCTAGGGCTGAAAGTCAGGCGACCAACCCAAAATTGGGTTGGGCTCAGGCAGGATGTATCGGGTTCGATCTCGGGCTAGGGCTATACAAACACGAACCCCATAAAAGTTGGGTCGGATTCAAGTTGAGGTCTGGGGTTGCCCAACCCAAATCCAACCCGACCAGTATATATAAGTTACTTATAAATTATGATTGAGTGTGGATCATCTTCAGTAAAAGCACATGAAATTCCAGTCTTCTCATTAGTACACATCATTTCATATGACTCAAGCTAACAAGATATGAAGGACTTCTCTCTCCCAAATGGATTGCGTGCTACACAACACAATTTTTACAGTAGTTGTCAAATAGTTTAACTTATACGTTTATAAAAAATGAAATTCTTTATGGTAAATTACATATATAATTAATAAAATCATAGGTACAAAAAATAAGACATATATGAAAGTATAATAAATAAGTGTTATAACTAAAATATTAGTGTGTATCCACCTAAACCCAACCAAGTCTACTTGGGTTGGGCTTCGGTTGATAATTCTTGACCTGAGGTTCGGTTTGGATGGGTTAGGGTTGAGGTATAGGAACCTTTGGTTGGGCTGGGGTTGAGCACCAACCCAACCCAACCTGTCCGTCATTCAGCCCTAATCCAATCCACCTACGACAAAACCCATCATACAAATAGTTTTGATCATTGAAACATAACCCAAATCCAAGTTTGCCTTTAAATTATACATGTACGTCACGGTCGGAACTTCTTCCATGTATCTTTCAACTACCCATTGTTTTTAATACGGCCCACTTGATGGTTGGACCAAACCAATGGCTCGGGATGGGCCATTCATTATTGGATGGGCCTAGCTAGCCTGGACACTGGCTTCGATTTCAAGCCTGGGCCCAGCCCTTGGGCCAAGTTTACGAACCCAAGTCCGGACCATTACCACCCCTACTGCATAGCAAGCCTTTGTCGAGCTCTGTGCATTATATACATACGGTGCACATGACCATCCAGCATCACTCACCCTATCAGGCCCATATGCACGGATCGTTGGATGATCAGGAACACACATCTAATGAGAACTACTATTGGTCGCCCATTTTCTGAAAACCAATCTGAATAGATGATCGTGACCATCAATTTCTTCCCATCCAACGTTGACTTTCGTTCTTTTGACAGCCCTTTGAAATCCACCAATAAGAGTTATCCATTTAGATCCCTTAGGGGCTGTTCGGAATCTCTAGTAGAACTCATTTGCTTATTTTTAAAAAATTTAAATCTTTTTCTTACGAATAGTTGTTTGATTATGGTCTATTGTAAATCTATCTATTCTAGGATAAAGAGGTTTTATCTCCTAATTCAAGAGTTTATCATTTTATTTTTTAGAGTTTATTTAGCTAAAAAGGGTAGGCATTTTTAAGCTAATTTTGGGACAAGTTTATCCCTACACTTTTTTAATAATTTTGATTTTCTTTTCTCTTTACAATCTTACATAAGTGAGTCCACATGATAAACGACTCATATTGACGGTGAGGCCCCATATGATGAATGGTCCATAGTGGGTCCACAAAATGTACGATTCACATTAAAAGATGAAAGATGGGTCCCATACGATGGATGGGCCCATTAAAGTGTGGCCCTTGCATGATGGACGATTGACATCAAGTGGGCCCCAAATAATTGATAGTCCACATCAAAGGTGGGACCTACATGATAGCTTGTGAACATTGAAGGTGGGCCCACATTATGGACAGTTGACGTCAAAAGTGGGCCCACATGATGAATGACTTATCGGGGTCCCACATGATAAATGGTTTACATTAAGGTGGGCTCACATAATGCATGATTCACATCAAAGGTGGGCTCTACATGATAAATGGCCTACTTCAAACTGTGGCCCCAAATGATGAACGATCCACATTAAGTGGGCCCCACCTAATGGAAAATCCACATAAAGGGTGGGACCCATATGATGAATGACGGACATTAAAGAATGTGATGGATGATTGACATCAAAGGTGGGCCTACGTACTGGACGGTTGACATCAAAGGTGGGCCCACATGATGAATGACCTATATTGGAGGTGGGATAATGGTCGACATCAAGGTGGGTCCACATCAAGGAGAGTCCACATAATGGACAAAGTGGGCCTCGGATGATGGATGGCACACATCAAAGTATGGCACTGCATGATAGACAATCCACGTCAAGTGAGCCCCTCCTGATAGATGGTCCACATCCGAGGTCTCCAATGGTGGAGGACCCACATCCAAAGTGGCCCAACATGGTGGATGATCCACATGAAAGATGAGCCCCACACAATGGACGGTGGACACCAAGGGTGTACCCTACATAATGGATGTCCCCCATCAAAGGTGGCCCCACATGATGGACGACCCACATCAAAGTGTGGACCATATAATGGACAACTCACATCAAGTGTGCCCAACCTAATAGATGACTCACATCAAGGTGGGTCCCACATAATAGACAATCCACAGTAAAGGTCTACCCCTAATGATGAACGGTCCACATCCAAGGTGAGCCCCTCATGATGGACAACCCATTTCCAAGGTGAGACCCATATGATGGATGCATTAAATGTAGCCTCCATGTGATGGGCAGTGAGCATATTGAAGGGCCCCATATGAAAGACAATTAACATTCATAGTGAGCCCCATATGATGGATGACCTATATTAAGGTGGGCCCTGCGATGGATATTCTATATCAAAGGTTGGCCCCTAATGATGAATGGTCTACATCCAAGGCGAGCCTTAAATGATGGACAACCCACTTCAAATGCTGGCCCACATGATAGACATTTTGACGGCATTACATGATCAAGAACGTAGCATAATAATAAAAAATTAAAAAATTAAAAATTAAAAATTAAAAAATAAATTTCCACATTTGATCAACAAATTCGGTCTTCTTAAGTGAACCTAAACGTAAAGGGTTTATATCATACATATAATAAAGATCTACTCGTATAGTGACTTGTGATACCAATATACAGCCTCGATCCTAGGTCTCTATTGGATCTATACCAATGCGGAGAGTCAAGATAGTCAAACCTTAGATTTTGCAGTAGGTGCCAAGGTGGATACTCACCATCCAACACGTGGAAAGCATGAGGAACATATGAAGAAGATTGATGCAGGGATGAACGTGATGAGGTTGAGCACGATCTTCCTCAAGAGGTTAACTATTCTGAATCCATGAAATTTCTCTGGACTCCTCACATAGGCTTCTCGAATTCACGAGAAAGTAAGCAAGCAAAATAGAAAATAAATTTTATAAAATTTGAAATTAATTAATGAATGAAATAAATGAGTTCACAACCCTTTAAATAGGGATACCAAGCAATGGGAGAAAAATCAGAAGCAAACTATAACTAAAACTCCTAGAATTCGCAACTTACTATAAATAGTAAACTTACTATTTATAAACAGTCATGATGTCTACTAGTGCGTAAGGTTTTCAGCCAAAAATAGTAAGTGTCCTATTTGGCTTCACCAAGATGTTCTCCTAATTATTCTAAGCTCTTTTCACATTGGGCGCAACTCCTAAAGCCCAACGGATGAAGAGTTATAATCAAATTAAAACTTACTATTTATAGTAAAAACAGAATTAAAATAGGAAAACGACCATTGATCCAGGGGTATTTCGTAAATCCAACTTGCGCAGCCCAACCTAGCAGGGTTGGGTGGCTAAAGTAACTTGTTCTACTCCAAAATCATATATTTTACGCCTGATAACTCATTCCGGATTGTGAGATATGCCCGATCTAAGGTCCGACAGTCCGAATCACTTCTGTCGTCAACCAGGCCTTTTCTGATCTATCTTGGCCATGAAAATGTCCGCTACCCACTCTACATCAATCCCCTCCACCTTAAAAGAACTCGTCCTCGAGTTCTCGTCCTGCTCTGGTTCATGATACTCTATCAGGTCCATGACGTTGAAAGTCCGTGAGATCGTATGTCATTTGGAAGATCAACAAAATAAGTATTGTCATTGCTCTTTCGGATGATTGGGACGGGTCGAATCTTCTTATTCTTCAACTTGATGTACGTTCCGGTCGAAAATCTCTCTTTGCGCAAATGGACCATAATGCGGTCGCCCACCTCGAACACTTTTTATCATTGATGTTTATCCTCTTATTCCTTATACTTCTTGTTCGAGGCATGTAGCTTGGTCTGTACTTCCGCATGAATGCCCATAATCCTATCTGTCATATGTTCTGCTGCAACGCTCGTGCCTAGGAGCTTAGCAGAGGGACCAAGTCAAGTGTGTGGCGAGGTACTCATCCGTAGATAATCTAAAACGATGATTCCCCTGTCAAGCGTATCACCATGTTGTTAAATACAAACTCTGCTTGAGATAAAGTCAAATCTCACTACTTTGGTTTTTCTCCTAAAATACGGCGAAAGAGGTTTCCCAATGTGCGATTCACAACCTAATTTTGCTCATCAGTCTGTAAGTAGTAAGCGCTGCTGAATTAAAGTCATGTATCAAATCGAGTCCATAAAGTCCGCCAAAAGCTGCTAATGAACTTCATGTGACGATCAGAAGTAATAGTCTTGGGGATCCCGTGTAACTGTACGACCTCCCTAAAGAATAGATTCACCACGTGCGTTGCATCTAGGGTCTTCTTGCATGCGATAAGGTGCACCATCTTATAGAAACAATCTACCACCACAAACACTGAATCCATGATATGTTGTATTAATAGGAGACCAAGCACGAAGTCCATAGATAAATCCTCCCAAGGACCGTCAGGCATAGGTAATGGGGTATAGAGGCCCGTATTTTGATATTGTCCCTTAGAGGTCTGACAAATATGACAATGTTGTATAGTTTTTTCCACATCATGTAATAATTGTAGCCAGTAATACCACTCTTCCACCGAGGCCACCTCCATATAGCTCCTGAATAATCTACTCTCTCAGAGAACTTTGGGAGATACGCAATCGATTCCCTTTGAAAATGAAGTCATCCTGTATATAAAGGTCACTAGGGTGACCTTCTTGGCACTTTATCCAAGAATCTTTGAAGTCATCATCCTTGCCATACAGCTCCTTGAGACAGTCGAAGCTGACTACCTCATTGCTCATTTATAACAAGTAGTGATGCACAACGGCTAAATGTATCAGCCACCTTGTTCTTTTGCCCTGACTTGTGCTTTAAAACGAACGTGAATTCCTGTAAAAACGCAACCCATCTAACATGCACATGATTCACGTTAATCTGACTATTAATAAACTTTAATGCTTGATGGTTAGTGTATAGAACAAACTCTCTTTAAATCAGATAATGGCGTCAATATCGCAGCTCCTGAACAACTGCATACAACTCAAGCTCATACATCGATCATTTCTTTCGAGTTTCGCTGAGCTTCTCGCTGTAGAAAGCTATCGGCCTACTTTTTGTGATAATACTCATCCGATTCTGACATATGAAGCATTATACTCAACCTCAAACAACTTGTCAAAATTAGGAAGCACCAAGATCTGTTTTGTGGACAAACGATGCTTGATCTCATGAAAGCTCTTATCAACTTCATTGGTTCACTAAAATGGTCCCTTTTTCATGCTATTTGTAATAAGCATGACTATTGTGCTAAAATTTTGCACAAATCGACGATAGAAGGTCGCCAACCCATGAAAACTCCTCACCTCATGAATGTTTGTCTGGATTAGTCATTCCTTAATAACTCGTAACTTTTCATCGTCCACACGGATGCCCGTGGACGTTATAACAAATCTTAAGAACAACAGGCTGCCCATTAAAAAACTACACTTCTTTAAGTTGAGGTACAACTTGTTAATTTGTAGGACCTATAGCACCTGCTTGAGATGTTTCCTATGCTGCGTCTTATCTTAGCTACATATCAGTATATCATCAAAATATAATACCACAAATCGGCCAGTGAACAGTTTTAGAACTTGATTTATCAAATGCATAAAAGTTTTTGGTACGTTCGATAATCTGAAGGGCATGACCAGCCACTCATACAACCCTTCTTTAGTATTGAATGTCATTTTTCACTCATTACCGGATCCGATATGAATCTGATGGTACCCACTCCTTAAGTCTAGTTTAGAGAATACCTTGGCCCATTCTATCTTATCGAGCATGTTGTCCAATTGCAGTTTTTGGAATCGATATTTGATGGTAATTTTGTTGATTATCAGGTTATCGACATACATGCGTCAGCTTCCATCTTTTTTTGGCATTAATAATATTGGTACGGCACATGGGCTCATACTTTCTCTTAAGAGACCTTTACAGATCAATTGTTCTACTTTCCCCTGAAGTATCTCACACTCCTTAAGACTCATCCGATAATGAGGGCGGTTGCGGAGGCTAGCTCTAGGGACGAGGTTTATGTGATGTTGGATATCCCTTATGGGGGCAATCCTTTAGGTAAATCTTCATGCCAGACTTCTTTAAATTCGTTTAGCAATAGTCTTAAACTTTGAGGAATGTTTAAGGGTTTCGATTAATCGCCCTTCACCACTACGGCATATACCTTGTCGGTTTCCTTGGATTCCTCCATGAAATCTCGAATAATTAAGAGAAAACTCCCCTCCACTTTAAAGGCTTCAGGGTGGTTCTCTGGTGCCATAGGGGCAAAGATTATTTTTCGACTATCCTTAACGAATATGTATACATTGTCTCGTCCTCGATAAGTTGCATCACAATCCAACTGCTAGGGTTGACCGAGTAACATATGGCATGCTTCCATGTCGATCATATCACAAAGTATTTGATCCTTATAATTTTTACTAATTGAAAACAAGATAGTGCATTGTGCAGTTACCTTAGTCTCGTTCACCTTTTTTATCCAGCCAATTGTGTACGGGGAAGGATGTTTTGTCATTAGCAGCTGAAACTTATCCACCATCACTCTTGAGACGATGTTCTTGTTACTACCATTGTCTATGATCATATCACAGACATTTCCGTTGACAGTACAATGCGTACGGAATACATTGTGTCGTTGTAGATGTAATTCCCTCCGTGGGGTATACAGTAATCTCCTCTCAACTAGAAATTCCTCACGAACCTCGCCCGTCAATTCATCACCATCTGCTATTTTCTCAGTGGCTTGTTCATGTTCATCAAAGCCAGGGTCTTCTTCTGCGACCTCACATTCAGTACCCCCTTCGTTTATGGTTAAGTGTGTTGCAAAACATTGAGACAGGTGTTTGATAAGTGGCCTAGTTGGCCATAGCAATAACAATTGTTTAACCTTGGTCGAACGTAAGGATTTAGAATTCTACTCAGCTTCACTGCTACATGTTGAAGCCTAGATAAGTCGCTCCCTGTATCACGGTTTACGGTCACAGGAGGTTGAGGACATTCTCCTATTAGTTCTTTTCCTCGTGCCAGAACTAGATCCTGCACCAGACCCATTATGGGGGGTCAAGTTAAAGGATAAGGTCGATTTAAAACTCTTGCAAGCTGCGTTTCTGCCCTACCGACCAACTGAACCACTTCATCCACGGTTCCGACTGGGTGCATCTGAACTTGATCATGAATTGTTTATCATAACTCTCCTATAAATCATGTCACCTTCTGTGACTCAGATTCTAACAGATCGTTTCGTGTTGCCAACGGCTAGAATTCTCCAATGTAATCTGTGACGGTTCAATTTCCTTGTCAGTAATTTTGGTATTACTAGAATAATATCTACTTATAATCACGGGGAAGAAATCATGATCGAAGAAGACATCTCATCCCTGGCCATGATGAGATAAGAGCCTTGTTCTGGCGAGCTTGTAAGAGTGGTAATTGCTCCCACCATGCAGAAGCACCAAATTTTAATTTAAACGCTACAAATTTTACTTTTTTATGATCTGGCACGTCCATATAATCAAAATATATCTCTACTTCGGCTAGTGAATCGAGAAAATCTTGTATGCATAATAAACCATTAAAACTAGGAAGTTCAACCTTACCTCGATAGTCTCTTTTAGCACGATCTAGATGATCGCTTTCATGGATTGGTCGTTGAGCAAAACCTTCATTAAGGTCCTCATTGCTAGAACTTGAATCATCTGGTGTAGCCTTACGATTTGCCACTGTTAATTCTCTACGGAATTCAAGGTTGTGTCATACAACAACCACGGGCGATGGAGCAATCATAGGTGATGAAGCACCGCGTAGGGCTCGGGGCCGAAGTAGCGCATTCGTAAGATAGTCGAGGATTGCCTATAGCCCTTGCATGGTCAATTGACTCTCCCGGTGGAAAGCTTCCATTCTTTTCATAAAATCATGAATTCTTGTTCACCATCTACAGGATTTTGGCTCATACGTTCATTGTTTGCCATCAGCCCGAGGAAAATCCTCGCTCTGATACCAATTAATGCAAGGATGAACGTGATGAGGTTGAGCACCATCTTCCTTAAGAGGATAATTATTTCGAATCCACGGAATTTCTCTGGACTCCTCACAGAGGCTTCTCGAATCCAGGAGAAAGAAAGCAAGTAAAATAGAAAATAAATTCTATAAAATTCAAAATTGATTAATGAATGAAATAAACAAGTTCACAACCCTTTAAATAGGGATACCATGCAATGGGAGAGAAATCAGAAGCAAACTACAATTAAAACTCCTAGAATAACTTACTATTTATAGACGTTCGTGATGTCTACTAGTGCGTAAGGTATTTGGCCAAAAATAGTAAGTGTCCTATTTGGCTTCACCAAGTTGTTCTCCTAATTATTCTAAGCTTTTTTCATGTTGAGTGCAACTCCTAAAGCCCAACATATGAAGAGTTATAATCAAACTAAAACTTACTATTTATAGTAAAAATAGAATTAAAATAGGCAAACGACTGTCGATCTAGGGATATTTTGCAAATCCGACTTGCGCAATCTAGCATAGCAGGGTTGGGTGGCTAAAGTAGCTCGTTCTACTCCAAAATCATATATTTTATGCCCGATAACTCATTTCGGATTGTGAGATATGTCCGATCTAAGGTCTGACAATCTGGAATACTTCTGTCGCTGACCGAGCCTTTTTTTATCCATCTTGGCCATGAAACTCTCTGCGACCCACTCTACATCAAAGATGGAGTAGACCGAGATGTAGACCTCTCTCTCTCTCTCTCTCTCTCTCTCTCTCTCTCTCTCTCTCTCTCTCTCTCTCTCAATAGTCTCTCTCCTCTCCACTTCCTAAGGGTGGGGACGTCCCAGGGTCTTTTTGGACACCTCCCCTATGGGATAGGATCCTATTTATATGGAGTGATCAATGTTTCAATGGTAGATCCAATGTGGTACTTGACCACTCTATGAACTTCAATATAACTTAGCTGTGAAGGAAATCTATCAATTCATCTTTATGCATGTATATGTAATGTAATCTTCCCACGATCGTGACTATCTATTAGAGATTGGTACCTCATGTTGGTCAAATAATGGACTATCCCATCTTAACCATTAAGTCATCATCAAGTATAATAAAAATAGTTTTAATGGTCAAAATAAAACTTCAAAAGTAAAAAGCTCTTAAACAGTTGATTAAAACATCTCAAGTATTGGATCTAGCAGAAAAATTACTTGATAAATTTCTAATCTAACAAATCTAATCATTAAATAGTCCCTAGATAAAATCCATTGGATTCTTTGTTGGTCATGCAAGAATCAATGGTTGTTTTATGGAAGAATCCAACCATGTCCACTTTCAATGACTTATAGGTAGCCTCCTAAAAAAAGTCAAATCTTACTATTTAGGCCTGTTATCCTTACATGTCCTTAGCTCTAAGGGTTAATCAATTATATGCAATATCAAATTATGATTATTATGACTATCTGGTTCAAGCCAATGGGCGCCCTTAGACTAGTGACTTGAATGCAATTAATCTCATATAAGTGTTTTAAAGATCTTACTTGAATCTTATATCCATGGTACACTGACAGTTCTATATGAGTTGAAGGGAGAAGCACTCCACCACCAAGTCATATCCTTGATGGTGGAAACTGTCCTTCCTAACTTAAAGTCATTTCCTCTCACACGCAGAGAACACATGCACGCACATAATAAAATGTTAATAGGTGCGTGCCATGCACCTGTGATATCAGTCGTGGTCTATACAGGATATCAAGATTCATAGACCACGATCATCCTTCCATGATTATCGCATCCTATCTCTAATTGTCAAAGATTACAAGGACTACCACATGACATAATCATCAATAGTCTCATATACATCTAAGTTTAGGAAGGCACTACACAATAAAGTATGCAAACATGTCCACACGAGACTCATGGTCATCATGATCTTTAGCTGAGTTAGTTTGTCCCATCCACATGGCTAATAGATTAGGACTTGTATTGCTTTTCAGAACACACACTTCAACATAGTCCATATCAAAGGTGAGCTCTAAATAATAAGAGATCCACATTGAATGTTTAGCATGATAGATAGCTCACATCTAATGTGAGAAGCATAAAGGGATATGCTAGTTTGAGATGTTATTATAATTTCAAAATGATCATTATCTTTTTAAACTATTTTTTTTAAAGCTCACATTAAAATATTTTACCAAACATGCTTATTTTAACTAAAGCTTTTTTATTACTATTAAAAAAGTAATTATTTCAAATGAGCTTAACTAAAACAAAATAGCATAAAATAAGAGCTAGAAAAAAAAAATGTAATTCTTTCTTCTGTTTTTTTTTGGTTAGCTCGTTAGTACAAAACACTGTCAGTTCCACGTTTCACTGTCAGCCACCCACACTATGGATCGATACGAAGACCTCGGTGTTGAAACGAGGTATCTTTCACTCAGTCTACCACAGCGATGGATCAAGGTGTTAAAATAATGTAATTCTCTAGCTTTTATTAAAGTAGCTTACATCGAAGTAGATAAGAGAAACAGGCCTATTTTTTTTCATTTTTTTAAAAGCATTGTTCATCCACGTCGCCAATTCAATATACCAACGGTGAATCTGGCGAGACATGCTGGTCAGCGCATCTGGATGCTCCATTATAAGTTCACAACCCTTGATGTACGGCGGGCATCGGGCATCTGAGTTGTTCTAAGTAATGGAATAAATCTCTTTATATTATAATCAGATGTGAGTAGTCTTTAACAATATATATTTGACCTGATGAGAAATGCTCCTGTTCTCTCACTGCACCATCAGTTATAGTGATCGTTGTTGCATCGGTTCACTTTCACATTTTAATCAGTTGATCTGAACCGTCTGTTAAGTCCGTAATATATTTAATGGGCTACCATGAGAAAAATTACACTGATAGTTTGATTGGTCATCTTCGATGTGGCCTTATTTTCTTTAGCCGTCCCCTTTTCAAGCCATGGATGTACGGCTATGGTTGCCCAACAAAAGTGATTCTTTGGAATCATAAGCAATCCATGATTGATCCTAACAAATAGATGTATTAAATTGTTAATTGACCTATTTTTGTGTAAACAATCTTAACTGTCCATATTGAATTCCGTTGATCAAATGGTTAATATTTGTCAGAGTGGTATGATATTTAAATGGTAGACCATGAAATGTGTGATGGACATGATGGACATGATGAACAGTCTGGATCAATGGATTGTACTGCCTAAGTATCCGAATATAACGAGGAACAATGTAACTAATTGTTCTCTGAGAGCACTGGAGCATAGGGTCGTACACAAAACGAGTTAGCTCAGTTATCTTGCTCGACTCGAAAAAGCTCGATTCGACTCGGTTTGAAGCTAAGTTCGAGTTACGTCGAGCTGATTTTTTAAGCTCAAAAAAATTTCAAACCGAGTTCGAGCTTTGCGCAAGCTTGACTCGACTTGGATCAAACCCCAACTCAAATCAAACTTAGATCGAACCAGTTTAGTGACACGATTCCTTTGATATTAATGTTTCTCACCAAGTGTTTGATGAAATGACTCAACGAAGTATCAGCTGCTGGCAAGGAAGATATGTATATATATATATATGAAACAAATATTCTTCTTTTCTTAATTTTGATGTTGTCCACAAGGTACTGCTCTTTGCGTACAATAAGAAATTGAAAGTGCACTCCATGTGTTTATGAAAATGCAGCATGAACTCAATCTTGACTCGAACTCGGTTCAAAATGGCTTGAGTTACTAATCGAACCAAGTCGAGTTGGCCAATCATGCTCGAAGATTGAGGTGAACCAAGTTCAAGCTAGGTCAAGTAGTGGCCGAGCTGAGTTGAGATGTGCCAAGCTCGACTTGGTTTGACTAGTGTACACCTCTACTAGTAGAGCATCTCTCTTTAGAGATAAAGGCCACTTATCTAAGTGATCCATACTTTCCCATGCACATAGTTGCATTTGGCTTTGTTGACATTCACATCACCTATCTGAACCATCCTTAGCTCCTATCCCCTCTTTTCACCACCATTAAAAATTATAGCAATCAAATTGTTCTAAACATTTGTGACTGGGCATATCTCCTAAGGATGGTATTGTACGTCCATTTTTGTGTGCCACTGAATTGATGGTTTGGAACATCCTATCAATGTGATATTTTCAAGGAAGCATATGAAGTGTGGACCGGACCAAATGGATGGTCTAGATCGACTATTTGGATGAGCTTTTGAATGCAACTGTGTGCATGGAAAGGTTGATATACATAGCCCACTAGATCATTACTAATTGACAATGTCAAAATTAGAGGTGGGCATCAAGTAGAGTCGTACCGGATTGAGTCTAACTTGACTTGATCTAATTTTTCCAAGAACTTGACCCGAACTCGATCTGATCCAGGACTGAGTCTAGCAGGGCTGACTTGATCTGATCCGAACACTTGTTGGCCTGACCCGAACCAAGTCTGACTCAGTCAAGGAAACTAAACCGAGTCGGATCGAGTTTTTCTGTCCAGTCAATTTGAACTGGGTTTAATTAAGATCGGAGAGAGAGAGAGAGAGAGAGAGAGAGAGAGAGAGAGAGAGAGAGAGAGAGGAGGAGGAGAGAAAGAAGGAGAGGTGAGAAATTGGGAGAGAAAGAATGAGAGGAGGAAAATCGGAAGAGAAAGAGGGAGAGAAAGGAGAAGAGATGGGTCGGTGCAGCACCATTCGGGTAGGGAAAGAGAATGGATGGATTAGGGCTTCGTTCGAGTGAGATGGGTAGTAAAAAAATGAAAATAAAAAAGTAAATATTACTTATATAGTACCGAACTAAATCGGATCGAATCGGTGCAGATTGGCCACTGATCCGAACTCAACTCGATGTAGGTTCGGATCTGAATGGGCCTACTCAAACCGACCCGATCTTGGCCTTCTGTTCGGATCGGGTTGGATTCTGCCTGGCTCTAGTTAAAATCAATTGAGTTAATCCATAGTTTTAGGTGGTTTGCAATATGGCAATACCCCTCCACATGTGCCAATGTAGTATTCCATTTGGGACATCTGGGCCGTCCATCAGGACACCTACATACCTTGTTCTAGGCACTGGGCCGTTCCAATCATCTGGTAGGCCAATGAACAAAACAAATATGGTTGCTGAACCAAGTTTTTCTGACCATCCATTTGGTCAGTTTTTCAGTGGACTGTCTTGATTTTCGGAGCAGGTTATTTTTATGCCAGTGACCACCTTATGGACAGTTCAGATCTTCTCTCGTGCATCACAATGCCACATGTCGATGCGTGTATGGGGTGAGATATATTCACGCTTGCAGATAGGACCTCAATAGAATAGAACTTTTCAAATATGTGTAATGCCCATATATAAGTGAATGTTTAAGATTGATGGTCTAGATAGCTGGACAAGATCAAAACATGTGAGGAGGATGAATCACAGGCATTTTTTTAACGGTGCAAAACTAACTTCTCAACAAAGTCATCCTCCACGTGGCTCTTGCTTGAGTAAATCACGCCCGCCATACACTTCGTGACTTACACTGGTGCGATCCCTTTATTTTATTTTGGACACTTATTTGATACTCTTGCAGAGTCTGATGCTTGATACGCATGCCCTTAAAATTTATACACGTAATATAAATCCCACCACGGCGTGTGCGCGCGCGCGCTAGGCTAGCTGAATAATCATAGACTCTGATGTCTGGACGTATGTTTATTGAGATGGGACCATCGGATACCTTCATTTTTAACCGTCCAATAAATGTCCACCAATCCGATGGTCATATAATAAAGTAAGCGTGATTTTTAGTTCATGATATGTGAACTGAGATGCATAATTAGACAGATCAGTTTGATTTATATGCTACGCAGGAAATTTCTGTTTAGTTTCATCCATCAGGCTCTGTCAGAGTATTTACAAAGGTAAGAGCTTGCCAGAGAGAGAGAGGTGCATCATCCCTCAGGCTCTGTCATACTATTTACATGGAGAAATTTATGACTGTGGACCGCACCTTTTATCAACAGTTTTTTTGAAGCAATACAGACTTAGAATACCACTTAGACCTCCCTGTACAGAGTCAGAATTTTAGGACGAAAATACCCCTCCTTTTGACAGAAAACGGAAACGGATTCGGTACTCCCCTTGCCACCAACTAACGCCGGATGGTCGGTGGTGTATGGGCCCCACCATGATGTATGCTTTTCATCCATTCCATCCATATACTTTTCCATATCATTTTATAGTATAAGACCAAAAATGAGGTATATCCAAATCTCAAGTGTACCACATTACAGGAAACAGTGTTGAATGAGCGTCAACCATTAGAAACCATTAGGGAGCCATAAAAGTTTTGGATGAAGCCGATTTTTGATTTGTCCCTTCATCTAGGCCTATATGAACTAATCAACAGATTAGAAATGAAATAAATAGTTCTTTGGGCCTTATGAGAATTTCAGTTGCCAATATCCAATCAAGATTATCTTCTTGTGGTGTGGTCCACTTGAGATATATATCTCTCTCATTTTTTAGTACAAGCCCTAAAATGAACCGTAAAAATGGATGAACGGAATGGATGAAACACATATATCATGGTGGGGCTTACAGAACACTGACCACGGCCATTGGATGGTGGCAGGGTGAGCAGCCCATCTATTTTCTTTTAATATTATATACCTAAGCTTTCACTCATTGGTTTCAATCCCTTAACAAAAAAATCTCCTCAAAATAACAGCATTTCACTCATTTTCAATCATAAACCGTCGTACAGATGTTATTATTCTCATTTTTCTCATTGAATTCTCTGTGAATCATCTGGATATCATCATTCTACATTTGTCATTTTTTGTCTTGGCTAGGGGTACATGAAATCCCACAAAGTGGCTGCATTTGCAATCATTGAATATGTGTCAAAATATTCCCTCACGTCAAAGCACCTCTCTTCAACCTATGTTTGACTTGTGCTACGGTAGTTAGTGGTATAGATATTTTTTTAAAAAATGCTCAGCTCGTACAATTGTATTGCATGCGAAGTTCGGTCAATTTCATGTGTTAGGCTTACTCAATTTCATGCATTAGGCTTAGTTAATTTTATGTGTTGATCGGTGAAATCCATGTAAAACTCACTCAATTCCATGTTAGGACAAATTCGATCTCATGCTATGCTCGCTAAATTTCATGTTTACCATGCACAATTTCATGCTAGGATCGCTCAATTTAATGTTTGCCCAGCTTAATTTAATAGTAGATAAGATAAGGTCAATTTAATATTTGCCTTGATAAATTTCATGCTAGGATCACTCAATTTAATGTTTGCCCAGCTTAATTTCATGGTAGATAAGATAAGGTCAATTTAATATTTATCTCGATAAATTTCATGCTAAGATCACTCAAGTTAATATTTGCTCAGCTTAATTTCATGGTAGATAAGATAAGGTCAATTTAATGTTTGTCTTGATAAATTTCATACTAGGATCGCTCAATTTAATGTTTGCCCAGTTCAATTTCAATGCAGATAATGTCAATTTAATGTTTGCCTCAATAAATTTCATGCTAGGATAGCTTAATTTAATGTTTCCCTAGCTCAATATCATGTTATGCTCGCTCAATTTAATTTCTACCCCGCTCAATATCATGCTATGCCCGCTCAATTTAATGTTTGCCCCACTGAATATCATTCTATGTTTGCTCGACTTAATTTTTGTCTCGCTGAATATCATACTACGCTTGCTCGATTTAATGTTTGCCCAGCTCAATATCTAGTTTGCCCCGCTGACTTTCTAGCTTGCTCCACTGATATTCTACTTTGCCCTGCTGATATTCTACTTTGCCCTGCTGAATTTTATGCTTACCCCCCCTGCTGAATTTCGTATTTGCCCTACTCAATTTATACGTTGTCTGGCTCATTTTTTCAACTTGCCCCGCTCAATGTTATGGTAGATTGCTTTACTCAATTTAATTAAATATGATACGAAATCATGATATAGAAGGTCTAATCCATATAAGCTCTGGTTGTTTACGTGAAAATTTAATGCGTAGCTTACTCTTTATTTCCTTAAGATTTATATCATTCTCATCTATAAGGGAAAGCGAGTTTTCAGTATCCTTTTATTTAATTGAGTTTTGTCTTATGGCAAGCTTCCGTTGTTTAATGATTTATTGATAATTTGTCATTGTATTGATTTCCAGATAATGGTTATGAGAATTATCTGTTGCTATGGCGGGGAGATAGAATGTGAAAACAAGCAAAGGACATACAAGAGTGGAAGTACGAAAATTATTTCGTTAGATGTTAATACTACGTACAAGGAACTTCTATCCAGAATGTACATGATTATTAAGAGTACACCAACAGATAGTGATATTTGGATGAAAGTTTTGTATCCTTGCTCCAATAAATCAATCCCTCCAACCGTACTTGAGGACGACAATGACGTCAAAGAGTTCCTGGCAACATAGTTAGAGCAATCACAAAAGTTCATTCCTTTAGTCATCGAGACAGTGCGACAGAAGAGCATGGCGTGGAATTTGAATATAAGCCAAATCCATTACGAGTAGGAGGAATAAATGATCAACTGCTCGAGCCGCCCCTAACATCAAAATTTATGAGTACCTAAGTCAACGATGCATGTGACATTGACCTCATTTGTGATTACATGGCACCACCTCTAGCAACAACAGCAAATCTACTGTCATCATCCACAGCCCAAAGATACATCAATCCTGAAAGCGATATCTCGCATCCAGACCTTCCCACAACATCAAACTTCAACACCCGTCAAGTTCCCGTGCCGTTTGATGATGCTGCATTCACAAATGAAGCAACGTTGGAATATACGAATTCGCTAAGTGAATCGATCGAGATAGCAAAAGGGCAAACATTTAAGGACAAGATTGGTGCCAGCATGTTTTGAGCCTATTTGCCCTTCAAAATAAATTCCAGTACAGGGTACTGTACTCAAATTCTAGGAGATTCACGGTAATATACCTTGAAGATAGATGCGAATGGAGGGTTCATGCATCACGCGTGAGTAATTCGGGAGTTTTCAAGATACGGACTTATACATCAAATCACACGTGTGGCATGTCATGGATGAGGAGCGATCACCGGCAAGCAAGCAATAAGTTAGCATGTGATTTGGTTGTTAGCCGCATCGAACAACGCCTGGGATTGAGGCCACGTGATATTATCCTCGCCATGCAAGAGAATTATAATATTGTTATCAGTTATAGGAAGGCATGGGCAGTCAAGGAGCTTACAATCAATCAGGTGATAGGGTCTTATGAAGAGTCCTACAATCAACTCTCCATATATTTGCATGAGTTAAGGATGATCAACCCAGGGACAGTGACTGCCCTGCGTGTTAACAAAGAGACTTTCAGGTTCAAAAGATGTTTTGTTACTCTCGGAAAATGCGTTAGAAGTTTTTAAAAATCATTGCGGAGGGTATTAGCCATTAATGGGACATACTTAAAGGGTAAATACAAGGGTATTCTATTCATCGCCACGGCCTTAGATGGAGACAATCATATATTTCCAGTTGTGTTTGGCATCGGAGAATCGGAGAACGGTAGTAGTTGGAATTGGTTCCTTACTTACCTTAGCAATGCGATGCGATAGGGTCTTTGGAGGATCTTATGATTATATCTGATCGACATAAAGTTTTACTCAAAGAGGTTCCCCAAGTCTTCCCACGTGCAATTCATAGCTACTGCGCGTATCATATCTATAGAAACTTGGTGGACACCTTTAAAGACAAGTCATTAGAGATGTACTTCTAGCCGGCAGTGAAGACATGCAGGGTGGCTGAATTCGATAAATTAATGTATGATATCGAAATGGCCAACCCCGCAGTATATGCATGGCTGGCAGAAATCGGATATGAGAGATAGGCATCTTCGCACTTACCAGGAAAAAGATTCAACTTGGTTACTACAAACATTTCTGAGTGTATTAATGTTTTCTTCAAAGAAGTACGCGAATACCCTATTACGAAATATATTGAAGATCCAGGAATTATTTTATAAGAGAAGAGAATCTGCGGCATCATTTGTAGGGCCATTGACACAATGGGTGGAGCAATAATTAAAGGATCTTGTGCAGAAGGCACGAGATATTCGTTGTCATCCTATTTCTCGAAATGAGTACTATATTGTTAGAGATTATAATGATATAATCAAGCTCAGTGAGTTTTCATGTACATGTCGCGAGTTTGGCATGAAGGGGTACCCTTGTATGCATGTCCTATCAGCATGTATAAACTATAATCTCTCTCATTACATATACTGGTCCCCATTCTACACGGTGTAAAATTACATAGTCACGTACAGCGAATCGGTATACCCAATACGTGACAGGAATGAGTGGGAAGAAATTTCAGTAGGCTTCAAGGAGTATTGTGCGTAAATTAAACCTCCAGGACAAAGGAGGTCAGCTGGAAGACCCAAAAAGCTTAGAATTTCATCGCGTGGAGAGGATTCGAAAATAACAAAGTGTGGGCTATGCAAACAAACTGGGCATAATCGTCGGAAGTGCATGTTTCCCATACCTGAAAAATAGCATACTTTGTAATTTATTTGGTATTTTGATGTATAGCATAGTTTATAATCTTGGTGGATGATGAATAAACTTTCTACCTTGTCCCACTGTATTTTCAATTTGTCCCGCTGTGCTCGTCGAAAAGGAAAATGCACATGGAAATCAATGCAAGGCAATTGTACATATATTAGAATGAGCAAAAGCAAAAACATGCCTGATAGACAAGAACTTCACAGGCATAGAAGGGAAACCCCTTGGCCCACTCATTTTCATGTTTGCCTCGCTCAATTTCTAAGATTGCCAAAAAAAGAAAATAACCTTCTGAGTCCAAATAGCTAATGTGATATCCATCCTATTCAAATCTTCTAATCAAACCAATGTGAATTGTCCAGTTAATCTACTAGGTAAAACAAGATCTCATGGTTCTTAAACCCATCTCCCAACACCACCATCAGTTTGCCCCGCTGTTTTTCTAGTTTTTCCCTTCATATTTCAGTTTGCCCCACTGTTTTTCTAGTTTCCTCCGCTCATATTTCAGTTTGCCCCGTTATTTTACTAGTTTGCCCCACTCATATTTCAATTTGTCCCACTATTTTTTTAGTTTGTCCCACTCATATTTTAGTTTGCCTCGCTCATAATTCAATTTGCCCCACTATTTTTCTAGATTCTCCAACTCATATTTCAGTTTTGCCTCACTATTTTACTAGTTTGCCCCGCTCATATTTCAGTTTGCCCCACTGGTTTTCTAGTTTGTCCTGATCATATTTTAGTTTACCTCGCTCATATTTCAATTTATCCCACTATTTTTTTAGTTTTCTGTAAGACCCGTATCCTAGTTCGTACTATTCCGTAGGCTTCTGTGATCATTCCGGTTGAATTCCGACGACTCGCGATTTGTAACCGGCGTCTGCGCACGATCCTGAGACGGATCCTGTTGATCCGAGTCAGCTTGACCTGAGACTTATATCAGTGCAATCGCGCCGTCGCCGCGGTTCCGATGCCGCGTATTACGCGCTGAGGCGATACCTGGGCTAGGAGATGTGGGCCCGGGTTCAGTTCAAGAAAACAACGTACATTTGTAAAATCTCAAAAGAATCTCTACAACTTATCAAATCAACCAAGTATATGCCACATCACTTAAAAGCAAATCCAATGTCAACTCTTTCTCTCTCCACCCATCCCTTTTAAGTACACACCTATCACACTCCCCATCACTCCATCACTTCTCACCATGCCTCTCTCCTTACATCCTCTCTCTTTCATTTATCCCTCTCTCTCTCATTTCCAAGCAACCTACGTTCATGGCTTCCATGGAGAGCAAGTGTGGCCCACCTCATACCTCCAATCTCCACCGTCCAAGCTTCATCCCGGCCGTTGAATCTTGTCTACTAGAGCTCTAGAATGCACTGATGGAAGGAGAAGTTCGTGATCAAAGGTGGGTATTTCTTTCTCCCTCTCTCTCCCTATCTTTATCATTTTGTATGATGATGAGATTTTGTGGCCCACTCGGTTGGACCCCACCATGAAGTATGTGGTTTATCCAAGCCATTTGTAATTGTGGCCCGTTGTCGAAGCCCACCTTGATGTATATAAGGCCCAGGTCATGCGACCCATTATGACGTATTCAAAGGCCCAGGGATCATGGCCCATTATAATGTACATAAGGCCCATTGATGTGGCCCACTTAATTTATATAAGGCCCATATGATGCGGCTCATTTAATGTATTCAAGGCCCATGGGTCGAGGCCCAACAGGGTGTCCTTAGGGTCCATTGTAATGTGTGATTTTCCCATGCTTTGTGTATTGATATTATGGCAGGCCATGCCTTGGGAGCAATGTTGGTTTGACGTCCACATTATAAGTACAATGTTGGTTAAATGTCTGCATTCTCACTCTTCTTAGGGCCCATTGATAGGCCCAACTCGCTGTGTATGAGGCCCATGTGCAGGGCCCACCTGTGATGTATATTAGGTCCATGTGTAGGGCCCACCCATTGAGTATTATGGCCTATGGGTTGAGGCCCATTGTGATGTATTTGGAGTCTATGGGTTAAGGCCCATTGTGGTGTATTAGGGCACATGGGTTGAGGCCCATGGTGATGTATTTGGAGTCCATGGGTTAAGGCCCATTGTGATGTATTTAGAGCCTGGGTTAAGGCCCATTGTGATGTATTAGGCCCCATGGGTTCAGGCCCATTGTGATGTGTTTCTGGCTCATATGTTGTGGCCTATTGTGATATATTTTCAGCCCATGTGATGAGGCCCATCTATGATGTATATTTGATGCCCACTTGTAATTTATATTTGTGGCCACCTTGATATTTATAAGGCCCATTTGTCGGGCCCACTTTGATGTATTTTTGTGGCCCATTTGTCGGGCCCACTTTGATGTATTCGTGGCCCGTTATGGAGGCCCACTTTGATATATATGAGGTCCACGTGATTAAGCCCATCTTTATGTATTTGTGGCCCGTTGTGGAGGCCCACTTTGATATATATGAGGCCCACGTGATTAGGCCCATCTTTAAGTATTGGTGGCCCGTTGTTGAGGCCCACTTTAATATATATATGAGGCCCATGTTATGAGGCCCACCTTGGTATTCGAGGCCCATGGGTCGAGGCCCAATGGGATGTACATAAGGCCCATTTCAATGTGTGATCCAACCATGATAAGTGTATTATATATCCACGCCATCTAGCCGCTGAATGGTAGGACTCACCCCGATGTATGTATTTTATATCCGCACTATCTACCCGTCTTGATGGCACAGGGCCCACTTCCTGCATGTGCTGGGCTCGCCTACACTATACAGGCCCACCATGCTATTATGTTTCACCTATACCGTCCACTTATGCGGCCCACTCATTGTATTTAAAAGGCCTAATAAGTTGTATTTATGGCCTATGGGCAAGACCCATTGTAATATGTACTAGGCCAATGATGTGTAGCCACTTGACATATTCGAGGCCCAGGTACGTGACCCATTTGATGTATTCAAGACTCAAGTGTAGGGCCCACATGTTGTATGTTTAAAGCCCATGTGCAGGGCCCACCTGTCATGTATATGAGACCCATTAATGCAGTCCACTTAATGTATATTGAGGTCTATGGGTCATAGCTCATTATGATGTATCCGAGGACCATGGGTCGTGGCTCATGGTGGTGTATATTAGGCTCATGTATTCAGCCCATGGTGATGTATGTCAAACCCTTGTATGAGGTCATGGGCCCACTGTATGTTTGGCCCTACATGGGCCACTCTTTGGGAGCAATATTGGTTGAATGTCCTCATTGATAGGCAATGACGGTTAGATGTCCTCATTGTGACCTTCCCTTAGGCCTTGTTAGGCCCATTCTCTTCGTGGATTAATCCAAATAAGTGGGCCCCATTCGCCATAGACAAATGGCTCCGTGCTATCAGATTTGATATAACCACGGTCGAAAGTCGATCTTTACATTATGGTTGACTGGTTGTCCATCTATGGACCCCGCCTTGCATGTATATGTTGGTTGTCATGGTCAATTATCGATGATTTTCATCGGTGCTGATTACCGATACTGATTATCAGTACTGATTATCTAGGCCGATTGTCGATTATTGATCGAGGCTGATTACCGATTCTGATTTATCGTGGCCGATTCCCGATTTTGATTGTCGGGGTCCAATGTGATGTATATGTGGCCTGTATTTACAGCCTGTTGTGATGTGTATTCAGCCCGTGTCTAAGGCCTATGTGATGAGACCCATTGTGATGCATTCGAGGGCCAGGAGATGGAGCCCATTGTGATGTATGTTGGCCGTCAATTGTCGATGTCAGTTATTAGTACCGATTATTAGTATGTAACAACATGACATCATGATTCATGCCCATACGCATCATCTGCATGTTTATTATGAAATGTGGTTGATCATTGCATATGTCATTGAACATGTTAATATGAAGATCCCTGATAGGCGAAGGTTATCTCACATGAGCGCACGGCATGCGCAGGATTGATGCATGACTAGATTGTATGACTCATGCATCTTGCATTGTGTGTTATACACCCTAACAACATCAAGGTCGTAGCCTCCACAGGCATATCGTGGATGGCCAGATGGGACACCAAAAATCTTTGGTTCTAGCATACAGCACCATAGATGTCCCTGGGTGAAAATCTCTAAACCTCCGTGGCCAGGAGATGACTCCAACGTCGAGACTGAGTGGATATATGAGCGCACGAGGGCCGTATACCAGTAGGCCGCGTCTCCCACTGTGTCGTGGTCGGTTGGAAAGGGGTGTGACCTTGCCCACCTGAGTGAGGGGGTAACTCCTAGGTTGAGTTTGACCAGCTTGAGGAATCGATCCGCTATCGATAAGCCGGGCCCATATTGGCAAGTGGATAGTGAGGTCTCTTTCGCTCTCCTAGTTATACATTTGGATAGGGACGACAAGCTGGCGTAGAGTGTACTAGACCCCGATGATGATCCCAGAGATGAACTATACTGATATGTGGATTTAGTGAGCAGGGGTTGCATATTCATTCATTCATTCATTCACTATCCACTCGGGCTGGTGGTGTACAACTATTTGTCATGTGTATCTTCGCAATGGCCATGATTTTGGTTGGGGAGTGCGACTAACTTGTGATCAGGAGTTTACCACATTGAAACTAAATATTCAAATTTAGGTATGGGACTAGTTTGGATAGAAGTTACTTGTGATGGACTTCATAGCCTGCGATACTACGTACTATCACCCGACTTCACACTCCAGCATGACCATTCCATTCGCACCGCATATTGCATGACATTCGGGGCATATGACATTTTGGGTTATTGTATTTCTGCATTTGTATGGTCTAGGTATGGCTAACACTATTTGTGATACTCATCAGGAATGTATATTGCATTGCATCCTTTGCATCTGATATTTGGCTATCTATGATTCCTCATTTGCATAGTTGATTTGTCTTGCGTATTCTAATATTGTATAACTCATGGACTTATTAGTATTTTCGCTTACTCTGTTATCGTATGATTTATGATCTTGTCAGTATTTCCGCTTACTCTGTTATCGTATGATTTATGATCTTGTCAGTATTTCTGCTTACTCCGATAATTCCTGATCTTGCCAGTATTTCTACTTATTCCGATATTCCACGATTTATGGATTATCAGTACTTTCGGTATTGTATGATTATGGCATTATATTGAATATATAACACTTATCTTATGCACACACTTACACCATCCTCTAAGCTTTCTATAAGCTTATGCACGATAGATGCGTGCAGGTGATGTTAGGTTGCAGCAGTGTTGAGCTTGGAGCGTACAGCGGTCTTCTGGAGCTTGATTTTTTGTTTATGTATTTCCTTCCAGTATTGTACTCAACTGATTCTATTAGTGGATATGTGATGATGATGTTGCCTTTGTGAATTGGGTAATTTTTGTGGTTATATTTATTGCGAGTTATATGTAGAAAAAAAATCCTCCTTATAGGATCCCAGGATCGAAATCTGGTGTATGGACGCTAGGAGCTGAGAATGGGGTACTACGGAAGCTGTCGGCACCGGATTCGATAATCGGGATTCCTGTGAATCTGGTTTTCAGGTCTGGGGCGTGACATTTGCCCCGCTCAAAATGACAAAATGCATCTGAGATGCATGATGAAGGAGATTGAGATTGATAAAATGAGAACATCCATACACTACTGCACATCATAAACCAAAGTGAAAACACTTTCAGATATAATTTGAGTTAGTACATTATTCCCATACATAACTAACCACGTAAAAAATAGAAATGATGCCAACTACTAACTATTACACTACTAAGTGGAAATGATCCACTTCTTACTACACATTAAACACAAAGCACATAACCACTAACACGACTAAACAGAAGTGAAGGAGTCCATATGTATCACAAAACATCCCTACTGTGATACCAAGTCCGGCGAGGGAGGGGGCACTCCCTCCTTCTGTACACAACATAACACCACCTTTATCGTTCGCTGCATACTCTTCATCTTACGCTTCAGACAGTCCTGGTCCTTCTTAATCTTAGATAGTGTCACGCCCCAAACTCAAAAACTGGGCTCACAAAATTCCCGATCGCTGAATTCGGCGCCAACAGCCTCCATAGAACCCCATTCTCGGCTCCCAGCTCTCATTCGCCAGGTTCCGATCCTGGGATGTTACAAGGAGGATTTTTAACATCAGTTTGATTCGTAATAAGCATAACCAAAGGCATAACCCACAAACAACAACCAAAAACTCCATTACATTTCCACTATGATCAAAAACTTTACAAGTATAATGAGCATAAAGGGGAAATACAATGATGATGAACAAAAACTTTAAAACGATCTGCTAAGCGCTCCTGCCTCAACGCTGCTGCGAGCCAACGTCACCTGCACGCAACGATCGTGCATAAGCTTATAGAAAGCTTAGAGGGTGTTGACAGTGTGTGCGTAAGGTAGTAATATGATCATACAATATCAGAGTAATACGGAATATGCAAATGGATCCATAAATATCATGAGTCGTACTGAGGCTATGCGATGCAAGATGCAAGTCAAGCATACAATCCTCATCTAAGTCCACATGTCAATACAGCTCAACTCTGGGATATCACCGGGGTCTAGTACACTCTAAACTAGATCGCCGCCTCATCGCGCGTAATAAGGTAAGTGGAAGAGACCTCACTATCCATCTGCCAATATCGGGCTCGACTCGTCGATAGCGGACCCATTTCTCGAGCTGGTCAGACTCAGCCTAGCATTGCCCCCTACACTCGGGCGGGTAAGGCCGAACCCCCTTCCAACTGACCACGACACAGTGGAGAGCGCAGTCATCTGGTAATTGGCATTCAACGTTCATCTACCCACTCGATCTAGACGTTGGAACAACCTCTTGGTACCATGAGGGTTTAAGAACTTTCACCCAGGGATATCTATAGCACCCCATGTAGAACAACATTTTCAGTATCCAATCCTGTCAACCACGATGCGTCTGTGGAGGCTACGGTCCCGATGTCGTTAGGGCATACAGTAATCATGTCATACAATGCGAAATGCATGAATCACACTATCAAATCATGCGGTAGATCCTGCGCGTATCGTGCGCTCATGTAGGGTAACACCGCCTAATCGGGAGCCCATAAACAACCTGCCCTGATCAGTCACCTCTCATGTCAAGCATACATATGATGCGTATGATCGTGCATCATGGAACTATACTAAACATGTAATAAAGTAATAAAATATCCATACAACGTAGGTGGGCCTAGATGGCCTACACCCAACAAGTACGGGCCTATCAATGGGCCTTAGGGAGAGTCGTAATGCAGACGTTTAACCAACATTATACTTACAATGTGGATGTCAAACCATCATTGCTCCCAAGCCATAACCCGTAGTAAACATCATTATATAAACCAGGTTGGGATCACACATTACAATGGACCTTAGGTACACCCCATTGGGCCTTAAATACATCAAATGGGCCATGTCATATGGGCCTTTTACTCATCAAATGGACCACATCAATGGGCCGCACCAATGGGCCTTATGTGCATTTCAATGGGTCAAAACCCGTGGGCCTTAGAAAGCATCATAATGGTTCTCAACCCATGGGCCTTATACATGTCAAATGGGCCTAATCTCATGGGCCTTATATAAATCAAAATGAGGCTAAACCCATAGACATTATATGTCAAATGGGCCTAAACCATAGGCCTTATATGTCAAATGGGCCTAAATCCCTAGGCCTTATAATCATATCAGATGGGCCACTCCAATGGCCACAAATACCATAATAAGAGCCTCATCTCAAGGGCTTTAAAATACATTAAATGGGTCCAATCCCATGGACCTTGGAATACATCAAACGGGTCCATTCCCATGGGACTTATAATACACCAAATGGCCCCATTCCATGGGCCTAAGATCCACATCAAAGTGGGCCCCCAATGAACTACTACAACTACATTAAGATGGGCCTCAAAACAGGCCAAGGTGGGGTCCACTTGGACTATGGATCTGGCTCATTCTTAGCCTCAAGCCTTAAAATGGGCTTTAAAAATTGTTGGGCTTGGATGCAACCCATGCATCATGGTGGAGGAGGGTCCACATGAATTCTATATTATATAATGTATTTTATATATATATATATATATATATATATATATATATAATATAATATACTATAACCATGTCCAGGCCCTGGACGGCCTGGACGATGGTACAATATATATAACATATATAATATAATATAGTATAGTATATAATATATATATATATATATATATATATATATATATATATATATATATATATAAATTACAAGATTGTCTAGGCCCTGGACGGCCTGGACTGCACACACTTCAATTGTGGCCCTACATGGGTACCACCGAATGTTTATTCACCGTCCAACCTGTGGACAAGATCACACGGATCCTAGTGAAGGGAAAAACACAAGTTTCATCATGATCCAAAAACTTCTGTGGCACGAAAAAGGGTTCCAAAGGCAGAGGTTCAATCCCATTGTTCCTTGCAGTGTGGGCCACCAGAGGTATGGATGCAGCTGAAAATTTGAGGGGGCCCACTTCGGCAGGGGACCCATCACATGAATGGATTGGATGGGAAAATACACATCATGGTGGGGCCCACATGGGAGGTCGTGGCCCCTGGCGTCCGCCCGCCCACGCGTCAGCATGCAGGCGCTGCCTGCGCTGGCAGCAACAGCAGCTGCTGCTTCTGCATATGTTTTTATTTTTTTTTGAAAAACCCTTAATTCTGAGGTTTTTTGAATGTGGGGCCCGCATCGTATAAAACCACTCCGTCCACTAGCTTCCATGGCTCGAAACAAGCCCAACGAGTCCGCTATTGAACCCATTTAGGCCTATAGTAAATTTAAAACTAATTTAAATGGTGAGAGTCATTATTTTGAGAGGTATGGCCTGCCCAATGAACGGATTAACTTCATTCCTTGGCTCAACGCCTAAAATGATATGGGAAAGAGGATGGACGGCTTGGATTGTACCCATACATCAAAGTGGGGCCTATGAGAGTGGGCCACCTTTAAGCTTAAAAGAACAAGCTTAATTTGTGTTTGTCACAGAGACGTCCAGCGTCCCTGGACGTTGGACAGTCCTCACAATCCAAGTGAGCTTTGTTCAAGTGGGCCACCATATGATGAATGGGTGGGTACAACACACATAAGGTGGACCCCACTCATAGACGGCTTGGGTAGAATACCTACCCCATGATGAGTTCCATTCAAGTGGGCCACACAACCAAATCATCACACAAAATATATAAAAAGAAAAGAAGAGAGAGAGAGATAGGGAGTGGGACACGCTTGTGATGGAGGGCTCCGCTACTATGAGCCCTCCCTTGAAGAAATTATACAATCAAATGGGTCCCTTTACACATGAGACCATCTAAATAGAAAATCAACGATGGGAATCCTTTCCCCACCAATATGGACGGTCTAGATGACCTTCCTAATGCAATAAAATAAACATCATGATGGGGTCTATGGAGAATGGCCCCATCATGGAATGATCATGATGATCAAAGTGGGCGATCGGTCACACCTTAGGGTCCCAAGTGAGATCCAAACCATTGATCGGTTGGCCTCACTTGGCCCATCTTAGAAACATGAAAAACTACTAGTATCTAGCACCCACCATCCGATCTTCTTGCTCCTATGGGTTCCTTAACACCTTAGCTTCGACTTCAATGGAGGAGATGAGAAATGGATGGCTAGGATGGGAGATGATGGGGTAGGAAAGTGGGCCACACTTGGACCTTGGAAGACTTGGAGAATTCTCATACATATGGAATTTCTCTCCTTTGGGATTTTGAGTTTGAAAATGAGGGAGAGAGTTGTAAAGGGAGAGAGAGAGATGGGTGATGGATGGATGTGGTGAGTGATGGGTGTGTAAGAAAACCTTAACTTTTGTGGCCTTTTGTGTAAGAAAGGCATGGGAGGTGTAAGAACTTTTTGACTTTGAGGGTTTTTGGTGTAAAAAAGGTATGCGCTTTGTAAGAGATTCTTGACTTTTGTGGTTGCTTGGGAATGGGTGAAAGTTGATGTGTACTTGACATGTGATGTGATAAGATTTGATTGATTGTTGGGATTGATGTGACACCTCGTAGAGATTCTCTTAGATTTCGCAACGCGCGGCGTTTTCCTCGCACCGAATGTTGGCCCACATCTCTTGACCAGGGTATCACCTCGGCCTGCAAGTCGCGGCATCGAAACCGCAGCGATGGCACGGTCGCTATGGTAATGGTCTTGGGTTGAGTCGATACAGGTTGACGGCATATGAATCAGAGTCACGCATAAATATCGGTTAAGGGTCGAAAGTTGTCGAAATTCGACCGGTAAGACCGCGGAAGTCTACAAAATAGTACGGACTAAAATACGGGTCTTACAGATAGTGTCACCTCGATTGCCCCTACACGCTCATCTAAACCTTTTCATGCATTGGACACCTCACCTGTATCATCACCCTCTCCCTCTTCTTCAGCCTCATCCTCTTCGCTACCTTCTTCCTCTTCTTCTTCATCTTCCGCTATCTCGTCTCCTATTTCTTCCAACCGCCTAGCCTCTTGTTTAAGGCCACATTGCATGCGATTTAAGGTGTCTTCAGTTATCACTCTTTCTGGATGTGAAGGCCCGATGGATGCCCTGAACCCATTTTTTTAGGCTAGCTTGCAAATTAGTCGGTCAAATGGGAGGGAGAGATTACATCTTCTTATCCTCACAGCCTTCACTATATGATAAAGGATAATGGAGGGCAGGCACACATTCTCCCCACGCCCTATCTGGTACATTATCTCTGCATGGTAGACAGAAATCTTAGTGCTGTTTTCCCTTCTCGGATATAAATTATATGTGAAGATGTAGTGCAATAGTCTGTAAATTGGAATCATTTCTCTATTTCTGAAGCTACTATCTCTCCTCCACTCCACAAGGTGGCCACACAATCTCCTGCTCAACTCACTCATGTGCTGCGATGTGTTTAAGTTCCTAGTGTCTGTAGGGATATGGACCATTCCCAGTGACACACCAAGTATGTTAGCGATGTTTTCTACCCTGATGGGAATTAGCACTTCTCCAAATGAAATGTCAAATCCGAGTGGGTTGAAACTTGCATTAATAATTCGAGAATAGAAAAACCGCATATCATGCTCATTGGCTGAAAAATTACCTTCAAAAATAGGTCCCCAACCTTGGTGCAAGAGTCGATCTAGCACATCATTTTCGACAAACAGTCGGTACCCCACTGTGATTTCAAAAACCACTTCCCTATCCTGATTTCGGCCTGCATCCAATGTCCGTGCATGTCGATTAGCGCCCCTCTTCGACCTCCTTTCACGAGGTAGTAGTGAAGAACTTATTGCACCAACATTGATCGTCCCTACATTTCCACTGTCGGGTGGTGGCAATGGACTCATGACAGCTGCAGCGGCTTGCCTCGTACTTCTTTGTTGAGATGGAGATGATGGACCTATTCGAACCACCCTCTTCTTCCCCATTAGGATGATGGGTTTAGAAAGGTGTTAGAAAGATGAAAATATGATTGTGGATGATGAAGGGAGGGGGTTTGGAATTTAAGGAGATGGTAGAAGGATTAGAAAAAAAGGAGGGTTTGTGTGAAGGAAGATGAAGAAAGGGGAATGGAGATGAAGAAAGGTTTAGGGAAATGGGGGTTTAAAAGATGGAAATGGGGATTGTGGAAGATGTGGATAGTAGGTTTGAAAGTTGAGAGATTAAGAAGAAGAGAGGGTTTGTGTGAAAGGAGAATGAATAAAGGGGAATGGAGATGAAGAAAGGTTTAGGGAAATGGGGGTTTGAAAGATGGAAATGGAGATTGTGGAAGATATGGATAGTGGTTTGAAAGTTGAGAGATTAAGAAGAAGAGAGTGTTTGTGTGAAGGAAGATGAAGAAAGGGGAATGGAGATGAAGAAAGGTTTAAGTAAATGGGGGTTTGAAAGATGGAAATGAGGATTGTGGAAGATGTGAATAGTGGGTTTGAAAGTTGAGAGATTAAGAAGAAGAGAGGGTTTGTGTGAAGGAAGATGAAGAAAGGTATAGGGAAATGGGGATTGTGAAAGATGTGGATAATGGGTTTGGAAGTTGAGAGATTAAGAAGAAGAGAGGGTTTGTATAAAGGAAGATTAAGAAAGAGGATTTAATGTGAGGGTTTGGGCATGTGAGGGGGTTAAATCCACTTGGTATGTGGGACCCACTTGAAAATTTTTAAGTTTTTAAAAAAAAAAAAAAATTAGTGCCGCTCGTCCACAAGTTTTTTTTTTGAAAATTTTCAATGGGTCCCACCATGATCACTACTTTTTTAAATGACAGAAGATCAAGCACTAATTGTACTTCATTTGCATAAACTTTTTTTATTTTTTAGCCTATTATATTAAGCCATGTATATAGGAAAGATCTCATAAGCCCTTAGTTTGGTGGTACACCTTAAAAGGTGACAGAGATCATGATTAGCAAGGATTGAATAGCTTAAAAATGTTGTTATAAAGGGATAGGAGATAAAAATCTATGAAAAGGTGTGAGAATATACTCTTTGGCATCCTGGTTAGAGATGTTAGTCACACGTGATTCGTTCATGCCTTGTTGAGTAAAGTTCAATAGACTGGTATCTAGTCAACAAGTCATGCTGAGCTAATATCAGGTCATGCTCAAAACAGAATTTTATTGCGACTCAGCTCAAAAACTCAGAGTCAAGTTAACTCATATGCTTTTTCAGTTTACTTGCAAGTTCTACGGCTAGTATTGACACATTCACCAACATCACAGGGTCATATACCTGTGGGTCAACAAAGAACTGAAGATGAGGTCACTTTTGCTTATCCTAGAGATGTTCAATACAAGAATGCTACTGAAGTGGGGTACAAATCTATGAGTTAGTGGCTATGAGAACAGGCATCATGATCGTCTATGAACTTGGACAATCCAGTGATTTTCTGGGTTTCCTATGTATTCTCAGTTCCAATCAACAGTATTTTGGATTCACTAAGTTATCTCATTTGACTTGTATTTGAACATGATCCCTACTCTTGATTTTCATCATTTCATTACAATTCCTCATTTACAACTTCTAAATTAGCAAAATAAAAAAATCGTAAGTGCCAAAAAGTATAGAACCTCTTTCTAGCAATACCTTCTGGTGTCTTGCTTTTTAAAACCTACAATCTCCTTTGCAATGAAGTTGGGTTGAACATGACTTGGGATTGGATGGAAGAATGACTGATGGGGAACATGATACATAGGCACCACAGTCATTCAATTAATATTATTATTTTAGGTTTATAAACTGAGGTTTTGCTCAAATACTTTTGATGACGCATTGGAATAAGATATGTTGGGACTCCAGCCATTGGATTTGGGTTATTTTTCAATGACCCAAATTGTATATTTGATCGGGCTCCGAATGGGACCAAAATCACTTGGATTGAATATTTCAACCCTTTGATTATACAGACATTATGGTGATCGTTCATGTTGAAAGCAAAAGAGCCAAATTATTGAAAGACTAAAATAATCCAATTGATGGCTTGTATTTGTCGTCTTTCCACCATACATGACTGTTTGGACCATTGCATGCGCCAGAGTTTGAAATAATACTGAGGGAGGAAACAGATTAATAAAGCACTATTTTCCAGCAACATTATTTTCAAAAGATGGAGAAGATAATGAAGATAGACTTTGATACTCTGTCTGTTGGAAAATTTGAAGTAGTCATCTTCACACGAAACAATGGATGTGCCACTATCAACCAAAAGCTAAAAATTGCCTAATATCTTATTCATGAAACTCTCAATCTACCAAGAAAAAGAAAAAGATGGATTGATTATAATAAGACATCTACAACAGCCAAAACGCACTCATGAACCAAACTGTACTGAATATCTCCCACCAAAATGATAAGAGATAGTTGGCAAACAGCTTGAATTTGTAAACCTTCAACACCATTATGAACCAAACTGTATTATCTCCTACCAAAATGATTATAGATAGTTGGCAACTCAATGAATTTGTAAACCATCAACACACACATAGGAGAGATTGGAGAAAACCATCAACACACACATACGCAATTGTAAATCAAGGCACATATTCAAATTTATATAAATATGTATTAGAGAAAGATGTAGGTAGGTAAACATAAAGTTCTTCGTGTTAAAAAATAAAATAAAATAAAATAACACATTGGCAAAGCACTATTGTCATCATGGTGGTATTGTCGTGGCAGGTTGTAATCGCTACGGTTATAATCCGTAGCTATAGTGCATCCATAGCTGATAACAGACTACCGTGGCAGTACCGCCATGATGACAATAGTGCATCCATAGCTGATAACAGACTACCGGATCGGCGGTACTGCCGCGGAAGGCCCTAATGGCAACGGTTATAGCTATGGTTATAATCCGTAGCCATAAGGGCCACCACCAGTCGCTGTTCTGTGACCCCCACCATGACATACGTGTTCCATCCATTCCATGACAAATAGCCCACAAAGTAAAGGCATTTCCTAGTGATTTGTAAACCATCAACATCATCCAAGCAACAATCAGAATAGCACCCTACTAAGGTGATTTGCACAAAGAAAACTGAAGAGGATCTTTATTGCACATGTACCAACAACTTGGCATGTAAGTGCAAGATTCACACCATTCATCAAGTGATGCCTCCCATAAACAAGCCCTTGCCCAAAATCAAGCCAGTCCAGTTGATAAGGGGGCTGTATGCATAGACTAAATAAAGACCATTGGTCATCTTTCTAAACATCTATTTATCTCATACATTTGGTATACTTTCTGAGGAGGCCGGCCTAATTTTTGAGCAGGTTATGTTCATGGTGAGCCCAACTTGATGAATGGCCTGGTCTTGTACACATTTTCATGTTGGCAGGTGTGCTGCAAAGATCATCGTCCCAAGAATGTCCTTTTGATTTCTCATCAAAAAAGCGTCATGTCACTCAAGAGACTAACACCAATAAAGGGAAACAAAAAAACATGAAAATTTGCACACACAAAATATTTGTCATACATACCATATGGAATTCCAAGGTAAAAGTCACGAACTTCAGACACTTCTTTCAGTTCATCAGATGAGGAGGTGAAAGTTTCCACAACTACAGCCAAATCGTGTCTTGTTTTCTCTACTTGAATTTTCAACTGCTTCGATGTTTCCATCAAAATTATCATTGCTTTCTCAGAGTACACTTCATGTGCTTCCTTTGACACGGCTTGCATCTTCAATGCTTGCTCTTTAAAAGATTCTAACATTTTTTTTCCATTCTTCCAGTGATTCCTCAGTATTTGTTTTGACCTCCCCATTCCCTTTTTCCACTTCAATCTTTGTATGCTTTTGAATGAAAAGATATACTATTGAATATTAACAAAGGATGGAAAAGATTGATAAAACAACTAGTATTGTGTCATGTGCTTAAACAAGAAGCCTTAAATAAAGGACACTTGACAAATTATAAAAGAAAAGTCAAGAGTTAAAAGGAAAAGAATGTAGTAGTGAATCTATGCTTGAAATAGATTGCCTTGAAACATGGACCACACATAGACATGCTATTCTAGTGAAGAAGATAACCCCTTGATGCAAGCAAATGGCCGCACGAATCGATTGATCAAGATTTTGAGGAAAAGGCCCACATCTCACACATGCATGCTCCACACGTGCACACAAGAAGAATTGTCGGGCGGCACTACCGCCGGTCCAGTGGCACTATATGTTGTCCATCAACAAAGCTTATCTATTACTATATGTTGTCTGCTACAAGGCTGACTTGATAGCACAGGGCTTTCAGTCGAGTGCCATGTGCAGGAAAATGGTGGGGCCTTGATGGTGAGCCAAGGTAGACATGATCCCAAGGATATACTTTGCCTCTGTGGAAGAATGAGCTATTATAGCAATATGTTATCAACGCTTTGATCCCAAGGAAGTATTGTAAGAGCACTAAATCCATCATCTTTTACTGATCAGTAACAAACTTCTTGACTGACGGGCATTGAGCGGGTCAAGCATGAGAATGAGTGGGCCCAAAGTATGTGGGACAAAGTATAAAGTTCATTTCATCCGCCACCAAAATTACAAAGTATGTTATACATCAAAACTTACAATTCCAACAAATATGCAAAAAAATTTCAAAATATGCTATCCACCAAAATTAAAAAGTATTTTATACATCAAAACTTACAAAGTATGTTATACATCATAACTTACAATGTATATTCAACGATGTATATAATACAATGTATACAACATCTTTTCAAAGTTCATCCCATGCCCTGGACAAATATCATCTAGAAACTAAAGTCAAGCAATCATATGCAATTAACTTCCTCCAATCGGCGGTGAATTTTTCCATGTCTATTCCCGCCAAGGTGAGACCGCTACACAAAATGTCGATGTATTTCATTACGAATATACTACAGTCATAACCATTATTCTGCTTCGGTGCAGATTCATCGACTCTAACGGTCCACTACTTCCCTTCAAGCGCAGTGCTATCTCTAAAGGCATGGAAGAGAATAGGGAGTGCATCAGTCAAGTTCTTCATCTTTTGCTTGTACGTTGACAATAAATTTGTGCACAAGCTATCTACAACAATGAATTCTCTTGCTCTGGGATAGATGACTAGCAAAAACCAATGTGAATTCTCGTGATTTATGAGCGCATAGACCTGTTCATGATTCACAAAATAATATATTCATCAAACACGATAGAAGACATAACAATAAGAGATGATGTTCTGTGACAAGTGCATTACCCGTTCACAACACCAAATCGCTTTGGCGCATGGTTTATCTTACTGCTTAGCAATTGTGTAGGCCGTACCCATCTGACCTAATAGCTTGGCCCTTTCTGACACAGATTTGGAGGCCCGGTATGCAATCAAAATTGGCAAACACCCCTCAAGGCTTTGCTGTTACAAACATGATGCAAGTTCAATACATGTAAGGAAATTAAATTTTTAAACAAATTACGGATTAGCGCAATAAACAGTTACCGTAAAATACGTAGGACAAAACTTGCAATCCTAAGGATATGCTATTGAAAGGTTATTATGCTTTTTCTCAAGGAACTCGATACATGTGTCGATAGCCTAATCAATAGGATAGTACGATTTAGTCATAGATTAATATAACATATAATTATATGTCAATCAATGCATATAGAGAACAAATGCATAATGCTTACCTCACTATTAACCTAGTCATCCTTTATCCATATTATAATGAACCATTTTTCTATTGCCATGGCCTTATTTGCTTCATACCAGTCATCTGCCTCTTTCACCTCCTACGCGGATAGTATCCTGAAAGGATCCATCTGTAGAGGAAATGGTATCGGAGAAGTTATAAAAACTATTACTTGCTCGGGTTCAAGAACCGTCGCAGGGGTTGTATTGAATGCAGACAGGGATACGTATGGAGAAATCTTGTAATATGATGGCTTCGGTATCCTTTTAGTTCTCCTTTCATAAACAAGATGAGAAGTGGATGCCTTCGATACATTACCAGTGACATTACTATATGATTGCACGTCTAGGTCCCCATGTCCAGGTTCTTTATCTTCAATATCATTTACTTCTCCTCTCTTACTCAACTCCTCACCCTCCTCCTCCATCACAAAATGTCCCTTCCGTGTACGACTATAGTCTTTATCCTTGATAAACTCCTCCCTCTCATTCGCTAACTTTTTATCCTTAAAAAACAAATCCTTCTCCCTCTTCAATTCTTCTTTCTCATTCAGCAACCTCTCCCTCTAAGCAAACATTGTTTCTTTCCTTCTTATCTCTTCCCTCTCTTTTCTCAATTCGTCCTTCTCCTTCTTCAATTCCTCTCTCTCCTTCTTCAACTCATCCCTCTCAATCCAAAATTCCTCCATAAAAATAACATTCTTCTTAATACCTCCCCTCGGTCCCTCTCCCTCCACGCTCTTCTCATCGTTATCATCTGACTCCCCATCCTCCTCATGATCAGTCTTATTACCCTCATCATCATCATCTTCTTGGGTCTCGATGAGCTACAAGATGTATAGATGAATATGTAAGAGTATGGATAACTTTACAATGGCAATCTAGTTCATTTTTCATGACATCTCACATGGAAACTGTCACAAACCGATCGAACAGCATATGTTTCCCATTCTTGTAGCGTTGGCTCTAATTTCATTACAACTGATGTCTGGAAAAGAACAAAGAGTAATGTTAAATAATTAAGCATATACGTCAACTTAAGCAAAATAAATGCCAGAGATATATATAAACTTACAGCTTTACTCTCGAAAATAGCATTTATTCTGTTATACCTCCAACATTTTCAGCCTCGGTATTGAATTATACGTGAAATTTGATGTGGAACATACGAAATAACACATGCTTGCAGGGCCGGAATTATCTCTACTGGTCATACCTGTTAGAATGAATTTGTATATGGTTAAAAATTCAAAATTAACTATAGAGCGAAAAGATATAGAAAATAAAATGTGTTCTTACTTGTAGGGGAAGGATGCAACCATATACAGTGTACCGTTTGGAACTTGATGCGGTAACGGCAGATTCGATTCGTTGTGACATTGTATAGTATCCCAGACTACCCCAAGGATACATATAGAAATCATCTAACGAGTCCACCAGGTGAATATAATCCAAGTTGCACATAGTTTTCGATTCGGTTCCCCTAAGAAAGCACTCTACAATTAAAAGTAGAGCAACCTTCATGACGTCCTCATGCTTATTAGTGTTAACTAATCTCTCAAACATATCTATTAAGTGCTTCTTTAAGACTGGATATTCTTTGAAGTATTTGTCTCTTAGTGCACTCGTAGTGCAACGATTCTTCGGTATAGTCAGGTCTCCAACCTTAAGACCGGTAATGAGGGCGAAGTCCATCTTCGAAAACTGCAATCGCCTCCCCCTGATCTCAAATACTAAATTACCTTTGTATCTTAATAAAAGAACAAGAAATATAGCCCCTATAAATCTAAAGGATGTAACATGCAATAGAAACGAGAAAGGGGATTGCTTAAACAACTTTAGGCGACTATTGTGCTTTTTCACTCCTCTTCCCCTTATCAAACCACCATGTCAGTGTACACATAGATGTTGGGTTGAAAATTACGGCAGAATATTCGTCGCCTGCAAAGATGAATTAAAAAACATATCAAACATAAAATTCACAAGATAAACATAGTGTACAAAATCAGACATAATTGAAAACAATGTAGCATTTCACTAATTTGAACAAGTTTCATATGAAATATAAATAGAAATTAAGCAGAGAAATACTGGAAATCGTACAGAGAAAAACCATTAAGATGAAAGATCAGCGGGGAAAACATGAAAGATCAACAGGGCAAACTAGGAAGATCAGCGGGGTAAACTAGGAAGATCAGCGAAGCAAACTGGAATATCAACGGGACAAACTGGAAGATCAGCGGAGAAAACTAGGAGATCAGCGAGGCAAACTGGGAAATCAACAGGACAAACATAACAAATAATTTCATGGCTTCAGCCGAAAAATCTAAACACATCTAATGTTCAAATGGACCACACCACATAAAATTTTGAATTGAACTTCTAATGTTGATCATTTCTTGGGCGCCACAGAAGTTTTCGATCTATAACTGTGTTTTCTATTGATCCATATCTATATGATCTTATGAATAGGTTTGATAACAAACAAACATCACTGTTGGGCCAACTATGGTTTTAGCGGTGGAAATCACTATGCCCTCTGTTTCCCGTGGTATGATCCACTTGATCTTTTGATATGCTTCAATTTGAAATATGGGGGCTAAACCCCTTAAAATAAATGAAAAAATGAATGAACGGCGTGGATATACTACATACATTCAATGTGGGCCCAACTAAGTTTACTTGTGCAATGGGAGCATACTGACTAACTCGGTACGCAATCTAATTACGCTTGCTAGCCCCACAAAGATGTTTTATTTGTAATATATCATGTTCATAGGATTATGTAATATCCCTCCATTTTCATCGCAATATGTATACACCAAAATCCCATATGTGAAAGGAAACCTAGACATTCAGCGGGACAAACATGAAAGATCAGCGAGGAAGACATTAAGATCAGCGGGGAAAACATGAAAGATCAACGGGGGGAACATGAAAGATCAGCGAGCAAACTAGGAAGATCAGCGAGGCAAACTAGGAAGATCAGCAGAAAAAACTAGGAAGATCAGCGGAGAAAACTAGGAGATCAGCGGGAGAAACTAGAAGATCAGCGGGACAAACATAACAAATAATTTCATGGCTTCAGTCGAAAAATCTAAACACATGTAATGCTCAGATGGACCACACAACACGAAATTTCGAATTAAACTTCTAATGTTGATCATTTCTTGGGGGCCATATAAGTTTTCAATCTACAACTGTATTTTCTATTGATCCATATCTGTATGATCTTATGAATAGGTTTGATAACAAACAAACATCACCGTTGGGCCGACTATGGTTTCAGCGGTGGAAATCACTATGCCCTTTGTTTCCCGTGGTATGATCCGCTTGATCTTTTGATATGCTTCAATTTGAAAGATGGGGGCTAAACCCCTTAAAATAAATGGAAAAATGGATGAACGGCATGGATATACTACATACATTCAATGTGGGCCCAACTGAGTTTACTTGTGCAATGGGAGCGTACTGACTAACTGAGTACGCAATCTGATTACGCTTGCTACGCCCCACAAAGATGTTTTATTTGTAATATATCATGTTCATCAGATTATGTAATACGCCTCCGTTTTCATCGCAATATGTATACACCAAAACTCCATATGTGGAAGGAAACCTAAACATTCAGTGAGACAAACATGAAAGATCAGTGGGGAAGACATTAAGATCAGCGGAGAAAACATGAAAGATCAGCGGAGGGAACATGAAAGATCAGCGGAGCAAACTAGGAAGATCAGCGAGGCAAACTATGAAGATCAGCGGGGAAAATTAAGAGATCAGCGGGGGAAACTAGAAGATCAGTGGGGCAAACTGGGAAATTAGCAGGACAAACATAACAAATAATTTCATGGCTTCAGTCGAAAAATCTAAACACATGTAATGTTCAAATGGACCACACCACACAAAATTTCGAATTGAACTTCTAATGTTGATCATTTCTTGGGGGCCACAAAAGTTTTCGATCTATAACTGTGTTTTCTATTGATCCATATCTGTATAATCTTATGAATAGGTTTGATAACAAACAAACATCACTATTGGGCCGACTGTGATTTCAGCGGTAGAAATCACTATGCCCTCCGTTTCACGTGGTATAATCCACTTGATCTTTTGATATGCTTCAATTTGAAATATGAGGGCTAAATCCCTTAAAATAAATGGAAAAACGGATGAACGGCATGGATATACTACATACATTCAATGTGGGCCCAACTGAGTTTACTTGTGCAATGGGAGCGTACTGACTAACTCAGTACGCAATCTGATTATGCTTGCTACTCCCCACAAAGATGTTTTATTTGTAATATATCATGTTCATCGGATTATGTAATACGCCTCCGTTTTCATCACAATATGTATACACCAAAATCTCATATGTGAAAGGGAACCCACACATTCAGGGGGACAAACATGAAAGATCAGTGGGGGAGACATTAAGATCAGCAGGAAAAACATGAAAGATCAGCGGGGGAACATGAAAGATCAGCAGGGCAAACTAGGAAGATCAGCGAGGCAAACTAAGAAGATCAGCGGGGAAAACTAGGAGATCAGCTGGAGAAACTAGAAGATCAGCGGGGCAAACTGAAAAATTAGCGGGACAAACATAACGAATAATTTCATGGCATCAGTCGAAAAATCCAAACACATGTAATGTTCAAATGGACCACACCACACGAAATTTTAAATTGAACTTCTAATGTTGATCATTTCTTGGGGGCCACAAAAGTTTTCGATCTATAACTGTGTTTTCTATTGATCCATACCTGTATGATCTTATGAATAGGTTTGATAACAAACAAACATCACTGTTGGGCCGACTATGGTTTCACCGGTGGAAATCACTATGCCCTCTGTTTCCCACGGTATGATCCACTTGATCTTTTGATATGCTTTAATTTGAAATATGGGGGCTAAACCCCTTAAAATAAATGGAAAAATGGATGAACTGCGTGGATATACTACATACATTCAATGTGGGCCCAACTGAGTTTACTTGTGTAATGGGAGCGTACTGACTAACTCAGTATGCAATCTGATTACGCTTGATACGCCCCACAAAGATGTTTTATTTGTAATATATCATGTTCATCGGATTATGTAATACCCCTCCATTTTCATCGCAATATGTATACACCAAAATCTCATATGTGGAAGGAAACCTAGACGTTCAGCGGGACAAACATAAAAGATCAGCGGGAAAGACATTAAGATCAGCGGGGAAAACATGAAAGATAAACGGGGGAACATGAAAGATCAGCGGAGCAAACTAGGAAGATCAGCGAGGCAAACTAGGAAGATCAACGGGGCAAACTAGGAAGATCAGTGGGGGAAACTAGAAAATCAGTGGAGCAAACTGGAAAATCAGCGAGACAAACATAACAAATAATTTCATGGCTTCGGTCAAAAAATCTAAACACATGTAATATTCAAATGGACCACGCCACACGAAATTTCGAATTGAACTTCTAATGTTGATCATTTCTTGGGGGCCACAGAAGTTTTCAATCTATAACTGTGTTTTCTATTAATCCATATCTGTATGATCTTATGAATAGGTTTGATAACAAACAAACATCACTGTTGGGCCGACTATGGTTTAAGCGGTGAAAATCATTATGCCCTCTGTTTCCCATGGTATGATCCACTTGATCTTTTGATATGCTTCAATTTGAAATTTGGGGGTTAAACCCCTTAAAATAAATGAAAAAATGGATGAACGGCGTGGATATACTACATACATTCAATGTGGGCCCAACTGAGTTTACTTGTACAATGGGAGCGTACTGACTAACTCAGTACGCAATCGGATTACGCTTGTTACGCCCCACAAAGATGTTTTATTTATAATAAATCATGTTCATCGGATTATGTAATACGCCTCCGTTTTCATCACAATATGTATACACCAAAATCCCATATGTGGAAGGGAACCTAGACATTCAGCGGGACAAACATGAAAGATCAGTGAGGGAGACATTAAGATCAGCAGGGAAAACATAAAAGATCAGCGGGGGGAACATGAAAGATCAGCAGGGCAAACTAGGAAGATCAGCGGGACAAACTGGAAGATCAGCGGGGAAAACTAGAAGATCAGCAGGGCAAATTGGGAAATCATTGGGACAAATATAACAAATAATTTCATAGCTTCGGCCGAAAAATCTAAACATATCTAATGTTCAAATGGACCACACCACACAAAATTTCGAATTGAACTTCTAATGTTGATCATTTCTTGGGGGCCACAGAAGTTTTCGATCTATAACTATGTTTTCTATTGATCCATATTTGTATGATCTTATGAATAGGTTTGATAACAAACAAACATCACTGTTGGGCCGACTGTGATTTCAGCGGTAGAAATCACTATGCCCTCCGTTTCACGTGGTATGATCCACTTGATCTTTTGATATGCTTCAATTTGAAATATGGGGGCTAAACCCCTTAAAATAAATAGAAAAATGGATGAACGGCGTGGATATACTACATACATTCAATGTGGGCCCAACTAAGTTTACTTGTGCAATGGGAGCGTACTAACTAACTCAGTACACAATCTGATTACGCTTGCTACTCCACACAAAGATGTTTTATTTGTAATATATCATGTTCATCGAATTATGTAATACGCCTCCGTTTTCATCACAATATGTATACACCAAAATTCCATATGTGGAAGGGAACCTACACATTCAGCGGGACAAACATGAAAGATCAATGGGGGAGACATTAAGATCAGCAGGGAAAACATGAAAGATCAGCGGGGGAACATGAAAGATCAGCGGGGGAAACATGAAAGATCAGCAGGGCAAACTAGGAAGATTAGCGAGGCAAACTAAGAAGATCAGCGGGGAAAACTAGGAGATCAGCGGGGGAAACTAGAAGATCAGCAGAGCAAACTGAAAAATTCACGGGACAAACATAACAAATAATTTCATGGCATCAGTCGAAAAATCCAAACACATGTAATGTTCAAATGGACCACACTACACGAAATTTTAAATTGAACTTCTAATGTTGATCATTTCTTGGGGGCCACAAAAGTTTTCGATCTATAACTGTGTTTTCTATTGATCCATATCTGTATGATCTTATGAATAGGTTTGATAACAAACAAACATCACTGTTGGGCCAACTATGGTTTCAGCAGTGAAAATCACTATGCCCACTGTTTCCCGTGATATGATCCACTTGATCTTTTGATATGCTTCAATTTAAAATATGGGGGATAAACCCCTAAAAATAAATGAAAAAATGGATGAACGGCGTGGATCAGTGGAATAAATATGAAAGATCAACGGAGGGAACATGAAAGATCAGCGGGGCAAACTAGGAAGATTAATGGGACAAACTGGAAGATCAGCAGGGAAAACTAGGAGATCAGCGAGGGAAACTAGAAGATCAGGAGGGCAAACTAGGAAATCAGCAGGACAAACATAACAAATAATTTCATGGCTTCAGCCAAAAAATCTAAACATATCTAATGTTCAAATGGACCACACCACACGAAATTTTGAATTGAACTTCTAATGTTGATCATTTTTTATAACTGTGTTTTTTATTGATCCATATCTGTATGATCTTATGAATAGGTTTGATAACAAACAAACCACTGTTGGGCCAACTATGGTTTCAGCGGTGGAAATCACTATGCCCATTGTTTCCCGTGGTATGATCCACTTGATCTTTTGATATGCTTCAATTTGAAATATGGGGGCTAAACCCCTTAAAATAAATGGAAAAATGGATGAACAACGTGGATGAACAGGACAAACATGAAAGATCAGTGGGGGAGACATTAAGATCAGCGGGAAAAATATGAAAGATCAGGGGGAGAAACGTGAAGGATCAACAGGGCAAACTAGGAAGATTAGCGGGGCAAACTGGAAGATCAACGGGAGAAACTGGAAGATCAGCGGAAAAACTAAGAGATCAGCAGGGGAAACTAGAAGCTCAACGAGGCAAATTGAAAAATCAGCGGGACAAACATAAAAAATAATTTCATGGCTTCAGCCGAAAAATCTAAACATATCTAATGTTTAAATGGACCACACCACACGAAATTTCGAATTGAACTTCTAATGTTGATCATTTCTTGGGGCCACAGAAGTTTTCAATCTATAACTGTGTTTTCTATTGATCCATATCTGTATGATCTTATGAATAGGTTTGATAACAAACAAACATCACTATTGGGTTAACTATGGTTTCAGTGGTAGAAATCACTATGCCCACTGTTTCCCGTGGTATGATCCATTTGATCTTTTGATATGCTTCAATTTGAAATAAAGGGGCTAAACCCCTTAAAATAAATGAAAAAATGGATGAACAGCGTGGATATACTGCATATATTCAATGTGGGCCCAACTGAGTTTACTACCCCTTAAAATAAATGGAAAAATGGATGAACGGCGTGGATATACTACATACATTCAATGTGGGCCCAACTGAGTTTACTTGTGCAATGGGAGCGTACTGACTAACTCAGTACGCAATTTGATTATGCTTGCTACGCCCCACAATGATGTTTTATTTGTAATATATCATGTTCATCGGATTATGTAATACCCCTCCGTTTTCATCGCAATATGTATACACCAAAACTTCATATGTGGAAGGGAACCTAGACATTGAGGGAGGGAACTTCGACATTCAGCAGGACAAACATAAAATTGAATGCGACAAACATGAAAGATCAGCGGGGGAGACATTAAAATCAGCGGGGAAAACATAAAAGATCAGCAGAGGAAACTAAGAGATCAACGGGGTAAATTAGAAGATCAGCAGGGCAAACTAGGAAATCAGCGGGGTAAACTGGAAGATCAGATGGGCAAACTGGAAGATCAGCGGGGCAAACTAGAAATTTGATGAGTGTCGACCCCCAACACCGTGCATTTGATCGGTCCCCTTTAAATTATGGGATATCCCAAAAATCAGCCGTATACGAAACTCAAGTGGGCCATACCATCTAAAATCATGTGAAGACAACATTAAAACATATAAAAGCACTTGGTGGGGCTCACCTGAAATTTTCATGTGTCTACCCCATCAGTCAGATGCACCATTCCATGGTGGGCTTAGAGCTTAAAAATCAAGTTAATCTGTGACTTTTGTAGGCCACACCACGTACAAAAGTTGAGAGGGGTTACCTCCATTAAAACATTCATATTTATTTTTTGAGCCTATCGAGAGGTGTTTCACAAATCCAGCCCATTCATAATGTGTGTCCCACTTGGATGAGGGGTCAGACCAAGTTTCAGACAAATCTAAATTTCAGGTGGGCCCCACCAAGTAATTTTATATGTTTTAGGCATGCCTTCACGTGATTTTAGATGGCATGACCCACCTCAGTTCCGTATAAGGCTAATTTTTTCGCTATCCCATGATTTAATGGGGACCCATCGAGTTCACGATGTTGATGTTTGACATCCGTGATGGTGGGGCCCACACAGCTAGACCTCATGGGGAGTTCGCATGAGCTCAACCGTATAGAACCTTTTCCTTTAGTATAAAAATAAAAAGGAACTACATACATTCTATGTGGGCCCAACTGAGTTAAAATATACCTGTGCTGCATGCTTTTTTCACTGGACCGACCATTTTCAGCAGAAAACAAAATGCTGATGAGAGGGGACCCACAAAAAGGTTTTTTCAGGTCTTTCTACTAGAAACGCAGTGAGGAAAGGGGGTGAAAGCAATGGCAGTGAAAGCAACAGTGGAAAGGGAGAAGAAAAGCAAGCAGTGGAAGCCGCAGCCGTGAAAGCAACAGTGGAAAGGGAGAGGAAAAGCCACGGCCGTGGAATGAGGGGTATTTTCGTCCTAAAATCCTGACTCCGTACGAGGAGGTCTAAGTGGGTATTCTAAGTTTGTATTGCTTCAAAAAAACCGTTGGATAAAAGGTGGGGTCCATAGTCATAAATTTCTCATTTACATGGGTAAGTGCCAGCCAAAGTGAGTTTTCCTTTTCATCTTGGGATTTTGACCATGCTAACACCATTGTATGGTCAAATTCTCAATTCTCAAGAGGGGTTTAACATTTCAAATATTCCAGGGGTGGTCTTTAGGCAAATTTTGAGAAGATTTTTTAGGCTAAATTACTTATTCTTGGTTAAGTAGTTGTACAGTTTTTTGAGTAAATAAGAAATTACGTCATATTTAATATTGAGAAAGTGACATGGACGGAAGCCTTTTGTGGGCATGGGCAAGTCTCAACTTGTGAGGCCTACATTGATGTATGTGTATAATCCATGTCACCTATCCTTTTACCGTATCAGTTTAGGGCTAGGGCCCAAATATCAGCCTGATCCAGAGCTTGTGTTGGCCACATGATAGAAAATAATGGTGACAATGGCACCCACTGTTGAAACTTTCTAGGCTCACTGTGATATTTGTTAGAAGTGAACACTACCCAAGTTAGGGCTTTCTTAACCCACATCGAGCTGGTCGACAAAGTGAACGAAACAGATCACCCTATTATGGGCCTTGACTCTTATTATTTAAAAATAATTAAGCTATTAATTACATTAACCTGACAACCACAACCCTTACTACATTACAACCACAATCTTACTACAATACAACCACAGCCCTTATCATATTATATGGGTATGGGTAATATAGGTCGTGATTGTAATATGGTAAGGGTTAAGGTTGTTATGTTATATGGGTCGTGGTCATCATATTATATAGGTCATGATTCTCATAAGTCGAGGTTATTATGTTATATGGGTTGTGGTTGTCATGGGTCATGATTGTCATGTTATATGAGTCGTAATTGATACAAGTCATACTTGTTATGTTATATGGGTCATGGTTATCATGTTATATGGTCGAGGTTGTCATGTTACATGTGGAGTTCATAGTTGTAATGTAATAAGAGTCGAGGTTGTCATGTTATAAGGGTCGTGGGTCCTGTCGTGATTTATGTGTCGAATCCAATCCGTCCATTGGATTAAAATTTTAATTTAACGCTATAGACTTAAAAATGAAGTACTTCAACAAAATTTATGGACTTCAAAAGGTTTTCAAGAGTAGGTTTTCAATTTCATTGCTTTTTATGATATAGTCCACATGAGCCTTTAACATGCCTTATTTTTTGGCTCATTTCTTAAAATGATCTTTCAAAATGAATGGACGACGTGGATAAAATATATAGATCACAGTGGGCTCAATAAGATTATCCATCTCTACGTAGATTTAATTACCCCGCATGACAGTATTTGATTGAATTGTATGCAGCATTAGAAATGAGCCTAGTTTAGTACATCCGTCATGTACAAGCATGCTTTGCATAGCATATCTATGATAACGGCATATAGCGTGATCAAATCTGACCACATCACACGAGGAATATTCCTAGCAATCAGGTCACTAAGCAATCAGCTTCCTTTGTATTGGGATTTAAGCTTAACATGGGAGTGGATACAACGGATGGATTAGATGGCTCTCACACGTAATAGAGGCCGTCACGCATCCCTTAACGTATGGGGAAATTATAATAGTCAATGTCCTTCATCATTGCCCGTAACAAATAAAATAACAAAATAAAGAGAGACGAATAAAATATCTTCAAAAGAGAGGGTTATTCGATGCTTGCATGGAAATGGCTGTTGAAGAGAGGGTTATTCGATGCTTGCATGGAAATGGCTCCCGTCCGGATGCATCTGGACCTCAGTAGTGCCTTTATCTGTCAAGTTGGACCTTTATTTTGATCATCCACACCGTTAGTCCATATCCAATGGTGGATAGGAAAATGACCCAAAACTCTTCCAGATTGGAATATTCTGCACCTTAGATCAGTAGACATCAAGGTGGCCAATTAGGATTTTCCAATCTAGAAGACTTCAGCACCTCTAAGGTCAACGGTGCTGATCACTGACTCATGGACCCACCTGCACAAATGGGGTGCATGAGAAGCACTAGTATGCATCAATACCCTATAAGTCCTTATGAAATGGCAAATATAGTATATTCAAGCAATCAATCAATCAATCAGCAGAAAATTGCAGGTGATTTTCTATCCATTGCTTCATCTCCACGGCACAAGTGGCTAGCCATCCACTCCATCCATCCAGTTGGGGACCACCATGAATTATTTGATCTTAATTGGATGGATTTAATTGTTTAATCGGCCGTCTGGAAATGAATGGCTGAAAAAAAAAAAAAACAATAAAAAATGTTCTCCTCCTAACACAAAGTTCCATTAGACGACCTACTCTTTTGTAAGTTATAAATATTACAAGACTTTAATGTTCAAGATCAAGGACTGAAAATGGGTTTCAATGTACCATCATTCACTCCAGAAACTGGGCCCTATTGCACCATATTGCCTAATGTTTTTTTGAAACATTGAGGTTGACCTAGCCAACTCAACCATCCCATATATATATATATATATATATATATATAGAGAGAGAGAGAGAGGGGTATTATGGGCTCGACCTCATGAGTCCGTCCCATAAGGTCGAGCTGTGTGGACCCCACCGTGATGCGTTTCGAACATCTACCCCATTAGTCAGATGCACCATTCCATCTTAGGCCTAGGTGTCAAAAATCAAGTCAATCCGTGACTTTTTTGAGCCACACCACCTACAGAAGTGGAGAGGGGCCGTACACCATTAAAACATTCATAATCATTTTTGGGCCCACAAAAGATGTGTTTTGCAAATCCAGCCCATTCATTATGTGTGTCCCACTTGTATGATGGTTCATACTAAGTTTCAGCAGCATTTAAAACTTAGGTGGGCCCCACAAAGTGATTTTATATGTTTTAATGGTGTTTCACATGATTTTAGATGGTATTTCCCACTTGAGTTCCGTATACGGATGATTTTTGGGATATCCTATAATTTAAAGGGGATCCATCAAATTCACGGTGTTGATGGTCAACATGCATCACGGTGGGGTCCACACAGCTCGACCTCACGTTTGCTTATCGTGAGGTCGAGCGCCTATTACCTTTTCCATATATATATATATATATATATATATATACACAACTTGAGGGGTAATTTTTATTTTCCTTAGTCCCATCAAATCCAAACAACTTTACTCTTACTGAAAATGACAAAAACACTAGTTAAATTTATTTTTTAAAAAAAAGAAAAAAGTAAGGACAACGATTTAGACCGATCAAAGACTGATCAAAGTACGTCGATTGATATGGACTCTTCCAACTAGACCATTCAACGCCGAGTAGTCAGCAATTGAACTGTTCAAAAGTAGGTTGAGGCTAGATGGACCAAAAGTCCAAGATGGTGGACAACGTTATTAGCCATCCATGAGCATATCGACAACTATCTAAACCGTTCTAAGATGTGGACAATGATATAGGCCAATTCCTACGTACCATCAACATATCTAAAATATAATCATTTGTCAGTAGTACTTTCATCATTTTCAAAAATAAGTCAATAACCATGACTTGAATAATCTTACCAGAAGAGTGAAAATGAAGAAACCCACAAACTTAAGATCTCAATATTGTAACCCTCTCAATTTACCATTGAACTCGAATCCAAGGTGACGTAGAACGTGTCCCAATGATATTCCTAGCATGGTTGAGCCAAAAGAAGGTGGACCGTAACTTGACCATAACTTTTGATCTGCATATCGTTATGAGGTGCACAACCTATCAATTTTTACTGTAACGGGCCATCCGATGTAAACCGACCCACAAAGTGGGTCGCATCTATTTGTTTTGTTAAAAAATGCACGCTTTCAGCTCAAAAATAAATTTAAAAAAATTTATTATTTTTTTTAATAATTTCAATTTTTTTATATTTTTAATATTTTTAGAGTTTTAGATTTTCTTTCCTTTTAGAAATAACTTTTAGTTTTACTAGGACTCTTCTAAAGAAAATTTATTCGTAATTTTTAATTTTAGAAATTAGGTCTTAAAAGAGTTTTATTAAAATTAGGATTTTTATTAAAGTTAGAATTTTGTTATTTTTGGTAATTACAAATTTTAATTTATTTTTTCTTTATTAATGGTGTAAGGAGACGCATTAGACAATTATCAATGATTCATTAATCAATTTCAAATTTATTAGAAATTTTTTCTATTTTCTGTTTTCCTTCCTTGTGGATTTAAGGAGTCTATGTGAGGAGTCCAGAGAAGTTCCGTGGATTCGGAATAATTATCCTCTTGAGGAAGATGGTGCTCGACCTCACATCCTTCCCTGCGTCAGTTTGGTATCAAAGTGAGGTTTCTCCTCGGATCGATGGCTTCTAACGACGGGTCGGACAACAATCTCATGGGCGGTGCTCTAGGAAAATTACCTTTAATGACGGCAGCTTTCGAAGCAGCACAGTAAAAACATCAGCAAGCCATGCAAGGGCTGCAGGCTTCCATGGAACGCATAGCGGATCTCTTAGCAGAAATCCTAGAACAACTCTATATTCCTGGTAGTAATCTTCCACCATCAATTGTTAGAATTCATAATCATACTGATCATAGGGCGACGCTATCAGTGTACCAAAAGATCACTCCTAAGAATGTGGGATCTAGTGACATTATTTCACAACCTCCTAAACCAGGCATTGATCAGATAGATCAGATGGGTCAAGAATTAAAGATGAAAGTCGATCTTCCTAGTTTTAATGGTCAACTTTACTTCAAGGACTTCCTCGATTGTTTGCTTAAAGTCGAACGTTTCTTCGACTATATGAACATCGTAGAAGAAAAGAAAGTTAAACTCGTAGCCTACAAGTTGACGGGCAGAACTTCAAATTGGTGGGAACAACCTCAACTCGAGTGGATAAGACAAATGAAGACGCCAATCCACACATAGTCGTGGATGAAGCAGTTATTGTGCATACGATTTCTCCCACGAGATTATGATCAGGTATTATTCCAACAAAATCAAAATTATTACAAGGATAGTTTTTCAGTAAAAGGTTCTGCAGAAAAATCAAATTATTTGTCCATGAGAAACCACTTCATTGAAACGGAATCGTGACAAGCCACAAGATTCATCAGTGGCAAACATATGGCCCCTGTGGGAACGGAGAACAAATCCAAGACTTCTAAAGTGGAGGGACAATATCTCATAACTGAACGTGCCTTTGTTAAACAATCTGAAGAAACAAGCGATATATATTTATTAGTTGAAAAGAAAAAATATATAGAGCCTGTAAATATCCTAGAGGATTCGGAACCAGTATCGCAAGAGTTCAAGGGGGTTGTACTTGATGAAGTACCTAATAAATTACCTCTCATACAAGATATACAAAATTATGTTAACCTCGTCTCAAAGGCAAGTCCACCTAATTGCCCACATTATCAGAAAGGATATGAGATCTTGAAGGCAGATGTGAAGGAACTGATCGATACTAGTCAAGTCAAGAAAAGCATGAGGACATATATTATAATAGCTAAAGAGATAATGTCAAGTATAAGAAATGGCTAATAAACATCAGCGTCAGAAGTTATCTCAAAATCATGAGTCAAGTCCCTTGAATAACTCGATGACGAGTTTTTTTCAAGTGAATAGGTCTGATGTAGAACGTGTCACAGAGATATTCCCAACATGGTTGAACCAAAAGGAGGTGGACCGTAAATTGATTGTTACTTTTGATTCGAGTATCGTTATGGGGCGCACAACCTATCAATCTTTATTGAAACGGGCCATCTAAGGTGAACCGACCCACAAAGTGGGTCGCATCTATCTGTTTCGTCAGAAAACGTGCGCTTTCAGCTAAAAAAGGAATTTTTAAGAAGATTTTACTATTTTTAGTAATTCCAATTTTTTTATATTTTTTATATTTTTAGAGTTTTAGATTTTCTTTCCTTTTAAAAATAACTTTTAGTTCTACTAAGACTCTTCTAGAGAAAGTTTATTTGCAATTTTTATTTTTAGAAATTAGGACTTAAAAGAGTTTTATTAAAACTAAGATTTTTATTAGAGTTAGAATTTTGTTGTTTTTGATAATTACGAATTTTAGTTTATTTTTTCTTTATTAATGGTGTAAGGAGATGCATTAGACAATTATCAATGATTCATTAATCAATTTCGGATTTATTAGAAATTCTTTCTATTTTCTGCTTTCCTTCCTCCTGGATTCGAGAAGTCTCTATGAGGAGTCCAGAGAAGTTTCGTGGATTCAGAATAATTATCCTCTTGAGGAAGGAGGTACTCAACCTCACGTCCTTCCCTGCGTCACAAGGCCGCACTATACATAAACAAGGTTTGAAGTATCACCCAAAACATTGAACTGAAACCCAAGGACCCACTATATATATAAACAAGGTTTGAAGTATCACCCAAAATCGGTACGTGTCAGACATTACCTGCCGGTATCACCCATGAACAATTCAGGTGTTTCGGCCTGGTATAGACCTGAAACAGCCCGGTGCCGGGTGATACATAAGCATATCGGTGTAAGCGTATCGGCGATGAAAGAACCATATGTTATGTAACAAACCCATTTGAAAGCTTCTATATAAATGAGAGTAAACACAAGTAGTCCCTCTCAATCTCCCATTCCATACCTTTTTCCCTTCCACATACCCGCCCCACCCTGTCTTTTCACCATGTTCTCCAGTACATCCCAACCTGCAAAACTCTTCCATCTCATTGCATTCACCATCTTCTCCCTCCTTCCCCCCTCTACTAACTCAATTTCCTTCCAAATCCCTCACTTTGATCCAAATGCAACCAACATTGATGTAGAGCGGGTCGCGGACAATTTCATGGCCAAGATGGATCAGAAAAGGCACGGTCGGCGACAGAAGTGATCCAGACCATCGGACCTTAGATCGGGCGTATCTCGCAATCCGGAATGAGTTATCCGACGTAAAATATATGATTTTGGGGTAGAACAAGCTACTTTAGCCAACCAACCCTGCTACGCCGGGTTGTGCAACCCGAATTTGTGAGAAAACCCCTGATCGACGGTCGTTTCCTTGTTTTAATTTCGTTTTTACTATAAATAGTAAGTTTTAGTTTGTTTATAGCTCTTCATCCGTTGGGTTTTAGGAGTTGTGTCCAACATGAAAAGTGCTTAGAATAATTAGGAGAACGGTTTGGTGAAGCCAAATAGGACACTCACTATTTTTGGCCGAAAACCTTGCGCACTAGTAGACATCATGACCGTCTATAAATAGTAAGCTTACTATTTATAGTAAGTCGCAGATTCTAGGAGTTTTAGTTGTAGTTTGAGTCTGATTTCTTTCCTATTGCTTGGTTCCCTTATTTAAAGGGGTGTAAACTCATTTTTATTCATTTATCAATTAATTTCGAATTTATTAGAATTTATTTCTATCTTCCTGCTTTCTTTCCTCGTGGATTCGAGAAGTCTCTGTGAGGAGTCTAAAGAAGCTCCGTGGATTCGGAGTAGTTATCCTTGAGGAAGACGGTGATCGACCTCATCACGTTCATCCTTGCGTCAATTTGGTATCAAAGCGAGGTTTTCCCTCGAGCCGATGGCAAACAACGGAGGTATGAATCAAAATCCTATGGACGGTGATCCAGGGATTCGTTATCTTTCGGAAAGAATGAAAGCTTTCCATCGGGAGAGTCAGTAGACCATGCAAGGGCTGCAGGCAACCCTCGACCGTCTTGCGGATGCACTACTTTCGCCTCGAGCCCTAGGCGGTGCTCCACCACCTATGGTCGCCCCACCACCCGTGGTTGCTGTACGACGTGACCCTGATTATCGCAGAGCACTACCAGCGGTAAATCGTAGGGCTACACCAGATGATTCTAGTTCCAGCGACGAGGACATTAATGGGGGTTTTGATCAACGACCAATCCATGGAGGCTATTGTCTAGATCGTGCTGAAAGAGACTATCGAGGTAAGGCTGAACTTCCTAGTTTTAACGGTTTATTACGTATCGAAGATTTTCTCGATTGGCTAGCCGAAGTAGAGAGATATTTCGATTATATGGATGGCCAGATCATAAAAGGGTGAAATTGGTAGCGTTTAAATTAAAATCTGGTGCTTCTGCATGGTGAGAACAATTGCAACTCTCACGAGCCCGCCAAAACAAGGCGCCCATCGCATCATGGCCTCGGATGAGACGTCTTCTTCGTTCACGATTTCTCCCCAGTGATTATGAGCAGATATTATTTCAGCAATACCAGAATTGCCGACAAGGAAATCGAACTGTTACAGATTACACTGAAGAATTTCAGCTGTTGGCTACACGAAACGATTTGTCAGAATCTGAGTCACAGAAAGTGGCACGATTTATAGGTGGGTTGCAACCGATAATTTAGGATCGAGTTCAGATGTACCCAGTCGGGACCGTAGATGAAGCAGTTCAATTGGCAGGAAGGGCAGAAACACAGCTTGCAAGAGCTTCTGCTCGTCCCTATCCTTCAAATCGACCCCCTATGACAGGTTCCACACAGGATCCAGTGCTGGCTCGAGGAAAAGATCCGGTAGGAGAACGTCCTCAACCTCCTCCGCCCGCGAACCATGATACGGGGAGCGGACCATCCAGACCTCAACGGGCAGCACCCACAACAGTGGGCCCGAGTAGGATTCTGAATCCTTATGCTTGGCCAAGGCCGAACAATTGTTACCGCTGTAGCCAACCAAGCCACTTATCAAACACTTGTCCTCAACGTCCGGCAGCACACTTAACTATAAACGAAGGGGGCACTGAAGATGAGGCCGTAGAAGAAGATCATAGCTTTGATGAATATGAAAAAATTACTGAAGAAATAGCAGGTGGCGATGAAGTGACAGGCGAGGATCGTGGCGAATCTCTCGTTGTGAGGCGACTACTATATACCCCACGAAAGGAATTACATCCACAGCGACACAATATATTTCGTACTCGGTGCACTGTCAACGGAAAGGTCTGTGATGTGATCATAGACAGTGGTAGCAGCGAGAACATCGTCTCAAGAGTGATGGTGGATAAGTTGCAGCTACCAACAACGAAACATCCTTCCCCGTACTCAATTGGCTGGATAAAAAAAGTGAACGAGACCAAGGTAACTGAACAATGCACTTTCTCGTTTTCAATTGGTAAACATTATAAGGATCAGATACTTTGTGACGTGGTTGACATGGAAGCCTGCCATATACTACTCGGTCGACCCTGGCAGTCGGACCGTGATGCGACCCATTGGGGGCGAGACAATGTCTACATATTCGTCAAGGATAGTCGAAAAATAATCCTTGCCCCTATGGTACTAGAGAACCACCCTGAAGCCTCTAAAGTGGAGGGAAGTTCTCTCTTGACCATTCGGGATTTCATGGAGGAGTCCAAGGAAACCGGCGAGGTATATGCCGTAGTGGTGAAGGGCGAGCAAGAGGAACCCTCAAACATCCCTCCAAGCTTAAGACTGTTACTAAACGAATTCAAAGAAGTCTGGCCTGAAGATTTACCTGATGGATTGCCCCCCATGAGAGACATCCAACATCACATAGACCTCGTCCCTGGGGCTAGCCTGCCCAATCGCCCTCATTATCGGATGAGTCCAAAGGAGTGTGAGATACTTCAGGGGCAAGTGGAGGAATCGATCCGTAAGGGTCTATTGAGAGAGAGCATGAGCCCATGTGTTGTACCAGCATTATTAACGCCAAAAAAAGATGGAAGCTAGCGCATGTGTGTCGACAGCCGAGCAATTAACAAAATTACTATTAAATATCGGTTTTCAATACCACGGTTGGACGACATGCTCGATATGTTAGGAGGGGCTAAAGTGTTCTCTAAACTCGATCTAAAGAGCGAGTACCATCAGATTCGTATTTGACCCGATGATGAATGGAAAACGGTATTTAAGACAAAGGAAGGGTTGTATGAGTGGCTGGTCATGCCTTTCGGCCTATCGAACGCACCAATTACTTTTACGCGTTTGATGAATCAAGTTCTAAAACCGTTCACTGGCCGATTTGTGGTAGTATATTTTGATGACATATTGATATATAGTCAGGATGAGGCGGAGCATAAGAAACATCTCAGGCAGGTGCTGTAGGTCCTACAAGATAACAAGTTGTACCTCAACTTAAAAAAGTGTAGCTTTTTAACTGACAATCTGTTGTTTTTAGGATTCATTGTAACGTCTACAGGCATTCGAGTGGACGATGAAAAGGTGCGAGCTATTAGGGAATAGCCGATCCCGACAAATATTCATGAGGTGAGGAGTTTTCACAGATTGGCGACTTTCTATCGTCGATTTGTGCGAGATTTTAGCACCATAGTCGCGCCAATAACAGACTGCATGAAAAAAAGGCCGTTCCAGTGGACCGATAAAGCTGACAAGAGCTTTCATGAGATCAAGCATCGTTTGTCTACAACACCGGTCATGGTGCTTCCTAATTTCGATAAATTATTTGAGGTGGAGTGTGACGCTTCATATGTCAGAATAGGAGGAGTATTATCACAGGAAGGCAGGCCGATAGCCTTCTATAGCGAGAAGCTCAGTGAAGCCTGAAAGAAGTGGTCGACTTACGAGCTTGAGTTGTACGCAGTTGTTCAGGCGCTGCGACATTGGCGGCATTATCTGATTCAAAGGGAGTTTGTTCTGTACATCGACCATCAGGCATTAAAGTTTATTAATAGTCAGACTAACGTGAATCGTGTGCATGCTAGATAGGTTGCATTTTTATAGGAATTTACATTTGTTCTGAAGCATAAGTCAGGTCAGCAGAATAAGGTGGCTGATGTACTTAGCCGTCGTGCGTCACTACTTGTTACAGTGAGCAATGAGGTGGTCGGCTTTAACTGTCTCAAGGAGCTATATGCCGAGGATGAAGACTTCAAAGATTCTTGGTTGAAGTGCCAAGAAGGTCACCCCTGTGACTTTCATATACAGGATGATTTTCTCTTCAAAGGGAATTGATTGTGCATCCTCCAAAGTTCTCTAAGGGATCAGATTATTCAGGAATTACATGGAGGTGGCCTCGGTGGACACCTTGGGCTAGACAAGACGCGAGCTCTTATGGAAGAGCGGTATTACTGGCCGCAATTAGTACGTGATGTGGGAAGAGCAGTACAACGTTGTCATATTTGTCAGACCTCCAAGGGACAATCTCAGAATATGGGCCTCTACACCCCGTTACTTGTGCCTGACGGTCCTTGGGAGGATTTATCAATGGACTTCGTGCTTGGTCTTCCACGAACACAACGCGGCATGGATTCGGTGTTCGTAGTGGTCGATCGTTTCTCCAAGATGGCGCACTTTATCCCATGCAAGAAGACCCTTGATGCAACACATGTGGTGAATTTATTTTTCAGGGAGGTCGTACGGCTACACGGGGTCCCTAAGACTATTACTTCTGATCATGACACGAAGTTCATTAGCCACTTTTGGCGGACTTTGTGGACTCGATTCGATACACGACTTCAATTCAGCAGTGCTTACCACACACAGACTGATGGACAGACCGAAGTTGTGAATCGTACTTTGGGAAACCTCCTTCAATATATTTCAGGAAATAAACCGAAGCAGTGGGATTTGGCCTTGTCTCAAGTGGAGTTTGTATTCAACAACATGGTGAACCGCTCGACAGGAAAATCCCCGTTCCAGGTTATTTACGGACGAGTACCTCGCCACACACTAGACTTGGTCCCTCTGCCCAAGCTCCCAGGCATGAGTATTGCAGCAGAACATATGGCAGACAGGATCATGGGTATTCATGCGGAGGTGTAGACTAAGCTACATGCCTCGAACGAAAAGTACAAGGAACAAGCGGACAAGCATCGTCGACAAAAGGTGTTCGAGGTGGGCGACAAGGTAATGGTCCATTTACGAAAAGAAAGATTTTCGACCGGGACGTACAACAAGCTAAAGAATAAGAAGATTGGACCGGTACCGATCATCCGAAAGATCAATGACAATGCTTATGTTGTTGATCTTCCAGATGACATGGCGATCTCACGAACTTTCAACGTTGCGGACCTGACCGAGTATCATGAACCAGCGCAGGAGGAGAACTCGAGGACGAGTTCTTTTCAAGTGGAGGGGACTGATGTAGAGCGGGTCGCGGACAATTTCATGGCCAAGATGGATCAGAAAAGGCACGGTCGGCGACAGAAGTGATCCGGACCACTGGACCTTAAATCGGGCGTATCTCGCAATCCGGAATGAGTTATCCGACGTAAAATATATGATTTTGGGGTAGAACAAGCTACTTTAGCCAACCAACCCTGCTACGCCGAGTTGTGCAGCCCGGATTTGTGAGAAACCCCCTGATCAACGGTCGTTTCCCCGTTTTAATTTCGTTTTTACTATAAATAGTAAGTTTTAGTTTGTTTATAGCTCTTCATCCGTTGGGTTTTAGGAGTTGTGTCCAACATGAAAAGTGCTTAGAATAATTAGGAGAACAGTTTGGTGAAGCCAAATAGGACACTTACTATTTTTGGCCGAAAACCTTGCGCATTAGTAGACATCACGACCGTCTATAAATAGTAAGCTTACTATTTATAGTAAGTCGCGGATTCTAGGAGTTTTAGTTGTAGTTTGAGTCTGATTTCTTTCCTATTGCTTGGTTCCTTTATTTAAAGGGGTGTAAACTCATTTTTATTCATTTATCAATTAATTTCAAATTTATTAGAATTTATTTCTATCTTCCTGCTTTCTTTCCTCGTGGATTCGAGAAGTCTCTATGAGGAGTCCAGAGAAGCTCCGTGGATTCGAAGTAGTTATCCTTGAGGAATACGGTGATCGACCTCATCACGTTCATCCCTGCGTCAAACATGGTCTATGAAGGTGATGCGGTGACGTTCAACGGAGAAATCCAACTCAATCGAGTCGACTTCGTAACTCGAGTCGGACGGGCCACTTACTTCCAGCATGTCCACATCTGGGACTCACAGACTTCACTACCCGTTCTCCTTCATCATCGACACTCGTAACTCGTCCACCTATGGCCATGGGATCGCCTTCTTCCTCGCTCCCATTGACACCCAAATCCCAACCAACTCCCCCGGCGGGTTCCTTGGACTATTCAACACCACCACCCTCACCTCCCCATCCACCAACCAAATCATGGCTGTTGAGTTCGACTCATTCTCGAACCCCGAGTGGGACCCGCCGGTCGAACATGTAGGCGTCATCGTCAACTCGCTCTCTTCCACTGCCTACGTGAGTTGGAACGCTAGCATGCATAGCTTGGACGTCGGCAACGCTTTGATTAGTTATAATTCTACCTCCAAGAAGTTGAATGTTAGTCTCACCTATGATCAGACTCCTAATAAGAATTACAATCTTTATTATGATATTGATTTACGGAAAATCTTACCTGAGTGGGTTAAGATTGGATTCTCGGTGGCGACGGGTGCAAACACAGAGATTCACAGAGTTCAGTCGTGGGAATTCAGCTCGACGTTAGAAGGAACTGAAACAATGAAAGAAGCGATCACCAGAACAAACGGTCAAGATGGAAAGATCAGATGGTTAGTGGGTGTGATTGTTCTCTTGGGTGTCTTGATTATCGCCTTGCTTCTTTTATATTGGGTTGTTTTGAGGAAGAAGCAAAGCCGAACAGTGGCGAATGCGAGGGAAATGGCGAATCTCACATCAATAAACGACGAATTTGAAAGGGGTGCTTTGCCTAAGAGATTTTCCTATGAAGAGCTGGTCTTGGCTTCTAACAACTTCTCTGAAGAACGGAAGCTGGGTCAAGGAGGATTTGGAGGTGTCTACTTGGGGTATCTGAGCGGTCTAGATTTAACAGTGGCTGTGAAAAGAATCTCCAAGGATCGAAACAAGGGAAGAGAGAGTACATGACTGAAGTGAAGATCATAAGCCGGCTGAGGCACCGGAATTTGGTACAACTCATCGGATGGTGCCATGACAGGGGCGAATTCTTGCTTGTCTATGAGTTCATGCCCAATGGAAGCCTTGATGCTCATCTATTCGGACGAAAGGGCCCACTCACATGGGCCCTCCGATTCAAGATAGCACTTGGGCTCGCCTCCGCACTGCTCTACCTCCATGAAGAAGGAGAGCAGTGTGTGGTCCATCGCGACATCAAATCATGTTGGATTCTAGCTTCAATGTCAAGCTTGGCGATTTCGGTCTTGCTAGGTTGATGGACCATGAGCTGGGACCGCGGACAACGGTCTTAGCTGGGACACAGGGCTAGTTGGCACCGGAGTGCATCAACACAGGCAAATCTAGTAAAGAATCAGATGTTTATAGCTTTGGGGTGGTAGCGTTGGAGATTGGATGTGGGAGAAAGGCTGTAGACCCCCACATGGAAGAATCCAAGGTGAGATTGGTGGATTGGGTGTGGGCCATCTACGGGAGAGGACGACAGCTGATAGACGTCGCGGATGAGAGATTGGGCTTGGATTTTGATCAGAAACAGATGGAGTGTTTGTTTATTGTTGGGTTGTGGTGTTGTCACCCTGATCTCAATATGAGACCTTCTGTAAGGCTAGCTATCCAGGTTCTTAGTTTTGAGGCACCATTGCCTAATCTCCCGAGCAAGTTGCCAGTCCCCACGTATGTGCCGTCACTCCCATCGGTGAATTCTAGCCATCCATCAATCACGACTTCAAGTATCGCGGTGGGCCGTTAATGTGTGGATCCATCCATGTGTCTGTGTTTTGTATCATATGTATGTGTTTTGGTGTGTATGCATGTGTGTATTGTTCTCTTGGAAGGTGTGGTTTAATATTCTGTTTTTTAATAATGAATTCTAGTTATCTATCAATCACAACTTCAAGTATCATTGTGGGCCATTAATGTGGCCCATATGTGTTTGTTTTGTATTGTCTGTTTGTGTTTTGGTTTGTATGTATGTATTGTTCTCTTGCAATGTATGGTTGTAATCTTCCCTTATAATGTTTAATGTATGCATTTGCTCCTCGCATATATAACGTGTATAAGCTAGTCAGCAAGCATTATATCACCATACATGCATGTAGCAAGCAAGTATGAGATCCGGAGATTCCGGACCGTTCATCGGCCGGAATATTCAACAAAAGATGTCCATGCCCCAATATAACCACACCACTAAGTAGCAATTGATTGCCAATGGACAGTTAGCAAAGACGACGGTTCGTCAGCCAGTGTCTACGATCATCTGATGAACGGTTCAGATTAGTGGGGGTGACAGGAGCATAGAGATAAGGGTAGTTGATGAGTGACTTATAACCGTTTAACGCTGGATTCTTGCTAGATGATGCCTAAATATTCCACGCACGTGTACACATGCAGCCAATCCAACCGTACATTGGTGGGGCCCACCTTCTTCACCACAGATGCGTGTGCGTGTGCCAGGTGCTCAGCGTCTACCAAGAATATACACATAATTTACTCCGGACGTGAACAACCGTTGTAGGAAGTCCTTGCAACAGAAACCTCTGTGGGGGCCACCGTGATGTGTATGTGACATGCACTCTATCCATCATTTGCATGAGCTCATGTTAAGGCGTGAGCCCCTAAAATAAGGGGAATCCAAAACCTCAAGTGGGCCTTACCACATGGAGAAGTGGGGATGGGAAGCCGTCCATTGAAACTTGTTTTAGGGCCCAATGAAGCTTTTGGATCATTCTGATAGTTGGTTTTTCCCTTCATCCCTGTGGGGCCCACCTAATAACATATTTGATGGCGTATAAGTGATGTAGAGCGGGTCGCTGACAGTTTCATGGCCAAGATGGATTAGAAAAGGAAAAAGCTCCATCAGTGACAGAAGTGATTGATCCGGATTGTCATACCTTAAATCGGATGTATCTCGTCGGACGTATCTCGCTGACAGTTTCATGGCCAAGATGGATCAGAAAAGGAAAAAGCTCCATCAGCGACAGAAGTGATTGATCCGGATTGTCAGACCTTAAATCGGGCGTATCTCACAATCAGAAATGAGCTATTGGACGTACCATATATGATTTTCATGTAGTACGAGCTATTTTAGCCACCCAACCCACTACACTGGGTTGCCCATGCCTAATTTGTGAAATACCATCAGATCAACAGTCATTTCCCTATTTTAATTCCATTTTTATTATAAATAGTAAGTTTTAACTAGATTATAACTCTTCATCCATTGTGCTTTAGAAGTTGCACCAAGGTGAAAAGTGCTTAAAATAATTAAGAAAACAGTGTGGTGAAGCCAAATAGGACACTTACATTTTAGTAGGAAACCTTGCACATTAGTGAAAATCACGACCGTCTATAAATAGTAAGTTGTGAATTTCATGACTTTTGGTTCTAGTTTTATTATGATACTTCTCTCATGGCTTAATATCCCTATTTAAAGGGTTGTGAACTCGTTTATTTAATTCATCAATCAAATTACGAATTTTATAAAATTTATTTCTATTTTTCTTGTTTTTTTTTCCTCGTGGATTCTAGAAGTCTCTGTCAGGAGTACAAAAAAGCTCCGTGAATTTGTGGTAATTATCCTTGAGGAAGTAGGTGATCGGCCTCATCACGTTCATCCCTACATCAATAAGGATCGTGGACCATCCGGGAAAGTTTCAATGGTAACCATCTCCATCGCCATTAAAGGTGGGCAACTTGGGCCCAATCTGGTGGATCCAACCTGACCAAACCCAACTTGGTACCGTTCCGAACAGAACCGACGGTCTGATCGGGCCTGATCAATTCTAATCGTCCAGATCTGATAGTTTTTCGGGTCAGGTTCGGATTGGCCTTGATCTGACCCAACCCGAAAACCTGATCCGATTGAATTCGGACAAATCTGATCTTACCCGATCCGGAGTAGTTTTTATTAATCCTTCTACTTTTTCCTATGGTATGGTCCACTTGAGCTTTGGATATGCATCAATTTTGAGTTCAATTACTAAAAGAATCTGCCAACACGAATGGACGGTGTAGATAAATCACGTGCATTCAAAGTGGGCCCCAACAGATTTTGAAGTGTCCAATAGCAAGTAAATTTGTCGGTTTAGTGTACACAGCTATGTAGCTAGCTGTAACTTGTAGGCGCTAGCTGTGTGTAGACGCTAGCTATAGTTACGGGTCGTGTGCCAAGACAAGCAATGACGCTCCTCAAGCTCCAAGTTGTACAAACGGTTCAAAGGATATCAAAGTTACATGGCCCCACAGTGATGTATTTATTATATCTACATTGTTCATATATTTTTAGAGAATATTATAGAGCATTGTTCAAAAAATGAATAATATCCAACGATCATGTTAACCACATCACAAATAGCAACAAAGAATAATTTTCACCGTTAAATAATTTGTGTGGTCCACATGATAGTTAGATCTGTCTTAATTTTAGTCTCAAGCCTTAAGACGAGCTCTCCAAATGAATGGACGGTTTGGATATAACACATACCCCACCATCAGACCCATATAACTTGTTAAACTCAATAAAGCAATTAACATACTTAGCGTGAAAAGAAAGTCTGCATCAACCACGTCCACGTAATACATTAATACATCAGAGAAAGCCTAATACACATTTTTTATAGTCACGTGGGGCCCACCTTCATATATATTGTTATCTAAGTCATTCATCCATTTTGACATATCATTTTAAGCGTTGAACAAAAAATTACGATACATTGAAAACTGAAGTGGACCACACTATATCAAATGATCCGAATAGTGCCCAACCCGATCCGACTTGATTTTCCTAACTGAGTCGGATTCGGATCGGGTCAAGTCAATCAAGCAACGGATCTGTCCAAGTTAGGTGACCTCAACTCAGTCTCGGTCTCGGATCGGATCAATTTTGGGTCAGCCTATTAGAATTTCAGATCTGACTAGGTTAGGCCCAATCCGGTCCAACCCAGACCGATGCCCAGCTCTAATCGCCACTATTTGACCCACTAGAGTTTTAGATAGGCCTGATTTTAGCTCACGTCCTAACATGACTATAATCTGAACATGCGTTTCAAAACATTCTTCCAAAAAATTGAATTCCAAATGCATCTAGATTCCTGCCAACCATCCTTGGATGGTGAGAGAAGAGCCATAAGTGCAATGAAGCCACGCCACCATGATGTGCATGTGAAGTGTATTGAAGTCACGCCATGTGCATAGACTGTTAGTGTGCCAAACACAAGACAATCTATATTGATTGCTCTATTCTCACATAAATAGCATTATGATGTGTTCCAAACAGGTCCAGAAGCTAGCAACATTAGGGAGATAATACTGATAACTAGCCTTTTCTTTTCTTTTTTTTTATAATCTAGCCTTATTAGAATGGTACTAATCTAAGAAAAGAAAAGGGATTACATATCTAGTTGCTTCTTCGTACGCTCCGCTTCGTCAGCTGCTTCAACTTGCATCTTAGCCGTCTGTAAGTCTGCTTCAGTTGCTTCCTTCTCATCTCCAGCCTTCAACGTCATTACCTGCTCAATCATCACCAAAAAAAAAAAAAACCATAAAACCATTTCTACGCACACACTCACACTGCAATGGGATCTCACCTGAGAATCTACCAATGAGGCAAGGACTCGAACCTATAAATTTCAATACTTTGCTAGCATGTGATGGTTGACTCTGGTACTAAAATTAAAAACTAAATTGTCCAAGTTTTTGGCTGTAATTTAGATTGAACATAAATAAAAAGAAAATTATATTAATTTAATTACCTATACTTGGAAAAAGACTCCAAGTGACACAATTTCTCTAGCAGGTGTTCATGAACTAGAGGTTAGGGTTATTGTAGCTGTGTAATTTTGAGATGATAACTTTTCAATGGTGGATACCACAATTTGGAGGAACCGTGATGTTTGTGAGAAATCCACTCCCTTTTGCCAGCTTTGCCGGCTCATGTTAGGACATAAGACCAAAAATGAGGCAGATCCAAAACTCATGAGCCACACAACAGGAAACCATGGGATTAAATGCGCACCGTTGAAACATTTATTGGGCCACAGAAGTCTTGTATCCAGCTAATATTTTTATGTTTTCAGTTCATCTGAGTGGGAAACATTTGGATGGCATATAAACATCAAAGTGGGCATTTACCTCCACACTTTTTCAAGTGGTGTGGCCCACTTGAGTCTTGTATTCACCTCATTTTTGGGATGAGCTAGCAAGATAGTTGGACGGGTGGATTTCTGGCAAAAATCACAATGGATTGCAAACCCAAACCTATACCGTCGAGGATTTCAAGATATGCTTAGTTGCCCGCTCCACGTAAAAGTTAATTTGATAGTAAAGCCATTGAAATCACATTTATTAAACACCCTTTTGCACTTAGGTCTCATAGCATGACTCAATACACAATCATACACGCTATGCATTTCAACACTGAAGTCTTGAGTTCGAGTGCCCATGAGGGGTATATGTTACCTTGTGATATAGAAGGAGCTCATAATTAGGTAAGCCACATTAATACGAAGAAAATGAATGGTTACAAAGAAAATCATCAATGGCCTATATTGCGCAGGCGGGTGTGGCGGCCATTCGAATAAGTGCCCCGGTATCGATTTTAAGCAAAGATTTCACACGGTGGGCCGCCGTGGATATGGCACCCGTCTTGCATAAGTATGACAGGTTGCCTTAAATGTAGGGCTTTCAATGGGCCAAGCTAGCCTGATCGGCTTTCGGGCCGTAGCTTGCCTCTGGCCAGGCTTGGGCTGGAGTATTAGACCCGTTATGGAACCAGGGCTGGGTTTAGGCTTAGATTGAAAAATATGGGTCGGGCTTGGACAGAGCTTGACCCAGCCCTAACCCGACCCGTTGACACCCCTGATTGTGTGACTCCATTCACCACTGCAATATCTCCTCACGTGAATCGCTTTAGCACTCTCCTCTTTCAAAGATCCATACCTTTGGTTAGTTGGGCCCAACATGGATAGATCATGCCTAAAAAAATCTCCAAGATTAGAGATCCTACCGACCAACCTTGGGCCCTTTTGATTGCAGGCCAAAACTTTAAAGGATGAGATTGTTCCTTCAAGGAGACTCTAGGTTAGGAACGTACTCCCTCCAAGGTGGGCTCAACAAGGAATGGGCAGATCCCACCTGAATATTACATGCAAGCCGTCTTTTTCACCTACAATTTCAGGTGTGTACGATATCTGAACCGTGCAAAAAGTGGGCCAGACCATTCAGATTTCCTACTGTGAAAATAGGCCGATTACTCATTAGGAGGGCTACGGATGCATGTCCAGTTATACCATCAGCTGTCCATTGATTCCAACGGCATGGCTCCAAGAATAGACCCGCCTGATATTCACCACAGGTGATCTTCATTGCATGGCCCATCTTTTGAACGGCTCAGATGTGATGTCGGGTATCTGATCCGTGCAAAAAGTGGGCCAGACCATCCAGATTTCCTACTGTGAAAATAGGCGGATCACTCATTAGGAGGGTTACGTATGTATGTCGAGTTGGACCATCAGCTGACCATTGATTCTAACGGCATGGCTCCAATGAATTAGACCCGCATGATATTCACCACAGGTGATCTTCATGGCGTGGCCCATCTTTTGAACGGCTCAGATGTACTGCACAAGTCACTTGTGAGTGGAAAAGAAGAGGGAGTCTGTGGAAAATACGTTAAAAACAGGGAGGGAGGTCTCGAAACGATTGAACGGTTAGGATTTTTCCAAAGAAGAATAGTATGTCCACATTTACCTGACCTACGATGATGGCTTTGATGTAGCGTAGACCTTCCTGCAAGGAAGCAGCTAAAGAAAGGCATTCCTTCTTCAACTGAGACATTAGAGACAACTGCTGCTGACCGTTGGATGGCGATGGTGGTGTACGGATGCTTCCTTCTCCGTCCATTTTCCCTTCCATACCTCCCCTTAGGATGCCTGAACCTATTTTTCGAGAATTCTCTACATATATGCAAAGCCCGGTGCCTTTTTATAAGTCCGAGTAGAATCAGCTTATTCTCCCAGTGCTGCGAGTGGGGTCCACCTGGATGGACATTTAGATACATCCATCACAGGGGCCACCGAATTTGGAGATTTTTGGATGGATGCGCACTGTTTTCTGTAGTGGGCCCACCTTGTTTTGTACTTTTTCCATCCAATTCGTGCATCACGTGACACCTACGATGATGATGGGATTCTTTAAAAATTAGGTGTATGCAATAATCTTGTGGGCCACATCATCGAAAAAGTGGACAACCATCAAAATTAAAAATTTATGTTGTGGCCCACTTGATGGTTGGATCATCTTATTTATTGGGATTTTCCACTTTCATGATCCTGTGACCCTGATGGACAGTTGGATGCCGTCCAAAATACTTTTAGCCCACCAGGGAACTTGTAGAATAAACCTATTCCACCGACTCAGATGTGCGAACAATCTTATTTGGAGGGATGATGAAGCGATTCGTGCGAGGATGGAATGATTTTCATAATCACACGTACGTACGTGGTGGACACTTAGTTGAGACACGTGCCGCAGTTCGTTCTTCAAGAATCAATGCGAACTCGAAGCACACCATTCCAGTGATCATGACCGTCAAAAAGTGGCTGTTTAACTGGACAGGTGAATCTAACTATTCAGCGGTCCGAAATCACCAAGCTAAATCAAATGGTTAACGGATCTAGATCAATGCGGATTCCAAACCATGCAGCTTCCATCACGTGGCCCACAATTTGGACCGTCCGTTTGTCTCCATCATGCACGTGTCATGAAGATATAACCCGATTAAAATGGTGGTTGCCTCCGACCCGTTTTAGTTAAGTACTGCAGAGGTAGGCGGCGGCAAAATGCATGCAAATTGGACACGTGTGACACCATTGGCCACGTGTTGACTCCTTTGGTTTCCGGGAGCGGATTAGCTGTTACCCGGGTAGCAGCTTAGTGGGTGTTACCCTTACCATGTGGGTCCCACCCTGATGAATTTTTTTTGTATCGAAGCCGTCAATCTGTTTTTTCATCTCATTTAAGAAAGTTATACTAAAAATTAAGCATATATATATCTCTCTGTTGGACAATACTACTAGAAAAGTGTTGAATAACAATTAAAAGCTTCTTGTAGGACAAAATAGTTTTGGATCAAGATAAAAATTTTATTTTCCCTTCACAAAGTTCTGTTTGATCTTATCAACGGATTGGATGGCGATAAAAAATTATCTATTTTCTTACAGAGGTCTTTGGTAAGTTGTTAGTGGTGAGTGTTTAATCATCGCTGTTTCTTGTCGTGTGGTTCGCATGAGAATTGGATATGTCTGATGTTTGAAAATACTCATTGAAATGGGCTAAAAAAACGAATGGACGGATTAGATATAAAACATATCATCAAGGTGGGCCTTATGCTAATGGTAACACCCACTAAGCTGTTCTCCGGTAACACCTAATCCGCGGCTGGTTTCCGAGCTTGTGCAGAGAGTATGCGACTGCGACTAACCCGCACGTGGATTGTGTAGTGCGGAGTTCTCTGGCAATAATGTAGCGTGGCTTCTATGTGGAGCCCACCCTAATGCATGCTTGATCTACACCGTTCATCCGTTTTTATAGATCATTTGAGATCATGATCCAAAAATTGAAGCATATCACTAGCTCAAGAAAACCACGCCACAGGAAACAGTGGGGATAATGACATTCATCTTCCTGAGGTCCATTGATATTTATTTCTCATCCAAAATATTCATAATGCCACGGAGACCATTTGCAAAGAAAAAACATCAACTTGGTTTTCAACTACTGTTTCGCAGGAACGGGGTGTTATCCTACCTGCTGTGGCACACCTTGATGTATTTATTGTATATCCACGCGGTCCATCTGATTTATTATATTTTAGGATGAGATACCAAAACTTAAGAAGATAAAAATCTCAAGTGAACCACACCAATAAAAGAAAGTATTAAATAACCATTAAAAACTTTTTATGAGCTATAAAAATTTTAGATGAATCTGATATTTGTATTTTACCTTAATCCAGATTTTCTTGACATTATTAACAGGTTGGATGGAAAATACAAATTACAAAAACCTACAATGGGTCCTTTGGAATTTTTAATGGTGGGTCACTTGATCACCACCGTTTCCTGTTGTGGTCCACCTGAGATTTGAATATTCTTAATTTTTAAAATCATGTCCTAAAATGGTATGGAGAAATGGATAGATGGCATCGATATACAAGAAACCATCAAGGTGGGCCCCATGATAAGATGACACCTACTAACCTGTTATCCAAGTAACACCTAATCCACTCCCTTATTTCATGTGGTGTGGTCCACTTGAGCTTTGATTATCCTTCAATTTTGAGCTCATGCCCTAAGGATGGACCGTACATCATGGTTGGCCCCCTCAGAAATTCCACTATGAAATCTTTCCCTTTTACCGTAAAGCAACCTGTGTGAGGACTATGTGGGCCCACTGTGATATATCATATGTGTTTCACCTATGATGACCATTTGTTTGGCCAATTCATTATAATGCAAAACCACAAAATAAAAACATATCCAAAACTTTAGGAATTAAATTCTCTCCGTTGATTAACGGTCAGCATTAATTCCGACCTATAACCCTCACCGGAGGCAACTGGCTCTACTCAGTAAAACCAAGGGTGAAACCAGGGCGGGTCGGATCAGGTTGAGGGTTAACCTAAGCCCAGCCCAAGGAGTCCGACAGGGTGGCAGTGCAACCGGTGACGAACCTGGCTGGGTTTTGGACTGGGTTTGGCCTGTGGGCCGAATTGGGCCCAGCAGTATGGCCCAGTTCATTGTTGGGCTGGGCTTGGACTCACCCAGCCAGGCAGGCTCGACCCAATGTGACCTCATCTGTACATGTCTCCTATGGTATGGTCCACCTGAGATTTGGATCTGTTTCGTTTTCTGGATCATGGAATGAAATAATCTAAACGGATGGATGGTGTGGATATAAAAGACATGCATCAAGGTGGGGCCCATGGGTGCCAACGGGCATGGCTAGGCCGATTTACGAACCTAGTTTTAGAAAAGCTGTGAATCGGCTGGGCCAAGGTGAGGACAAACGGGCCAGACCCATAACAGGCCCAGGCCCATGTGGGATGTTCATTAGGTGTGCTCCGTCATGCATGATGTGGTGTGGTCCACTTGAGCTTTGGATATGATTCAAGTTTAAAATGAGATGGCAAAACGTACGTTGATCGGAAGTGGGCTCCACTTGCTTTGACTTCCTAAAACATCAAACAAGTGGGGCCCACTTTTTACCTGAGTCGGCCTCAGCTTGTGTTCTCCTGGGTAACTTGGTATGCTTTTATCGTACTGAGTAAACTCTGTTGGGTCCACCTTGAATGTATATGGTTTATCCAAGCCGTCCATCTGTTTTTTCAGCTCATTTAAGGAGTTGAACCCAAAAATAAAGCATATTCAAAGCTTAAGTAGACCACACCACAGGAAACTGTGGGAATAATGATTTCCACCGTTGAAACTTTAGTAGGGTCTACAGTGATGTTTATTTATCATTCAACATGGATGAAGGGAAAACAGAAATATCATCTTGGTCCAGAACTTCTGTGGCCCCCAAGAATTTTTCAACAGTATACTTTCAATTCACATAATTTCCTGTGGTGTGGTCCACTTGAATTTTTTATACGATTCATTTTTGGGCTTAAGCCCTAAAATTATCCGATAAAATGAATGGACAGAGTGGATAAAATACATAAATCAGGGTGGGCCCCACAGAGTTTACTCAGCACGCAATCCGCTTCCATATTCCACCCAATCACCACCGTAGATTGGGCTACACTGTGATTAGGACATCTCATCTGCTTTTCGTAAAAGAGAACCCAATGTACGGTTGAGATTTACACGAAGTACAATCTAGCCAGTAATTAGATTTTTCTACCCAGGTTTTTGTCCATGGGCCTGGGCCCAATTTACAAGAGGTATGAGCCCCTGTCTGAATTCGGGCCCAAAAATAATGTGGGCTCTGATCAGACTGATTTAGGCCCATTCCCAACAACGGCCCACTAGATGCTTGAAACTCATCAAGCCTTAGCCCGACCCAACCCGACCAAACCCATTTAATTGTAATCGGGTCGGACTCAATTGATAGGCCCAGCCCAATGAATACAGCTTCAAGATTTTAAGATGAGGTGATGCTGACCAACTTGTTTGGTCTGAGTCGAGTCACAGCTCGGTCAGGTCAAGGGTGACTCGTCCTAGTCAAGCCGAGTCGTTTTCTCCACCGACTCATACCCGTCGACGGCCTATATGGACAGGATGGATAATTTATGGTTGGGATCAACCCTTGCCTGGCCCATTTACTTAAGTGGGCCACATTTCTCACCCGATCCTTTGTCCCTGACCTTATCTATTTAGCTAGGCCCGAGCCCATTGGACCAGTTGATCAGAGGGCCCACCTGCCACGTTACCACTCCTAGCACACAAATTTACCATCCTGTCTTTGTACCCCCAAGTGAAATGAACTTGCCCTTTACATATACCTCAAGGGGCCCGATTGGACCGTTCAAAGGGAGAATAAAATATGGGCCCATCACTATACGTTGGGCTAGCATGGGCCAGCTAGTGCGCAGCAAATGTAAGTAATGGCCCACCGTATGTTAGGGCTATCAAAGGGTTGGGGTGGCCCATTAAGATTTTGGGGCTGTCAACCTATCATGGCCATCTAGGGTTTCAAGGGTATTTTTGTCATTATCATCCATGATGGGACATACCTAGTGAATACCCAGATCTTGCACAACCAACGGCGGCTGGGCCCAATGGGTGCATAATTGTCATGAGCTAGGCTTGGGTCCCCTTTTTTTAAGCCTAAGATTTAAATATGAGCCAAGCTGGGGTCTCAAAAGTGGATTGCTAACAATAATTTTATATGAACACCAAAATTTGATCATCGATAGCAAATTTTTTAAACTTTAGGCTCACTTTTAGGCTATCAAGTGGTGTCTAAATGAGATAGATTTAAAGCTATTTGAAAGTTAATCAAGTTATCTTTCTAAATAAGATGATTCTAAAGTTATTTGAGTTTATTGAATCATCTTTCCAACAAGCAAAGGATTATCCCAATTAGACATGTAATGAGAGATTATGACTGTTTTCATAGGATCAGTTACCCATAGTGATTATTGGCGATCTACAATGAAAATATTAGCAATCCACGGTGAGTATCAACGATATACAGTACAACATTCATTGATTACAACATTCTTCCATGTTAACATTCATCCCTTATACCATTCTTCTATCACAACATTCTTTCATCCACAATGAACTTTAGGCTCAATAATTCATTACATGCACTCTTGTTGCACTCCCTAAAGATATCGTAATACGTATGCCTCACCTTGTAATACTTTATGGATGTGATAAATGGATGAATTTTTACAATGGAATAATAGTGTAATGGATGAATGTTGTATAGTAAATCGTAATCACGGCATCCATCTATTACATTATTATTCTATCACAACATTCTTCTATTAAAAATAAATAAAAAATCATCCATTACAACATTCTTTCATTACAAAATTCATCTATTACAATATTATTTCATTACAAAAATTTATCAATTACATCATTCTTCTACACCATCCTCACTTTCACAAACTCTCGTCATTCATACCTAACCAAATTTATAAATAAATACATTTTACAAAAAAAAAATACAAAGGGACCCACTACACATCCTTTTCACAAACTTTAACCACTAATACCTCACCATAAAAAAATTAAAAATTAAAAAAAAAAACACAAAACATAAAAGAACCTACCTTTGGCCACCATAGCTTATAAGTTGAAGACTATAATTGGAGAACTTTTAAAAAAAAAAAAAAAAAATCTTGTTTTCACCCCAAATGATATACTAAGTTTCACCAGCTTTATCAGAGATTGCAGTGGTCTCCCGGATAGTGGTGGCAATCCGTATAACTACCAACCATCGAATAAGCGTTGTCTCTTCGCGTGGTCCCCTCCCATGAAAAAGAAGAAAAATAATAAATTAATAAAAATGTTAAATGACTTTCCTACGTCAGGGCCCCACCATAATAACTCGTCCCACATTTTATGTGGGGCCCAGTAGCTTGTCATAAAGCAAATCCAAGTCGTTTGCATAAAAGGAATTTTAATTTTGTGCAATTAGTCAAAGTTTAAGGGCAAAATTCATCACAAATGGACCACACCGAAGGAAATATTTCAAAATTAATAAACAAAGTTAATACCACTGTGGGCTAAGGAGTAGACCCATTTATGGTTTAATGGGACTCACAATCCCCTCTTCGAAAAGCCCTTTCATCTTTTAAGACAAGCTCCAACGTACGAGAGATCAGCTAGCAGAGGAAATTCTTGTCCAACAAAAAAGCAAAAAGTACCCTCAATGTAGAAAAAACTAAAGTTTAAAGAGGAGTGGTCAAAATCTTACTTTTGTCATACCCTAAGGCCATTGTGGTAAAAACCAAACCCTATTTAGGGGAGCATATTAAACAAGACCCGGTCTCACCCAAGATGGTGTTGCCCTTACCTTGGGGCCCACCTTAATATATGTATTATATATCCATGATGTCTATCCATTTTTCCATATCATTTTAAGTCATTATCCCAAAAAATGAAGTAGATATAATTATCTGGTTGGTTATGCCATAGGAAACAGTAGAGATTGAACTCCATACAAATAAAAAATCTCAAGGTGCACCTTAATGTTTATGTAGTTTTTATTATCCATCCAATATGTTGAAAAGGTCACATAAGCCCGGATGAAGGGAAAAAGCTAGTATCAGCTTGATACAAATTTTGTGTGGCCCATAAATGGTCAATCACCACTCTTTCCTTTGGTACGGACCACTTGATAATTAAATCTACTTCATTTTTTAGATAACTCCCTAAAATGATTTGGAAAAATGGATAGACTACGTGAATGCAGAATACATACAACAAGGTGGGCCCCACGGTAAGGGTCACACCGTATTGGGTGAGCATGGGGTCTAACCTAATCCACACCCATATTTGGAGAAACATAAGGGTGTCAATGGATTAGGCTCAGGTCTGCCAAATTTGAAATTTTAAATAGAGTCGGCCTAACAAATCGGCCTGATATAGTTCAAAATCCAGGCTAAGACCAACCTAGGCCCAGTCATTGACAAACCTGAGAAAACATCGAATACTACAGTGATGTCCAAAGGGCCCCACCGTTTTTCGTTGGATCGTCCCACTGGCCACATGATATTATTAAGGAAAGGATGCACATGTAAGAGACATAAGTTATTGACCGTTGGGCCCTATCATGGATGGGCCACATGCTAGAGATCATTGTGTGTCCCAAGCCACCCATTCCCCTATATCAGGCCCTATCATGTCCGATATAGTTCAAATTTTGATTAATGCAATTTGAGATTGTGGGTCCCGAGCCACCCATTATGGTGGGCCCCAAGGAAAATCATATTGATCGAAGTTTTTATTTTCTTATGTAATTGTCATCCATAAGAAAATGTTACATAGTCCAAATTTTGATAGGAGAAAACATATGGTTAAGATCATTCATCCGGCACATTTTCTGGATTCATCATATATGTTTGTTGTTCCATCCGAACGCATGGCCATACGAATTACAAGCAACCCAATTTCAGTTAAATATATGCGATTAGCAATAGCGTCTGGCGTGACTAAGTCATACTGGACTTGAATTGATTGAATGTTATTAACGTCGGGCGACAAACTAGTTGAATTAAGATCAAACCTATGAAGTTTGATTTGATTGCTCGGTGACCTATGTTATGAAGATCGTGCAATTTAAGAAGGAGAAGATTAGTCCTTCAAAAGGACACATTTTTGCATTGTGCTAAAGACTTTTCTTTTAACGGTGATAGCATTTGTAGGTTTCTCGATAATGCGATGAATGATGAATAAGATTAAAATTTAAGTTTGGTTCAATTCGCTAATTTCATTAATCAGGGAAGATGAACAATACAATCAATGAAATAAAAGTAAATTAAGCAAAGAAGACAAAAATCATTACTTACGATTGCTTATGTGGACAAAACAACTAAGGTGTATTATTTGCAGGACGTGACTAGTGCGATCCTCAAAGTAAGAACTCCATGATTGGTGGCATCGGACGACAGAGGTTGTAGATAAATCTACTCGTAATGCATATTATGACGATGGCGCTAGATAGTGGCGAATCTAAGATAAACCATGGATTATAAACTTGCTATATTATGGTTGGACAAAAGTGAAATATATAGGTTAAGAAGCTAAAACTAAGATAAGCCGAATGCTACTTTTATAGGCTTATAAAAGCGATAATTGAGCTAAGGTTTCATTGTCGATCCTCGAATATGACACGGTCGTTTCTTAACAAGATTCAAATTCCTTAGGCCATTGTAATATAATTTCCTTCAAAATTAAGATGAATATTTCTTATAACCTTTCATAACCTTTGAGAAAACATTAATTGTCTCTGAGAAATTTTCCATTTTGGGCATGATTTTGTGAGATGACCTTGTTGTGCGTGTCTTAGATTAACTTGTAAAGATTGTTATTTTACCGCACTTTTATCATTACAAGTGGCCCTATACAAACTTTAAGGATCCGATCAAAATCAATAAACTACTCAATTGCCTCTAATGTCCTAAGAGAGATTAGATTCTTCCTGAGGTCAAGAATACACCTCACATCCGTCAAGATATACTCCACCTCATCAGGCATCTTGATGCGCACTGAACCGATGCCAACAACTTTACAGGTAATGTCATTGCCCATAAACACATGTCCACCATCGAACCCGCTGTAACTGGTGAACCAATCTATCTAAAAAGTCATGTGATATGAGGCCTCCGTATATAAAATACACTCGTTGCTGAGATATCCGGATTTGGATACAGTGAGAACATTATCACCATTTACTTCCTTACTGGATTCCTTGGTGTTGGCTTCCTTTTGAGCCTTAGGATTTCGACAATCATATTTTTATCCCTTTTGAGCCTTAGGATTTCGACAATCATTTTTCATATGTATTATCATGTCATAATTCTAGCATTTCATTTTACCATTTCTTTTCGATTTGGATCTAAATTGTGATTTTCTTTTCTCTCATTTAGAATTCATTTCCCTGACAACCAGCGCATCTATAGAGGTACCATCACCACTCTATTTCCTTCTTAATTGTTTATCATAAATGAGTTAAGATGACAGTTTTAACATTGTTGGTATCCCTACCATGTATCAGAGTGTCTACGAAATTCTCCTAAGACGATGAAAGCGAATTCAATAGAACTAAGACTTGATCTTCATCTGCAATCTTAATATCTACATTCATCAGTTTCTAGAGCAATTCGTTGAACATACTCATGCGTTCGTTGATATCAAAATTCTCTATCAACTTAAGATTATAAAACTATTTCTTAAGATATAGACGATTGCCCAGGGATTGATTCATATACAAATTATCAAGTTTCATCCATATCCAATGGCAGTATTTTAATATAGGACATTATAGAGAGCGTTGTCTACTAGACACAATTAAATCGAGACTGTAGTCATCTCATCAAGTTCATCACACTTTTCATCACTCATAGATAAAGGACGGTTTACCTTACTAAGGAGAGTGTGTTACAATCATTGTTGAACTTGAATGCCTATCATCTTCATTTTATAGAATTCAAAATTATTTCTACCAGTATAAACTTCTCCATTTCGTACTTTACGTTAATTAGATCCTTTCGTCGACATGTTTCATACTAGAACTCGAAACCATAACGTTAACTTTGATACCATATGTTGGCGAGATCACACGGAAGTAAATCCAAATTCAATTAAACAAGACTAAATCAAATGTAAACTAAACATGCAGAGAGCACAAAAAATTTATATAGAAAAACACTAATAGGAAAGAAACACAACACAAAGCGACAAACAATCCATCATGAAACAATATTATAAGAGATGATGCACTTTATGATAATCACATCTAAATCTATCAAAACCCTACAGTTTCTTCCATAGAACCCTCGGGAATGTCTTAGATAACCCTTATTATCCATAATCCCGATTACACCCAATACATACACATCCCCATTGGAATAGGAAACAAAACGCGCACTTATGCAGTCCCATGCAAACCGTCAATCTAAGTGTCGATTGATCAACACTGATCAAACAGTCTTCAATCGATAAAATAGACTAAAACTTGAGCGATCCAATGACCCAACTGTTTAATCGATTGAGCATGGTCCACAGCTATCCAGTAAACAATCTATCCAATTATGAAGAGGTTCAATAAATCAAGCAATACAGCATATCAATCAATATCTTATATTTCTATATAGATTGAAGACATTCATCTAATAATAACTTTATATAATCATCGCATTCGCCACTGAAAAACCAAGTTCAAACCCACCTCTCTTGAGTCATTTTCCTCCACTTAGCCCACTGAATCATCAGCCAAGCTTATTTTTAGGCCTTACAGTTAAAATGATGTGACTCATCCTGTGGTTGATGTGACTTTTACTTAAATGTTAAAGTCAGGCTCACCAAATCTTAAGGTCAAATTCAATTAATTTCTGCTATGACTTGCTCGGTGGTAACTACGCTACAGTAACAATGCTACATGAGATCTTAAAATTTTCAATAAGCATGTTGCAGCACTGATTATCATTATTCACATACTGCCATACAAAAATTATTTCGTATAAGACGCGTGCGAGGCACCTTTAGATACCTTTGTCACAAGCATCGCTTAGATTTTCAAAAAACGTTCTCACAAAAGATACATCACGTGCAATCATTACCAGATTTAAATTCAGCAATTGTTAGCTATTTACAATTCAATCATGGCAGTAATCTAACTTTAATAAAATAAATATTTATAAGCTAAGTAATTTATTATTTTTTTCCATATTTTAAAATTTTAAATTATTTATTAATTTATAATAAATATTTTAATATTTTATTTTCACCCCTAATTTTCACAGATATTTTTCACTGGTCGAAGAAAAAGTCTTAAATATGAAAATCTCCTAATAAATTCTCACCCGCACGTACAAAATCTACACGGATACCACTGCATGAACCACCGAAACACGAGATCCAATCCATCCATCAGGTGGGGCCCACCCCATGTCCTAGCCTAGTAACCAGTACGTCCAATCATCACGTGATCACGGTTCTAGAAACAAACGGATATCTTAGCTTTCTTAGCCGTTCATCTGTTTCATGATATCTGACCCACCTGATCAGCGGACCAGCTTGATTTTGGGCCTGGAGACACGAAACAGATGACTGGATCTCGTGCTGGGTTGCCACGTTGGCAGCTGCAATGGCACGTACAGAAGCTACCTAACACACGTGCATCGCTTACCAATACCTACGATTTGACGTGACAAGACAAAATCAAAGAAAAAAAGGCACGGAAACCCGCCTAAAATAGTCCCACGAAAACAGACGCGTTTGCCAAGTCCTGTCAGTCCACATGCAAGCCACGTGCCAACATGGCACACGTTCGAGGCATCAGATCTTCGCGCCTGGTGGGCCAGATTGATCCGATCTTCTGCCTGAAAATTCAACCGTTGGATTCCTTACGTAGACGATGGGCCACAATATACAAAACAAAACAGATGGTTAAAAATAATTTTGGGAGTAAATACTCTGGTTGCCTATGGCGCTTGATACGCCGGCACTTTGAAATGGTAGACCTGTCATGAATTAGCTCAAACTAGACCGGTTAAATTGGGGAACCCACCATCTCTGAGCTTCAGGCCAAAAATCAGATTGGTTTAATAATCTCGATCTCTGATTTCATTTCAGTTGTTTGTTGAAATATCTCCATTAGGTATCTTTCAATTTTAACCGTCCAATAAATGTCCACCGATTGCAGATTAGATAATCAAAAGACCGTATTTTTTTTTTGTTCACAGAACATCTTAACGGGAACCCATGATTTGGACCATTTAATTTGAATTATTCATGTGCCATTTATTCAATTTATAAGTAATATCTAAGTGTCTGTATACCATCTAGCGCACTCTGCCAGAGTATTAAAGATATGCTCAAACAATTCTCTTCCAGCCATCCGTTCGTATACCGGTGCTATATCCACTCCAGCCATCCGTTGGACCAGGTCATTATAGGACATGAGTCCAAAAATCACGCATATTCATTAATAAAGGGGACCACACTGCAATAAAAATAGGGGATTGAATTCCTTCCGTTGAAACCTTCTTGGGGTTTATAGAAGTTATTTGTGAAAGGATTGGATGGCTTATAAACATCAAGGGGTTCTAAGAAGGTTTCAACGGTGGGCGTTTCCTTACCCAATGTTTCATATCATGTGGCCCACTTGAGGTTTTTGGATGATGGATGGAGCAGATGTGGCATCCACATCACGTTGGCCCAACAGTGACAGAGTGAGACTGAGTAGTTGAGATAGTTTTACATCAAGAAATCCGTACATAGCGTGGCCCATCTGATGGAAAGCTCCGATCTTACACACGTGTGACACACGGGGTTGCATGGGGATTGGCATGTCTCCAACCACGGATTCCTTACCATACCATTTACCAACCAACAACACTGATGAACATGATAGATTGACAATACAATATAGTGTCACTTGAGTTTCTAATTTGGGTCATCCAAACCGTTGAGACTATGTGCCCCACTGTTGATGGTCCTTTCACTAAAAAAAATCTTCCAAATGGAATGATCCTAAACCTTTCAATAGAAGGTCAACAGATCAACGGTCAAAAAGGAAACTGCAGACAGTGATTGCCATTCAACCAATAAACGGCAAGATATGCCATAGCTAGGATCTTCCAATCTAAGGTTGGCCATCCACAAAAAAGGCTCATTTCATGCTCCATTTTGGATCGCTTAACATGCTAGGCCTTTATTTTCCAGAAAATAATTTAAAAAAAAAAAAAACCCCTACACACTATAGAATTAATATTCATTCACACCAGCCCGGTAGAGAAGAGCTTGAGTGGGCCCATCTTGTGATTTTGATGTGAAATCTACCTGATTGTTATGTTAGGCCAATCACGTTCTTGATTTAGGTGGGCCATCATTGGAAACAATATAAAAGACAATGCTCACTCTCAAAATAGTTTTACTTAGTATAGCCTACACAAATCATAGATGGGCCTAATATTTGGGCCCAGGCCTTAATTTTGACACGGCATTTAATGGTTGAAATGGATTTTGTGACTGGCATTGTAAAAATAATAATAAGATGTCTTTCTCCCAATTATTTCATGGGCCACCAAAATCAAGGATGAATGTCCTTAAATTCCATTCAATATCTATTTTTCAAACATGAAATAGGGACGTCACCCTTAAATTTTTATATGGCCTATCATAATATACAAGTGAGATCTATTACAATCATTAGGTTGGGAGCTAAAGATCCGAATGGCCTTTGATTAAGGTGGGCACCATTTAAAAAAATAATAAGACTCGAGATGCCTACGTTTAATTTTTATAAGGCTTTACCATAATGATTATATAAAATTTATTCAAACTATTAGCACTTATATTAAAATTTTAGGCTTAAGAACGGAACATCAGGCCCACATGTAATTCAGATGATAAAGGAAACAGCCTGGGAGGCCAGGGTTGCCGTCTACATTGTTTTCAACATCAACCTTAATAACGTATGGAGCTGATTTCTCATCCGTTGGACTTAACATGCGGTGATGCATTGATTGTTAGAGTGGATTTTACGTAAACATTGAAGTTATGTACGAAAAAGACAGTAGAATGGGATGTGGATTGCGTACTACCTGGGCAAGGATCTGTGGGGCCTACCGTGATGTAAGTGTTTTATCTATGCCGTTCATCGCTTTTATTAGATCATTTTAAGATATGACCTTAAAAATGAAGCAGGTCCACAGCTCCAATGGACCACACCAAAGGATGCTATAGTGATAATGACACCCACCATTGAAACCTTTCTAAGGGCCAAACATGATGTTTTTTAATACCATCCAACCGATTCATAGGGTCACTTACATGTGGATTAAGTGACAAAACAAATATCATCTTGATTCGAAACTTCTCGCTCCTAATAAGTTTTTAATAGTGAACATTCAATCCCCACTTTGGGGTCCATTTAAGTCATTTACCTGCCTCAGTTTTTAGTTAATACCTTAAAATGATTCGAGAAAAGTGATGAACGGCGTGGATAAAATACTTACATCACAGTGGGCCCCAAAGAGCCTTACCCAGACGGATTAATGTCCAGCTAGGGTAAGACGCAGTCTGCGTACAATAGGGCGGATTGCGTACTGAGTAAATTGCATTGAGTAAACCCTGTGGAGTCCACTGTAATTTATGTATTTCATGCACTCTATCTGTCCATTTTATCAAATAATTTTACGGCTTGAACACAAAAATAAAGTATATCCAAACCTCAAGTGGACCACATCATAGAAACAGTGTGAATTAAGCATCTACCATTAAAAATATCTCAGGGGCTATAGAAGTTTTGGATCAAGCTTGTATTTTTGTTGTCCCTTTATGTATGTTTGTGTGATTTCATGATTAGGTTTGATGAGAAATAAACATCACTGTGGGCCCTATAAAAGTTTCAACGGTGGAAATCATTATTCCAACTATTTCCTATGTTCTGGGCCACTTAATCTTTGGGTATGCTTAAATTTTGGTCTCAACTCCAAAAATAAAATGAAAAAATAGGAAAAATTTATGGTGGGCCCAACAGAGTTTACTCAATCAATAGGAGCGTACTGAGTTAGGAATTGTTGAAAAATTGGTTAAATTAGATAGACTATTAAAATCGAGAACCAAAAAAGGAAAATAAAATTTTTGAGATAAAAAAACTTATTGAATTGAGTCGAGGCGTGACTGAGTCACTCGGCTTGAAATCGAATTTGCTCCCCTTGGACAGTGTCCCAAGTGCAACAGGTTTCTAGAGCAATCAACCTCCAAGATACAACGACAATGACCCGGTTCCAGCGGTGCACTCATTGTATACGAGCTCGAGCCACTTGCAGTTTAATCTGAGAGTTCTGAGTTGACTCAGCAATGAACTCAGTAAAATGCTTAAAACTGTATCAGAGATAGTTTTTATAAGAGAGAGTATTTTTCGTATTTTGAAACCCAATATGAGCGACTACGGACATGGGCTCGGTTCAACTCGGCACGCACGCGCGCATGTGGTCAATGACATATATTAGAGCTATTGACATAGCCCCCCACAGGATTAAATTCACATGCCCCTGAAAGGGGCTCAAGCTCTAGGTAAAAATACCATCTTATATACAAGATAGTTTACTTTGTAAAATTCGATGTGGGACAAAATTCACAATTTAAAAGTACCTCAACTTGTCAAATGTGGAGAAAAAACATCGAAATTTTGAAATTTTAAATTTTATTATTATTTTAAAACAAAATATAACAAGAATTCTTGCGGATTGTATTATGCACCTGCACGGATTACCGTTCAGCCATATCTGTGGAGGGCCCACCGTGATGTATTGTTCATCCATGTTGTCGATACCTTTTATTGGATCATTTTAAGGCACAAGCCCAAGAATAAGGTACGATCAAGCTGAACACACCAGACTACTCTTGCATTTAATGCAGACCAAGTGCTCAATTTGGTGTGATCCACTCGACCGTTGGATCTGCCTCACTCCTGATCTCGTGCCTTAAAATGATCCGAGTATAAGGATGGACGGCGTGGATAAAAAGATAAATCATGGTGGGCCCCTCCACAGATCTGCCCGGATAGTGACCCGTACAGGCGGAGGTAGCGACAGTCCAACACGATGGGCAATGAGCTTTACTAACCACACGCACAAATCAGCTAATGCACACACCATCACATAAGCTAGCGTGGGACACATGTGAAATATCCAAGCCATCCACCACGTGAACCTCACCATTTAGATATTACTTCCAAAAGATGAGGTTGGTCTACTTAGTAGGCATGCCATGATATCATAAACAAGTAGAGGGGTTAGAAAAGTTTGTTTGATTTCTTCCCAACCGTCCATTTTTTTCAGTTAATTGTGGTCCACCTTACTCACAAACTGACTTGATTCTTGAGATATGAAATCTATGTAGTGGTAACTTTGTGATGGATGGCTTGGATATCACACCTGCCCCCCATGCTAGCACGTGCAGTAGCATGTTGGTTTTTCTTAATATATGTACCCGTGCAACAGGGGTTAAATAGAATTCTACTTCTCCTCGCGCAATGGACGTCTTCACTCCTCGAGCAATATGAGTTTCTTCCATTCCTTACGATGAATCTTTTCGTGAATTATTGTTTATACTAAAACCTTTTGTTGCTTTAAATGATTTCAACCATCCAAATTACTATTGAAATTGCTACAAAATATTTCTTTCTTCCATTACTATTTTAAAGTATTTGTACTTTATTTCAAAATTAAGAGAGATGTGTATATAAATAAATTTATAATTAATAAAATTTATGATGATAAATGTTTTTTTATTTTTTACTTATTATTGAATGAGATTTTTTTACCAAAATACATTTATTTCTTATCAAAACAAAATGACGAAGATAAAAGAATTATAGAAAATCGGCACCTACAATGACTCTTTCTAACAAGTGATGAATAATAAGACAAGTTATCAAATACAACTGTTGTTTGTATTTAGTTCTCTTGAAAAAGTGGTTTAGGAGTTACCCATAACCAGTTGTAGGGCACACTTCCTCTATTCAGATTATCTATGCCTCTTAACTAGAATGGAAGAAAAATACCCATTTATAAATAAAAATAAACTTATATTTAAACCAGCCAAGGAGATAATAAACTACAACCAAAGCCATGTCCCAAAGGCCAGGGTGCTTATGGTTAGCCATTGTTTCCAAAATGGTCATGACTAGTCCTCCTTGGATGTGGCTTTGATATGTACTCATTTGGGCCATTCAAATTGTAGGTCACATTGTAAATGGAGCACATCTTAAAAATCACAATGATTAAGCAATCCTATTCAATTAATGGCTAGCTAATGAGTTGTTAGAAGGAAAATAAATAAGATTGTATTACATTCCCATTGTAACTTCTAGGTTATGATCCATCCCCATTTGGGCAGTGATTTCGACATGGAATGTTATCCAAGAGATATGCCATATGTAGCATGATCAAAGGGTCATCGTTATTTTTTATAATGTTAGGCATTTTAGATTGGGTTGATTGGTACTGTTGAATGTTTTTAACTAGACATGTTGTTGTAGTGAGAGTTTTGAAATAGATTTATTTTTCTTTGTTGTCGAATCATCTAGCATTATAGAAAAAGTGATGATTGAATTCCCAGTCAATATAGAAAAAAGCAATAAGTAAAACCTAAGCTATTAAAAGAACCACTAAATCATTTGTCAATCATTGGAAGTGTCGATAGTTTACTTCTTTGAACTTATTAAAAGCTTTTTGCTTTCCTTGTGCTACTCATCGTCTCATTTTCATTTTGCATTGCAGATTTTATTTTGATTTTGAATAAATACTCATATATATTTCAAAGCCAACATACTCATTTTGATATATATATAAACATTAAAGTTGAAAGGGATGATGGTTGGATTAAATTAAGATAAATTTTTAAAATATGATATTTCTTTATTTGTTACAGATGTGTACATATTAAGATTTCTCAATATCTTATCCCTTTTATATATTATCTTCATCTTAAGTTATAATTTTCGAAATGCTATCTTTCTTTTGGTGAAATCGATTTACATTTTCCATTGAAAATTACATGATACATCTTTAAAGGTAAGATAGCCTTCGACCAATTGTCTCCATGTAAAAATCCTTGTGGAACTCTAATTATTGTAAGCAGAAATCAAAGTAATAATATAATGTAGAAATTCAAAACCTAAATTAAGATGAAGTTCTTTCTCAACTTCTTGTTAACTCAAGTTAGTTTCGAGAGAACTTTAAAACTTGTTCATTCATTGAATATATAATCTTTTCACACCAACCCACATGTCCATATTTAGCCTATTCGGTTATAACGCCTTGTACGCGTCAAAATTCACATGCAAGCCATACATACCTCTGAAACCCGACAAGGCGAGCATGCAACATGTAAAGAAGCTTTACTTTTCCGGTGCATTCTATCGTCGCGAAGTCATTATAGAATAAGAATGGCGTCTCGATATGCAATTCATGCAAGTGGGCCTATTTTCAATAGAAACCAGTGATATGATTGGACACATTTTGGATGGGGATTCCTTGATAATCTTCCAAATTGAGGAATCCTAACAATTTGATCAGTGGACGACCAAAAATGGATGGATAACGAAAATACATCAATTGTTCGGAAAACACTCGAGCATTGAATGGCCACGATCTTCAAATTTAGTGGGCCTATCAAGCTAGATGGAACTTCTAATGTCCACCCATGGAATTCAGATCTTGGACATCTAAAAACTGTATACATGGGACAAGCAGATGAGATATAATCTACAGTGGAGGATATGTAGCTAAAGCCTACAAGATAACATGAATCAAGAGATCTTAGCCGTCCAAATAGTGATATGCAAATCAGGAACAAAAGATCCACGTATAAAATCAAATAGTGGTCCACATTCGAGGGGGCAGAATTGCTAGGTTCCGAGAGTAAGTGATCATCTGACTCGGGGTCGACATGATAAACGGTGTAGATGACACACACATACAATGCAGACGTCATTGATGTGAAACGCAGAAGAGCGCACAGCCAGAGGTAATCCATCGCAATCGCAAGCATTTACGCACGTGTGTGAGAATTCCGACTTCCATCAAATCATGTTTCATGCAGTCAACCTACTCCACTCATCTGGTGGGCCACACATTCATCAAACTCGTATCATTGGTTATCCTTTTCCATCCATCCATTTCCCATACAAGTATTTCGGCAATGAAAGCCCAAATCAAGAGCTAAAGCACAAAAACCGTGGGGCCCACTCCACCAACGGTCCAGATATCTAGACGCGTGCAAAACCGCAGGTGCATGGGGCGCTTGTGTTTGTCTATTGCATACCAGGGCATCTCCGAATAGAGACTCTTACAACCCCCCTCTCCCAATAGTTGGCTTCGCCTCTGTCGCGACTCAAAACCCACTGTCCGTCGCGATATATTTGGCTCCACATGTTGGGTTTCATGATGATCAGAACCGTCCATATTGTCAATTCCATGCTATAAAGACCACATAAAAGATTACTCCGAACACATGCTTGAGAAATTTAAATTCATATAATTAAAATCTAAAAATCAAAGGTTAAGGCCATGAACGAAGCGTGATCATGGAAAAAATACTTACTTATGCTAGTATCTAAGAATATGGACAGTTCAAATCATTGGATCATCTGGGCACGTGGACCCCAGTAGCAAGCGACATACACAATATCCAAAGTCGCGACGGAGGTAAAACGAACTGATCTTTCTCTCTCTCTCTCTCTATATATATATACACACACACAGTGTTCTTCTCACCCATTCTTCTCCACAACTCCCCTTCTCCTTCACGACAGGGGTTAGAACTCAAATTTTTTTTTTTTAAAAACCATTCCTTTCTTTACTCTGGGGTTTCATCTCCACCTTCCAATCTTCGATGTGCATCCACACCATCCATCCATCCATCATCAACTCTCCAAAACTATGTATTCTCTCCCTCCATCTCTCTCTCATGACATGATTTTAATTTCATTTCACTTCATTTTTTTCATTTTTGCAGAGTCTGCTGAAGTAGAAGACGAGAAGCTTCTGCGAAATGTCAGCCCTAAGATCCGACCTGCCGCTGCGTCTCCGGCAGCTCTTATCCGGCGATGGCGCCGCAGGCTCCTCTCTTAAACTGGAGCCGAACCCTGTCAGTACCGTCGATCGATTCTCTTGCCCGTCGTTTATCCCATACGCATGTTTGCATTCGTCGGAGTTTCTCATTCGCATGTGTATCTGCGGAATTCAATATTTACACCCCTACACAAGGGCATTTTGGTCATTATGGAATTGTTGGAAGCTGTTGTGGAGGGAAGCGACTGTGACCGAATTACCCTCGTAGGGGTGGGAATATCGACTTTATGGGGCGGAAGTTGCACTTTTATATGTTTTGGTTTGAAATTTTTAGGTTTTGGTTTGGTTGTTTAGGAATTAGAATTATAGTTTGTCGGGTTGAATTGTTTTAGTTTGGTTTAGTTACTATCTTCCGGTATTTGTATTTTGCTAATTTCTATTTGGATTGTTTTACTATATTGGAGAATTGTGAAGTGTGCTGTCGGGTGTGTTTAGGAAAATGGGATTGCACATTTGGGCCTGTTTGGATACACCACTTATCTTGTTTGGTGATTACCTGTTGACATTTGTATGTTGCTAATTTCTATTTGAACTCTTTTTGCTATCTTGAAGAATTGTGAAGTGTGTCATTGGGTGTATTTAGGAAAATGGGATTGCACATTTGGGCCTGTTTGTATGTACTGCAAGACATGGATCGTGGGGCTGGTTAATTCACATTTTTGTACCCCTTTTTTAGGTCTTACCAGTTTATCATTGTCTTTATGAAGCGGCTGGTGTGTATATTGTTGCATCGGTGAAAGGTGGAGCATCTGAAGTGGGCCTTAGTTGCTTGTGTTATTCTGCATGCTCTTTGGTCATGATGGAGAGATTGGAACATTTTATACACTATCAAATTGAATTGCAATCTGTAGTTCAAAAGAGAAACATTGATGAAATTGTAGACAACTTCCTAGCATTCATAACAAGAAGTAACCCACAAATTATATTTAGATTTTGTTCAAGTTTTTTATTTTTAATTTTTTTGGAGATAAATAAAATTTCTTAGAAGCATGCAAAAAGCGTGAAAGAGTACATTCCAAGTTTACAATTTAAAAAGAACGAGAGATTGGCAGATTTAACTGCCTTTACATAAGAAGCCCATCCCAAGACATTGCATTTAATTTGCCTGATGACCTCTTGAGGTGAAGAGCTCCAATTATGGAAATATCGCCTATTACAATTCCCCCAGTTGGACAAAAAAATTGCCGAAATAAGCACTCCCCACACAACTTTCCCAACCCTCCCCACCTCTCCTACATGCCAAAGCCCACAAAAGATCCACAACAGACTGTGGCATTGCTCAAGCGGTATGAAAAGCATCCTAGAAGTGGTCCCACATCTTTTGAGTAAATGTGCAGTGAATGAAGAGGTGATTAACTGACTCCTAGTCTCTCATACACATCAAACATATGTTGGGGAGGACAAGGGATCTTCTTTGCAAATTATTGATAGTTAACACTCTCATTCTTCCCACTAACCAAACGAAAGCTGCCACCCTTGGAGGGGCTCCATACGACGATCTATTAAACGAAAGTGAATGTGAGGTGATTCATACTGTAGAATGAGTGAACGTAAAAGCAGCCCAAACTGTGGTCATGCCAAGCCATCAAATCCTCTTCTTGAGTTGAGGAAACCACATTGTTCAACCGGTCCAACAATTTAAGCAGCTCCATAATCTCCACATCTGTTACGTATATATCCATACAGTAAGGTGGAGACCACACCATAGAACTGGCACATTGAATAGCTACCATGCATGGAGATAAGGCTATCTGAAGCAATGTGGGCCTCTCTAGGAAAAGCTTCTTAAAGCGCTCGAACTCCACAACAAACATCCACCCAAAAGCGAATGTGGTTTCTGACCCCCAAGGAGGAGATCCCTTTGCTAAACAAATATTCAACCCATGCAACCACTTTCTAAATATTTGAAACATGATATAGATAATCCATCCATCCCCCCCCCCCAAATGCACAATGTATTTGCTTGCAATAATATCCCTCTATAATTTTTTCTCATCGGTACCAAATCTTCAAAGCTACTTCCCAAGTAGCGCCATATTCATGAATCTCAGATCCTTTAGACCAGTTTTGCTTTCAACAATCGGCTTGCAAACATCTCCCTACCTTATGAGATGAAACTTCTTTTTCTCCTCCGCCCCTTGCCATAAGAAATATGTTTTCAACTTTTCCCGCCTATCCAAAATTGACTTGGGGCATTTAAATAATGACATAAAGTTCACCAACATATTAGAAAATGTAGCTTTAATAAGAGTTTAGCAGGATTCCAAAGACAGATATCTACGCTTCCAACCCAAGAACTTCCTCTCAATATTGTGATAACCTTGTCCCACAAATGTTTAGCTGGCTTGCTTAGACATGAGGGCAATCTTAAATAGGTCTAAGGAAAAGTCCTTCTTTTTATTATTTTTATTTTTTAATAATATACAACCAAAGACAACAACCAGCCATGCCAGCTCCTCATTATCCCTATGGACTCCAAGCATTTCGCTATTGGTGACATTGACATGTAGTCCTGAAACTGCTTCAAATCAAACAATGGTTTTCCGAAGATTATCCATTGAGTCCACATCCGCATCAAAATAAAGAAGGGTATCATATGCATATTGAAGATGACTAATCTGAACACCCCCTCCCCCGATTTGCCACTTTAAAGCCTCTGATTAAACCCTTTATGAAGCATCTTACTCAATTCTTCCCCAACAACTAGATAAGGAGATAAATGATCACCTTGTCTAATACTCCCAGAAGCCTTGAAGAACCCTTTGACAAACCATTTACCAAGATGGAAAAAGTTGCCGATTGCACGCAAGCTTGTACCCAACCCCTTCATTTTTTGCTGCATCTCAACCTACCGAGTATGTAGTCAAGAAACTCCCAATCAACTTAATCATAAGCTTTTTCAATGTCAAGCTTGTAAACCACCCGACATTTCCTTTCCCTATTCCTGGAATCAATACATTGATGAGCAATTAAGGTGCTATCCAGAATATGTTTTCCCATCATAAAGAATTCCCAATTCTCAGTTACAATATGTGAAAGCACCCCCTGTTACCTAAGAGTTAGGACTTTAGCAATAATTTTCTACGGGTCCCCAATTAGGCTAACGGGCCTAACATCTTTTATCGTATCGGTCCCTTCAACTTTAGGGATGAGAACTATGAAAGACACCCCTAGATCATTTGAGAGGCGACCACAATCGTGGAATTTAGAAACAAAGTCCTCAAATCCCTTTTGATCACTTGCTAGAATTCTTGGAAAAACATCGTTGGAAAACCATCGGGGCGTGGGGCCTTCTCTCCACACATTGAATCCAAAGAAACTTTAACCTCCTTGGAAATAGGGATTTCAAGAGACGTCGCTACCTCACTTAGTAATTGAGGAAATTCCAAATTATCTAGCTATAGTCTCTTCCATCGATCTTGAGATAATAGATTTTTGGAATTGTAGATACCATTTACAACCAAGCTACTTATTCTATTACCCCGAGCCCTAGCACTCACTATGTTGTGGAAGAAACACATATATTTGTCCCCTTTGTTAAACCATAGAGCTCTAGATTGTTGTCTCCATTTGATTTCCTGTTTTTTAATATGATTAGCATAACTCGAATCTAAGCTTGCTCTCTTTTCTTGCTCATTAGATGACAACTAGCCGACCTCTTCTTTAACATCTAACTCGTGCATCTCCTTTAAAATAAGATTGAACTCCGCTTCCTTGGAACCAAAGACTTCTTTCTTCCTACATTTGATCTTTTCTTTCAACATTCTAAGTTTTTGAGATAATCAAAAGCCGTCAAGACCATCCACCGAAAAAGAATCCCACGAATCCTTAATCAATTGATCAAACCCATCTATATCCAGCTAAGCTAACTTCAATATTAATGGCCTCAGGCCCTAATCTTCCTCCAAAACCTCCAGAACAATAGGATGGTGATCTAAAATAGGTTTTTGTAATCCCCTTTGACTTGCAAGAGAGAATTTTTCAAGGTAGTCCACGGACATTAGAATTCTATTGAGCCTCGATAGAGTAGGATCTTGCTGACCAGTTGACCAAGTGAATTTAGCGCCACTTAGTGGAAAGTCCACCATCTCGTGCCGATCCACCCATTTTGTGAAACCTTTCATGTTACTAGTTATACACCCGACATTAGATTTTTTATAAGAAAATCTGACCATGTTAAAATCCCTGTCAACGCATGGAAAATCCCACCATTGCCTAACACTGCTCAACTTTGCTCAAATTGCTTGTGTTGACCTGGAACACATGGGCCATAAACTGCTGAAAAAACCCATTGCCACCTAGAAACAATATCTTGTAATACCACAGACAGAAAAATACGTGAAATGCTATCCTCTTTCTTCCAAACCTTTGCATTCCGAGTCATAATTATGCCCTCCGCAACTCCCATAGCATCCACTCAAGCTACTCCTTATTCTTTGCCCCCCCCCCAAATAGAGTCCGTAATGCCACTGTTCATGGTCTGAAGCTTGGTTTACTGTAGCTCTATAATATCCACTTTTGCCTTTTTTACATGTCTTTGTTGCATCTGCATGAGCTCTTTTGAACTCACAACCCAATCTCCTAACATTCCAAGATAGGACTATTATTAGTTAACTATCTTGCCCTCTTTGACCCTCTTTCCCCACTAGACTTACCTGTTGAGTCATAGTTAATTGTACACTCTAGGCCGAGAAGTTCTTTCTAACCTCTCGGAGATTTCTTGGTCTTTAATGCTTGAAGATGCAACTGTCTTTTCGCTCATCTGCCTTACACAAACTGGAATAACACATAAGCATCCTCATCTTGTGCCCCAAATGATATTATCCCAACAAGCTACCGACCCATTCTAGCACATACTTAAACCAACACAATTGTTCCACCGATATGTCCCTTTGGTAACAGATTGAACATCTGATACCATTCTAGAATAAGCTTGACAAATAGCAACATCTCCGTCTCTTAGAGTAGCCCTAAGTGAAGTATTATTATCACCTCCTCCATGACATGATCAACTAATACCATATTCCCCACAATCCTAATTCCTCCTGATAAGCCAAATGCCCCTCCCTTCTATAATCTTCTTGGAAGACTCGCTGCCCCACGTGGTTGTCCTCCTTGCTCCTGAGCTCCACTAGTGTGCCAACGAAACTTGCTGGAAGGAATTGCGTGTATCTCCTAAGCATGAAATCTGTAGCGGTCTCCTCTCCTTGTGCTTCGACTGCCTCAAGGGCCTTTAGTGGTAGAATCTTGTCACATCTTTGATATACAAGGGGTTGGGAGAAGTCCCACGTGCAAGACTTAAGCGAGCGTGTCAGCGAAATTGCATTAGACATGTGGGAGAAAAGATAAGTGCGAGTGGGAGGCGGGCCTCATCAACACCGTGTGTTGCCTCCCTGAGCTCCTCTCAAGAGTTACTCTACACATGTTAGCCTCTCCGTCATTGCGGCCGCCCTCATTTTATCTTACCCTTAGGGGGAGGTATTCGATGACGGCTCAGTTTGTTGAGACTACGTATCTCGACTCTTCTACTGGGACGTTTCCCAAGCTAAAACCTAGACCTCTCCATAGTAGCAAGCAATTGGGGTATGTGTCCCTGTCGTCCTAGGTTTGAAATCCTAACCAGGGTTTGGAGAGATTGTGTTGGTTCCATACTCCCGCAACCCTCTTTACGACACATATCTTCACCCCATGCCTCTTATCTCCACCTACCCCTTTACCGCCGATAGGAGAGCTCCATGTGTTGCCTTCTTGGTTCGATTACCATGGGAGCACTGAGATTGTTCCCCATCTTCCAACCCCTACCTGCAGTAGCTTCTTCCCGCTGGACCACCATTGCCCCTTTTGCTCTAAACCTCTTTCTAGTGCTCCAGAACGTCCTATCTTTTCTCCTTTTTCACTCTTAAGTCTAAAATCTCTTCCTCGATCATTCCTTAATTAATCTGGGATTCTCTATCGTCCTCTTCTTCTTCACACATACTCAAGCCACCCCCAACTCCTTGTCATACTCTATTGTAGCATCAATCGCCACCATTTCTCCCATACACACTCCAACCTCGAGGAAGACTTACCAAAACCATAATTCCAACGGAATCCTCCACATGAGAAATCACACCTGCCCAAAAAAGGAATTCTCCGTCCATCTCTTTATCCGCCTCAACAACCTTTCTTTGAACAAAGCTCCCGTAACCATCGCTTGATCCAGATGTAAACCTAGTTTTATCAATATCTAGACCTCATCTGTCTCTATTGACTCGACAATGAAGTCATCCTCTACCAAGCCATGTCACTCTTCTAACCAAGTTCTTATCTATGGGATGGTGGCTTCTTCAGATGTTTTTGCAATCATCGACCACGGAAAAGAGTCCGAGGCCTTCTATATCACTTATGGCTTGACTCCCTTCTTTGTCACTTCTGGCCTAACTTGGAACACCTGGTCGTTGCCGACAATCTCCATCCATATCCGCTTCTTCCCTTCTATTCCTTTCTCTCCCTGAAGCTTCTGCTTGGAACTTTCATCAACCTTCTAATCCTTTTGGAACTCCTGTTGTAATTTTTTTCCCAACCACAATGTCCCTAAAGGACTTTGAGCTTACTTTACCTTGACCCTCTTCCCTTGTTTCCGTTCTAGTTGATTTCTATCTAGCTCCCATCTTCACCCCTTTACCTTCCCCCCTGTCCCTTTATATTATGACCATACTGATAGAGACTTTTTGGACTACATATTAAGTTGGGTCGGATGTGCAAGCAAGTGGAGGGGGTGGATAAAGCAGTGAGTAAACTCAACCAGGTTCTTAGTGTAGATCAACGGGTCCTTGAAAAGGTTTCTTTTGAAGTTCGAGAGGCATCGGGCAAGGAGACCCGTTATCTCCATTCCTCTTTTGTTGTGGTTGTTAAAGCTCTGAGTAGAATGTTGGATTGTGGGCAGGAGGTTAGTCTTTTTTGTGGGTTTAGTGTTGAACGGTTAGGTCCTTCGATATCCCATCATTAGTTCACTAATGATATGATTTTTGTTTTGCGACGTCGATGCTAGTATGGTGGATAAACTAAGGATAATTATTAGATGCTTTGAAGTGATGTCGAGGCTGAAAGTTAACATCGCGAAGAGTGAGAAACCAACTAAACATTTATGGGATAGGGTTGTGGAGAGGTTTGAAAGGAAATTCGCTCAGCAGAAGGGCTGATACCTTTTCCTAGGCGGTTAAATTACTCTCATGAAAGTAGCCCTCTTGAACTTGCCAGTTACCTCATGTCACCATTCAAATGCTCAAAGGTAGTATTGGTTTAGCTGGAAAGATTGAAGTAGGAATTCTGGTGGCAAGGGTCAGAAAAGAAGACAAAGTTCCATCTCTTAGGCTGGGGTGAGGTAAATCATATGCAGGAGGAGCTGGCATAAGGGAGTTGGAGTTGATGAATCTACCTCTATTAGGCAAGTGGTTATTGGAGGTTTAGGGCAAGGGAGGGAGCATTATGGAGGGAGGTCATGGCTAACAAGTATGGATGCCAGGATGGAGGGTGGAGTATTAAGGATTCCTTTCTGTATAGAGCTTTGGCCATTTGGAAAGGGGTGTCTTCTGTTAAGGCCAAGTTCGTTGAAGGCGTTGGTGTTTCCTTTGACAGTGAGGGAAAAACTTGGTTTTGGGAAGGTGTGGATTGGTGATCGATATCTACAAACAAAGTTTCTGCATATGGCTCAGCTATTTACGAGAAGCAATATCAAGGTGGCTCAGTGTTTCTCTTACATCGAGCGAGTCGTATGGTCCCCTCCCTGTCGCAGGTCCCTTCTCGATGAAAAGGTGGAGTTTGTATTGTTGTTAGATGTATCCAATTGGGTTGCCTGGTGGGAGGGGAGTTGGATAGAATGGTTTGGTGTAAGGATAAGTTTGTAACCTTCTTGGTTCAATCATTCTATTATGATATACAAGTGCAAAAGAGGGGCAACAAGTTGGGGAAGACAAGGCATGTGTGGTCTTATGGAGCTCCCCCAAAGGCGGTAGCCTTCAGATGGTTAGTTGTTAAGGATAAAGTCCTAAACGTGGATAATCTTTAGAAGTGCTCAATGGTGATACCTAATGTATGCATCATGTGCATGTGACATGCCGAGTTAGTTAATCATCTCTTTTTCCGTTGTTAATTCATGCATGGTGTGTGGAGCGATAATCTTGGGAGCTTTAGCCTGGATTGGGTTATGCCAAGTTTAGTTGGAGAGCTATTCATGGTGTGGCAGAGAGTGAGTATTCGGAAGCAAGCTAGGGCTTTTTGGAGGTTAGGTTTGCTGGTAGGCCTTTGGGCAATGTGGGGAGAAAGGAATGGGAGGTGCTTCCGAAATGAGAGCAACTCAAGGGAGCGGGTCATTAGTAGGGCTTTGTTAAATTTAGCTGAGTGGGCTTCTTGTATAGATGGGTTGAAAGATTGTTCTTTGCCATTTTAGGGATGTTATGTTTTCTCTTTAGTTTGTAGCTATTGTGCCATCTCAGAGCTCCTCTTAAGGAACATTTTTTCTTCATTGCCTTTCTTCTTCTTCTTCTTCTTCTTTTTTTCTTCTTTTTTTTTTATTCAACTTCAAATTTTCTTCCTTTTTGTGCATCGCTTTATTTAAGCTTAGAGGAAGTCTAGGAACTTTGTTATACTTTTCTTCCAATCAGGTGCCGCTCCTTCAAATTGCAGTTTGGAACCCCGCTCTAGCTCTTGCTTCAAATTGCGGTTTGGAACCCTGCTCCAACTCCTATTTCTTAACCTTTTATACTAGCTAACATTTGAAACAGATGCCTCCCCAATTCTGCACATGAATCCGTTGCTACTTTGCTTAATGGCTCATGCTTCGTGCAACTATAGCTAGGAACTCATTTTCAACTAGATTTAGACCTATTTTGAGATCAAAATGCAATACTTGAGCATTGCTTGGCAAACCAAAACGGAGAAGAACTCAATTTGATAGTCATTGCCCAAGCTTGGAGGGGAGGATTCCAAATCATTTAATCTTTTCCACTCCTCATCCATTAACCGATGAATTCATCGTCAGATGTGTTTATGGAGGTTCCTGCAGGCCATCCCACATCATGTATACAAGGGATCCTTTATAGTCTTGTGTGGGATTTGCAAATCTGTACAATAATGTATAATTAAGCAGTGTCTAGATAGTACCCAGACCGAATTTGGTACTGGTATTGGTATCTCATGTTCTCAATATTGTTAATCTAAGCATGTGAGTAGGCATGGTAGCTTTGTTGGACTATGTGATTTGTAGACATGGGCTGTTTGAGCGCAAGCAAAGTTGTGTTTTGATAGATTGTTTGGGTCATGCTGTCTTGGACTAGATATTTTGTTCGTTGTTTGTCAACCACCCTAGAAGAGGCAGTGAAAATAGTATGGGGCGCTTAATATGGATGGCATTTTTCACTTATGATGCATGTGTGCATGGACGCATGTGGCATATGTAGGGTGTTTGAAGATTGATGGTGGCAAACATCCACCATTGGGGCGCTTGAACATGGACGCTCACACATGTGCCGCATTTGGCACAAGTGATGTATATGTATGGAACATTGTGTTCCCCCTTGCACCAAACTAGGCGTAAGCTTTCCTCACCTTTATTCTGCCCCTTTCAAGGGACATGATCCTTGATTGATTGCACCTTTTGGGGACAAGCTGTTCATTTTTCTTGTGGTTCTTGTGCATAAATGGGTTAGGCATATCATGGACAACTTGTTTGCCCAGCATATTCTGTAGTAGGTTCAACTTTTCTTGGTCCAAACAGGCCATAGTTTGAGGAGATGGAGTTTAATTACTGGCCACACTCGATAGATATGGTACATTGGTACTTGCAATCACAAAATGAGATGTCTGCTGCAGATGTATCATTTGAGTTACGCTGATGACAGTGGTGATGGTTCAGAGCCAGAGAATTTTAGCAATTATGATAATCTGGTAAGCGTGGTCTTTTTAATGCTCCATTCACCATTAGGGCCAGCGATCTGGGTGGTCTGGATTAATGTACATGTTGTTTGTATCCCATGTTTTATGTGGTGGACTCACCACCTTTCCAATGAGTGGAAGAAAATGCACTTAGTAGTCTAGCTAGTATTAGAATTAACAAAGGAATGATTATTGAATCCTTTTCAAATCTCCATTGCAAGGTCAGAGTTATGGTAAATTGGAATTCTTGCAATCATGGCCTTTTACACGAATATGGATCCAATTTAATAAGACCACGAAGCATACTTAAATGACTGGGTGCAATGCTTCACGTTTTTGTGTGCAGTCAATGTTATTTTTTTTCTTTGTGCAATTAATTATCCACAGAGATATGTTTCTAATTAGATTTTGAGTCCCTCTGGGTGGTACATGTTCTTAAGAATTGACATTTTTTATTTTATTTTTATAAAAAACTTGTTCCTGATTTACTGTTTTGGGTATTGCAGCAACCGAAAATTAAAGCATTCATTGATAGAGTGGTATCAAGCCCACTCCCTGATATAGCAATACCTCTTTCGGGTTTCCGTTGGGAGTACAATAAGGTTCTAAAATAGCCCTTTTTGTTGTAAACTTTCTGTGTTGTTTAGCTGTTTATCTCTCTATTTTAATATGTGGCTTTGATTTCAGGGAAATTTCCATGACTGGAGACTACTGTTTCTACATTTTGATACTTACTTCAAGGCATATATCTCTTCTAGGAAAGATCTTCTCTTATCTGACAATATTTCAGATGATGATGGTCCGTTTCCAAAGCATGCGGTCCTGCAAATTTTAAGAGTCCTGCAAATAATTTTGGAGAATTGCCACAACAGGAGTACATTTAGTGGCCTTGAGGTATGCTTCACCTCCGAGGATTACTGACTTCTGTTTCTCCCTTGTCACATAAGATCTATGGTGAAGCTGATGATGTGTTTGTGCTTTTCCCATAGTTCTTCATAGGATAAATCTAACCTGTCCACCATCTGAATTTCTTATCTGGTGTTCTGGACTCAAATTGGAGACTTCACAGAATAGTCCATGATCCAAATAGTTCACTGGGTGGGTCCCACCGTGAATGGACCACTATCTTCATAATTCAAGGACTGGAGTATCCTACACATCCAACTGCTGGGCCTTTCCGTGTTCATTGCTGCCTGTGGTCTGCAATCTTTCCTACTTTGCCTTTGCAGGTCAGTAGTCAGATGGTCAGTGAGACTTTCCTGTTGTGGCCGATCAACAGTGGGACCAAATCAGTGAACAATTGATCCAGGCCATGGATTGTTTTGGGACTTACCCAATTTGAGTGCAGGGCACCAGATAAGAAGCTGTTGTGATGCAAACATGTTAGTTTACCTGTTAGCATCAGAGATGTTCCAGTGCTCTCAAAGCACTATATGTTATAGTGCTCCTAGTTGCATTGGGTCACAGAGTCCAATCCATAGATCTAGACTGAAAAATGTTAACCATTTGATCAATGGCCTTTAATATGGACAGTCAAGACTGTTTACACACAATAGGCGCTATTATCAATTTGATCCTACTATTTGTTGGGTCTCATCATGGATTGCATTTGATCCTAAAGAATCTTGATAGGCAATCATAACCATGCCATCTATGGCTTGGAAAATGGATGGCTCCAGAAAATGAGGCGAAAGCAAGGATGGATAGGACCATCTGATCTGTGATTTTTTTGCATGGTAGCCCATGAAATTTGTTCTGGACTTGACGGGCAGCTCAGATTGATTGATTGGACTGTCCGAATGAACTGATGCAACTAGGAGCACTATAACTCATAGAGCTCTAAGAGTATGGGAGCATCTCTCTTCTAGCAAATTTGTGCATATTTACAATTATGTATTTCTTCTTTAAAAAAAAAAGGTTTATATTTGTAGGCATTTGCAATGTTCTAGCCTGACATTGCTGCCTTGTTCAATTTGTCAGCATTTCAAGCTATTGCTGGCATCGGCAGATCCAGAGATTCTGACAGCTACGTTAGAGACTCTGTCTGCTGCAGTGAAAATAAACCCCTCCAAGCTGCATGTGAGTGGCAAATTGATTGAGTGCGGCATAATGAACAGTTGTCTCCTGTCCCTAGCCCAGGGATGGGGAAGCAAAGAAGAAGGCTTGGGCTTGTTTTCTTGCGTTGTGGCTAATGAGAGAAGCCAAGAAGAAGGCTTGTCGTTGTTCCCGTCTGATGAAGAAAAAGAATCGGATAGATCACAACATCGATTGGGTTCAACCCTTCATTTCGAATTCCACACGGTCACGCCGAAAGGCATGGAGCAAAGCAACCTGCGGCAGTCTTCCAACCTGCACGTCATACACATCCCGGATTTGCACTTGAGGAAGGAAGATGATTTGCTTCTTGTAAAACAATGTGTCGACCAATATGATGTACCTCCAGAACACAGATTCTCGTTGCTGACCCGGATAAGATTTGCCCGCGCTTTTCGTTCTCCCCGGACCTGCAGGCTATACAGCCGGGTTTGCCTTCTGGCATTCATTGTGTTGGTTCAATGTAGTGATTCCCATGATGAGCTTGTCTCTTTCTTTGCAAATGAGCCGGAGTATACTAACGAATTGATCAGGCTTGTTAGGTCTGAACAAGCTGTTCCTGGAACGATCAGAACCCTTGCAATGCTTGCTGTGGGAGCACAGCTAGCTGCATACTCATCATCACATGATCGGGCCCGGATATTGAGTGGGTCAAGCTTTATTTCTGCTGGCGGGAATCGTATGGTTCTCCTCAGTGTGCTTCAGAAAGCAATCCTATCTCTACATAATACCAGTGACCCATCATCTCTTTCATTTGTCGATGCACTTCTACAGTTCTACCTTCTCCATGTTATATCATCTTCAAGTTCCGGTGGTGCTATAAGAGTGTCTGGAATGGTCCCCACCCTGTTACCTCTTCTTCAGGACTCTGATTCCACCCATATGGGTCTTGTCTCTTCTGCTGTGAAAACCCTTCAGAAACTCATGGACTTCAGTAACGCAGCTGTGTCCTTGTTCAAAGATCTCGGGGGCATAGACCTTTTGGCTCATAGGTTACAGATTGAAGTTTATAGAGTTATTGGTGGGGATGGTGAAAATAGCAGTTCGATGACTGTAGGTGATTCGTCAAGATCTGACAATGATATTTTGTACTCCCAGAAGCGGCTTATCAAGGTTCTGCTGAAGGCACTCGGGTCTGCTACTTATGCTCCCACAAACCCTACAAGGTCCCAAAACTCCCAGGATACTTCCTTACCAGCTTCCTTGTCACTGATATTTCGCAACGCGAAGAGATTTGGAGGCGACATCTATTTTTCTGCAGTGACCGTTATGAGTGAAATTATTCACAGGGACCCGACATGCTTCTCTGCTTTGGATGAGTTGGGTCTTCCAGATTCCTTTCTTTCTTCAGTGGTAGCTGGGGTTCTCCCTTCTTCAAAAGCACTTATATGTGTTCCAAGTGGTCTTGGTGCCATCTGCCTCAATGCTAAAGGTTTGGAGGCAGTTAAAGAAACTGCTGCATTGCGATTCCTTGTAGATGCCTTTACAACCAGGAAATACCTGGTAGCAATAAACGAAGGTGTTGTACCGCTAGCTAATTCCCTTGAGGAGCTTTTGCGCCATGTATCTACGCTGAGAAGCACCGGTGTCGATATAATTATTGAAATTATTGACAAAATTGCTGCCAAAGGTGGGGATTTATGTGCTGGGTCCTCCATGCAAGTGGACAGGAGTACTGCAATGGAAACGGATTCTGAGGACAAAGAAGTAAAAGGTCAAGATTGCTTTGTTGGTCCCACAAAATCAACTACTAATTCTTCCAGTCTTGAGGAGTTTGTTCAGTTTTGCATCTTTCATGTGATGGTACTGGTTCATCGAGTAATGGAGAATGCTGAAACCTGTCGGTTATTTGTGGAGAAGAAAGGTATCGAATCTTTGATGAGGCTTCTACTGCGGCCCAGTATTGCTCAAACATCTGAAGGGATGTCTATCGCTTTGCATACCGCTGTGGTTTTCAAGGGTTTTACTCAGTCTCACTCTGCAGCCCTTGCACATGCTTTTTGCTCCTCTCTCAGGGAGTGTTTGAAGAAGGCTTTGAGTGGGCTTAGTTCTGTTCCCGGCTTGTTTTTACTGGCTCCTGGGACTCTACCAGATAGGGGGATCTTTTCATGCCTTTTTACGGTTGAATTCCTTCTTTTTCTTGCTGCCTCAAAAGATAACCGTTGGCTGACTGCGTTGCTCGCAGAATTTGGGAATGGAAGCATGGATGTCTTGGAAGATGTTGGGCGGTTGCATCGGGAAGTTTTGTGGCAGATTGCTCTCCTTGATGATTCGAAGCCTGAGACAGATGATGACAGTTCCAGTTCTAGTTCCATTGGGGAATCACAGAGATTTGAAACAAGTACATACGGAATTGAGGAAGAGAGATTTAACTCTTATAGGCAGCTTTTTGATCCCTTGATGAGACGAAGGATGTCTGGGTGGAGTGTTGAATCTCAGTTTTTTGACATTATAAGCGTGTATCGTGAATTGGGTACTGGTCCTACTGGCATTCAGCAGAGAGTGGGTTTAGATGGTCCATCAAGCTCACAACGTGGAGCCAGTCACCCACTGCAACTGCCCAGATCTTCAGATTTGGGCCTTCTGGGTCCCAATACAGGAACAGAGTGTGATAAATACAGATCTTGTTACTCTCCCTGCTGTGACATGATGAGATCACTTTCTTTCCACATCAGCCATCTTTTTTTGGAGTTGGGAAAATCAATGTTGGTTCCTTCTCGCCGCCGGGATGATGCTCTAAACGTGTCTCCTTCTGCTAAATCTGTCGCGTCTACATTTGCTTCCATCGCATTGGACCACTTGAATTTTGGGGGGTATGCTGGTCCTGGTAATGCAGAGGTATCCATTTCGACGAAGTGCTGCTACCTTGGGAAGGTAATCGATTTCATAGGCAGCATTCTATTGGACAGGCCAGAGTCCTGCAACCCAATCTTGGTTAATTGCTTTTACGGGCATGGAGTCATTCAAGCTCTCTTAACCACTTTCGAAGCTACCAGTCAGTTGCTTTTCACTGTTAATGGAGCTCCTGCTTCTCCCATGGAGATGGATGGTGGATATTCAGGACAAGATGCGAAGGAAGAAACAGCGCATTCGTGGATATACGGTCCCTTGGCCAGCTACGGCACGCTCATGGACCATCTGGTGACTTCATCTTTCATCCTCTCTTCTTATACAAAGCATTTGCTTGTGCCACCTCTTACAAATGGAGTTGTTCCCTTTCCACGAGATGCTGAGACATTCGTAAAGGTACTCCAGTCCAGGGTGCTGAAGGTGGTGCTTCCCATCTGGACACATCCTCAGTTTGCCGACTGCAGCTATGAGTTCATTACTGCAATTGTCTCTATCATGCGACACATCTATTCCGGAGTTGAAGTGAAGAATGCCAATACTAATATGGGAGCTCGAATAACTGGTCCACCACTAGAGGAATCGGCAATTTCGATGATCGTAGAGATGGGCTTTTCCCGGTCGAGGGCTGAAGAGGCGCTGCAACAAGTGGGGACGAATAGTGTGGAGATGGCGATGGAGTGGTTGTTCTCGCATCCAGAGGAAGCCTCCCAAGAAGATGATGAGCTGGCTCGTGCTCTTGCCATGTCCCTTGGGAGCTCCGGTACATCTATCAAGGAAGATGCAGCTGCAAATGCAAGCAATCCTAACCAGGAAGAAGAAACAGTTCAACTTCCTCTAGTCGATGAACTGCTATTGACATGCAAGAGACTCTTGATGAAGGAATCTTTGGCTTTTCCAGTCAGGGACCTGCTTGTAATGATATGCTCCCGAAATGATGGTCATTACAGGCCTCGAGTCATTACCTTCATCATCGATCACATGAAGATTTACAGCTCAACTTCTGATACCACCAACAGTAACATGTTGTCTGCTCTTTTCCATGTTCTTGCTCTGGTGCTTCATGAAGATGCAGGGGCACGAGAAGTCGCTTCAAGAAATGGTCTGGTGAAGATTGCCTCCGATTTGCTTTCACATTGGAGCCTGAGTTTGCATAATGATGGGGAGAAATCCCAAGTCCCGAAATGGGTTACAGCATCTTTTCTTGCTATCGACCGGATGTTGCAGGCTGACCCAAAAACGAGTCCTGAGATTCCTGCTCCTGAACAGTTGAAAAAGGATGATAATAATAGCCAGACTGGTGTTGTTCTTGCTGACAGTAGAGCCACCAATTTGCAATCTGCTTTGGGATTAAATCCTCGTTACATAGACATACATGAGCAGAATACACTTGTTGAGATTGCCTGCAGATGTATCTGGAGCCAACTTCCTTCTGAGACAATGCATGTTGTTCTTCAGCTATGTGCTACACTCACTAAAGTTCATTCAATTGCCGTGCATTTTCTCGATGCGGGAGGTCTATCTTCAATGCTTTCTTTGCTGACAAGTAGCCTATTTCCTGGATTTGACAATGTCGCTTCTATGATAGTCCGTCATATTCTTGAAGATCCCCAGACTCTCCAACAAGCTATGGAGACTGAGATACGGCACAGCATTTTGACGGCCACAAATAGACATTCAAATGGAAGGCTACCCCCACGCAGCTTCCTTCAGAATTTAGCTTCTGTCATTTCAAGGGACCCAGTAGTTTTCATGCAAGCTGCTCGGTCCGTATGTCAAATTGAGATGGTAGGCGAGAGGCCGCATGTCGTGTTGTTGAAAGATCGTGAAAAGGAGAAGACCAGGGACAAAGAGAAAGACAAGCAACAAGCTGCTGATGGGAAAATTATTGCAAGTGATATGGGCCCAACGCCTCTAGGGAACGGACATAGTAAACTTCCAGATTCGAATACCAAAAGTGTCAAGGTTCATCGAAAGTCTCCGCAGAGTTTCATAGCTGTAATCGAACTCCTCTTGGATTCTATAATAACTTTTGTACCTTCTGCAAAAGATGGTTGTCTGATAGATGGGCCCCTCAGCACCCCTTCAATAACAGATATGGACATTGATGGCACTTCAAGTAAGAGAAAAGGGAAAGCTATTGCTACCGTATCTGAAGAGAGCAAGGCTGATAACCAGGAAGCCTCATCATCACTTGCCAAGATGGTTTTCATTTTAAAGTTGTTGACTGAAATTCTCTTGACATATGGTTCGTCTATGCATATTCTGCTCCGGAGGGACTCCGAAGTCAGTAGTTCTCAGGGTGTACTACAACGGGGTCTGCCCATTGGTAACTGCACTGGCGGAATATTTCATCACATTCTTCACAAGTTGCTTCCTTATTCTGGTAGCTACAAGAAGGATAAAAAAGTCGATGGGGATTGGACGCAAAAGTTAGCAAGTTGGGCAAATCAGTTTTTGGTGACGTCTGCTGTTCGTTCTACCGAGGGACGTAGAAGGGTTTTTACTGAAATCAACAATGTGCTCAATGACTTTGTCGACTTAGCGGATGGGTTCAGGGCTCCGGATTACAACACCCATGCTTGCGTTGATCTGCTTAATGACATCCTAGCTGCTCGCTCACCTACGGGTCCGTGTATTTCGCCTGAGGCTTCTGCGACCTTTATAGATGTTGGACTGGTTCGGTCACTGACACGGACTCTCCAGATCTTGGACTTGGACCATGCAGACTCTCCAAAGATCGCCAGTGGAATCATCAAGGCTCTGGAATTGGTGAGTAAGGAACATGTCCATTCTGCTGATCCTAATTCCATGAAGGGTGGGTCCTCGGAAAAGCATGCTCCGGATGGGAACCAATCAGGAAGGGCAGATAATGGTGGCAATAGATTTCAGTCCTTGGAAACCACATCCCAGCCTGACCACAATGAAGTGGCACCTGGCCGTATCGAGCGCTTCAATGCGAGCCAAACATCCGGCAGTTCAGATTCAGTTACAGATGATATGGACCATGATGGGGATATAGATGGCGGGTTTGCTCGTGAAACTGAAGATGATTTTATGCACGGAACTTCCGAGGAAGCTGTTGGTCTTGAAAATGGCATTGCAACTGTAGAAATAACATTTGACGTTTCGCATGATGATCAAGACCACCTTGATGAAGACGATGACGACGACGATGACGACGATGACAATGATGATGAAGAGATGAGTGAGGATGAAGATGGAGATGAAGATGACGAGGGAAATAATGATTTGGAGGAAGATGAGGTCCATCACCTGTCTCATCCCGAAACGGATCAGGATGAACCTGAGATTGAAGAGGAATTGTTTGAAGAAGACATGTTGGAGGAAGATGATGAAGATGAAGAGGATGACGAAGATGGAGTTATACTCAGACTAGAGGAGGAGATCAATGGAATTAATGTTGTTGAACAAATTGAGGTTTTCAGCCGAGACAGTAATTTTCACAATGACACACTCCATGTGTTGCCGGTTGATGTTTTTGGCTCTAGACGGCAGGGCCGTACAACATCAATCTACAACCTGTTAGGAAGGAATGGTGACCATGGTGCGCCTGTTCAACATCCACTTTTAATGGAACCTTCTTCCTCACTGCCTCCCATTACTCCCAGGCAATCAGGTGAGTTCTTTTTGTTGATGGCAGTATGTGATACTCAATGCTAGGGATAGTCACAATCTCCTTCGTTCTTAGTGTGGCCCATGGCTTACTGGTCCAAAGTCTCTGGACCATTGATCCGATAGGTCTCACCAAGGATGGGTCCTACCCCAAAAATACCCCAGATAGGTAGATCGTTGCCCTCCAATCATGTCCTTTTTTTTCCAGTTGAATGTGGATGGCTAGTGTACTACTTCCCACTAATCAAAGGGTTAGGATTGTTCCATTGAGGAAATTTTTGGGGCATGGTTTGTCCACTACAGGACCCATCATGTCATCCAGTGGTCCCACTTATACCAGTCTCCATGCTAAACTAATGCCCCCACTTATACAAACTGAAAGTGTGAAGATACAAGCATATCCCACAGGCTGAGGACCATATAATTCCTCATTGGATTTTCCCACTCTTTCATTTCATTTCAATCTCTTCCTCTTGCAATTAGTGATAGTTTAATCCTTTCAGAGAGCACACGCAATATATTGTCCTCAGACAGAAACACAGAGAACGCTTCATCACAGTTGGATTCTATTTTCCGGTCACTGAGGAGTGGACGGCATGGACATCGTTCCAGCATCTGGATGGACAGCCAGCCACGTGGTGGATCTAATTCGCCCATATTACCCTCAGGCATTGAAGATTTTCTTATTTCCCAGTTGAGACGAACAACCCCGAGTCAACCTTCTGTTCAAAATACAACTACCATGGAACCTGAAGATAAAGGCGAGGCTGGACAGGTACAAGAATCAGAAACAAGAGCAAGGGAAGAAACAACTGTAGCCAACAGTGTAGACAATGGAAGCATGGTGATCCCATCACCCAGTCCCTCAGTGATGGATGCCATTGCCAATGCTGATGTTGGGCCTGCAGATAATGATTTTCTTCAAGGAAGGGGTGCCTCGAATGCAGATACACAGGCCGTCGACATACAGTATGAACGGAATGCTGTAGTTGTACGGGATGTGGAGGCGGTGAGCCAAGGGAGCAGTGGAAGTGGGGCGACTTTAGGGGAAAGCCTTCGCAGTCTGGAAGTGGAAATAGGAAGTGCTGATGGGCATGATGATGGAGGAGAAAGGCATGCGCCCACAGAAAGAGCACCTTTGGGTGATCTGCAGCCGACTCGAAGAAGGGTGGCAGGGAGTGCCACAGCTATTAGCAGCAGAGATGCATCACTTCAAAGTGTTAGTGAAGTTTCACCGCATCCAAGCCAAGGAGAGGATCAGAGTGGCCCAAGGGAGGACCAGCAAATCAACCAGGCTACAGTCTCGGGTTCAATAGATCCTGCATTCCTAGATGCTCTTCCTGAAGAGTTACGGGCTGAAGTTCTTTCCGCCCAACAGAGTCAAGTGGCTCAGCTGCCAAATGACCAATCTCAATCAGCAGGAAACATTGATCCTGAATTCCTTGCTGCCCTTCCCCCAGATATCCGAGCGGAAGTGCTAGCCCAGCAACAGGCTCAGAGGCTGCACCAATCACAGGAACTGGAAGGACAACCAGTTGAAATGGACACAGTTTCAATAATCGCAACATTTCCGTCAGATTTACGTGAAGAGGTAGCTATCGACCACTTCTTGTTTTGTTCTTTGAAATGCTGTTCTGTTAAATTCTGTAGTCTGTTATCCTCGTGGAAGTTTGCTAGGTTTTGTTGCCCTTGTTGCTCTCCCATTGTTAATCACCTCTTGTGCCTTATCAGATCATGATTACTGCTGTTCATTCAGTAGATTCCACAATGGATGGGTCCACTATCCATACAAGGGATGGTTATAAACGGCTGTCAAAACTTCCACACCTTTGTATGGACGGTGGTCAGTGGGGATCTCTAGCCAGTGGCCAGGATCTTTCTTCACATGGCCCATCCAGGGTGGGGTCTTCTCAATGAACTTGGGGGTGGATCTTCATGTGGTGACTGGTGAGGCATCAAGGGATGAACAACAAATGGCAAACAATCCTAGTGGAGTTTATCTCTATATTTTGTAATCATATTTTTTCAACGTTGATTGTAATTTTTTGCATTTTTCAGGTGCTATTAACATCCTCTGATGCAATTCTGGCTAATCTAACCCCTGCACTTGTTGCGGAGGCAAATATGCTACGTGAAAGGTTAGCGCATCGATACCATAATCGTACACTTCTTGGCATGTATCCCAGAAACCGGCGGGGTGAGCCTTCTAGACGGGGTGAAGCTGTTGGATCGATCCTTGATGGAGTTACGGGTGCCACTGCTTCACGCAGATCTGTAGGAACTAAGCCGGTAGAAGCTGATGGGGTTCCTCTAGTTGACACAGATGCTCTGAAGGCCATGATTCGATTGCTTCGTGTTGTTCAGGTAACCACAGGCACTGTTAGATTTAGACTTGTGATGCTGTGTGCAACATAACGTATTGACCCTTCAAAATCTTGATTGATGCAATGTGCCGATGGATCTGGACCACCCAGTTAGTGGATCGCTTCTTTCATGAACCAGGGCCGAGAAACCTTGTTGACTGGACATTCATTACCATCTGATCCAACGCCTAATTTTGGCAGGCCAAGAAAAAGTTTAGAAGTAGGCTCCTGGAAAAACTCAATAGATAAAATGCTCAGGCAGGTAGTCGCTGCAATTTTTGACCATCGGTCCATGTAAGAGCTGGCCTATCAATTTGTTTATTTGGTTTTGATGGAGACATTTGCTGATCTTATCAGTTATTGGGTTGATTCCATTGACACAATGGTATTGGATGATCCAGCTTCTCTCTTTGTATTTTCTATATGAATCATATGATTAACTCATTGATAACTCATTGATGTGTTTTCCTGCAGCCTTTGTACAAAGGCCATTTACAGAGACTGCTCTTAAATCTCTGTGCCCATTACAACACCAGAACCTCTCTGATACAAATTTTAATGGATATGCTAATGCTGGATATACGGGGACCTGTTAAGAATTCAGGCAGTGCTGTGGAACCATCATATCGATTATATGCTTGCCAGAGTCATGTGATGTATTCTCGTCCTCAATTTTTGGATGGTAAGATTGTACTTTTGCCTCTTCTAGCTGGTTTCAAACATGTATCGGACTCTCTAGAGTAGGGAGCTTGGAGGACCCTGACTTTTTCTAAGCTATATACACTTGTTCCATCTACACACAAGAAGCAAATAAAAGCTTGGAGGACCCTGACTTTTTCTAAGCTATATACAGTTGTTCCATCTACACACAAGAAGCAAATTTTATTTGCTAAGCCTACACTACCTGCACATGAGGCTACATGTGTGGGATGTCCAAGCTGTGCATGGGGCAGGTCCCATTGTTTAAATGACTTGATGTGAAGGGGAGGCTGGTCAACTCATCAGGTGTGCCTTACATGTACAGAGACAATGAACAAATTACAGGAAAAAAAAGACAGCATTCACATTCAAAGTAAAGGGCAGTTGATGAGTTGACTACCCTGTATCAGGGCCCAGCCACCCACATGGCACTTGGCAGGGCCCACCTTATGCATGATTTGGATGTCCCACACATGTTCCAGGTTGACACAAGTATCTGCATGTAGAGGTGTGTGTGGAATTAGTAAAACTTATATTCTTTATATACTTTTTGAAACGCAAATTCTCTCATGTTTGGTTGGATTTTTCCGAAATGAAACTTAGCAGAATAGTTACTACTGCTATCTCTCAAAAAAAAAAGAATAGTTACTGCTGCTGGGCATTGTTGGTATGAAACATGTGTAGTAGTTACTGAGGCAGTTGTCATTTTTCTGTATCCTATTGTTGAATTATAGGAGTTCCTCCTCTTGTGTCTCGGCGCATTCTAGAAATTCTGACATATTTGGCTCGAAATCACCCCAATGTGGCAAAGCTCTTACTTCATCTCGAGCTTCCATGGACGCCTGTACAGGAGTCAAACAGTCCTGATGAAGGGCGAGGAAAAGAAGTGATGGTCATTGAAGAGGGCCAAACAGAAAGGAAGCAACAACAGAAAGGAGATTTTTCCATTGTCTTGCTTTTGAGCCTCTTAAATCAACCACTATATTTGAGGAGTGTAGCTCATCTTGAACAGGTAACGCTTCTATCTTGTGGTTAATCAATAGGGCTGAAATGGGTCAGGCTGGTGTTCCGTTCTTCCTGGCCCGATCGCCCATGTGCCATCCACGGGTCTGTTTTCTTAGTCCTGTTGGTCAACCTAGGCCTGAATTTATACACACACACACAAGTTTTCGATTGAGGCTCAGCCAAATTACCACCATAATGTGTCATCCAAGGCCTTAATTTTTCCCTGATCCATAAATGGGTCATGCCAAGGGCTAGCTTACATGCCTAATTAATAAACGGGCTTACTGTGCCTGGACCTTTGTGACCCCTATTAATCTATCACTTAATGAAGTTTCACCTAAACATTAATTGGTTATCCTTTTCTTTTTTATTTGTTTCAGCTGCTAAATCTATTGGAAGTCATCATTGATAGTGCAGAAAGCAACTCCAGCCAATCTAGCAAGTCGGGGGAGTCACCTTTTGAGCAATTGTCTGGTCAAAGCGCTGAGCCTCATGTGCATATGAGTACTGATGCGGCTGGTTCTTCTTCAGGTCAGGATTCTAAATCATCGAATACTGAAGAACCCTCAGCTTCTGGGGTGAACCGCGAATATGATACCCTTTCTGTACTGCTCAGCCTCCCACAACCAGAACTTCGGCTTTTATGCTCCTTGCTTGCTTGTGAAGGGTATGATTAACGATTTGTGGTCTTGTTTTGCTTAACTTCTTGGCCTTGCATGCATTTCAATTTTTTTCCTAGATCAATCCTTCAATGGGGAGGCATTGTTGGACCCAGGGCTGCAACTTGGGTTTGGGTCAACCCAAACCTAATTGGCCCAGCCCGAATTTGGGTAGGGTTGGGTTGTCAAGGTCCTGGGGTTGAGTTTGGGTATGGCAAATTCAGTTTGGGTTGGGAATAATCACATGTATTTGCGTTGGGTTGGGTCGAGTACAAGGACTGTGGGTTGGGCACCTCAGGTTGGAATTCGGTTGGGTTAGGTTGCTGGTTGGGTCCTCTTGGGGGTTGAGTTGGGTTGGGCTCATCCCTAGTTGGACCGCTTGGCTGGTGAATGGGGGAGTGAGAACCAGTCATCACATGCCTTAGACATTTTGGTCCTCATTTTACTTATTTCCTTTTTATATTGCTGTCTTCAGTTTTCATTTTATTCTAATGTGATTTTTCTTCTTCTTCTTCTTCTTCTTCTCTCTCTCTCTCTCTCTCTCTCTCTCTCTCTCTCTCTCTCTCTCTCTTTGCAGTTTGTCAGATGGTGCATATAATCTTGTGGCAGAGGTATTGAAGAAGTTGGTGGCAATTGCTCCAACCCATTGCCACCTATTTATAACTGAGCTAGCAGATTCAGTGCAAAATCTTACTAGATCTGCAAGGAACGAATTGTGTGGATATGGGGAGGTAGAGAAGGCCATCCTCAGTACTAATTCTACTGATGGGACTGCAATCTTGAGAGTTCTGCAGGCACTGAGCTCTCTTGTGGCCACGTTACTCGAGAAGGAAAAGGACCCTCAGCTGCTTCCCGAGAAAGAGTACAATGCTACCGTTTCTCAGGTTTGGGAAATCAATGCTGTTTTAGAGCCGTTGTGGCTGGAGCTCAGTTCTTGCATTGGCAAAATAGAGGGCTCTACGGAATCTTCATCGAACCTGTCTACTGTTTCTGGGAACATTGCGTCTTCAAGCACTGGTGTAATGCCTCCTCTTCCGGCGGGTACTCAGAGTATCTTGCCATACATTGAGTCTTTCTTTGTAACCTGCGAAAAGTTACGTCCTGGGCAGCCGGGCGTCACGATTTCTGATGTCGAGGATGCCACCGCATCTACTGGTGCACAAAAACCATCAGGTTCCCATGCGAAAGCTGATGAAAAGCACATTGCTTTTGTGAAGTTCTCAGAGAGACACAGGAAGCTGTTGAATGCTTTCATCCGGCAGAATCCTGGGTTGCTTGAGAAGTCGCTCTCTCTTATGCTGAAAGTCCCTCGCTTCATTGATTTTGATAATAAGCGTGCTCATTTCCGCTCAAAAATAAAGCATCAGCACGACCACCACCATGGTCCTTTGAGGATTTCAGTGAGAAGGGCCTACATTCTTGAAGATTCGTATAATCAGCTGCGAATGCGTTCTGCTCAAGACCTCAAGGGGCGGTTGACTGTTCATTTCCAAGGGGAGGAAGGTATTGATGCTGGTGGGCTTACAAGGGAATGGTATCAGTTATTATCCAGGGTGATTTTCGACAAGGGCGCTCTACTTTTTACAACGGTGGGCAATGAATCGACTTTCCAGCCAAATCCTAACTCAGCTTACCAAACAGAACATCTCTCATACTTCAAGTTTGTTGGTCGAGTGGTATGTGTGTTCGCCATTGCTCTGTTTATGTCTCTCTTTGATGGCTTTTACCTCGTAACCATGGAAAAGGGAAAGAAATCCAGTGGTAAATGCCAATATATGAGTCACTTATTAGCAGTCAATAGCTGCACGTGTTAAACATGTGCTGGACTCTATCATGGATCAACATATGCCAGCAAATCATACTGATCTATGATCAGTTGGCTGACTTCTGCCCACTGAATGCTGTTTGTTAGCATTGATGTCAGTAGTGGCTTTGGAGTGCGAGTTGCCTGGGACTCAGATCGGTACGCTTTGCCCCTGATTCGGTCCAACTTTGTTCGATTCGGTCCCATTTCGGTGTGGTGACTCATTTTGTCTGGTACTGAAACCAATATGACTCGGATGATACCAAGTTGTATCAGGCGATATTACGAACCATTTGAACTTGTTTTTGAACCAAGGTTGGCCAACTCGGCGAGTTGACTCGTGACTTGCCTGGGTCGACATGCTTTTTACGCCTCACCAAGTCAAAATTGATGCGGACTTGCTTGGGGTGAAAATAGAAAATGACCTGGATGAGTTTTCCTGAGTTTCCCTGTGTTTTTCTAACTCGGACGAGTCATGTACACTACTCATCCTCTTCTTCTTTTTCCTCTAAGGAAAGCTACTAAAAAAAAAAGAAAACAAATTCTTTATTCATAAATTATCTTTCCCCCATACAGGTTGGGAAGGCTTTATTTGATGGGCAGCTTCTGGATGTCCATTTCACTCGATCGTTCTACAAGCACATTCTTGGGGTTAAGGTTACTTATCATGACATTGAAGCCATAGATCCTGATTTCTTCAAAAATTTGAAATGGATGCTTGAGGTATGCTTCATTTCATTGCTTTGATTCCTGATTCCTTGTCTCTTCTCTTCTGTATCGATATCTTCAGACTTCTGATGTTTTGCTTCTTTTTCTTATCAATTCGATCTGATAAACAATCCTCTTCTGTAGAACGATACAAGTGATATTCTAGACCTTACTTTCAGCATGGATGCTGATGAGGAGAAGCTGATTTTGTATGAAAAGACAGAGGTAGTTGTCGGTACCAATCCCTTAGTTTGTAAATACCTGTCCTCTAGAGCTTATCTGATGATGTAATGCAGGTCACTGATTACGAGCTGATTCCCGGTGGTCGAAACATTAGAGTTTGTGAAGAGAATAAACACAAGTATGTCGACCTTGTTGCGGAGCATCGGCTGACAACTGCTATTCGTCCTCAAATCAATGCATTTATGGAAGGTTTCAATGAGCTGATCCCTCGGGATTTGATATCTATCTTCAATGACAAGGAGCTGGAGTTGTTGATCAGCGGACTTCCGGACATAGATTGTGAGTTTCCCTTAATCGTGTGCACCTATTTTGAAAATGCAATAATTGATTGAGCATTTGCTCAACTCAATAAAATTTCCATGCAAGGCAGTCTTTTGGTGATCAAAATCATTTGGACAGTGGAAACCATGGTTCGTGGCTGGTGTGCCAAGGTTCCCCTGGATCGTAGCCTTTCAACTAAGCCCCCATTAGATGTGGACTTTTCTCCATTTTCATTGGATGGCTAGGATCAACTGATGGGGAATGATAGGGGAGCATGCTTTTTTTGGGCATTGATGTCCCGTGACAGGATCCATCATGATTAATGGCATTGGTTAATGAAAGGTGGATCCCACCTGTAAAATTGCTGGAGCAAATGAACCAGTGGCATTCCCCCCCCCCCCCCCAATCGAGCAATCATACTTTGATTTCTATGAAAATGTCTGAGAACAATGATATCACGCTACTCTTTCGTTTTGTGTCTCTCTTTTATGCAGTGGATGACTTGAGGGCAAACACAGAGTATTCCGGCTACAGCTCCGCATCTCCCATTATCCAATGGTTTTGGGAGGTGGTTCAAGGTTTCAGCAAGGAGGATAAAGCTCGTCTCTTGCAGTTTGTTACGGGCACCTCAAAGGTACCTCGTCTGACCAGGCTGTCCCTGTTGGGCTTGCAAATGGCTGCGCCTGATTTTGGAACTCTAATTGGGCTGCGCCTGTTCAGAATTTGGGTTTTGTTCAGCCCATGCCAGCCTATTTTCACCCTGCTATTTGTTCATCATCTGTGCTTTTAGTAAACATGATGGTTGTAGGGCCTGTTTCTTTAGGTGGAAAACCATGGAAAAGAACACGAATTCTCTTGATATAATGGTTTCCGCTGTTGGAGAAACAAAAGAAGAGGCGGAAATTGATTTCTTTTTTCAATCTTTTTCTTAAAAAAAGAGAGAAAAATGATTTCAAAAAAAGAAAAAAAAAAGTTGCATAGATTTCCACCTATATGAGAAACACGTTCACTGGTTGACGGTTGAGTGTTGAGCTTTAAAAATTCCTTGGAAAATAACACTCATAACCAAACGACGGATTACTGTTGGATTCCGTGATTCTCCATATCCTGAGGATTCCACGGGTTTTCCATTTCCATATTCTGGATTCCTCTCATCCACACTAGAAAACTCATTCTTGCATCGCATTGGCTGTTGAAAATCCCACCAGGCCCTGCTCTTTCCATGGATTGTCTGAATACTTAGGGCCCTTTGGTGTGCACCCTCCAAAAGCGCGTTTGAGGTCTAAATGCTGTTTTGATCCAATCAGCAGCTGATGTTGTGTGTTTGGATGCACACTGCAACCCCCCATCTCCCGCTTGACAAAATGGGTGCTAAAAGCTGACTCGGTTGCTGAGTCAACTGAAAAGGAGGGTTGATACTGCTTTTTTCGGAAATCCCCCTTTGAGGAAGTGCATCCAAACGGACTCTTACCGAGCCTTGGATGAGCAAAGTCCAAACTTTGAATGGGTCGTCTGGCCTGACCAGTTTGAAAATCTAGCAAATACTCATTGCTATTTCTTTGCCGAGTTTTTTAAAGGGTTCTTTTACTTGGTATGCTGATGTGTCTGTGGCCCATTCCGCAGGTACCTTTGGAAGGCTTCAACTCACTCCATGGAATTTCGGGTTCACAGAGGTTTCAGATTCACAAGGCCTACGGCAGCCCCGATCACTTGCCTTCGGCTCATACCTGGTATATGCCTCATCTTTTTCGTCTCTCGCATCGTTCTTCTTCTTTTACTCTCATTATTTAGTACGAGGCTCGACTTCTGTGTCCCAATACATGATATGTGCCTGGTTCTCTCACAATGGCTGGCGGGAATCCATATACGCATTTAAAACTGGACTCTTGGAATCCTGCTTTGATTGTGCATGTGCATAGTCAACCACACCATAATTGGATGGTGGGAGATTTAGGAGCGTGAATGGGACACTCGGTTCTTTTCCCTTTGGCAAGACGCCCAACCGTTTCTCTGTTGCCCATATCTACTGGTCTTGTCTACTTCATGGCCACTCTTTTTCCTTGTTTTTTCCCCCTCCAAAGGCGATTGATCAACACTATCAACATAAGGTCCACTTAGGATGTGCTCTACAGCACATTGGCTTCATGATGGTGGGCCCCAGCCATTGCTTTTGAGCACACATCCTTTTCCCATTTGTCACAAGTAGGTCAATTGATCAGGCAATCCGAACCATTAACTGATGGGGACCAGTAGGGTGCCCCAATCGTTTGCCTCTTTTTCAGGTTGTTGCTTTACTTGTTTGCTTAACCATCTATTTTAAGGCCCCACCAATCGGACGATTAAGATCTTCCAACCTGGGAAAACTGTATGGATATACGTATCCATGATACAGCCTGTCAGGCCAACGGTCCCAATTACCTAAACATGAGTCCTATTTACATGGGCTAATGCATCAGGCCACCCAATCAATGGACTGATTCACCCCTATCTGTTCTTCAATCTCTGCAGTTTCAACCAGATAGATCTGCCAGAGTATCCTTCCAAACAGCAGCTGCAGGAGAGATTGCTTCTGGCCATCCATGAAGGTAATGAAGGGTTTGGATTCGGCTGAGAAAGACTGAGTGGGCCATACCCCTCGAGTCTGTGTAGATAAAAGGGAAATGGGGAAGAAAATGAGATGAATGGGATAGAAATAGATGCATAAAATATTTACTGTACAGGCTTTTAGCTAATGGTGATACGTCTTAGGCAGTTTTGTATTTTGCCATTTTTGCTTCTTAATTTAGTGATCCGTTAAGCAAATGTGAAGATCAGGGCAGTCAATTTAGTGGGCCACCATTTGGATGGGCCATAGGCCAAAAACGGTCGTCAGTGGGTGATTCCATCTGTTGATGCGAGTTTTGATGATTCAATGTGGACCATTGCTGTGGCTACAACAGTTAATTCCCATTCATCTTTTGTCTATGACTAGGAGCTGGTCATGGGACGACTCGACTCTTGCGACTTGTTCAGACCCGACTTGATCTGAACCGAATGGGTGAGTCAGTCCGAACTGAGTAGGCTTCACCCAATCCGAACTCAAAGTGAGTTGAGTCTGTGTTACCCAGTAACTTGACCCAACTCAACTCGAAAGTCGATCCAGTCAGACGTTGAATCGATATGAAACCTGACTTGACTCGGATTTGAGTATATATATAATTTAAAAAAATCTTAATTTCTTAGTACCCGACTCGATCCCAAACTCTCTCCCCTTACCTCATCATCCTCTTCCAAGCCCGGTAGCCACCCATCACCATCACCACCCTCTCTCTCTCTCCTCTCTACTTCCTCCCTCACTCATCTCTCGTTCTGATTCAGATTCGGTGCCAACTCAACCCGATTCTGTACTTTTGACTGGGTCGGACTTGGTCTGGATTAGTCCAGGCCAGACCCAGACTCGGATCAGGTCAGGCACACTGGACTCGGTACTGAGTCAGGTTGAGTTCGGGTCAAGTCTATGTCAAAACTGGATCATGTCGGGACAGCCCTAACTCGTCCGACTTAACTCAATGCCCAGCTCTATCTATGACCCATCCATGTGATGGCCCACCGGCCCAACCGTGCATGTTTTCTATGTGCGGTCTGAGAGTGTCGCACATCCCCACATAGTAAAACAAGAGAAGTGTGTAAATAGTTCAGTGTGGAGCTTTGCTGAGCTTGCATTCGTCTTTAGATATGATAAGGTAGGCCAATAGTCATCTCAACCGTACATCGGGTTGGCCGCAGTGTAGATAATTGCGACTGAGATGAGTCTGATCAGATGGGCCAGCTTAGATAACTGTTTTGGCTCGACCCACTGAGTTTAGAACTATGGTTTAATCTTCTGAACTTGTGGCAGGCTGCAGCCGGCCTGACAGACGTGGGGCCGACGTTTCCTTTCCCATTCATGGCTACCATAAATCTGGGTCCCCTTTTTCTTAATCAAACGGTACTGATGATGACAAATGTAAGATCTTGGCTTTGATAGCTAAAACATTATCACTACAATCATCAACAGAAAATGAGAGAGGATCTCACTTTTGTTATTTATAACATCCCAGCTGGGATGGCCCATTCGTCAGGATGTCTATGCTGTCAAAATCAATGGACAACTGATCATCTGGCTCATTGTCTCTGTGGAGCCCTCTGTGATGTCTGTGTGATATCCACTCGATCCATGTGAGCCCACACCTAGAAGAGTACACGAGTCGAACCGAGTCGAGCTTGGCAAAGCATGACTTGGCTCGGCGACTAGCTAACCTCAACTCGAACTTGGCTTGGCTCGGTCCTCGAGCCTGAATGGCCAGCTCGGCTCGGTTCGGTTAACAGCTCAGGCCAGTTCGAGTTAAGATTGAGCCTAATTTGTCTGTGCAGCATTTTCACAAACATATGGACTGTATTTTTAAATTCTGAAACAACAGCAATGGTTTTACAAGTATTTCATCAAACACCTCGTAAACATTATCAAAATCAAGATAAAAGAGTATTTGTTTGATGAAACATATTTTTCTTGCTACTAGCTGATACTTTGTTGAGTCATTTCATCAAACACTTGATGAGCAACATCAATATCAAAGTAACCGAGTCACCGAATTGGTTCGATCCGAGTACGATTCAAGTTGGGGTCGATCCAAGTTGAGTTGAGCTCACGCAAGCTCAAACTCGGTTTGAAATTTTTTTGGGCTAAAAAAATCAGCTCGATGTGGCTTGAACTCAGTTTCAAACCGAGTCCAATCAAGCCTTTTCGAGTCGAGTCGAGTGAGCTAACCGAGCTAACTCGTTTGTGTACAGCCCTACCCACACCACAAGAAACATTGGGAGTTGGACGCCCACTATTGAAACTTTTTTGGGGGCCACGGAAGGTCTGGATGAGGCTGATATTTTCCTGTTTACCTCATCGTAGTGTGAATGAGGTAATGAGCGGGTTGGATGGAAATAACCATCATGGTGGGCCTTGTGGCCCACTTGAGCTTTGGATCTGCCTCATTTTTGGGCTCATGCCCTAACATGACCGGGAGAAACTGATGGACGGAGTAGATTTCACACGGATATTGCGCTTGGCCCCAGAGAACTTCTTGGTTCGAACAGGTGCAGGAGATGGGTGTCCTCGACGTAATAACTTAAATAAGTACGCATGAGTTCTGTGGGGCTCACTATGTTCTGCATGTGACATCCACTCCATGCATCAGGTGCGTCTCATCAAAGCTACTGTACATCCCAAAAATCAACGCAATAATTAACTCATGTGGGCCATACGATAAAGAACAATGTAAATCATGTCCAGAACCTCTAAGTTCACGTGGTGAGTCGGTCCGAGTTTTAAATAAGTCTGATCTTGGAGAGTCTTTTTATCCTGGTGAGGCACACCTGATGAACGGATTAGATGGAACATACACACTATATTGTACCCCACGCATGAACTATACTTTTCGCCCGTTCTCTATCATTCCCTGTGGTGTGGTCCATTTCAGTAATGGATCAGGAATAAAATTGTCCTCAAGGTTTAAAATTGATGTTCAAATCCGATGGATGGAGTGGATTTTACACGCACACAACCCTGTAGACTCACGGAGGTCGATTGACGTACGTGCAGCGTGCAACCGGCTGTAGAGGTTTTCAGTTCGACGTTTGTTTAGAAGAGAGCCAAAACAGTGACGCAAGCGAAGAGAGAGAAGGCCTCATTTTTATCGTTGCTGCCCCTTCCGTTACCATATCTCTCTTATACTCTGTCAGAGAGTGACAGTTGCTACGCATGCACTTCCAAAAGATACACGTGGAACACGTTAGCTCAAAAAACATCGTTCAAATTGCATGATCGAATGAAATTACATAATTTCAAAAAATAGTCAATTGGAAGATCCTAACCTTTGATCACTGGACATTTTTTAGTTGATTTTGGGCCGTTGATGTATTTTCATTACGAAGGCCACCAATCAGAAAATTGGAAACTTAAATCAGTGTAGTTTTTGTTTTCAATCTATATAAATAGGGAAAAAACGATTTATAGGGTTTAATTTAAGTTAATTCCATACCAATTGGAAATTTTTTGGTGCCTGTGTATCAATCGCCCTCATCCGTCAGAGTATCCAAGTTTTTCTCATGTGAAACGCTCAATTAGTTTTGTCTCCGTCGCGATTCAGGATCGCCAGCATCTTTCACCCAATTGGGCCCACATGATAATATAGACAAATGATCGTAACCGCCCATGTTGTAAAGGATATATTGATAAAATTATGATGAATGGTTGATCCTGACCATCACTACGAAGGTATGAATTCTAACATGAAAACAAAGACATTCAACAGTCCACATTTAACTTTATAAATCGTATGTCAGGATCATCATTAAGCTTGATTTTCCTCCTGTAAACTATCTATGATAGAAATAAGAAAATAGACGGTTCATATCATTTAATGATGTCAGAATGTGGCCCAAATAGTGCGACATTTTCTGGTGTTTGTAAGTCGCGACATGAAGTCAGAACAAAAACGTTTTGACGATCCATATGATGATGGCATCATGTTGATTACACGCCAGGCCATGTATTGATGCAGAGTTGATACTCTGACCGAGTATGGTGGTTGATATGCATGAGATCGGAAATTCTACACGTGACGTTCATAAACTCAGATCACACTGTCCAAATCGAAGGACAGATGGCAGAAATATCATCATCTAGAAATCAGATTGATTGAACAAATCTAATCTATGAGTAAAGAGAAATATCTTTTCTCAATCTGGACCATTGAATACTTTTCAATATATCCATCCAGTAAACAGCTAGTAGGAAATCAAATTAATGAATATTTTTCTTTAAAAGTGGGACCCTTGATTTGTACGGTTTATTTGAGTTATCTGTATGCCACGTGTGCAATTTCTTAGAGACTGAGTATCAATCATCATATTCTGTAAGAATATCGAAGTTTTTCTCTTGTATTGTAGAGAACGAGAGAGAGAGAGAGAACCCACACATATAACGGTCTCTTACAGGAAATCTTCTGTTTCTCGATCTGTGGACCCCATCTACAAGCGATTGAAGATTCTGGATAGTTTACCAATTTACAAAATGGTGGTGACTCTTCATCCTTAGATGTGGCCCACCCATACAAAGATCCAGACCATCCAATTTACGGGACATTATTTAATATAGTGTATAGAAAATCAATCCGGTCGAAAAATATGAAAATTCCAGTTAGTGGATATCAAATGAAGGTTCCAAGTGAAGGAACCAGTAAGACAATGGTTTTCATCATCTTCTCAATTTCTTTGTGTTATGGCACACCCACAATCAGATGATTGATTTTGACGGTTTGGATTGATGTAAAAATATGACACGTGTACAGTAACAGGTCAATACCATTTTGAAAATGGTGGTTAACTATGATAGTTTCCTATGAGGTAAAAGAGATGAGAATTATACCTTACTTCGCAAGAGTATTATAGGTATGCACACGCATGATAGACATATGACATGCACGATTTGATATAACCATCCAAATCGTAAGAAGGATAATCTACGGTCCACATTCACAGTACACGTGGCAGGGATATGGCCCAACCACGGACAGCCTGTGTTTCGAAATTTATCCCTATCAGACAATCCCAGCCCCTCTTTCATATTTCAACACCCAATGTTGAACACTAACCAGTTTCATTTTCTACCATTTCTTTAAAGGCTACTAATTAGACTGATAAGATTATCCAATGTACTTATACCTTTAAATATTCATCATCCATAGCATGGCCCACTAGATGAAAGGTCCTGATTGATACATTGACTTGCCATGTGTACGCTGAAGAGATAGATCTACCATGTTCCGGTTCTTCCCACTCTATCTTATCAAACCCTTCATGGGCTTCTCGCCTTTGATCTTTTTCAACCCTTCATTGCATGCAACAAAAAGCTGTGGTTGAGGTTTCACGAAAGTCACGCGCTCTTCAGCCATATGCGTTTTTCTTTCCCACATATAAAGAAAAAGATCATATGCACGGACTGTACACTGAAATCCTGTGTATAACTATTCCTACCCACTAATCTAAGCCTATGACCATTAATCTAGACCGTCCAAATCATGAATCGGCATAAGTTGATGGGTTGGTTCGAATAATCAGCTGATCCAACGGTGGGCGTTTTGTTGATTGATGCCTATAACTTATGTTGAGGGGTGAAGGACATCCGACGGTAGAGAAAAGACTTGGATTGAATCGTCCATCTCTGTTCTTGATGACCCAACAATTGAATTAGTGATGCCCAAAAGTCACAAGGATCAGATGATCCCAGCCGTCTAAATCGTGCAGGTTCTTGTCAAACAAACTTATTACTTTGTAAACTCCTAGATATTATCTTAAGATCTGAAATGAAAGTTTTATTAGAGAGTTAGAAGATTAGATGAAATAAAATTTCCAAGCTACAACTATTCCCAAAGTGACCCATCAAGTGGACGGTGTAGATCGATCATATTAGATGACAGAAGAGCTTTTTTCTCTGTACACCAAGATTTGGTGTATGTTGATCCAAAGGACACAAAACAAAAACAAACACATACGGACAGAAGCAATGGATGATACAGTTACGATTGCCTAACAAAATGGATTCTTTTATAATCATAAGCTATCCATGATGGGTGGGCCCCAACAAAAAGATGGAGCTAATTGTTTATCAGAGCTATTTTGTATCAACGATCTTGACCGTTGAATAAAAATTCAATGATCCGATGATCAATATTTGTCATATTAGAGTGATGTTTTGTATGGTGGCCCACTAAATGGGCGTTAGATCTAATGAACAGTCTATATCAATGGATTCGACTGTATAAGTGGTTTTGATACAACTTAGGAGCACTTGGGCCTATATATCTATTCATCAGGTGGGCCAAACCATAAAAAACTATGTCTAGCTATTGATAAATAGTAAAATACAAGTGTGGTCCACTCGATGAGTGAATATGGTTGATTTTTGCACGAGGTGATCCTCATGATAGGCCCAACCAATTGGACGGGTTGGCCATCACGCACAGATGAAAGGTTGAAGTTATTATAGTTGGACTCATACACACATTCTTTGTGGGCCCCACCATGATGTGTGATGGACATCCATGCTGTATTTTTGGTAGGTCCCCTTTAGGTTAATGGGATGTGCCAAAAATCATCCCTGTCGGGAACTAAGGTGGGCCACATCATCTGAAATCATGACTAAAACATCTAAAAGCACTTGGTAGGGCCACCTGAGTTTTGGAATGGCCTAAAATTTGGTGTGACCCCTCATCCAAGTGGGACACACACAATGGTTAGGATGGATGTCTAAAAAACATTTCAGTGTGTCCTATACACATTCAGGAAGGTCTTAATGGATGGGCATCCACTCTTAAATATGTGGTGTAGCCAACCTAAGTCATGGATTGGCCTGATTTTTAGGCCCATGGCTCAGCATAGAAGGGTGCATCTGATTAATGGGATGGATGTCCGTCACACATCATGGTGGGCCCCAAGTTCATAGTACATTTTCACACACACATATATAATAATAATAATAATAATAATAATAAGATATATATATATATATATATATATATATATATATATATATATATATATATATATATATATATATATATATATATATATATATATATAGTAGTAGCAGTAGTAGTAATAATAATAATAATAATAAGAGAGAGAGAGAGAGAGAGAGAGAGAGATGGGGTAGGAAAAGAAAAGTACCTAGAAATAAAAGAGGAGGTAGGCTATCAACCACCATGTACCATTGTCTCTTTAAGTCGAGCAAACCAATGGAATATTTGCAGTATAGGAGAGGAGGGAACAGGAGTGGCAAAGATAAAATAAAGAGAAGAGTAAGGAGGGATCTATTCGAATGTATGTAGTCTTTATGTAGTGAATCCATATAGGCGAAATAAAAGGTGAGGGTCTCATGTAGACTGTCTATGTACTGCCTATGAAAATCAAGTACTTTCAAGAGCAGTTGTGCAAAGTAAGGTCCAACACTACCTCTCTTAATAAAGTGCTACTTACTGTTGCAGTGTCATCTGCTGCGAGAGAGAGAGAGAGAGAGATTCCTATGTACTACAAAATATTGACAAAATGCCATAGCAATAAATAACAGCAACAGTTATTAACAGTTAATATAATAATAACAAGAACAATAACAATAAATAATAAGATTTATTTATTTATTATTAATATAATTATCTGGGGTTTGATATTTACACCCTGACTGTTTGATGGGTACACCCAACCCTATGTACTTCTTGTTATACAACAGTACAAGTTTGCAGAACTGTATGAAAGAAAGCTGTTTACATCAAGAGGGTTGGAGTAAATGGTGGCTATCCCAATTAATATTGTAGCTTTCTACTCTCTACTATTTAATAATATCAAACCAAAATGACCAATTCATGTAAATTAAACATTCAACAATCCACCCATCTGTCCATCTATTTGTGTGTGGCCCATCAGGCCACATTAGCACAGGAATCCCAAATAAAAATGCCCTTAAAATTTCAAGCAATGAGGAAAATCTAATTTCTTGTGGGACCCATTTGTAAACAAAACTAGGTTAAAAATTTCAAGGGCTGGGACCCATACAGTAATTAATATGGAACTGATATATAAACCCACCCCGATTGATTTGCATCAACCCATATCTAATTACTTTTCGGAACTAAAAATGGTATACTTGTGTACTTAATTTCAATACTCAAAACAGAAATTGAGTATATAATGTAGATAAAAATGTTAGATATATGCTTAATTTTTTAAGGATTTGTTATCGTGGCCAGCTTAAATTGATATCTCCACGCTTGCGGTGATGATTTGGCCATAGTGATTGGCTTCTACAAGTTCTTTTTGAAAAGAATCTAAGTCGGTAAACATTAACCTCCTTAATCATGATTTAAATGGTTCAAAAATGAATATGAAAATACTATTATTAATTAGTAGTGATAAAATAAAATAAAACATATTAGAAGCTGACGGATTAGGATCTCCACCTCTAACAGTTAGGATCAATAAGGCCTCATGGTTATTGATCCAACACTATCATAACCACATTACTCTTGTGAGGGTATTACTAACAATTTTATAGGTAAAAATACTATATAATATTTTTTTAAAATGAAATATTTAAGTCGTGGGAAATGAAGGAGAGAAAGATGTGAAAGGATATCTAATCTAAAGAACCATTTTTAGACATGGAGAAAGCAAAGGAAAGAAAAGGAAAAGCAAGCTTCTTGATCATGAGATGCTCTCTCCAGCGCATGTATGGCTCATTGTCCAATGCCAAAAAGCCAGTAAGCAAACAAAGGCCCTGAAAGATGCCCCTCTTCTCTCTCTCTCTCATCGATTCAAATGTATGACAGTCATACATTCAATACCCTTTCAAACCACCACTTTTTCAGACACTACCAAATCATACTACCCTGCTACTAATTATTATGAAAAGCCCTAGGCAAGAGAGATAGAGAGAGAGAGAGATTAGGATGTAACAGGTCTAGAGCACTGCAGTCACTTCTCACGGACTTCTGTTATGTTTTATTTTATTCAGTACCACAGAGCCTGGGACTCAGGTCCTGTTTTGTGTGTGAGAGAGAGATGTGAGAGTTCTGAAAACTGACTCAACATAAACAAATCAAAGATACACTATCAAGTCTATTCAAATCCATGCACAGAAAGACTTTATACATTTTTACATGACATCACAAATCAATACTAGAAGGAAATGAAACAATTATTTACATCCATCCCACACTGATTTTAGTACACCCATTTCTCTTTTTGGTATTTAAATTATATAAATGAGTACCATTTTCAACCCCCAAAATTCAAAATGTGGGTCTGGAGATTTAATCATGGTGGGAGTACATATCAATCCATAGGAAACTGAGGGGGAAAGAACATCAACATACCTACAGAGAGAAAGAGAGAGGAGATGTAATAATGCATATGTGGTCATTAGATCACCACCACCTTCCTCTGGTAGCCTTCTTTTATTGCTACCATAAACAGCAATTGTCCTGCGTCTTTGTAGGAACAGAAAATCCAAAAAAGAGAACAACAGCAACCACAACAAAAACAACTACAGCCATCAATCACCCTCTTAAGAAAAAGTTCAAAACAACAACAAAAAAAAAAAGCTCCTGTTTTTTTCTCTCTTTTCATTGTCTGCTGAGCTGCAAAAACAAGACTAAAAAGAAGTGCTAGCAACAGGAGAAGAAGAACAAGAACAACAACAACAACAAAAGAATAATATCTGACTTGGGTTTTTATCTTTTTTGTGTTTTTCTATCTGATCTTTTGCTTCCAACTGACTGATCTCTCTCTCTCTCTCTCTCTCTCTCATGGCAGTGCACTGTATTGCTGCAAATCATTCCATGCCTGTATTTCACTCCAGTTGCTTGTATTGTTGCCATTGCTATTCCCATTGCCTGCACCATAAGAACTCCCAAAAAACCACTCACTTGCATTCTCTCCACCACACCCTTTTTTAGAATTACTCCCACCAGCATCTATTTTCAAGCTCTCCTGCATCTGAAATGAAATGGGTTGGTGCTGATTTTCAAGCAGAGGAGTTTGAACAGCAGAAACGCCACCATCTTTCTGGTTTTCGCCCCCGAACAGCATCGCCAGCCTCTGCTGCTGCAGCTTCCAGTGCAGGTCTTGGTTTATAGAGCTCAAAGACTCTATAGAAGAAGCAAGACTACCATGGAGATTGATAGAAGATGTTGATGAAGATGAAGAAGAAGAGCAACCCATCTCTTGAATTCCTGTGCTGAAAATCCCACCCTCACCATTCCGAAAGACAGATGAGACTGGATAATTGAATCCCATGGAGCTAGTGCCGACAGGCTCGAAAGCGGAAGAAGGAGAATTCGTGGAGAGAGGAGCAGCTGAAGAGAGATCTCCAAAGGAGAAGAAGTTACTAAAAGCGTTTGGTGGTGTTGAGGAATGCAGTCTGGAGAAAGGAAGGCCGCTGAGGTGGAATTCCATGGCCGGAGATAGGTTGGGGAAGAACTTCATACCGCCTACACCAGAAGGACCGAGTATGGAGTCTGCAGACATGGAGGGAATAGCGTCTTTGGAAGATGAATTGGAAGAGGAGGATTTGGATTTTTTGCTTTTACGGCATCCACCGCCTATAGGAACGTTGCGGAGGGCCCCACCTTTAGTCCAGTAGCGGCGGCAGGTCTTGCAGAAATGACGTGGTTGAGTGAGGCTGTAGTTGTTGTAGTAGCAGAATTTGGTGTTGGGAGAGTCGCAGCGAGGGCATTTGAGGGGTTGATCGGAGGAGGGGCGGTGAGGAGTGGTGGTTTTGCGGTTTGGTGTGGAGGGTGGGTTTTCGTCTGGGGGAGGAGGTTTTGAAGGGTGGTTTTCCATCATTGGGGTTGGAGGATTGGAAGAGAGGGGAAGATGGAAGGAGTGAAAATGAGAAGTGGGTGGTGCTGTTCGGATGGTTTTGGTTTTATTGGAATTTAGGTTGCTTTGAGAGAAGGGAAGAAGGAGATCAATTCAATGGATTCATGAGAGAGAGAGAGAGAGAGAGAGAGAGAGAGAGAGAGAGAGAGAGAGAGAGAGATGTCTGCTTGTGATTGTCATCAAAAGAAGACCGGAGAGAGTGGAGAATATGGTGTTTGGAGATGGTTTGGATTTGAGAGAGAGAGAGAGAGAGAGATCTTGCCAGAAAAGAAGTGGTTGTATATATACATGCATGAGAGAGAGAGAGACAGAGAGAGAGTGTGGTAGTCGAGACAATAAAAGCTGATGAGATGATCTGATCTGCCGAGAAAGGAAGGGTGAGTGGATTGGGATGGATGGAAAAAATGTGTATGTCGGCTATATATATATATATATACATGATACTGTGAGGTCGAGCTGCGTGTGCCCACCATAATATGTGAGGGACATTCATCCCATGCATCCTTCAATGTTGATCCATGGCAAAAAGGTCAGGCCAATTCATGACTTAGGTGGGCCACACCACAGACAACACAACAACTGAGAGGAGTGCCCACCCATTAAAAAAAAACAAATACACACACACATATATGACCTCATGGGAACTTACCATTAGGTCGAGCTGTGTAGGTTTAAGTGTGATGTGTGTCGAGCACCCACTCAATTAGCCGGATGCACCATTCCATGGTGGGCCTCGGGCTTAAAAATCAACTCAACCCATAACTTGGGTGGCCACACCACGTGCAAAAGTTGAGAGGGGTTACCCTCCCATTAAAACATTCATAATCATTTATTGGGTTATGGTGATGTAGTTCACAAATCCAGCTTATCTAATATGTGTGTCCCACTTGGATGAGAGGTCAGATCAAGTTTCGGACGCATTCAAATTTTAGATGAGCCCCACCAAGTGTTTTTATATGTTTTACTCATGTCTTCACATGATTTTAGATGGTATGACCCACCTGAGTTCCATATTAACATGGTTTCGAGAATATCCCGTAATTTAAAGGGGACCCATCAAATACATAGTGTTGATGTTCAACACGCATAACAATGGAGCCCACACATGGTCTCATGGGAAGTTCCCATGAGGTTGACCTCATATATATATATATATATATATATATATATATATATATATATATATATATATATATATATATATATATATATTCTCCGGCAGATCTGGATGGTATATGTACACTTGCACTCCCGCAATTGTAAACGTGGCAAATGCCTAACTCAAACGAAATCCTTGAAAAGGGGGCCCACTAGGTCTGTTGCCCACAAGGAATTTTTAATGGTCAGCGATCAATCCTCACTGTTTGCTATCGTGTGGTCCACTTGAACGTTGGATCGCCTCACGTTTAGGTTGGTGTCTTAAAATAGGGGTTTAAGGTGGATAAAAGGAGTGGATATAACTCATACATCATGGTGGGCCTTAGAGAGCTTGGGGCTGCAGGAATCCCCTGTAGGCAATAGTCGTCCCTGCCACGTGTAACACGTGTGATATAATACTCTAGATCTTGCCTCCGAAATGATGAGACAAATTCTACAAAGTGCGCTGATGGTTAAAACAGTTTTTTCGTAGCCATCCATTCATTTTACATGCAGTGGCCCACCTAAGGTGTGAAATGACTTGATTTTTCAGGCAAAATATCTAAATAGGGTACCTCACTTGAATGCAGTGTTTGAAGTATGGGTATTGCTACAAGTTTCGCTGACAACGGATATAAAAACAATATCGATATCGCCGATAATATTGTTGATAATTAGAAATGAGGGAAAACATGAAAAAAATGGTGGAATTTTCAACGGAATTTCAAGATATGTTAAAATGTACGTGTTTGCATATTTAAAAATAATAAAAAAAAAATTGTAAAAAAATGGATATATAATAAGTTTCCATTTAATGTAGCATTAAAAACATGTGTTGTTGTAAGAAATCAGTTCAACTATTTCATCTAACATATTTAACTATTTAACTTTTCATCCAAACATCCATTGATATTACAAAATATCAACAACACATGATATTTCACAAAAAAATATTAATAATTTAAACGAATATGAAAGATTGAGGTCTCAATATCGCGCATGTTGCGATATCAATAATATTAAAATATGATTAATATTATTAATGACAAATTGAACACTACATACAACCATATGCTCATGAAAAAAATAAATTTTTTCTAATAAACAAAATTCTGATGATATCAATACGTTGGTGATATTATTGACATATCGTCGATGCACTTATGATATAAACATCACCTAGAATTTACTTAGTCAAAAATATTGACGATATTTATGCATTGTCAATACAAACAATACTTAGAATTTGCATTGAAAATATTAACGATTACATAAGTAATATTAATACATTGGTGATACTTAGTGATACATTGCTAATTCTTAAAATTTTCGATACTATCAATGTTATCAGTATCATATCCCATGTTATTGGTATCGCTGAGCTGGAGATAAAGATAATATCAAAAATATATCGAAAATATGTCGATAATATCATAGGTAATTCAAACACCGCCTGAATGAATGGTCCGATCTGAAAACTCGCGTGCCGGTTTGACACAGTGTTCCACGCACGTTTGGAGTCAGCAAAACTCAAAGTAAGTTTTATACTTTGCCAGAGTGTGGTAGATGATACTCAGCCCCTTAGAAAGTACATAAAAATTACAAAAGTGGTGTACAAGTAATTCAAACCAAACATTCTAAAAATCAACGGTCCCATTTTAAATGTATCATCAACCAAAAATAACACTCATTTTATTTTCTAACTACTGAATCGGTGGACATTTATTGAACGGTTAAAATTGAGCAGTATATCCAAGTGTACACTTTCCGAGTGCCTGCGTATCAAGTACCATAGTCTTTCAGAGTATCAAATAATCCAACAATATGTAAATGTAACCGTGCATGGTACCAGTTCCCAAAAATAACCATGCATCCGACGTGCATGGATGCATGCATGCATGTATAGATGCATGCATATGCATGAACATGAGACATATAGATAGTAGGAGATGGCAGTGATGGCAGGGTTAGTAGGGTCTGGTCAGTAAGGAGAGGCGCCAGCAACAGCGCCTGTATGGCTGCAGTAGAAAACAGCAGCCTTGTCTATTCCTTCCCATGTTAGGTCCCTTTTTAACAGAAGCCTCATTACATTAACTGTCACACGTGCCAGCTACACGTGTTAGAAGATCATCACCCTTCTCTCTCATTATCTTGACCAAAATAATATAAGCCACACGTGTCATCGATAGATACGGTTGAGAGTTGCATGGTTGTTGCCTCAGCTGCACTTTACATGGTAGTGATATCTTGATTGTACACTTGGCATGGTGGGTGTTAATCCAGACCGTCTAAAATGTTGGGATCATGATGACCGTAGAGTCAAGCTAGCCATTGATGTTGGCTATCAAAGTGACTGGTAATATGTTCAGTGGTGTAAATTCATCCATTGACATCAGACGGTTAGGATTGTCCAGTCAAAGTAGTTTTACGCTCGTGTTCCTTTCTCATAAGAGACCACGTTTTGGACGGTCTAGATTTCATTGCACGAATGCGACTTGCACGGGAGATGAATCTCCTTCATTTCGAAAATGGTGGTAAACTATCAGTCCGGTCTATTACATTGATATAAGACAGAGGAAGCATAGCTCATGTAAACACTCGCTACACACGTGCATGCGTGTACCTTATCTCAACCACTCAAATCACAACCCCATCACATTAAAATCAAACAGCACAATCCTAACTATCCAATTCATGTAAATCTTTCTTGGACACCCAACCAACGGCTAGGATAGCCGGTTCGTACAATTCTTTTGGTCAGGCCAAGTGCACATTTCGATCAACAATTTGAACGGTCTGGATGAAGTAAGTACAAGTCAGGTGTACATGGGGATTGCGGGCGCGTTTGCTAACACCGACTCTATAACAGAATATGGTATTAATTCCTCAATAACAAGAGAAATATTTTCATACTCCGGCAGATTATGATGGTTGATACGCATGCAGTTAGAAATTACTGAAAAATTGCTTATTTCACATAAAAATCATTCCAATTAGACCGTAGAAATTAAGAATACCATTTTATATATTAAATTAAAAATATTAATCTTATATAATTATCTAACTATTAGATTTGCTGGACATTTATTGGACGGCTATCAAACTTCAAAAAACAACCTGTCCATGAATCAGCGGTTCGGAATAGAAACCAATCTAATTTTCAGCACGGAGCTTATAGAAATTCAGTTCTAAAATTTAGTCGGTTCAATTTGAGTTCATATATTCCACGTATATCATTTCTAAGTGAATGAGTATTAAGGTCGATACAGAGCCAGAGTATCAAATGACTCCCCCTATAATCGTGCCAAGAAAATAACCCTATCAGTAGCTACTTTGCAGCTACATGTAGGGAGTACGATAGTAAAGTAGACACGCAATCCAAGGGCTGACACGTGGAAGTCGAGACTAAATTTATTTTCTAAAATTAAAAATTAAAAAGAAAAAGAAAAAAGAGATGTAGGGAGATAAGATGCTTATGTTGCCAAGGTAGCGTATGTATGAGTCAGGGATGCAGAGAAAGTACGTTTTCAGAAGACCCTTAAACTGCAAAGATACCCTTCCTTTCTTTTAGTCCTAAAACTGGGAATTTAACGGTCCTGATTTTCGCCCCATTGATTTCTTTTTTTTTTTTGAATTTTTAAATTGGATGAAATTACGGGAAGAAAAATGGTACAGCGTGGTATGGAGCAACTTGCTCGGTACAACCGAGTGAACATGTAGAAACTACCTTTTTTTCTGGTTGTCAGAACTAATGGTGCTGATTTTTGGATCCATTGGTTTTTTGTTTTGTTTTGTTTTGTCTTGTTCGGTTGAGATTATAGAAGGAGAGAACGCATAGGTTGAGGATGTGGAATGTAGGGAGGGGCCCTTCAACAAAAAAGTCATGTGGGGCCTACAGGTTTGCGTGTGTGATATCTGCTCCGTCTGTTATTTGAGTCAGATCATGTTAGAATGTGGGCCCAAAAATAAGGTAGATATGAAACTGCAGTGGGCCACACCACGGGAGAAGGTGGAGATGGACGGTTAGCTGGGCATCCTTGTCACCACCCTTTAGTGTGGTGTGGCCCATTTGAGTTTTGGACATGATTGAGTATATAAGACTCACTCTCTAAATATATCCCCACTAAGCTTTTTGTTGCACCGGCATCCTATAACTATTATTTGCGTTCTATGGATGGGGCCCACCATTTTGATGATCCAAATTACTAGGAAATTCAGGTACAGGTGGACCACATTGCTGGTCGGACATGGTCTAAAAAAGCCTGTCGCGTCCTATGATACAACAGGCATGTAGTCACCAGCTAGATGTGGACTCGCTACCATCTATTTGCGAGCCACTCGTTGGATGGCTAAGCTGGATCGGACCATTAGACCATTATGTCCCATTCCATGATTGCCGAAACAATCAAACGGCTTAGATTTGTGTGGTCCTTTGTCCATTGGTAAATAAACATTTATGTGACCCCACGAAGTTTTATTGGTGGTCTACCTAAGATTTAGATCTATTTCATTCGATTGTCGAATCAGATTCCAAAGTGGCAGTTGAAGTGGCGTCCAATCCGGCAGTCTAATGCCTTTGGACCTTATGGCATAGGATAGGGGCCATTCACCCCTTTTCTCATCCGCTTAATCTCAGATTTTCGTATATCTTTCATGAGGGAAACTCAGTCACAGGCAACCTTGCCAGGTTAGCTAGTGAAGGGTGTGCCAACAAGTTCATCTCCTCCCACATAGAGCTTCCAAAGAAGCATAAGATGCTCTTTGGCTCTTGACAACGTTGGCATTGGTATTCTTAGGATGTAATGTTTGTTTCTGTTTTGTGTATAGCTCTCTGAGTGTGATGGTTTAGGAGAGGTGTGGCCCACTCCTTTTTGTTGGGGCCAACCTGAATGGTTGTCCATGCCTTTTTTTATGAATACATAGCGGTGGCCTTGCACCACCTTTAAAATTTTATTTTTTGTTTTTAAAAAGAAGAAAAAAAGACCTGTTTTATTTTTGGTATCATGCCTTCAAATGAAGGGTTAAAACAGAATAACAGAACATAGCAAGGCACATGTATCATGGTGGGGCATACTGTCGGGAATCAATTAAACCCTGTCTCAATCTATATAAATGGGTATTATGAGATTTGATTGGATCACGTGCAGCTGGTTAAATAAGATTCTATTCCAAGTATACTAACTTTCAAATATTGTGTGGGCCACCTCTGCCAGAGAGACATGGCCCGTAAAATTCCTCAACATCAATTCATCATGAAGGTAGTGTTGGGTTTTCCAGAAAATATGGAAGATGATTACGTGGACCACTGATCTACAATGTGTTCTATGGGCCCCACCGGGATGCATGTGTTATATAGTGTTGATTTTTTTTCTTCTTGAGGTCATTTTAAAGCATAAATCCAAGGAAAAAGTAGAACCAAATCTCAAGTGGAGCACACTGCAGAAAGCAGTGAGATAGTACTACCCATCATTGAAACCTTCTTAGAGCCATCATCTGGATGAAGGAAAACACAAGTATCAGTTTCATCTAAAACTTTTGCTGCCATAATAAGTTTTTAATGGCCATTTTTCACTGCTTTTTGTGATGTATTTCACTTACGTTTTGCATCTACTTCATTTTTGGGCCTATTTTTTAAATTGATCTTGAAAAATGAATTAACAATGTAGATATAACACATATATCATGGTGGGGCTTTTAGTACTTGGTGATATCAACACACCATTGAGGTTGGTAGGGTGTGGCATACCACACAATTTACTTTCACAAAATCTACTTCCCTGATTTTGGCCCCATAGTTAGGGCTATACACGAACTGAGTTAGCTCGGTTAGCTTGCTCGACTTAACTTGAAAAAGCTCAATCCAACTCAGTTCGAAACTGAGTTCAAGTCGAGTCAAGCTGATTTTTTAAGCTCAAAATAATTTCGAACCGATTTTGAGCTTCTCCAAGCTCAACTCGGCTCGGATCAAACCCTAACTCAAATCGAACTCGGATTCAACCAGTTCGATGACTCGGGTACTTTGATATTGATGTTGCTCACGAAGTGTTTGATGAAATAACACAACAAACTATTGGCCGATGGCAATGAAGGTATATATTTGAAACAAGTACTTTTTTTTTTCTTGATTTTAATGTTATACACATAATGTTTAATGAAATACATGTAAACAGCAGCACTAGGAAGTTGAAAGTGCACTTTGTGTATTTGTAAAAATGTCACGCAATCTTGATTCAAACAGGCCCGACTTACTGACTGAACTGACTCGAGTTGACAAGTCAGGCTTGAGGGTCCAGTCAAGCCAAGTTCGGGCTGAGGTCAACTAGTGGCTGAGTATACACCTCTACCTACAGTACATACTACTACTGTAGGCTCTCCGGAGTTTCAACAGGGGGTCTTGGGTTCGAGTATCCTGGCAGTGTAATGTCACTAACTTTAGTGTGTGTAGAAAACCATTCATTTTCATCAAGTATATTTAACCCACCTGATCAGTCGATTGTCCGGAAATATGGTTTACCATATTTTCATAAAGGTCCCCGAAAAACGAACGGACTAGATCTCTCAAATTTATGCCGCGTTGGAATGCATGCGTGCCGGTTCACTTCATGTGTCTGCTGTGCATATGCACGCAGCATTTCTAGTTGCACCAATACGATGAGGAGCACGTGTGCCTGATACACGTGTCTTTTCATTTCTGACAATCGGAGTATATACTTGGTGATCAAAACCATTGATATTTTCTGTCCAACCGTGGAAGGACCATTTCTAAAATATCTTTAATTGAAAGCCCCCAGCCACTGATCTTTGGATCTTTTTTATTTGAATGAGGACAGCTCCAGCACTTCTCTTATTAACCGTCTATTTACAGACAACAAATCTAAAGGATGATATTGTCCTATCGAAAATATCACCGGCCCTTCTCCATCAATGTCGAGATGCAACAGAACATTGATCATGGTTATCAAACCATGGGCCCCACCTTGAACAAATGAAAACAGGTGTACGATGTACAGAGCCTCGTTCCTCGGTGCTACACAGAAACGTCTCCGTCAGGTAAGACTCCCGTGTTATTTCACCACCATATTAAAAAACGATGGAGAGCAAAAGGCCGTACAGACCATCCAAACAGTAAGTTGCTGCACGAGAAATCCTAGCCATCCAACAATTGACCATCAAATTAACGGTTAAAGTGGACCATTGAAATGGAAAATATGATATATTTTTGAGTTTTGCTCCTATCCACCCTCAGCCTAGCAATTTGTCATGTCGTGAAGCCGTACAGCCATGCTGCATGTACGACAGTTAGTGACCATAACTTATAAAGTGGTGGTGAACCATCACAGGAAAAGATGTATTTCACCGCCAAAAAACCGTTGGAAGAGGGGGTGGGGTACTAAGCATGCGCTGGAGAAACGTGTAGCGGCGGGAAAGACAAAATAGAAGACACCACAGGTTAGAGAGAGAGAGAGGCTCGTGAGAGGGTGGCTGGAATCCCGTGAGAAAAACCAAACTGATACACTCATCAACGTAACGTCTCACGTGCTCTCTCATCTAACCCTAATATTATAATAAAATAATAATAATAATAGAGAAATGATATTTAGTTCTTATGCGTCACATGGGACATGTGTGAAAGATCTGACTTCCCTGTGATGTCTACTATCATTGCGACTGGGGTCCAGCTCCATGCTAAGTGGTTCACAATCCATGTCAACATTTAGATCATGGATGGAGTGCTCACATGGTCAATGTGGGTATGTGAAAAAGGAAAAAATTTAAAGAAAAAATATAAGTGGTTGTTGCTTGAATTTGGATGGATGGGCGCGACGCCTGTTGACCTATGTATACCTATATCCAAAATATGTAAAGGACAATGAGAGCGCCGGTTGTAGTCGGGACCTTCTGATGCATAATTCAGGTGGGCGGCTTAAAAGTAGAAGTGAGACTTGAATAAGGGTTTTCGATCCGTGCTTACCTTTATGTAATGGTAGTTGGTGTATTTTTGAATACTTAGGTGACTTATAGACTTACATATCTTGATAGGATATGCTGAATTCGCTAGAGAGTCTTTATTTTAACGTGGATTTACTTTCAAAAATATTGTCGAGCTTGCCTCGGTTGGTGTAATTTTGGGTTAGAATCCTACCAAATATTTTCTTTCTTAGTTTGAGGCGAAATTTTCTTCGGATTTTTCGCCTCTAAAGTCGAGGTCGACCTGATTAGTTTGGGAGGTGAGTCCAATTACTAAACCTTGCCCTTAAGCAGGTCAACCTAGGGTTCGTTTCATTGTTGGTGCCTCATCGGCTCGGAAAGTTCGTTCTGGTATTCCAATCAGCCCAACTTTAAAGTACTCTTTTTATGATTAGTTGTATTTTTCATACAGCAGGCTGGTTTGGTTTCTCTACAACATAAGTTTTTAAAATAAAATAAAATAATATTGCAACTAATGTGGGTGAGGCTATTTTATTTTTATTTTTTAACAATTTTTTTTTTTTAAATCATCGATCGTATTTTTCACAAAAAATTTGATGTGATGAACTAATGCGATAATTGATAATATCATGATATTTTTTAAATCTTAGCTAGTTCTATTATCCTTAAGATTATTGTGATTTTAATGCAAAAGTTACTAAAACAATTTATTTATATTTGTATATTTAAAATTTTAAAAACTTTCATTATTTTAAGATAATTTATTCAAGGGTTGCCTAGCAATCAAGTAGCCATTCGCATTTCTTCTAATTTTATCTTTCATGAAAGAATTAAACATATTAAAATTAAATTTTACTTTATTAATGAAAAGTTATTCACTAACGTAATTTTCACTCATCTCTCTTCTACAAACAACTAAGTGATAATTTTGCTAAGGTAGTAGTGTTGTATCACATTTTGTTTATATTATTTTTAAGTTAGACATGTTTGATATTATATTTCAAATTAAATAATAATAGTATGAATTTTATTTGTTGGCCTTTGGGGCCTTGTTATATGGTGTACTTCAGTGGTTTGTAAACTATTATTTTTTATAGTTAATTATAAAATCAGGTTTAGAGAGCAATTGCTTTTTAATTAGCTTTTCTCATCGAGCAACAATAATAAATATTTTCATATTTATTTTTGATGAACTTTTTTATAATTTCAAAAAAAAAAAAAACTTAAGTCTAAAAATCTCGGCCGATAAACTGCGAGGAACCAAATTTCCTGCTATGGTCTGCATCATTTGCCAATAAATCATGCTCAAAGTTAATGTGGGCAAGTGTACCGAATAAATGGACTGTCAAAAAGAATCATTTAGACCTTTTATTTGTTTCAAGGCCCCAACCTCCTTTGGAGTGAAAACCCTAAGTTCTAAACCACATGATACAAGTAAATGTGGTCCATCTCATGGAAAGCTTGGATACTATTAGGTATTGATATAAGCTATAGACATGAGTCACTGCATATCTGCCTGCCCCTATATTTTAAAAATATAAAACCCTGACTTGAAATCGAGATGAATTGAGTTTACTTGAAATCTCAAAGTGAGTTTTTTGAAAACTTGAAAGAGTTTTATTTTTCCTTTGTTTTTCAGTAATATATCAAATTTAGTAATTGTATAACTTCTGTAACGGTGATAAGTGAGATTTTGAGTTAGTATTTACATAATCTTATTTTTTTATCCGAAAAAAATGATTCATCGAAATAATTAGTCAATTGTTTTTTTAACACGAACACATATGAGATCACCAAATGCTAAGGAGTTCATCTATTTAATCTTTTCCCTTCTTGTTGTTGGATATCCCGATCTCACACATTTTCTCTTTATTTTCCATGACTTTAATGAGTTACACATAGAGTTAGAAAAGATCAAATCTTTAATTATTCAATCATACGTGATTTAAACTTTTGATATATATATATGTGTGTGTGTGTGTGTGTGTGTTGGAGGGAAAAGGGGGGGGGGGGGGAGGGGGGGGGTACCTCATGGGAGGTCAAGCTGTGTGGGCCCCACCGTGATGTGTGTTGAACATCAATACTAGGCATTTGATGGGTCCCCTTTAGTTTATATGATATCCCAAAAATCAGTCCTATATAGAACCCAGGTGGGCCATACCATGTAAAACCATGTGAAGACATGCTTAAAACATATAAAATCACTTGGTGGGGCCCACTTGAGTTTTGGATGAGGCTGAAACTTGGTCTGACCCCTCATCCAGGTGAGACACACAATGGATGGGCTAGATTTGTGAACCACATCTCGGGGGAACCAATAAATGATTATGGTTTTTTAATGGGAGGATAACTGCTCTCAACTGTTGTACGTGGTGTGGCCCACACAGCTTCTGCTTTTCTAGGGTGTGGCAACATGCTATTGGGTAGTGATCTTGCATACGTGGTGCATACCAAAACTATTATCTAAGTAGATTATTGGCTGTCCAATGTCTCATTTTAAAGCTCAGGGGGCGTTTTATAGGGCTAGTAATATTCAAATGCGATAAAGCCTCACCGGCATTAGCTGTAGATGAAATTAGTGCAACTAGCTGGATGTAGGGCCCACTGGCCCCATTGTGATGTGTGAATGGCATTCAAACTGCCCAACAGGTTGGGCCCACCATGAAAGTGAAAAGCCCCAGAAGTAGGGCAGATCTAACCATCAGGTGGGCCCCACATGAACTTGCAGGTCTTCTGTTAGTTAACCATTATTTTCCATGGTATGGCTCACCCATAATTGGATCGGCCTGATCTCTGGGGTGTCCCATTTTAATTCATTGTTTTCTATGGCTGGGCCCACGTTCAACCACCGAAGATTGAAGATTAGGATCTCCTAAGCTGGAATGTCTAGGGTCACCATGCGGTGGGAAGGCATTTGATGGATGATGTGGGTCACTTTACCATGGGCCCCACATGTATGTAATCCTGTAAAACAGTATACGACGTGTTGAGGTTGAGCACCATCTTCCTCATGGGATAACTACTCCTAATCCACGGAGTTTTTTTGGACTCCTCGTAGAGATACATCGAATCCACAATGAAATTCATGATGAATTGATTGGTGATAAAAAATGAGTTTACAACCCCTTAAATAGTGATATAGATCTAGAGAGAATTTTTGAAATCAAACTACAACTGCAACTCCCAAAAAATATGACTTACTATAAATAGTACTGTGATGATTTTTATGGCCAAAAATAATAAGTATCCTATTTAGCTTAATTATGCTATTTTTCTAAATTTTTTGAGTACTCTTTATTTTTTGGTGGACACAACTCTTGGGGCTCTACGTACAAAGAGTTACCATCAAACTAAAACTTACTATAAAAACAAAAATAAAATAAATTTTCAACCAATCAGGTGGAATCTCACAAATTTGGCGCAGGTTAGGTTGGGTGGCTAAAGTAACTTTTTTTACCCAAAATCATATATGATAAGATAAGTCATTTCGGTTCATGAGATACGTCTGTTTTAAAGTTACGATGGTTCAAATCATTTCTTTCAATTGGGCCTTTTTTGGTCTATCTTGATCATGAAATTATCCGCAACACGCTCTACATCAGTTATTCACAATGATGGATGATGTTTCAAAAATCATACTTACCAGAAGACCATATCCATCATCTATCTTTCCCACAACTTAATTTTAACCATTAATCTATTTTCCTTTTCCACAGGCGACTGTTTGGATGGATAGGATGATCTAAGCTATGTATAACTCAAACCAATTTCAATCCATAGTAGGTCCCTCAAGATGGACGATCCTGATTGAAAGATAACTCTGCCACGTGTAACGCGGCAATATAACTCTACCATATTCGGTTTTTCTAGTTGTACCGAATCATCTCGCGAAGAACCGTACATTGTGATTATATTTGAATTCATTTGCTCAGAAATGATTCACTTCTGTGAGAGGGATACAGTGCTTCTGGTGGGAAACCTGGACACTCCAATCAGCCAATCTGGTCCGTTCATTAGGCCCACAGCACATTTACATAGGCTAGCATGTAAAGAACATACCATCCGGACGATCCTAACCATCTGATCAATTGCCTGTAAAACGAGCTGTCAAGAACATTTACGGAAGTAGACCTGATCAACAATTTTGGGCCACCTATTGTTAAGGCCCATCATAGATTGAAAAACACTCGAATCAAAGAATCCTAACCGTTCCATTCATGGTTTGCAAAACAGATGGACGTAAGAAAAAGGCAGCCAACTTATGGATGGATCAGATCATCCGATTAGTGTGGTTTTTTTTCCCCCCACTGTAGATCATGAAATGCATGCTGAAACTAATAGATGCACTGTCTATCTATTAGAATATCCACTTCTGCCACCAGCATGTTACACCCCCTCAAAATCCAATCCGTCCAAAATGTGGGGCCCACCTAAAAGATAAACTAGCATGAAAAATTAAGTGATCATCATTAGGTAGGCCATAGATGTTCGTTGGGTCAGACCATCCATTTTCCACTGATTTCAACTGTGGGACCTACCCAATGAGTTGACCAGCCAGATGTGAGACATTGATCAAATGACCCACTGTATCAGAAAACCCCCATGTGGTGCAATTGTGATCATTTTTCATTTTGATTTATATGAAATGGACAGCTATTTTCATTTGGTTCTTATTAATTGGTTGCAAACCTCTTTAAAGTGTCATTATCAAATGTTCTTTCATTCAAAAGATGTCACATGGTGTTATCATTACCATTATATGTGTATTAATCTCTCTTACGAGAGTTAATAAAAATAATAAAAATAACATTTTTTTTTTAATTACTCGGCGGACCTCGGGCATGGTTGAATGACTCGACGGACTCATTCACCATCGGGTCGTGTTGGGACTCACCCGAGTCAGAGCTGAATTGGCCTGGCTCAACTGAGTCGAACCAGGGTGACTCGTGTTATTGATCAACCTAAATCAGAAACTACCGAATCCAACTCAAGTTAGACGAGCTGTATTGGACTCACCTGAGTCTTAAAACCATAATTCAACCAAGCCTAATTGACCCACCCTGAAATATTTTTAGTCAAGCTTGGGTCGAAAATCATGAACCTGACACTTAGTCACGTTGGGTTTGGGTTGAGGACTCGGGCAACCCAACTTTATATTTTGTAAGTATAATTCATTAAATCTAAAATATAATGTGTAATTAGAAGGCATACACATGATGAACCGGGTGGATTTCATATATAAAATTTGTGTGTTGTACTTCTTGTGTAATAGAGGGTCCATGGTCTTTCATGCCAACCTATCACTTAAAGATAGCCCATACCTACAACGTTACAGCAAAAACAACTATGACCAACTCATTATCTATCTATCTATATATATATATATATATATATATATATATATATATATATATATATATATATATATATATATATATATATGGGGAAAAATTATATGACTTATAAAAAGGAACCAACTCTACAACTAGCTCGGACCCAATAAGGCTAAACCACTTGAGAGGTATTTGTTGAGCCGACCACAAAGTAGGTCAATACAACTGTAAGTCCACTCAAATGGCTGACCTATTGAATAAAGTCAGCATAACTACATATCGGTCATAGTTCGGTTATAATAGGTCAAATATAGCTCGACCATAGATTGACGTAATCTCTAACAAGGTGAATGCTGATTTGTCGAAGAAGCTCAACATTATGTACTTCCACTTTATCTGGTGCTTCCCCCGCCTGACCTTGTCCAGAGCAATCAGCCCGAGTATCTCTCGAACGACCCAAAGATTTCTCTCAAGATTTTTGGGAGATAAGATCATATTGCGAGGTTCTCGGACACCCATAATTGCCTAGAGAGATCTCCAGTATAACTAGAAAGATCCGTTCGGGAGATCCCCAAAGATATCCAACCCTCTAATCAGAAAATCTTCCTACAATGTAGCTTTCACGCTCATATAAATAGGGGATTCCTTCGCCAATGAAAGGTACGCATACTCAATCCCATATACGGCTGGTGACTCTTTTCCAGAGAGATCATCTCCTTAAAAAGACCCAAGGTCCTGACTTAGGCAATGGAGGGTCCCCTGCACAAGCCAGGGTCTCCTTTGTCTCTTTCTTTTCTGTGTACAGGTTTTCGAGGGTCAACCAAAGAGAGTCTATAGGAAAATGTATCAACAATATATGTGTGTGTGTATGTGAACTTTTTTGAGAACTCATCATACATGATGTGAATCCAAAATCTAAATGGTTTATGTGAAGCAACACCTGATTGAGCCCCTATACCCAATTTTTACTTTGATCGAAAACTTTGGTGCGCTATGAAAAACGAAAACAGTTTCTTCCCTTGATTTGTATTTCTCTTTGCTATGACCCATCAGAATTTTAGATCAAGGTGAAAATTTGTCCCTTGAGATTTCATGGGATTCCGCATCACTTGGACTCTTTGGATTAGATGCCCATGACACAATAGTATATCACATTACACAATAGTTCTATGTAGATGATACTATATAAACACATTTTTCCTATCTTTCTTATTTGCTATTGAACAAAGGTTTTATCTTAAAAAAAATCAAACAATCAATACAAATTACAAGAACTTTTTTATCTTTTTTTATAAAATACTTATAACGTTAATATATCATATTCTCTAACAACTTGGGCTTTTAGAGAAAGTGATGATTTAGCATGGTATCACTCTCTTAGGAAGGTCATATGTCCGAATTCTCATAAAGGAAGCAACAAATGAACATCATAGATAAGACACATACATCATGGCAGGCTTTATATTTTACATATGAAAATTATATAAATGTAATTTATGAAGTGGGAAGCTTTGCAAACAAGCTCCCTATCAACTTTGGCACCGGTGCCATAAATATACTTGTAAATAATCATTACTCGATTACACAGTAAATGAAAAAATAAACCCCCTTTAAAAACAGTAATTAATTCAAATGAATTTAAAAACTATACCTTTCAATCATTAGAAATAGAAATGAATTCAAAAACTATAACTCCTGCCATTACAAGTGCAAGTAATTAAAATAAATAAAAAAAACATTTTAGATTATATGTGAAGCCCAAAAGCATATTGCATATAAGTAAATCCATTTACAACATTGGTCTCATAGGCATGAAACATGTGTTCGTACATACCCACGTGATTTTTTAAAGAGGTTTTAGGTATGATTTTACATGGTGTGGACGTTTCAGATTTCATTGGCTAGATTTTTGGGCTCCAAACAGAACATGAGAAGGGTCACAAGATGGACGGATTGGATTTTAATTGAACAAATGGCAGTGGGGCCCACTCACTGAATTGTAGAATATGCTTATAAGATAAGTCTACCATTTGCAGCGTGGAGAAGTGGGGTCATTGTTCCACACGCTGACACGATGGCCTAGTAACGGATGGTCGTGCTCCAAGCATCTCCTCCATTGGACGATCCTATAATTGGGATATTTGGACTTTCAACCGACGAATGAGGACATGATCCAAGGGCTAGGATTCTCCAATTGAGACAACTCCATGGTCTGGATAACAGAAGATGGCCCCACATGTAAAACCGAAAACCCGAGGATATATACCCAGCATATCCTTGGGTCGAGGATCATATATGTCGAGTATGCTCGAGTTTACGGTTGGTAGAAGTGAGACCCATGGTTCAGTGGTACAGACCACTGGGGCCCACCACACATGAGCCATGTCTCAAGATTTTCTCAATATGACAATCTTAACCTTTCTGTTTGTAGTCTGCGAGTAGACATTTGAGAAAGACAGCTGCAATCTCCGTCAAAATGAGAGACGTAAATTTCATACACCCGATTGTTGTACGGAACCCTTCAAGAACCTCCATGGGGCCCACTTGATGTTTGTCTTACGTTTTCTCGTACCTGTACGTTGAGCCGTGCCATACTCGTTTCGGCTCGGTTCATTATCATGACTCCCTCAGCTCGAATTCAGCCTCAACTTAGCCTTCGAGCTCAAAATGTTAGCTTAGCTTGGCTTAAGGCCCTTTTAATTTGTACCTATGCACATATGCACGCCTTTGCACATGCGTCATTGGCATTTAATCCAAACGGTCCATGTGATGTGGAATTCCATGAAATTCAAATGAATAAATTTTCACCCTGCTCTAAAATTCTATGGGCTATAGCAAAGAAAAATGCAAATCAAGAGAGAAAACTGTTTTCATTTTTCATAACCCACTAAAGTTTTGGATCACAATAAAAATTATGCCCGAAGAATTTCATGAGGTGCTGCTTCATGTAGATCGTTCAAATTTTGGAGTCACATCACATATGATGAGTTTTCAAACAAGTTTGCACGAGTTCCATGCGAACTAGTGTACTTTAAAGACCGTTCAAAACTCAAGTGGGCCACACTACGTCAAACAATAACGATGGAGACGCTCATCATTGAAACCTTGCTGTGACCCACCATGCTTGTTTATTTGCCATCCAAACTGCTCATAAGGCCCGTCAGGATATAGGTAAAAAATAAAAATAAAATGTAAGATTATACAAAACTTTCGTGACCCCAATAAGGCTTCGGGTAAGCGTCTCTGTCCTCACATTTTCCCATGGTTTGGCAGACGTGATGGATGGGCCTTATTTTATAGGCCGGCTCTATCATAGGGCTTGAAAAAGATGACAGATAGAGTGGATGTCACACCCATCGTGCTCGCTCTTGTTGCATGGACTCCCGACCATTAATAGAGGTGAGAGTTGAATGTCACACTCATCGTGCGGGCCCACAAAGCTTTTGTTGGACGGTCTCCTGACCATTGGTAGGCATGCAAATATATAAAGCCATTAAAGAGGTATTTCATGAGATTGTAAATTAATAATTTAATAAAATTTCTGTTTTTTGTTTGTTAAATTAATGAATTTTTTAATTTTATTTTGACATTTTTACAGTTAATTAATTCTTTTAGAACTTGGATTTTACAAAATAGTGCCTCCAAGAACTGATATTTCCACTAAGTGCTTTTTCAGAGAAAAATTTATATTACAACCCTTGTTTATTCTTTCTTCACAAAGGAGAATTCAACATTCTGGCCCCACATAAGCATGTGTCTGACATTACGAGAGTGTCCAAAAATGCACGCCAGCATAGTTATTAGGAGGTTGATCAGTATCTCCCATTAGATAATTATTCCGGATCAACAGAGTTTCTTTGGGCTCCTCACTGGGATTCCTTGAATCTATGAGGAGAGATAGAAAATAGAAATAAATTCTAATAAAATTGAAAATAAATTAATTAATGGATAAAAATGAATTTACGATCCTCTAAATAGTGATATCAAACTTAGGAAGAAGTTTCATAATCAAACTGCAACTCAAACTTCTAAAAACAATGACTTGTTATAAATAGTACATTTATTATTTATAAATAATCATGATTTTTACTAGACTTTTTGGTTTTCAGCCATAAATTGTAAGTGTTATTTTTGACTTAACCATGTTATTCTCCTAATTTTTCTACGCACTTTTCATGTTGAACACAACTCTTAAAGTTCAATAGATCAAAAGTTATGATCTAACTAAAGCTTACTATAAATAATAAAAATAGAAATGAAATGGATTTTTTACTGGCGATCCAATGTAATCTCGTAAATTCGATGTGGGCAAACTGGCATAGCAGGGTTAGGTGGCCAAAGTAGCTTCTACTACCCAAAATCACATATAGTATCTTGAGTAACTCATTCTGGTTTGCGAGATACATCTGTTTTGATGTTCCGACGGTTCGGATCAATTTCGCCTCTGATTGAGCCTTCTCTAGTCCATCTTGGACATGAAAGTGTTTGCAACCCACTCTACATCAGCCAATCCATAAAAATAATACACACCACTGAAAATATCCAAATTCATGTGTAAGTTATCTGATGATTGGATTGATGTAATTTCTAGTTTGTGCAATCACCACGGTGGTATGCATATTTTAGATGGCTTGGATGTTCTACAAATTCCATGTGGGCCCCACAAGTATCAACTTCTACTATTTTTAAAGAAAAAAAAAATTAAATGAGGTATTCTTGCAATTTTTTCCCTCTCAAGATCACCTCCTCTCGAGATTATTTGGTGATACATCTATTCCTAAGGAATCTAGCGGTAAAAATCCCTCTTTTGTTAGGTTGGCCATATATATACGGGAAAAGGTACTATGCGCTCCAGCTCATGATAAGCTTATCGTGATGTGGAGCTGTCTGGGACCCACCGTGATGCATGTTGACCATCAACACCGTGCATTTGAAGGTTCCCCTTTAAATAATGGAATATCCCAAAAATCAGCCGTATACGGAACTCAGGTGGGCCATACCATTTAAAATCATGTGAAGACACCGTTAAAATATATAAAAGTACTTGGTGGGGCCCACTTGAGTTTTGAATGCTGCTGAAACTTGGTCTGAACCCTCATACAAGTGGGAGACACATAATGGATGGGATGGATTTTCAAACCACATCTTTTGTGGGCCCCAAAAATGATTATGAATGTTTTAATGGTTGCACGGCCCCTCTCCACTTCTGTATGTGGTATGGCCCACACAAGTCACGGATTGACTTGATTTTTGAGACCTAGGTCCATGGTGGAATGGTGCATCTGACTGATGGGGTAGATGTTCGAAACACATCACGGGTGGGCCCACACAGCTCGACCGCATGGGACGGAGCCGCGAGCTCAAGTATATATATATATTGGACATCTACCTTCTTTTGCCGTATGCCCATGTAACTAACAAACCATTTTGATTGGATGATTCTAGCCATCCGATCAATGGTGAGGAAAACTATATTTATTATAATAAAGATATCTTATCATTGATGTGGACCATCCATCATGTGAGGCCCACCTTTGATTGTCCATACCTCTTAAAAATCACTTTAATGGGACGACTCTAACCAAACTATCAAAGTGCATGAAAATGGATGGTCCCTATTGATCATACTAGAAAAGGTCAAATCCCATAAGCCGACATTGATTATACTGAAAAAAGGCAAATGACTATGGATATCCTAAAGAGGTCGTGTCAATGATCTGGACTGTCCATTGAGTGGACCACCTTTCATTGTCAATCCATCTTAAAATTCAGTTTAATGGAATGATCCTAACCATTTGATAATTAATGGCTAGAAAACGGATTATTCATATTTTTTTTATACCAAAAACGCATCTAACCGTGCCCATCCCATGGGCATACCTTCAGATGAACCATCTCTCCTAAGATATGGACCGTCCATCATGTGGGGCCCACCAATGATTGCCCATCTCACTCAAAAGTTTATTTGATCAGATGATTCTAACCATCTGATCAATGACAAGGGAAATGGACGATCCATCACAATTATAATAGAAAGTTTTGATAATTTATATGGATCATCCATAATATTGGGCCCACCCTTGATTGCTCACGCCCCTCAAAGTCATTTTGATCAAATGATCCTAACCATTCGAACAACTGCTAGGAAGATGGTAGATCCATATTGATTATAACAATGGAGGTCCAATTGTTGATTTGAACCATCCATAAGATGGGGCTTACCTTTGGTTCCCATCTCTCTAAAAAATCACTTTAATATAACTCATTAATCAATTAAAAGAAAATGAACAATTCATATTTATTATTCAAAAAAATAGCCAATCTATGATATGGAACCTTCATTATGTGAAGGCCACCTCTCATTATTTATCCTCTTAAAAATCATTTTGCCCAGATGATTCTAATCGCTTATTAACAGCCGAGAGAAATGGATTATTTCATATTTCCTATGGTAGAAAAAAGTTTTGACTATCCATATGTTCCACTTTTGATTTCCCATAGATATCAAAAGTTACCTTGATTAGATGATGCTAACTATATGAGCAATGGCTACTAATATTAACATTTTGTTAAGGGTAAAGGTCCATATTCATTATATTAGAAAGGGATATCAATTTGTACTTCTCATCATGTTTAGTTATTGATATTAACATTTTGTTGAAGGTTAAGGTCCACTTTAAACTTAATTTTAGAAAGTTCTTGATTTCAAACTTCATATTTAAGAGAATTAGGTTTTTTTTTTTTTTTTTGGTAAGTTCATGATTTATGCTCTTTTAATAATTGAAAAATTGGTGAATTTAATCATTAAAGAAAAGCAAGCACACTTGTTGGCGCTCGTTTTCTTTCCTATCAGCTGGTGTGCTAAAATTGATAAAGTAATGTTGTGTTTTTCAAAAATAAAGTTATTTTTAGAAAGTAAATAAATATATTAATTATTTAAAACTTTCTATAAATAGTATGAATAGCCTGTCGGTAAGAGAGGAGGGGTTTTTGCTTATGCAACCAGGGTTCAAATCTCCTCGAGGACGGTGCGAAGCACCGTCCGCGCACGCGCGCGCGTGGCGTGGGCTGTAGGGCTGCTTGGGCGCTTTTTGGCGCTTTATTAGGCGCACTTAGGTCATGGAATTGAACCCTGATGATTTATTATCTTTTGTTGATTAAGAGTAATTATGACATGATTGTACATGTGGCACCTATGCCATGTGTCGCTTATGTGGATACAGTTTTTCCTGTTGGATAACTGCTTCTGTCTGAATGGGTACAGAAATAACTGCCATAACTGCTTCTGTCTGAATGGGTACAGAAATAACTGCCATAGGACAAAAGGTCATGTCCTTTCATGGAAGGCAATTATTTGCTGTGAATGGGTGTGGATTTCTTGAAGAGTCTCTTTAGTACCTCTTCAGGAAGAAATCCATAACCCTTCAATTGATATAAATCCTGGATGCTATAATCCAGATGAAGTAATTCTTATCCTTAAGATTATATCATCTTCTGAGCAATTACTCTCGATCTAATCTCTTACTGAATTTTTTCTGAACGTCTTACGGCATATCAGTGTTTAAACTAGAGATCTGTTCAACACTTAAATGTACAAATTTTCGTGTTGAAAATCGGATTGAGAGTTCATTGTATCCTGAAGACAATTTGCAGATTTCCTTCATTTGCACTTGCTGAGAATTCCAGAAAAAGGGCAGCAAATCTGTCTTGAGAAATTGACTATTCAAGTCAAGCCTTGAACCCGATAAATCTGATCGTTTCGTTATCATTTTCTTCTATCCTCCGTTGTGTACAAAGAATTACAAATTCTAACAAGTAAATCGATCTAAACTGATCAACTTCGACCTCAAGTGTCAAAATAAGCAGATATGTCCAATAAGAATGTATATGAACAGATTATGAGAAGATCGGTCGCTTACTCAGCCATTTGCAGAATTTTTATATTGATCAAGCGATAATCGGATGGTGGGGTTCTTCCTCCGAAGATGAGTTGTTTTATGTCTTTCATAAGAAAACACTTTTTAGAATATTAATGCAATCAAACAAAAAAAAAAACTCACAAATGGTCATTAAGACCGACTACAAGAATGCATCTTTTGAAAGAACTGCTTAATATTGGATAGAGAATAAATCCACATATGAGCGCAGATTTAAATTACAACTAAATCTTGTAACTAAGAATTATCACTATTAGATTATTTCTACTTTTAGAATAAACTAAAATAAAAGATACATTGATAGATTTGTTTAGTTCAATTTGTAAATGATTGATTATTCTTATGTAGATTTCCTCTCCTATTTATAAATTTCTGCTATACAGCTTATACTTCTAGATATTTCCTCTATTACTCCAACGATTACAATAATAAAAAAGTCTTTCTATACATCTTTTTTTTTGTCGCGTTTTTTTCTTCCTAACTGTTCATCTTCTTTCCACAAAGCTTTGTTCCATTTTTTGGCCGTTCGTTCTGCTTATATATGCATTTTGGCCGCTCTTTTCATTTTTGGATTTCTCGCAGCCACTTATTCTGCTTCCATATGCCTATCAACCGCTCATTTCGTTTCTAAACACCTCTCAACCGCTCGGTCTACTTTTTGACATCTCTTGGTCGCTTCCTGGATGTCTCTTGGCCACTTAATTTACTTTTAAATACCTCATTGTTCTATATTTTATCATCCTATCATTTATGATTTCGTAAAAAATACACCAAGTATCTATAGAGATCTTTAACATGTTCTATATTTCTCTTTCTATAATACATGCCATTTTCAATTGGATTTCTAAGAACGGTTAAAAATATGGTATAACAACACTAATTACATAATTTATGAACTAAGTCATTCTTGATTTAACATTTGTTGAAAACTTTAAAAGGATAAAGAAAGGACCCATGTTGAAAACTTTAAAATGATAAATGAAAGGTCTAAAACAATGTGGATAAAAATAGTAACAAAAGACTTGATCACCGATGGCTTGATTAACATTATGAAGATAGTTAAAAAAGACTTAATGACTAATGATCTCACTAAAATGATGACCCTTGATAGAGTTGAATGGCTGAAAAGAATTTATGTAGCTTAATCCAATAAGTTGGGATAAGACTTATGTGATGATAATAGTGGTAATGGCTACCATGAATTCAGCAATTAAAAAATTATCAAATTCATGAATTTGGCCTCCATCTATTCACAATTTTTTATTGAAATATGTGAGATGGGTCTCACATAATCTTTAGGATCTCTTGCTCCCATGTAAGAGTGGATAGGATCACCCACATGTAAGATCGGTAGTCCATTAATCTAAATTGTTGCTGATCTGAACCATTTGGTGCCTTAAAGAAATGTCTACGATTAAACATCTCAACCTTTAAATATGTATCTTTCTTGTAACAGCCCACACTCACACTGTATGATATTGTCCGTTCCGGGCACAGCTCGTACGGTTTTGTTCTCGAGGTTGCCCCCAAAAGGCCTCATATAGTATAGGGTGACAACTCCATATATAACTACCATTACTTCGGACAGCACTTCCGATGTGGGACAAGTTCAACCTCCTACTGCGTACATAATAGCCTACCAGCACAATAGCTTGTCAACCACTGGCAACTCTCCCAGGCCATTAGGCCCCGCCCACATTAGTGTCCGCCCACGTGAGCCCGCCCACATGTGCAATAGTGACAGAGCATCACAATATCCCCCACCGAGGGTAGAGCCGTCCTCGGCTCTGATACCATTTATAACGGCTCGACCAACATTGTACGATATTGTTCGCTCTGGGTATAACCCGCACGGTTTTATTCTTGGGGTTGCCCCCAAAAGGCCCCGTACAAGGAAGGTCCTAACCACACATAACCACCATTACTTCGGACAGCGCTTCCGATGTGGGACAAGTTCAACTTCCCACTACATACGCAGTAGCCTGCTAACCATTAGTACCTCGCTCAGGCCCTTAGGCCCCATCCACATCAGCGTCCGCCCACGTGTGCAACAGTGACGGGGCGTCACATTTCTTGATTAAAAATGTAAACTCTTCTTGCATTCTTTTTATTTCTTTTTTTTATTAACTATTTATTTGTTTAAATTGACGAAAGGGCAGTGTTGTCCAATCTTAGGATATCCTTGGCCATCGATCCCTTCCTTGGAGCCTGCTTTTATCCTATCTATGAGATTCTTGGACAACCCTTTCCCTCATCAAATAGATTATCAAATCGACAATTTGAATCACTAAATAATGTGCCAGACAAAAAAGGAATAGTGCTCACCTGTCAGCTACAGTAATTAGATAATTGTACATGGCCACTCAAGTTAAGGAGCCATTTGGATAGGAGGAATTGGGAGTGAATGGGTAAGAGGTGCATTTGAATGAGAGTAAATGAAGCTGATTTAAAATTCTAAGGAAGAAAAGAGATTCAGAAGTAATCATTATGAAATGCGTTGTCTTTTTTTTTTTTTTTTGGAGAGTCACATGAGTAAACAAAAGTATTGTTATGCTTCTCATCTACCATACATGTGGCATGTTGATGATACTCTAAAATAATTCAATTATCAAATGTATCATTAAAATCACACTAATAAAATTATTTAAACCGTCCAAATGTCGACCATCTAAATGACATTTAAAAAGCGTTGGCAAGTTACTTATTTATGATCTTTATATATTTGTGGCCCACGTGAGGTTTAAAATTTCTTCATTTTTAGCCAAAGTATATATTTCAATAGACTTATTACAATCATTTTGTCAAATATCTCATATGTTCTAATACATTTCAATTCTTCTCAATTCACAAACTCCTAAGACAAGCCTAAGGGGGTTTTTTTTTTCCCTCATTTTTACATGCACCTACACACACCACATGAGCACTCGATTCCTATTCTCAATGTTAAAACAGAGTCTATCTACCACCGAGCCATAGAGCCAAACTCAGACCTAAGAGTATATGGATAGTCGATATATATTTCGATAACTATGTATGGATGCATGGAACTGGTGTGTATCAATCTCCTTGCGCAGAGGCTTGGGATTTAGTCTTACCACTAGCGTATGGTTGACACCCTAAAAAACTATATATTAATGTACAAACCGTTGGGAATTATTTGTTTGGATATCATCCGTAACTTATAATGCCTACATTTAGTTCAATTATAAGAAGGAAATCACAGGTATGGAGACAATCTCAATGATTGGATCATTGATCTAGACAATTCATCATGTGGTCCTATCTTTGGTTAGCTGTCCTTCTCAAAATCACTATAGTTGGGTTATTCTAGCATACCAATTAATGACATGGGAATAGGTAATTTATATTGACCATACTACAAATGATGTTATCACTAATTTGGATCTCTATCATGTGGGCCCACCTTTGATCTTATCTCTCTTAAAAGATCATTTTTTTTAGTTTGATGATCCTAACCATTAAAGTGTAATTCCCACCTTTGATTGCCTGCCTCTAGCCGATTTGATCAACCATATGTTTTTTTATTAAATATGTGGGGGTATTAATCTGATAATTATAGTGGGACACATTTGTTGGATGGATTAGATGTCTGACATATCATATGATCTCACAATTCTCATCTCACTACTTCTGAAATAAAAGTGAATGACAAGCACATTTCTTTATAAGTACAATCCATAGTCCCAAGGAAATATATTGTAACAATCTCTTTTGATTTTGCCTCTTAAACCATTCAAAGATAGATTCTACGCCAAACAATGAAAATGACCCTACAAAGCACTGCCACCTTCAGTTCCTTGTGTCATTTTCTTGGTACAATCAGGATTCCCAAAGAGATGTTGGAATATCTCATGTTTGTTTTATCTCTCAAACTATTAATTAATAGATTCCACTTCAAACAATAAAAATTGGAAAAGATTTTTTTTTTTTATTTGGTGACTACTTGTATTGTTTAGATAGTAATGGAACAATTATTATATTTTTTAATACAATAAACTAAGTGAGTATTAGGAGAGGAACATGGGCTTTTGGTTTCTATCCAAATAAAAAATAAAAAAACTGAAATCCATATTTCATTAATTTTTGTAGGAGTAAATATTATATTTTTTATTTGGTTTTTAAATTTTTGTGTAATTTAAAGTAAATAATCTACTATTATTATTTATTAATATTTGTTTAAACAAGAATCACGGCTCATAAATCAAAAATTAAGTACACTTGCAAAAAAAAAAAAAGTAAGACACACACACACACATATATATACTAATTATGCTTTTACATTATAAAACTATCATCTTTTTCAATGATGCCATCTAAAATAAAGTAGTCAAATGTAAATAATGTTATCACACCATTATATAAATAAATAATGGTCATTTATTTCGGGCCATTTATCATTATAATTTTGAAAACAAATACACCCGACTTCCTTTTTTTTTTTTTATAAAGTTGGATTAAATGAGATGGAATTGGATTGGTCCAATGTAAATTGGATGGGTGTTTGAAAATGCTGGAAGGATGGGATTAATCCACATACCATCTAGTCCAACAGGAGATCCAAGTATGCAAGCATGCTCTAAGGCTAGTGGCCTGTGTCTCTTCCCTCCATAATCCGCATCCCTTAAAATCCAATCTACATCCCAAACATCAAGCTGATCCAAAAAACAGGTTGGCCACAAGCAAAGAACATTTGGGATGGCGATACCCACCATATTTTTGTATATGCCATCCACTCCTTCATAAGATGCACCCCAAAAATCATGATGATCCAAAACTCTGGCCTACCTGAGTCTGGGGTTCCAGGAAGAACATGAAATGGGGCAGTTGATGGACGGAGCCGATGTCATCCACGCACCACAGTGGGCCCCACACATGTAGTTCTGGAATAAGCTTACACTCCAGGGTCTAAGCAACCCAATCACTTAACTTTTGGTTTTCTTAACCACAGATATAAATTGGGCCCCACAATCTAAACTGTGGAGTTAATCTATGGCACGTGTAAATGTTCTGGTGCTCGTGTACCATCTATCACACTACGGCAGAGTAGAAAGGATCTTTCTAAGTCTATGTTAAATCGCAATCGTGTCGGTCTGATATAACTGTATTAATGACATGCTTCTATTTCCAGATACTTCTTCTGCGACCGCCCGCCCTTCCAAGCTCCAGCTATCCATTAGAAAAAAAACAGAAATTTGTACGGATGGCGTGCTCCCATCGTACGGACACACGTGCGAATACGTGTTGGGGGCAGTGCCGTCATTTCACAGCACGCTAAGTGGATCTGTTTTCTTTTCGGGCGACTCGAGCGCGTTACTTTCTGTCAAGTCGCTCTCGTCGGCCCCTACGGTTACGTCCCCTTAGTTCGCGCCCAATGGACTCTTGTTGATGGTTCACCACCATTTTGAAAATGGTGGGGGCTCCTTTCCTCGGACGTGGGATTTTCGTGCGGCTATCTAGACCGTCCAAATCGGAGTTCGTTTTGTGGATTATGTTTTTAAAATCAAACGATGAAGCAATCCCAGCCATCCAGTTGGTCGCAGTTAAATGGCTAGAAAAAAATAAAATCAGGTGGTTGTCATTGGCTTGTCATGTAGTACACAACTGCATACTTCTGCAGAGCACACCATGATGTATATATCTTATCTAAACTGCTCATCTGTTTGATCAGCTCATTTTAGGACATAGCCCAAATTCTAGGCATATCCAAAGTTCAAATGGGCCACACCACACAAAACAGTAGGGATAGTGACATACACTGTTGAAACATTCCTAAGGCCCACAGTAATGCTTATTTGTCATCCGACCTGCTCACTAGGTAATATAGAAACGGGGGGACACAGTTTGGCTAGTGACGCTGCTACTATCTAGGTGGTTAGTGGTTAGTGCTAGGTGGGCCCACCACAATTTATGTATTTTACCTATGCTATCCATTCATTTTATATATCATTTTAATAATTGATCTCATAAATAAGATAGATCCAAAATCTCAACTAGACCACTCCACGAGAAAACAGTAGTAATTGAGTGTCTACCAATAAAAACCTCTTATGAGTATAATATTTATTTCACATTCAACTTATTAATTAAGCTAAGATGAAGGCAAAAGATCAAATATCAGCTTAATCCCAAACTTTTATAATCTTAGTAAGTTTTTAATGATAAGAGTTTAATCAATATAATAAGCTACTTAATATTTTAATTTACCTTAGATTTAAATTTATAACATAAAATTATATGAAAAAGTAAATGAACCACGTGGATAAAACACATATATCATGTTCGGTCCACCCATTTGTCTGAGTCAGAAATTGCATTGAAAATTATAGGTATGACAGACATGACCAACTTTATTCAAAAAAACTCCATTCTTACTAGAAAGTTTTCAATCGTGGGCATCCAATTCCCACTGTTTCATGTGGTGTGGTTTACTTGAGCTTTGGATATACTTCAATATCAAGTTCATGCCTTGAAATGAACGGGATGATGGATGGACGAGCGTGTATAAGAAAGATACATAAAGGTGGACCCCACATAGGCACCTAGTACGCAATCTGCAGTCTATCTAGTATGATTCTTGGGCTACGTTCCATCTGTAGTTGGGTCAGAGATTTGGTCGGCCTGGATTCTCACGAATCTATGCCATGCCATATGTACGGCTGAAAAGTGACCATCATTTTTTAAATGGTGCTGGACCAACACAGGAATCTTAGTTCCTGTTTTCTTTTCTGGCACGCGCGTCGAGGTCCACCCACACGTACTTCCGTACGTAATTCCGAAGACGCTCCTTCGAGCTTCGTTCCAGAAGGGCTTGTTCTAACGTGCGCCGGTGGCGGTGCCGATTATTGGTTTGAAGCCCGGTACAGTCCGAAACCGCTACGAACCGATACGTGGCTGTTACGTTTTCAAGTAGAGATGATCCAGTGGGATATGTGTATGGAAAACTTCCCATGCACATGGTTTTACTTGGATTCTTTGGTATCCGTATCAGTTTATCCGGACCGTCCATTGGGTCCAGTCCACTCTTCCTAGGGTGGCTTGAAATAATTAGATTAATCAGATGATCTGAACCGTTCATCAATTGCATGTGGAAATGGATGGACAAGATCACTTGTAGAAGATAGGTCCAGTCGTATTTCTTGCAAAGTAACAAAAGAAGAGAAGACTGGATCTAACGGACAGTCCAAAACGAGCGTGTGGGCCAGAAGCATGTGTCATCCATTGGGCCCACATGCTACGACGGTCTGATGATTGGAGCGACCTATGTTCTCGATGCTCCTACGTATGGTCATATTCGAGAAAAACTTCCCTACTCTGGCGAGTGATAGATGATACGCAGGCAGGAAATTAGTTACAATTTGCACACGTGGCATACGAATATTTCAAATTAAAATGTCTAAATTTTGAATCCTAGTTCATCAGATGTATCATGAACCAGATGCATATGACCATCGGATTGGTGGACATTCATTGGACGGTTGAATTTTTTTTAAAAAAATAATAATAATCCTATCACTGCCTGTGCATCCAAACCGTCCAAAATGCTGGCCCTACCATGATATATCTGTAAATAAAACTCAGCTCTATCCACTCATCAAGGGACCACAACTGTGTTTCTTATCATATCAACGGATATTCATTGTCTTTGTTGCGTGGCCTACTTGATGAGTTGATCCGGCTGATTTTTGCATTTGCGGATCCTCATGACGAGACAAATCCATTGGACGGTCAGGATTTCGCATACACATGACATGTTGGAGTTTCTCAGCTGGTTAGACTGTCATTTATCTACGGATAGAGCATTTTTAGCTCAACCATGTTTCAACTTTCAAGCATGGATTGGAGGCTCGTCCGAGTTGACTCTGACTCGGTCCACTCCAATCCGGGTCACAAGTATGCTCAACTCAACATGTCACCCTCCACTCGGGCAAGCCATGACTCTAATTAGGGTTGTTCACGAGTCGAGCTAGCTCGAAAAACTTACTCAACTTGGCTCGAGTCAGCTTGAATTGACTCGACTTGAATGGCTGATTCGGGCCGAGTCAAGCTAATTATTTGAACCTCGAGTTGAGTTTGAGCTGAGTTTGACCGGGGGGAATTTTAAGTCGACTCAACTCGAACTCGACTCGACTCAATTAATAGATATATTAAATATTATATATTATATATATATTAATATAAGTTTTAACTTTTAACTTTAAAAAAAAAAAAAAAAAACACACCCTAAAGTTTCTATCCGACCGTATGCACTCTCTTTCCCTTTCCCTTTCTTCTCTTTCTCTACTCTCTGCTAGCCACATGCACGCTCAGACCACCACTATCAGTTTTCATTTCAGCTCCACAATAGTATGATTTTAATCTCTTGAGATCTACTTCTTGGGCAAGAAAACTAAGAAATCTGAATGGGTTCTTTTCAAATTTGTTAGAGCTTCAAGAAAATCCAATGATCTGATTGGCTAGAGCTCTTTATTTAGATTTCTGATTTGTATTTTGTTCTGTTTCTTTTTTAGTACTTGAATTTCTGCTCGTGGAAGAAGATCAAGAACAGATTGGTTCTTACAAGTTTCCTCATCCAATTTGAAACTTTGTTTGGTTTTTTCATCGGGTTTTACTTTGATTCTCCTAAGATTTTTAAATTTTTCATCAATGCAGGAGGATCAAGAATAGAATCTATTACTCTCTGACCTAACAAGCTTGAGCTCGACTCAAACCAGTAGCTCGACTCGACAGCTTTGACAAACAAGCCAAGCTTCAATGTTGAGCTCGAGCTCGAATTCAAACTCGAGTATAGCATGGACAAGCCCAGCCGAGCTTGGCCCACCTTAACTCAACTCGGCTCGATGCCCACCTCTAACTCTAACTCGGGATCGGAAGACTAGGGCTGAAAGTCGGGCTGGCTCAACTCTAGCCCAAGCCAAGGTTCAATTCTCAATCCAAGCCCAACCCAAGTAGGCTCGGTCAGATTAGTTAGGTGGATACATGCTAATATTTTCATTATTATATTTCTCTATTATATTTCTATCTACAACTAATTTTTTATATTTATAATTTTATTAATTATATATGTAATTATTTTCATAAAGAACTTCATTTTTTCTAAATAAACAAGTTAATCAAATTCATAGACGCCTGTAAACGAATTGCACTAGAATGATCTCCTGATACATCTACCGGATGGTTAAGGGGAAAACTACTGAACTGTCCACATCCAATCAGCAGATGTCCATTAATCAAAGGTCAAGATTGTTCGATCAATCTGATTGTATGTTTATTGACTTTCTACACTGGGTCCCATCATTTGGACGGCTAATCTTGAATTACGTGTGGACCATACAATTTCTGAGTCCATGCATGTGCACCGCCAAACAATGTGGCTGGCCCAACGAGTAGACCCGACAGCTGGGCTCAGGAAGAAAATTTAGGCCCGTATATTAACGGGCCAGGCTCAGGCCTTGCCTAGGAGCCCGTTGGCCCGACCCAGTCCCTTATTAAAATTTTCAAGGGTATTTTTGCAATATATCATGTACAGTGGGGCCCACTTAATGAAAAGATTGGATCTTGCTCTAAATTGGGTGGCCCGGATTTATCTTGGGCTTTTTTGTCTCATCTGGCTATGGGCTGAGATGGGATTGGGCCCAAATTTTACCTTGTGGGCCAGGGATGATGCCTGGCCGTTGAAAGCCCTAGTGGGGCCCGCATCCTCGTTTTGGAAGCTGATTGCGTACTGAGTAAACTCTGTGGGGCCCACCGTGGTTTAAGTATTTTATCCACTGTCCATCCGTTTCACAAGCTCATTTTAGAGCAAGGGCCCAAAGCTCAAGTGGACCACACCACAGGAAACAGTGTGAATTGAAAGCCTACCATTGAAAACTTCTCGAGGGCCACGGAGGCTTTGGATCAAGTTGATATTTGTGGTTTCGCTTCATCCTTGTCTGTATGACCTTATGAACAGGTTGGATGACAAATAAACATCATTGTGGGCCCTAGGAAGATTTCAATGGTGGACATCAGTATTGCCACTTTTCCTATGGTGTGGTCCACTTGAGCATTGGATATGATTCAATTTCGTGGACATGCCCTAAAATGATCTGGAAAAACAGATGTATGGTGTGGATAAGACATAATCCATGGTGGGCCACATTTACTTTACGTGCGGTACAAAATCCACTTTTGGTATTTGATATGCTTTTCTTGTTTTCGTGCATTGTCATTGGTCCACATCATTATTATCGAAGTTATCAGCAAGGACGCTGATTGTTTCCTACCAATCCTCCGGGCGGGATCTATAGGGCCCACCGTAATGTAAGTGTTTTATCCACCCTTCATCGTTTTTATCAGATTACTTTAAGACATGAGACAAAAAAAAGAGGCAGGCGGACAAGGCTTAGGTGGACCACAAATTAGGGATTGAACGTCCACCATTAAAAACTTCTTGAGAGCTGGAGAAGTTTCGATTCAAGCTGATATTTGTTTTTTCGCTTCATCCACATCTACGTGACCTTATTAATAGGTTGGATGGTAAATAAAATATATATTAAAAAAAAATCACGGTTGCCCATAGAAAGGTTTCAATGGTGACTGTCATTATCACTGCATCTTCCTTTGGTGTGGTCCAATGGAGGTGTGAACCTACTTTATTTTTTAGCTCATACCTTAAAATGACTTGAGAAAAATGATGAACGGCGTGGATAAAACAATTACATCATGGTGGGCCCCACAGAGCCCTGCCCAGATGGATTATTGTCCCAGCAGGGTAGGACGCCATCCGCATCCTATAAGCACTGCTGCATTAAATGCAGTCTACGATGATGTGACTCAATCACATTGCAACAAATAGAAAAATTTTGTTGGTGGCAACCATAAGATCCAGATTCATATGCAACTACACTACTCCCAAACCTTCACATTGATTCATGCTCCCAAGCGAAAAAGAGCAGCATGCCAGTCTCCAAATTACAACGTAGGCAGTGGGAAAATGTAACTGCAACTGGGTTCATCTCACTCTCTCCAACTAAAGAATCAAAATTCAATTTGATGGTGCATCCAAACGTGCCCAAGGGAAAAAATAAAAATAAAAAAATCATATTACAAAACAGCCTATATTACTTCTTTCACTTCCATTTCAATCTCCTTGACTCCCCCAACTCTGCTATATGGAAATAGCTCATTATGTCAAACTAAAGAATTGAAATTCAATTTGATAGTACATCCAAATGCACCCAAGAAAGGGAAAAAAAGAAAAATCATATTACAAAATAGCCTACATTGCTGCTCTTACTTCCATTTCAATGTCTCATTAACTCCCCCAACTCTGCTATCTGGAAATAGCTCACTACATCAAACTAAAGAATTGAAACTCAATTTGATGGTGAGCATCCAAATGGACCCAAGAAAAGGGTAAAAAAAAATAAAAAAAAATCATATTACAAAACAGCCTACATTGCTGCTCTTACTTCCATTTCAATGTCTCCTTGACTCCCCCAACTCTACTATGTGGAAATAGCTTCTGGGCATTACTTGTAGTAACTGGCTTTGATGTCTTTGTAAGCCTTTTGAATGCTTTGGCCGGGTCGAGACTCGGCCTACTCGACTCGGTCGGCAATGGCTTCTTATCTAGAAGCAGAGGCGGCGGCACAATGATGTTGGTGTTGTTGTTCTCGTAGTCTCCTAGGGAGGACCCACTTCTTCTTTCTCTCCTTCTCTTGATCTCATGAAGCGAGTCAGCTCCACGTAGTAAAGTGGACGGTTGGCTCATCGGACGGTTGATTGAGTCCGAGCTCCTCAGAACCAGCAGATCAGTCCCATTAATGGACTCGATGTGCGGGACAGATCTTCTGTCAATTGGGGTGGATTGTAAAGTGGCATGCGGCAGTAGCATGGACTGATGTTGATATTGCTCTTTCACCTTGTTTTCGAGGTCTGTAATCTGTGTAATGGATAGAAATACAAGTTAATATGTGTATGGTTTCTCTCATTTCTCCAAGAGAATCGAGAGGGCGGGCCATTTGAATGCAACGACCCATTGTCGTATGATCACAGATTCTTATCATTGTTGTTACTTGTGAAGTAGTGTAGTATAGACTGGTTACTTGCTGTTTAACACTATCGATGCCAACGAAGGTCTCATCGAGCGCGCGCAGAGCTGCATAAGTGCATCATTTGTTTCCTATTCCAGTTGGGTAGTATATATACCGGGTGTAATCGGGATTAGGGCTTTCTAAGGCGTTCTAAAGGGTTCAAGGGCATAGCTAGGGTTTCAAAGGAGATTCGAGGGTTGTTCGAATCAGAAAGATCTACTCTCTCTTGTAATTTTGCCTTCATAGTGCATTACTCATCGCCTTGTGCCGTGATTTTTTACCACAAGGATTTTTCCACGTACAATTCGGATTGTCTTCTTGTTGGGTTTGTTTGTGCAATTGCAATTACTTCGCTTGATTCTGCTCCGCGTGTTTCCACGAGTCCCAACAAACACAACTTTAGTAGGGATCAAGGCCATTCATCAGGTGGGCCCCACCATAACAACATGGCAGGAAAATCAACCTCATCCGATCATCATGTGTATCGCACATTGGTAAATTTTCAACTGTCTGTTTTTTCATGCTGAGTGACCTGCCCAATGAACAGACTGGTCTTATGATATGGACACAGCGGGTCCCATCTAATGAATGGCATGGATCTCTCACACACGAGCCACAAATTGTAAGATGGGGTCTAAGCTCCTTAGGACATGTTTGGGTGTCAGCCTTGAATGATTTTCCTGGAAACGGATTTTTGTAAAAAGCATTTTTTGATAAATTAGTTCCAGAAATCTGATTTTATCTCAAAATGCTTTTGTTTGGGTGGCGTGAGTGTGTGGGGGTGTGTGTGTGTGTGTAAATAAATTTAAAAAATAAAAATAAAAATGCTTTTGTTTGGGTGTGTCGACAATTCCCCTCTTTTGTTCACAAGAAAATCATTTGTTTTTTTTGAAGTGTCATCCAAACACTGATTGTGCTCTCATTTTGATGGAAATCAACTAAACTGAAATTTCCAACATTTTTAAGTGGCATCCAAACAGGCCCTTAATTGCATTAAGGCATATATAACAGAAGTTAGCCGTAGCTTTTTCTTAACTGATAGTTGTCATAGCAGATACCTTTTGTTGTAGAATAATAGATTCTGAATGTTGTTGCTCTTTCAGCTTGTTTTCGAGCTCCTTGACCTGTGTAACATGTAGAAAACCAGTTAGTACTTAGGATCAATGTCATGGTTTTAAGACTCGGACGAGTCGGGGACAATCGGATTCGGACCCGATCTGATTTGATACCACGGAGGTGAGTCATGACTCAAACTCAGGGCCGAACGAGTCGGGTCAAGTCACCGAGTCTTTTAACCATTGTCGCCATTTGACAATGAGAAGAAAAGAACAGAAAGCAAGTCAGAACTCGTATCGTGGGCTCCATTAAGGAGGTATCATGGAATGGTTATGGTCGTGTTTTTTCAAGTCATGAAGGCAGGGATCAAAGGCCGTTCATCAGGTGGGCCCCACTGTAACAACATTGCAGGAAAATCAACCTAGTCTGTTCATCATCTGGTCCAAACATTGGTCAATTTTTCACCCGTCGATTCTTCTCATGCAAGTGCCCTACCGAATGACCATACCAACCTTATTTTAGACCTTAATATGCTCAAAATGGGGCCCATCTCGTAAATGGCATAGATCTCACACACATGCCACACATTGGCACATACAGAGTAGTACTTGTAGGATGGATTATGAGTATGGTCACTCTTTTAGCTTGTTTTCAAGTTCCTTTTATATGCGAAAGATATATAACAGTAGTTCTAGCCCTTTTTTAACGGTTGAGATCATCATAGCACTAACTTTTTGTTGTAGAATAATAGATTCTGAATGTTGTTGCTCTTTCATCTTGTTTTCGAGCTCCTTCACCTTTGTAACATATACAAACTAGTCAGTACCGACGATTGTCATTTTTCGATGAGAACAGATGAATATAAACTAGTTAGTACTCTGATATAGCACACATGCGCAGCAATCCACATGGCTCAATCATAGGCTCCATTTACGGATGGAGATCTTACAAACTGATGATCTCAACCGTCCCAATTAGTGGCCATTAAATGGGAGCAGATTAGGCATTACCCTTACTGTGTGGGGCCCACCTTGATGAATATGTTGTATATCCATGCTGCCCATCCATTTTTTTCATCTTATTTTAGGAGTTTAAGCCAAAAACTTAAGTAGATCCAAATCTCCAGTGGACCAAACCTCTGGAAAAAGTGGTGAATGAGCATTAAAATCTTTTTATAGACCACAAAAGTTTTGAATCAAGCTGTCTTTGTACTTTTCCCTTCATCCAGGTCTGATTGACCTTATCAACAGGTTGGATGGAAAATAAACATTAAGAATCTGCTTATGGTGGGCCCTGCGAAGTTCTTAACGGTGGGCCTTCAATTGCCACTGTTTCCTGTGATGTGGTCCACCTGAGATTTGGATCTGCTTAATTTTTGGGACCACATCCTAAAGTGGGCCGTAAATACGGATGAACAACATGGATATACAACACATCATCAAGGTGGGCCCCATGGTAAGGTTAACACCCACTAAGGTGTTACCCAGGTAACACCTTATCCGCTCCCCCCATCAAATGGGCACTTAAAAGAAAGTGGCCAAAAATCCAAATTTTCAATGTGGTAAAATCAGATTTTTAAGTTCATCCAATTAGACAGTCTTAAGTCATGGGCCCCACTACAGATGGATATTTTACAATACAAACATCTTAACCATCCAATACTTAGGAAAGAAAATAGTCGCGATTCAAAACTTCAACTAGTGAAATCAGATGGCTAAGATCGTCTGATCAGTTCGATTTTTGGGACCAGATTCGGGCAGCCTGAATTGATATACATGCATGTTATATGGTCAATGAGTTCCAACCGTTTTGAATATGCATGCCGTAGTTTTCTTCTGAAGCACTAACCTTATGTTGAAGAGACAAACACATTTCTTCCTTCCTTTTGAATTTCTCTGATACTTGCCCGAACTGCCTCTCTGATTGGCTCTGCAACTCCATCTTCAACTCAATCTGACCTTCAAGATCTTTGATCTTTCATTCCAAACAGACAAAAGCAGAAATGATCATCAGCAGCTATATATCACTATATACTGGTACAAAACCTCAGTGTTTCGCGCATTACTATGAGAAATGATCCAGTGCTCTCTCAGAACACTGTAAGTTATAATCATATGGTTGTATTTACATTGTTAGACAGTCCAATCCATCAATTCAGACCTCTCAGAACACTATAAGTTATAATCATATGGTTGTAAACATCACACCAACCTGACAAGTTTTAACCATTTGATCAATGGCTTTTGATATGGATGGTCAAGATTGATTACAAAAATACGTCCAATCAACAATTTGATCCATCTATTAGCAATGGACCATCATCAATTGCTTATGAATCTAAAAAATCACTTTTCTTTCATGGCTTGGAAAAAAACAAAAGGATGGCTATAGAAAATAAGGCCAAATCAAGAATGGATTGGATGATCATCACATCAATGTGATTTTTGCATAGTGGCCCACGAAATGTGTTCTGGACTAAATAGACGGTTCAGATCAATCGATTGAATTATCCAAGAGAACAAATGGAAGTAGGAGCACCAGAACTTATAGTTCTATGAGAGCAATGGAGCATTTCTACATTACACTATTACATGTATTAGACTACCTTTTCCTGTTGGTTTCTAATGAATTGATCTTCGCTTCTGATCTTGTTTTCTAAGTTTTGACAGCGTTCTTCAAGCTTCCGTATCGATTCATCTTTATATCTTGATTCCTGCCTTGCTTTCTCAAGCTTCATGAGAAATATCAAAGCAAAAAAGAAAAAAAGTCAGTGATACTGATACATTATAGCTTCGGGTGCGTTTGGTTGCACCAAACTAGACTGATTAATAATGAAATTTCACGATATTTGGTGCAACCAAACACACCATTAATGACCAAGATACAAGTATAGAATGAAAGGAAGATTAATCTGTTGAACCTAACCATCTGTTTTGTCTTCTGAAGCTCGCTACTGTCAATCTGCTTCTTTGCAGGATTCAGCTCAATCCCTCGGACCCGAGTTGCGAAATTCAACGAACTTAGTGTTTCAGCAGAGTCATGCTCTGATGGGCTGATTTGCACAAACATCAGAGTTTTGGAGTCGCCTCCTATGTAAGAAAACCAAATAAATCAACTTCTGATGGTAACAGGTATTAAAGTCATTTGTCGTCGGGATACTAAGGCCCGCTTTTGAATATCATGGGTTTTTTGGATTGCACCATTACCAAAAGCCTCCATTGATTGGATGATTCTAGCTATCTCATCAGGTGCCCATGCAAAATGGACGCTAAGATCCACATTGGTCTAATCATCCCTTTTGCATGATCTTGATTCATGGCTTTTGGCCAAAGGCAAACAAATAGTGCCCCGTCCCAAAAGTCACTTTGATTGGATGATCCCATAATGCAGGGGCATTTTCACACCGGGCTCGAGTGGGGTCGCCCGTGGGATGCAGGGGCACACTCGAGGTGGGGGGGCCCACGGGGGAGGTCTCGTGTTCAAGACTCTTCACTAGGGATAATTAATGCGCATTTCATACCAGGCTCGAGTGGGATAACCTGTGGGATGCAGGGACACACTCGGGGTGGGCAGCCCATGTGAGGCGGTACCCATGTGATTTGGGGCCCACGAGGGAGGTTCAACCGAGGTCCTAACTCATGAGATGTGAGGCCTGGGCTATGAGATAAAGGGATTAATTAGCCATGCTCTAACAGTTTGAGCTTTTAGAGTAGGTGGTTAATTGTCCTGCATCATCCTAGCCATCTAATCAAGAGTTAGTGTCAAATGCATGGTAAGTTAGCATTGGGTCTAACCATCCCTTTTGAATGATCTCGATTGGATGGTTTTTCTGCCAATGCAATCCATGATGGCCCTAGTGCATTAAATGTGGGGCCCACTATCTAGTTAAATGGATTTCTTTCCTCGATGCGACAATGCAAATAAAATTAAATTTGTATAGACTACTAATAGAGATAGTAGTAAATGAGATAGATTGATTGAGGGATACCTAACGAATCTTGAAGCAAATGTGTCAACTTGGAATTCCTGAAAAGATTCAAAGAAATGAATCAGATCACGAATATCGGACCGAATTGCTTTGACGGGCAACAGCAATTAGTGATGAACCTGTATGGGATGTGGCTGCTTTTCGTTGCTAGAGCCGATACGACGTCCCCAAGAGCTGAAAGTGATCTGTTGATGTTCTGAGCTTCTTTGAGCCGCTCCCCTTGCACGTCTGTCTTTGCAAGCCTCTCACTGCCTGCCAGATCCACGAGCCAAAGCTTGCTCTTCGTGCATTCCCCATTCATCAAATTCTTAGCTTTCACCATTATACAAAGCATGCTAGATAAAGAGAAAAAAAATAAAAAAATAAAAAAAAAAGCTCTGAAATACATCATGTCATGTTTGGATGCTCGATTCGAAATGCAATAATTCAAAATAATAATAATAATAATAATAAAAGCTCTGAAATACATCATGTCGTGTTTGGATGCTCGATTCGAAATGCAATAATTCAACTGAATAAAGTAGAAACAACTTGGGAAATAGCAATTCAGATTGTTTTAGGGGGTTGGTTGTCGTTATGAATTAAAATGTGGACATTTCCATTTTGGTCATTTTTTGTATATTTAATTGAATTGCAATTCATTCCAATAGATCATCAAAACGTGGCATCTAGTACTAGAATGATTTAAGAAAAACACGCCTTTTTGTGAATGGGCACAAACCAATGAGATCGACTACTGTGTTCGTTGACATTATTAGATCCAATGGCTCTGGCACTGCTTCCAACTTGTAGCACATCCCAGACCTCCTTTATGTTCTCAACTTTAGCATCGACAATTCCTGGCACATGATGAGCTCCTTCGGCCGCCTGTCTTATCTCCAACCTGAAAAAGAATCCTTGCCCATGTTTTAACATGTCTTGATCAAAGAGCAAGAAATGCTAAAGACGATAAATGAAAACAAAGAAACGAGAAAAACATTCTAATAAATGCTTCTCTCAGGCTATAGAAGCAACATGCAAAACTGACTCTAAAGAGTAGGATTTTGATTCCCATTGTGAGATATGAGCCATTTGATCCAGTGGGCTCCACTGTGTATGTGCCATAGCCCAAAAATAGTTGTCCCAATCATCGGGTGGGCCACACATGTACAAGAAAATGAACAGTTGAACAAGAATTAACCATGGTTCACATTTGCATTTGACATAGACTATCTGACCAACCTGATGACCCGACTGGCTTGACTTTCGGAATGGATCATGGCACACATGCATTGGCACGTGAACGGAGAGTAGGATTCAATACCCTACCTTCATGAGTAACCCTTAAGGGTGCATTTGGTTGCATCAGATACCTTGATAATTCATGATTAATCAGTCTAATTTGGTGAATATATCATGACATTTTGTGAAATCTGGTGCAGCCAAACACCCTTTAAAAAAAAAATGCTCCATTGCTCTCAGAACACAGAGTTATAGTTCTCCTAGTTGCATCTGGATACCTGGTACATTCAATTGATCTAGATCCAGCAGACATTTCCCAGTTCACAAAGAAAACATCACATTAATCTCACAAATACTAACCATTTGATCAATAACCTTCAATATGGACGGTCGAGATTTACACAAAAATAGGCCAAAATCAACAAATTTTCGTATTTGTTGGGGCCCATCATGGATTGCTAATTATTCTAATGAATCACTTTTATTATGCAATCAGAACCATCCCATCCATGTCTCAAGAAAAGGATGGCTACAGAAAATAAGGACAAATCAAGGATGGATTGGATCATCTCTCATAAGTGCAATTTTGGCATGATAGTGCATGGAGTTGTGGCATTAACGGACAGTTCAAATCAATCAATTGGAGTGTCGAAGTGAATCAGTACACCTAGGAGCACTGGAGAATATCTCAACATAAAATGCGAAAGATATAAAGATCAAAATTTACTTTTTCGACGATGGGGATGTGGCCAGCAAGTCTCTGATCTGCTCATTGTATACTTCAAGCACGCTAACAGAGATGTTGTATGCAAAAGTCTCCCTCCTTTCCTCTGCAATTTTAAACAATTCCTCTACAGTCCTGTAATTCACACCCCTATTTTTCTCAGTTCCCTCCATTGTGAAAGTCTTCCCAGTTCCCGTCTGCCCGTATGCAAAAATGCAGACATTGTAGCCATCTAGGACTGAAATGACCAATGGAGCAGCATCCGCGAACACATCGGCTGTCCACATGAAAATAAAAATCCAACCCAACTTAAATTAAAATCCAAACTTTTACTTGGATGTTATATAATCATTGCAATAACTCTAGCAAATTATTTTGCATGTAGAGAGTTTACAGATTTTACACATGAACATCTGAGCAGTCCACAATAGGTGGGCCATGCATGAATGTTGTAACCATCCTTTTCATATGTTTGTGCCATGGCCCACATGATGTGGTGATCTGAAGAAGATCTCAAGTTTAACTAGTTGAGATCCAACCCAGCGGATAACTTCCAACCTATCAAGTGCATGTGACATCCAACCCTCCCATTAGGTTGGCCCCATGATAACGATCACTGAAGACAAAAATCAGCGCTATACACTCATCAAGTTGGCCACATCATAGAAAAAAATTCTAGCCATTGATAAATAACAAAATACAAGCTAGTCCAGTAGATGAGTGGATATGGATGATTTTTGCATAAGGTGATCCTCATTATAGGGCCAACCTATTGATCAGGTTGGATGTCACAAACACATGAAAGGTTTAAAGTTATTTCTTGGGTGGACTATAACTTATAGTCCAACCAGTTGGAATTGAAACCTTCTCATTGATTTACTTGTTAATTAGGTTGCACCACATACACAATGTAATGCAGGGGCATTTTCGCACTGCACTCGAGTGGGGTGGCCTATGGGATGCAAGGGCACACTCGAGGTGGGCGGCCCGTGTAAGGCAAGTGGCTCGTGTGAAGCGGAACCCATGTGAAGCCCACGAGGGGGGTTCGACTGAGGTCCTAACCCATGGGATGTGGGGCCTGGTCTATGAGATAAAGGGATTGATTTGCCATGCTCTATCAGTTTGAGCTTTTAGAGCAAGTGGTTAATTGTCCTGCATCACAATGGGACTCGCTTCCCGATAGACAGCTTGGATCTCACATGTGTACTCCCACATCTCACATGTGTACTCCCACATTCACATGTGGGGCTACTATGTGTATAGAACTAACAATCTTCATATCATGTATTGTATTGATCAAACTAATTAATATACATGCCTTGATTGTCCTTTGGAGTATAAACTCGGTCGAATTTGAAGATTTTCTTTGTGGACCCACCACCGGTCAGTACCCCAAGATCGCCATCCTTGGCTACATCGAAGTCTACGGCCAGTGCACAACCAGATGAAACCTCTTCCTTACTTAATGGGCGGCATCTACAAAAAACCCTTATATTCCCTGAAACAAGAGTAAGAAAAGAAAGCTTCAATAACTTCAGTTCGCATGCCATGAGCATAAAAAGAAGGCTGAAAACAAAATGCACATATACCTTTTGTTTCCAGAACTTGGTTATATAGCTTCTTCCTCTTGGCCAGCTCTTCATTGTACTTGACTTTAAGTTCTTCACATTGCGCAACTGCATATATGGCGATATACACAACTAAGCATTTTTTTTCCTAGATCCACTGTAAATGTGGGGCCCACCTTTTTTTGACTACAAATGTGGGTGGATGGAGAAAGGATTGGAGATACCCAATACTAAGTGCAATTGTTCCTTTCCTTTGGATGGCTAGGATCAACTGCATTTTGCCAGGCCTAATAAACTGTACATGTGGGGCCCACACTTTTGGGTGATCCAAATGTGGGTGCATAGACAATGGATGGGAGATAACCCAACATGGACAACTGGTGTTGCAATTTGTTCCTTTTCTTTGGATGTCTAGGATCAACTACAGTGGAGATGTTATGGTGTGGCCTGTCCCATGATGGATCCCACCATATCAATGGCTTAGATTATTGAAATGTGGGCCCAATCTGTACAATTGTTTCTTGAACATAAAAACGCCGTTGTTTAATTCAAGTGCCATATAAATACATCAATTTCAATATCCATACCAATCAAGGATAGTCAAACTTACCCAATGATTGCACTGCAAAGACCATTTTATTTAATTCAGGAATGGAATCAGCACAATCGTGCGCTTCTTGAGAAAGTTGGGCATGCTCCCGTTTCATCACCTTCAAGAAAAATCAAGACTTATTGTAATAACAAACTAACTTTCCAAGCTAATCAGTTTTAAACTCGTCTGTTAGAAACAGAACCTTTTGTCTGAATTGCATACGAAATACATCTTTTACCTTCATTTTATCCTTCAAATCATTGATGGCGCCAAACCAAACCTTCTTATCACGTTCATACTGGTTGGAAACATCCCTCAATTGCACTGACTGCTTCTCCATAGCTCGATCTAAAGGATACAAAAATACTATTAGACAATAGAAATACTTTGATACTCTAGCAGAGCGTGGTGGTTGATATGCATGTAATGTCGTGTATTTCAAAAAATACAAAGAAAAGGAGTTTGGAAAAGCAAAAGCAACTTTGCTTGGTTTTTCCTGGATTTACAACTATCTTTTTTTTTATTCCTTTTGGTTTTATTGTTGAAAACGGTGAAAACAGAGAGAAGCCAAAAGGTTTTCTGTATTTGAGACAACCCTAAGGGGTTGAATATATAGAGATAACAGTCATCTATACAAGGAAAATAATAAAATCGGAATCTTCTACCTATGTAAATGAACTATACAAGGTATACAAGGTATATGCAATTGTGACCATTGGATGTGGCCCACTTACCAAGGTTGTTTCTATCATGCAAAACGTGCCTCTTAACTCGCGGGCGCATCTCAATCGTCTCGACGGTTTTTTACTCAACTAGTTAATCTTTTTTATATATATAAAAGAGGCTTAGGGTTAGGATTTCATTCTACGAAAAATCAAAATCCCCTCCTGTTTTGCTATCTCCTCCCTTTCTAGTTTTCCTCTTTTGGAGAAGGTCAAGTTGTTGTCGTGTTGGTGTTGAGACTTATATGCATGCTGTGTATATCCATCTATTAGGGCATTGTATCCTGGCATATAGAGAGTCGATGACATTATGCACTGGTTTAGCACACCGAGGGGTACAAACTATCTCAAAGATAGTAACCATGTATGCACCTCAACCCAGCAACCATACCCAATCATCATTGATTGTGTTTTGTCGCTGTCACAAATCTCCAACTAAGGTGTGGAGTTCCATTATTCCGTTTTGTTTTATTCATTTTTTTCCAGTTCCCATTGCTTGATATTCAACAATGTAGAAATTGCTTACATGGCATACAAATAATTTAAACTGAACTATCCAACTTATAGGCACCAGTTTAAATGCATCATGAACAAAAAACTACTCTTATTTGGTTATCGGAATGTTAGATTGATGGACATTTATTGGACAGTTAGAAATGGGAAATATCCGATGGTGTCTTTTTTCAAAAAACAAGTGTCCACAAATCAGGGTTAGGATTGGCCTACCAAACTGATTTTTGTACTGTAACTAAATGACAGAGGGTTCCACAATTTAACCGCTAATTTGGGTTAATATATGCCACATGTACCATTTCTAAGTGCCTTCATATCAAGCGTCATATGCGGCCGGAATATCAAATCACTTCCCATCAGAGAAAATGTTACCCAGAATTAACTTGCCGTGTCATGATAGTGTTTGGATGCAACCCCAAATCATGATATGATTGAACTCAGCTGAGGATTTTGAGTAGACAGTTCCTGATGCACTTCCAAACGGGCCCTTACCTAGTGACTCGCTATGCAAGAAATGGTTGCTGAGTTCCATTCTCAGCTTATCTAGCTGATCATTTGCAGCCGTTAGAGACATCCAAGCCTCGTAGCACTCATCTGTTTTAAGCTGGCACTGATGAGTAAGCTCTTTTATTTTCTTCTCATACTTCAAGATGCATTTCACAGCTCTAGCCTTATCCTGCAAACAGATGATAAAATGAAATAAACATCATACATTCTACCAGGGGTGTGCTGCAGTGGTACCGGGCAAACGTGGGGCCCATGTGATGGGTGAATAAAATCTAAACTGTCCATCTGATGAATCAGTGGATGATACCCTCCAATCCCAAAAATCAAGCTGATTCTTGAATCAGATGGACCACACGATAGGGTGTAAGTTGGGAGGGAACACCCATCCTTGATTTGAATAGTAAACCCGAAAAGTCGACTCGACTCAATGTCCAGCCAGTGTGAAAATGCGTGTGCATTAATCAAGCCCGGTGAGGAGTCTCAAACACGAGACCTCTTGCTCTGATACCACTTTGATGCAGGATAACTAACCACTTGCTCTAAAAGCTCGAACTAATAGAGCTTGGCGAATCGATCCCTTTATCTCATAGCCCAGGCCCCACATCCCATGGATTAGGTCCTTGGCCGAACCCTCTCGTGGGCCCCACATCACACGGGTTCCACATCACACGAGTCACCCTCCTCACAGGGTTGGGGCCCGCCTCACATGGGCCACCCACCCCAAGTGTGCCCCTGCATACCACAAGCCACCCGGTATGAAAATACCCCTACATTAACTCAGTACCGAGTTTCATAGTGAATTGTCTTGGAATCTCGCCAATTTGAGTTAACTCAGCTGAGTTAGTGAGTTTTAGAACTATGGCAATTGGTAATGTTGCATTGTACTAACTGTATTACCAAATGTAGAAAATAGTGTGCATTTCGATCAAGAAGTCTGGAAATTCAAATCATCCATCATAAGTTTCTGACCTGAGTTGTGTGAATATCTATCTTCGTGGAGCAGTTGTTACAAACGAGAGATTTGGATTTCACCGAAGAATCTGAAATCGAGATTGAGTCAACTCAAGTGATGGAACTACATGAATAACAGACTAATACATGAATAACAGACTAAAAAACAATGTACGATACCAGATGTCTTTGGTGCTTTTCTGATGCAAATCCCACAGACAATGGGACTTCCATGAATCCCTTCAAACCTTATTGCCATCGCCTGATTCTCCTCTACATGGACTCTGGCATCAACCAGCTGCAAAGGTTGATTGGCTCCGACAACCGAATATATATCGAATTCAGACAGAACCTGCAATTTTTACAATGAAAGAGACATTCCACAATGCATCAAAGATATGTTGGATGGTGGGAAAAAGACGAATAAAGGTAAGATGCTCAGTTGAAAGAAATGGCAACTTTTTTTCATTTGACCCAGAAATGGGATAGTAGCGCCCCACATTTTGGCAATGTGAAACACTAAAGTGGTGTTCCCCACCATTAGTGGGCCATGCCCCATTATATGCCCCATAAGATGATTGTAGGACCAATGGAAGTGTTCCAATAGGATAGTTATTGTCGTCCAATGGAGAGATATTTGTGGTAACTCCATTCACATGGTGTATGGGGCATGAACAATTTGGATCACTGGAACATGGGCCCCACTACTTCAGTGGTAGATGTTGCCAATGGTCCAATTGGTCGAAAGAAATGGCGCCATGTCCCAATATCTTCCCTATAAGATGATCCTAGAGCCAATGGAAAATGGACAATTGGAACAAACAGGCAATCACATTGTGTATAATGCATGAACAAAATGGATGACTGGACGGTGGGGCCCACATGTTAGCTTGTTGGGACCGAGCAATTGCTCCGTCGAACATCGTATATTTCCTTGAGGAAAAAAAAAAATCACAGAAAAATTGCTTCTTGCCTTCTCTTGCTGCATGAAGACATTGAAGACCCTCATCCCTTTAGGCCCGTTTGTGTTGACAATCTCCGCGAAATGCAGATCAACGAAATAATCTCCAGGTACGAGATCTTCAAACTGGTAACAGAAGTTTCCATACCGGGCGGACTGATAAAGAGATGGGCAATCACCGCCATTGACTATATTCTCATTTGTTCTTATGACATCCCCTCCTTGAAAACAGAAGTCGCTCTTTAAATTCACCTTTGAATCTAGTCCTGTTATCGTTCCACCTCCGGAATTCACAAGCATCACAATATCATCTGTGACAGGAAAAAGGGCAAATGACCATTCAAATTCCATTTAAAAACATAAAGGAAAACCAAACTCTACTGTAGTGAAATAAAAAATATATATATTGTTCTTTGTGCCAATAAAATGGTCTGCTGTGGTGCACTCGGTCTGGGTACATCATATAACAATCTGTTATATGGACCATTCATCAGGTGCGTCCCACCATGGATTCACACCCATTGAACAACCTGCAGGGTGGACCATTTCCTGTTCAGTGCTGATCACTGCCAATGGTATTTTCTACCATCCTTTTCCACCTGTACATCAGATGCCTGAGCTCATCTAATCAGTGAGAATTTTCTACTGCGGCCAATTCATTGAGACTTTTGTACTGCTCAGGTTGGAAATATCACACAACGATTCATGATACGGACCATCCATCACGTGGTTCTGACTGTGAATGGACCACCGACTACAAATCACACAGATTGAATGACCTGCTTGATCACTGCAGGGTGGACCTTTTCCTGTTCAGTGCTGGTTGCTGCCAACATTACTTTCTACCATCCATTTTCAGCTCTACCATCAGACGCCTGAAATCATCTAATTAGTGAGAATTTTCTGCCCTGACCAATCCATAGAGATTTTTCCACCTCTCAGGTTGGAAATTCACACGATGATCGATGACCATCCTTAATGTGGGTCTCACTGGGAATAGACCACTGACTACAAATCACGCAGATTGAACAACCCGATGATCTGATGTAGAGCGGGTCGCAGACACTTTCATGGCAAAGACGCACCAGAGAAGGCCCGATCGGAGGCAGAAACGATCCAGACAGTCAGAACTTTAAATCAGTCATATCTTGCAAACCGGGATGAGTTTTTAAACATATTATATATGATTTTGGGGTAGTAGAACCTACTTAAGCCAACCAACCCCGCTATGCCAGGTTGCCCATGCCGGATTTGCGAGATTCCATCAGATCGATGGTCAAAAGTCCCATTTAGTTTCGTTTTTACTATAAATAATAAGTTTTAATTCGAGTTGATCCTTTGAGTTGTAGAAGTCATGCCCAACATGAAAAGGGCTTAGAAAAGTTAGCAGAATAAAGTGGTTGGGCCAAATTGGACACTAGCTATTTTTGACTGAAAACGACAAAGTCCGAAAGGAATAGAGGTCATGTATAAATAATAAGTTTACCATTTGTAATAAGTTTTTTGGGTATTTGAGTTGGAGTCTAAGTCTAAAACTCCTCCTAGATTTGAGCTCATGTAATTTCGTTTTTTTTATCATCAATCAAATTATTTCGAATTTATTAGGAATTATTCCTGCTTTTATCCCTATGTGAGGAGCCCAGAAAACTCCGCGGATTCGGAGTAGTTATCCCCTGAGGCATCTGAGATCATCCAATCAGAGAGATTTTTCTACAGTGATGATACATTGCATTAAAGGCCCATTCAAGCGAAACACTCCAGACATTTAACTTCTTTCCCTCACCTCATGTTCGATTAATCAAGAAATTAGACCCAGAAATCTAGTCGATATAGACTGGAAAATTCGAGATCTGAAAAACCCACTTTATATTGGTAGGGTTTAAACAAATAAATCCCAAATCTAATTTCAAAAACCGAAAATTCTTCCAATTCAGATCAATATAGACAGAAAAAAGCCAAGATTTGAAAAACCCATTTCGTATTAATGCGTATTAAACAGATAGATCCCAAATCTAACTTCGAAAAACCGAAAATCACACAATTCGAATTAGTACGTTCTAAAGAAACTGACCGAAAAGCAAGATCAAAACCCAAGATCTGGAAATTTTCATTTCGAATTAACAAACCTGTGCAGTTCGCCTGCTTAAACCCGGTCTGAACTAGCCTTGAACCAGAAATACAGAGCACCGAATCAACAGAACCTCTGTCTTCGTCATCGTCATCATCAGCGCTGAAATCTTTCCTACGAATGTACGAAAACAGATCATCTTCGAGAGAAGAAGACGAGATATTCTGGGAATCTTTCTCCCAATCACGAACGAGAGAATCTGGAATTTGGGTATTTGGGTCATGATGAGAGGTCTCTTCCATTGGATCGAGAATTTCCAGGGGTTGTGGAGAAGATCGAGATCTTTGGATGCAGCAGCTGAGGAGCTTTTCGTTCTTTTTTCTGTTTACTTTGCTTTGTCTTTTTCAAATTTCAAACATATGACCGTTAAAAGGACTTCCATGGCTCCTCCAACGGCCCCCCTCCGACAGAGAACGCTGGTACTCGCGAGTAGGAATGTAATGGACCCCCTACCGGACGAGACGCGGATTGCCTACTGACAGCATCAGTAGCGAGGTGGCTACTGACAGTGCTCTGTGGGCCTCACCATGATGTATGTGTCTTATCCACGCCGTCCATCCATTTTTTCAGACTATTTTATAATATAATTCCAAATATCAGAGACAGATAAATCTCATGTGGACCACACCATAGGAAAGAGTGATGATTGAACACTCACCGTTAAAAACTTCTTAAGTGCCACAAAAGTTTTATATTAAGCTGATATTTATGTTTTTATCTTCATCCAAGCGTGCCTGACCTAATCAAAAGGTTGGATGACAAATAAACATTACAGCGAACCCTAGGAAGCTTTTAATGGTGGGCATTCAATGGCCGTTGTTTTCCTGTGGTGTGGTCCACTGCAGATTTTGATCACCCTCATTTTCGGGTTCATGCTCTTTAATGATCTGAAAAACAATAGATAGATAGCGTAGATAGGATACATACATCATGGATGTATGGAGCCCACAGAGCACTATGGGTCGCCACCTCTTACAAAATGGATAGACGGTGTGGATAGGACACATACATCATGGGGACGTGGATTGCATCCTACCCCCGCCTGTCTCTAGCTACGAACGGGCGGCTCTGTGGGCTGGCCCACTGTGATGTATCGGTTTATCCACGCCGTCCATCTCTCCCCTCGCATCATTTTAAGGTCTGTTTTCGACATGAGATAAATCCAACGCTCGAGCGGACCACACTAAATGAGTAAGTTTGGTTGTATTAAATGCAGAGAGCAACAGTCACGGGACGCGGACTCTAGCCCCCGAACGGGCAGTTCTGTGGGTGGGCCCACCGTGATGTATCTGTTTATCAAAGCCGTCCATCCCTTTTTTAAGATCATTTTAAGGGATGAACGAAAAAATGACACACATCCAACCTTCAAATGGACCACACCGGATAATACGCTTGGTTGCATTAAATGCACTTAGCGTTAAATGCCAGTTGCATTAAATGCATGGGTCATCTGTAGTGTGGGCCATTTGAGCGTTGGATCTGGCTCATTTTTGTGGTTATATCTTAAAATGACATGAGAAAATTGATGAACGGTTTGGATAAACAGATACATCACGGTGGGCCCGCCCACAGAACTGCCCGTTCGGGGGTAGAGACGGGCGAAACGGATTGGCTACTCCCCTGCCACCAGCTAATGGCTGGTGGTCGGTGCTCTATGGGCCCCACCATGATGTATGTATTTCATCCACACCGTATATATAATTTTCTAGATCATTTCATAATATGAAACTAAAAATTAGATATATACTAATTTCAAGTGGACCACATTATAGGAAACAGTTTTAAATGAATGTCGAACATTAATTTTTTTGAGAAATAAAAGCTTCTTATCAAGCCGATATTTCTTTTTTGCCTTCATCTGGGTCTGTATGACCTAATCAGCAGATTGGATGTCAAATAAACAGTACAGTGGGCCTTAGGAGGATTTTAATGGTTTATATCCAATCAATATTGTTTTCCTGTGGTGTGGTCTACCTGAGATTTATATCCCTATAATTTTTTGAATAAATCCCTAAAATTATCTATAAAAAGAGATGAACGGAATGGATGAAACACATACATCATAGTGGGCCCACAGAGCACCGACCACCAGCGCTAGGGGGAGTAGCCAAGCGGATTAGCTACTGACAGGTTGAGTAGCGAGACTCGCTACTGAAGTGACGTCACCTAGTTCTGTGGGTCCCACCATGATGTATGTTTTGTATCCACACCGTCCATACATTTGGAAAGATTTTATGGCATTATATAAAGAATGAATCAAATACAAATTTCTAGTGGACCCACCACAAGAAACAGTGGAGAAAGTGACGCCCACCATTAAAAACTTCCAAGGGCCCGAAAATTTTTAGATCAAGTTCGTATTTTTTTTTCATTCTTTAATATATTTATTAACTTATGAACAGTTTGGATCTCAAATAAACATCACGGTAGACCTTGGGAAGACTTTGACGGTGGGCGTCACTCTGCCCACTGTTTTCTATGGTGGGGTTCACTGCAGATTTCGATCTACTACATTCTTTGGCTCACATACTAAAAGTATCTCTCCAAATGGATGGACGGTGTGGATTCAATATATACATCATGATAGGCCCACAGAACTTGGTGACATCACTTCATAGTGAGTCTCGCTACTCAACGTGTCAGTACTTAATCCGCCTTCCACTGTCAGTAGCCACGTCGCTACTAAAGCTGCCACCACATGATTTACTCCTAGATCGCAGGATTATGTAGGGCCCACCGTGATGTTTATTTTATCCACGCCGTCCATCCGTTTCTTCAGCTTCTTTTTGTCCAAGACCCCAAAAATGAAAGATACTGAAAGCTCGAGTAGACCACACCACAGGAAACTGTGGGGATTGAACACCTATAGTTAAAATTTTCTTAGGGTCCACGGAAGTTCTGGATCAAGCTGATTTATGTTTTCGCTTCATCCAGATCCGTGTGACTTAGGAACAGGCTGATAAATAAATATCACCATGGGCCTTAGAAAGGTTTCAGCAGTGGACGTCATTGGCCCCACTGGGTGTGCTTTAATTTTGGGCTCATGGCTTAAAATGATCTGAAAAAACGAATGGACGGTGTGGATTAAACACATTCATTAAATTGGGTCCCACATAGTCCTGCTACTACTGAGGTGGGTCTTGGGGGAAACGGATTGGCTACTCCCCTGCCACCAGCCACTGTGATCTGTGGCCCCCACCCTATGGTGTATGTATTTCATCCATTCCGTTCATCCATTTTTACATATCATTTTAGGTCTTGATACTAAAAATGAGAGGGATATAAATCTAAGGTGGACCACACCACTAGAAAAGGCAGTAAACAATCATTAAAAACATTAAGTTTTGGATCAAGCTTATATCTGTATTTTACCTTCCTCCATCAACGGATTGGATGGCAAATAAATATTACGGATCTGCTTAAAATGGGACCTGGGTAGTTTTTATCTATGGGTGTTCAATTACCACTGTTTCGTGTGGTGTGATCCACCTAAGATTTTGATCTAATTAATTTTTGGGACCCCTTCGGAAAATAGGCTTAAAAAAAGGATGGACGGTGTGGATATATAACACATCATCAAGGTAGACCCTACAATTAGGCTAACAACTAATAAGGTGCTACCCGCTTAACACCTCATCCATGTTTTTTCATTGGAACGAGCTGTGCGGTGATGTGGTCTTCGCGGGAGTCCGTTCATATCAAGCTCAAGGATTTATAGGCGTCAATCCAATTTTCCATTTTATTTCTAAGGATGAAAACGTCACTTTGTGGCCGCTGTGCTTTGCACAGGGGACTTCAATTTTGAAAAATAAAAAGTACTCTTAAAAACGGATATAGGCCCACCCAAAAATAAAAATTTAGCCCAATTATTAGATTAGCCAATTCTTTCATTTTAATCACATAACCATAAATTCAAAAAAAATATATATTTTTTCAGTTTTCTATATGAGATTCTCTATGACCCACAACTACAATGTTTTACATTAATTTTGAATTATTTTTTTCTGTGTGGCCCATCTACTGTAAGTTTTGCCCTTAAACTTAAGTTGACAATATAAAATTAAAACCCTTATATGTTGAAGAGATAGATTTACTTCAAGACAATCCAGTGGGCCTCATATAAGTTGTGGATGGGTTGAAAATCTGAATTATTTTCTTATGGGTGGTCCATGTACAATGAGTTTTGCCTTCAAACTTAAGCTGACAATATGAAATTAAAACCCTTATATGTTAAAGAGTTGGATTTACTTCAAGACAACTCAATATGCCTCATATACGCCGTGGATGGGTTGAAAATGTGGGACCCAAGCTGCACAAGACCATTTAGCCATTTTTTTCTTCCTTTTTTCTACTTTTTTTTTCCACTTCTTGGGACCACGCTAAGCCGAAGCTTATGCGACAGTTGGTAGTTGTACAGCCAGAGTCCACACTCTCTAGACAATGACAAAAATCTCTAGTAAAGTTCCAACGAAGTTTAGACCACTCTCCAGCGTTAAAAAAATATATTTTTTTTTTCTTCTTAAGTTTTCCAACCACAATCTCTGAAGTGGAAGTTATGGTGAGCAGATATAAGTTTTTTGTGTTCCTTTATTTTGTCTTTGTTAGTAGACATGAATGGAGTGAGTTTATAAAAGAGAAGAGGATGTGGTAGGTGTTTGTGAAAGGCAGGAGACTGTGATGGTTCATTTATAAATGTTATAGGTTTTTCTTATTGTATGATTGGTAGTAGTTTGTAAAAGGGAAGAGAGTGTGAGGTCTCCTTTTTTGTATGAATGGTTCAACCGCATGGATAGTAAATATTAACTATGGACCGGTGATATTCATTGTAGATCGCGGATATTAATAAAGGACTGTTGATATTCATGGTGGACTGCGGATAATATTAGTGGTCCACTGTTAATATCCATGATCCACAGTTAATATTAGTGGAATTCATTGTGGATAGTCGATATTAATGGAGGATTGCTGATATTCGTTTTGGACCGTATATAATATCAGCGGGCCACTGTTAATATACATAGTCCACAGTGAATATCAGTGGAATTCACTATGGATCGCTAAAATTAACATAGCATTGCTGATATTCATTATGAACTGTGGATAATATCAGCATATAACGGAAGACTCCTCAAATTAAGAAAAAGATCACTCTTAGCTGATTATAGGCTGAACATCTACTTGTAACAATTACCTGATTATTAGGCTGAACATGGCAAATCACAAGTCAAAGTTTTTTGTAACAGTTACACTTATTTTTAGCTTTCCTTCCTAGTATAGATTTTATATCCTTGTATATATTATTCCAAGATAACAATAAGAAATAGAGGGTCAATATTTTCAAACTTTATCATGGGATCAAACGAGCGTTCCTCCCACGAGAACCCACATCTCAGCAGTTGGTCGCCTCTGCCAATTACTCCAATCAACAACCTAGTCCCACCTCTTCTTTTGGAGGTCACAACTCTAAGGGCTTCTTAAACTAAAACGGGTATGGCCGTAACAATGGATCTCAACAACAAAACTCTCCTTCGGCCTAGTATCGAAATAATGGTGGCCCACGAGACAATAAGAAAAACAAGCCCGCTGGACAGCGCTGTTACACCCCAAAATGCCAACTTAATGATCAATTGGGTCACATTGCAAAATATTGTCCCCATGTGCAGTTCTTTGCAGCAACGAAAAATTGTGCCTCATCATCTCCAACCCATGACACAAAATGGCTTATTGACTCGGCAGCATCCCACAATATCACTGGTGATTTGGCTAATTTATCAGTTCATTCTGAATATGATGGCACTGACGAGGTTGTAACCGGTGATGGTTTAGGTTTGCATGTCTCATACATTGGTTCATTGGTTCTTCACTCACCCACCCACACCTTTCTTTTAAATGACACCCTTTGTGTTCCTCGTATACAAAAAAATCTTACTTCTGTCCATCATTTTAGATCTCAAAACCATGTTTTTATTGAATTTCATCCTTCTTTTTTTCTTATTAAGGATCAGACCACGGGGGCGGTTCTACTCAAAGGTGCATGTGAAAATGGAGTTTACACCCTACCGGAGTCAATGGTGAAATCTTCTCCAAATATGGTTGCAAACGTGCATGAACGGACATCCGTTGATGGGTGGCACAAACGTCTTAGACACCCATCTGATAAAATTGTTCATCAACTTGTCAACTCTTTTTCTCTTTCAATAATAAAAGAAAAAGTTTCTCAACTATGTACTTCTTGTTTAGTCAATAAAGCACACAAACAACCATTTCAGCCCACTAGTCTTCAAAGTCATGCACCACTTGACTTAATTTATACTAATGTTTGGGGCCCCTCCAATTCTATTAGCATTGACGGATCCCGCTATTATTTAATTTTGGTTGATCATTTCACAAAATATATTTGGTTCTATCCTATGGAAACAAAATCTAGTGTTAGCAATATATTTCCTCAATTTAAACATCTCGTTGAAACCAGATTTCAATCAAAAATCAAAAGCATTTATTCGGATAATGGTGATGAATTTGTGACCTTCAAAAAAAAATTTTCTATCCATGAAATAAGCCATTACACGACTGCCCCCCATACACCACAGTAAAATGGTGTTTCCGAGCGTCGTCATCGTCACTTACTGGAAACAGGCCCCGCACTATTACATGATGCTTCACTATCCTTGATTTATTGGCCCCATGCTTTTTCCACTGCTGCATACCTTATAAATCGTCAACCATCATCTCTTCTACACAACAGATCACCATTTGAAGCATTATTTAAACAGCTGCCAAATTATCTCAAGTTAAAAAAGTTCGGTTGTCTATCTTTTCCACTCATTGGGCCTTACAATACCAACAAACTTTAGCCCAAAGCCATTCCCTGTCTGTTCTTAGGCTATTCTTTGGCCCAAAATGCATAAAAATGCATTGATCTAAAAACCAAAAAAATATATCATTCTCGACATGTCCTCTTTGATGAAAACTAAAATGGTCCTCACGGCAACCCAGAGTCTTCATCGTCCTCGGTAACTGCTCCACTCATCAACACCCGGTCTCCACCACAACCTCCACCAGTGACTCTGGCAGGGGATATTACTTCTGCATCACCTCCAGGTAACGCCTTTGTTTCCTCTTCTTCTACTTTCCAAAATATAGACTCTGTTCCCTGCGACTTACCTGCACCACAAATTACCCGCCCCCGCTCCATGACCACTCGATCGATGAACAACATCTATAAACCCAAACAATTGCATTCCACAACCAAACCTCCCATTCCAAATACCATTGAACCAAGTAGTGTGGGCCAAGCACTCCGTGAAACATACTGGAGATCAGCAATGTCAGAAGAACTCACTACGCTCATGCGTCATGGTACATGGGCTTCCCCCACCAAATAACTGTAGACCAGTGGGTTGTAAATGGGTATTCCGTGTAAAACACAAGACAGATGGGTCTGTTGATCGTTTTAAAGCAAGGCTTGTCGCTAAAGGTTATTATCAGCGTCCTGGATTGGACTACAAGGAAACCTTTAGCCCCGTCGTGAAGCCCACTACTATTCGCATTGTTTTGACAGTTGTTGTTATGCAAGGATGGCCCTTGAGATAACTTGATGTCAACAATGCTTTTCTGCATGGTGAGTTGACTGAAGCCGTATACATGGTCCAACCCTCGGGATTCAAAGATGCCTCAAAACCTAACCATGTTTGCAAGTTAAATAAGGCCATCTATGGCCTCAAACAGGCTCCTCAAGCCTGGTACTCGGCACTAAGATTGACAATCATGAATCTTGGTTTTCAAAATTTGAAAACGGACTCCTCCTTGTTCATCTATCGCCACCATTCTGTCTTATGCTATTTATTGGTATATGTGGATGATCTGGCTATCACTAGCAGTGACATGCGCTTTGTGTCTCATATCGTTGACCAACTTGGAGTTCAATTCTCTTTAAATGATATGGGCCAACTTCATTTTTTCTTAGGTATGGAATGTTGGGGGCCTTGCACAAAACCTTAGGATCTAGCCCTCCAGAACAAACCAGAATTATGGGATAATAATAGCAATGAAATAAATCAAAGTATCAATCACACAACACCAGGAATTTTTACATGAAAAACTCCCAAAGAGGTAAAAACCATAGGACCTCGTCCAGATCAATAATCTACTATAAAGCAAAACGTCACAACCGATCACAAGCACGCATCGCTTGGATCAAACCTTCATCATTCACGTAGGAGCGGATAAACAGTAAGAGAAATAAAGAAGACGAAGAGATCTCACCGATTACGAGAACGTGAAAGCGCTGAGATATGGTAGATCACCTTTACGAGCATAGCTTCCCTTCCACAAGCTTCCTTTCTCTCTTTCTCTCTCTCTCTCTCTCTCTCTCTCTCACAATCCTAAGCTCTTTAGCAAACCCTTGCAAAGCTTTAAAAAATACTAGAATACCCTGTAATACACCCCTTTATAAAAGAATAAAAAGAGGTAGACCCCAAATAGGAAACAAAATCTGTAAAATCTGTATTTTCGCAATCACATCTGCGAAACTCTTCGATGATATCGAATGTCTCTCGATAACAGCTTCGATATCATTGATGGTCCTTCGATGATATCAAAACATGACCAAAAACTGTCCAGCAACCGAGGGTGAAAATTTTAACAAATATAGATATCATCAAAGGTCTATCGATAACAACTTTGATATCATCTAGACTCTTATCGATGATATCGACAGGACAAAAAACTGTCCAACAACCAGCAGAAAAAGTTCTGTCAATTATCGATGATATCGAAACTAGTTTGATTTCATCGAATCCACCAATGAGGAGAAAATTCCCATCAAATCTTTCCTTTTTCGACTCGAGAGGAATCCACCTTCTTCAAGCTAGTCTGGTTTCTACAAACCTCAAACTTGCTCTTGAGCAAAGCCTTGATCATCATGTCTGACCCATTATCGTCCGTGTGGACCTTCTCAAGCTGTAACATCTTCTATTCCAAAGTATCTCTGATCTAGTGATACCGAATCTCTATGTGCTTCGACTTGGAGTGCTGACTTGGATTCTTGCTCAAGTGAATAGCACTTTGACTATCATAATAGACCACGTGTTGCTCCTGCTTTAGGTTAAGTTTCTGTAGGAACCTCTTCATCCAAAGCATCTCTTTACATACCTCTGTGACTGAAATGTACTCGGCATCTATCGTCGACAATGCTACGACCTTCTGTAGCTTGTTTTGTCAAGAAACTGCTCTCCCTGCAAACGTGAACATGAACCCTGATGTAGACTTCCCGGAGTCTATGTCACCTACCATATCTGCATCTGTGTAGCCCTCTAACACAGGTTTCCCATTACCATAGCATAGGCTCAACCTGGATGAGCCTCTTAGATACCGCAGTATCCATTTCACCGCTGCCCAATGCTCTTTGTCAGGATTGACAAGATACTGGCTGACAATACCAACCACATATGTTATGTCTGGACGTGTACATACCATAGCATACATCAAACTTCCTACAGCTGACACGTAGGGTATCTTCTGCATCTCATCCACTCTACCTTCGTCTTGGGACACTGCCTGTCGATCAATCTGAAATGATCACCAGTATAGTATGGACCGGCTTTGTTACATTCATATTGAATCACTCTATGACTTTCTCAATATACCACTCTTGTAATATCTTAAGCTTCCTGCTGCTTCTGTCACAGGTTCTCTCCATTCCTAAGATTTGTTTAGCCGGGCCCAAGTCTTTCATCGCAAATGACTTGCCCAACTCCTATTTCAGTCTGTCGATTTTCTTGATGTCTTTTCCCATGATGAGCATGTCATCAACGAATAACAACAGAACTAAGAAATCACCATCTGAGAACTTGAGCGTGAACACACAGTGGTCTGACTCCGTTTTATCATACCCATGCTGTAACATGAACAAATTGAACTTCTTGTACCATTGTCGTAGAGCTTGTTTCAGCTCATACAAGCTCTTCCTCAGCGTACAGACCATATGTTCCTTATCCTTGACTTCGAACCCTTCTGGTTGGTGCATGTAGATCTTTTCTTCTAGGTTACCATGGAGAAAGACAGTTTTAACATCTAACTGCTCTATCTCTAGATCCATGCTAGCCGTTAACCCAAGCAACACTCGTATGGATGTCATCTTCACCACTGGTGAGAATATCTCCTCAAAATCTATCTTTCCTCTGACTAAACCCTTTCACCACAAGTCTAGCCTTGAACCTCGTCTGTGAATTCTTCTATTCAACCTTTTTTTATAAACACTCACTTGTTGCTCAAAGCTTTCTTGCCCTTAGGCAATTTCATCATATCATAGGTGTGGTTCTTATGCAAGAATTTCATCTCCTCTTGCATAGCTTTCAACCATTCCTCTTTATGCTCGTCGGCTAGGGCCTCATAATAGTCTTCTGGCTCTCCCCCATCAGTCAGCATAATGTACTCATGTGGCGAGTACCTTTTGGACGGCTGTCTATATCTAGATGACCTCCTCACCTGTAACTCAACAGGTGGATCATGTCGGGGTTGCTCCCCTGGACCATCTTCTGAAGGAACTCCCTTATCCTCTGCACTTTGTTGTACTCCCCCGTCATCAGGCACTACTGGAGGAATAATCGGATCCATGTCCTTTAGCTCACCTAAACTAAGCTGGTTCTTCTCTGACTTACCAATGTCTTCTATACACTAATCTTTAAACATCTCTACTCCTGACGAGCTTCTTCACGGTCGGATCCCACAATCTGTAACTGAACTTTTCATCACCGTACCCTAAGAACACATACTGCCTGATCTTCATATCGAGCTTGGACCTCTCGTTCTTTGCTACGTAAATGGATGTCCTGCATCCAAACACCCTGAGATAATTGTACGATGGATCATGTCCAGTCCACACCTTCTCAGATACTTCTTCATTCAACGGAGCTGATGGAGACCTGTTTATCAAATACACCGTCGTGTGCATTACTTCTCCCCAGAACGTCTTAGGCAATTTCGCATAGGATAACATGCATTTAATTCTCTCAATAATTGTGCGATCATTTACTCAGCTACACCCTTATGCTGGGGGGTCTTGGAAACCATATGTTCATGATGTATACCCAAGGACTTACAGTACTCATGAAAGTTGTCAATGTATTCACCATCATTGTCAGTGCAGATGCACTTCAATGATCTACCTGTCTCTCTCTCTCGACCATAGCATGAAATAATTTAAACATACCAAAGACCTCGTCCTTAGATTTCAAAGCATAAATCCAAACCCTCCTAGATGCATCATCTATAAAAGTAACAAAATACAATACCCCACCTAAGGTTTTTGTCCTTATAGAATCACAAACATCAGAATAAACTAAATCTAATGCATGCACTTTATTAACATGAGAAATAGTTTTAACGAATGAAACTCTATGTTGTTTCCCTGATAAACAATCAAGACAGGTTTTGAGAGGTATACCTGTTACGTTTGGAAGGAGTCACTTCTTCGCTAGTAGTTGAAGCCTCTTTTCACGCATGTGACCTAAACGCTTATGTCACATGTCAATAGCTGAATCTTCCACCGCGTTCGACCCACCCTTGCACACACTGAGATATGCCTTGTAAAGGATGCAACACTTCTTTCCTCTGTCTGTGATCAACGAACCCTTGATGAGTTTCCAGCGCCCACTAGCAAACCGACTTTCATACCCATCATCATCCAGCCTTCCCGTCGACATCAAGTTAAGGCGAAGGTCTGAGATATAGCTCACATCCCAGAGAATCAATGTGCAACCCACATCGATCTTCACACAAATATCACTGACCCCTACAATCTTCGATACGACAGAATTTTTCATCTTCACGGTCCTCTAGTCACCTGACTTGTAGCTTGTGAAGAAGTCTTTGCGTGGAGTTGCATGAAAAGAGGCTCCTAATTCAATCACCCAGTCGGTGTCCTGACTCGTAGCCGTGAGACAAACATCATGATCTGCTGAAAGAATAATAACAATGTCGTCATCTGTAGCGACCGCAGTGAAATCTGATTCATAAGAAAAGATGGTCCTTATTCTTACGACATTCATGCTTATAGTAGCCCTTCTTGCCACAATTTCAGCATTCAACATCCTTTCTGGTACTAACTTACCTCTTGATTTATCTCGTGTCTTTCCGCCCTTCATGTTCTTTCCTCTCCCTCGTTCCTATGTCATAAGGGCCTCTTGCTGAGTAAACCCTTGAGACTTCCTCTGTCTCCTCATTGAAGACACAGCTAGTAACCTGTTTCATGGATATCTTTTCGTCCACCAATGTCTCTCAACTGTCAGGCAATGAACTAAGCAATAGTAAAGCCTGCGATTCATCATCCAGGACCATCTTCATAGCGGAGAGTTAGTTCACTATGTTGCTGACCTTATTTATGTGCTCGGCCACAGAACCACCATCTTTGAACTTGAGATTCACAAGTCGCCTTATCAGAAAGATTTTATTATCGACTATCTTTCTCTCATACAGCCCTTCCAATTTCAGCCATAGGCTAGCAGCTGAGGTCTCCGTAGACACATGGTGGAACACAGAGTCATCCAACCATTGTCTAATAAACCCCACCGCCTGCTGGTCTAACTTCTTCCAATCATCATCAGACATATCCTTGGATTTTGCTGATATGCCTAAAATTGGAGAATATAGGTCCTTGCAATAAAGCAAGTCCTCCATCTTAGCCTTCCATATGGTCCAGTTAGAACCATTGAGGCTGATCATCCTTGATGAGTCACCTTCCATAATTTCAAACCGATCCTACTCGTTCAATAAACTTAGCTCTGATACCACTTTGTTGGGGGTCTTGCACAAAACCTTAGGATCTAGCCCTCCAGAACAAACCAGAATTATAGGATAATAATAGCAATGAAATAAATCAAAGCATCAATCACACAACATCAGGGATTTTTACGTGAAAAATTCTCAAAGAGGTAAAAATCACAGGACCTCATCCAGATCAATAATCCACTATAAAGCAGAACGTTACAACCAATCAAAAGCACACATCGCTTGGATCAAACCTTCATTACTCATGCAGGAGTGGATAAACAGTAAGAGAAACAAAGACGACGGAGAGATCTCACCGATTACGAGGACGTGAAAGCGCTGAGATATGGTAGATCACATCTACGAGCATAGCCTCCCTTCCACAAGCTTCCTCTCTCTCTTTCTCTCTCTCTCACAACCCTAAGCTCTTTAGCAAACCCTTGCAAAGCTTTAGAAAATCCTAAAATACCCTGGAATACACCCTAATCCTGGATACACCCCTTTATAAAAGAATAGAAAGAGGTAGAATCCAAATAGGAAACAAAATTCACAAAATCTGCGTTTTCACAATCGTATCTATGGAACTCTTCGATGATATCGAAGGTCTCTCAATAACAGCTTCGATATTATCGACGGTCCTTCGATGATATCGAAACAGGATAAAAAACTGTCCAACAACCAGGGGTGAAAATTTCAATAATTATCGATGTCATCGAAGGTCAATTGATAATAGCTTCGATATCATCTAGACTCCTATCAATGATATCGACAGGATAAAAAACTGTCCAACAACCAGCAGAAAAAATCCTGCCAATTATCGATGATATCGAAACTGGTTCGATTTCATCGATTCCACCAATGAGGAGAAAATTCCCATCATGAAAGTCATTTCTACTCCATCAAGTCTCTTCCTCTCACAGTACAAATATATTTGGGACCTCCTATCTAAAACCAACATGACAGGTGCTAAAGAAGTTTCTACTCCGCTGTCCATAAGTACAGCTCTAAAGTTGGTTGATGGTACAACATCTTTTGATAGCACCGAGTTTCAAAGTGTCATTGGCGGTCTTCAATATTTGTCTCTCACTCGTCCAGACATTTGTTTCTTTGTAAATAAACTCTCACAGTTTATGCACCGCCCCACAATAACTCATTGGGCAGCTGCAAAGAGACTCCTCCGCTACTTGAAGCAAACTATCTTTCATGGCATCCACATCACCAAAAATTCTAGTTTTGCTCTCACAATATACTCTGATGCTGATTGGGCGGGCAATTTTAATGATCGTACATCCACATCCACATACATTTGTCTTCTTGGATCAAACCCCATATCTTGGAGTTCAAAAAAACAACGAGCTATAGCAAGATCGTTGACCGAAGCTGAATATAAATTCCTTGCAAATGCAGCTTCTAAAACTGTGTGGCTGCTATCACTATTCACAGAACTCGGGTTACCAATGAAAGATTCACCGAAACTGTTGTGTGATAATCTGGGTGCAACTCAACTCAGTTTTAATCATGCAACATTCTCGGATGAAACATATTCAGATTGATCTACATTTTGTTTGTGATATGGTTCAACGTGACATTCTCAATATTCATCACGTCAACACTTAAGATCAGCTCGCGGATTTACTGACAAAACCATTGTCACGACACCTCACAGATTCTCTCAAACATAAGATTAGCTTAGCCGATGGTAGCTCCATCTTGCGGGGGCGTATAACGAAAGACTCCTTAAATCAAGAAAAATATCACTCTTAGCTGATTATTAGGCTGAACATCTGCTTGTAACAGCTACCTGATTATTAAGCTGAACATGAAAAATCACGAGTCAAAGTTTTTTATAAAAGTTACACTTATTTTTAGCTTTCCTTCCTAGTATAGATTTTATATCCTTGTATATATTCTTCCAAGATAACAATAAGAAATAGAGGGTCAAGATTTTCAAACGTTATCACAGCGGGCCATTGTTAATATTCACGATCCACTATGAATGTCAGTGAAATTTATTGTAGATCGTCGAGATTAACATAGCACCACTGATATTCACTCTAGCCGTAGATAATATCAACGGTCCCTAGTTAATATTCATGGTCCAGAGTGAATATCAACGGTCAATTATTAATATCGGTGATTTACAACGATATTCTGTCAATATAAGCATGCCACTGTAAATATGATTATTTTTTAATATAATAGTTTGTCATTCGAATACTACAGAATCCTTTTGTGATATGAGGAAACCTAGTCATTGCCTATACTACCACAGTGTGAAGGTATCCCTAAAGTGCTCATCTGCATTTGTTAGTGTTGTGAATGAGGATTTCAACAATTCCTCTACCAAGAGGGAGATGTTTAGGAAAAGTCTGTTTAGATATCTTCTTGATTTTGATGAAGCGGAATGGATAGCAAATGGACCTTTTAATGAATTGGATTTCCATCATAAATAGTTCGATCAAAATTCTCCAAATAAGTTTGCCATCAAATATACTTTGATCAAAATTTTCTAAATAATGAATTGGAAGCTGACTATAGTACCAATATACAAGCATGTGTCCAAAATTTTTAGGAATGTGTGGGTAAGTTGAATTATCATCTCAAATTTAGTTTGTTCGTTTCTTATTATCATGATCAATATTTCTAACATTACATACATGTTGCAGATTAGGATTAGTAGCGAACTCATCCCCCTGGAAGAAGAGACAAAAATCGTCGTTGTTCAACAAGTTTTAAGACTTGTTTAAGGGAGGAAAGAGAAGATGAAGGAGAAGATAGATTCTATAAGGGAGATATGAAAGGAAGATTTAGATAAGAGGGATGCTGAAGGAGATGGAGAGTAAGAGGAAGATGGATGCTGAAGTAGATATGGGAGAGGAGAGTAAGGCTAAGAAGAAGAAGACTGGGGACAAAAAGACCCCCTAAAGTAAAATAAAAGAGAGGGGAGAGGAGAATAGGGATGGACTATGAGAGTCAACTAAGTATAATGAATATATGTATGACGAAGTTTATCTAAAAGGGTTGGTATATTGGAAACAGGGAATGAGAGACTACGCAATCAAATTTACTCTCTATAGGTTGAGGTGGAGACGTTGAAAGTATTTAAATTTTTAATTGTTATATTATACATGTCTAGTTTACTGTGAACTAATCAATATATGTGATGCTTTTGCAGAGTGCACATCCCACGATAGCATGGGTCAAGGCTGATGACATGGACGAGGGACGAGGGGACAATGCTGATGACACAAGCGAGGCTAGGTCCCACTCCCCCTCATCAGATCAAGCATAAGCCACAACGGGTGGCATTGATGAGGTCCAAATGAGGTGGGGATCAGTACAGAGACACAGACTCACTCCGAATGTGGTGGGGAGGGAGCAGTGTCATCATTTATGACGCCCCTCCATATTCTAAGTGAGGTGGTGGATGAATATAAAGAGAAGCCCGTACGTGACAGATGTCCTTCAATGTGGCTTCTCAATCCATATATGGCCCCACACATCGAGAAAGAAGCCATTTTGGCCGACAAATCTGCATTTATGGACCCATTAAAAATGCTTACCCCTTGAGAATATGAATTTGTTAAGACAACTTATGATAGGCATAAGCACAAGTAACTTTCGTATATATATGGGAGGATTCACGGGTTGATGATTGGATAAGATTATGGTGCAGAAGTCACTTAAGCACTTCACTTTACATTATACATGTTACTGATAATTCAGGAGTGACATAGGGGATCAACTGATATATAGATTTTTTGACCGATCATCGCCTACAACATCCCAAAGCGTATCCTCAATGTTGTATATTTTTGACAACATTCTTCTCGGTAATGTTCATTTAGCGACATATACATTTAACTTATATTGTATTCAATATATTTATAAAATCTTAATTCCTTTGTAACAGTCATCGTTTAAGAAAAATGTGAAGCTCTTATGAGAATATGGCACCAATATGCATCAAAATAAAGATACAGATAAACTTTTGAAGAATATTAATAGTGAAATGTTAGTTATTGTTAAAGCAGAATGCCTATACATGACAAAGTGAGATTTTGAATGTGTAAGTTTCCTATTGCATTTCTCATTACTTAATTGACATAATATCTAAAGTCCAGTTTGCTTTAGATGTATTTATAGTGATGTTTATGTGTTTTGTAAATATACTACTTAAGTAATACATGAAACCAACATTGATTTTTATCGTCGTACACCCCAAAAGATAACTAGTTCAATTGCTTGACAACATTCATGGCAAATGGATGGGGAAGTATAATAATGAAGTGGCTGGCTTCACCAAGTGATTGAGATGACTATGCCATCTCTATGACAGGAGGAATGCATATTGAAAAGTCGAATAGAAATTTGAAATGGTGAGTGAGATACCACAACAAATTAGTTGCCATGAATGTAAAATTGTTATGAAATGCATTGACTTCTTGTCTTGCTAGATAGAGATTATATTTAGCCCACTAAGTTTCTTATAGTGTCTTTCTTGGTTTTGCAATTTTGGACTTTTTATAATCCAGCCCAATGGAGAGAGAGAGAGATCATGGCTGGGTGAGGTGGAGCCGTAGCCAGCATGGGTCGGTGGGCGGCCGGTGGCTGTCTAGAGAGAGAGAGAGAGAGAGATGAGAATGGAATGGGGGCTGGGGCAGCGTGAAGAGATTAGGTTTCTTTTTCATTTTTTTTTAAAAAAATATTTATCACTAGGGATGGTCCAATTCCCAGTTCGGTTCCAAGTTCAGTTCTGCGGTTTAGTTCAATTCTACGTGATCTTAAATTGAAAATTGAATAGAACTAACCGGTTCTTTTATTTTTAGAACCGAAGCCGATGCACTATAGAACTGGATGGTTGGGTGGGTTTCGGTCCAGTTTACTGGTTCTACCCGTTCGTTTCGGTCCGGTTTAATGGTTCTACCGGTTCCATGTGCACCCTTGTGCCCTGGGGGCGGACAATGAGACCGGCCTGCAGATCAGGTGGACTGCACATTAATGAAATAGATGAATTGCTAAAAGGATGGCACAAAATAATCATGATTTGGACGGTTGCAATTGACCTGCGCGTATCCCATGCATCCGTTTCACGTCTTTCTCAGGGACCGGATCTGAATTAGCCACGGCCCAAAAATAGCACCAATAGGGAAATCCTAAATCTGTGTTGAGTGGCCAGGAAACGAACGGTTGGAAATAATTGGGCCAAGATCTACACTGAACGGCCAAAGTCGTTCATCAGATGGATGGTTAGATTGTGACGGCGATCAGATTTTTGGGATTGGGGCTGGCCCACTGCCTTTTCTCAAGCGAGGGGACCATACACAAGTTTACAGAAATAAGACCAGAAATATTTTTAATTTTAACGGTCCAATAAATATCCACCAAAAATCATTATATAATTCAATAATTATTATTTTATTAAGATAGATCTAAACCTTGATCCATGAAGATGGATCACTCATTATGAATTACTTGTATGCTAAATGCCACGTGTACAATTACTGTGCCTTCTTATCGTCCATCACACTATAGCGTATCGAAGTTTTCATTGTGTTTTTGGCAAACCAATGTAACGCACTGTGATTCAATGCCGACATCTCAGCCGTTGATGTGACACCTCTACTCTGGGCACTTGATCTAACGGCAAACCATGTTAAAGGACCAGAGGCTATAATTTGTTGCGATCGGATGGATCACTCTAGCCGTCCGTCTTGCAACATCTCCAAACTGGCCCTGAAATCAGGATGGTCCACTCAAAAAGTGGGAGACAGTAAAAAAATAGATGGACGGCTGGGAAGACAATCAGTTAGGCCTCCCATCTTTTTTTTACACTCTGGCCTGCCTGAATGGCGAACAGAACCGGTTTTTGGACCTAATTAAAGCAATGTAACCCACCTCATGGAAAGCTCAGATCAACAATATTGGCACGTGCAATGGCACTTACATTTGCAGATCTGCATACGTGTGGGCTTAGCAAACCTCGTGAAAGATATAGAGTAAAACAAGGTTTACCATCCCACCTTTCCCAGTATCAAGAATCCAATACACTCCTATTTGATCGAACTCTCATCCAATACACTCCCATTTCTGCTGTGGCACCATTGAAACCATTCATCCCATGGGCCCACTATGGGTTGATCACTGAAAACGCTACATATATTCGAATTCACAATAGGGGCAGGTTTCTATACAAATTAATTGTAGAATAAGCTTATTCATCTGACATGGAGTGTGTGTACTGACATGGGTGTCCTAACACGCTAACCCAAAAAAAAAAAAAAAAAAAGGCTTATTCATCTGTTCATTCACTAGAAGTGAATTGCCTGTGATCCCTTTATACAGTGGCCCAATAAAAAGCACAGAATGCAGATCAGAGGTGGGGCCCACAGCAAGCGAGCACCAGTGATTGCCATGCTTGAAATGATGATATTACCCTTTTTAATAGGGACTGCATCTAAGAACATATGACGCTTTTTCATTGGACCACAACAAGAATTACAGGAGTCAATTTGCGCCATTATACACTATTACCTATGTGGGGCCCAGCATATTGCATGCGCCCCATCTAACCTGCCCATCAAATGCATCCAATAATTAGGCGGTGACCAACAATGCAAGAATCAAAACCAATTCGATGGATCCTAGCTGCCGCACACATACCCATGGAGAAAAAGAAAGAAAAGAGGTGAAAGAAATGCCCAGACTGAGCCATTGCATTGCTATTTGATCTGTTTATACTTATTATTTATTGGGCCCACAAGCATTGGGACATTGATCAAACATGTGTAATGCATTCCGATTATGTTTTCTGTGATGTGGGCATCACCAATGATACCCCCTGCCCTGGTGAATCCTTCCATTGTTGAGTCACTGTCTTGATCTGAGTGTAGAACTGTACACCAGCCTTACCTGCCATCACGAATATCTCGTAAGCATCTAATCCAGGAGGGGACCCTATGGATCAGATCCACTAAAGCGACGGAATGCAATCACATCATCGAATTCATCCTTTGCTTAGGTGGATAAATCATCCATGTTTCATCCACTCCGCAAGGGATTACAGGATCCTAGATGCGAGGCTTTCTACATTGTACTCAGGTTTTCATTTCCAACGAGTGGGGGCCATGGCTCAATGATCCAGACCATAGGTCTGTTTTCCATTGTCCATGCCCCCACCTAACCTTGGTGGATGGTCTTATACAGGAGATTTTCAAGGCATCCTCTATCCATGGTGAGGCCCAGCAGATCAATGGTCTGGATCACTGAAAATCCAAGTAAACTGTGCATAGCCTCGAATTGAGGGTCCTATAAGTCCTCTTGATGAATAACCCCTATATAGCTGCTGCTGATAAAAAGAAAAGAAAAAATAACAGATGGTCATGAGATATCTTACCATAGAAATTCAGATCGCCTGCAAAAGATGCCTTCGAGCCAGTGAATGAGAAGAAGGGCAATGGAACTGGAATTGGGACATTAATGCCAACCTTGCAGAATAAAAAGAAACGGCAGTATTTTTAAAGTAAGATTGAGAACTGTGAGAAATGCTTAAAAGCATAACTAAGCATGACCTTGTATGACAGTAGACAAGGCCTTATAACAACTCACATGCAGCCCACTGCTATTGGTTGATGTTTTTATTTTATTATTATTTATTTAGTTTTGTTGATTCTTGAAAATGGTAGGCATACCTGGCCTGCTTCGATCTCATTCTGGAATTTTCTGGCAGCTACACCCGATGTGGTAAATATTGATGCTCCATTGCCATATCTGCAAAATAACGAGATGAAAAGGAACATGAAACCATTGTTTTCTGAAAACTGAGCATCGGGTGCATGTAAAGTTGCTTGTTTTTTAAGGAATCTAAAATCAGCCGAGTATTTCACATACGGATTTCTTTTTTATGTAAAACCCAACTACTGAAAATAATCGACTGAGTTGATTATTGACCAAGCAAGTTTTCTACCTGTATTTTACATGTTAATGCATAAGCTTGACCATTGACTCAGCCAAGTCAGTTTATTTTTATTTAAGTATGGGCATAGGACAATTCCAACTCGATCTTTGATATTTTACTTTGTGTTTATCTGCACCAAATATCATGAAATTTTGCAGGGAATTAGACTGATTAATCATGAAATATTGAGAAATTTCTTGATATTTGATGCAACCAAAGTACCAAATACGCCCTTAAACTTGAATTAAAGCCACTGCAACCCTTAAAAAATGGTGCATCACATGCTATAAACATTAAGTAAAAGAGCAGAGAGAGTACTTATTTCTGTTGACAATGTCAATGGCCTCTTCCAGGGTGTCAGCCTGTTAGTGGACAAAAACAGAAAATATTTCTCACACTCCAATCTCACCCATAGTAATTTCAAGTGAAATGAAATGGACGGCCACTAGAATACCTGCATGCAAAGGAGAACTGGACCGAAAATTTCCTCCTGCACGATACCCCATAAATTACCATCAGTTTTCTTCAAGCAAGGTCATGGAAGTTTCTATGATGCAACTACGACAATATCCGTGGCCAGTTAATGCGATGAGGATTATTATTCAAGACTATGCCAAGGGCCTGGATTCAGACTTTCTTCAATCAAGAATTAAAAGTTTTGCTCTTCCCAACTGCCATTATCAAATGGTAATAGTGCCAATGGGCAGGTCTGGGGTCAGTAGGGGGTGGCTTATCAGGCTTGGAACTAGTAGTCACAATGGGCTAGGCAGCCCGATCCTACTGGGCCAGGGCTTTGGCCCCTAAACTGGACACATGGACTGGGCCCAGGCATGAAATCTAGGCCCACTGCTTGGGCCCATGCCAGTGATGAATGGCCCGGTCCAATCAACAAGGCCACCATTACACAAAACGAAAGGGCAGTTTAAAGACACCTGTGAGCTGTTCCTATTCACCATCAAAGTGTAATTTAAAGACATCGGATCTGGGTATTGTCTCGGTGATCCAAACCGTTTGTATGATGGGACTTGTCATAGATGGAGTATATTCAAAAAAATTCTTAGCTTGGACTGTTTTGAAATCATTTAAATCTTTTTTCCTTACAGGGCTGGCCTATAGGGCCAAGGCCTTCTGAGCCTGACTGGGGCCTGGGCACTAGTCTGGCCCACTGCCAACCTTGGACCTGTGGATGGATCGGGCCTAAAGAGAAAGGTTGTCAAACCTGCATCCTGGCAGATTATTTGGTGGGCCTGAAAATTGATGGACTGAGCACGGAAACCCAGGGCAGCCCATTGTGACTATTAAAATAGAGAAGGTACTGACAGTATGGACAGGGATCATACCTCGTAACACTCCATGTTGCTTGTGACATCAGCTAAGACAGTGGGGCCAACAAAGTTGCCATCCTCATAGCCAGGGACCTGTTGAAGTTCAAAGAGACTTAAATAGTTGAGCTCTCTGGAGCAACAGTCTGAAAAAGCAGACTAGCTCCACGGCAACTTCAAGGAGCAGCGTTGAAATTACCACAAAATCATGTTTTCAGTTTGATGTTTTTAGGAGAAATGCAAAACTAGCATGCACGAGTGCATTACCTGCATGCTCCCTGCCACATGTGCGGCATGGCATGTGTGAGATACCCAAACTGTCCATCACTGGGTCCCCATCAAGTACATGCCCGGTCCAAAAATCCAGCCTCACATCCCACGCATGCATGTTGAATGTGGACTGCTGGCCACGACTTTTCATGTGAGGCCCACGTGATTAGCACAGTGGCCTCATTTTGGGGGGGAAGGGCATCTACATGTTTTGGCATCTTGATGAACAGCTGGGATCTGCAAACACATCCAATCAGTGAGTGTTGCATGAGTCCTGTCAGAAGGGCTCAGTATTTAGTCATGGCACGAGACACTTCCAAAAACCTCATCTCAATTGCCAGATGCACCTTAAGAGAAAACACAGAAACATGAAATATAAGAGCATTGCAATCCTACTCTTCAGCAGGGGTAACGTCCATCACGTGTCACCAGAAAAGGAATCGACACAGTAAATCATGAAAGGACCACTGACATGAACAAGGGAAGTACAGACTAAATTCATGTTCACAACTAGACCACGCCAAGAAGCCTGCAGCGTGATTAATATTCAGACCTTTCCTATCGTTGAAAGCGTTGAAGATTAATTGAAATCCAGAAGTAGACAGAAATGTTTAATTCTGGACCAATGAAAGTAAACCCATGACCCAATGCCTTATCTGCTTCCAGAAAGGAGACAGTGCATGATGTATCCTATCCCTAGCTGCATTTTGCATTAACCCAAAAAAAAAAAAAAAAAAGTCTCCCCAATCTCTAATGGGGTTTTCGATGGGCCGGGTTAGAGTTGGGCCAAACTCTGTCCAAGTGAGCATACAATTTTGAACCTAAAGCCCAAATCCAGCCTGTTCCCGTGACGGGCTGAAATAGTCCGGCCCGGGGAATTTAAACAAAGCCTGACCCAAGTCCGCCCGAGCCCTGAATATCTCTGTGGATAAATGATATTTTGGTGTGCCTCATGTGCGAGAGAAAGGGAGAGAATGAAAGAAAAGGGGGAAAATTAGGTTAAGAAAATACCGACCGGGCTGAGCTGGGTTTATGGGCTTTTGGGGTGCTAGCCGAGTCCGGCCCGATTCACAATTGGGCTACTGATTTAAGCCCGAGCCCTACCATCTGGCCTGATACACCAACCCAAACCCAGCCCAATGCGGGCCAAGCCCGAAGGCCCGTCAGGACTACCCGGCCCATTGACGGCCCTAATCTCTAAGAACACCCCCGCAACCAGAATGCTCGGGTTACAAAACAAGCTACCATTACAAAAGGAGATTACAATAACCCAAATGAAGGGCATCCTATTAATCAAAATGATACATAATTATCTAGCTATCAAGCAGAATATGGTACATATTTGGATGAACAAAACAGCATAGAAGGATATATATAAGTCAAAATCATACCACACAATGTCTCCCATCAAGCACAAGCCTAGCACCATTTTCGACACCACTTTGGATCAATCTGCAAATGCGGTCCCTTGCCTATGGATAAAGAAAGCATGTCAAAAGCAGCAGAGAATTACGGAACATTCAAAATATTTAAGCAATGTCAATCCAAACTATGTATTTCTGGGTTTTCCTTGGTGATAATCCAAGCAAATTTCATGGTCAGTAAACAAATGCACACAACATTTCATTTGAGGAAAAACTGGAGGCAAGCATAGCTTTTTGAGAAACTTGTATAATAGTTTTAACTAACATGAGGTTAGCGAAGGTGGATGGAGTTAATCAATGGTAAAAAAACCAAGAGAGAATAAATAAATAAATAAATACATAAAAACAAAAATAAAAACAGAAAGCAAGCATGGTATAAAGGCAGAATATTGCATGGACTGTCACCCATAATGGACCACTAGATCAAATCCAGTATGCAATATGTAATCAGATTCAAATAAAATTTTGAACAAAAAGCGACTTGCTGGTGGTGTACAATGCACAATGAAAACATCTTTTAATGGATGACAAATGTACATTGTAGAGGAAATTATTTCTTTTTTCCATAGTATAATAACTTGGTTACAGAGTAAGTTGGTCTAAGACCTTTTCTGGCATCTAGCAAGCATTTTATTTGCACTTGCGAGCTATCTCATGGGGCACAGAATTTCAGTTTCAAGCATGGATAGATGGTATCCTGTCTGGAATTTCTGAGGGGTTGCTTGGGTGCATGGAACCTCCATGGAAAGACAATCCCTGGAAGGATACCATTTATCATGTTTGGGTGATAAGTTTTGAACTACATGGAAAGATCAGTTCATGTATGGATGGCAAGTTTCAATACCTCTTCTGAAAACAATAGGCATTCACATGAGCAAACATTGAAGAGGTGAATTGCCAACATGGCACTTGTGCATGAGATCTGAGAAATACATCAGGCGAGGTCCATTCTAATATTGAACACACACACACACCAAAAAAAAAGAAAAAAAAGATGAAGATGTAGATAAGGTAGAGGAGGCTCGTGGTTCAAAAATCCAAACCCATATAAGAAAAAGCAGAGAAGACGAAAAAAGAGAAGTGAAATGTAGACTAGATAAGTTAAACAGGGGTGATATGCTCGTGAGATAGGGAAGAAGGATTTCTGGAAATTGAACATTGCATTTTGTTGGAGAGATTTGTGACTGCAAGGGCTTTCAAAGCCTCCACACATCAAGCAGCTTGTTGGGGGGGGGGCGCGGGGATCGCATTCTTCCTTCTAGCAAGGAAAGCAAAATGGGGCAAAATGCTGAGACACAATCCACAGAGGAAGGCATTCCAACCTCCCTGTGACTTCCAAACAGGAGAAATGACCAAAACACTTCCCATAAGCCATCATTCCCACACATAAAACTGATCAACTAAGAGTAGATGCATGAACAGTGTACAGCCATTCTATATTCAAGTTAAGAAAGTTCTTAAATATTCAAGGAAAAAAGAGAACACTATGGGACTGTTTGGCTACAGGAACAGTTGTGAAACTCGATAACCAAATAAATTAAAAATAAAATAAAATAAACAGGAAGACGAAGACAAGATTTCCCATAGAAGTTTGTTCTGGAGGAGTCTATTCACTGTTAGGGGAACAGTCTGCTATTCTGGAACAATTTTGTAGTCTGTTTAGCAAACAAGCATCATAACCTACAGAATGGTCCAAAATTTCCAAGTAAACAAATTCAGGAAGCCAATTGAATTCAATCTAAAAATGAATGCCCCATATATTAGTCAAACTTATTTTTCGCTTAAATATAACAACACACCTGTTTGCTGATCACTGGACCAAGGTCTGCACCGGGCTCAATTCCAGCACTTACCTTAAGTGCTTGTGCACGCTCAACGAGTCGCTCCTCCCTGGACAAAGAAGGTTATTAGTGATCCAGCCAACAGATTAGTCTTGACCCTTTCTGGACGGATCAGCTTAACTTCCATAAATGAATTATCAGACCTTCGACTTGACAGCTAGATCTAGAAAGTGGATTTTCAAGAGAAGTCCAACCTCTAAACAGGACTTCCAGCTAAGGCTATCTTGGCCAGGCTAACCCAGGTCACACCATGGGCTAGACTCCAGTCACTTCTTCAGGCCGACAGGCTGGGCCAGGTTGTAAGCCTGACCAATAACTGGGCTGGGGCAAGATTTGAAAATGTTCCGTTCGCACATGGCCTGGGCCTCGATCCAGGCCCATTGATGACTATCATGGACCAAGCTGGGCCTAAAATTGCAGGCTTGAAATTTTAAATGGACCAGGCTTTGCAGGCCCAGCCCATTGATAACCTAGTTTCAGCTTCCTGGCAGTGCAATATATTTCTACTGGTCCACTCATGCAGAAACCATAAAGATGGAGAACTGCTAAATGTGCATCCATCAAACTGCAAACATTTCCGTGGACAAAATATTCGACAAAAGCACAGCTACCAGAAAGGAAGATACAAAAATTGTTCTGCCAAATGAAAGTACCATGATTTTGAGCCTCCAACAAAAACAGCTGTGCTGAGTGCCATGCATCTTTGTCCAGCAGCACCAAAACCAGCAGCAACCAGAGCATTCAAAGTAGCATCCAGACTTGCATCAGGCATGATGATCGCATGGTTTTTTGCACCCATGTTTGACTGAAGCCAAAGGTTAGTCAGCTAGCTAATTCACCCAATAACTTCAAAAAATGTGGTATAATAACAAGAATATTTCTCTGGAAAAGATGAGCAAATGATCATTATTCAGTGGAAGAACAGATTTACCTGAACGCGTTTCCCCTTAGCCGCTGCTCTAGCATAAATGTGCATTCCAGCCTAGAACCAGAGGGTAACAAAGTCAATAATGCAAATAATAAGTGTCAGGGGACAGCCCCATACCAGCATGCAATAGTTTTAGAATTCAAAACATCAGATTCTATGAGGACCACCAAGTAAGACCGAATCTGCGTAAACGAGTGAGAGAGAGAGAGAGAGAGAGAGAGAGAGAGAGAGAGAGAGAGATTTAATTTTAGTATCATCCTACACATACACACACAGATTTAATGTTAGTATCATCCTACCCGTAAGAGGGTTCAAGGAAAATCTAGAGGTTTTAGTACATGTAGTGAAGCAATAGTTAGATCCATAGGCCCCATTAGAATCACACAATTATGTTTCCACTTTCCTTCTTTCCTTCAATCCATCACATCAATTATCTTTCTCTGCCCAAAAACAGGGTGGGGTACTAAAGCAATGTGGTGACATTTTTGGCTTGTACAGTCCCATTCGTCAAATATAAGAAGCATAGAAAGCATAATTTTTTTACTATGAAAAATGTGTTGAAACAACTTCATTCTTTGCATTTTTAACAAAAATAATTATTGGAACTTTTTGTTTGAATAGAATGATTCATAAGGCGCCATGATATTTGCAACTGTACCATTTTATCCAAACAATGGGATCATAACATTAACAGTCTTGCACTTGAATTAAAGGTGTCTTCACCTGAAAGTGAGAACATTTGATACTGCACACAATCTTTCTAGAAATAAAAGTATCATCTAGCAGGTAACACCAAGAAGAGTAAGTTGATGGTGAACTTACAGTATTTGAACCAACGAATGATATAGCCTTAATTTCGCCATCATCACATATATTATTGACAATGTCCTGCCCAAATTGTAAAAACCAAGCAATACTTGTAAGAGAGCTCATTCTAGAAAAGGGAGAGAGATGAAAAACAAAGAGAATAATGACATGCAACCCACCCAACAGGGAGAAGGGTGTAGCTGGAACAACTCTAATAAAGCCAAGAGTAGAGAAGGTACATTAACAGAAATGGAGAAGTAAAACAAGAATGTCAATATGTCAAGACAAGAGAACGTATTGGCTAGCTCTAGCACACAGGACATGGGACTCACGAGTCACGAACCAAATGTCCTAAGGGGAGATTTGGCACTGCTAGGCACTTGTAAATCCAGGATTTTAGGCAGTTGGGAACTGAAATCCAGAAACTTGTAAATAATGTGATGTTTGGCACCCCTGAAAATCCTAGATTTCAATTCCAGGGTGGATTCGAAATCATAGATTTCCCTCTTTTCAATTCCAGGGGAGACCCCTAGGTTTCAAAGTCCAGGATTTTAAACAAGGCTGCAACAGTTTGATTTAAGATGAATCGCACCTACCTTCGCCTTCACAGCCACCAAGATGTGGGGCCCACTGAGATGTCCATGAGAAAGCAAATTCATCCATCAAGTTCGCTATGCACCAAAAAATGAGGCAGATCCAAGGTCAAGTGGGCCACAAGACATGAAACAGTGGCTTTGGAAATGCCCACTTTTGAAACCTTCCCGTGGCCCACCATGATGTTTATATGCCGTACAAACTGTTCATAAGATCATGCCCACTGGGATGAACTAAAAACACAAGTATTAATCCGATTCAAAACGTTTGTGGCCCCAAGAATAATTCAATGGTGGCCATTTATTCCCCACTGTTTCCTGTTGCGTAGCCCACTTGAGTTTTGGAGTTGTCCTTTTGGACTCATGTAATAAGATGAGTTGCCAAAACTTATGGACAAAGTGGATGTTACATGGGCATCACGGTGGGTCCCATAAAGTGTAATTTGGTTTCTCAAACATCTAGAGGTTTGCTTTACAATTATGAAATTAGTAGCCAAATTTTTGTGGGCCACCTAAAGCTTTAAATTGCCTCTTTTTTTTGAGTCAAGGCTCTCTTACAATGGGCTTAGTACCATGATTGTCATACATGTTACATACATATGTCATGTTAGAATATTTAGAATCATTTAACTCATCACATTCATTTTCCTATGAATATACACAAAATAATTCTAGGAATCTCTAATTCCCTATAGTCAAATCCAAGCTCACAAAATTATAAAATCCAGGTTTTCGAAAATAAAGGCTGCCAAACACAACTGAGTCCAGGATTTGAAATTCAGGTTTTGAAATCCATAGTTAGAAATACAGGATTGCAAATCCATGCACCCAAATGACTCGTAGAACAAAGCATCCTGTTTTTTTTTTTTTTGGATGGAACATATACAATAGATAATATAAAATTAATAATTGAAGGAAAACTTACATTGGTGCCATGAACAATATTTAAGACACCGGCAGGTAAACCAGCCTCCATTGCCAGCTCTGCAAGAATCATAGAAGCTCCTGAAAGAATAACAGATTTTTAGCCATCATTTTTTTACTCGGTAATTTACTTTAGCCACCTCATGAATTGGGAGGAAAATAAAAAAGATTCCTGTAAGTATTGTAGTTGGATTTGGTAAGTAGAGGTTTATCACTACAACCTGTCACCAGCTTACAGTTAGTTACATGCATAAGAATTTTACTAGAGAAGTTCTAGGTAAACGACTCCATCCTTCTAAATCAAACGTTGAAGTGATATATGGGAAACTGAGTGCTATATAGACAGCCGAATATAGTTTTTCATTTATACAAGGTAGAAATTTACACCAACATGATGTCACAGGTTAACCCGGTTGGGCCAGTATGAACTGGACCACCCACTAAAACAGTTCTGCCTCTGGATTGGGTTTTATTACATTGATTTACAATTTTACATAGTAAAATTGACTTCCAAATATCTAACTAATTTTCACATGACATACATTTCCAATATTTATTGGATTCCAATTAATATTAGAATATACTTCCAAGACCATACCTTTGTTGATTTGTTTGTCATTCTCAGCTTCCTAGGGTTGCCAATAGTTTTTTTTTCCAAGTTTTAGAGGCCCATGTTACAATGATTCTTCCATTAATAAAAGATAAATAAACCATCACTTGTTTGAGTGGAATGATGTAACAGGATTTGTGTAGCTGATCCTAATTAGTTGGGATGAGCGTTAGACAATGACGATGAACCATTACGTGTTCCTTGAGAGTATCTTCATGGAGTCACAGGTCTAAATGACAAAGACGGACATAAATGCGGTATCAGGGAGAAACCAATCACCTGGATCTTTCTCTGATGGCTTTAAAATAAATGTATTGCCACATGTCACTGCCATTGGGAACATCTACACAAACCATAAAGCAGGATATTCAGAATAAATTTTAGATTATTCCAAAGTCACAAATTTGAGCTGGTCTTGGGATATGCAATCACCATTCACCAATCCGAGCATCTTCAAAAGCAATAATAATTGGAAGAAAAAAAAAAAAAGGACCCAAGTCACCAGATCAAATATCCATCAAATAAAGCACAAAAGGACAATAAAAGAAAAGGAAAAAAGAAAGCCTTACCCATAAGGGGATCATAGCAGGAAAATTGAATGGACATATCCCTGCACAAACACCGAGAGGTTCCCTAACGCTATATGTATCGATGCCACTTGATACATTGGAAACAAATTCCCCCATTTGCAGACTAGCCATTCCACAAGCATGTTCCACCACCTCTACAAGAGAATCCATGAATTTATAGGACGTTTAATCAAATGAGCTTAGTCTTCCAACTAATGATCAATGATGAATGCTATTATACACAACCCAACGAAACTTATGTATCTTCAATTCTCATTTTATATGTGTAAAGCCTGTGGTCAAGTGATCCAGATTGTTATTATGAGGGCCCCACCATGACTGTAACATGACACAAAATATCTCCCCAATGAAACAAACAACTCTTCAATCATGGCCACCTTTCAAAAATAACTCTTCAATCATGAGCTTCATAGTTAAGAGAAGGGAGAATCAGTCTACATTCAACTGAAAAAGGGCCAAAGATTCCACCAATCTGGAAAATTCTCTGGTATGGTCCATCCGCAGAGGAGTCCACCATAAAAATGATCTGAAAACTCAATAGCAGCACAACTTTGCGAGAAAAAAAAAATGCTATTGATATTCTTACCTAACCCACGGAATACATCACCTTGGGCATCACGTAATGTCTTCCCCTGTTCAATAGTTATATTCATTGCAAGTTTATCCTGAAACAAGTACCAAAATAATTTACCACCAGCCCAAACCTCAAGGAACATTATGATACAGCATTCTTATATATTTACCATGTCTCTACGTATGAGTTCTTGGAGCTTGAACATGACACGTTGGCGAGCAGTGACAGGTGTATTCCTCCATGAAGGAAAAGCCCGTTTCGCCGCACTCACTGCTGCTTTGAATTCTTCATTGGTAGTTAATGGTATTTGAGAAACAACTTCTTGTGTTGCCTATTAAGAAAGAAAGAAAGCTCAACAATTCTTTCTGTTGCTATATAACCATAGAGCCAGACTATGGTAGAGAAATCCCTGGCACATGTGGCATACATGTCCATAATCCAGACCATCCAAATCAAGGATGATATCATGAAAGGAGAATAGGCCAAAAATTATCACTGATCAAATAATCTCAACTGTCCAACTTTGCCTCTTGAACATTCCCTTTAAACCATTAATTTGACAGACACCAATCAGAATCTAAATATCGTCCGATCAGCGTGATTTTCACACTATGCTGCATCCACAACGGAGCCTACGATTTCAGCAGCAAACCGACACTACATGCATGACACCTGCAGCGGCTGTGCTGCTATAAAACAGTAGGAGAAATCCCTAATACAGGTAGCATACATGTCTATCAATCCAGACCATCCATATCATGGATACTATAGTGGACGAAGGACATGCAAAAATCAGACTGATCAGGCAATCTTAAACCATTCAATTACACTTGTTAAACATTTTCCCTTAATAGTCCATGTGATCACAACCAATCAGAAGGTAAAGACCGCCGAACATCATGATTTTTAGGCTATGCTGCATCGACAACAGGGCCTAGGATTTCACCAACACATCGACATACATGCATACCAACTGTAGCGGAGTGCCAAAAGGCGCTAACACTCAAAGTCTAGCAAACTCACACTATAATCTAACCCTATAATTATGTTAAAAAAGAAGGAAAAAAAAAAATGGTACTCTTCAACACTTACAGGGTTTAAAACATCGATCGTGGTATTTGATTGCGAATCCACAAACTCTCCTCCAATGAGATTCCGAACCCTCAGCTGCAATAAAATCACAAAACAACAACAACAAAGAATTGACATTTCTGCCCCCTAGAATTGATAATTGAATCGTTATGGAGGTTGCGACAAGCACTCGAAACGGGGGAAACTAATGATTATGGAGAAAAAAATTACGCCAATAGGGGTGGAAACATCAATATTAGGGGGTGCAAATATCACTCCCCTGGAATTTACAAAAAAAAAAGGAAAAGAAAATTTCCACTTCTGTATGGGTGGACTTCCGTCGAACACCTAGAAATCGAATGAGAAATCAAAACCCAAGATCTTGTTTCTATATGCAACGATTACCGGAGAGGATCGGTGACTGGGCGATGCATCGGTGGCGGTGGAGAAGCGGAAGATTCCTAAAGCGCAAGCCTGTGATTTCCATGGCTGGACGCCTCTTCTTGCTGCAGAAGCATAGAGAGAGAGAGAGAGGATTTGAGGAGAAGAAGTAAGGGAAGAGAGAAAAATAGAGTTTCCGGTGTGAGAGATTTTTCGTTTTAGCTTACCTTTCGACAGAGAAAATGCCAGCATTTTCCGGTTTTGAAATGAAACCTTCGTGTGAAAACTGAAGAATGAGAGAAACGAGGATGATTGAGATAATGAAAAAAAGATACCGCAGCTGTATCACAACTGGCACTATTTTCCTCTGCTTTCATAGCATCCAAACCGTCAAAATAGCGAGCCACACCATCAAAATCATTGAAATATAAAATCAGACTTATCCACTTTTCTATTTGGACAAATTATTTAACCAATGGATGGAAAATGATACAACTCACCGTAATATTTTGGCCCACCTAATGACTATATTAAAATAATTTTTACCAAGAATAATTAATATAGTGGTATCTACATTTTTACCGAATTTGATATTATATATATGTGATATATTATTTTAAAAGTATGACTGTATCATAACTTATGATATAGTCATTGTATCTGATCATGTCCAGTCAATAATACTGAAAAACTTGTTAGGTGCTGGTGTCATTATCCTAAGCATCACGTGCTTTTTTTATTTGTCTTCTAACGTATTTCGTTTGTGGAAAATTTAAATTATTTAATAACTTAATTCATAAATAAAATATTATATTAAGAAATAATAAAAATTTATAATTAAAAAAGATCACAAATCTCTTTTGGCTCATATCGACGTTCTTAAATTCATATCAATTCTCTAGATCATCAGGTAAGTTGAACAGCATAATTTTTGGGCTATATGATTTTTATTGTGTTTTCATACTTTTTAGACGGATAAAATGCCATATTAATATAACATATTTATCGAAAAATGGAACATTGTGGAAGATAATGGTACTGACTGGTATACCTAAACATTTATTCTCTTTGCACTTGAAGTGGGGGAGAAGATTCCGGTAGATACGGTAGTACCAAGTTTGTTAAAGCTATCTCACCATTAGCACTTGGAAGAAAGGAGTATCAATATGGACCGTCTATCCAGTGTTCCAAACTTCAATTTGAAGGCTAGTTATCAGATGGCTGAGATCATCCAATATTTGTATACTTTTAATATTTCACATCCATATTAGGGTAAACTATATGGACGGTCTAGATTGGTGCATCACCCTGCCATGTATGCTGTGGAGGCATGGATCTACCATATTTCATTTGCACCGGCTCTTCTACATCTTCTCTCCGGATAATGACGGGCCCCGTGTATAAATATCGCAGTGATAATCTCGTTCTCGGCAATTTGTCGGCCCAGTAATTTCTCCAATAATCTGCATATTTTGACGTTTTTATTGCAATATTTTTGAAAATTAAATTAGAAATGAAAATGAGATATTAGAATTTATTTATTATAAATTTAAAATATAAACATTCAAAAAATTTTATTCACTTCTAAATGTTTTTACTCTTATAAGGGATTATCACTCTATTTCAATATTGAGATTAGGGGATTAAGTGCTTGTATGGTCTAGGGGTGCACATGGTTTGGTTCGGTTCGGTTTGACGAATCATGGGGTGAAATTAGAACTGAAACATTACAAACGGTTTTAAGAAAATTAGAACTGAATTTGAAATTAAACTGGTTGCACCCTATAACCAAATTGGAACCGGACTATAAAAAGTTCGTTCGGTTATATAGTTATGGGCTTTGTATAATCTAGGTCAAATGCATAGATTTTTTTTATAATCTAGCCCAAGTTCTTCTACTGAAAATTTTCATTGAGAGTAATCTTGTCATGGTTTGTTTTTATGACCACTTAATGTTTCCAAAATAATTTTGCTACAAATATCTATTCTTATCGTGATCTATTTGATAAATGGTATAGTTTTTTACGTTAAAAATATAAATTTTAAATATTTATTGACCAAGGGTTCCGTTTCCTATTCAATTCTATGGTCCAGTTGAGTTGTGCAGAACTCCAAACTGAGAATCAAATCGAACTATTTGATTATTTGATTTTTGAAATCAGAATTAGTGCACTTCATAACTGGACCAAACCGTGCAGTATGGAGAGATCCAATCCAGCTTACCAATTTTACAAGTTTTGTGAGCACCCATAATATGTTATGATTGCAATGTGGCATGGCATGAGTGGATGTGTGTACCCATAATATGTTCTGACTGCAATGTGGCATGGCATGAGTGGATGTGTATCTAGTAAGAATTTCAAAATCTTTAACCCTCTCTATTTGCAGATTGTATGAGCCACATCCATGATGTTTTAAAAAATATAGTTAAAATGAATAAATTAATGGTCTATATTCGAGATGCATGTAGACCCAGCCAGACTAGGACGAATAATGTAAATGGTTTTGTTTAAATGAGGCATGGTTATATGTATATTTCGTTAGTACATGTGAATGAACCATCACACTCTCTCCGAGCATCATCGAGGTCTCTCTCTCTTGCATGATGACCTTGTGCCTAGGGGCAGAGGAAGTTCCTGTAGTGGGAAGTTGTGTGAGGGCTGGTGATAAATCCACCCCGTCCATTAGTTTTGTAAGACCTCGGTAGGTCAGATGACTAACAATCATGTGGATCCCAAACTTATGTGGGCTACACCACACAAAACGGTAGGAATGGAAACGAGCACCGTTGAAACTTTCCTGGAGCCAACCATGATGTTTCCAAACCGTTCATAGGGCTATTGCCACTCAGATAAATTGGAGGCAAAAACATCATCCTGACCCCCACAAAGTTTCCAACAGTGAGCATTCAATCCCACATGTTTCATGTGGTGTGGACCACAGGAGTTTTGGATCTCTCTGGCTTTTAAAGTCTTGTCATATCGTGCTATTGCAAATTTGATGGACGGTGTGGATTTGTCAAAGGGCATATTTTTGGGCCCCACACAGCTTCCAACTACAGGAATTTTGTCCCTGAGATGACACCCCTTCCACTCCCTACGAGCATCATAGAAATAATTTTTTTTCGCTCGCATGTTTAATCTAATTTCCAGCAGCTCACGGGTACCATCAGGATTTTTTTTTATTTGGACTTCAAGTTGGGTTCAAAACAGGTGAAAGCTTTACATGGTTGGCCCACCCAATGGACGGATTAGATCATGCATGCACATGTCACTTTGTCATATCCACGGTGTAGACAGGCTCTCTTACAGGCGTGAACCTTAGAAATATACACCTTGTTGCTACAATAACAGAAATACATTTATTTCATATGCAATGTATTGTGGAGACTAACTTGCCCCGACCTGACCTGACTATCACTTGTTCCAAGTTGATGGACCTGGCTAGGCCTTGTTTTTAATTGGGTCCAAGAAACCTGGATCTAAATATCCGAATGGGTGCCTAGCAGCACATGGACTTGATCTTTGGGCTCAGGTCTTCAAGAACGAGATCAATCTAATAGTACCCGGACCGGTTGGGTAGGCATATCGTAGGACCCAGCCCGTAAAAGGCCCTAGCTTTTCGGGTCCACCTTGTTTTATATGTAAAATTCATTTCGTCCTTTAGATGATAACTATAATGGCCCATACATGTTATCGGCATAGTTCTGTTAAACACAAGGCCACATGTATTTACAAAGGCCCGTGTTCGATTAAGCATGTGCATGAGAGTGCTAGAGTCGTACTCGACTCAAGTTCGATTGAATGTCGGTTACTCCAATGCTGAGATGGATTGATTAAGACTAAATTTGTAGGATTTCCCACATCCATCGGCCACTGATTTTTATAGCAATTGGGTAATTTTAGAAGGGTAAGTGATGCAGGGAAGGATGTGAGGTCGAGCACCGTCTTCCTCAAGAGGATAATTATTCCGAATCCACAGAACTTCTCTGGACTCCTCACAGAGACTTCTCGAATCCATGAGGAAAGAAAGTAGAAAATATAAAGAATTTCTAATAAATTCGAAATTGACTAATGAATGAATAAAAACGAGTTCACAACTCTTTAAATAAAGGTACCAAGCAATATGAAAGAAATCAGAAGCAAACTACAACTAAAACTCCTAGAATCTGCGACTTATTATAAATAGTAAACTTACTATTTATAGACGGTCATGATGTGTACTGGTGCGCGAGGTTTTCGGTAGAAAATAGTAAGTGTCTTATTTAGCTTTACCAAGCCGTTCTTCTAATTATCCTAAGCACTTTTCATGTTGGACACAACTCCTAAAGCCCAACGGATGAAGATCTATAATCAAACTAAAACTTACTATTTATAGTAAAAACGAAAATAAAACAGGAAAACGATCGTTGATCAGGGGATTTTTTACAAATTTGGGCTGCGCAACCCGGCATAGTAAGGTTGGTTGGCTAAAGTAGCTCGTTCTACCCCAAAATCATATATTTTACGTCAGATAACTCATTCCAAATTTTAAGATACGCCCGATCTAAGGTCTGATGGTTCGGATCACTTCTGTCGTCAACCGTGCCTTTTCTGATCCATCTTGGCCATGAAACTGTCCGTGACCCGCTCTACATCAATCCCCTCCACTTGAAAAGAACTCGTCCTCGAGTTCTCCTCATGCTCTGGTTTATGATACTCGGTCAAGTCCGCGACGTTGAAAGTCCGTGAGATCGCTATGTCATCTGGAAGATCAACAACATAAGCGTTGTCATTGATCTTTCGGATAATTGGTACCGGTTTAATCTTTTTATTCTTCAATTTGTTGTACGTTACGGTCAGAAATCTTTCTTTTCGCAGATGGACCATTACCTGTTCGCCCACTTCGAACACCTATTGTCGTCGATGCCTATCCGCTTGCTCCTTGTACTTTTCGTTCGAGGCATGTAGCTTGGTCTACACCTCCGCATGAATACCCATGATCTTGTCTTTCATATGTTCTATTGCAATGCTCATGCCTGGGAGCTTGGGCAGAGGGACCAAGTCTAGTGTTTGGCGAGGTACTCATCTGTAAATAACCTGGAACGGAAATTTTCTTGTCGAGCGGTTCACCATGTTGTTGAATGCAAACTCCGCTTGAGACAAGGCCAAATCCCACTGCTTTAGTTTTTCTCCTGAAATACATCAAAGGAGGTTTCCCAACGTGCAATTCACAACCTCAGTTTGACCGTTAGTCTGTGGGTGGTAGGCGAAACTGAACTGAAGTCGTGTATTGAATCGAGTATATAAAGTTTGTCAAAAGTGACTTATGAATTTTGTGTCATGGTCAGAAGTAATAGTCTTGAGAACCTTGTGTAGCTGCACATTTCTCTAAAAAATAGATTCGTCACGTGTGTTGCATCAAGAGTCTTCTTATTTGGAATAAAGTGTGTCATCTTAGAGAAACGATCTACTACTACGAACACCGAATCCATGCCGCATTGTGTTCGTGGGAGACCAATCACGAAGTCCATAGATAAATCCTCCCAAAGGCCATCAGGCAAGGACAACGTGGTGTAGAGACCCATATTATGAGATTGCCCCTTGAAGGTCTGAAAAATATAACAATGTTGGACTGCCTTTGCCATATCACATACCAATTGCGGCCAGTAATACCATTCTTCCACAAGATTTCACGTCTTGTCTTGTCCAAGGTGTCCACTGAGGTCACCTCCATGTAACTCTTAGATTATCTGTTCTCTTAGCGAACCGTTGGAGATGCGCAATCGATTTTTCTTAAAAAGGAACCCGTCTTGCATATGTAAGTCGCCGGAGTGACCTTCTTGGCATCTAACTCATGCGTCCTTCAAGTCGTCGACGGCGGCATTTATGTCATTGAGGTGCTCGAACCTGACAACTTCATTACTCATAGTGGCTAGCAAAGTCGCATGGTGACTCAGCGCATCGGCTACCTTGTTCTGTTGTCCTGATTTATATTTTAGAATGAACGTAAATTCCTGCAAAAATGAGATTCATCTAGTATGCACACGGTTAATGTTAGCTTGACTATTAATGAATTTGAGAGCTTGATGGTCCGTGTAAAATATGAATTCTCTTTAAATCAAATAATGTCACCAGTGCCGCAATGTCTGGACCACCCCGTATAACTTGATCTCATATGTAGACCACTTCTTGTGTGCATCGCTAAGTTTCTCACTATAGAAGGCTACCGGCCTACCTTCTTGAGACATAACTCTCCTAATTTTGACATATGAGGCATCACATTCGACTTCAAACAGTTTGACGAAGTTGGGAAGTACAAGAACCGGGGTCATGGATAATATACGCTTGATTTCGACAAAGCTCCTGTCGGCTTCATCAGTCCACTGAAACTGTCATTTCTTCATGCAATTCATGATTGGTGACACAATAGTACTAAAATTTCTCATGAACCGACGATAAAATGTCGCCAGTTTATGAAAACTTCACACTTCGTAAATATTTGTGAGAACCGGCCATTCTCTGATTGCTTTCACCTTTTCTTCATCCATCCGAATGTCCATGGATGTTACGATAAAACTCAGAAATAATAGACTATTAGTCATGAAGTTGCACTTCTTTAAATTGAAATACAGTTTATTTTCAGTAAGCACCTGAAAGACCTTTTTAAGGTGTTCCATGTGGATAGTTTCGTCTTGACTGTATATCAAAATATTATCGAAATAAACTACAACGAACCGTCCAATGAAAGGTTTTAGAACTTGGTTCATCAATCTCATAAATGTGCTACGTGCATTCGAAAGACCGAAGGGCATGACCATCCATTCGTACAATCCTTCCTTGGTCTTCAAGGCCATTTTTCACTCATCATCCAGCCGTATTTGAATCTGATGGTAGCCACTCCTTAGATCTAATTCAGATAATATTTTGGCACCCTCTAGCATGTCCAGCATATCGTCCAACCGTGGTATAGAAAACCTGTATTTTATGGTGATTTTGTTGATAGCTCAGCTGTTGACACACATGCGCTAACTCCCATCTTTTTTTTTGAAGTTAATAGAGCTAGTATAGCACATGGACTCATGTTTTCTCGAATAAGACCCTTACGGATTAACTCTGCCACTTTTCCTTGAAAAATCTCGCACTCATTCGGACTTATTCGATAATAAGGCCAATTGGGTAGACTGGACCCAGGGACAAAGTCGATATGGTGTTGGATATCCCACATGGGGGGTAACCCATCGGGAAGGTCATTGGGCCAGATTTCTTTGAATTCATGTAGCAAGGGCCTTAGTCTTTTAGGGGTGATGGTAGGCTCGAGTTTTTTTCCTTTTACAATTAATGTATAAGCCTGTCCTGTTTCTTTGAATTATTCCACGAAGTTTTGTATGGTTAAGAGAAAATAATCCTTCACTTTAGAAGTTTCAGGTGATCCCTCTGGATCCATAGGGGCCAATATGGTCTTTCGACTGTCCTTGACGAAGATATATATGTTATCTCGCCCTTTATGAGTGGCCTCACGGTCAGATTGTCAGGGTCGACCGAGTAGTATGTGTCATACTTCCATGTCAACCACATCGCATACTACTTCATCCTTATAATGTTTACCAATTGAAAAAGATATGATGCACCGATCAATTACTTTTGTTTCATTGACCTTCTTGATCCAACCGATTGTATATGTAGAGGGATGACACTCCGTTTTCAACTGCAATTTCTCCACCATGACCTTAGAGACGATGTTCTCACTATTGCCACTATTAATAATCACATCACAAACCTTTCGATTCACAGTACACCTAGTGCGGAAGATGTTATGCCTCTTTGGATGCACTTCTTTTCTTGGCACATATAATAGTCGCCTCACGACAAGTGACTGGTTGTGATCTTGCTGAACTCAACTTGATTCATTTGCCTCATCCTCGATGGTATGCTCTTGTTCTTCAACATCTAAATCTTTATCGACGTTATCAGCACTACCATCATTGATGGTGAGGTTCACCACCTTTCGCTGGGGACAAGTATTTGATAGGTGGTCCGGTTGGCCACAACGAAGCAGTTGTCAGGCCGGGGTCGAGCATAGGGGTTCGAGATTCTACTTAAATCAGCAGTAGTCAATATGCCATTTTGGGGTCTAACTTGTCGACTTCCCTGATCTCGGCTCTCAGACGTAGGAGGATGAATGCGTGCTTCTACGGGTTCCTTCCCCTTAGACTATGGAGCTCCCTGACGGAGGGAAAGACGTTTAAGTTGTGCTTCTACCCGAGTAGCCAACTTGATCACATCATTCATCGTCCAAACGGGCTGCATCTGGACCCGATCCTGTATCGCCATATGCAGTCCACTGCTGAATCGGGCGACTTGCTGCGATTCAGTCTTGACTATATTGTTACGCGCTGCCAAGCAATAAAATTCTTCTGCATATTGTCTCACCGACCGATTACCATGTCGACAATTTTGGTATTGTTGGAATAATACCTGATCGTAAACACTAGGGAGGAATCAGACACATTGTAGCTGCTTCATCCGTTGCCATGTGCGGATTGATGCTTTCATCTGTTTGGTTCGTGCGAGTTACAGTTATTCCCACCAAGCTGAGCTCCTCCTTTCAACTTGTAGGCCACAAGCTTAACCTTCTTTGCTTCAGGGATGTCCATATAGTCGAAAAATCGCTCAACTTCAGAAAGCCAATTGAGAAAATCCTTAATGTGGAGTTGGCCATTGAAGTTAGAAATATCAACCCGCATCTTGAATTCTCGATATGTTCGATCTACTCGATCGTCGTCTTGTCTGAGGTATTGGAAGATTATGTTGTCGATTTCCTCCTTACTGGAGCCCCCTTCCTCAGGAATGACTCGTGAATGCACTGCCGGTACTATCCTACGATCAGGGCGATTGCGAGTTTCAGCAATCGGCGGTGGCGGATTACCACCAGGAACATGAAGTTGCCCTGGGGTTTCTGTCAAGAGATTCGCTATGCGGTCCATGGAAGCCTACAACCCTTGCATGGCTTACCGATTCTCTTGTTGCGCTGCTTCGAAAGCTGCCGCCATTAGAGGTAAATTCCCTGAAACATCGCTCATGAGATTATTGCTTGACCCGTCGTTAGAAGCTATCGATCCGAGGAGAAACCTCGCTTTGATATCAAACTGACACAGGGAATGACGTGAGGTCGAGCACCATCTTCCTCAAGAGGATAATTATTCCGAATCCACAGAACTTCTCTGGACTCTTCATAGAGACTTCTCAAATCCACGAGGAAAGAAAGTAGAAAATAGAAAGAATTTCTAATAAATTTGAAATTGATTAATGAATGAATAAAAACGAGTTCATAACCCTTTAAATAAAGGTACCAAGCAATAAGAAAGAAATTAGAAGCAAACTACAACTAAAACTCCTAGAATCCGCGACTTACTATAAATAGTAAACTAATTATTTATAGATGGTCGTGATGTCTACTAGTGCGCAAGGTTTTTGGCCAAAAATAGTAAGTATCCTATTTGGCTTCACCAAACCGTTCTCCTAATTATCCTAAGCACTTTTCATGTTGGATACAACTCCTAAAGCCCAACGGATGAAGAGCTATAATCAAATTAAAACTTATTATTTATAGTAAAAACGAAAATAAAACAGGGAAATGATAGTCAATCAGGGAGTTTTTCACAAATCCAGGCTGCATAACCTGGCATAGTGGGGTTGGTTGGCTAAAGTAGCTCGTTTTATCCCAAAATCATATATTTTTTGTCAGATAACTCATTCCGGATTGCGAGATACGCCTGATCTAAGGTCTGATGGTTCGAATCACTTTTGTCATCGACCGTGCCTTTTCTGAACCATCTTGGCCGTGAAACTGTCAGTGACCCACTCTACATCAGTAAGAGTTGGACCTTTCGAATGGATTTTGTTTTACCTTGCTTTAAAAACTTTTCTTTCAATAATAATTGTAGACTTTGTATTTTTTAATAAAACAATGATTAATCAATATATTTAAAACTAAAGGCTAACAATGCTGATTTTATTGATTAGTATTTGAAGCTTATTACAATTAGCAGATGAATAAAATAAGTAGAGAAATAAAACAAATGATGAATATTTATGATTGTATGGACAAGCAATCAAGGCGAATAGTCAACAAGATGTGATTGGGGTGTGAACTTCCAAGTAATGACTCATTTGATTGGGGATCTGATAATGGTGGGTTGTGAATATTTATACTAATCTTAAGTGTACTACAATTATGGTACTTTACTATAGCGATCTAAGCTAATTTAAACTCTCGATATTCTGTAGCAAGACTGGATAGAAGTGGATGAACTAAAAACTAAGGATACAACATTGTGCTATGTATATTGATTATGTTTGGCATGGGCCTTGAGCTATTCATCGTTGCTCCTGATATAACTTTGGGAGGAGGCAAACTTTCGTTGGGTTTACTTATTGGTCTAGGATCCTTAACAATCCGATGCACAGTTGTTTTCTGATCTTTCTAGCCTAGCCAAAGAGATCTTCACAGGTCACGGTATCAAATTGTTTTCAGACCTCATTGCCAATGTGACTGTAGAGATTTGTAATCGTTATGGGATCGGTCTTATTAGATTAAGATTCATCACGATATCTTTGGTTCCCATCAATTATGAGAAGAATCTGCTTCTTGAACCTTCATAATCACTATGAGGATCTCCTATCTTGGTAGGATTGCACGAGACACCTTGCCAAGTATATGCAAATTTGCGATAAGATCCCTATTTCGACAGATTTTTTATAAACTTGTTGAGCACACTACTTCAACCGCACATGCCACTCGTGTTAGGGCTACGCATCATTCGTCACAATGCCTTATCTCCAGACAACATGCGGCTTTGTGTTGTTCTACTTTTGGCATATGATGTGCCACCAAAGAATGTGAGCATCAATAAGTAAGTAGGATTTCGTCTATCATTAAGTGTGTATTGCTGATACACGGCATCATCTTTATGGTCTATGTGACGCAGCATAATGAGTTAAACAAATACCAAAGAAAGCATCGCAGGGGCTCATGTGGATCACACCAACGGAATATAATATAAAATTCCTCTCAAATCTACTATGTTTGCACAGTGTGGCCCATGTGAGTTTTGCATGAGGATGATTTTTAGCTCTGCTTTGTCTAGATGAGTTACACCTGGTTATTGGGTTTGATGAAAGATAAACACCTTAATGGCCCCAAACAGGAGCCCATATAAAATGGCATCCCATCCCCATTGTTCCATGTAGTGTGGCTCATTTGAATTGTAGATCTGCCCAATTTTTGGCCCTAAGGCCCAGGATTGATGATAAAACCTGATAGAGGGAACGGATTTTACATACGAAGGCTGGTGTTTTCGTGATAAAGACTTTCAGTCCCGTGACCTGTGCTCGAAACAGGATAGTTGACTGCCGTAATCACACATGTGAAACAAAAGGACAGTTGATCCACGAGGCTACAATAAGAGCGGATGCTATCAGTAGCAACTCGCTACAAGACGTGCTGTGTGGGCCCACCATGATGTATGTGTTTTATTCAAACGTTCATTCATTTCTTTCATTTCATTTTTTTGCTAATCAGACCAAAGTCTTGGTTGTAGCACACCACAGGAAATATCAGTGGACCCCAAAAAATGAGGTATATCCAAAGCTTAAGTGGACCACGCTATGGGAGAAAGGAAATTGAAGGCTTACCATTAAAAACATCTTAAGGCTACTGATTTTTTGGGTGTAGGCCATTTGGGTGTTGGATCATCCTCATTTTTTGAATAATACCTCAAAATATTATGGTAAAATAGATGAATGAAATAGATATATAATAAACATTACCTTTGGGTCCAAAAATTTAAAATAGCTCTTTTGAATTGATTACTAATGTAGAAGTTTCCCTACATTTATTTAGGGGTGAAATGGTAATAATTACTCATTTGAAGAGTGTTTATACAAGCTCTTGAAAATCGAACACACCCTAAACTTATTGGGCGTGTTTAAAACAATGACAGGGATTGTTCAGGGTGTAACGAGATAAGAGTAATTCCATGCTTTGTTAGTAATATGGTGATACATAGAATGGATATACTCACCATCATTTTAAGTTATTGAGAATAACACACATGTGTTATATCTAAATCGTTCATTTGTTTTGTAACCTCATTTTATGACATGGGTGAAGCAGATCCAAAACTTATGTGGCCCTAAAGAAGCTTTCAACGGTGAGTTTTCAATTTCCGTTGCTTTCTATGGTGGAGTCTACTTGAGCTTTAGATTTACCTGTTTTTTTGGGTTATGCTCTAAAATAATCTTAAAAAATGGGTGGACGGTGTGAATATAGTCCACACATCATTGTAGGACCTACACAACTTGCTAACATTGATTGATATTGCCACGGGCCAATGCAATTCCATCTACAGCTTTTCCATTCTTCCTAAACATGAGCGGATATGGCACAGGACCGTATGCAATTCCATCCCATCAAACCCCTTCTAATCCCACTGCCTAAACACGCCCTCACGGCTGCAAGAGTTTTGACTCTAGCCAATTTTGTGTTTTCCCTTCGTCGGGTATTTGTGATCTAATCAGCGGGTCGGATGCTAATAAATAGTGTAGTGGTTTCGGTCTCACCGAAGTTGTGCACTTCAGGAGTTGTACACGTGGCATACATTAACTCAAGAGAAAACAACTAAACTGTGGAACCCACTGTCGCGCTATCACAGGCCAAAATCAGATTGGCCGTCGGATTCATGATACTCGTTTGTGGAAGTTGGACCGTTGGATGTTTTTTATTTTTAACCGTCCAATAAATGTCCACTAATCCTATGCTCAGGTAATCAAACGAGTGTAGCTTTTTATCCATAACACATCCTGGAAACATTATTTTTACAGATTCGTTTGACTTAATTGTCCGCCACGCATGCAATTTCTAAGTAATTTCCAAGTGCCTGAGTATCAACCATCACGCTCTGCCAGAGTATCAAATAGTGGTTTTTCTAAATTAGAAAATACAGAAGCACTGGAAGAAACAGAAGAAAGGGGGAAAAATGCAACAAACGCTTGTAGACTCTACTAATTTCAATCCTAAAATCCTTCATTGCTTCTCAAAATCAAAGCTCTCAATCCATCCTCGCTCCAGTAAAATCCGAAATAATTTTAAAAATCCTACTACCATTCGTACAACTGCTATAGTCATTTCGAGCCCTTCGAATTCCTTCATAAAACACTGTCTCAAGCTCCGCCAGAGCTCTTCCTATCGCCATTCGCATGCTTCCGTTCTCGTCGTCGGTCTCACTCCCATAAGGTAATGACTTCTCTCTTTATCTTTGTTGGGCTTTCTTTCTGATTCAATTTGGGCATTGTTTTCTGAAGTGTTGGGATTGATTTCGTTAGGAATTGTGTTTTTTGGGTGCTTGGAATCTGTTTTTGTTTTGCTCTTGATTGAAAAGAGCTAAATCAGGACAAACTAGAAGTGGGTTTTCGGTCTTGGGGTTGGAATTTGAGATTTTGTAGGTGAATTTTCAGTTTGGTGTGTCCCACGTGATGTATGAAGGGCATCCAATCCGTCCATCAGATATATGAGCTCCTGCCACCCCCAAGTAACAAAATCAGCCTGATCCAACGCTCTAGCGAGCTACAGCTTAGGGAGCATGCTGGGAGGGAACTTCCCGCCGTTGATTTATACCGAGGATCACCTGAGTTGCAAAACGTACTGAATTTGGCCTGACTTGTCATCCAGGTCAGATTAAGGGTCTAGATGGTCTGGATTTAAGATAAACTACATGCTGGGTTCCTCATTCAAAAGAACAATAAGCATTCACTCTCAACTTTTTCCCTGTGGTGTGGCACACTTGAGTTTTGGATTGGGCTGATTTTTGGGTACCGGATGTAACTTGAGGTCACGGATATGATGGACGGGTTGGATTTCATGAATATTCATCATGTGGATCTGAGTTCTATCCGGCATCATCACTGCCACCAGAGCAGCCCCTTTCTGGAAAGTGGGTTGTGTTCTTCTTCTTCTTCTTCTCTCTCTCTCACTCTCTTAAATGGAATTTTACACAGTTGTCCGGCACAGTATGGTGGCTTAAATGCACCAAGCTGGCCCACAAACACAGGATGAACATGTACTCAATCCAAAACCATCCATATTGTGGGCCATGCTATGGATGGGGTACAACATGGGAAATTATGCTGATTGGAAGCTCATAACTGTCCAATTCACAACCATCAAATTGACGGTCGGAAAGAAAATGGCATCGACGGTGTGCATTAAGTGGGATGCAATGGGCAAAGGTCCATTGCTTGGACAGTAAGGACTGCTGGATCAGCGTGATTTTTGGACTGTGCCCACTGCCCAGTGAACAAGTGGGCCTCTCAATTTGAAGAATTTGGATTGATTATATGCCTTGCATCAGTACTCGTTGGTGTTTTCATCCATGTGATCCACCCTCATTCTAATATGATGTAAATCATTTCCAGTCTATCTGACCATTGAGAGATCAAGTGATGAACAATATATTGATTGGTGCGTGTTGTTGATGATGTTTACTTGCTCAAGGTTAGCAATTCCATTAGGGCGCGTTTGGGTGCATCATAAAATTGAATTGCAATCGTGACTTATTAAATGTGGACCATCGGCTAGTTCCTTTAAACTGTCCATCCTTTCCGTTTAGGGGCATCCCACCTGATGTGTAGGTAGGGCCATCGACAGGTTGGGTTCAGGTCGGGTCCTAGTGTACCCATGCCTGGCCAGCTGGGTTCATGTCTTGCTGGGTCTGGGTCTCGTTCTTGAAGACTCGAACCCTGATCCACTCGGGTCTAGGTACCTATCAGGTCTTGGGATCTAGGTTTCTAGGTAGCTTTCAACTAAGAGCGTTTGCATGGTCAGGCCAATTGATGGATCATGGATGGCTTTAGATCACACATGTGTGCGCGACTTTGACACATGTGTGGTGTGTAAATGGGTGCCCTTGCATGCCTATGGCTTGGGAAACTTTATTCCATTGCTAGAATAAACTGACTTGGCCTGGACCCCACTTGATCGAACCCAACCTAATTTTAACCGGGTTCTAGTTGATGGACCCAAATTTAACTGGGTCCCAAAAGCTGAGATTAGAACCCCACCCAATTACTTGATGGGTCCAAAAAATTGGACTTAGATCCATTAAAATCGGGTTGGGTCCACTGGGTACCCACGGTCTAGGTACCCATTGACAGCCCTATGTGCAGGTTAGCATGATTTTTCCACGCGTTCATCTTCTTGGTGGGGGCTGCCTTATGCAGCATTGAGATGTCCGTGCTCTCTTGCCAGGTTGGCCACGCGTGCTTGTGGGTCTAGCAAACCTCTTAATTGTACAGTCCCTGTTTTGATATTTTCTACACATCCCCGAGATTTTTCAAAATTCTCAAGTTCCTATATATCTCATGAATTGATTTGTATGAAAAAAAAAAAGAAGAGGGAAGAAGTAGAAGAGAGATCCATGCAATATGGAAAAATCCAATTAAATTTCTTATTCACGTGCAGGGAGATATCCAGATTTCAAGAATCACAGGGAGAGGGGCCCACCATTTTGGATTCTTTACTTCTACTCAATGATGCTAAAGTTCCCAAAGGATTATATGACCCATCTGTTCGCATTGTGCGTGTGAGCTCAATTGTGATGAAAAAACTTTCTGGGCTGCAATCAATAGATTCTGTCGAAGCAATCGCCCTTATGAGAATTCCCAGTAGCTTCCGCAACATGGACGGTGACCAAGAGGAAGATTGCGAGAGTTGGTTTCCTTCTCCACATCGAATATTAGTCCTGGACGGAATTCAGGTATTTTTATACTTAGTGTTTGGCTTTCAAATAGAAGTTGTGGGTTCAAGCTTTGATGGATTTGGTGGCTTTTATTCTTACAAAACAGTTATCCTCATAACTGACCAGGTGTTAAAGTGACCCAGCCCGTTTTGGTGGCTGGTTCTTGTCCAAACCAGCTCGACCTCTCTGGTCCATGTTTTAACTGCTGCCTATATCCATCTAATGTGTTTTTGAGTCTTGCTAGGCCCACACGTGTGAGTCAGCTAATGCACCCACCACCACATATGCCAGTTTGGCAGACAGGTGAACTAATCGAAGCCAGCCATCAGGTGGACCTCACCGTGCAGATGTTACTCCCCAAAGATGTGGTCCATTCAGTAGGTGTGCTGTTATATTAGAAATAAATTGATGGACAAGAAAATTTTGGCTGATTTTTTTCACAACCATACATTTGTTCAGTTAATTGTGGCCACTTGAGGAGTGGTCTAGCCTGATTCTTGGGATAGGAAATCTACAGAAGGGTACCCTTTTGATGGATGGCTTGGATATTGCACCTGTCCACCACGTTGGCACACATGATAGCGTGTGCATTAGCTGACTTGTACACATGTGTGGACTTAGCAAGGCTTTGTATTTCTAAACAAATGTAATTCAAAAGGATGTATTATACAATGCTCTACCCAATGTTTTAAATATCATTATTGCGTAATGTATCGTACCCTTGGGATACAAATACATGTCGGTTATTGCATGAGATATATCGGTTGTATCGCGTAATGTATAGCTGTTGTTGGTAAATGTGGGAATATTGGTAAATTGATTGAATTTTTCAATGAAACTTCAGGGATGGTTAAAAAAGACATCAATACACACTTAGAAATTAAAAATTACAAAAGAAAAGTGTGCATAATAGGGGTTTACTTTGTATAAGGTTCTAATATATGCGATGTCTAACTGAACTGATGCAAGCATTTTTAAGGTCAATTCATACACTTTATAAACGTAAGAATACATGTATGGAAACACAGGCAATACATTCAAAAGTAAAAGAAGAATCACTAGATCAGGTTACGTAAATGTTTGATTATATGTTTGGATGCTAAGATTGCAACTGATTTGCGATAAATTGAGAAATTTTGATTTTTTCCCAATTTTCTGCAACTTGGCCCATCTCCTCCAAATCTTGAAATCGAAGCTTCAAATCCATGATTGTTCATGGAAAACATGAAGAATCATAGATTCATAACCATTTGACATTGATTTAATGTGATTTACAGCAAAAGAATGGATCGAAAATCGAAAATGCTCACTAGATCAAATAGGTGGGATATATTGGCACTGCCTGTGCGTTTCATATTGCACAGATGGGATACAAGATATATCGTGGGATATATCGGTCGATATTGTCGATACTTAAAACATTGGCTCTACCCAAGCATGGTTCATGGTTCAATGCTCCACATGTTGATATGATGGGTCCCACATTCTGGATGACCCATGCGACAAAAAGTCACACAGACCAGACAGGGAGGTTGGGCTGGTTTGGGCAAGTTCAGAAGAAAATACAGCAGTGGTCCATATTCAAACCAAACAGGTCCAAAGATTCAATGGCTATGATCTTCTAACTAGTGCATAGGCATCTGTTCTAGGGCCTATCATGGCAGTGTTTTGGATCACTTGAACATTGCCTCACTTGCACAATCTGAAAACGCGGGTGGCATGTGGAAATTCTCCATTTGAGCATTGTATAATCTCTTCACGGAGTTTCTTCTGTTCGAGCACTGGATAATCTCCACATTGATTCTTGTTGCTGTCCACGTGGGATCACCTTTTCTAATGCTTGTCATAGTTCTAAAACTCAGTGACTTGACCCAAAAATTTGAGCTGAGTCACACTATGAAACTCCATGGCTTGCTCGAGTTGGTTCAGACTCGACATGACTCATTGAGTCAGTTGCCTACTTGGTCAACATGACACAACTGGGCATGACTCGAACTGAGTCACTTGCCAAGATTATTCATTTTTAAATAAAGAATGGTTGTGGTTAGTGGCTATTCAAGCTCATGACCAAGGTATTCAAAAACGGTTCATTACCTTACGATACACAAATGTATCAGCTGTTACAGCCTTTAAAAAAAATTGTAACAGCCTCATAATGGCTGTTATGGCCCTTGTAAGGGACCGATACAGGACCGTAACAACCATTACAGCCCCATAACACATAATGGTACTAACTGTTACCATCACCTAATGTAACCGTTTTTTAATACCATGCTCATGACTTCACGTGGTTAGGGCAACAGTCCAGCAGGCCAGGTAACGATATTGTCATTTAGTTCACCTATTTTTATTTGCATAGTTTTCAAAATACCTTGTATTATCAAAATATTATTTCTAGTTTAATTATTAAATATCGAGTTGAGTCAAATTGAGTCTTCGAGTTGACCCGACTCAACCGGATATCTTGAGTTGAGTTTTTTAAACTATGGTTGATCTTGGTATTGCTTGTGCATATGAGAATCCACCTTCAAATGATCTAGTGAACTTTTTCTAGCATGCGGTACACTTCTAATGCATCAAACCTGATCGCTGCAGGACCCCGGCAACCTTGGTACTTTACTAAGATCTGCAATGGCATTCAGATGGGTATTATATTTGTTCTTGAATGTGATATGTAATTTTCTTCTAGATCCCCACCAATCTTAGTTGTGCATGTAAAGAAAATCATGCCTTTGTGGACATTGATTGGTTCGTAAATGTGGTCAACCCAAATAGAGAAAAGGTGTGATTACTTGGATGTATGGGCCCTACCACCTATGCAAACTGATCGGAGCACGCAAGGAAAACTTTTCTTCACATGCGCGAGTAAAATTAGCATTTTCATTTAAAATGCTTCCCTTTTCTTTTTTCTTTGGAGAAAAACTTTGATGCTCTGGCAGAGTGTGATGGATGATACACAGGAACTTATGCGACAAACAAGCCAAATTAAACTGTCCAAAATTGTGGGTCCTGGTTTAGATATATCACGAACCAATAATTATACTTCTCTGATCATTTTACCATCGGACTGATGGACAGTTATTGGATGGTTATATCTAATGGTCTTATTTCAAGAAACAAGAGTCCATGACTCGTAGGTTTGGATTCTTCAACCAATCTGATTTTGGGACTGAGAGCGTATTTGGCAATTTAGTCGGTTTTGGTTTGAGTTAATATATCCCATGAGGGTCCTTACTCTTGCTCGGGTGGTAGACTCTCAGGAGTTTCAACTCCCGGTCAAGGGTTCGAGTGCCCATAGGTGGTGAAATTCCACTAGCATGAGCGTGTGAGGTGTGTGTGTGCGTGTGTAAAATAAATAAATAAATAAATAAAATAAAAATCCCATGAGGGCATGTGTATCAAGCATTACACTCTGCCAGAGTATCAACTCCCCCTCAATCAGGGGTATTCTGTCCAAAAATAATAATCAAGGCCATTCCAATCATGTTGTTTTAAAATGGGCTAAAGGTTATAGTATGTGTAGTGCATTTTGCTGAATTGTGGCACGTCATCCATGGTACACGTGGCATGCGTGTGTCCCAATCCAGACCGACCAAGTTGCCCCCTTGGGATGGAGCATAGACCAACATCGCTCTGATTGGTGTCCATCAAATGTACGGTGAAAAAGAATTTGGTCACAGCCCCAAATTCAACAGGCAAAGTCAGATGGTTAAGATTATCCGGTCGGTGTGATTTTTGAGCTATGATTTATCACGACATGGCCCACAATTTATGCTGTCCGATTGAAGCAGCATTCCAAATTCAACGGGTGAAATTACATTGTCATGATGATATGATTAGTGTGATTTTCAGGCTACGCTCCATCTGCAGTTGGGCCCTCATTTTCAGCTGTCGGATTGATGCAATTGTTGGCCCACCCAAATAATGAGGATGTTTAATACTCTTCTATGTTTTTCATCTTGCCGATTCTCTTCCGCCTCTTTCAATGACTGGTTTGTGCTGATTACTGACAGGATGGAGTTTTTCTACTCCCAGGTTGCTGTGATCCTTTCAATGACAAAGCACTCAGGGCAGCCCGCGGAGCTTCCTTTCAGCTTCCCATTGTTTCTGGTAAGTGGGCCCACTTAAAATCTTTAAAACACAAATTCCAAATGAAGATTTTGGCTGGCCATCCGGATGATGATGAAGAACAAAACGGCCCACTTTTGCTCTCTCGGGAGCTTGCGGATGCGTTAGCTGGTGGGCCTCTTTGCTTGGTCTTGGGCAGCGAAGGCCGTGGCCTTTCGGAGGAATCCAAGCAGGCCTGTGAGCTTGTGAGCATTCCGATGGCCGGTGAGTTTGAGTCTCTCAACGTATCGGTTGCCGGCGGGATTTTCTTGTTTATGCTGCAGCCTGAGTACCAGAGAGTAGTTATCTGATCATCCGATCTGCTGTTTTGCATGGATTCTGATTTCTCTTTATTTCATTCTCCATTGAGGGAAGGAACTGGTCTGAAACAACCGCAACCCAGTACCACCGTACTGGGAAAATGTGGAGCCCACCTGATGCATTCGTAAAATCCAACCCGTCCATCATATGCATCAGAACATGTTACCTCATGGTTCCTACAATCAGGCTGATCAGTGAATCAGGTAGGCCACACCACAGGGAACAAGTTAGGAGGGAATATCCACCCTTGATTTTCGAGGGTCCACTCTCACTGTGTATATGAAATCTATGCATTCAGACCGTTCATACGGTCTGGATGAAAGGTCTCAGGCCCAAAAATTCGGTAAGCCGATGTGGAAATCAAGGGTCCACGTCGCCTCTCACACTGTTCCCTGTGTTTTGGCCCACTTGGGTGTTCTGATTAGAGTGATTTTTGGAACACGGAGGTTATACGGTGGATCGTGCTGGACGGGCTTCATCCATCATGTGGGCCCCACATCTGCCTGGTACCACTCGAGCAGGCGTTCTCATTAAGGTGGGCCCTATATCTCATAGATTGGACTGTGATGAGATTTTCTTTCTTTCTTTCTTTCTTTCTACTATTTACCATCAATATGATGGTGCAGGCTTGCCAGACCGTTGATCAGGACCACGGAAGGGCCCAGTCCGAGGTAGAGGTGGGATGCGGATTGCGTCCTACCCCTCCCCTCTAATCCACCCCGTCCATCCATTTTTTCCTATCATTTTAATCATGGGCCCAAAAATGAGTCAGATCCAATGCTCAAGCGGACCACACTACAGGAAGCAGCAGTGATAATGATTCTCACCGTTGAAACTTTTCTAGGACCCACCGTGATGTTTATTTGTCATCCAACCTATTCATAAAGTTACATATACCTGGATGAAGAGAAAACACAAATATCAGCTCCATCCAAAACTTCTGTGGCCCCCCATGAAGTTTTCAACGGTAAGAGTTTAATCTCCAATTGTGTAGTCCATTTAAGGCTTGGATCTGCCTCATTTTTGGGCCTATGTCCTAAAATGATACCGAAAAAATAAAATAAAATGGATGGACGGTATGGATAAGACCCATACATCGCGGTGGCCACTCAAAGCTCCTGGTAGGACGCAATCTATGCATTCTTATCAGCTCAAGGTTTATGTATTTTTATCAGCTCAAGCTCTATGCATTCTTACCAGGGCTGTGGTTTTGCTAGGCCCATTACGTTGCATTGACAATCTGCAATTGGCGTTTCTTCTTGTGGGAGCGGATTAGGTGCTACCCTTACCGTGGGGCCCACCTTGATGATTTGTTGTATATCCATGCCGTCCATTTTAGGACGTGGTCCAGATCTAAATCTCAGGTGGACCACACCACAGGAAACAGTGCTGATTGAACGCCCACCATTAAAAAAAATTCCTATGGCCCGCGGTAAGCAAATCAGTAACGTTTATTTGCCATCCAACCCCTTGGTAAGGTCAACCAGACCTGGATTAAGGGGGAAAATACAAATATCAGCTTGATCCAAAACGTTTGTGGCCTACAAAAAGCTTTTAATGGTCATCCACCACATTTTCCAGTGGTGTGGTCCACTGGAGATTTGGATCTTCTTAAGTTCTCGGATAACGTCTAAGATGAGCTGAAAAAACGGATGTACGGTGTGGATATACAACACATTTATCAAAATGGGCCCCACAAGGTAAGGTAGCACCCACTAAGGTGTTATACGGGTAACACCTAAGCCGCTCAGTCCAAGTTAATAGGCCCAAGCCCAGTCCAAAGCTAGGCTGAGAGCTCTAGGTCCATGAACGGCCCAACCGGTTGCTGAAGATCTCCGGCCGTTGGATGTGGCCATACCATTTCTTCCCTCCAACATGCCATGATTACCATCAAAACGATAGGCCCCACCATCAAGATCACCCTTCCCGAAAATCAATCCGATCCGCTCATTAGGCCGTTGGGCCAGGCCTGTATGTTGAGTCAGACTTGTATATTTTATTCGAGAACGGTGGCCAGTGTGGCCCGTCTGATGAGCGAACCGGTGTGATTTCCATTCTAGGCGATCTTCATGGACGTGGGGCCCACCATTTTCATGACATTAATGTCCTACGCAAGTGGTATGTTGTGGTACATGCGTGTGGTGGATAATCTCTCTTAACGCGTGGAGTGCTTAGAGAGCAAAGTTAAAGTCGTCTACATATCATATATTATAAATCTCCAAAGTCCAAAATATAAAAAAACCAAAAAAATAATAATATGAAGATGCATGGAAGCACCATAGTAGGAATAAAAAAGCTTGTGAAGATGCATGGAAATCGCCACATGCATACGTTACGTGCACGTATGGCTCATGTAGTGTTGCTGTGTTGGCAAGAACACCAACAAACCCAAAAGCACACGTGCTAAGGTGATGCATCCACCAGGGCCATTCAACTAGTGGGCCCTATCATCGATGACCCATGTTTAAAAATCCGTCACTTTTCTACCGTAGCTTTCATGTGCACCGATCACGCTCGCTGATCAGGAGGCTTAGATCATTGAGCTGTGTGGGGCCCATTAGTGATGTTTATGAGGAATCCAAACCGTGTGTCTGGTTCATCAAGTTATGTTCACCGTACATTCCAAGAATCATCCTGGTCAAAAGTTCAGGTGGGGAACCCCACTGGAAGCAATCTACAATCACATGTAGAACCCGTATATTCGTGGGGTTTGGCCCATCTGAGCTTTTGAATGGCCGTGTATCACTTCATCCTGGTGGGTTGCACTGGATGAATGGTTTGGATGGCAAGGTGGACACTGAAGTTTCTATGGTATGCGTCACCATACCTAGTGTCCCACATTTTTCACTTTCGTGTGGCTCACCTGAGTTGTGAATCAAGATGGAATTTAGGCTTAAGGCCTAAAATGAGGTGGTACATCTAATGGACGGTTCGATGGAATTCACACATACACTACATGCTATGTTTCAGTTAATCATGACCATGAGCGTCAATGTCATAGGCCCGCAGTGGATGAGTTTTGACTCGAAAATTTCCAAGATTGGACTACCATAACTCCTTATCAGGAGTCTACACAAAGTGACATTAAAGGAAATGAACAAAAACCATCTGGAAGAAAAGGCCAACTATTTAGATGGCTAGGATCTTCTTACCTACAAATTTTTGGGAATCCCAATCTACTATAAGTGCTCCATTACATCAACGGCCTAGATCACTAAACCATGGCCCCTACCTATATAATCTGGGTCATCAAGACACTACTGATGTCATGTACTTCAGGACACTATAATACTTGTGGCATGAGTCCGCTTGGGGAATAAGCTTATTCTGCGACGCGGTGTGTGGGGCCCACTTTTCTGTAGGGATCACATCTGATCCATCCGTGACGTGCGTTCCTTAAGTTTCACCTCATGTTCCAAAAATCAGCCCGTTTCAAAGGAAAGGTAGGTCACACCACAGGGAACAGATGGGATGGAATGCCTACCGTTAAAAGCCTTCAGATTCCATTTGGGACCAACCGTATTTTTCATGTTTCATCCAATCCATTCAGAAGATGTGCCCCATCAAGATGAACGTACAAACTAAAAATCAGGTCTTCCCAGAAGCTCAGGTGGGCTACAGAACGTGATTAAGGAGTTTTAGGCATGATTTTACATGATGTGGCCCACTGGAATTTTTTATCTGTTAGTTTCTTGATTACAATGAAAACATGAGGGGCCACGCTTGATGGACGGATTGGATGTCATACATATACATCATGATAGGCCCCACTTGACGTTGTAGAATAAGCTTATTCTACAAACGGTGCAGCGGAACCGGTTCACATTGAAATTCTCACTGAACCTTTGAATGTTGATGTCTTACATCCTACTAATTTCCAACGTACATCACAAGTGGCTTAGGAGGTGTGTTTGTACATAACGGTGGGCCCCATAAATCCTTTCTTTCCTGCCAACATGACGCATGGGCATATCATCAGATCCGTTCAAAAGGTGGACCGCATATAAAGGACAACTGGGGCGATGATTTGACTAATCCACTTACTGGGTGGGCCATATCTGCATGTTGAATTAGATCATCGGCTGTCCATTGTTTCAGTGACACTGACCGCCAGAGGAATTGAACATCCTACTTTTTGACTGGGGTCTTTGTGATGCAGCCAACCTTTTGAACGGCTCAGATATTCTACACGTGTGACAATTTGCCTTAAAAGAAAGCATTGAAATATGGAACATTCACGTTTTTCCTTTATAAAGATTCTAGTCTCCGGTCTCTTTTCGTCAAACAAGGACTACTTGATGAGCTTCGTTAAGCCCACACGCGTGTGAAACAAGCTCGTGTGCACGCACATGTGTGTCAGAAAGGCACCATGGGTATGAGATCCAATCCATCCATCAAAACAGTAACACTAACTTGATTTTTTTTTTCCAAGAATCAGTTTCATCCACTAGACAGGTGGGCCAGATTTTGAAAAACAAATGTACGTCTCTGAACAAACTTGGCTGAGGTTTTCGAACACATCAACCTGTTTCCAGTATTTTGGTCCACATGCTAATTGGAGTATATTTTAATATTGGGAAAATATGTAGAAGGTCGGACCAATCTGATGGATGGATTAGATCTTGCATGTACATGCCATATTGGCACATGTGTGACACGTGTACATGAGCTTTATTACACCCGCGTATGGACTAAGCAATGCCCGGACTTCATAGACCGGAAAGTATACGCTTGAGACCTTTAGGCCAACTACCAAAATGTTTTGTCCAGCTATCAATGGATGGTTGAGACTTTGTACACGTGGCATCCACAAATCCGGACTTGATTTTTTTGGCCCTGATTTGAAACTTTCAGACCATCATGGGTCCATTTAAAATTGTGATATTGAATTACTGCCAAAGTCACGTGCAGAAAATACAAACTTCGCAAAAGGTGGGCCCATCATAAAGATTAACCGTAGATCCACTCAGATGTGCCAAACGTGTGTGTTGGGTTATATCGTCAGCCATCCATTTCGTTGAGTCATTTGATCTGAATTCGAATCGAGTTGAGGTTCGATCTGAGTTGATTCGAGCTCAAACAAGCTCGAACTTAGTCAGCATTTTTTTGAGCTCTAAAATTCAGCTCGACTCGGCGAACTCAGCAAAAAACCAAGTCCAGTCAAGCTTTTTTGAGTCGAGCAGGGCGAGTTAACCTAGCTAACTCAATTCATGTACACCGCTTTCCACGAGTCCGTTTTGCCAGGTCATATTAGGACATGGGTTCAAAAATAAGGTACATGCAAAACTCAAGTGGGCCTCATAATAGAAAATAGTGAAGATTGAACATCAACCGTTGAAACATCCATGGGTGGCTAATATTTCTTCGTTGACAGTTCATCCAAGTAGGAATATTCTTATGAACGGTATGGATGGCATATAAAAATCACAATGGACTCAAGAGATTTCAACTGTATGCGTTTCCCTAAATAGATTTTCCTGTTGCGTAGCCTAGGTGAGCTTTCGATCTGTCTCATTTTCCTGTTAGCATGTAAACATCACAATGGATGGACACAATGAATTTCTCACAAACATGAAGGTGTATTCTATTATTTTTAGTTATCTGTGTTATGGGTTTTTGAATTTAAGAATGAGAGAGTGTGTGTCTTTGCAAATAGCTCCTGTGGGCCCCACATATTGTGTTTTTAACATCCCCCCTGTCCATCCAGTGAGACTCCTTATTTTCACTGTACATCGCAAAACTTAGATTGATCCAAAAAGTAGGATGGGCCACACACGGCATTGGAAAAGTTAATGTAGCCTGTGCCCTCATTCCTTTCTAACCTGTGATGTGACCTACCTGGTTTTTGAGCCCCAGGACCTTGCATAAAGAGTGCGGATCCTCTGTTTCGTGGAAACAGTGAGCAGCTGAATCCAGCTTTATTATTGGTCCTCGTCGCTGTAAGTGTCACATCAACAGTTTTTTAAATATATTTTAAAAATTACATTTAACAGAAAGCTGAGACACGGTTTCTATTGGAATTCGGATTGCGTACCGAGTAAAGTAAGCTCTTATCATACTAAGTAAAGTTAGTTTGGTTTATCCAGTTGTCCTTCTCTTTTTTATTTAATTTAGGGCCTGTTTGGCCGGGCAGATCCCATGGTATTAAGAGGGATAGGATCAATTTTAAGGTAATGATGGTGGTGTCAGTGAATTGTCTTAAGATCCATGAGATTGCTTATATCCTCGGACAAGTTCACTGGTCTGTTTGGCAAACCCTCCAATTCCTGAGATTTTACCTTCCAAATCCATTCAACCAAGGGATAGGATCAATTTTAAGGTAACGATAGTGATGTCAGTGGATTGTCTTAAGATCCATGGGATGGCTTATATCCCGGGATAAGTTCACTGGACCTGTTTAGCTCATCATGCTGATCCAAGGATATTGCCAATCCCGTCCCTCCTGATACCGTGGGATCTGCTTGGCCAAACAGGCCCTTAAGGAGTTGAACTCAAAATTAAAGTATATCCAAATATCAAGTGGATTATATCACAATAAACAGTGGGGATAATGATTTCTACTGTTGACACCTTGCTAGGCCCCATCTTGATGTTTATTTGTCATGCAACCTTTTCATAAGATCATCCACTTTTAAATATCAAGTACGATAAGAGCACAGTATACTCAGTAAGCAATCCAATTTCTAAATGGGTCCTTACTCTTGCTCGGGTGATAGACTCTCGAGAGTTTCAACACCCGGTCAAGGGTTTGAGTATCCATAAGTGGTGAAATTCTACTATGGTGTGAGTGTGTGGGGTGTATGTGTGTTTGTTAAAAAAGAAAAAAATAAAAAATAAAATAAAATCTAATTTCCTAATCAAAAACCATCTAAAGTTTCCATTAAATGTAATATTTTAAAATATATTTAAAAAATTGTTGACATGGCACTTACAGTGACGTGGATCAATGATAAAGCTGGATTCAGCTTCTCACTGTTTCCACGAAACAGAGGATCCGCACTCCCATTTCATCTGCTCATCATATGGCTACCCTCTTGTATTTGGCTAAAAACATTGGATAGAATTTAATACTTGTCAAACTATCATAAAATTAGGGATGCGCCTTTGGTGGATCTCCGGACCCCATGGGTTCACCATTGACGTATTTATTATATATCCATATTGTTCATTTATTTTGTCAGATTATTTTAGGGCATGGCTTAAAAAATGAAGCAGATCAAAATCTCATGTAAACCACACGATAGAAAATAGTGGTGATCAACCATTAAAAACCTCTTGGGAGCCTCGTGGTCCACAAGTTTTCGATCGAGCTGATATTTATATTTTTTTTTCTTCATCCATGTTTGTATAACCTTATCAACATGTTAGATGGAAAATAAACATTACGGTGAGCCCTACAAAGTTTTTACTGCTAGCCATTTAATCACGACTATTTCCTATAGTGTGGTCCACCGGATATTTGCATCTACCTTATTTTTGTGCCCATACTCTAAAATAATCAAGAAAAATAGATAGATGACATGGATATAAAATACATAAATTAAGGTGAGCCCACTGTTAAGGATCCACTGAATCCATACCCATACCCTTATGGTAAAAAAATAAAAAATAAATAAAAATTATGTCACCTTTTTTTTTTTTTTTTTCAAGGTGATCTTTTATTTTTTTTACATTAGAGTTCTACACATGCATATATAACACATTATTAATAAACCACGTAGAAAAAAAATTGTAATCTGACAGTCCACGCGGTAATGGACACAAACAAATTGCGATCGAGAGGCTTCCAATTCTCAAAAAAAATCAAGGTCCTGATTCCATTTCATGCCTATAAAGTAAGATTTATGAATTAACTATTCCAATTCAATACTATTTTCTTCTCTACTTTAAATTGCATTGTATGGAAACCGATTCCAACACCATAGCACTTCCAAAGTCAACTTATTAGAATATATTGAGGAGATGAACCATTTCAAACTAATAAACGGTTGAAATCAATCTATATGCAAGATAGCTTGCAATCTTTGGAAGAGAAAGTCTTTGATACTCTGGAAAATGGCATGGATGATACACTGTCGCTTTGAGATTGCTTAGAAATTTTGTATGTGGTGTACAGCAATTCAAATTCAACTGTCGAAATTATGGGTCCTGGTTTAAATGCGCCGTGGACCAAAATTTGGTTATTTGATTGTTGGATTTGTGGACTTTTATTGGACGATTGAGAATGAAATATATACATGGTTTGATTTGGAAGAACAATTGTCTGCAAAGCAGAGGTTAGGATTGTGTAACCAATCTGTTTTTTAAATTAATATGTGCCATTTGTACAATTTTTTAGTGCCTGCATATGAAGTGTCTATTCTTCAAGAGTAAAAAATCACTCACCACTTTAGAGCCATGATCATGTGGTTTTCATTGATGGATGGCAAGCTAAGAACCATGATCATGTTGTTTTCATTGATGGATGGCAAGCTAAGAATTGTGGAATTGAAGAGAAATTTATTTTTTTGGGGTTAGCTTGTTAGTACAGACTCCCTGTTAGCCACAAACGCTGGGGATTGTTACCAAGACCTCAAGTGTTGAAACAAAGTATCTCCACACAGTCTACCAGTTAAGCTATGAATCTTGGGTGTTGAATTGAAGAGAATTTGATACTCTGGAAGGGTGTGTTAGATTATATGCTGGCACTGGGAAATGGTACACATATTCCTAGCTGTGAGACCCACCCTGATGTATGTTCCTTACATCCACACTGTCCATTTATCTCAAAAGCTCATTTTAGGGTGTTGTCGTAAAAACAAGGCACATCTAAATCTCAATGAAACCACACCATAAGAAACAGTGGTGATTAAGATCAACATGATATTTGTGTGGTCTCTTCATCCAGGTCTTTGTATCCTTATCAATAGGTTGGATGGAAAATAAACATTCCAGGGCCCCTGAGAAGTTTTTAATGGTAGGTATTCAGTCACCATTATTTCTTGTGGTGTGGTCCACCTGAGATTTGGATCTGCTTCATTATGGGGCCCATGTCATCAAATGAGCTTTCAAAACGGATGAACTTCGTGGATGTAATACACATACATCATGGTGGGCCCACAGCAGGGATCTCTCACGCCCCAAGTAATTAAACTGTCCAAATTATGGTCCCAGTTTAGATGTGTCACAAATACTTATTGGATTATATAAATATCAGATTAGTGGACACTCATCGAACGGTTTAAAATGAAACGATTTCAACGGTTCAATTCAATCAAACAAATGCCCACGAGTGAGGGTTAGGACAACGAAAGGAAAACAAATGCGTAACTCCCCCAGGTACTTACCGGGGAAACTTTCCCTACGTTAGAGAAACGACCTAACGTGAATAGAATCCATACCGTCCATCAGGTACGGCCCTCCCTGCTTGCCTTTGGCAACGAAAATCAGGCTGATTCAAGACTCAGGTGGACCACCCTATCAAATTATACCTAAAACATTTAAATTCAAGTGTCATGGCCCACTTGATTTTTGGAATAGTATGAATTTTCGGTAATTCTTTCATCCTGATGAAGCACGTTACATTAACAGATTGGATTCCATATAAACACTATGGTGGTCTCTACGCAAAACTAATAGTGGACGTCCAACCCCAACAATATTCTGACCTATCCGAGCTTTGGACGGTCGTAGTTTTTGGCTATAGGGTTAATACGTCCCATTCCACCTGATGGACGGTGTAGATCTCATAAAAAGTACACCCACATGGCTCTCAGTTAGCGAAAGTGACGTACGTAAGGTAGGCCAGTGTATTTCCTCGTGCACATGGGCTTTTTATCCATCCGAATCGTTCGGCGGAAAGGGCATATTACATGCTCCTTAGCACGTGATCCCCGAGACTGGATCCATCGCCCCCACGCGGTAAGATACGGCCAGAAAAGGCCCACACCTTTCCCCCATATTACAATCATGCCATTCCATTGAGGCAATCACAGATTCATTTTCTCCTGTTACATCTTAATTCCAGACCCCACGTTTGATACTCTGGCAGTGCATGATATTTCATATGCGTGCACCTGGAAACTGAACACGTGGCCCACATATATTACTTCTTACAGTCAAAACTTTGGGCCACAGTTTCAATGAGTCCTTAATCAACAATGAATAAGTCTTTTCACTTTTGGAATAAAATATTTGGATTGTTTACTCGAACGGTCTGCATTCAACGAATAAATATTTTCGGGATATTGCCTGTCTAACGTGGGTCCCACAGCTTTTACGGTATGATTTTAAATGCATATATGCCACGTGTACTATTTCTTTTGGTGCCTGCGTGTGAAACATTATACTTTGACAGACATTGCCCGAAAAGATTGTGTACGCTGAGTGTACACCGCCCACATTAATCTCCCACCATGAGCGCATGCGTTCCAGGGCACAGCAACTAGCATACGTTCTAGCCGTGCAAGGCTCAACTGTGATGTTTATATAGAATCTAAACCGTCCATATGGTGAACCTCCATATGGATACCGTACACTTTAAGAATCATCTCTATAGAAAGCTAGTGTTGGACACACAAATGGAATGAAGTGTAAAACCTTTATATCCACTTTTAGCATCCCACCTAAATGTTGAAATACTTTAATTTATATATATATGCCTTTATACTGGTGGAGTACACCTGATGAATGACTTGGATGACATAAACACAGCACGATAGATCCCACATTATTTCCGGAAATTTCAATTGTGCGTATACCCTCCACAATCCCTCCTTTTTTTTCTCCTTGGTGTGGCCCATATGACTCATAAATCAAGGTTTTTTTTGGTATCTAAGCCCATCATTTAGGGAAACATATAATTAACGGGTTAGATGGCACAAAAACATCTCCATGGGCCCCAAACAACTCAGACGTATGGCGATAATGATACATTCGGAGGCATGTGATCATGAGCAGGGAAAGGTTCCCTTGAGACGACGAGACGCCTTTCAAATGGACTTAGTGCATGTAGATTCCCACCAGCTGTTTTAAACAGTGGAAGATAATGTGCGCACTAACCCTCCATTCTTCCATTGCACATTGAAGTCGTGTTCTATCAAAGGACTTTCTAGCCGTTTGTGTAGGTGGCAATTGTCCACCCTGCTCATGCTAGCATTATACAATGAAAACGAAGATAAACCATCATTTAATTAACAAAGGACGAGAAATAAAGCACGACATTTACGCAACATAAAAAGCTACTTTTTTTCATGTCTGCATGAAATCCCGACCGTTCATCTGACAAAGAACATCTTGGATGGGCCATATACCAAAATTCGCAATCTTTCGAGGATCCTAGCGTCTGATCTTAGGAATTTTGGGAACCCCAAATGGAAGGTTGACAGAGTTTCAGGTGGTCTATGGCTATGATTATCTTAGCATTGCAAATATTCTCGTGCGGCATTTCAGTGGTGGCCCACTGTATAAACAGCCCCAATCACATGGTGAGTGCCACGTGTGACGCATTAGAGACTTTGATGTATGACATGGGACACTCTACCATACGACAATGCAATACGACATGTGGTGTCCGTGAAACTACAGAAGTCTAAAAATCCCAGTCAGATCCCACCTTTAGATGCTTCTATAATCTCTATTACGAATGGCTGATAATCAAGAGACGCCCATTTGGATTAATCGCTATGGACCCGTCCTAGTTCTTTGTCATACAGTAACAGTGAATCCAGGTCGTTGATTTTCTTTGCCCTATTGTAGATTGCCCTTGGGGGATGATATAAGGTCTTCAAATAGAGGAAATTTCCATTAATCAAAGGGTAGGATCATCCAATAAGTGTAATTTTTGTGCCATGTCTCATGTGAAATGTGTCCCACAAGATGAAAGGTATGGATCCTACGACCGTACATCCACGTGTAATGAGGTGAGTGGCAACGAACCAAGACGATTTATCTAGACGAACAAGGAAGCTGAGAACTTTATGTGAGATAGCAGGTTATTCGCGCGAGGATAGATCCAAGAACCTCTTCAGATAAAACATGCCAACTTGGCATACATGTTCAAGATCTGGACCATTCATCAGGTGAGTCCCCCTATTAAACTTCCCTGTATTAAAATACGAAGCTTATATACTGACGGTTGGACCACATGTGTATGTAGAACTCAGACCGTTAGTCATATTTTCTGACCACCTACATTTCTCACACACACGTGGCCAGCCTATATTTTTATTTGGGCATGTCACGGTGGGACGAGCCGGATGAGTGGCTGGGATCTTGCCAAAGCTTGCTGCGTACAAACTTAGGCAAGATACACAGGCGCTTTTGGTGTAGTGCATGCGCAGATCTCATTTAAGTTTTTAGAACTTCAACTAAAATTCTCCACTCGTACAAACTTCAATTAGCAACCCTTAATCAGCAGTACTTAGATGGGGGCTTATTTAATACTCTGGCAGAGTATGGAGCATGATAGACAGGCACTCAGAATTGTACACGTTCCATACACTTCTAAATTGAACCAACTAAATCGTGGAATCCACTTTAGCTAAATCACAGCCCTAAAATCAGATAAGTTAGACAATCCTGACCTATGATTCATCAACACGTGTCTGTTGAGAAACCGACCGTTGGATATCATTCATTTTTTACCGTCTATTAAATGTCCACCAATCCCATAGTCAGGTAATCAAATAAGCGTAATTTTTGGTCCATGATATATCTAAACGGAGACCGTAATTTGCACATTTTAATTTGACTTACTCTTATGCCTATGCAATTTCTAAGTAATTTCTTAATGCCTGCGTATCATCCATCCCACTCCGCCAGAGTATCAAAGTTTTTTTTCCCATTGGGAGAAGAAGAGCACTCAGGGGTGTGTGGTCCGCCTACGCCACTGCAAGTGGGTGGTCACGACTCACGAGCTTACACTGAATTTCAGATCCAACGGACGTAAATTTGCCTGAACAGACAACAACAAAAAAAGGAAATTTAAAAGCTGTATCCTGCTGTAATCTAACCCAGCATGCCACCCTGTATTTATACTCATGTGTACGTGTGTAGGACATGAGGAGATCTGACAAGTGCAAAACATTGGTTGCCACCATGAATGTTCACCTGTAATCCACTCAATAGGTCGGCCGCACCTGTATTTTGAGTGTGATCCTTGTCCGTCCATTTGTTTCCATCATGTTGTCAGTATACTAAGTGGGAGCAATCCGATTTTTGCTTCGTGGTGGGGCCCACCACTTGCATGTTTGGTCTGTCCAACGGAAATTACTTGTTTTCGTAAAAGATGGGCTGCATGCTAAGTTAGCATGCAGCTGGCTGTACGTGATTAGAAATATCTAAATGCATCCCATGCAACGCTTGCATGTTAACATACAACATTTTATTTTCAGCTTATTTGTCACTTTATTGGAACATCCTGACCATGAAAAAAATGGGCCATACCATGAAGATAAACTAGGGTGAAAATTGGAGCAATCCAACTCGGCAGTAGGGGTGGGCATTGAGCCGAGTCGAGTCGAGGTGAGCTAAGCTCGGCTCGGCTTGTCCATGATGTACTCGAGTTCGAGTTCGAGCTCGAGCTTGGCCTCGAGCTTAACATTGAAGCTTACCTTGTTTGCCAAAGCTGTCGAGTCGAGTTCAAGTTGAGTTAGTGATTCGAGTCAAGTCATGCTCGAGCTTGTTGGGTGAGAAAATAATAGATTATGTTCTCGATCCTTCTCTATTGATGAAAAATTCAAAAATCTTAAAAGAATCAAAGTAAAACCCGATGAAAAAACTAAATAAAGCTTCGAATCGGATGAGGAAACCTGGTGGTGGCGGTCTGGGTGGGTGTGCGGCTGGCAGTGGATAGAAAAAGAGAAGAAAGGAAAAGGGAAAGGAGGTGCGTGCAGTCGGATAGAGACTCTAGAATTTGTTTGTTTTATTTTTCTTTATTTTTTTTTATTTTTTTTTAAAGTTAAAAGTTAAAACTTATCTTAATATAATATAGATAATATTTAATATTTAATATATTTATTAATCGAGACGAGTCGAGCTCGAGTTCAAGCTTCGAGTTGAGTCGATTCGAGTTCGAGTCAAGTTGAAATGCTCTCTGGTTGAACTTGACTTGAACTCAACTCGAGTTTCAAATAATTAGCTTGAATCGGCAATTCAAGCCGAGTTGATCCGAGCTAACTCGAGCAGCCTCGAGCGAGTTTTTCGAGCTAGCTCAACTCGTGAACAGTCCTATTCGGCAGGTAGGCTACACACATACTTTTTAAGTCAGACCATTGGCTATAATAGATTTCAACGGTGTAGTCTTCCTGATGAATGGACCATCCTGATTTTCGTCCCAAGTGATATTTATGATACATACGACCTATTGCACAGATCAGATGTTTCACACAAGTGACACGTCACGAAAATAAAGACGTTGTATTTTACGTTAACATCCAACGTCGTATGTGATCATTTATCCTTCTACAAAGGATTGCCGGGCGTGTTGCTAAATACACGTGGCCAGCCTGATCCTTATCTACACGGTGGGGCCCAATAGATGGACAGCTTGGATCTCATGTCCGTGTCCGACGATGTAGCACATGTGATGTGGTGTCGTGTACGTTAACAACTTTATATGTGCGTGTGAACTAGCAAACCTAAATGCACATCTGTGTAACGAGTGTTCGCCGTACTATCTACTATCTAGTCTTAAATTTTGACAAGTGGGGCCATGGTCAGTATAATCCAAACCGTTGATACGGTGGGCCTCACCATGGATAACTCATGCACCTAAAATCCTCTAGACATAAAGAACCTAGCTACAAAATATTTAACTTTTCACGAATGAATGGACACGAATTGAAGGATTAGCATTTTGCCACGTGGAGGAATTCGAGTTCATCAACGGTTCCGGGTACACACTAAAACACGAGCGTACGGTACACATTCTCGGCCAATGATCGAGTACTATGCTTACGTACCGTGCTTTCTTTTTTTCCGCCAGCGTATTGCATGCGTAGGACATCTGGGCCGTCAAAAAGGTATGATCCATCAAGAAGGTCACCTGGGGAGAAAATCAAGCTGTTCCACAGATCAAGGAATCCAACCCATCAAAATCGATGGATGGACGATGATCACGTGATGAACGGATCCAGGGCATCCAAATAGATGGATGGATGATGATATGACCCACCATACATGTTTGGGCCACGAGATGAGCAGATCTGCCTGATTTTCAGACCAGGCTACCTCCATGCCGGTGGGGAAAAGTACAAACAGCTCGCGCCTACTACACTTGTGATGAACATAGACCGTTCATGATTGAAGGGTTAGGAATTTCCTATCTGGGAGGAGGTTAATGTGCAAGATCGTAGCTTTCCATGATGTGGGCCACACTGTTTAGATCGTCTGACCCACTTAAAATGTGGGCCATGGTATATGAAGCAAATGGACGGCTAGAGCAAGAATGATTTTTGTTAATTTCGTACACTATACATGAGGCGTCAACATGCCTGATTTCTTTACCAGATGATCTAATTATGTGGCCCATCTCATGAAGAGTTCGAATATTATATACGTGTGCCACATTGACACGTGCAATGGCGTGTAGATGAGTACAGCTGTACACGTTTGTGGCAGGAAGTTCCTGCGCTGGGAAGCTAGTTGGGGCCCACCGTGATGTTTGTGAGAAATCCATCCCGTCCATCCGTTTTACGAGCTCATTTTAATACATTTAACAAGAAGTGAGCCGAATCCAAGACTCAATTGGGACACGCGAGAGGAAACAGTGGGGATTGCACGGCCACAGTTAAAACATTCATATGACCACAAACATTTTCTAGCAGGCTTGGTTTTTTGTGTTTTCAGTTCATCCCAATGAGAATGACTTTATAAACGGTTGGGATGGTATATAAACATCCAGGTGTAGCCTTGGATTATTTCAATGGTAGGCGTCCACTTGGTTCGTGGATATCGCTCATTTTTTTTCAAATGTCCTAAAATGATCTTGAAAAACGGATGGACGGGGTGGATTTCTCAAAACATCATGGTGGGTCCCAACTAACTTCACAAGAACTTTATGGGAAAGGCTTTCCCAGGAAATCCGTCCATGGGTAAGGAGTATTGCCGTTGAATCTGGGTGTCATGCATAGTTGATGGTGGCCTTCGGAACAAAGGTCAGGTGGACGGCCATATTCAAAAGAAAATTGTTAAATGGTCAAAGGAGTGAATGCTTATTGAGATATTTTTCTTTTAATACCCCATCCATGGTGAGGCCATTATATCGTGTCAACGGTCTAGATTATAAAACATGACTATAATAATTATACATTCTATATTCTACGGTAGATATCCTACATGAAATAGAAAATCTACACCGATTAATCTGCACCAGCAGCTGAAGCTGGTTCTAAGAACAACTAAATACCATACCAGTCAACTTAGACAAAACTCCAACTTAGGAAGAGAATTAGAAGACTGGTGGAAATATAATTTCCTCGAGCTAAGCCAACTCAACTTTTAGTGAAAATCTTATTACCGCTTATGGCGATTGAATTTCCATTTAAATTTAGAATATTGAAGAGAGAAATTAACATTTCTGATATATTGTTTGATAGTTTAAATTACGAAGAGTATAGGTGAATTTTAAGATATCTAATCATTTTTAGTACATAGCATGCTGAGTTTGTCTTTCCAGGGTGATAGACTCTCAGGAGTTTCAACACCAGGTCAAGGGTTCGAGTACCCACCAGTGGTGAAATCACACCGCATGCGTGTGTGGGGTGTGTGTGGACGTGCTTAAAATAAATTATTTTATTTAAAAAAAATAGATTGCTGAGTTTCTTAATTACTTCCTTGTGTATCAAGGCACGCTATGATCCATTTCAAATTCTAGATGCAATATTATTACTTTCCTTTTATGTACTTATTGCATTTCTTTTCTTTGTTTTTCTTATAATAGTAGAATCTTTGATCATAAATAATCTTTAGTTTGTTCTTCTTATAATAATTGTCTCTTTGATCATAAATAATATCAAACACTCCGTCACCATAATTGTAAAGACCATACTTTAATATAGGCCGAGAACACCCAACCCCTCCATCGCTAAAGTCCCTTCAAATCAATTGTCATGAACTAATTACAAGAGTCACTCAAGTCAAATAGTCCTTGATATCCTAATCTCTTGTAGGCCTGTAGCATCTAACGGACAATATATGATAAAATCATCGGCCAGTGGTGACTCCAAGTCAATTTATATCATTCTCAACCCATCCACGGATAACAAGTTCAAAGCCGAGCAATAGGCCTCTCCCCACGCATGCATCACACCTAACAAGTATACACAGCAACCTCCACATCTAAAAGCCTGAAAGGCCAGGCTCGATCGTCAAAAGACAATCAATGGTTGAGAATATTTTGATTTGGGAAAACGTGAGTGGACTTCTATGATAACTTAATACTATTTCTAAAATGATAATGACACTTCACTGTACACATGGCATAGCCAAAAGAAGATCTGCACCCTCCAAATCAATGACTCATTTGCTAATGAAGCATGATCTGAAACTTGCACTAAAAAAATGATAGTGACAACTAATTTTGAGCTAGGAATTCGGTCCACTTACTATCCTATTTTCAACCATCCATTTAATAGCCATCAATAAATGATAATATTTTAGTGATGCCCTATCTATAATTGTGCTTCATGATTTAGATGGTGTAGCTAGATGATGAGTTACCACAACCTCTAAAATGATGGTGAATTACTAAGGACTCTTCTTTATTAGAGGATGACTCTTCAACCATAGACATGGCATAATTATAAAGATATTCAAGCCGTCCTCAATGACTCAATTTTCAATGAAGCATGACCCTGAAGCTTGCACTATCGAAATGACAGAATCATTTGACTTTGAGTAAGGAATTCGGTCTACCATCTTATTTTCAACCATCCATTTAATAGCCATCAATGAATGATAATATCACTTCATCAACGCAATTTTAGAAATGTCTCATCCATAATGTGGCTTATAATTTTAATAGTGCTGATAGATTAATTTATATGTAGGCTACATGTGAGTAAGATGAGTCACCACCACTTCCAAAATGAGGGTGAATTATCAGTCTCCTATATTGACAGGTGACTCTTCAACCATATGCATGGCATATCCATAAGGAAATTCAAGCCGTCCAACTCGATGGCCGAATCTTCAATGAAGTACGACTTGAAACTTGCACTGTAAAAATGATAAAAACATTTGATTTTGAGCTAAGAATTCGGATGACTTGCTATCTTATTTTCTACCATTCATTTAATGGCCATCAATGAATGGTTATATCGCTTCATAGATGCAATTTTAGAAATTTCTCAACCATAATGTCCCTCATAATTGGGATGGTGCTGAATAATTTATATGTACCTTACATGTGAGTAAGATGAGTCACCACCACTTCCAAAATAATGGTGAATTATCAAAAGGAGTCTCCTATGTTGATGGGTGACTCTTCAACAATACAAGTCATATCCATAAGGAGATTCAAGTCATCCAACTCTGATGACTCAATCGTCAGTGAAGCATGACCTGAAACTTGTACGGTAGGCTCTTCAACCATAGACATGGCATAATTATAAAGATATTCAAGCCGTCCTCAATGACTCAATTTTCAATGAAGCATGACCCTGAAGCTTGCACTATCAAAATGACAGAATCATTTGACTTTGAATTAGGAATTCGGTCTACCATCTTATTTTCAACCATCCATTTAATAGCCATCAATGATTGATAATATCACTTCATCAACGCAATTTTAGAAATGTCTCATCCATAATGTGGCTTATAATTTTAATAGTGCTGATAGATTAATTTATATGTAGGCTACATGTGAGTAAGATGAGTCACCACCACTTCTAAAATGAGGGTGAATTATCAGTCTCCTATATTGACAGGTGACTCTTCAACCATATGCATGGCATATCCATAAGGAAATTCAAGCCGTCCAACTCGATGGCCGAATCTTCAATGAAGTACGACTTGAAACTTGCACCGTAAAAATGATAAAAACATTTGATTTTGAGCTAAGAATTCGGATGACTTGTTATCTTATTTTCTACCATTCATTTAATGGCCATCAATGAATGGTTATATCGCTTCATAGATGCAATTTTAGAAATTCCTCAACCAAAATGTCCCTCATAATTTGGATGGTGCTGAATAATTTATATGTACCTTACATGTGAGTAAGATGAGTCACCACCACTTCCAAAATGATGGTGAATTATCAAAAAGAGTCTCCTATGTTGATGGGTGACTCTTCAACAATACAAGTCATATCCATGAGGAGATTCAAGTCATCCAACTCTGATGACTCAATCGTCAGTGAAGCATGACCTGAAACTTGTACTGTAGGCTCTTTATGGCTCAATGGTAGACCATGCGGGGGTTTCAACACTGAGGTCATGGGTTCAAGTACCATGTGGTGTGTGTGTGAGTGTGATGGGATGTTAAAAAAAAAAAATCACAATAAAAATAATAAAAACATCTAATTTGAGTTAAGAATTTATACGGCTTACTTTATTTTCAATCGTCTATTTAATAACCATCAACGAATAGTTCATTACTTTATGGATGTAATTTTAAAAGTATTTCATTCACAGTATGCCTCATAATTTGGTGTTGATAGATTTATATGTGTGCCCCATGTGAATAAAATGAGCGACCACTACCTCCAAAATGGCAGTGAATTATCAAAGGAGTCTTCTACTATACAATGAGCAACCACTCGTTGATAAGCAATTCTTCAACCATACACATGGCATAGCCATAAGAAGATTATTTTAAGCCATCCAACTCAATGGCTCAATTGTCAATGAAGCATGACTAGGAACTTTCAATGTAAAAATGATATTTTAAAAAATTATTTTGAGTTAGGAATTTGTATTATTTAATGCAAGCAAGTGATGGAGTGCCGATCAAAGCTGTGACCTGACAAACTATAGGAGTTTTGGGTGGATCAAAATAGCATTCTTGTATCTGACCCATCTCTTTTTTATTTTCAACCATCCATTTAATAGCCATCAATGCATGGTTAGATGATTTCATAGACACTATTTTAGAGATGGCCCCACCACAATGTGCACATTATTTGGATGGTGGTCAATTTTATATGAGTGCCACATGTTAGTAAGTGAGACATCATGACCTCCTAAATGATGGTCAATTTATCATGAGAATGTCCTATTCTGAAAGTGACTCTTCAATCTTACACATGGCATGGTTATAAGGGAGGTGGATTCTCTATAAAAGGCTTTCTTAGTAAGTTCCTTCCTAGCAAAGTTAGTAGGATTTCATAAGAAAGTTCCTGCATAGGGTAGTTAGTAACATTTATTGTAATGTTTGTGATAATCCATCCATTTTGTCCTGTCAATTTAAGATATGATACAGAAAATAAGGTGGATTTAAAACTCAAGCAAGCACATGAGAGGGAGAAGTGGAGAAAAAAAAATGCCTAGGTTGAAACTTTCTTGATGTTTATATGCTATTCAAATAGTTTATAATATTATTCCCATTGGGATGAATTGAAAACATAAAATACTTAACTCGATGCAAAACTTATGTGGCCATAGAAATGTTTCAATGGTGGTAATTTGTGTGGCCCACTTGAGTTTTGGATCCGCCTCTATTTTTGTCTCATGTCTTAAAATGAGTCGGCAAAATGGATGAACAGGGTGGATTTATCACAAACATCATGGTGGGGCCCACCAAGTGCTAAAAATTCCTACAAAGGCCTTTCACAGACACACTACATCCGCTAAAAGGAAATCCTGGCCGACAAAATAGATAGTAACATCTGATTTTGAGCTAGGAATTCAGTCCAATTACTTTCTTATTTCCAGCCATCCATTTAATAGCCATCAATGAATGGTTATATTGCTTCATATGCAATTTTAGAAATGCCTCATCCACTATGGATGGTATCCATGGACTTACATAAGTGCCACATGTGAGTAAGATGAGTCGCACAGCCTCTAAAATGGTGGTGAATTAACATGGGAGTCTCGTATGTTTGTATGTGTGGCTCTTCACAAGGCATAACTATGAGATCCAGGCCGTCCAAGTTGATGACTCAATCGTCAATGGAGCGTGACCCAAAGCTTGCACTATAAAAAGTGATAGTAACATTTTTATTTTACTTTAGGAATTTCGTCCACTTACTATCTTATTTTCAACCATTCATTTAAATGGTCAAATCACTTCATTGATGTAATCTTAGAGATGTCCCGTCCATGACATGCCTCATTTTTTGGATGGTGTCCACATACTTATATGTGGGCTGCATGTGAGTAAGATGTATGAGTCACCACCACCTCCAAAATGGTGGTGAATTACCACAGGAATCTCCTGCTTTCGTTAAATTCTTTAAAATAACTGATTTTACCAAGTAATTACCTTCCATACTTTTTCTTCTACAAGGTAGAGTATTGTGGGGCGCACATGGTCTTTGTCTTTGTATGACATCCAACCGTCCAACAGGTATACCTGATGATGATGATCATATATAAGAAGTAAACAATAAATTACATCCGTTCATCAGGTGGATTGAACGTAAATTTGAGGGATATGGAAGACAGAGTGTTTTTCGTAGTGTGGCCTACCTGGTGATTTGATCTTCCTGATCATTGGTTCATCCAATCATCAAGGTGGAGTGCACCTGTTCTAAAGGGACGGAGATTGGATACTAGCCCACCTGTCCCGAGCTCGGCACAGGTAGGGGCTCCGATGGGCCACCATGATGTATGGGCTTTATCCACACCGTTCATCCATTTTGCCCTGTCATTTTAGAGTATGAGCCTAAAAATTACGCAGATCCAAGGCTCAAGTGGACCGCACCACAGGAAGCAGCAGGGACAGGGCAAAATGGATGCATCTGCCTCATTTTCAAATCTCAGGTGGACCACACCACTGGAAACCGTGGGGACGACCATCGTCTTGGGGCCTCAAAAGTTTTAGATGAAGCTTATAGTTGTGTTTTCCCTTCATCCAGGTATGTGTACATAGTTCATTCATTATATATGTTTACCGAAAGTCACACAACTAGTGATATTTACATAGAATCTAGGTTCCATTCATATTTATTGCAATAATTTATTATTAATCCAACTAAAGACCCTCCCATTAAGAGTCTTAAACAATTAATAATTAATTCAATCAACAAATTGAATCATGTTTAACAAAATTCAAAGAATTAAATAACATCTTAAAATATCAGATAGAATTAGAAATAATAATCATAACTGGATTAAAGTAGTAACTTCTTCTGCTATCAAGTAGGACCATGTGTCCTATGGCCCATTTTCAAACTTGACCATATCTTCCTGTTCTTGAGTTAATAGTTCGTTCCTAGTCACATATATACATTTTTACATCAATGCAGGATAAGTTGGCCAAGTTTAATGAGAAGTCCCAACATAATTCTTTGCATCAATTTAAAATAGAGCAATAAGCAATCATGTAACAATATAAATACACAATATAAATAATATTTAATTGTATGAATATGTGAATACATCAAGTGGAAATTTATTCACTTGCTTAAGTTGAAAATCTGCTAACCTACATCTAACCATTGGCAGGCTACTATTTGATAGGTGGTGAGTTGGACCCTTAACTATGGGGCTTATAGTGATGTATGTGCCTTAAATCTACATTGACCAACCATTTTAAAAGCTCATTTTAGAGCATGATCCAAAAAATGAAGCAGATCCAAATTTTATGTGGACCATACCACAAGAAACTGAAGTGATTGAATCCCCACCATTAAAAACTTCATGAGAGTCGCCAAAATGTTTATTTGTCATCCAACCTGTACATATGGTTACAAATATCCGAGTGAAGAGACCACAAATGTTAGTTTGATCCAAAACTTTTGTAGCTTATAGAAAGTTTTAAATAGTTGATTACTATGGTTTCTTGTACTATGGTCCACATAAAATTTAGATATGCTTAATTTTTTGGATCACGCTCTAAAATAAGCTTTTAATATCCATGGATACATGAATGTAGTCACATACATCATAGTGGGCCCCACAGCAAGGGTCCCACTGTTGAGACTCAAATATTGTATAATTTTTTCCATTTATCTCTTGATTTTATGAATATAAATCATTTTAATATTCTATTTTACTCATGCATGTGTTGCAAGGTAAATTTAAGTGCTTGGATTGAAAGGGTGCTTAAAAGCATGGATTTGATGCTCAAGATTTATCAAGTAAAGGGATGCATTTTAGGAGACTAAGATTGAAGCATTCACATGTCAAATATCCAAGAAAATCAAGTGACGAATGAAGAGAATCGACGATTTGAAGTGAAGAATCCTAAAATCGTCCTGAAAAACTGTATTTTAAAGCTATGAAGTTTATTCTGGAAAACTACGTTGCAGGAAGTCTGTTTTAAACGAACTAAGCAGCGAGGAGTGTATTTTGAAAAAATACGTATATTTGATGCAGTTTATAGGGTTTTCAACTTTTTACGATAATTAGAGTTTCGTACTTATAAATAGGGCTTCCTAAGGCATTCCAAAACACGATTCAAGGCATCCCAAAGCAAAGTTTAGGATTTTTAAAGAGTTTTTACTTTTATTAAAGCTTTTAAGTTGTTCTTTTTATTTTAGATTTTTTCTATTTGCATTTTTTTCTTGTTGCTTTTTATTTCTACAATTTAATTATATTTTTCTAAGTTCCTTCTAGCCTAAGCTAGAAGGGAAGCACATGGGTTTAATATTTCTTTAAGATTATGATGATTGATTATTTTAATGATGAGAAGAATGGTGTATGCATGTTGTCTATTATTTAGGTTTTATTTTTTTTCATCCTCTTGTAAGATCCATATGTTTCTATCATATGAGATACACATTGATGGATAGGCTTAGCCTAGATCAATCAGATTTCCTAGATAGGAGAGATTCTCAACCTGTTATATTTCTTTGATATTCATTATCCTATAGATCTTGAATACCTAGAATCACTGGCGCTTGAGAATATATGTCAATGATGCAGATACATTATTTTCTAATATTTTATATCACTTTTTAATATTTAAATCGTCTTATTTTCCGACTAGGCTGACCATAGTGCTCAGATCCTAGTTGTGTTATCCAAGTCATCATAATTTTGGAACATTAACCTATGTGTGAAACTTTAAAGCTTGGGTGTTATTTTATTCAGTTGAATTACATCCATTCAAAATTTTCAAAATCAAATCATCAGTTTAGTTTTTATTACTTAGTTTGTTTTGTATTTGATTTTTTTTCCCTTCTCACAATTCATCTCCCTGTGGAATTGACCCCGTATTCAAGGGATACTACTTACGAGCCTCTGCACTTGAAGGCAACCAATCAAGTTTTGAGCGATCTACCTCGATTCCATTTTTAAAGATAACATGGCCCAAAACAATTCCCTTTTGAACCATGAAATGACATTTCTCCCAATTTAAGACAAGGTGTTTCTCTTCACACCTAGACAAGACAAGAGATAAATTGTTAAGGCATTCCTCAAAACTACTCCCAAATACAGAGAAATCGTCCATGAAAACCTCAAAAAACTTCCCAACCATATTTGAAAAAATACTTAACATACACCGTTGAAAAGTTGCTGGAGCGTTACACAATCCAAATGGCATCCGTTTGAAAGCAAATGTACCAAATGGACAAGTGAACGTGGTTTTCTCTTGGTCTTCTAGGGCTATCTCTATTTAGTTATATCTAGAATATCCATCAAGAAAACTATAGAATGAGTGACCTACTAACCTCTCTAAAACTTGATCAATGAATGGTAGAGGGAAATGGTCCTTCTTTGTGACCTGGTTTAATTTTCTATAATCAATGCAAACACTCAACCTGTGGTGACACGTGTTGGTATGAGTTCATTATTAAAATTCTACACAATAGTTATTCTGGATTTCTTTGGGACTACTTGAGTTGGACTCACCCAAACATTATCGGATATTGGGTAGATGATTCCCACATCCAATAATTTGATCACCTCATTTTTTACAACTTTCATCATGTTTGGATTGAGACGCCTTTGAGGTTGTCTAATTGGTTTGGCGTCCTCATCGAGGTGGATCCGATGAGTGCATATAGAAGGGCTTATACCCATGATGTCAGAAATGGTCCAGCCCAAGGCTCTTTTGTGGTCCCTTAGAACATTTAACAATTTAATCTCTTGATCCTTGTCTAAAAATGAAGAGATCACCACAGGATAAGTTTTATTTTCACCTAAGTATACATACTTAAGCTCATTTGGTAGTGGTTTTAAATCAAGCTTTGAAAAATTGGTTGGTGATGGCAGAGGTCCCGAGTCCTCGATAGATAGGATTTGAGGGTGCAGTCTCTATTGGTACATACCAATGTCCTGAGTGGTAGTGCTCTCATTATCATTAGAAATTTCAGTGAGCACTTTTTCTAAATTAGAAATTTTCAAGTCCCCAATGACTTGAATCAATTCCTCGGTCAGATTAGGTTCCAATTCCTCTTCTTCTATCAAGCAGTCCATGAAATTCAGCTCATGGATTTCATTATTATCAATGGGCTGCATACATAGATTGAAAATATTTAGCTCTAGAGTCATGTTACCAAAAGACAAGTTCATCATTTCATTCTTGCAATTTATGATTGCATTTGAAGTTGATAGGAATGGGCGGCCTAAAATGATAGGAACTTGAGCACTAGCATTTACACATGGTTCGGTGTCTAGTATAATAAAATCCACAGGGAAGTAAAATTTCTTCACTTGGACTAGTACATCCTCTAAAATTTTCTTTGGTACCTTAATGGAGCGGTCAACGAGTTGAAGTATAATCGTGGTTGGTTTAAGCTCGCCTAACCCCATTTGTTTGTAAACCGAATAAGGTACTAAGTTGACACTTGCACCCAAATCTAGTAAAGCATGCTCAATTTGAAAATTTCCAATAATACAAGGAATAGTAGGACTTCTTGGGTCTTTGTATTTGAGTACAACTCTTTGTTGAATGATAGCGCTCACTTTCTCAGTAAGGAATGTCTTTTTGTGCACATTTAATTTCCTCATTACAGTACACAAGTCCTTGAGATACTTAGCATATGATGGAATTTGTCTAATGACATCAAGCAGAGAAATATTGATAGTAACCTTTTGAAGCACATCCAACACCTCTTGATATTTCATGGGGACAGTCGGATTCTGAAGTCTAGATAGAAATGGAACTAAAGGCTCATATGACTTAGTCTTTTTATCCTTTTGTTGTTGCGACTCTTGAACCATAGCCGGTTCATCATTTTCTTGAGACAGTGGCTCATCCTCCAATATTTCTACCGGTTGCATTATCTTGTTATCAACTTTTTTTCCACTTCTCAAGGTAATGATGGCCTTAGCTTGTTCATGATGTAGCTCATTTGGATTTGAGTCTCCAATGAAATGTGTGTTTCTAAGGTTTGGCACAGGTTGAGAAGGAAGGGTGCCTTTTTCCCTAGCATTTAGTTGAGTCTCAATCCTAACCATAGCTGTCTTTAATTCCTTATTTGATTGGATTAGAGACTGATTCATTTGAGATTGAGAGTTCATGAATGTGGTCAATGCATCCTCCACAGATGATCGCTTTGGCGGGGGCACATATGGTGCAATGTTAAGTGCCCCAAAAAAGTTATTTTGTGGAGGCATTTGATGTGCATTGGGCGCATCAATTTGTGGTCTATTCTTCCAACTAAGATTAGGATGGTTACGCCAATTTTGATTATACGTGTTTCTCATTGGTTGCATAACTGACCTTTGGTAGTTATTTATAGCATTTGCTTGATCATGCTCATGCGTGATATTTTGTACAACTGAGATTATTGGACAATCCTTTGTGTCATGGTCTGTACCACCAAAAATGCTATAAAAATTACCTAATGAAGCATTTGCTTTAACCATATCAACCTTCATAATTTTCAAGGCTTCGACCTTCCTAGCCAATGTAGCGAATTTTGCATTAAGGTCGTCTTCCTCTCTTAGGACATACATCCCCACTTTCTCTCTAGGACTGGGTCTAGTTTGGTCTGATTTAGTAGAGACATCCCATGTCTGCGTATTCTCTGCTAACATATCTAGAAAATTTCAAGCCTCATTATGATCTTTGTCAAGAAAGGTTCCACCACACATCATCTCTATGAACTGACGGGTATCCATGGTGAGCCCCTTTCGGAAAGCATCAATCATGTACCATGGTTCATAACCATAATGTGTACAAGTAATTAGAAGGTCTTTGAAGTGCTCCCAAGCTTAGAAAAATAGTTCATTCCCCTCTTGGGAGAATAACATGATTTCTTGTTTTAATACATTTGTTTTGTGCTCGGAAAAGAATTTCTTCAAAAACTCTCTACTTAAGGCTTGTCATGAAGTGATGGTATTAGGTCTTAGAGAGTTGAGCCATGCTTTGGCCCGATCCTTTAGAGAAAATGAGAATAACCTAAGCTTAAGTACATCCCTATTGCCATTATTTACTTGTAACGTTGCAATTACTTCCTCAAAATCCTTGAGGTGCAAGTAGGGGCTTTCAGAATCCAAGCCATGAAATTTAGGAATTAATTGAATCACACCTGATTTAAAATCAATGTTCCCTATGTGAGCAAGGAACACTATGCAAGATGGTAAAGTTGATCTTTCAGGGTGTAAATGTTCACGTAAAGTCCGTGGTTGGTTTAACACATTTGTATGAACTTCATTTTCATCCTCAAGAGGAGGATTAGGTTGATTTTCTCTGTTTTGATTTATAGTTGGAACTAACAAATTTAGATTTGGATTATCAACTGGGTCTGCCATGAAATCCAAGTAATGTTGAGTGCCTCTTCTAAGTGAATGATCAAGGCCTGGAACTAGTCCGCCTTCGGAGGAGAGTCGATTGTTTTGATCCCTACTCCAACGGGACATAAACCATCCACACCACACAATAAATACCACTAAATTAAATAGCAAGTATGATACTTAAAATAAAAATAAAAACTTAACCAACAACCCAGGAGGCAAGGCCGACCATGAGGGTTCAATCCACAAAGTAAACTTAACCAACAACCCAGGCGGCAGGGCCGACCATGAGGGTTCAGTCCACAAAAAATAATAATAATAATAAATCAACAAAAGTAAAACTAATGCAGAAATTGAACTATGTTAATCTGAAAAATAGATTCACCGGATGATCTGTGTGATCAAACAGCAACTGTAGGACAACCGTAACACTTGGGTGATGAAATCCCAAGCAGGATAACCTTATGTCACAGTTAATGCTTGAAAGATCCAACTGAATTTATTTTCAAAGAAAAAGAAAGAAAAAAAAATCTATAAAAAAAATGGAGGGTTTAGAAGAGAACTTACCTTAGCTATCTTGCACAGATCTGATCTATCTCAGTCTCTCCCCGGCAACGGCGCCAAAAACTTGATTGCTTGCCTCCAAGTACAGAGGTTCGTAAGTAGTATCTCGTGAATACAGGATCGATCCCACAGGGAGATGAATTGTGAGAAGAAAAAAAAAATCAAATGCAAAACAAACTAAGTAATAAAAACTAAACTGATGATTTAATTTTGAGATTTTTAAATGGATGTAATTCAACTGAATAAAATAACACTCAAGCTTCAAAGTTCCACACATAGGTTAATGTTCCAAAATCATAATGACTTGGATAACACAATTAAGATCTGAGCACTATGGTCAGCGTAGTCGGAAAATAAGACGATTTAAATATTAAAAAGTGATATAAAATATTAAAAAATAATGGATCTACATCATTGACATATATTCTCAAGCGCCAGTGATCCTAAGTATTTAAGATCTATAAGATAATGAATATCAAAGAAATATAACTGGTTGAGAACCTCTTCTATCTAGGAAATCTGATTGATTTAGGTTAAGTCTATCCATCAATGTGGATCTCATATGATGGAAACATATGGATCTCACAAGAGGATGAAAAAAAATAAAACTTAAATAATAGACAACATGCATACATCATTCTTCTCATCATTAAAACAATCAATCATCATAATCTTAAAGAAATATTAAACCCATGTGCTTTCCTTCTATCTTGGATTAGAAGGAACTTAGAAAAATATAATTAAATTACAGAAATAAAAAACAACAAGAAAAAAATATAAATAGAAAAGATTTAAAATAAAAAGAACAACTTAAAAGCTTTAACAAAAGTAAAAACTCTTTAAAAACTCTAAACTTTGCTTTGGGATGCCTGCTCTAGAAAGCCCTATTTATAAGTACGGAACTTTAATTTTTGTAAAAAGTTGAAAACCCTAGAAACCGCATTAAATATACATATTTTCTTAAAATAGACTCCTCGCTGCTTAGTTCGTTTAAAACAGACTTCATGCAGTGCAGTTTTCTAGAATAAACTTTACAGCTTCAAAATACACTTTTTAAGGACGATTTCAGGATTATTTACTTTAAATCGTCGATTTTCTTCATTCGTCACTTGATTTTCTTGGATATTTGACATGTGAATGCTTTAATCTTAGTCTCTTAAAATGCATCCCTTTCCTTAGTAAATCTTGAACATCAAATCCATGCTTTTTAGCACCCTTTCAATCCAAGCATTTAAATTTACTTTGCAACACATGCATGAATAAAATAGAATATTGAGATGATTTATATTCATAAAATCAAGAGATAAATGGAGAAAATTATACAATATTTGAGTCTCAACATACACCCACATCGGATCAATCTCACCTAATCTATGTCACATAAACTAAGGTGGGTGAGACCCTTAACCATAGGGCTCACAGTTATACATGTACCTTAAATCCACACTGTCCAACTATTTTAAAAGTTCATTTTAAGCATGATCTCAAAAATGAAGCAAATCCTAATTTTGCATGGACCATACCACAAGAAACATGAATGATTGAATCCCCACCATTAAAAACTTCATAAGGGTCATCAAAATGTTTATTTGCCATCCAACCCGTTGATAAGGTTACAAAGATATAGATGAATATCTTTGTGGCCCACGGGAAGGTTTGATGGTCGATTACCATGGTTTCTCATATTATAATCTACCTTAGATTTGGATCTGCTTCTTTTGTTTTTATCATACTCTTAAACAACCTTTAAACAAGTGAAAGTAGTCACATACACTACGGCGGGCCCACAGTCAGGGTCCCACCCATCTCGGTGGATCCCGGGTCGCTCACTTGATCCGCTCCCACTAAGGCGAGATGAAGTTATCAATATGAATTTTTATTTTTTTTTTAAAAAAAAAAAAACAAATTCGTTGTATTTTATTCATCTTACTTCAAAAAAAAGGCGTACGGTAATTTTCAAACGTTTACGTACTTGTTACAAAATCGAATTAATGTAAGGTCAATTTAGTAATTTTAAGAAAATTAGTTGAAAGGTGTTTATGTAATTGAACCCAAAAACATGGGTATTTCCAAACTCGCCCTTTTATATAGTGGCAAACATCGTAGCAACGTCGCAGAGAGAGATTTGGGTTTTGGGATTTGGGTTTCCAGAGTGAGATTTGCGTTTTCAGAGTGAGATTTGGGTTTGCAGAGAGAGAGAGAGAGAATGGAGAAGAAGAAGCGATTCGCAGTACTTGTCTGCGCCGAAGACTCCGACTACGTGAAGAAGAAATACGGAGGGTATTTTGGAGTCTTCGTATCAATGCTGGGAGAAGAAGGAGAGTCGTGGGACGTTTATCGCGTCTCCCTTGGGGAGTTTCCGGAGGACGGAGAGATCGACGGCTACGATGGATTCGTTGTCACTGGAAGCTGCCACGATGCCCACAGCAACGACGGTTGGATCTGCAAGCTGGTGAATCTGCTGAAGAGATTGGATTCTATGCAGAAGAAAGTGCTGGGCATTTGTTTTGGACACCAGGTATGGAATTTCAGCTTATCCCATGGTCCTGTTTTTTGACAAAACGGCCCCTTTTTTAGCTTATTGGGGTGATTTTGATTGGTTTTGAAAGGAGGGAAAAATACCCATATGGGCGTTTGAACGAATTGAGTAGTTGAGAAGAAGAGACTTATTTTGATGAAAATGCCCCTGGCTTTCGCACCTGAAGTCTAAATCAGAAAGGGTATAATGGTCTTTTTAACCGGCCGTAAGTTCCGTAGCCGTCGGGTCTATAGCCTCCTGGTGCTGGACTGGGACATTTCTGTAATTTGGAATCATGAATGTGCAGAGGAGAAGGGGCATTTTTGTCATTTAGAACCATGTCCGAGGGGAAGGGGCATTTCTGTCATTTCGAATCATCCAACGAGGATAAGGGGCATTTCTGTCATTTGGAATGTAGAGAAGTACGGCATGCGGACGTGGATTACGTGGTGAGCCCAACACCACGTTGAACGCCGTAGCGGGTGTTTCCCTGATGTGGGGCCCACCTTGATGAGTGTTGCATATCCACGCCGTCCATCAGTTTTCATCATGAACCAAAAATGAATTAGATCCAAATCTAAAGTGGACCACGCCATAGGAAACAGTGGCCATTGAACGTTTACCATTAAAACCTTCATATGCCCCACCGTAATGATTATTTCCCATCCAACCTCTTGATAAGGCCACACGGACCTGGATGAACGGAAAACACAAATATCAGTTCCATCCAAAACTAAGTTTTTAATGGTGGACATTCAATCCCTACTATGTGGTCCATTTGACATTTTGTCATTTTGATCTGGTTGGTTTTTTGGACCATGCCCTAAAATTAGCTACAAAATTTGATGGACGGCGTGGATATACAACGTATTCATCAAGGTGGGTCCCACGCTCAGGGGAAAACCCACTAACGTGTTGCCCAGGTAACACCGAATCCGCCGGCGTGAACAAAGGAAACGGATTGGCTACTCCCCCTGACACCAGCCCCATGGCTGGTGGTTGGTGCTCTGTGGGCCCCATCATAATGTATGTGTTTCATCCATTCTGTCCATCCCTTTTTACAGATCATTTTAGGTCTTTTACTAAAAATGAGAGGTATTTAAGTCTCATGTGGACCACACCACATGAAAACAATAGCGATTGGATATACACCATTAAAATCCTCCTAAGGCCTACTGTACGGTTTATTTGACATCCAATCTGTTGATTAGGTCATACAGGCCCAGATGAAGGGACAAGACAAAAATCAGCTTGATCCAAAACTTTTATGGCCCCCGAAATGTTTTTAATGGTCGACGCTCATTCAATACTGTTTCCTGCAATGTGGTCCACTTAAGATTGGGATATACCTCATTTTTGGTCTTATACTGTAAAATGATTTGTAAAAATAGATGGACGGCATGGATGAAACACATACATCATAGTGGGGCCCACATAGCACTGACCACCAGCCATTAGCTGGTGTCAGGGAGAGTAGCCAATTCGTTTCCCTGAATAACACGCATACATCATGGTGGGCCCCACAGTCTGACACCACGTAGCTAGTCGGTGGTGTTGTGCTCACCATGCAATCCGCGTGACTGGCCACAGTTGTCAGTCTCCATTCTGAGGGAGTATTCGTCAATTGAGTAGTATTTCTTTCATCTGTGAATGGTTGAGATGCCCCTTTTGTTTTGATCTAGACCATCCAAAACAAAGAAAAATAAAGCAATGGTCCATATTCAACTGAAAAAGAAAATACCAAGATTGTTGGCTAGGATCTTGCAATCTGGGAGATTTTTTGTACATGGTTCACCCGCCGTAGGATGCTAAAAACCGATGGTCCGGATTGTACTGGACCATGGCCCATTTCTTAGAACTGAAATCCCACGTACGACAATCCCATGACGTCTTGAAATAGACAATCGACACAAAAGATTCGCAATGTCCACTTCCAACCAGCAAGAAACATGGACGCGGTTTGGCCAGTGATGCTGACACTAGCCTCTGTGGGTCCCACCATGATATATGTTCTATCCACACCGTCCATCCATTTTTACACATCATTTTAATACTATATCCCAATAAATGAGGCAGATCAAAATCTTAGGTGGATCACACCATGGGAAAACAGTAGTGATTGAATGTCTACCGTTAAAAACCTCCTGGGGCCCACTGTAATGTTTATTTGACATCCAACCTGTAGATTAGGTCATACAGACCTGGATGAATGTAAAAAACAAATATCAGCTTGATTCAAAACTTTTGTAGCCTCAAGAACTTTTTAATGGTGAGAGTTCAATCGACACTGTGTGGGCCCCATTTGAGATTTTAATCCACCTCAGTTTTGGGTTCGTACCATGAATTTATCTGGAAAAACGAATGGACGGCATGGATGAGACACATACATCATGTTGGGGCCCACAAAGCACCGGTCCACACTCATAGTGGGGCCCACCAGATTAACGGTCATGATTCCTATAAACAATCCTCATTAAGCTGAGAATGCTCTTAATTTGTGATTAAATGTCCTTATCTTGATGATAATTGCGTATCCGTTCACAGATTTTGAGCCGTGCATTAGGTGGAAAGACGGGCCGAGCAGCCAACGGATGGGATATCGGTCTGAGGACCGTTGATCTCCTGCCCTCTAAATCACTATCATCTCTGCAAATCCCTTCTCTACTGACCGTAATCGAGTGCCATCGAGACGAGGTTCGTAACAAATGAAAATCAATTCATAATCACATACGTTTGAATGTTCAAGCTTTGTGGGCCATCCGTAATGTGTATATGGAATCCAAACCATGCATCTGGTGTGCACCCACATTTTAACCGTATATCCCTAGACTTGTCCCGATCCAAAACTCAGGTGGGCCACACCCAAGGAGCAATGTACAGTAACACTTGAGGCTTTGTGGCTAACCTAAGTTTTGGAATCGCTATAGTTTAATCTTGTCCCTTCATCCTTGTGGTTCTCACCTGATGAATGGATCAGATGATGTATATAAAATGCAGTGGAATCCACATTCCGTATGGAAGTTCCTACTGTGGGCGCCATTGTTCTCTTTCATGTGACCCACCTGAGTAATGCATTATGCTGAATTTCGGGTTCAAGGCCTAACATGAAGGGGCACATCTAGTGAACAGGTTGGATGGTACTAGCGCATCATGGTGGGCCACACACAGCTTGAATGTATGGTAATTACCATGCAATTCCAATTACGTGATCGTCCCTCATTAGGCTAAATTATTTCTCGTGAAAACTATACACCAAAATTCAGTGTATAGTCGATCTGTACATCCAGTTGGTGCAAATGCTCCCTCCAGTCAATGGTCCACAGCCTTTAAATAGGCCAAATCCGGCGTTCCTAACCTTCCATTGGCAACACTAAAGAACTGTTTATCGAAGTGAAGGGCTATCTCTACCTGGTTGTATCCCGAATACCATCAAGGAAGCGGTAATGAGAATGATCTGCTAATCTTCTTAACATCTGATCAATAAAAGGCAAAGGAAAGTGGTCCTCATTCATAACAGTATTTAATTTTCGATAGTCTATGCACATTATATAATCAGTAGTAACTCTGGTTGACAGGATTTCATTATCTACATTGGCTATGATAGTAATCTCAAATTTCTTGGGTACCAATTGAGTTGGGTTCACCCATTAACTACCGGATATATGGTATATTATTAAGTGTAAAATATTGTATATTTTCTTGTTATTATACATTGGTTTTATAAGCATTTATGCGTTTGATCAATCTAAGTTAGGATCATCTAAATGATGATATTGTGAACCATGAAGATCAAAGAAATGGACATGAGTTAGATGGTTCAAATTCAATGAACACATGAAGCTTTGGTGTAGTTTACATTTTTTTTCCAACACAACCACCTCAATTTTGCGTGATCAATGAGCTCAAATGGCCTATATGCAGGTATGGGAACTGCCTCCATCGGCGGAGGTGATGGCCTGCTCTAAGAAGACGGGCGTCGAGATGTTCAGGTGTGGGGACCACATCATGGGCATCCAAGGCCATCCCGAGTACACGAAAGACATTCTCATTCACCTCATCGATCGACTCCTCCAACGCAATCTGATACAGGTCATGCGTCCCATAATCCATTCTATATGTTCATTTTTTGATGTGCCGGCAATTGTAACATGTCGGCAACAATTTGGATGCCACATAAATAGTATAAGATTGCGAATTCCATGTCAGATTAGTGGACCATCTACAGAATAAGCAGTACAGATGAAGTTGCAATGTGAACTATATCAGATGGGGCACTACATATAGGTTGCATTTTGCAATATCAACCCATGTGGTAGGAAAGAACACCCATCTTTCCAATACAACATGAAAAGCCCCATTTATGAATTTTGAAATAAATTCCGAAATGGGATTTTTTTTATTTTTTTTTCCTTATAAATGCAATCTTAAAGGCGTGTTTGGCAGCCACCCAAAAATGGGGAAGTTTAATTTCAGCCTTCCCCTTGTTTTTTAACCAAAAAAGAAAAACCTAATAAGCATGCACCACATGGGCAAGATTCAAACTACCAACAAGACACTGCAATCACAAGAAGGTGCCTTTCTTAGAAAACCGTTCATGTTAGATAGAACGAAGGGGCCATCTTTGGATAAAATCTTAGCCGTTAGTAAAAGTCCTCTAACTTTTCATTAAGCTAATTCTTTAGGTTGGTCTATAGTAGGAATGGGGTCGGTTCCATTAACCTGTCTCTGATACCATGATAACTCAAGATAATTTAGGGAATTCTCCTATGATTTCTTGTCTATTACTTTAATTCTAAGACGGCTTTTATTAAAATGTATTTCTTACATGTGGAAAAGAATCAACTCTATACATGAAAAGAAATTCCTTCTACGTATATTAAAAGAAAATAAATACAAAACCTATATACATGAAAGATAATGATTTGCTATCACTAACTTCCCACATATAGGAGAAGAACTCATTAAATCCATTTTTGATTGGCATACAAACACGCAAAATCGATAAAATGGAATATATAATTTAAAATTTTTAAAATAAAAAAAATCATTAAGCTCATTTTAGCTCATTTATTACGCATATAGGAAAAGAATTCATTAAATCCGTTTTTGGTGGCACACGAATGTGTGAAATCGATAAAGAGTAGGAAAAGAAAAAAAAACACTCATTATGCTCATTTTAGCTCATTTATTGCACGTAGAGGAGAAGAATTCATTAAATCCATTTTTGGGTGGCACACAAACATGTGAAATCGATAAAATGGATTATTTCGTCTTCTTTTTTTGAAAAGCTCATTAAGCTCATTTAACCTGCATATAGGAGAGAATTCATTAAATCCGTTTTTGAGTGGCACGCAAACATGTGAAATCAATAAAATAGAATAAAAAAGAACAAATTAAGCTCATTTTATCTCGTTTATCACTCATATAGGAGAAGAATTCATTAAATCCATTTTTAGGTGTCACATAAACATGTAAAATTGATAAAATTGAAATGAAATGCAAAAACTTTTCTATTGTTTTACAAGCACTCACACCACAGTAAGATTTCACCACAATAGGTACCTGAACCCATGACCTACTGGTGAAACTCTTGGGAATCTACCAGCCAGGCCTGAGTAAGGACCCTGTAAATGCAAGATTTTGGTCGCTAACAAGAACTTCTGCAGGATTGTCATGCTGCGGAGGCTAAGGCGACTTTGGAGGCATGCGAGCCTGATCAGGAGCCATGGAAAAAACTATGCAAGGACTTTCTCAAGGCATGATTATTGTTATAAATAATAAAATTCATGGGATGATTCTCTTCCAAAATAATACAAATGCACACGTCTCACTCCAAGCAAATGTTGGGCCTTTTGGGTTAGCATATATCACTGATTTCTTGCATATGGCATCCCACTGGCGGGACCCATCATCATTAAATGTGGTAATTTTTAGGTAATCCAGACCATCCAAATAGCAGTGTCCGTTGCGGATCATTCCGGCGGCTTTAAATGGAAACTAGTTAGACGGTTATGATCGTTTCACTCCATTTGATTTTTGCTACTGTCCACACTAGAAATCTATCTCAGTTTCTTCCCGAAAAGGTTTTATATGGATTTTGAGCTATTGTTCTTACATTGCTTGATCATGATTTCTTGAGATCCCAAGGTGACCCACGTCATTTGACAGAGATGTAAATATATCGGTTTTTTTTTTGGGGGGTTTTGAGGAGAACAAGACCAGCCACATCCAAAACCAGGCCCACAATTTGGACGGTCCAGATTACCGTGACGGCCATGGTCTAGCCATCATAAGACATGAATGGAGGTCAAATCAAATTCTGTAGATGGGTGAGCTGCAGATGAAACAGCAGCAAGCAATAAGATAACAGCAACTGATAATAACAAGCATATGAGAAAGAAATATAGAATTCTCTGCTCATTAGCCCACATTCACTTCATGTGGTCTGCTTGTCCCTGCGACGACCTTAGCTGGCTCATTACTTCACGTTTACTTCATGTGGTCTAGTTGTCCAAACCCACTTGCCAGCTATGGGAGAGGATTAGGTGTTACCTTGACCGTGTGGGGCCCACCTTGATGAATTTTATGTATATACATGCTTTCTATCCCAACTCTTAAGCAGATCCAAATCTCAGGTGGACCACACCACTGGAAACAGTGGTTAATGACCATTAAAAAAAATATATGTGGGCCACAAAAGGTTCGGGTCAAGCTGATCTTTGTTTTTAATGGTGGGTGTTCATTCAACACTGTTTCTTGTAGTGTGGTCCATCTGAGATTTGGATTTGCTTAATTTTTGGGACCACATCCTAAAATAGGCTGGAAAAACAGATGGACGGCGTGGATATATAGTCCAACACTAAGGTAGGCCCCACGGTAAGGGTAACACCCACTTAGGTATTACCCAGGTAACACCTAATCCACTCTAACCTGCCATAACCTCACCTGTCAAATACAATAATATTAAAAGGTTCAGGTACATAATAATATCATTATCTATAAAAATAAACACCAGATGAGCTGCAAGTGGGGACCACGTGTATATGGCATCCAAACCGTCCAGCAGATTAAAGCAACGATGAAGATGGGACACCCCAAAAATGAGGCATTTGCAATCAACAGATGAGCCATACATCAGAAAAGAAAAGACCACCAAAAAATCTAAAACTTTAGATGAGGTCCACATGATAGTTGGATAGTGTGGTTTGGATGCTATAACCTTGCACTCCAACTAAGGTGAACAGTTTGAATAACAGAAGAAGAATAGGCCACTCTGAAAGTGGTCCATCAACATCAACATCAACAACCTACATTGCCTAACGGCCATTAGTCAACAAAGAGCATTACAGAAAAAGGCAATGTGGTTTACATTCAGTCTGCAAGCTCGGGGCTATACTATATTAAAGAAAGCAACTTCGACAGCCCATGTTCGCCTTCCGATTATGTAGGGCTTAAGAAATCACAGCACACCGCATACAACATAATAAGCATTGGGGTAGGACTATGTTTGGATACATGAACTTCATTTTAACTCCGTGAATCACAATATATATATATATATATAGAGAGAGAGAGAGAGAGAGAGAGAGAGTGCCGATCTCCTAAGAACTGTACCGCATGGAATTTATGTGTGAGCCTCCATATACGCAGTAGGATGAAGAGAGCGGCTGGGATTCCGCTGCGTTGAGAAAGAGAGAGTCTTCGGCTCTCTCCTAAATTCTCGCCAAGAGAGGTGGATTAGCTGCTGGCAAGTTGAGTAGCGGGACTTAAGTGACGTTACCAAGTTTTGTGGGCCCACCTTGATTTATTTGTTATGTCTAGACAGACTGTCCATCTAGTTTTAGAGATCATTTTAGGACATGAGAAAAAGAATGAACATATCCAAAGTTAGAGCGGACCCCATCACAGAAAACAATAGAGAGAGATTGAATTGATTGAACTATTAAAAACTTCTTGGGGGCAATAAAAGTTTTGGATCAAGTTGATCTTTGGTTTTTTCCTTTCATCCATGTTTGTATGACCTAATCAACAGATTGGATGTCAAATAAACAGTACAGTGGGCCTTAGTAGAATTGTAATGGTGGATATCCAATCACTATTGTTTTCTTGTGGTGTGGTACACCTTAGATTTATATCTATTTCATTTTTTGTATTAAGCTCTAAAATGATTTTAAAAATAGATGAAGGGCATTAATAAAAGATATACTTCATAGTGGGGCCCACATAGCTAGTGGCAGGGGTAGCCAATCCGTTTCCACTGGTGTGTGGTATAACGTCTGATCCAGTCGAAATCGGATTGCATACCGAGTATCTTTGGCCCACGGTGAATGTATTTGGTTTATCCACACCCCAAATCCAGTTTTTCATATCATTACAGTGGTTGAGCCCAAAATTGAAGCATATCCAAAGCTCAAGTGGAACATAACACAGGAAACAGTGGGAATAATGATTTCCACTGTTGAAATCTTCTTATGGCCCACAGTGATGTTTATTTGTCATTTAACCCGTTCATAAGACCACAAATACATGGATGAAGGGAAAACTGAAATATCAAATTGATAGAATTTTTCAATGGTAGATGTTCAATTTATACTGTTTCTTATGATGTGGTCCACTTAAGATTTTATAGGCTTAAGTTTTGAACTTATGCTATAAAATTAAATGATAAAATGAATGGACGGAATGGATAAATAAATGAATCACAGTGGCCCCACAGATTTTACTTAGTAGACTTAGGGTACTGAGTTACTCAGCACGCAATCCACTTCCAAAAGACTTCTGGACGGACGCGGATTTCCTGCGAAAGGCTTTCGCAGGAAGTTCGAAGGATTCTTGGTGGGGTCCATCGCCATGTTTGTGGGACATCTACCCCGTTCATCTGTTTGGCGAGATCATTTTAGAATATGTGACAAAAAATGAGGTGTATCCAAAACTCAAGTGGGCCACACGATAAGAATCAATGGATATTCAGTTAGAACCATTGAAACATTCTTGTGGCCATAAAGCTTTTCTTCGGGCTAAATTTTTAGTATTTTCACTTCATCCCAGTGGTAAAGACCTTATAAACGGTTTGGATGGCATATAAACATCAGGGTGGATCCCAGGAAGGTTTCAATGGTACGTATTTCTTTTCCCAAATTTCCCTCTCGTGTGGTACACTTGAGTTTTGGATCCACCTAAAATTTTATCGATTGTCATAAAATGATCTTTTCAAACGGATGAACGGGGTAGATGTCCAACAAACATGGTGGTGGGCCCCACTAAGTACCCTTGCGCAATAACTCACTGCGGAAGGCTTTCGCAGGAAATCCGCGTCCCTGGACGTGGTCGGCTAGTACGCTGCCACTAGCCAGGTGGCTAGTGGTCGGTTCTATGTGGACCCTACAATGATGTATGAGTTTATCCACGCCGTTCATCCATTTTAAAAAATAGTTTTATACATTGATGCCAAAAATGAGGTGGATCTAACCACACCATGGAAAAAAAAAATTGATTGAAACTCCACCATTAAAAACCTCTCAGGCCTCTGTAATGGTTATTTGACCTCTAACCTATTGACTAGGTCATACAAATTTAGAAAAAGTGAAAAAATATATATCAGCTTGATCCAAAACTTATGTGGCCCCAAGAAGTTTTTAATGGTGGGCGTTCAATCAAAACTCTCCAATCCACTCGAGATTTGGATCAACCTCATTTTTAGGATCATACCCTAAAACGATTTAAAAGAATGGGGTGGACTGAATAGATGAAACACATATATAATGGTGGGGCTCATGGAGCACAAACCACTAGCCATTGGCTAGCCAGCCCATCCGTTTCGATTTCTTGCCAAAGCCTTTTGCATCAAGTTCCTATGCTAGAACCTACGTGGGGTGCACCGTGATGTTTTTGAGAAATCCATTTCATTCATCCATTTTTTGAGATCATGTTAGGACATGGGGTAAAAAATGAGCTGGATCCAATACTCAAGCGTACTGAAAACATGAGAATTGAATGTCCACGGTTTAAATATTTATGGGGCACATAAGTTTTGAATCAAGATAATATTTTTGTTTTTAGTTATCTCAGTAGAAATGATGTTATGAACAATGCAGATGTCATGTAAATATTACTGTCGACCTTGCAGGACTGCGTATGGCACGTAAACATTATTATCCACCTCACAGAGCCGTGCCCATCTAGCCGACTAGTTGACAAAACTTGCTATTGAAGTGACGTCACCTAATTATGTGAGCTTCACTATGATGTATGTGTTGTATCCACACCGTCCATCCATTTCATGTAAAGATCATTTTATGGCATGAGCCAAAGAACGAATTAGATCAAAAGCTTGAGTAGACCCCACCACATAAAACAGTAGAGAGAGTGACGCTCACCATTAAAAACTTTTAAGGGCCACAAAAGTTTTTCGATCAAGCTAATATTAGTGTTTTCCCTTCTTTAATGTCTAAGTTAACTTATGAACAGGTTATATTTTAAATAAACATCAGAGTGGACCTTAGGAAGGTTTCGATGGTGGGTGTCTCTCTCCCTATTGTTTTTTGTGGTGAGGTCCACTCCAGCTTTCGATACGCTCGTTCTTTTTCTCATGTCCTAAAATGATTTCTAAAATTGGATGGATAGTATGGATACAACAAATACATCAAGGTGGACCCACAAAACTTGGTAACATCACTTAAGTCTTGTTGTTCAACTTGGCAGCAGCTAATCCACCTCCCTCGGCATGAGTGTAGGAGAGTCTTTTTTTCGAAGACTCTCTTTCGCATTCGCAATGGAATCTCAGCCGCTCTCCTCATCATATGGCGTACATGGAGGCTCGCATATAAATTCCATGCGGTACAGTTCGTAGGAGACCGGCACTCTATATATATATATATGAGTCATGCTCCTTTGCACACGTGTCATGAGTGTCTAATCTGAACGGTCCATGTGATGCGGAATCCCATGAAACCATATGTGACAAATTTTCATCTCGATCTAAAATTCTAGTGGGCCATAGCAAAGAGAAATGCAAATCAAGGGAGGAAACTGTTTTCATTTTTCATGGCCCATCAAAGTTTTAGATCAAAGTAAAACTTGGGCCCAGGAGAATTCATGAGGTGCTGCTTCACATGAACCGTTTAGATTTTGGATCCACATCAAGTATGATGGGTTCACAAAAAAGTCAGTACGTAGTGCGTACGATTCGCAGGTGAGCGTTTCCGTGTGTGTGTGTGTGTATATGTGTGTGGGGTGGGGACCTCATGGGAATTTTTCATGAGGTCGAGCTGTGTGGGGGCCACCATGATCTGTGTTGAACATCAACACCATGCATTTGATGGGTTCCCTTTAGATTATGAGATATTTCAAAATTCGGCCGTATATGAAACTTAGGTGAGCCATACCATGTAAAGACATGGCTGAAATATATAAAAGCACTGGGTAGGGCCTACCTGAGTTTTGGATGCAGCTTAAACTTGGTCTGACCCCTCATCCAAGTGGGGGACACACAACGGCTGGTACTATGAGGTCTACCTCATGGTAAGTTCCCATGAGCTCAAGGTCTATGGGACCCACCATGATGTGTGTGGAACATCAATACCATCAGTCAGATGCACCATTCCAAGGTGAGCCACAGGCTTAAAAATCAAGTCAATCAATGACTTGGTTGGGCCACACCACATACAACAATTGAGAGGGGTTACCCTCCCATTAAAACATTCATAATCATTTATTGGGTCCATCGAGATGTGATTCACAAATCCAGCCCATCTATTGTGTGGTTCACCTAGATGAGGGGTCAAACCAATTTTACGCCACATCCAAAAGTCAAGTCGGCCCCACCAAGTGCTTTTATATATTTTACACGTCTTCACATGGTTTTAGATGGTATGGCCCACCTAAGTTCTCTATACAGTTGATTTTTGAGGGGACCCATCAAATGCACGGTGTTAATGTTCGACACACATCACGGTGGGGCCCACACAGGTCAACCTCATGGGAACTTCCCATGAGGTCAACCTTATAGTACCATTTGGTGCTATTTATTTATTTATTTATATAAAATATGTTTGTACAAATTGTGTATCTATCCTATATCCACGCAGTCCATTTTTTTTTCAGATCATTTTAGTATATTACACTAAAATTGAAGCAGATCCGACTGTGAGGTAGTCCATACCATGGAAACAGTGGTAATTGACGAATAACGGACTAGAAAAGTTTTGGATCAAGTGATATTTGTTTGTGGACTTCATCCAGGTTATGTGACCTTAACAATAGATTGGATGGCAAAATAAACACTACAGAACATTAAGGTGCGCCCTAAGAAGTTTTTAATGGTTAATGGGAGTGCGTTCAATCACCATTATTTCCTAGAGTATGGTCCACCTGAGATTTGGATCTTCATTTTTGGGATCATGCCCCTAAAATGATTTGGAAAAACGGATGATGATACATCAAGTAGGGCCCCACTGTAAGGGCTGGTGCGTCTTTGGTGAGGACTGAGTCTTCACCTAATCCACTGCTGCCTAATGAGAATCTGCACAGCCAAACAGTCATGTTAGTGGAAGAAGATGTTCCTTTATGCATGGATTGCGTATCCAAACATGCCCAATAGCAAATTCCATCAAATCTGAGTTTGGATGCAACTAGTGAAACATAGTGAAACACAGATGATGTTTCATAGTGCCCATGAATGGGAGTAAGCCTTCAAAGTTAAAGAGTCTCCCTCTGCTTCAGGTCCAACTACCTGATTGCAATTTGAAGCCCTATAAATCTTTTCCAAAAATTGATGATTCAAAATGAGAAAAGATTTGATAATCTGGCAGTGTAATGGATGATACACAGGTACACAATATTTCAAAACCGCATGTGCATGAAATAATTCAAATTACACTAGCCAAACTAGAACTCCCAATTTAGAGGGAGGAAAAAAAACCACGCTAGATTATCTGACAATGAGGAATCTCTTAATGCCTGTATATCAAGCATCTCACTTGGCCAGAGAATAATATAAAAATAAAAATAAAAAACCATTCAATTTTCTTTACAATACCCATAGAGGTGTAGCACTAATACAATGACAACCATAGTGACAAATCTCCTCTTAGCAAATTTTGAAAATTTTCAAACGTCCAGGTTTTCCCTGGGCTATGGTTGGGAAATTTTCACAGAAAAGCATATGAATTTAAATTTTAAAATATATTTATATAACAAGTTAAATATTATTCTACTATTTTTCAAGTTAATACTAACAAAAATATAATATTTTAGACTACTGAGATTTTATATTAATATGCCAACTCTAGGGCTCGTTTAATTTTATAAAAAGCATGGGTAAGGATTGCGTCTCTCGGGCCCTTATTTTGAAGAAACTATGAGAAAAGGAACATATCTTTTTCTTAGCCATCTTTCATTAGATTTTTTAAGAAATTTTGAACCTATTTTTAATTATTATTATTATTATTTTGTAAAAAAAAAAAAATCACATCAAAATTTTCAAGAATAGTGCTTCTCAAGAAATGGTGAAAGGGGAAATATATTTCCCCTAGCTATTTTTCATAAGATTTTTTAAGAAAATTTGGACTTATTCTTTATAATAAAAAATTTACACACACACCACATGGGTTCTTGAACCCATGACCTCGTGGTAGAAATACAGTGTCTACCACTGAGCCATGTGAATAGAGACCCCCATTTTTTCAAGAATAGTATTTCTCAATAAACCTCATTTTCAATAAAGGGTGAAAGGGGAATATAGTTTTTTCTTAGCTATTTTCATCAAAAATTTCAAGAAAATTTGTACCAATTTTCGAATTTTATATTTGACAAAAAGAAAAGTTTTTGAAAAAAAAATAGATCAAATCCACGCATTTAACACGTAAGCAATGTTAGAAAATGACAAAATGACCAACTGCATGCATATAAAGCATACACAAAATATGTAGAACACTTGAAGTTGATTTGTAACACGTAAGGTGAATTGTAAACATATGAGGTGCTTGAGGTTATATAGTAGTAGGGCTGAAAGTTGGGTGGGTTCAACCTGACCGACCCAACAATGGGTTGGGCTTGGGCAGGATGTATCCAGTTCGGTGTCAGGCTTGGGATATATAAACACCAACCCGATAAAACTTGGGTCAGACTCGAGTTGAGGTCTCAGGTTGCCCGGCCCAACCCAATCAATATAAAAGTCACTTATAAATTATAACCGTGTAGATAGTCCTCAACATACAAATTACTTATAAATTATAATCTGAGTGTGGATAGTCCTCAACATACAAGTTACTTGTAAATTATAATCGAGTGTGTGGATAGTCTTTGTTGAATGCACAAGAAATTCCAGTGCATTCAAGTTTCATTGGTCCATGCACAAGAAATTCCAGTGCAATCAAGTTTCATTGGTCCATGTCATTTCCAATGACTCAAGTTAACAAGACAGATTTCTCTCCCAGACAGATTGCATGCTACACAATACAACTCTTAAAGGAATAGTTGTTTTATATTTTAGCGTTTTTGTTTCGAAAAAGTAAAATTGTTCATGATAAATAACTACTACAACAAATGTGTATTGAAAATATATCAGACTGATGTAATAACGAAAATAGTAATACGTATCCGCTTGGGTTGAGAATTCCTAAGGTTGGGCAGAGTTAGGGTTGAGCCCCAACCGCCCCAACTTTCAGCCCTGTATGGTGGCACATACAACATAAGAGATAGGGATGCATCCACACGTTTACTTGTAAGCACTGAACTAAGAACATGTACACTAGCTACTGGGTAGCATTTGTGCATATTGGCGCACATAAAGCATTTGAAGGACAAAGGAACAGATACCACATTGGCATATGTATTCGTAAGATGCGAGGAACAGATACCACATTGGCATCTGTTAATTCCACAATATGCGCAGCTTAAAAAGGAGTCCCACTTCCAAGAGTAGGCCAATTTTTTTCAAAGTTCACAAATGAAAGATTATTGATATAAATCAGTTGATAGCAACATCATGGATTGCAGGTCATGTGGATGTCTAGGGTTCCAAAGTTTCTCAAAAGATGAGAGCATAATATCTGAAAACCAGATAGGAGGGAGAACAAATTTCCACCACCAAGTGTGTGGGACGATGCTTAGGCACCCAGAACACCAGAGTTCCTGCGGCATTCCTGCAGCATGTCGAGATAGAACTGGCACTTGCTGATCTCGCTCCCATAGCTGTTCAGGCACTGCAAGGTTTAAAACATCATCAATACACACAATAACCTTACTTTAAGAGTAATAAAGTAACAACCGAAGGAGAATTTTACAATATATATACCTATTTCCTGTGCCTTTTACAAAAAGGTTTTCCATGAGCAACACAATTATCTTTAGAATACATTTTGTTGGAAGTGGTGTAGCTCAAGTGAGAAATCAACTATGTTTACATGAAATCCACCCCAACTGTGCCAGCGTTTGTTAGGCCCAGGGTCCAAAAATCAGCACCATCCACTCTATTGGAGAAGAGTACAGGGCAACGCTCACCCTCCATATCCATTTTCCTTGGCATGGGTCACCTTAATCACAGATGGGCCTATATTTGAACCACGAGCCTAAATTTTGGTGTGGCATCTGGTTGGAGTGGATCTCATACAATCATCATCATCTCTCTCCATGTTGTTTCCTTTGTTGTGACACACCTGGATCAAAGTTCAGCCTATGTTTTGGCCAAAGACTTTATATGGGATTTTACCCACTGGTGGTTGGAGTGGATTCCAAACAAGGGTGGGCATCCCTCCCTCTCCCAAATGTTCCCAGATTTCCACTTACATACTACGGTGAATCTTAAGGGGACACTCACTCTTGATTTTTCTAACTTTTTGCAGGGCTCACCGAGATCCACACAGGCAATTAGACTTGTAATCCCAAGTTAGGCCCAGGGCCCAAAAAAACACTCATAAGGCCGATACGCAATTCATGTGGGCCACACCAAAGGAAACAGTTTGACGGAGAGTGTCCACCCTTTATTTTTTACCCACCAGGATGATTACATGAAATCGAATCCAACTATTTGATGCCACACCAAAATGTAGGCCTGCAGCCCAAAAATAGGCCCCATCCGTGATTTAGGTGGACCACACAAAGGGAAACAGTTTTAGAGTGTGAGAGTTGCCCCATACACTGATTCCAATCATGGGGGCCCACCTGAACCACATGGGGCTGATGTTTGGTCCCTGTGCCTAGAATCAGGTATTGCACCTCCACTTTGCTCCCACAGCCAACACCAATAGAAGGCACCACAATGATAACTACTTAAATTAATCAGGTAGCTTATCGAAAACCTTTTTGCAATAGGTACCAGAATGCAAAATCTACATTAAGGAGGTAGTTTTTTGTAAATTTCCCTAATAGAAAATACCTAGAGAGCCTGCTTGGATTGAGGGAGGAATCCCCATTTCCTTGGGATTCGTCATCCACAAGGGAGATTTGAATGCAAGGAAGCTTGGACACTTCGAGAGTCCAAAATGAAGTTGGTGGGGGATCTACCATTGAATCCAATTGGATCCAGCCCCCCATGCAAGCAGGCCCCAGTAAGATGACAATAAATTCATGTACATACATCTTGGAAGGCCCTGGAGTGGATGTTGCAAGCATCAGACCCGCCAACACTGCTCACAGCGGGTGCTGGGGCCCCAGCAGCTTCAGTGGCCACGGTCTCGTGTTGGATGGTACGAGGACCCACAACCGCATCAACCGCCCTGTGTGCCACTGCACTTCCAGTGCCAAACGCCATGCCTGTGACAAGAAAAACATGAAATGTCAAAAAACTGGACGTTGATGCATCCATGCTTGCGAACACGTAGGAATTATATAGTACTTATTTAGCTAAAAAAATCATGTATCATTCACCTACCTTGAGCTATGGTGGAACCAATTCCACTGAGCATAGATCCACCGCCACCCTGGGCAGGTGCTGGAGGAGGGGCACGACTGGCTGCAACAACAAAACAATAAAACAACATGAGAAAGAAACCGTATGCAACTCGGAAATCAGACATGCATCATCATCATCTCATCATTCTCCCAGCAAACAGAATGTCATGTTTGACAAGACAGTCCCCGAGAGCATGAAGAAAACACCAAAGTGGCAAGCTCAAAACTAGTTTCACCAAAGCCAATAAGAGAACAAGGAGAAAAAAGAAAACACTGCAACTCAAAAGAGTTCAGGCATAACACATTTGGGGGAAATATTCCCACCAGTAGGGACTTGCTGGGAGAGTGCAAGTGGGAAACCCATCTTACCTGGTTGAGGGGGGTTGCGTACTGGAGCAGGACGAGGAGCCGCACGAGGGGCAGACCTTCCTGCAAATGTGATGTTCAATCAAAACCATTCATCATCGTAACTCAAATACGCTTATAGGAGCCACATCACAACAGTATGAAGAATATAAACAGTAAAAAGAGATACTAATACATGAAAAGTGACAGGTTACATATCAAGAAGCCAATAGGGAATCAGGGGATATTCAAGTTGCCTTTCTTGATTCTCAGAAGCACATTATTTTGGGCAAAAGGAAAACATGAAATTATGGTGCAGGATAAGTTATGGTGCAAGAAAAACCCCTTTAAAAATAAATAAATTAAAAAGAATATGCAAGTATAAAGATTAGGGCCCCATACAATAGTTTTGGTCATTGCACTACTTAAAATCTGAAATTCTCAAACTAGGTACTGAATTATACACTGGAAATATTTTTTTAAAAAGAAAAAAGGGGGGGGGGGGGGGCGGCTAGATAGCCACTGAAGTACATTAATTTGAAAAAGGAGGTCAGTGTGACCTGAAAAGAGTAATTGAACGATTTTCCCTGTTTCGTTGACTGTTTGTACTTTTAGATCTATTACTCATTGATCATGATCCATAGCAGGCGAAAAACAAGAGGATCTAAGGGTCAAGATCCATTTCAAAATATCGGATAGGACGTTTTTTTTTTTTTTTTTTTTTTTTTTTTGGGGGGGGGGGGGGGAGGGGGGGGGGAGCTTGTCCACTGCCCAATTGCAATGTGATGTGGAAACAGCTAACTAGGGCCGAAAGTCAGGTGGGTTGGTGCTCAACCCTAGCCCAACCCAAGGTTCCTATACCTCGACCCTAACCCAATGCAGCCCAACCTCGGGTTGGGAATTCTCAACCCAAGGGTTGTTCGGGCAGATACATGCTAATATTTTTGTTATTATATTTCAATACATGTCTTATTGTTCGTACCTTTGATTTTATTAGTTATATATGTAATTATTTATCATAAAGAACTTCATTTTTTTATAAACAAACAAGCTAAAATATAGGACAACCACTCCTTTAAAAGTCGTGTCGCGTAGCACGCAATCTATTTGGTATAGAGAAATTTGGCATATCTTGTTAGATTGGGACATCGGAAATAATGTGGACTAATGAGACCTGACAACACTAGAATTTCTCGTGCCTTCAACATAGATGATCCACACTCAATTATATATCGATCGGGTTCGGGCTAGGCCGGGCAACCTGAGACCTCAACCCAAGCCCGACCCAAGATTTATCGGGTTGGTCTTTGTATAACCCAAGCCCGAGACCGAACCCAATACATCCTGCCCGAGACCAGACCCAATGTCTAGTCGGTCACGGGTCAGTCGGGTTGAACCTGCCCGACTTTTAGCCCTATGGCTAACCTATCAGGACAGCTTGTTTCTATCCCAAAACATCCCCCAAACGCAGATGTACAGATCCATGCATCTGGAATCCTCAATTTGGGAACATCCGAAGAAGATCTCTGATATTAAATATTGATTTATACAGCACATCCAAGGCTGACTTTGGATTACCTAGTTCAATGAAGTGGAAAATGTGTAAACTGTATTAATTTCCTAGTATTCACATTGAGTCATGCTAATTACATGTGGAACATAAAATGAAAATGCAATCTGATGGCTACTTCTTAATTCTGAATACTTACTTCTAAGAAACACCCATTTCCTTTGATGGATTGAAAACTGAGCAAGAATATGCTCCTCAATCTGAGGATGCATAGTGCAGTTGACCTTAAAATTTTCTACGAGTTCACTCAGGACTCAGTGCTCAGAGTCATGGCAGCGTAGTAAACCAATTGTTGTGAGATGGATGGTCTTGCCCTGAAGACTATCTTTTTTTTCTTAGTGATATGACCCAAACATTAAACTCCATGACACATCCTCAACACTTTGCCCAGCTGCATGCAAAGCTACAGTAACGCATGAGCAAAACATCCATGTTCAATGGAGACAAGTCAGATCATCGGACAGCTAGGATCTTCCAACATAGGATACTTTTGGGCATATAATATCTACAGAGAGAACCATTATTTCACATCTAGCTCAGATGACCATGGTAATGGTTCCACTTGAACATACAAAAAACCAAACAGTTTATGCTCACAATTTGAGTTTGGCAGCCCAAACACAGCAGAAAGATTGGGTTGCAGCTGCATTGCTTTATCAAACTATTTTGACTCAAAAGCCAAAATAGTGCACTTCTCAATTTCCCTTTGAGAAAACCTAACTTGTTCCCTCGTTCCTTTTTTCCAACTCACCAGTGAATCCATCCAACCATGCCCGTCAGACATACAAACAGGACTAAACTTGATTACACAGGACTGACCAATCATGGACCATATGGCAAAATCCAACCCATTTGACAAATAGAATTTCAGAGAAACGAGAAGAACAATCAATTGAAATTCAGTAGGAAACCCACTCCTCAGAATTTCTCCAATGAATGACGAAGGACAAGTATTGCCCAATCCGTGCAACTTTGAGCTCCCTCACAACCTATGGTGTGATCATCAGACAATCAGCCTGGATATCGCACCTGCGTGATCCGTGTGCACCAATGATTAACCTGTAAGCATGCATTTAGAATAGAAGTTTGCCATACAGGTCACATGTACCAGAAGGCAGCTGTGCTGCTTAGATCTCCTAGTCTAGAAATCAGGCAGTGCCACTAGTCATGCAGCCACATTGTACAAAACAACCATGTGGCTAGAAAAAAAAATTATTTTTCCATATTTTCTTTGTAAGTTATTGCTCACTCGAGACTGAGACCATAACTCTGTGTGTGTTTTTTGGGAACAATGTAATGAATTGAGTTTTGAGGCAGATCTAAAGTGTGCAGCCAGGTTTAAAAAGATTGTGCGACAAATGCGACAAATGTAATAAGCCTATTACATTGCAACTGTGGTCTGCATCCAAATGGAGGATTGTGTCAGGTTGAGAGCCATCAACAAACTTATGCCATAACTTTCATCCTGAATACAAACAACAGCATAATAGGATTCACATAGCCAACCCCAATTAATTGGGATAAGGCTTAGATGAAGATGATGGTGATCTAACAGCCCACCTGATGGAAAGCTTGCATACCACAACTATGCACATATTGTCACGAGTGCTTCTGTGTGTATGGGCGGCGCTACAGTCATTTGGGCTCATCAAACCTTCTCTAGAATGCATCTTCAAGACACGTCACCAGACCTTGCATCTTTTCCATACACTAGGTTTCCAATTCTCACAACTGGGACTGATCTTTTGATAATCAACTGAGACAATCAGTTGCTTCGCTTGTGTGCATATATGGTTAGGACTCTACAGGCACGTAGACTTAGCAAACCTCCGAAACATGCAGCAACAAAACATAGCATTTTTCCAACCCGCATCCCCACCTGTGGGGCCCATACTGATTCCTTTATACCTCCGGTCAATAAAGACTGATATATCACAACATAGCAACTACCATTTAATGAATCATTGAAATATTTTAATTAACTAAACTGCATGAAATAATAATTAAAATTAAAAATTTACACTTTAAAAAATAGTGGTATGACAAGCTATAAGCAAGAAAATGGTGCAACTGGTTGCTCTCTAGGGCTCACATGGTCTTCACATGGCAACCAACATGTCCAAGCAGGTTCGCACCACCTTCTGGACACCAAAAAATACGCCTATCCAACATCATGAGAGCCCCAATCATGTTTGGAGGATTTTAGACCCTTTTCCATTGTTTTCTACACATGACTCACCTGATCATCCTGATTTTTTAGGCATCCAATTTTCATGGCAGGGACACACTGATTGACAGGTTGGATGCCATAAAGACAAACAGAGAATCCCATTCAACAGAAAAGGTCAAATCTGAATTGGATGCCATGCACACACCACAGTGCTCCCACATAGAACTTGTTGAGCGTACTTCTCTCATGGCATCAAGGAATGCCAAATCGGTTACGTATCGGCCAATACGGCCGATACGTAACGAAAACGGTGGTGACCGTTACACGTTTCGGGGTCGTATCGGCCGATACGTTTTTTTGTAGCCGTATCGGCCGATACGGGGCGTATCGGCCGATACGGGGCGTTACAGGCCCGTAACAGGCCCGTATCGACCTTTTTCCATTTTAAACTTTGTTTTTGCTATTTTTTTGAAACCTCTTGCTTCCAAACTGTTTCTTACTCCTTTTACTACTAATTTCGACCAACTTTGGCTGGGTATTTGAGATAAAAACACATTATATTATGGATTTTCTTGAATCAAAGCTCGGTGGGCCATTTTTCAAAAATTTGTCAAAAATAGGTATTTATATATTTTTAATACGTTTTTTTTGTTTTAATTATACCATATGATGTGTTAATCATAGTAAAACATGTTAATGTGCATTTTACAGATTTTGGGTGTCATTTAATATTTTTTTTTATTTTTTTCTATTTACGCATGAATTTTGGCCCCTTTTTTTAAAATTCGAAAAATCAATTTTTATTGGTTGTATTGTTGTTTTAATTATGCCATTTGATGTGTTAATCATAGTAGGACATGTTAATGTGCATTTTACAGATTTTGAGTGCCATTTTATATTTTTTTCTATTTACGCATTTATTTTGGCCCTTTTTTTGAAAATTCAAAAAATCATTTTTCAATGATTCTTTTGTTGTTTTAATGATGTTATATGATTTGTTAATCATAGTAGAACATGTTAATATGCATTTTACAGATTTGGGGTACCATTATATATATATATTTTTATATTTCTTTCTATTTACACATGAATTTTGGCCCTTTTTTTTAAAATTCGAAAAATCAATTTTTAATAGTTGTTTTGTTGTTTTAAGCATGCCATATGATGTGTTAATTATAGTAGAACATGTTAATGTGCATTTTATAGATTTGGGGTACCATTTTATATTTTTTTATATTTTTTTTTCTATTTACGCATTTATTTTGGCCCTTTTTTTTTTGAAAATTCCAAAAATCATTTTTTAATGATTCTTTTGTTGTTTTAATGATGTCATATGATATGTTAATCATAGTAGACCATGTTAATGTACATTTTACAGATTTGGGGTGCCATTTTACATTTTTTTCTATTTACGCATTTATTTTGACCCTTTTTTTGAAAATTCAAAAAATCATTTTTTAATGATTCTTTTGCTGTTTTAATGATGCCATGTGATGTGTTAATCATAGTAGAACATGTTAATGTGCATTTTATATATTTGGGGTGCCATTTTATTTTTTATTTTTATATTTTTTTCTATTTATGCATGAATTTTGGCCCTCAAAAATAATTGCAAACACCTAAATGTAAGATATTTTCATATTACATTCATTCTAATATATTTATCATTGATAGTAGATAGTTAGAAAATTAAATACATGAATTTTGTAGTCAAATTCAGGTTATCTGGTTCATAAATTCATCAGACAGTCCGATACAACTTCTGACCAAAGAGTGGACCGTTACACCACCATAAACATGTTCCAATTTATAAATGAATGCATATTTGGAATGCTTAGAATATTTCGGATTTAATCCATATTTTTTCATATTTTTTTGGCAAAAAAAAAATTTTGCGCCGTTATGCCTCCGTATCGCCGTTACGCCCCCATATCCGTATCGGTTTCAGAGGGCACCATTACGCCAACCGATACCGATACGGGACACCTTGCATGGCATTCATATATATAAATATTTCAAAGATATTGTTTCAAAACAGCTATAATGCTGTTATAATAGCCGATATCTCTGTTATCACAACTATTATATATTATAATAGATTTACATTTATAAATAAAAAACAAAACCAATATAGCAGCTGGCCCATTCAATTTTTGAGGTATCCAATTTTCATGGTGAGGCCACACTGATTGACAGGTTGGATAAACACAAACTGAACCCCATTCAATGGAAGAAAAAAAAAATCAATTCTTGACAGACATGTTGGATGCCATACACACACCAGTGGGCCCACACGCAACTTGCTTCATAGACTAATCATTTACGACTAGTTGCAGAGAAGTTCTCTTATGATATGTATAATACGCGCGCGCACAAACCACACACACATCACAGTGGTCCCACATGCAACTTGCTGGACGGAATTCTCATATACAAGTAGTTGCATTAAGCGATATATATATATATATATATATATATATATATATATATATATATATATATATATATATATATATATATATATATATGTACACGCGCGCAAGCTAAACACACACCAACAAACAGCTTGCTACGCTACACGGGCTTCTCATCTACAATTAGTTGCAGAGATGTTCTCTCTACAACTAGTTGCAGAGATGTTCTCTCTACAACTAGTTGCAGATATGTGCTGTTATGATATATCACACAGATAGATATATAAACATTTCAAAGATATCGTTCCATAACAGCTATTATATATTAAGGGGTCATTTGGATGCCTGTAAATGGGCCAGGTTGTAAATGATTTACAGGAAAATAATTTACACTCTTTGTCTGGATCGCCTCTTTTGCCTTGAAATCATTTATGATTTACAGCATTTACCCCTATCTCATTTAGAAGCAAAAGGTTCGGATTTCATTTACGTGCTCTCCATTTACAGCCTAACAGCTACAAATGGAAGGATTGGCGCCCCATTTACAGGAGGCCATCCAGACAAACAATCATTTTACCTGTATATAATTTACAGCTTAAAGCCAAACAGGTCAGGCGGTAGATGATTTACAGGTAAATCATCTACAACTCAAAAGCATTTACAGGCATCCAACCGACCCCTAAAGTTAAATATGTAAATAAATAAATTTAACAGATATAGCAGCAGTCCCATTCCAACCCATTAAAATGGGACTTTAAACCATGTATAACAATTTCTATAACAAAAGATCTAAAACAAGAACAGAAAGATTTTACAATAAAGAAATCTATGAAACAACGATAAATCTACAACAAAAAGGATAAAAATCTATAAATCTATAAATCGATCACAAAGAGTGAGAAATCGAGCCCAGCGAGCAGATATTGTACTCTAATCCGCAAGTAATACGATCTAGACAGAACATCAGAAATATATACATCGATTCGGGAGAGAGAGAGAGAGAGAGATTGTACTCAAACCCCGGAAAACCCTAATAGAGGAGGGGGGGGGGGGGGGGGGGGGAGAGAGAGAGATTCTACTCAAAACCCCGGAAAACCCTAATAGAGAGAGAGAGAGAGAGAGAGAGAGAGAGAGAGAGAGAGTCCATAATAAGGAGAGAGGGGAGAGAGACGTACCTCCAGAGCTACGGCGAGGCATGATTGACGAGAGATGAGAATGAAAAAATCAAAGCTTTGAAAACCCTAAGGACGAAGCAATTGACGCACAAGAGGGGTATGCGGTATTTATAGCGAGGAGTTAGTTTTCCCTGTGTCGCGACACATAATTGCCCCGATGTGTCACCCACATTCGGGCCCACAATTAAACTACGTGGCGTCGATCAGAACCGTTCATGCTCGCAGTAAGAAACTTACTCTAAACTAGTGGTTCTGACTATTCATTACATTTAGCATAAATCAGACCGTTGAAAAGCATGCTTCAACGGTTCAAGCTCCACCTCCAAATATACGGTGAGAATATCTTTTACGTGGTTGGTGATGGATATGGCCCGCTCGAAGCTTCACAGTGGCAATGATGGGAATCTGTTGTACCTGTTTCGGAATTCGCATCAGGACCACTCATCAGGCGGGTTGCACTGTAGTCATTCCGTGGCCCGAAAGTCGAGCTGGTCCACTAATCAGGGATCGTTCATTTTTCTTGTGCTGGTGTGATCCGGTTGATAGGTAGATGATCCTGTTATTTAAGTGGATGCATATTCGCTGTTATTCTTACATTATGAACGGCCAGATCTATTAAAAAGATATTAAAATAGCACGTGTAGGGTGACGCCCACCGTTCATCTCACACGAGCGAATAGGACTAGCAGGTGCTGTCAAAGCCCAGTGCGACGAACCAGAATCGGCATTTTCCGAATATTCTGGAAGCGATGGATTAAGCCAAACGCACCCATCTTCGGCGGGGACGCGGATTGTGTAGCAAGGCACCGCCTTTTGCCGTGGTGCGAAGAGCCTGTGGGGCCCACCGTGAAGTATGTGTTTTATTCCAACCGTTTATTCATTTTTCAGCTCGTTTCAGGGCTTGTTATTAGAATGGAAGTAAATCCAATGCTGAAGTGGACCACGCCACAGGAAACAGTGCGAACGATGGAGCTCAGACATGGCCATGCAAAACCATCTTTGAAAAGAGAGCCGATTAGCTGAAAAGGGAGCAGATTAGCTGGCCCCTACCGTCAGGCCCACATTGATGATGCGAAGTATATCCACGCCGTTTATTCGTTTTTTCAGCCCATTTTAGAATATGAACCCAAAAGTTAGGCAGATCAAAATCTCCGGTGGACCACACCACGGGGACTATTGATTGAGCCCCCGTCATTAAACATTTCCTACGGACCATCCATGGTTTTCGTAATTTTTATTTGCCATCCAACATTTTGATGAGGTTAAAAGGTCCTGGATGAATGAAAAATACAAAGATCAAGTTAAACTAGAACTGTTTGGGCCCATAAAAAGTTTTTAAGGATTATTCATCACTTTTTCCAGTGGTGTGGTCCATTTAAGATGTGAATCTATTCAAGGTTTGGACTAGGGTCCTTAAATATAATGGAAAACAGATAAATGGCACTAATTTAAATAAATTTATCAAGGTGAGACTCAACCGGTCAGGATAACACTCACTAAGGGTGCATTTAGCCCGGCGAATTGGACGAGAATACATGGGAGAATTGCGACTATCCCATCATTTATAACTGATCAGTGGTTTATCGTGCGATAGTAGTATAGATCTCTATTCTATGATAGTGGGTGAATTATTTGGATTTCATTGGGATGCTACCATCCCATGGGTTATGTGAGTAGGCTTGTTTGGATATCGCACGGGATGCAAATGGCTTGGAGTGAGCATATGAACGGCTACCATCTGATGTGGCCAACACATACATCAAGGTGGGCCTCACAGTTACCAACATCGAACTTACATCAAGCAGTCCAATGCTACCATCCTATGGACTGTTCGGGGTGAGCATTATCCTGTCAAACGCATCGGCCACAGCATAACATACGGGCATAAATAAACATTGCAAATTCACTCCACTAGTTTGCCACTACTTTATATGGTGATCAGATATAACGTGGTATTCATTCACATCATCCTTCAATTCAAAGGACCCAATATCTGTGGGTTTGGCAAAATTTTCTCTATATGGAACAAATCTAGCCTTTTGTTCTACAATGGGTGGATTACAGCCCTGCAACTGGAGGTTGATATCTTGAACAAATCTAAAACTTTGTAGTTAACTATGTGGAGAACATATCATTTTGGAGATGAATATCTGCTTTAAAGGAAAGTGACAGATATGTTTACAAAAAGAGATAATATCGGAAGTTATACTACATGGAAATGAAGTAATGCCTAAACCGATACTTATGTCAGAATCTCATATTAACTTACAATTTCATATCATATCAATTCATAATATAATTCACACAAAAATATGCTTTAACACGGTGCTCCTGCCTCTCCTACAAGTCAACCACAATATAGGGGGAGGTGTTAAATCTGAAAGTGAAGCCACAACACGGAGCTTGAATCAGGCCATAAATCATCGTTTGCAAAAGCACGGTCCGTGGTTATGGTCGAATTACTATCTCATATTGAATAAGGTAAAAATTCCGCAAAAATTTAAATTAGATCTTTCGGTCCATACTCTTTAACTTACACATGCCGAGGGAATCAAGTCCTTCAATTTAAGTCATGTTTATGTGGTTGTTTGGTGCATGGACCTATTGTAGAATAAGGTAGACTCAAGGTAAACAATCCCAAACCATTTATTAAATCCATTAGGTCGTACTACGAATATGTATAAATTTGGTGGGACACGACGTACCTCAAGTACAAGAATAAATGATGACAGATTTAAAGCAAAGTACATCGACCCACTAAATTTGTTCATACTCTTTCATTCAGTGTGAGTACTACATGTTCATACCATAAGATGACATTAGACGATGACATGTAATGTAAAATGGAAAAAGATAATCATACCTTGTTGGGGGCCTTACACAAACCCTTGGGATCTGGCCTCCAAAAACAAATCAGAATTATGGGATAATAAAGCAATGAAATAAATTAAAGCATAAACCACACCACACAAGAGATTTTTACGTGGAAAACCTTCAAAAAGGTAAAAAACACGGGACTTTGTCCAGATTAACAGTCCAGTATGAAGTAAAACATTATAACCTTGTTTACTCATGCAGGAGTGAATAAATAATAAGAGAATAAAAGAAAAATAGAAATATCTCACCGATCACGAGAACGTAGAAGCACTGAGATATTGAGTGCGCAGTAAATCACCTTCACTAGCATAACCTCCCTTTCATAAGCTTCATATCTCTCTTTATCTTTCTCTCTCTCACATACCTTTAATGGCCCTAAACCCTTTAGCAAACCCTTTCAAAGCTTTAAGAAACCCTCTTGCATTACCTATAAAAGCCCTAGGCACCCCTATTTATAGTTTAGGAAACTCTCTTTCGCACCCTATCGCGAAAGGCCTCAGATTTCTACAGTCCGCACAAGATCCGGACTCGAATCTACTTAAGCTCAACTAGTCGAGCTGAGTTCTCGACCGGTTAAGCAGCCCGCTCGACCGGTCGAGCACCTCTCTCGACTGGTTGAGCACCTCGAAGAAAATACATCAGATGGTCGTTGGACTTTAAGTTAAGCCTCACTTGACCGGTGGAGCACCACCCACGACCGGTTGAGCAGCCCACTCGATTGGTCGAGCAACGCGATGAACTACCCTGATTTTTCAACCCGCTGCTCCATCTCTCCTCTGAACTGAGGAGGAAAAACCTATCATGCCTTAGTAACACACCAACCTTCGTTGATCCAATCGTTATCCTCCATGCAATTGACTCCTGAAGCCACACGGGCTTTTACACATTAGATAGACTTATACACACATCGATAGGTTTTCAACACATCCTACCTGGCCGTGTAAATTTATCTTCAGTTGACAGGTTGAAATGTTGTAAACTCCATATTCATGGACAATAGGGGGCCATGGTTAAAAGAATGCAATGCACTGCTGGAAATGAAAACACATGTTACGTGCACCTATAATGGATTAGGTACTAAAAAGTACATGCAAATTTAAAGTGATTATAACGAAATCCGATGCACGTAATATACATGTCATTTAAAAGGGATGCGGGAATCAATTCAAGTAAATTATATAAATTCATACACGACCATGGATGTCTATCAAAAATATATGTGAGAAAGTGGAAGAATACTGATACTACAACTTAATGATTATATATAATATGAAAAATGTAACCAAGACATCAGTTACTAATGCAGCCACTCTTTCCCTATCATATATGGGGGTATCGTCTATTTGGTTACCCATGCACACCATGAATCCTGAAATATGTCAGATCAAATTAGTAGATGGAGTAGGTGAATCAACATCACCACGACTTCGAGTCATTGACCCAATACTCATACTTGCATGGTTAGAATTTCACCATGCAGTTGCATCTTTGATTGATTTGAATTATTGATGTCCAGCACCACTGTATCCTTTTACATGAAACTATGTCTCATCCCAAGACATATATATGTCAAGTACACGACCATTGAGAATGACATAATATTTACTTGAACCCATCTGCATTCACATAAATGACAATAGATTAAAAAAAAAATGCATGCTATACAAAGAAAATATATAAAAGTATATAAAGTTAATGCTAGTTGAAATTTAAATGACATTCTAGTAGGACACTTACATACTTGTCATATACGTGGTATAATATATGAATATCAAAGACATAAAATATAGACGGTCATCCAAACCAACACAAATGAGTGTATAGACATATCATTCAATCAAGTTATTGTAAATCACTTCTTACTAAATAATTATCCAAAATGTAGCGTACTTAAGGTTGTTATATCCATCAACTAGAACCCCCACCAATATTACCATTCAAATCAGACAATATTTTTTTAACCAACCGACCCTTCGCTCTGATCGAAGATAGACGAAAAATGATGCTAGCTTCTTATCCCTGCTCAGAAGCTGAACAACTTTGTTGAATTCATGGCTGGTCAGTCCCTAAACCTCTCAAAGGATGTCCAGGACTTTACTTGTGCCATTGACCTCTTTACCAAGTCAAAAATTTCACATTGCCTCTGTCACACCATTCAGAGACATGTCAAGGACGTCACAAGGACAAGCAAGTCGCATTCGTTTCGTTGTCGTACTCCCACCACGACTAGTCTCAGATTCAGTCACATGGTTGAGAGTGTTTCGGAATGAACGATTTTCTGTACCCTGATGGCTTTCATTTGAAAAATGAAAATTTCTAGTCGAATCCCTGAGATTTTCATCTGAAATATTGGTAAATGCGTCGGTGTAATCATCCAGGTCTGTACAAGCTTCATTTAGATCTCATTGAATACGAGACGAAGACGCGTCCATGTTCCTGCTTCCTTAAGCGCAGTGACCTGTTACATGGTCAGAACCTACGATCAGCTAAATTGTTCATTTATTCGATCCGCTTGCCACGTAATCTTTCTTCTCTCGAATGCAACTATGTACAAGGAAGGGAGTTTGTAAGTAGATGACAGTCATATACATATTGGGAAGAAAAAAATATTTTGTCAAATGAATTCAATGTACTTAAAAGAAGTTGTGAGTGATATTTATCCGTAGGTACTCTTCCCAAACCTCGTCTGGTGTTATGACTATCTGGTGTTATGACTAACATACCCTCACTATCCTACCCAAAACCACTTGCAGCCAACATATCCTTTACGCCATTGTACTCTCTCTTGTGATACCGCAATCAGTTTGGCACATTTTACTAGTTTACGAAAATTTCAGTTCTCTTAGACAACTCGTCAGTGGCTGCATAATATGTTTTTCTCTTAACTCCATTATCTGCCTTTCGACCTAAAGCTATTTGCTCAAGTAAAATGTTGAACAAAATCTGATCTATTATTCTAATCTACTTAATTTTTATGGCTTGGGATAGAGGCTCCGCAAGTGATTTCACGGACTTTTCACGAGGAGAAAAATGTGTCGGTAGAACCATAGTTCTCACCGGGGACTACGTCGGTGTTGGTGTACTACTTACCCAATTGTCGGACATCCTACCTAATTATGCATGAACAAACATCATAAATGGGAAATAGAGTAAAGTATACAGTTCTACTAGCAAATATGATCGATATTAAGTTTAAATAATCATATCAAGCGATATGTAATATCAAAATAAAAGTATTCGATTTAACCATAATTTATTATACATGATGTAAAGTAGTTTAACTATCTATCTCATCAGTCGAAGTATTTATAAAATAAAAGATGTCTATCTATTTCTACTATTTATTTGGGCCTCTGCTCACATGCGCTCCGCAATCTGATCACGAGCTCTTTTCTAGGCATCTTTCTCTCGTTGTGTCACTTGAAGTAGACATTGCCACTCATTCATTGTTGATACCTCATTTGGTATAGGATTACTCTCTACTTCCTCACAGGTATACTAACATCCTATAAATCTTAGTCACATTTGTCTTCCCGATAAATGAAATTATGTAACACACAACAAGCTAACACAATTTTGACCTGTGTTTCGAATGGATATTCCGTGACTATCTTCAAAATAGAAAATCTATACTTCATTACACCAAAGCAACACGCAATTGCATTTCGCAATTGCACATGTCGGTAGTTGAATAATTCCTTCATATTCATGGGTGCTCTTCTAATTCGATACTCTTGCAAGTGGTATTGAACACCGCAGTAAGACGGCATGAAACCATGTGAATGAGCATAGCGGCGATGACGAAATATTTTTCTATATTATGTAAGGGTTATGATTTTCATATTAATGTATTGAGTATGATGTTACATTGAAAAACATGTCCATATGTTGGTGAAAATCGATTACCGTATGACACGATTAGTGGATCATCACTTCGCGTCAAAGCGTTATGTAGGACCATCACATTCGAAGTTGAACCCTCCCACATGGCTAGCACGTATAATAACATCATGTCAAATGAACAAGCAACAAATATATTTTGAGACAAGATACCCTTCTTATTGAGAAAGCTTGGGTGTTGGGATGCTTCCACGTGAGTGGGAATATGCATCCCGTCGATTGCACCAACACAATCCTATTCAGTATTTTATCGAATTTCATTTATAAGAAATATGAAAAACATTAACTTATTTAAAATTAATAAAGAAAGAGCCCTACGTAAAAAATGGTACTCAAAAGTAAGTGGCCCAGTATGGATTTGATTGAATCTCAACAGGAGTGTCAGTGTCAACCTGCTTAACAAATTCAGGGTATAAAGACACTATCGCGTTTAGAACACAGTGAAAGTGATGGCTTACGGTTTCACCTGAACGTATAAACGTATGTCCTATTATGCGATTACACACGTTATGTCCTATTATATGTAGAAAAATGATTAGTTGTTCCTTAAGACTAACATTACGAATATCGCGTAGTTGCGTCCTCTCATGAACTATATTACATAATTGGAAGAAGCCTTCTCATTTCATCCTCAGCTTAGTAACACAATCCCTATCACTTGCATGAACGATAGAATTGATAAATCTTGCTCGCTCATCATCCCCCTAACGTGTCGATTGTCTCAGTATATAATGACGACAGTATTCCCCAACAGCGGCAACACATGCGGCCATCTCTTCATTATTGTCGCTATCCATTATCTAAACCTCACCTACACTTATGGATATAAAATACTGTAAAATAACCAGTGAATAGAGGCAGGCATGCTGGACCCGATCCGGCGGATCCGACCCGATCCGACTTGACTCGGTACCGTTCCGAACAGAACCAACGGCCTAGATTGGCCTGATCGAGTCTGTTCATCCAGATCCGATCGTTTTTCGAATCAGGTTCGGATAATGGTGTATCTGGACAGAACTGATCCGAAAATTCGAACCGAAAGGATCCGACCCGAGCCGACCTGACCCGGGATGTAAATATCCATTTATTTTATAAAATATCCTTGTATCTTCAGCGTTTCGTTTGGAGCTTAAAAAACCCACCCAACATACACTTGAGCCTTCAACTCTCTCTCTCTCTCTCTCTCTCTCTCTCTCTCTCTCTCTCTCTCTCTCTCTCTATATATATATATATATATATATATATATATATATATATATATATATATATATATATATCTGTTTCTCCCTTTCTATTGAAGATGAATGTGAGTAGAAGACTAATTAGATATGTGGTAGATCAAATACCTCTTTCTGCCGTTAGATTTTGGAGATTTCTCTGTTAGAGAGATATACACTAAGATATGGTGGATAGCTGTGGACGGAAGAGAAAAAGAGAAAGAGACTGGGAGCAAAAATTGATGGAAGAAGGTCGGCGTACTAGACAGGCATCGTCTTGACAGCCAGACCCATAGAAGGAAGCGAATTGGCTAGTGTAATATTAGCAAATTCTGTGGCTCTAATCACAAGGTATGTGTTATATCCAAACCGTCCATCCATTTAGCCATATCATATTAAGGGTCAGGAAAAAAATAAAACAGATCTAACCATTAAGTGGACCACACTACAGAAAGCAGCGGGGTATTGAACGTCTACCATTGAAACCCTTTTTGGGCTCACAGAAGTTTTGGATCAACATGAAATTTATTTTTCCACTTCATTCAGGTCTTTGTGACCTTAAGAACGGATCAGATTAGATGGAAAATAAACATTATGGTGGCCCTACAAATTGTTTAACGGTGAAAATCATCATCTTTGCTGCAATTTATGGTGTGGTCCAGATGATCTTTGGATCTGATTCATTTTTTTGGATAATGCTCTAAAATGATCTCTAAAACTAGATGAATGGTATGGATATGATAAATACATCACTGTGGGGCCATGTAACTTTGATCTCCTTTGGACCGTTCGTACAACTCAGAGCTCAAGGAGTGCCAGTGCTCGTCTTCGAGCGACACGTACCTAAAGCAAGTACGTATAGCTGGCGTGAGCTATATAGGCAGTACTTCCTGGAGCGCACTAAGTTACTACGCCCTTATCGCACTGATTAAACTCAGTTGGGTCCATTGTGAATGCATGTAGTTCTTCCAAGCCGTCCATTCATTTTGCCAAATCATCTTATGGGCTCAACCCGAAATTAGTGCATATACAAAGCTCGAGTCAACCATACCACTGGAAAAGGTGAAAGTATTGATTTCAACCATTGAAAATTTTTTAAGGCCCTCAATAATGTTTATTTGTCATCCAACTTGTTCATAAGATTAAAAAGACATGGATGAAGGGAAAACATAAATATCAGCTTGATCTAAATCCTCTGTTGTCACCAAGAAATTTTCAACGGTAGATGTTCAATTCACACTGTTTCCGGTGGTGTGGTCCATTTAAGGTTTGAATATACTCCATTTTTAGGATAATGCCCTAAAATTATGTTTCAAAAGAGATATACAGGGTGGATATAATGCACGAATGCCATTGGGGCCCACGGAGTTTACTCAGTATGCTTATCGTACTGAGTTACTCAGTACGCAATCCACTACCCTTCATACAAAGCTTCTTCAAGAAGCTGATTTCGCAGTGAGATATTTTATCCATTGAGTAAACTATGTAGGGCCCGTCTTAATTTTTTTTTGGTTTATCCACACCGTCCATCAGTTTTTTCAGATAATTTGAGGGATTGATGCTAAATTTTAAGTATATTTAATAATCAAGTAGATCTCACCATAAGAAATAGTGAGAATAATGATTTACACACTGTTGGCAAAAATGGACGATCCCAACCTTCTCCAACCCGATCCGACTCGGTTTTCCTGACCGAGTCGAACTCGAATCGGTCCAGGTCAGCAGGGTTTGGGATCGGATTGGGTCAGAGGACTTGGACTTGATCCCGGATCTGACCGAGTTCGGGTCAAGCCATGCAAAGCTCGGACCTGGTCGAGTTGGGCCCAATTCAATTCGACTCGGTCCGATGCCCAGCTCTACTTGTGAAAGCCCAAGTTGAATCTTTAACTTAAACACATACATCTCCAGGTGGCCCCATAGAGTTCACTCAAAAAGTTACACGTATATCGTATGTGCATTGGAAAATCACACAAAATAAGCTAAGTATTTTATCATAATAAATTATATATATATATATATATAGTTGCACAATAAATATGAGATCTTCCATTCAACTGCCAGTGCGAAAGAAATAAAAAATCAACAGATTAACCATGTGTGTTACAAACTCACTATATTCACATTTTTTACCATGACAAATAGATTAGAGTTGTAACTTATCCAAAGTTCTATTTCAAGAGGAATAGTGAACTATAATCTAGCTACGTATGCACAAGTCCACATAGCGGATGTACATGGTCAAACAGGAAAAATGTTGTTAGTGGATAAAGAACAAAATTCAGGATGATACCACAAATGGAAAATGAGTTAGGACATACCTATTCGATATGACTGCAGTTAATTTAAATGGTGAGACTTTCCGCCAAACGATACCAATAGTAGGATCTGCATGTAATTCATCCTTATAGTTAATAATATCATCTACAAAGACGGTTGTAATTATGGAAATGACTGTGGAATGTTTGACTACTTGTAAATCATGTTACTATGTGAGAGCTCCACGCTATGGAAATGAATTGTAATATGTTATGTGAAGGTAATGTACTTCCCTAATCCCAACAATAGCATCTGTCCACATTCTTCAAATTATAAAGGCATGAGTAGAAGATGAGTCGGTATAAAAGAAAAGGAAAGATATGCACATTATTTGGATGCAAAGCAACACTGGTCACTCATGAATCAGGCATTGTCCTGATAAATTTACCCTCCAACCTGGGGACCCATTGTCGACCCTATAACTAAAAAAATCAAACAATTTAAATTGGAATGACAACATTCACACATGTAAATCATTTAAATTGGAATGACAACATTCACGTTGATTTGAGATTTCCTTTTCCCTAAGATGATCAGAAGTAACAAATTCTGGCAAAATGGAAAGAGGTAGACAAATTTCACAGTAGTAGATGCATTAAGAACATTACTTATTGGGTTTTGTACGCATTTTGGTTGCATCAAAATTCTTGAGATCTCAAGGAATTTTGCACCAATTAGACTGAACAATCATGAAATATCATGATATCTGTCGCCACCGAATGTAGCATTAGCAAATTTCATATACAATTATTATCAATGGTATTATTAAAATAGATACTGATGAAAATAAAATTTTCAAAATCCAAAAAATCCGATATAAACTCTTAAATCAGTAAAGATGAAAACGACATATTTAGCAATTAAAAGTAAAAAAACAAAGTAAAACATCAAATAATATATATAAAAAAAGTATAATGTGAGAAAAAATTTCAATTTAACAATGTTTAAAGTAAATGTCTGAAAATGAAATTCTGGTGAAAGGATTCCATAGTAGATGCGAAAAGATTCCAAAGGAACCTAAGTTATCCAAGCAGCAACCATCTAACAGAACCCCGAAAAAATAACAGTAAAAGAATGGATAAGCAAACAAAATAAAACAACCACAAAAAGCAAAAATAATCAAACTGGCATTACTGCATTCTCCACGTTACAACAACATCAAGCAAACCCCAAATGAAAAATGAAAACAAAAATAAAAAATGCAATCCTATCTGGGCCTTCACACCCAAGTGTATCAATTCAACCTACCCAATAAGATGAGGGAAAACCCTCAAAATGCCTGATAATAAGCATTTTCATCTGCTGCAAATCATGAATGAAAAATTTTTAAAAAAAATTTTAAAAATCGATCTAAATCTCTTACTCACACCATTTTAATATAAATCTCTTAAATCCATAAAGATCAAAACTACGTATATAGCAATTAAAAGTAAAACACAAAGTAAAACATCAAATAATCTATTAAAAAAATATATATAGTAAAAGATACTATTTCAATTTAATAATGTTCATAAAAAACCACTGAAAACCGAATTTGAAAGGTGGAAAAGAACTCCAAATCGATAACAATAGAAATGTGGAAAAGTTAACAAAAAAAAGAAGAACAGCAAGCAGAAGTTGTCATGAAGGATCGATGTTCCACCTTACAACTACATCAAACAAACCTCAAATTGAAAAAGAAAACAAAAATAAAATGCAAATAAACCACGCCTTCAAACCTGAGAGTATAATTTCAGCCTAGGTAACAAAGATGAGAAAATACCCTTCAAAAAAAGCTAATTTCGCATTTCCATCTACTGGAAACTATGAACGGGAAAAAAAATAAAATCAAAATGAAAGATCCATAAAAAAACAATCAAACTACAATCCACTGTCATTTCCTGCCACAGAATTCCACCAACTTCGAAATGCATTAATATTAAATAAACCCAATATATATATATAAATTTTCTTCGCATTTGTCACCTGAATCTTAAAATGTCAGTATCAAATAACAGATTATCTAACTTAAAAAAGGTGCAAAATCCCAATTATCAAGTGCCCCCACAAGAAAAAAAACCAAAACCCACGTGGTCATTTATCTCTGCATTGTGTAAAATGTTAGATTAGATCATCTTAGGGATTTTACAAGAAAATACAAAGTGATCAGAGCGCATCTAACAATCCATACCTTCGATTCCGAGATTACTCTTGCAAGTTCGACCGGGATACTTCTTCCAATCCAACCCTTTGACGCGGCTTCAAGATCTGTAATATGTAAAAGAACCCACATGAATATACAAATACTCCGAAAAGAAGATCATATGATGAGAAGAATTATAGCAAGAAAGACGTGAGGAGCCGACACCCAAAATGTACCATCCATAATGGGTGCCTGTTTACACAGATCGATTCCTCCTCCCTCTACCACAACGGTTCGAGTAGTGGGGGATAAATAACACTAGATTTTTCTGCCAGTTCCGTCTCACATTTCGCCATTACAATTGATTGGATGTGAGAATGCAATGACCATCTGCAGTCCATATGGGACTGTTGGGAAGAGAAGATGAAATCTCATATCACAGTCCCGATGTTCGTATTAGGAAGAGATGGGGTTGGGCTCAAGGATGGAAGTATAATAGATGGTGTATCTCAGTGGGATATCACAATCCCAGCGACTTCATCCCATGTGCCGCATGCTCTTAAAAATTATGTAAGTATACCTACATCCAAACACAACCTTTTCCGTCAAATCAAGGATTAAACCATATAATCCATCGTAAAACCCCCTAAACCAGATACCCAAACTGGCCCTAATGTGTTTTAACCAAATCCCATCGCAGGCGTATCTAATCCTTGTCCCCGCCTAATCTAATTAGATAGGTGCACGTGTTTTAAACCATCCATGAAGTGGGTCCCACCATGTGTATGACTTGGTCCAGGAATGAGTGCACCTAACTTATCTCGACGAAATTAGCCATGCGTTTGGCCAAAAATGGATGTCTTAGAATTGCCCCTGGTCCATTTTCAAGCGAATCGCCTTACTGCAGCGCAACGTAAATGAAAAATGATCCGCGTATAACAATTGTATCATAGGTTTTGATGCAACTATTTTTTATCCTGACAAAATGTCACATCTGTAGAGTATTCAACTCTTCCAAATGGTAGGCCACATGATGATGATCACCTCATGTGAAAGTCAAACAAATTTTCTCATCAATCCGGACATAAAATCAAAATCAGTTGATGGTCAATGATATGAAATAGTATACTCACGTAGCCCACCAAATGAGAAAAACAGTATGATTTTCGTCTGAGGTGCTAATCATGAGGTCGTGGACCTTTTGGACGGATTAATATTTTATACATGTGACATGGTAAAAAGAAAAAAGAAAAGAAAAACAAGGCCGAACCACTGCATCTGTCGTATGCCTTGGGATTCAGAAGAAATCGGGGAATAAAATGAAGTATCTAGCTTCCCCAAACTGCTTAATGAATAGGCATAATTAACCACTAGGTTAACATGGTCATTCACCCTATCACATTAGTTTAAAATGTGATGAAACGAGCGTTGAAGTCGCATATTGAGGAAGTGTTGGCATTTGCGAACCAGGTGGTCGGAGTCACATGTTGAAAGAGTGTCGATTGGTGAGAGCATGCATCATTTCATAACTCCATTTTTTTATATTAAAAATAGTAATTAGAATGTAATTTTTTTACATTGCTTTATCATTACTGTATTGATTGACTTTATAATATGTGTAACCCATGCTTTATGGAACCACTGAGTTATCACTCACTCCCACTTTGGGACAGTGTTTTAAAATACCAAATAGACGCTAGTGTAGATGCAGGTATTGTTGATGCCAATGTGCTAGAGCAAGCATTCATGGATGAGAAGTTCTCCTATTTTCAGCTCTCGGATGAGCTGATGTAGGTCATGTACTTCTGGACAGGGAGTGCTGGACTTACTGGCTTAGCTGGATGTTATATTGCCACATTTTGCTCTTTTTTTTTTGAATTGTGTATATATACATTAAACTCAATTGTGAATATATACCCTGCAATGAACTTCACGATATATGTATTAATTTACACATCTGCTTTGATCACATTAAACCTGAAGTATGATACTCTATGTAGTATAATTTTATGCATGCTCAAATGCCCAATGTGGAAGTAACCTCGAAAGCTCGACCATCGAAATTTAAGGCATTACACCTTATTCGTCAATCACGTGTATTAGTATGTCAAGGAGTCGGTTGAACCCTTAGAAGTTGAAGACCAAGGACACGAGAATAATGAAATATAAAATAAGTGAATAACAAGTATATGATGTACCTTGATGGCCCTAACCTTAACCCAAAACAAACCAAACCTTTAGATGATTATAACGTCAATAAGTAAACATTATTTTATCATACATGGGCTTATGGACCTCAATTAAAACCTGACAAGTTAAGTTATAAGAGGTGTTAAGCTGTTGTAATTCATTCTGCCCAAAACACAACAACTTTTAAGTGGTTTTTGATCCCATCAAGCAGTCCTTGAGGGGTCTTCAATGACATAAAAAATCACTCGATGCATTAGGACCCATTCGATCGAAGACTCATTCAATGAAATCAGAGGGTCCCCTCAATGACATCGAGCAAAAGTGTGTGAACTGTCCAATAACATTTATACTAAAAAATTGAGTTTCTCAATGTCATCGATATAATCATTTTCTACCCTTTTTTATTTGCATTCGGAACTTAAACTCTTTATACAGGGCATTTGGTGTTTTGGCATTTAAATGTATTTTTAGTGTAATAGAAGGTTAGGTGATTACATATTAATATCACACATTATATATCTATAATCTCATGAGTTTTAGGTCATCTTCGTAAGCTTTAATACTCTGACAATAATTTCAACCTTTAATGAGAATATGAACTTAAACTTCACAATTATAAAGATTATACCCAATCTTATTAACATATTCTTTGTTTAAAAGACCCTTCTAGGTGAATCTCATAGGATTTCAACTATTCCATTACTTGTAAGAGATTCTATCATCATCCCATCAAGATAATTCCGACACTTGTCAATCTCACTTCGATAGCTATTCAGGCATTACAATGTTTTAAACATCATCGACATACATAAGAACCCTTACTTTCAAGTAATAAAGTAATAATGATAGACGAAAACTTTACAAAAAAAAAAAAAAAACTTATATTCCCATGGCTTATAAAAAATGAATAAAAGCTGATTGGATCGTACCTTATAAGTCTTTAGCCACCAATAGGCATATTTGTGTGGGGCCACCATAATGTCTCTTTTTGTCCATGCCACCCATCCCTTTTCTCATATCATTTTAAAGCATGAGCCCATAAGTATATCTAACACTCAAGTGAATCACACCAAGGGTAATTCGCGCATTTAATGTGATGTTATCTTCCATTTAATGCAACCCAAGCTTATTATTTTGTGTGGTATACAGTTGAAACCATTATAAAGCCACGATGACATTTATTTGTCATCTAACCTGTTCATAAGATCACACGTACATGAATGAAAAAAATAAAATACAAATATTGACTTGATCCAAAACTTTTGTGGCCCTAGGAATTTTTCAGCAGTAAACATTCAATTCACGCTATTTCACACGGAGTGGTTCACTTGAGCTTTGGATATGCTTCATTTTTGGGCATAGACTTTACTCAATATGCTTAGCATACATAATGCGCTTCCCAAAATATTACACTAGACTTTAGTTTCGTATTAATAAATGGATAACGAAAGGAAAAATTTCTAATAAAATTGCCCACTTCCCAGTGCCTTTTATAAAAAAGGTTGGGGAACCTATAAATGGAGGTAAATGAAAAATGAAATTGGAGGTAAATAAATTTGGAGTAGATGAGTTACTCATCATGTATTTGGATGTGAATAAAAGAAATCCATTTAAAATCTAAATATTTTGTTTGGATAGGACTAAATGAGAGGATTTGGAATACATTATAATTTTTCAATATATTCACAATAACATATATGATATTCCAAATCAGCTTTAATAAATTGATTATAATCAGTCCATTTAAATATATAATTTAGCAAAAAATAAGCCTATTGAAATAGATAATTAGTGTACATATGTGATGTTTAATAGATTGATTATAATAAGCCTATTAAAATATATAATTTCGCCAAAAATTTAAAAAGCGTGGGCCACAAAATATAAGAATCGTGAATAAGCAACTCGCCAATGCTTTCTAAGCGTCCATTTAGATGACCAACCTTTAGACAATTTAGATTATTTTATTGGTGTGGTTTTAGTGATGTAGTTGGTATTTGAATGGTTTTGGAGCATCACTAGCATGTCCTGTGTATGGTGCACATGTGTATTACATCACCTTTGTTCACTCATGGGACTATCCAATGGATGTCAAAAAGGCATTTTATTCCCATTTACTTTAAAATCCTATATCATAGTGAGGATTTCATCTACAAGGCCATTTACTTCCATTTCATTTCATTTGAATGCATTTACTTCCATGCACACAACTTCAAATATTGTTCACCTTTATTTACTCCAAATTTCATTCATTTACCTTCATTTACTCTGATCAAAACGTCCCAAAATGTTTTTCATAAGCAAACACCACTCATGTAATCATCGCTGGAGCATATTCCATTGGAAAATTTTTCAATCACATCTCTTATACTACTATCAATTGGACCTAGCAAAAGATTGACGATCTAGATAGGGGCTTTGTAGGGCCCACATATATGTATGTGTTTCATCCATGTCGTCCCCATTTTGACAAATCATTTTAATATAGGAGGCGGCAAACCTAAGTCTCAAGTGTACTACACAGAAAATAATGAGGACAAAATGCTCATAGTTGAAAAACCTTTGGGGTCTATGGAAGTTTCGGATTAAATTGAGATGTATGTTTTCCCTTCGTCTAGGTCTCTTTAACCTTATCAATAGGTTGGATAACAGATAAACATCATAGTGGACCCTATGAAGGTTTCAATGGTGGCCATCATTATCATCACTGCTTCCTGTCGTATGGTCCACTCAAACCTTTGATTTGCTTTCTTTTCAACCCATGCCCTAAAATGCCATGTTAGAATGGATGGACGATGTAGATAAAACATGCACATCATGGTAGGACATAAAACATTGCCAAGACCATCTACCTTTGGCTAGGTATTGGTGGAGGCAGTACCCAATTCAGACCTTATTTCATATTGAGTGGTTCACTTGAGATTTCGATCAGCTTCAATGTTTTGGGCTTAAGGTGGGCCCACGGCTATGACTTGATTGAATTTAGGCCCTTTATTTTTTAGAATTATTTTGATTAAAATAAAGGGTAGATTTTGAATTTTTAAAATTAAAATATTTATAAATTCATTTCTATTCTACATCAAATTTGAAAATGTGGGAAAAAATGATTTTTATTTGGTCCCACTTCACTTATAAATACACGTTATATATATATATATATATATATTGTTGATGCTAAAAATTAGATCAGCCTCTTCCCCCTACTTCCACCTGCACCACAATGAAAGATAAAGAGAACCCTGTCTAGAGCTGGAGAACCTCCGATGCTTGAGTTAGTAGAGATTCAGGAAGAGGAGCTTTTAGGATTTTTTCATGTATACCTTAATCCTTGAAGAGCCCCATTTTTATAGGAATGAGAGGTCTCGGTGTGAGAGGATTCTTTCTTGATTTTTAAGAGATTTGATTGAGTTGTCATTCGTTTGCAGATATTTTCTGATCCCGAGATTTTCGGGGTCGGGTATCTTTTGATAAAATTCTCGGATCGGTGTTTAAGTTTACACCGTCTCTCTTTTGCTTAGCTCGGCCTCAATGGACTATACTGTCTCTCGGCTGACTTACAAATATTGAGTTGTTTGCCTACTGTCGGACGAAAGAGAATCGATAAGACCGATGCCCTCTCTTAATCCGATAGCTGACACTACAACCAACCTTAAATGAGTCGGTTTTATAGTCGGTCATGTGACTTTTAGCTCTAGGGCCTTTAATTGGTCCTTTCAGACATAACTGTCTCTTTGACCGAGTCAACTTTATGTCTTATACATTTCGCCCGTGGCTCTTGACTCTTTTACCCCCGGTCAGGATTAATACCACGCAAATCCGAGCAAAGTCTCTCCTCCAGGTTTTATCTTTGGTCGGCTTTCATAGTTGCCTCTGGTCTTGTGAGCAGAGTTACTTCATTTTTCAGTCGACCCTCCGGACTTGTTATATTTTTTCCCAATAGTAAGCCCCCTACTCCTTGTGTTAGCCATGTCAACACAAAGGAGTAATGAGTTGCTGGGTCGGTGTAACGCCCTGGAAATCGGGGGTCACGCATACGCTCAGCTCCCGAGTTCTTGAGTGTCACTTATAATTGATTTCATTAATATGCATTAATTCGGTTTATTTGCACAGCCTGAAATTTCCTGGAACATGAAGCATAATCACATAATCCACTAAAATGAGAGCAACTCAGATATATAAATGTATGTTATATGCATGTCCAAAAGAATAAGGGGTCGCTCGTGGAGAAACCGAGCAAAATCATAAAAGAAATAGTAAGTCCAAAAGAATAGAACCGAGCCCACTGCTCGACGACACAATCCTGCCCGTTAAGCCGATGAAGAGCCGTCCATCAACTGAAAATACGATAGCTCATCATCCTCGTCGTAATTCGCCTCGCCAGGCTCCTCCTGCCCTGCTTCTCTTGCATCTAAGCACGGGTCTGGTTGGTGTTTTAGAACACCGTCCCAGAGTGGGAGTGAGTGATCAACTCAGTGGGTACTATTAGTCTTAAGTTATAACAGACATCATTTATTATATGAATTTAATGAAATACAATCAATCATCAATTCCTAGTAACTCTTATTTAAATGCATGAATTCGAGATGATATGATGCATGCCCTCATCACAACTCTCCCTCGAGCGACTCCATCTAACGATCGCGTATATCAACACTCCATCAGAGCGACATCGACTTCCGAGTCCCTACCCTAACTAATGCGATGCAGTGCGATCGTGTTAGTTGAGTTATTATTTAAGTTCATTCATCTAGCAGTTTGGAGAATCTGTTGCACCCCACAAATTAAATTCTCTAAACTAGTTGCGAGGCCAAGATCCCCCAACGTGTGAGGCCAAGTCCCCACGATCCTTGATCTCGTCGGGTTCCCCATCCTTGACTTCAAGCACATGGAGAGTGCTGAGAACTGGGATAGCTCGCGCTCACTACGGGGAGGCGCGTCACCCCAACGTAGGCCGACAGCTCAGACAAAGTGTCTCATTCCACCATGCTCGGCCCATGAGGTAGTGGGTCAATTTCATGTGGTTATCGGTGGGCTGCAACAGCGATAGGATGTTCCAGGTTCCATATATGTGTGAGCAAACATGGTTAACAATCAGGATTAACAGTAAGTAGGCCAGACCGCACGACTCAGGTGAGCACGTGACGAGCGACATCGGGTACAAGAGACCCATGTAGTCGAACTACTGCAGCCCAATCACACCCGCCCAATTCGCGGGTTTAGTCTTAGGGTAATCTAAATAATGGGACTACCGTCTCACCTCGAGTTTCTGCTCAATCAGGGGTTGATAATGATTCATAGCATGCTAATATCAAAGTTATCAATTAGCCTACAGTAGCATGTTACACACATTCTATCATACAGTTCAACATTCCTACAAGCATGTTACGTTATCATAAACAAGGTGTGTGTGAGTCATGAGGATTAGTAAGGAAGTGAAACACTTCCTACATTTAAAGGAATAAAAATATACAAGGGCAAGCATCATACATGTCAGAAGCAATAATATATGAGAAGGTCATGCAACACATGAGTATACAAACTTCCACTACAACTTAAGCATGTAACGACACAAATAACATCACAAGAATAATACACAACATACACTTTCCTACATCTTTAAATGAATCACCCAAATCCTAGGGTCTCTAAATTCTATAAGTATCTCACCCAAATAAGCAAAATCATTAGATTCATGGTATAAGTGGTGCTAGGCCACCCAAGATTAATAGTCCTCACCTTCGGATTCGATAGAGACTTGGAAATGACTTAGGAGATGTGGATTTCGAGGTAGATCGGCCAGAATCCCTAAAACCAATCCTTGCATGTGAGAAATTGCATGTCAATCCTTTCTTAATACTTGGATCTCAAGAAGAAATGGGGAGAAGTTCTTACCTAGATGGCCAACGAACGAATTTGGGGTTATGGCGGAGAGTTTCTTCTTAAAGGAGAAGTAGAGAATTGAAAGGGTTGATGCCCTTGGCCCCACCTTGATTGAGAGTCCATCTTGCTCACCTTCACCCTCCCTTTCTCTCTTTACCCTCCTCGGTTGTTGAAAAATGGTGGGAGCTACGAAAAGGGAGAGCTTGTCGTTAGAAGATGGTGGAAGTTATGAGGGAGAGATGATAGGTTGTTGGAGGTTGAGGAGTTATGAAGGAGAGAGGTTTGGTGGGGGAGATTTGGAGGAAGTTATGAGGGAGAGAGAGATAGGTTGTTGTTGGAGAATGGGGGTTATGAGAAAGAGCTAGGGTTTATTCTCTAGAGTTGGGCCCCATGGCCTTATGTGTTCATAATTTCCCAAAATAGCCCCTTAGGACTTACTATTGTTATTGTGGTGGCCCCAACACTCATATGGCCACCAAATTGGGCGTGTAGGTGTTTCATGGCATAACAAGGGTTCATGTAAAGTTTGAGATTTAACGGATAAACGACTATGGGATTTGGTCAGACAATCCCGATCTCTAAGCGACCCAGCGAGGTCTATCCCGGTGATTGGAGAGGTTCTAGTGGTCCCCTGGCCATGAAATTTATAGGATAGGTGGTTCATGGCCCGATGAAGGATCATATAAATTTTGAGAGCGGTCGGATATGGGGTTTGGTCGCACGAGTTCGAAATCCCTGCTCCCTTGACAAGCTCCAGATTTCCAATATGGCCTTGTGTGGTTTAACCAGTGCTGTATGAACTGCTTGGATAATTAGTTTTTGGGTGTCCAATGAGTCTGTGGTTCGCGATGGACCACAAGCCCAGTGAGATCTAGTGTTCCCTAAAGTTTTGTAATTTTCTGACCTTCCTGCGTCGTGGTATGGCCCGCACGGGCTGTTGCTAAGTATGAACAGTCATCTGCCTTGGCAGCCCGCATTAGATCCTAACATGACCCATCTGGCCTACTCTGCTGGACTAATTCTAGATTAATTTATATATGGTACCTCACCACAAGTAGTCTAAACGAATGGTCCTGCGGCGAATCCTACGTGGACACCCCAGGACATTGTGCTGGTTAGATGGGACGTTACAATCGGTTTATATTAGGAACCGAGGTTATGATGGAGCACTTAATGCTTCTTGTATCGTTCTTAATGTATGACGGTTAGTTACTCGAGGTCGCATGAGCGGACAGCCGTCAAGTCATCTTGTCCGTTTATGGGTGTAGGACATGTGTCTAGGACATTACCCGGGTCAATCGGCGTGCGCCATGCATCGGGCGGGGGAGTCGAAACCAACATCAATTCAACTCCTTAAATGCGGGTGCCACGTGACTCGGCTATAAAAGAGGGTACGGGAGCATTTTTCGCTCTCCTGCTCGCTCTCTCTCTCCATTTTTCCTCCTCCTTTGCTTTATTGTGCTGCGATTTGCTCATCTTGCCATTCTCCATTTAACTTTCTTCTTCCTTTCCTTGTCTTTATGCCTTTCACCTCTCCGGTGAGTCATTTTTCTCCCTCATTTTTTGAATTTTTAGCGATCATGCATACTTCAAGTCCCCGGGAAGTAGTTTTCGGTGATGAGGGCGAAACGAGACATATCTGGAATGTCACGGAATTGCCCTCTTTACTAGCGGAGACGGCGATAGGTGCCAATGAGGCCTTCTAACATGCCGCCAGAGTGTCCAATGGGGCTTCAGCGGAAAGCTCCACGTCAGCGGGCCCTTCCGGCTTGAGACACGCCCCTGGCAGGCCCACTCCCTATTTCCCTAGTGACGACTTTGGGGAAGAGGAAGAATTAGAAGAAGAAGTTATTGAGCCGACCCTTCCCAAGAGGTCAAGGGCTGAGCTTAGGGGAACCACTGAGTCGATTCTTTTAAGGAGATCGGCAAGGTTTATTGAGTCGGCAGCTGAAGAAGGAGAGGCTGCCGAGAGTGAGGAGGTCGGAGACGAATAGAAGGAGCCGGTCCCTTCGTCTTGACTGAGGCAAATTTGGACAGAATTCGAGTCGGGTATCATGTTTCCGACTCCGTAATTATCTGACTTCCACTCCCAAATGAGTTGCCTGACCATCCCCCTTCTAGGATGATCGCAATCTTTTAAGTTGCCATGCAATGTGACTTACATTTGCCCTTGCAACCTGTTGCTCGGGATTTTCTTTCCCGAGTCAAGATTGCTCCTGGGCAAATAGTTCTGAATGGATATAGGAACTTGTTCGGTTATACAGTGTTATGGGTTGAAGCAGAACAACTTCCACTGACCATGAACGAGTTCCTTTATCTGTATCAAATCTGGCCGAATACTACACAATCCAGTTGGTATTTCTTGAATGCTTGACAGAACAAGGGTAGTTCCTTGATAACCGACCCTCCTACCTCTAACAAACACTAGAGAGAGAAGTGGTTCTAGGCGTACGGTAGCTGGGCAACGGCCGAGTCTGGGCTGTTCGAACCTCACGTTCCTCGGGCTTTCTCTGAAGCAGGTGACTCCACATGCCTTTTTTCTTATCTTTTCTTATCCCAATCTTTTTAAGTTTGATTGACCGCGCTTTGCAGTTATCTCCAAGACAAAGCTGAAACTAGGATCCAACGCTTTGGATCGAATCAAAGATCTGTGGACGATAAATCTGGAAGATTGGTCCTGGAAGTCTCTCTTGCAGCCAGAGCGTCTTCTTCTCTCGGACTTGGATTCATCCATGACAGGTATCTTTAAGTGACTCTAGCACAGTTCTTTAAAATTTTTCTGACTTTGTGTCTTGTCCGACACAGATATGGCTGAAGCTCGACCCCTCCTGAAGCCATCGTCTAAGTTGAAGACTCCTCCAAGGTCAGTGCTTCTATCGGAACCTCAGTCCCCTAAGAAGGCGAAGACTACTCCTCCGGTGGTAGAGTCGCCTGCCTCAGTCACCCCTGCTCCGACCGCTCACACCGTCATCATTCTCTCTGACCCCGAAGAGAGGGTAGAGGGTGTGAGCGGGTCCTGGGCTACTTCCGAGCCACGACTTATTACAGAGCAGGTCTGGGGACGAAGAGAGGAGTGAGAGGGGAGACCTCAATGGGGGAGATGACTCAACCGGAGATGTCACCCTTTCGTTGGGCTGTAGTCGATATGGTTCCTTGGGCTATTTCTGCTCGGATCGAGAAAGAGTTCGCTTCCATTTTTGAAGCTCCCGGGAGTCAAATACTCTCCCATGATGCAAAGATCTTACTTCATGTAGAATTTGGGCTTATTTTTTTGTTAGTTGTCTTCTTCGATTCTGATCTGACTTTGCTCCTTTAATGCAGTTTGCTCCTTGCCTGTTGAGAGTCAGCAAATATCTGTCCGAGGCTGAGAAGACTCAGAGAGTTATGGCGGACGCCAAAGCGGCTCGGAAGCGGGCGACAAAGGCGGAGGCACAACTTGAGATTACCTCGTCTCAAGTTGGTTAACTGACAGGGGAACTTAACATCTCTCAGAAGGCGACCAAGGATGCTAGAGCTGAGTGTGCTTGGTTTGCTCAGCTGCTGAAGGAAGCTCATGATGAGGGCCTACAACTCACCTTGCTCAGGATGCCTTTGAGGAGAAGCTGGCTTAATTAAAAGCTAATACAAAAATGGTGCTCGAGATGGCCAGGAAAGAGGCCGGGGAGAAGGCTGTGAAGGACTTCCTCGAGTCTCCGGAGTTTGAATATGAGAGGGATCGCCTATACTTGAGCGGGTACGCTGCTTGCATCAAAGTGATGAAGTAGTTTTTTTTCGACCTTGATCTCTCTAAATTTGAGGATGACTCTCCCGAGGATACCGCAGCTGAAGTAGTCGAGGCCGATGATGTGGCAGCTGGAATTGAGGTAGAGTCCGATGCGGTCCTGATTCCCGAGGTTGTTCCGAGTGATCCTTGATAAGCTCGAAACTTGGCTTTTGGAACCATCATCAGCTCCATTTTGGAACTATCATCAGTTCCGAGCAAGCCTGTGGGTAGTTATTGTCGAGGGAAAAGTTCATGTATTGGCCGACCTTTCATTTATTATTAACCCTTTTAGTCAGAGTCAGATAATGTTATGTTGAGGCAAGATGTAACTCGATGTAACAAACATACTAATAAATGAATATACTTAGTTTTATTTCATTCATTTTTGACTCAGTTTACATGTTCACTATTTTTTAGTCTTTTTCGTTGCTTTGTTATGCCGACTTTAGGGATAGTAGATTTTTAAATGTTCAGCATTCCATGAATGAGGTAGCAATTACCCGGTCAGGTCTTCCAGTCGGTACGTTCCTGGTCTAATGGTACTTGAGACGACATAAGACCCCTCCCAATTGAGTCCCGGTATGCCTCTGCAAACTTCCTTAGTATTGAGAAAAATTTTTCGAATGACCATGTCCCCAACTCGAAAATGTCTAACTTTCACTCGGGCATTATAGAATCGATCTACCTGTCACTGTTGAGCCATCATACATAGCCGAGCCTTTTCCTTTTTCTCTTCCACAAGGTCGAGTTCGAGATAAAGGAGTTCTTCATTTTCTTCCTCATTAAATGAGTTGACTCAGGCAGAAGGCAATCCAATCTCTACTGGAATGACGGCTTCCGAGCCATATGTAAGGGAGGAAGGGGTTTCTCCTATAGCAGTCCAGACTATAGTTCGGTAAGCCTATAGTATCTTCGGGAGTTCCTCAGCCCATGCTCCTTTGGCTCGGTTAAGCTTGGTTCAGAGATGCTGTTTGATGATCTCGTTGACTGCTTCAACTTATCCATTTTTCTGAGGATGATGAGGCGACGAATATACATTCATGATTTCGAGATTGTTGCACATCTAGTGGTAGCTTTTGCTATCGAACTGCTTCCCATTATCGGTTATATGGTCCGAGGTATACCGAACCGACAGACGATATTCTTCCATACAGTCTGTGATCTTTTGTTCGGCTATTTTTGCCAATGGTTCTACCTCGGCTCACTTTGTAAAGTAATCCACTGCCACGACTGTGAACTTGGTTTGTCCCTTCCCCATGGGAAGAAGTCCAATAATGTCGATTCCTCGTTGTGCAAAGGGCCAAGGACCAGTCATAGGATTTGGTTCCTCAGGAGGTTGTCTCGAAATAGCCGTGAATCATTGACCCTTATCACATCTCTTGACGAGCTTACGAGCGTCATGCTGGATAGTCGGCTAATAGTATCCTTAGCGTAAGACTTTATGTGCAAGAGATCTCTCTCCTGAGTGATTTTCACAGATCCCTTCATGAATTTTTCACAACACATAGTTGGCTTAATCATGATTCAGACATCGTAACAATGAAGCGTGATAACCTTTCTTATATAATGTCCCATTGAGTATTGTGTAATGAGAGACTTGAATTTTCACTCGTCGAGCCTTGGCACGATCTTCAGGCAATTTTTCACTGCTAAGGTATTGAAAGATTGAATTACTCCAGGTAGGCCTTGAATCGATAAGGAGTACGGTCGAGCAAACTGGTTCCATGATACTCAGTTTAGCAACGTACTCAATCGGGACAGACCTGGGTATATCGTCTTCGTCAGCAAAGGCGAGTTTCACCAGTAGGTCGGCCTTGACATTTTCTATTCGAGGGATTAGAGTGACAATACAACACTGAAATCCGCTAATCAGCTCTTTTACTTTTTTCATATAAGCTTTCAGCTGTTCTTTACGTGTTTGGTACACACTCATGACCTGATTGACGAACAACTGAGAATCGCTGAAAACGTTGAGATGTGTAACACCCAAGCTGGCCGCAAGTTAGAGATAATAATAACGCTTCATATTTTTCCATGTTGTTCGAGGCTTGAAATCCAAGTCACAAGGCATACTGCATATAAGTTTGATCAGGAGTTTCTAGTATTACTCCTGCCCCGCTTACCTTAGAGTTGGATGAGTCATCAACGAATAGCTTCTAAGGGATTGGGTCGGGAGAAGACGTGGGAAAAGCAGTAGTTGGCTCTTTAACTGACTCAGTAGCATGTGTGTCAGGTTGCAGAGTGACTTCAATGATGAAATCAGCTACAGCTTGTCCCTTGATCTCTACCATCAGCTTATACTGAATGTCGAATTCACTGTGTTTGACTGCCCATTTAGTAAAATGACCTGACGCTTCCAGTTTTTATAGAATCTGACGTAGCAGGAGGTCAGTCATAACGATAATGGTATGAGCCTGGAAATATGATCGAAGTCAACGCGAGGAAATGACTCAAACTAAGGCCACTTTTTTCAAGAATGGATATCTCGTCTCTGTCGGTAGAAGTGTCTTACTGACATAGTAAACCGGTAGTTGCTTTCCTTCATGTTTTCGTATCAAGGCTGATTTAACCGCTGCATTGGACACCGTGAGATACAGCAATAGAGCTTCTCCAGGCTCAGCTTTGATAAGAGAGGCGGAGATATGAGATAAGACTTTAATTGCTGAAACGTAGCTTCGCACTCTTCCGTCCAATCCATTACCTGTCGTCCCTTTAATTGCTTGAAAAATGGGAGACATTTATCGGTAGCTCGGGATAGGAAGCGGTTGAGTGCTGCCACTCGTCCAATCAATCTTTGTATATATTTGATTATTTTCAGGGACTCCATATCAAGTAGTACTTTTATCTTCTATGGGTTTGCCTCGATCCCTCGCTGACTGACCAGGAATCCAATAAACTCTCTTGAGCTTATGTCAAAGGCACATTTGCTCGAATTTAACTTCATTTGATACTTACGCAAGATCAGGAACATCTCTTCTAGGTCAACTATATGGTCGACCACGTATACACTTTTGACGAACATGTCATCAATGTACACTTTATGGTTCGGCCAATCAGCCGAGCGAATATTTTGTTCACCAATCTTTAATAAGTTGCTCCAGTATTTTTCAAATCAAAAGGCATCACACGGTAACAATAAAAACCTTTGTCAGTGACAAAGGTAGTTTTTAATTTATCAGATTGATGTATTACAATTTGGTTATATTCTGAATATGCATATATAAAACTAAGGAATTCATGCCCCACTGTACTATCTACCAACTAATCTATCATTTGAAAAGAAAAGTTATTCTTTGGGCAGACTTTGTTCAAGTCGGTATAATCAATACAGACTCGTCACTTTCCATTGACTTTTTTCACAAGTACGACATTAGCTACCCATTTCGGATAGTATATCTCTTCTATAAATGTTCACTCCCCAAGTGCAGGGTTGTGATGTAGTAATAACTCGGTAAGACCGAGGTCGAATCCCAAGGGACTGAAACTTGTACGTTATCTAAAATTATCTAGAACTAGAACTAGGCTAAGATGAATTCTAAATCAATTAGCAATGGTGGAATACTTGTAGAATAATTAATCTAAAACTTAGGAAACAAATCAGAGATAAGAAACTAGGGATTCAGAGGATCCACTTGTAGAGATCAGGGAGAACTTATGCTTGCATAAAAAATTATGAAAATTACTGAACTGCCGTTGATCTAGTATTCAAAGAGATGAAAGGTGTATGAATTAGAATGGATTCCATCACCAAACCATGCCCAAAAACTATGGCAAACAACAGAATCAAACTAATTACCACCCAATCACATGTATGAAAGTTAGGAAGGGTACCGTCATCCAACCATGCCCAGGAAACTATGGTGAACAACAGGACATCCTGACGTCATAAACATGAAAAGAAAATAAAAATATTCAAAGCATCGCAGACCCATTGTAATTTCAGTCACAATAGACCATTAAGAACTAAAAATATTCCCATAATAATCAACAAAAATCAACGTCGATTCATGAATAAATAAATAAATAAAAACATAAATTAAAACCTCCCATCTCACTACAAGCTTCACCTCTTAGCCCTAGCTAAGAGGTTCAGTCACACATGGTCAGGCTAAATCCAACTAAATAAAGAGAAAAAGAAAAGGAAAAGAAAAGTGAAAAAAACTAAGAATTTCTCTCTCTCTCTCTCTCTCTCTCTCCTTCTTTGCTCCACGTCCAAGCTCAAGCCCTCTGTTCTTCCTCCCAAGACCTGAATGAATGCTCCCCACGTCCAAAAACCTCATTTTATAGCTGCTGGAAGGCTGGAGTCGGTGACAGAGTTGAAGCAGGACACGGAGTGCAATTTTCGCAGTCAAGTTCAGTGCCACGAAATATGCCACTTTTCTCGCTCAAATTTTAAAGAAACACCGTTCCTTAGTACTTTCTTGGATTCTCTACATGATAGACGGTTCAGATCTGCCATATGATCAAAGATGGTGGGCCAAAACTGCCTGAAAAAGTCGATTTTCGCGGATGTGCGAAACCTTTCGCACCATTTTACTGTTGTGATCGGTGGGCCCCACAGAAGCATTTTCTAAAAAATCTACCCCATCCATTGGATTTAGAACGAAATTTCAGTCAAGAATGGGTGGTTTTGAACGTCCATTGACGTGGCCCAGAGAAGAAATCACAGAAGAATCAGTTTTGAACGTTGCAGGGCAGCCCTTTTGTGGCCTCTGTATCTCACATGTGTGCATGCATGGGTGAAAAGTGACAACATGGTTTTGTAGTGCTCGCAGCTGTCTACACGGTGGATGGTTTGGATTGAGCTTATGGGGCACGTGTGGGGCCCACAGTCGATCGCAAAAACGGCCAGCGGCCGTGCATTATGCGGTGCGAAAGCGGAATTTTCTTTCGCTGTGATGATCGGTGGGGTCCACTTAGCTTTCTTTTCGAAAATCCACAACGTCCATTGGCTTCAGGACGAAAAACTGTACAGGAATGCTGAGTTTTGGAGCCATTTTGGTGTGGTCCACAACACTTTCTATATCACCGTTCATTCTCCGTTTGGTCTCGATTTACCTGTGCGTGCATGCATGGGACCCAAAAGAAGAGCTTGGCGGGGGTTATCGTCGTGCCCCTTAATGAATGGATGGTTCAGATCATCCGAAAGGATGATGAGTGGGGTCCATTACCAACGAACGCGTCCGTTTTCATTTTTTTTTTTTTTTTGAATTTAGGAGTCGATCAGCGTGCTTGCTGACCGAGCTCGTCGACGCAGTGCACGTCCAACGTATGTGTATGCCATGTACACACGATGCAATGTGGGGCCCACTACAATGGTTATTTGAAATCCAAACCATCCATCCTGTTTCTAACCTTATTTAAACCGTCGATTCCGAAATTGAGGTGCGTCCAGAAATCAGGTGGGCCCTACGTCAGAATTTAAGGGGCTGATCTGCCCATTGGGCCACTTGCAGAGGGATCCAATGGCTGAAAATTGACTTGTACGGTTAATTTCTTATCCTCAGGCCACGTATGAAGTTTCGAACCGAACGGATGGTGGGAAACATGTGATCTTGCATTCTGAATGAGTTTTAGGCCATTTGAGCTTCAGTTCTTTGATTTTCTCGGATCCCTGGCGTGTAATTTCAGTCGATCTTGGTTCCCTGGAGTGTGTCCCTTGCTTTGGTGCATCTTGAGCGCTAAAACCATATTTTTAACACCCATTTTCATCCATGCTCATAAAATCACCTTGCAACACAAGAATGCGAAAACGAGCCATTAGACAGCATTATATTCGTAAATCCAGACAATATCTGGGGTCTAATATGCAATATTTGACCCTCAACACAACCCCCAACCAGCATCTTGCTAGTCCCGAGCAAGATATGCGAAAAATAAGTTGAGACTTATATGAAAATTTTTGTGAAATCAAGTGAGATTTTGAACAAGATACGAGAAATTTAATATTCATGAATGTTAGAAATTGTTTTCTCCTGAGCTCAAGCGCGCAGTAGACTTCATAATCAAGTGTAAAGTATTAATCCATCAATTAGAAAAATTTTAAACATTGAGATCCATTGATGTATAGTCTAATCTCGGCTTATCATCATTAAGAGTTCCAATCGTCAATTTCATGATATCATTGGTAACCAACAAGAAAATTCATGACAACTAAAACCTAATTCAAAACTTGCCTCATAGATTAACCTATTAACTTGTGATTTTTCTATTCAAAGTAATGCCAAGGAAGGAGAATCAAATCCTCACCTATAGGGAGCAAACCTATGGTGAAGATCGTACACCTGACTCTTTTTCACATATCATTCATGGGGAATTAACTCTACACCTATAGGGAGCAAACCTATGGTGAAGATTAATTATCCAACCTTTTCAATTTTTATACCATGATGGCAAGATATTTCAGGCTGGTTCCTTTCGTGCTTAGTGATTACCACGTTAATCCTTCGATATGGAACTGAAATCTTAATGTGTAAGCAAGACGTGTCCTGAAATCATGATTCAAATAATGTTTAAAATCTCTAATCATGGATTGATAATTCACTTAACTATGAAATCTAACAGATACGGAATCCAAGAGTCATAAATCCACCATTATGTACCTTGAAAATCTAAATTAGGGATATCTGTCAAAATCACTTCGAATTTGTAGAAATTTGCAGAAAAAAAATTTAAAAAAAAATTTCACAATTTTTGCTCAAGACCAAGAAAATACTGATTAGGAAACCTAATCTCCCACTCCCAACCTAAAATCTACGTTATCCTCAATGTAAAAGATATGAGCATGCAATGCACATGGGACAACGAAAGTAAATGAGAAGTAATGGGAAGATAGTACCTGAATAACGAATCAAGAGAGTTTCCAATAGATCACGGCATGGAAGTTTGTCAGCATGAGAGAGAAAGCATAACAAAAATAACGAAAATAAAATCCTACCTATACCACTTTCGCAGGTGCTCTCGATTGCATTTAACGTATGCAACAAGCCTTTAAACCCCTAGGTTACCCCTAGTGGACGAGTTGTAGTCTCGTGAGGGTTTGCAGTAATGTTACCCACAAACATTGAACTAACTAACCTATGAAAACGACTATCCTAAACCTATGAAAGTGATAAACCTACCTATACCTCCATCAGACTAGGAGATCAGTCCTGATAAACAGGAGCAATTAGAGGCATGGACATGTCCTCTGAATCAAATGTCTCAACAAATGGCTTTAATCGATGTCCATTTACTTTAAACTCCTTGCCATTGTCGGGATCTCTTATCTCGACGGCCCTATGAGGATAAGCAGTAACAACAATGTAAGGGCCGGTCTAACGAGATCGAAGCTTACCCGAAAAGTGATGTAGTCGAGAGTCATACAAGAGGACTTTCTGACCTGGCGTGAATGATTTTCGGAGAATATGTTGATCATGAAACGCTTTCATCCTATCCTTGTAAATTCTCGAGTTTTCATATGCATCGTTCCGGATTTCTTCCAGTTCATTTAATTGAAGTTTGCGTAGCGAACCAGCATTGTCCAGATTGAAATTTAGATTTTTGATCGCCCAGTATGCTTTATGTTCCAATTCCACCGGCAAGTGACAAGCCTTTCCATAGACAAGTCTAAAGGGAGATGTTCCAATAGGAGTTTTAAAAGCACTACGGTACGCCCATAAGGCATCGGTCAATCGGATTGACCAGTCCTTACGATCAGGGTTAACCGTTTTCTCTAGGATATGTTTGATCTCCCTATTGAAAATCTCAGCTTGTCCACTTGTCTGTGGATGGTATGGGGTGCTCACCTTATGAGAGATACCGTATTTCTTCATTAAGCTCTCAAATGGTCTATTACAGAAGTGTGAGCCCCCGTCACTAATGATGGCTCGAGGCGTTCCGAACCACGACAAGATATTTTCTTTCAAAAATTTAATGACCGTGCGATGGTCATTTTTGCGACACGGAATTGCTTCGACCCATTTAGTGACATAGTTTACGGTGAGCAAAATATACAGATTTTCAAATGATTGGGGGAATGGTCCCATGAAATCGATGCCTCAACAATCAAATGCTTCTATAATAAGGATGGGATTCAAGGGCATCATATTTCGACGGGACAATGCTCCCAATTTCTGACAACGCTCACAAGCCTTACAAAACTCATGAGTGTCCCTGAACATAGTGGGCGAGTAGAAGCCACACTGTAAAATCTTGGTCGTGGTCTTTTTAGCAGAAAAGTGACCACCACAGGCCTGTGAGTGACAGAAGGAGATGACACTCTGATGCTCATCGTCTGGTACGCATCTCCTTAAGATTTGGTCTGGGCAATATTTAAATAAATATGGATCGTCCTAGAAAAAGTTACGTACCTTGGTAAAGAATTTCTTCTTATCTTGTGACGTCCAGTGTGTCGGTATGGCACCTGTAGCAAGATAATTAGCAATATCAGCGAACCAAGGTGAATGGGAGACTCTAAACAGTTGTTCATTAGGGAACATGTCATTGATATAGGTCGTCTCAAGGGAATCAGAGGTATTAAGGCGAGAAAGATGATCGGCTACTACGTTCTCTACTCCCTTTTTATCTTTGATTTCCAAATCGAATTCTTGGAGTAGAAGGATCCATCGTATCAGGCGGGGCTTAGAACCATTCTTAGAAAGAAGATACTTAAGTGCCGCGTGATCTGTGTAGATGATGATCTTGGATCCGATCAGGTAGGACCTAAATTTGTCCAAGGCGAACACTACGGCCAAGAGTTCCTTTTCCGTAGTCGAGTAGTTCACTTGGGCAGGATTTAGAGTCCTACTTGCGTAGTGAATAACGTAAGGCCACTTATCTTTTCTTTGGCCTAGAACCGCTCTAAGAGCATAATCAGAGGCGTCGCACATAAGTTCAAAAGGAAGACTCCAGTCGGGTGGCTGCATGATAGGTGCAGTGGTTAACATGCCCTTAAGCTTAGTGAAAGCTTCTTGACACTACTCAGTCCACTCATATGGTGTATCCTTTTGAAGAAGATTACATAAAGGACGAGGGAGGAGACTAAAGTCCTTTATGAATTGTCTGTAAAAGCCTGCGTGTCCTAAGAAGGATCGCACGTCTCTGATATTCTTGGGTGGAGGTAGGTTAGAGATAAGATCAATTTTTGCCTTATCTACCTCGATTCCTTTGGACGAGATGATATGCCCAAGGATAATTCCTTTTTGAACCATAAAATGACACTTCTCCCAGTTAAGTACCAAGTTTTTTTCTTCACATCTTTTCAGCACACATTTAAGACTTGCTAAGCATTCGCTGAAAGATGAACCAAAAACAGAGAAGTCGTCCATGAAGACCTCTAGATATTTCCCCACCATGTCAGAAAAGATACTCGTCATGCATCGCTGAAAGGTAGTAGGGGCATTACATAACCCGAATGGCATCCTTCTGTAAGCAAAGGTGTCATAGGGACATGTAAATGTGGTCTTTTTCTGATCCTCAGGGGCGATTTCAATCTGATTATAACCTGAATACCCGTCAAGGAAACAATAATAGGAATGACCAGCTAGCCTTTTCAGGATTTAATCAATGAAGGGTAAAGGAAAGCGGTCTTTCCTTATGACGGTATTCAGCTTTCTGTAGTCAATGCACATTCTCCAACCAGTAGTAACTCTGGTCGGCACGAGTTCATTATTGGCATTGGCTACGATGGTGATCCCGGACTTCTTATGAACCACCTGAGTTGGACTCACCCATTGACTATCGGATATGGGGTAAATGATCCCCACTTCCAATAGTTTGAGAACCTCGGCCTTAACCACTTCCTTCATGTTTGGATTTAGTCTACATTGTAATTGCCGAACAGCCTTTGCATTGTCCTTAAGATATATACAGTGAGTACAAATCGATGGGTTAATTTCCTTGAGGTCCGCTATCGTCCATCCAAGAGCTCCCTTATGCTCAATGAGAGTAGATATCAGCATACTCTCCTGTTCTTTCTCCAGGTGAGCAGAGATCACCACCGAGTATGTCTCATCTTGACCTAAATAGACATATTTTAAATCAGAGGGCAAAGGTTTTAGGTCAAGCTTCGGTGGCTTGAGGTTAGACGGTAGAGGCACTACATAAGTTTAGGGTAATTCTTCAATGTGTGGCCTCCACCGGTTAACTTCAAGTACCGGTGCAGTATCAAGCATTGCACACGTCTCCCTAATTATATCATCATCAAGATCATGGGAGTGGGCCAGGCACGTCTCTAGAAGATCAGAGGATAAGGTGAGAGGCGTTCTATCTTCCACAAAAGAATCAATCATGTTAACATCGTGGAAATCGTCATCATCCTCTGAGTTGCTGCCGTTATTGAAAAAGATATTCGATTCCAATGTCAAATTTTTAAAGGACATAGTCATGACACCATTCCTGCAATTGATAATTGCATTTGAAGTGGACAAGAATGGGCGACCAAGAATGACAGGAATCTGAGTGCTCGTGTCATTGATGGGTTCGGTGTCCAAGATGATAAAATCAACAGGGTAGTAGAATCTATCCACCTGGACCAACACATCTTCGATGATCCCTCTTGGTAAACGAACAGAACGATCAGTAAGTTGTAGTGCGGTTCGAGTGGGTTTTAATTCACCCAAACCTAACTGTTGGTATACCGAATAGAGAATCAGATTGACGCTCGCTCCTAAGTCAAGAAGTGCGTGATCAATTCGATAGTTCCTGATTACGCATGATATGGTTGGGCAACCGGGATCTTTGAATTTTTGCGGCACATCTTGTTTTAGGATGACACTTACTTTCTCAGTCAAGGAGATCTTCTTTTGAATACTTTTCCGTCGTTTGGTAGTACATAAGTCCTTTAGAAATTTAGCATATGAAGGAATCTGTTTTATAACGTCAAGCAGAGGAATGTTGACTTTCACCTGTTTCAACACCTCTAGGATATCTTGAGAGTTAGATAGACGTTTTGGTTCAACCAACCGTTGAGGAAACGGAGCAACTGACTTTTCTAGAGGTTCCGGTTAAAATTTTTGTGGGGCGCCACTAGATCCATCATTGTTGTCCTCTTCTGGTTCTTGAGGCTTTTCGGGCATAACCGAAAGGGTTTTATCAATAACCTTCCCACTCCTAAGAGTGGTGATAGATTTAGCATGCCCCATTTGATTTGAAGAGCTGAGATCACCTGTCTCGTATTGCGGTTTCGGATTAGGGAGTGATTGTGTAGGGAGTATCCCTTTTTCCATAGCCGTCATACGTGAATCTATTTTTTGCATAAAATCTGAAATTTCTTGCATTGTCCGCGTCAGCTCTTGTATGGAAATTTGAACCGATTCTTCTTGAGGTTTCCCCTGATTTGGATTTTGATTGAAGAAACCTTGAGGGATAGCAGTTTGTCCGTTCCTCCAACTAAAATTCGGGTGATTTTTCCAGCCAGGATTGTAAGTATTAGAGGGTGGTCCATTGAAAGGTCTTTGATAGTTATTTACGGCATTAGATTGTTCATTCAATACTTCTCGAAAGGCAGGTATTGAAGGACAATTTTCAGTAGTATGAATGTTGCAATCACAGATGCCGCAAACACTTTCATTAACCTTTTCCTTCCTTCCTTCCATGGCCTCAAATTTTCTGGTGAGATTGGCCACCTTAGCGTTAAGATCATTATCCTCTTTCAGGAGATATATTCCTCCTTTTTCCCTTGAATGAGTCGGCCTAGACGTAGTGTTCGTCCTTGGGTTATAGTCCCATGATTGTATTTTTTCAGCGAGACTATCGAGGTAATCTCATACCTCGTCGACATTTTTATTAATAAAATCTCCGTTACACATTGTCTCGACCATTTGGCGCATGGAAGATGTTAGCCCATCATAGAAAAAATTCGTAATGCGCCATATTTCAAAGCCATGTTGTGGGCATGCATTAACCAAATCCTTGAACCTTTCCCAACATTGGAAGAATGTTTCATCTTCCTTTTGGGCAAAGTTCATGATCACTCTCCTGAGGGTAATTGTCTTATGATGTGGGAAAAATTTCTTTATAAATTCCCTCTGCAAATCATTCCATGTGCCAATGGATCTAGGACGCAGTGAATGTAACCACGTCTTGGCTTTTTCTTTTAAGGAAAATGGAAAGAGTTTCAGCCTAATAGTATCCTTAGATACATTAGGAAAGTATAAGGTGCCTATGATTTCATCGAACTCTTTCAGATGCAAGTATGGTTCTTCAGACTCAAGCCCATGGAACTTAGGAAGGAGTTGGATAACCCCTGGCTTGATGTCCATATGTCCTGTATTCTCAGGAAAAATCATGCATAAGGGCGTACTCACCCCCGCCGGTTGTAAATAATCTCGTAAAGTACGAGGCGGTGGTACCTGATGCACCTCATTCTCATCATGTACTTCCTCAACCCTTGGTTGGGGTAGTACTTGAGGTTGATTTTCGGCCATAACGTCTTCTAACTCAGGAGAATTCAAGTGGTGTCTAGTCCTGCGATGGACAGTCAACCCCTCAACTAATCCTCCTTCAGTCACGAGACGTCGAGTATTGTCGCGTGCCCAATGGGGCATAAAACACACTCAGCCCTCAAATTCTAACTTAAACCTAAAAAAGAAAATAAAAATCTAGGAAAAGGGATGGTTGGAGAGAAGTTACCAAATCGGAGTTCCTAAGTTAAAAACCTGCAAAACAAACCAAAATAAGTTAGTTTCTAAGAGTAGAAAGTCCTAATTAAAAATAAACTAATTTCTAGAGAAAATAAGAAATTCCAAAGAGAGAAGAATTAGAAAGAGCTTACTAAATTAGAAGCTTCCTACAAAACAGAAAAATTGGGTTAGTTCCTAAATAAAAACTTATAGAAAAATTCTAAAACAAGAAACAGGGTTAGGATTCCTAAAAAGAATTAGAATTAGAATCTTACTAAAAAGAAGAAATAAATTTTAATCTAAATCTAGAATAGAAAGGAAGAATTTAAGAAAAATTTTACTAATTTAGAAACTATCTTAGAAGCCTATAAAACAAGAAAGACAAGTTATTTTCTAAAAATTAAGAAAATCTAAACCTAATCTTAAACTAATTAATTTCAGAAAAATATAACCAACAGTCCCCGGCAACAGCGCCAAAAACTTGTTCACTCCCCAAGTACAGGGTTGTGATGTAGTAATAACTCGGTAAGACCGAGGTCGAATCCCAAGGGACTGAAACTTGTACGTTATCTAAAATTATCTAGAACTAGAACTAGGCTAAGATGAATTCTAAATCAATTAGCAATGGTGGAATACTTGTAGGATAATTAATCTTAAACTTAGGAAACAAATCAGAGATAAGAAACTAGGGATTCAGAGGATCCACTTGTAGAGATCAGGGAGAACTTATGCTTGCATAAAAAATTATGAAAATTACTGAACTGTCGTTGATCTAGTTTTCAAAGAGATGAAAGGTGTATGAATTAGAATGGATTCCATCACCAAACCATGCCTAAAGACTATGGCAAACAACAGAATCAAACTAGTTACCACCTAATCACATGTATGAAAGTTAGGAAGGGTACCGTCATCCAACCATGCCCAGGAGACTATGGTGAACAACAGGACGTCCTGACGTCATAAACATGAAAGGAAATAGAAATATTCAAAGCATCGCAAACCCATTGTAATTTCAGTCACAACAGACCATTAAGAACTAAAAATATTCTCATAATAATCAACTAAAATCAACGTCGATTCATGAATAAATAAATAAATAAAAACATAAATTAAAACCTCCCATCTCACTACAAGCTTCACCTCTTAGCCCTAGCTAGGAGGTTCAGCCACACATGGTCAGGCTAAATCCAACTAAATAAAGAGAAAAAGAAAAGGAAAAGAAAAGTGAAAAAAACCAAGAATTTCTCTCTCTCTTTCTCTTTCTCTCTCTCTCTCTCTCTCCTTCTTTGCTCCATGTCCAAGCTCAAGCCCTCTGTTCTTCCTCCCAAGACCTAAATGAATGCTCCCCACGTCCAAAAACCTCCTTTTATAGCTGCTGGAAGGCTGGAGTCAGTGACAGAGTTGTAGCAGGACACGGAGTGCAATTTTCGCAGCCAAGTTCGGTGCCACGAAACACGCCACTTTCCTCGCTCAAATTTTAAAAAAACACCGTTCCTTAGTACTTTCTTGGGTTCTCTACATGATAGACTGTTCAGATCTGCCATATGATCAAAGATGGTGGGCCAAAACTGCCTAAAAAAGTCAGTTTCTGCGGATGTGCGAAACCTTTCGCACCATTTCGCTGTTGAGATCGGTGGGCCCCACAGAAGTATTTTTTGGAAAATCTACCTCGTCCATTGGATTCAAAACGAAATTTCAGTAAAGAATGGGTGGTTTTGAACGTCCATTGACGTGGCCCAGAGAAGAAATCACAGAAGAATCAGTTTTGAACGTTGCAGGGCAGCCCTTTTGTGGTCTCTGTATCTCACACGTGTGCACGCATGGGTGAAAAGTGACAATATGGTTTTGTAGTGCTCGCAGCTGTCTACACGGTGGACAGTTTGGATTGAGCTTATGGGGCACGTGTGGGGCCCACAGTCGATCGCAAAAACGGCCAGCGGCCGTGCATTACGCGGTACGAAAGTGAAATTTTCTTTCGCTGTGATGATCGGTGGGGTCCACTTAGCTTTCATTTCGAAAATCCACAACATCCATTGGCTTCAGGACGAAAAACCGTCCAGGAATGCTGAGTTTTAGAGCCATTTTAGTGTGGTCCATAACACTTTCTATATCACCGTTCATTCTCCGTTTGGTCTCGATTTACCTGTGCGTACATGCATGGGACCCAAAAGAAGAGCTTGACGGGGGTTATCGTCGCGCCCCTTAGTGAATGGATGGTTCGGATCATCCGAAAGGATGATGAGTGGGGTCCATTACCAACGAACGGACAGACATCGTCCGTTTTCATTTTTTTTTTTTTTTTGAATTTAGGAGTCGGTCAGCGTGCTTGCTGACCGAGCTCGTCGACGCAGTGCACGTCCAGCGTATGTGTACACCATGTACACACGATGCAATGTGGGGCCCACTACAATGGTTATTTGAAATCCAATCCATCCATCCTGTTTCTAACCTTATTTAAATCGTCGATTTCGAAATTGAGGTGCGTCCAGAGATCAGGTGGGCCCTACGTCAGAATTTAAGGGGCTGATCTGCCCATTGGGCCACTTGCAGAGGGATCCAGTGGCTGAAAATTGACTTGTACGTTTAATTTCTTATCCTCAGGCCACGTATGAAGTTTCGAACCGAACGGATGGTGGAAAACATGTGATCTTGCATTCTGAATGAGTTTTAGGCCATTGGAGCTCCAGTTCTTTGATTTTCTCGGATCCCTGGTGTGTAATTTCAGTCGATCTTGGTCCCCTGGAGTGTGTCCCTTGCTTTGGTGCATCTTGAGCGCTAAAACCATATTTTTAACACCCATTTTTATTCATGCTCATAAAATCACCTTGCAACACAAGAATGCGAAAACGAGTCATTAGGCAGCATTATATTCGTAAATCCAGACAATATCTGGGGTCTAATATGCAATATTTGGCCCTCAACAATAAATTTTGCCTTGAGGCGCTTGTTGACCTCTTCTTCAATGATAGCGTACCTTTCCGGGCCAAGTGCTCGTCACTTCTGTCAGATCGGGCGGTAGGTCGAATCAATATTAAGTAGATGAATAATTACAAACGGGTCAATTCCTGGCATGTTTTCATGGCTCCAGGTGAATATATCAACATATCGTCGAAGCAGGGCTATCAGATTGTCTTTCAGGGGCGATTGAAGAAATAAGCCGATTTGCACTGTTTTAGAAGCATCTATCTCGGCCAAAGGCACGGAGATTAGGTTTTCAACTGGCTGTCCTCGTTCATGAGTTTCGGTTTGAGGGTCCAACGATTTAATCATTAAAGCCTCGACTGGAGCTTTTTCGGCGGGGATCTTTACAGCAGTCGCGTAGCAGCGCCTTGCATCTTGTTGATCTCCTTTGACGACTCCCTCTCCCAACTCGGTCGAGAATTTCATGGAGAGATGGTATGTAGATACCACTGCCTGGAGGAGACTCAACGATGGCCGGCCGAGTATAACATTATAGACTGATGATTGATCAACTATCAAAAAATCAATCATCACAGTTGCCTGATGCAGGGGATTCCCTGCCGTGAGTGGTAGGGAGATGATTCCTTCTGGGAGCGTCTGTCCTCCTGAGAATCTGATTAATGGGGTACGAACTGGTCGTAATGTCGTTCATTCAACTCTCATTTTGTCGAATGCCTGAGTAAACAACACGTCGGCTGACAATCCTATGTCGACCAATATGCGAAATACCTTATGATTTGTGATGGTAAGGGTGATCACTAATGCATCATTATGAGGGTGATAAATGCCTCGGGCATCCTCATCGATAAAAGAGATACAGTACTTCTCCATCTTCTTCTCCTTCGGAGGTCGAGATATGACCAGGAGTTTGGACTCGGGTCGGCTGAGGCTTCTGGCGTGGTTTTTTCGTGCATTGTTGGAATTACCTCTGCCTCTTGGACCTCCAACGATAGTTCGAATTTCCTCCGTAGGTTGGTTGTCAACTGGGCGTTCTTCAGCCGTTCCGATCCTCTCGACATGTTCTGTGAGTTGGCCTTCGCGAATGATCCTTTCAACTTATTCTTTCAGATGAATGTAGTCACTCGTATTGTGCCCATGATCACGATGACAATGACAATACTTACTTTTATTCCGCCGATTAGGGTTGCTACGAAGCCTATCGGGCCAATTGATGAACCCTTCACCCTTGATTTCTATCAGTACCCGCTCTTGCGGCTTGTTGAGTGGAGTATAAGTGAAGAACTTTCAGTCGGGTCATTTACTCAACTTACGATCATCCCGAGTTCGGTCGTCCTTACGTTTTTTTCCTCCAGCTGAGTCAACTTCTTTTTTGGCTGACTCTTTAGCTGAGGTCTTTGCGTTCTGGGCAGCTTCACACAAGATCCTCATTTCTTCAGTGTCTGCATATTCGTTTGACCGAGTCATGAATTTGGCCAGAGTCATCGGTGGATTCTTGTCTAGAGAGGCTAGGAACGGCTTATCTCTAACACCTTGTATAAGAGATTTGAGCGTTGTCTCTTATAAGTGTTTCCAAACTTAAAGCGATTTAAAGTTGAAACGCTTGATATAGTCTTTCAGTAGCTCTCCCTCCTTCTGAATTATGTTATTCAGATGAGCCGGGGGCTTTAATTTCTTCTTCCCGCCAATAAAATTGGTGAAGAAGGCGTCACTGAGCTCCGTAAATGAACTGATCGACTTTGGCTCTAGTTGCTTGAACCAGAGCCGAGCCACATCGGCTAATGTAAGGGAGAAAGCCCGACACATTACGACATCCGAAGCATCATGCAATTCTATGTAGGTCTGAAAACATTCGAGGTGCTCCGTTGGGTCGGTCTTTCCGGTGAAAGGTGTAATTTGAGGCAGATGAAACCTTTCTGGTAACCGGACTCGCATTACTTCATTAATGAAAGGGGATGTTTTAGCCTCGAGCCTAGTTTGACATGCATCCCGACCCTGTTTCATATCCGCCATTTCTTCTAACACTTCCTTCTTAAAGTCCTGGAGGTCAGCTTTCCAAGGCTCGACACTTTCTGCCATACCCTCATCGGGAAGTCGGCTGCACCTCCTCCGATCTATCTCGTGACGGAGATCGGTAGGAGGTAAGACAGTGGTTGCCGAATGAGCGGGTGGTAGCTCGGCCGGGCCATGGGGCTGACTCGGCTGGGGAAGAGAGCGTGAAGTGGTAAGCTGAGGGTCGCAACTTGTGGCGGAGCGTTCATCGCTTGACCCTGCTGAAATTGCTACATTTGTTGTTGGTGTATCTGTCCCAATATTTACCTCGTAACGTTTACGTCGGCTTTAAGCTCCTTAACCTCCCAGTCCAACCGCCCGTTATTTCGGTTCCGTTGGGTATTAGTTGCTGCGGAAGCAGCAGGAACATGTGCGGAACCCTGATGGTTATCGGGTTGGTTTTGAGCCCCCTAAGCTACGCTTGTACCTGATTATCCGGCAGCAGTAGCTGGTCCTTCTGGACTCATTCTTCAAGTTCTTGCCATTAGTACAAATTTACGGCTCCGTAGGTAAATTGTAGAAAATGACTTTTTGTATTGTTTCTCATAGACGACGTCAATTTGTTGATACTAAAAACTGGATTAGCCTCTTTCCCTTACTTCCACTTGCACCACAATGAAAGATAAATAGAACCCTGGCTAGAGCCAGGGAACCTCCGATGCTTAAGTCAGAAGAAATTCAGGAAGAGGAGCTTCTAGGATTTTTCCTTGCTTACCTTAATCCTTAAAGAATTCTTTTTTTTTTTTATAGGAATGAGAAGTCCCGGCGTGAGAGGATTATTTCCTAATTTTTAAGAGATTTTATTGAGTTGTCACTCGTTTACAGATACTTTTCGATCCCGAGATTTCTAGGATTGGGTATCTTTTAACAAAATTCTCGGATCATTGTTTAAGTTTACACCGTCTCTCTTTTGCTTGGCTCGCCTCAATGGACTATACAGTCTCTCGGCTGGCTTATAAATATTGAGTTGTTTGCCTACTGTCGGATGAAAGAGAATCGATAAGACCGATGCCCTCTCTTAATCCGATAGCCGACACTACAACCAACCTCATATGAGTCGATTTTATAGTCAATTAGGCGGCTTTTCACTCTAGGGCCTTTAATTGGTCATTTCAGACATAGTTGTATTTTTGACCGAGTCAACTTTATATCTTATACATTTCGCCTGTGGCTCTTGATTATTTTACCCCCGGTCGGAATTAATAGCCTGTAGATCCGAACTAAGTCTCTCCTCCAAGCTTTATCTTTGGTCGGCTTTTATAATTGCCTCTGGTCTTATAAGCAGAGTTACTTCATTTTTCAACCAACCTTCTGGACTTGTCATATTTTTTCCCAAAACACACACACACATATATATATATATGTATTGCATAATAAACAAAGTTCTCAAACTCATCAAATTACTAAGTTCGAAAAATTCACTTCGTCTGCCAAATACAATGACTATGTTAGCCGAATTCTTGCATAGCTCCATCATGATTCCTACGCGAAGTACCCAACAAAGCATTTTACCAATAATCTGCCACTATTCCTTAATAGGAAAGGAGATGCGGCAGATCACACTTTAAGGACATGGTATTTGGCACGTACTTTACCTTACTTTAGTTCAACAAAAATTTTTAATTTTGTTTTCGGCACATAATATATGCCCATGCCTACATATCACCTTATGCATTGGCTACATGCGGTGTTGTGTGCCCATTCGAATGGCACATTAAAGACAAAAATCTACTAGGGTGTCAACGGCCCACACTAAGGCCTGAAACTTAGAATTTCGAATAGAGCCAGATAGTACCTACCCCAACCCAGCCCATTGACAGCCCTAAATTTTACCTTTCCCGTTAGAAATGATGACGTATAATAAGAAATGATTTATATTCGGTCAAAGAGCATGCAGATCATGAAGATCAAGTGTCACAAAAATCCATTCACATGTGTGGACCTCCCTGGTTTTCACATCAGATGATTATCATGGTGTGGCCCACCATTTGTACGTACACAATATTCTGCATACATGACATGCTGGCCGGAAAAAAATGACTACACCATATGATACAGCCACCGTTATCCCATGATTTATCTTCTATTTGTGGCACCTGGAGGTTCGGAGGTTTACAATCAGGTGGGAAAGATCTAGGCCATTCATCAGGTAGCGCGCAACACGAATGGTCCCGTCATCAACTGCAGACAATATAGGTGTAGGCAATTTTGACACTTAGAGAAGAGGATGGCCATCCATGACGAATGTTCAGATGTGGCCCGCATGATGATGCACCAGATGCACCGTTCAGATGAAGCAATCCTCCGTTTCGGTATTTTTCCCAGGTGTGCGTACGTTAATCACGTCCTTACACGAAGCGCACTTTAACGACAAGTGGCGTAGGTCATTCGAACAGTAGTACTCCACAAATTTGAAGGGACATGATTCCTCAGCAACAGTGTTTGACCGCAGTGCTTCATAAAAATCCATGCGTGGGGCCCAAAATGCTGTAAATGTAAAATCCATTCCGTCCATCAGAATCTATCCTTGATTTTTGGGACCAAAGTTAAGAAATTCAGGTAGATCCACAACTCAGATGGACCACACCACGTGGAACAATGGGGATGGGATGCCAACCACAGGTTTATGTGTGGGGCCACCATGGCATGTATCTTCCATCAAAACCATTAATCAGGTGTAATTCACCACGATGAAGGGAAGATGTAAAAACCATCGTGATAAAGAAAGCTCAGGCAGCCCACGCATTTTGATCTTAGCGGTTTTGTGATCGATTTGACATTGTTTCCATTGGTTTGGCCAATTTGAGACTTTAAACTGGCTCATCTTTCAAAGTACGATTCAAATAACGGTTATCACCCGATGGACGGAGTGGATTTTACATATACTACGTAACGGTGGACCCCACAGTGCTTGGGTGTTCTACGGCGGTGTAAAAACTAAAAAGAGTCGCATCTTTTGGATTGTTTCCTCTACCGCGGTACACGTGTCGCATGATCGTGAAATCCTATCCATCCACCGTACTACATGAGAAACATACAAATCCAATGGTCGTATACAGCTCCTGCCTTTGAGTGGAGATACCTCGTTTCAACACTGGATGTCTTCGTATCGATCCCTAGTTGGGTTGGCTAACATGGAGTGTGTGTACTGACGACATGGGTGTGTATTAACAAGTTAAACACCCCAAAGAAAGAAAGAAAAAAAACTCCTGCCTTAGAAATCTGGACCATCCATTTTTTCCCATCCACCGTCTATTTGAAGACCGCCGGATGCGATGCCCAGGATTGTTTCATGTGCCTGGTGTGACCCATAGCACCGGGCTTTTGCACAGCACACGCAGATCTTCGATAATGTCAAGTGGGGGCCATTTATTTGGAGATGATCACTGGCCTGTTGCATCCCCCGGATTGGATAACTGGGTTTATCATATATATTTGATAGGACCATCATAACCTCTCAATTTTTGGTATAAGAACTCTTATAAAATAATGATTCATAATAAGATATGATATAATATATTAAAAGTTTTCCTAAAAAAGCTTTTGTAGGGGTTTTTAGAACAATCTTACGTGAGGATGAGAAGAAAACTTTTTATGTTGTAAATGAATATGGTGGAGTAACTTATTATTTATCCACATAGTCTGCGGACCATGGGACTTACGTGTTTAAGTGCGTATTTAGTCTCAATTATGGGTTCGGTGTGAGGGCACGGGCATTTGAGATAGTATAGTTGTAGAAGCGTGAATGAGAGTCTTTTAATATATGTAAAGGTTGGAATAGAGCCGTTGCAACAGAGGTGTAACTCCTCATATATTTCATTACAAACAATGTAGAAACTGCTGCATGTGGTTAACCTAACAATTAAAAACGGTTAGCTACTGTCTCACAACAGTTAGTATACAATAGCTTGATGGTCCATACACAACAGTTAGAAACGGTCATAAATGGGTAGTTTTCTCTAATAGCTAAAAAACGGTCAATGTAATTAATTTCCTTGAACTATAACTTCCAGCCAACACGGCTTATATAAACAGGCCTTGAATGAGTTTCTAAATTATCTCTCAACCTACTCTAGCAGACTTATATGAATTAAGACAACCACTCCTCTCCTATACTTTAGTAACTCCAATAATACAGCAAGGGTGAACCATTGCTTGGATAATAGACCAGTGATGTGGTGTAGAATAGTTTAACTGAACAAATAGCTGAAAAAAAAAACTAGTGTAATGGTTTAAACTACAATTTTTCTTCTTTTCTCTTTTCTTTTTAAGAATTTTTTTTTATTGTAATTTCACCAGATTCTATGTAACAAAGTTTCATTAGTGGGCCTTTATGTTTGCTGAATGTAGATCATCACCAGACTCATCATGTCCTAAAAGTAGCTTGCCAGTAACTTATAAGCATACTTAATTTACTTAAGCAGGATCAAATAATGTTTTAAGGATAGCATCCTAGATGTACTTAAGCCTATTCTTATTTCAAATTTTGAAATTTTTTAGATTTCATATTTTACGGATAAAATATTATTACGTAAATATCTTAACAAGAATAGGGCTAAGATTACACATGTAATAGCAGTGGATATTCAACACAAAAAATCAAAACACTAGTGACTCAGATCTTCTGGTATGGAATTTTTTTGTTGGATGATCCATCCATGTTGGGCCACATCGCAATAATGGCCCTTCATATCAACGTTCTTGTCAAACAAACGTAGGGCCATACGTGCACAAAATGGAGGGTGGAGACGACAGCTAATATCCATATATTTCCTCCGCATGAAAAGGAGAAGAAACTTTGATACTATGGAGGAGCGTGACGCTAATACTCGGATACCAAGAATTTGCATATGCTCCTTATAGATGACTAAATAAAACCGTCCAAATAGTGGATTTTAAATTAGGTGGGTCATAAACATAAAATTAAAGCTTAATTACGTCTAAGATGGATGATCTTGGTGGACAATTAATGAACGGCCAGGATGAAAAGTTACAATGGCCCGAATTCTACAAACAGATGAGCTTTAATTTCCGGGGGCACGCGTATCAATCTCAAATCCTGCCGGAGTAACAAATAAAAGTCCAGGATATCGTTGCCACGCGCATAGGGCAATCCGAACCGTTGGTAATGTGGGCCACCAGGTGTAGAGCGAGATAAGTTAACGGTGATTTAGTGATCGTAGCCTTCGCTTGCTGTCAGTTTTACGCATTGATGGTCGACCCTCCATTTTCCCACTGCAATCGTAATTTTAGTTTGCAGCCCCCACCATATCAACGGTGCAGATTGCCTCAGAAGAGATGACATAGGACCAGCGAACTTCCATCTCCGAGAGGCTCCGACTTCCGACCTCTGACCGGAGGTCACGTGCTTATTGAAATTGTAACGAATCAATACCAGTTCATCGCGCGATGAGGAAAAAGTTTGTTTTACCTCCGTCGCGACTAAGATACCCAGCATATGTCGCACTAGTGGGACCCACGCTTCATTGCTCTGGACTTTAGAAGGATCATCATCAGAACATCCACTGAACGGATGATTATGAACATCACATGCGGAGATTGATTTAGAACATTGAAAGAAAGATTTCAAAGGCAAACATTGAAAGGTAATTTCATAAATCGACGGTCGGGATCATCACTGATGGGGAGTAATGGTTTTTAATATATGATAGGAGCGAGAAGATGGAGGATTCTGATCATTGGATCATCTCAGCATGTGGGCCCCGTAGGGTGACAGCTCCTGGCAATCCTGAGTCGCATGAGACGCAAAACGAGCTTACGAAGAAAAGCCCTCCTGTCATTTCTCCGCCCACGAACGGAGTGCTAATTACAGACGCCCCATCTTCAAGCGCCATATATAAACGTACCAAAGGCACCGCATGCCACGTGTGAAGCATCTGGGACGTTTATAGAGTGAACGCCACACCGAATTTTCCTTAGTCCGAAAATTCTGACCATTCATCAGGTGAGCCGCACACGCACAACGAAATGGACCGTTGAGAAAACTACAATCGATGTATATCAAACTCGGACGTGAGGATCACCATTTCAATCTGAGAACAATAGACATGCACTGAGGGATTCTTTGATGTACGTCCTGGATCGTTCACACATGTGAAAACTCGTGCGTGTGGTGCGTCTCCATTTGTCGCTTGAAAATTGGGGCGTCGTATTTCTTCGTGCCAAAGATCGTCTCCCTCCCTCAGTCGCCTCTGCTCTCGTGCTTAAAAGATCGCTTGCAGCAGAAAACACCACCGTCGCTCTCCTCTTCTAAAACCCTAGATCTCTTGATCTCCGCAGAAATCTATGGCCGACGATCCGATCTCCTCCTCCGCATCTGTTCCTCCTTCAAATCCGCTCGGCCATGCCGTGATTCCGATCGTCAACAAGCTCCAAGACATCTTCTCCCAGCTTGGTAGCTCGTCGACGATCGATCTGCCGCAGGTGGCGGTCGTTGGGAGCCAGAGCAGCGGGAAATCCAGCGTTTTAGAAGCTCTGGTGGGGAGAGATTTCCTGCCAAGGGGCTCCGACATCTGCACACGGCGTCCGCTCGTGCTGCAGCTCGTGAATGCGCCTTCGAGTGGGGCGGAAGAGGGCGATGAGTGGGGGGAGTTCTTGCACCTTCCCGGGAAGAAATTCTTTGATTTCGCCGCGATTCGTAGGGAGATTCAGGTTAGGATTCTTGAAGTATTGATTTTCCGTTTCTTTCTTTGTTGAAAAGGTCAAAAAAAATAAATCATCTGGTGGGGCCCACCTTTCGAATATTCGAACCGATCACCTGGCTGGCATATCTTAACTCTGAGATTGCTGGACTCGAAGTGGATGTTCAACTTAATGCCCGCGAAAAAGAATCCATTGACTGTATGGGTGGTATGTTCCAATTTTGGAGTTTTTTTGGACGACTGGTGTGGATCACATGAATGTCCGGCCTGCCTATTCAGTCGATAAAGATGGTGTTTTACCTGGTTGAAGATTGTATATTTCCTAATACCATTAAAAATAGTGCGTCGTTTGGTCCTTTTCACACCGTCAAAAGCTGTAGCTTGTGGTTGGAAGGTACGCACGAAGAGAGTGCGGGTTTATCAATCACAGAGCAATTAAAGAGAGAGGGAGAGACGGAGGAAGATATAGGGAGAGAGAGGGAGGGGGTGGGGGTGTCGGGGGTCTCAGTAGGAGATACACATTGAGGAGAATGAAGGTTTATCAACCAAAGAGCAATGAAAATGTAGGAGAGGAGAGATTGCTAGAAGATCGACATGAAGACGGTGAAGGTTTATCAACCAAAGAGCGATGGAAAAGCAAGAGGGAGGGAGCTGCTGATATAGTCCATGGACTCTTAAAACCCTAGTTCTGGCCTAACAAGAAATGGGAAGAAATATTAATTTTATGTAGGACCTCTAAAAAGAAGTCCCCTCTATCAAACAATGGGTGCGATAAATTTCTTGATTTTTTTCCTTTTTTACATGCAGAAGCATCTAGGCTTTTAAATCGGATTGGGTAAAGAAGCAAGTCTAGATGAGGAATTCATCATCATCATCATCATCACTGTATTCCTTTTTTTTTTTTTTTTTTTTCCTTTTTTGAAAGGCATTCAATGAAACGCAAAATACAAATAAATCCTATAGGGGGCTGCTGATATAGTCCACGGACTCTTTAAACCTTGTGCGATAAATTTCTTGATTTTTTTTTTTTTCCTTTTTTGCATGCAGAAGCATCTAGGCTTTTAAATCGGAATGGGTAAAGAAGCAAGTCTAGATGAGGAATTCATCATCATCATCACTCTCCTCTTTTTTTTTTTTTTTTTTGTGTGTGTGTGTGTGTGTGTGTGAGTGTGTGTGTGAAAGGTATTCAATAAAATGCAAAATTCAAATAAATTCTATAGGGGGAGGACGTTAAGGGGCCATCTGATACCCGAAGCCCAAGAAATTATATTACATTAAACCACTCACCCATGAGATCTTCCCTATCACAAACCTGCAGAAATGTTAATCCCTAGAGAGGAAAATTCATCTTGGCATGTGGAACGTGGGAATTTTATTAGGCATGAGTATGGAGTTTGAATTCAATGAAAAGGGAGGGCTAATATAGCATGTGCTTACAAGATATGAAATGGAAATGAGAGAGAAGACATTGCTAATGGCTAAAAATTGTTGGATACATGGTATCATCCAAAAATCAGCAAAAATGCTGGATACATGAGAAGAGTATACAAGGAATGGGGTAGAGATCGTCTTAGATAAATATTTAAAGGTAGAATAGTGGAGGTCAAGAGAATGGCAAAGAGACCCGTGGTGGTTAAACTGGATTTTGATAAATCAACACCCTTTCTTTGTGATAAAACAATATCATAAATTAAATGAAAAACTAAAATGTATGAAAGAGTAACATGACATTTAAGCATCAAAAGCCAAACTGAAAGAGAGTTATGTTCAACCTTGTCATTTACAAGTTTGTCTGCCGTAAAGCTTTCTTCTTGTGCAAGCTATAAACCTCCACAATCAGACTGTGCATGATAGATTTCTCAAATTTTTATGGGCTAGCTGCTAGAGAAAAATCCAAAGAGATTGGAGACAAATACAAGTTGTATGTGGGGAAGGACAATATCAGGATTGGGGTAGGTTATTTATTTATTTTTTTAATTTTAATTTTTTAATTTTTAATTTTTTTTTTTAAAATTATTAAAATTTAAAGATAAATGCTCAAAGGATAGAATACTGGATGTTATCAGCATGGATGATGTAGGGGGTCGGTGTGTGATGGATATGGTAGCGGTGCCTATGGTGGTGAGATGGTGAGCTAGACGGATGCAAATGCAACTTCACACGCCAGGTCATCTCTGTATTCAAGATGATTTTCTTCTCTCTTAATGTGTGTTTTCCTGTTTTACTCAATAACATTTCTGTACGTATCCAAAAATAAAAAAGAAGAAAAGAAAAAAGAACATACTTTGAACAATTATCCTCAGATCCTTGGTGAAAAAAGTGTCCATTATCCACTTAATTTACTATCGGATTCCTTAATTTTCCTTTTCTTTTTCTTTTTTGATCATTCTGGTGCCGAGTATTACTGTGATTTGATCATTTTTGTTCTTGCATTTTCATGGACTGGTGCATAATTGAATGTTATAATTTCCTTTGGACTTCCACCCCAAACCTATTGTTTTGAAAATGCAGGCTGAAACTGACAGGGAAGCAGGAGGAAACAAGGGAGTCTCGGATAAGCAGATTCGTTTAAAGGTGTTCTCTCCAAATGTTCTCAACATTACATTGGTGGATTTGCCTGGAATTACGAAGGTTCCAGTTGGTGATCAGCCAACGGATATTGAGCTGCGAATCAGAAATATGATATTGTCATACATCAAGCATGCAACTTGTGTAATTTTAGCTGTTACACCTGCGAATTCAGATTTGGCCAATTCAGATGCACTTTCGATGGCAAGGGTGGCTGATCCTGATGGTAAATCCTGCAACTATGCTTTTATGAGATGGTGATGTACGTGCACATAGCTGAAAAATTGGGCACAATAATTTTCTTTTTCAGCTGTTGGAGTGGATTTGCCCACGTGATTCTAAAATTTTCATTTGCTACTTTTCTTGACAGGTTCTCGGACAATTGGTGTAATCACAAAGGTCAGACACCTCTCTGTTGCAGTTCTTAGTTTATTCTAATACTTTGGTAATGTTTGCATGCTGAAGTCTGCAGTTATCTTGAGACATGGAAATGATATCTTGTTTTGTGTTCAGTTGGATATCATGGATAGAGGTACTGATGCTCGCAATTTTTTGCTTGGAAAAGTGATCCCTCTTCGACTTGGTTATGTCGGTGTTGTGAATCGTAGTCAGGAGGTAATCCCTTTATGAAACACTGGATGTTCGTAATGACCTTTTCCTATATTCACACCATCTGTTGTAAACTTATAATATTATAAACTCTTGCTTCATGCTTCATCCATGGGTATAATAGACCATCCATACATATTTACAGATAATGTGAATTTCATTTCATTGGCGACAATCAATCTAGCTACTCATGCTTATAGACCAGATATGTGATCTTGTGTGTACTTGCGCCTTGGTGTTTGAATTTCACTCCTTTGACTTTATGAACCAACTTCATTCATGTATGATATCGGATGTTGTCTTGGAAATGCCTCATATGAAATTAATTATAATGACATGTTTCCGTCTTGGTGGGGATTGAGGACCTATATTTGTATAAATTTCAAAATTGCTTGTATTGAGATGATATCAAAATTCTGGAAATTGGTGAATGATTTGTTGCCAATAGAATTACTGGTGCATTTCTTGGCTGATGCATGCTCTTTTTAAAGAAGCTTCTGAAATATTTTACTAATTTTATTTTCAACAGGATATTATTTACAACCGCAGTATTAAGGAAGCACTTGCTTCTGAAGAGGACTTCTTCCGCAGAAAAGCTGTATAACCCATACCATTTTCAAGTTATTATGGCTTATGTCTACATTAAGTTTGCAACTTGTTGATTTAGTTTTGATACTGATTACAGGTATACCATGGCCTTTCAGATCGTTGTGGCATCCCCCAGTTAGCAAAGAAGTTGAATCAGGTAGGATCATTGGGTGGCAATATTATTCACTGTCAAGCATTGCAGTATTTAGTGGAAGTTTTTAACCTGAAATGGATGTCTCAATCCGCACCTGCAGTAGGTGTTGGTGATCTCTCTGCTGCAACCCATTACTGTGCTGCTACTTTATGCTTTGTTCATCTCTCCCTCTTTATCCTTTTGTTGGATTATCTCATATGGATTGGCATTTCCTTAAATTAATTGGTGAAGCCATTTAAGTAAATTCCATAGCAACGGGTGTGCTTACTTCTGAACATTCACATGAATCTGTTACTCTGTTTCAAACTACCTTACACTTGTAATTTTATTTGCAGATTTTGGTACAGCACATCAGGGCAGTTCTTCCAGGATTAAAAGCCCGCATAAGTGCTCAATTGGTTGCTGTAGCAAAGGAGCATGCTGCCTATGGCGAAATCACAGAATCAAAGGTATCTTTTTCATAATGATTCCAAGAGTATGGCTGGATCATTTGCACAAGATTATGAAAGTTTAAATTATTGTTTCCTTATTTGATAAGTTTACACTTTCTTTCTTCCGAATAGGTGTTCAATATGAGTTGGTGGATACGCTTGATCCTAATGTATGATAATTTTTCTTTTTGTTTAAGTTCATAGATTAATAAACATTTCGTACTATATTTCCATCAAAATTTTTTTTTTTTTAAAAAATAATTTGTACTTTGATAATTTCCTTTTGCGAAATGAGGGAGGGAAATTTTTGACATGAAAGAAAGATGAAAAACATAAGGGTGCATTTGCTTGCCGCAAATATCATAATATTTGGTTCACTGCTATCTATAGGTGCAAAATTTTATTGTCGATAAAAAAATAGTGCAGAATTTCATGATATTTTGTGGTATTTGGTGCAACCAGATCCATCGTAAGTAATGAAACTGTAGACAACCCACCTAAAACGAGGATAAGCCACTCTTTGAGCTTTAGCTTGACTTCAATAAAATTGTCTCCGGCACGTCTCGGAGACAACCAGTGGACTTAATCGGCTGTCGCCAAATCCAATAACGATTTGGTCTTGGTTGTGCATCCAATCTCCAAAACCCCATGAACTCTTTGTTCGTAACAACTAAGGTGTTCCAAAACGGTAACGGTGGCCATAACGGCCACCACCATTACCGTTATGATACGGGCTGTTACAGCCCCGTATCGATCGTAACGACTTTTTTTGTATTTTTTTTTTGGTTTTTGAAAAATGTTGTTACTGGACCGTTACGACTCATTTTTCTATAATGACCGTTACGGCCGTTTCGACCTCGTAACACGTAACGGTTATGATTGTTACCGTTACATAACGGCTGTTACGTAACCGATTTTGAATACTTTGGTGGCAACTAATGTGCGAAAAAAAGGATAAAATGAACTCTCTCAACCCAAGGACGACCCTCTTTATTACTTAGTCTTCTTAGATAATATTGTGTTGAGGCGTGAAATGTCACATCTTCAAGATTGAGGAAAGTATGGTCGTTTTTGTACACAAAGTGACCATGGTGTTATTAAAAGCAAAATTTGAATGATCGAGATGATTTATGGTTCATTGGAAAAGTGGTCAAATAATCTTCCTAACGAACTTAAGTTTCCTCCAATCTGGGTTATGATGAGGAAGATTCGGCCCGTTTATCAAAACCACACATTCCTGAGTGTCCAAAGGCGTAAAAACTCTGGTTGCACTTTACATTAGTCAAACGAGATTCAATTCAAATAATTTCAGTTCTATTGAAAAACTTATTAGGCGACATTTCTAATGTGCCCAAGATCATAAAAAAGGGACAATTGGTCAAATTACAAACAATTGATTTAATATACCGAACGATCGTACTTTTGATAGGTTAAACGGGCTTCGATTGAAGTAATTATAGTTTCGTTAGGAAGTTTATCTAATTATCTTTCCAATGAGACTAAGATTATCGAAAACGGACGAACAACGAATAAGATAAAAGCATTTAAACGGTTTGTAAAAAAAGACAAACTAATCATAATGTTTCATATACACACACACATACACACATAAAATAATTACTTTTATAAATAAATAAATATAAATATTTATTATAAAATAAATATAAAAAAGTCATCATTATTTTTAATATATATAGAATATTATATATTAAATGTTTACTTATGTTAGACGTACAATATATTATATATTATTTTATAACTTAAACATCGGGTGCCCACAATGCCATGCTAAAAATTACGGCCGTTTAAAAAATTGTGGCAGCAAATTGCGGTTGCGAATGTCTATATAAGAAGCCCATTGCCACGAGAAGAAGAAAGGAACACCAGTGGAGGAAAGTGAGACGGAGAGGCAGAGAGCAAAAGAGAAAGAAACAAAGAGCAAAAAGGGTGATAGGGAAATACAGAGAAGGTCCGAGGGTTGGAATTCACTTAGAGGTGCTGTTCAAGGTGCCTTAAATATTTCTAACATGCCGACATGCTGCTTGATATAATTGGCAAAAAAGGCCATTAAATAAGTTATTGAAGCTAAGAGTTTGTCTACATCCATTTAAGTCGTATTCCATTCTACACATTCAAAGTGCATCAACTACGTCCATATTTCCTTCTAACTCATTCTACATTATTCTCCCTCTTTCATTTTCTTTTGCTTTATTTGCCTTCCCATGATCTTAAATTCTGCGCAGCAAGACTAGTTTTTATTTTATCTTATTTACTGCAATTTTATTTTATTTACCTACCTAGTATTATTTAGCTCCACGAAGTAATGCTAATTTGCATTTCATTTTACTTCATTTACCTGTCCGGGGTTACTTGGCTCCGCGACGTAAGGTTAAATAGTTTCTTTTTTCTTATTTTTGCCTGCCCAACCCTTATGGGTTACACGAAACATGACCAAATATAAAAATGCCGAAATTCTACTGAATCATCCAAAAAACTTCAAAATCTTGTAAAGTAGAAACCGCACATTGTGCGGGCAAAAAGAGGTGCCTAATCCCTTCTTTTTTTGTTACTAAAATTTGGCTAGTGGTTACGCCAAAACAAATGCATTTTTATATTTGAGTCAATAATATACTCTGAGTATACCAATAAATCAATACCAAAGCCAAGGAAGTGAGGGCACTTCTGTGCTCATGTGGGGGGAGGCGTTCACAGAAACATAAATGCAATTTCGTTTATTAATACAATATAAAAATTGACCCTGAAAATAAAAAAAGTATGAAAATCAATAAAACATGATTTTTTCAACCACTTAACATGCAAAGAGTAATCTACAAGTTGAAAAGATGTAGAAATCATCATTGTCGTTGTCATCTTCATAGCCTTGTCCCCGTTATTTGAGGTTAGCTATATGAATCCTACTCTTCCAATCATTTCTATCTAAAGCCCTGTCATTGGTAAGTGTACAAGCCTTCATGCCACTTGTTACCACCTTGGACCAAGTTCTTTTAGGTCTTTCACTCATCCTCCTTTTAGGCCCTTCTAGCTCTAAGCAGAGTTCCCCGCTTTATCGGGTTGTCTCTAACTTCTGTAGTGCATGGCCGAACCACCCACTATTTTATCTCATAATGTAGATGCTCATAGGCTGCTTTGCACATCTTAACATTCAACCCCCCCCCCCCCCCCCCCCCCCTCCCATATAGCACATTCGGTCAAATAGCAGAATCTCCTTGAGTTTACACTTTCCTCGGGAGCAAGGTCTTGCCCTTCCTGCTCTCTCTGAAACAGTCAATCATCTCTTTTTTCCATTGCCCCTTCTCTTCGTTGATCTAGTCCAACTATGGTGGAGGTGTCTTGGGTTGAGCCCTACTTCATCGAGGGTCACTTTCAGTCTTGGCATGTTGGAGGTGGCAGGAAGCTAGGGAAGAAAAGATGGAAGGCTGCTCTGCTCGCCGTGCTTTGGGCCATCTGGGGCAGAAGAAATGCTTGTTGTTTCTATAATAAAAGTGTTTCTTCTGTTAGGGTTTTTAGAGGGGCCCTGCTCCTCCTCAGAAAGTGGGTTCCTTAGTTTTCGTTGGGTGGGTTTTGCCAGCCCAGGGCTGTGCTTGTTGTTTGGGTCCAGTTTGGTTCTCTTCCTTTTGTTTTGCCTAGCTTTCTGTTGTTTTGTTTTGCTTTCTTTTCGGCCTTCATAAATTTCATCTCTCTCTCTCTCTCTCAAAAAGAAAAAAAAAACTGCTTGTGAGTTTCATTGGCAATGTGTTGATCACACACCACTCCATTGGGGCACAAGTCCAGTTCATCCACCAAACACTAAGTTTGAATGTCCTTTTTGAACTCTCCATCCTTTTGAATTACAGAGCCAAGGTCAATGCGTTGTTTTGAGAAATCTCCTGGCTATTAATTTGATTGAAGCCCCACCTCTATAACTGTTCCTACTAACGTTGCATTCCAAATACTGTTTCTTGATTTTGTTAATCTTTATACCTTTAGATTATAGAGACTTCCTCCACATTGTATCTACCCCTCCCTAGTTTCATCAACTGTTACTGCATTCTCCATTAGCAACATGCAACAAGGGGCCTCTTCCTGATACCGGTGATTAATTCATCATAAAAATCTTAAAAATATAAGAGCTTAACGACAACCCCTGACGAAGACCTACTACTACAGGGAACTCATTAGTTCTTCCACAACCCCTTCCCACTTTGGTAACAATACTTTATACATGATGTTTAATAATGTCAATATATCCTCCCAGGGCCCTTTTCCTTGGGCTCCATTATTTGCTTTCTATCGATCTATAAAAATCACGTGTACCATTTTTCTAAGAAAATATATGTTGTAATTCATAGGGATTGAATGTGATTTGAGTCACAGCTCAATGGTACACAGCCTATACTTCAACATTGAGTTCTCGGTTTCAAGTCCAGCTTACCTATAAAAAAGAAATCATGGTTTCAAGTTCAGCTTACCTATCAAGAAGAAATCATGGGGGCTGTCGTCTTTGCTGTGGGTTGGTTGCCTTGGTCCTTAGTGCTGGCTGTGCGACTGGGTGCTCACCCAGTTAGATACCTGTAACCATCAGTTTCCAAACATCTATATTGTTGGTGTCGAAACCTGTTTTAGGCCCCGAGGGATGAGGCATGTGCATGTATGGATGATATAGAGCATGATGACAGTGGTTATAGCCATGGCATCGAACCTCGTTCTGCCGTGATGTTGAGCCCTGTTCTAGGCCCCCTAGGATGGCAGCTTTGTAAACCCAACGCGCCCGCACGCCCCCCCACCCCAACACACACACCCACCAAAAAAAGAAAAGAAGAAGAAGAAAGATCTTAGCAATAGGCATCTGAGTTTCGTTTATCATATCTGCCTGTACTTGATGCTTTTATAATTTTCACTTTCATAATTTTTCTGTAATTTGTTCTGTATTTGATAAGTGCAGGCTGGTCAGGGAGCTCTTCTCTTAAACATTCTTGCCAAATATTCTGAAGGTAAAAGCTTGCTGCTAATATGTTGATTGCCTTTAGCATCTTCAAATTTAAGATACATTCCACACTCTTGAGTTTAATGTCTATCTTCAATTTTGCAATGCCACCTGTGACTACCTATCTAAGCAGTTTCTTAGAATTTGCTTTTGAATCTTGGAATTGAGATTGTCTTTGGCATGCATGAAGGTGACACGGGCCCATGTACTCTGTTAATTAACAAAGAAACAGTACATCTATAGACTCTGCTTGAACACATTAGTGGCACAAATAAGTGCAATGTATGACATCTGCTAAACATCTACTTAAACACATAAAGCTGAAAGCGATTTGTTATCATTTCATACTAGTTATTTTCATCACGGGTTGAATGCTCAGATGGGAACTCATTAAATAATCTGTTTTTGACAGCTTTTTCTTCGATGGTGGAGGGGAAAAACGAGGAAATGTCAACATCAGAGCTTTCTGGTGGAGCACGAGTTCACTATATTTTTCAATCAATCTTTGTGAAGAGTTTGGAGGTTTGCATCACACTACTTTATGATCTTATCTCCAAGCAATCATTCAAATTTAAAACGTTCCTTTCTACTGCCCTGCTTTACTACTGCAACCATGTTGAATTTATAGCTACTTGTGTTAATATATAGTTTCATTGTCAATCTAGTGTAACAAAGTTTTCTCTTCTGGTAACTGTTATTGAACTCCCTTTCTTATCTTTGCACTTGTATGGTAATGTGGCATGCTAGGGAATTTGTCCTGACTTTCACATTGCTACTAGTCCTGGTCTCATGTAATTTGGAACTTCTTTCAGGAAGTTGATCCATGTGATGACTTAACTGATGAAGACATCCGCACCGCTATTCAAAATGCTACTGGCCCTAAAAGTGCTTTATTTGTACCAGAGGTGTGTTGTAATGCTTCTTGATTTCTGGGAGTGGACTTCCAAATGATTTGGAGAAATCATTCATTTGTTTTGAAATTCCCGGTTGTTTGGTTTCCTGTGTTGTGATAGTTAATAATTAACCAAATCTTTAGGTGCCATTTGAAGTTTTGGTCCGAAGGCAGATAGCTCGTTTGTTAGATCCAAGCCTTCAATGTGCAAGGTTCATATATGATGAATTAATTAAGGTTGGCTGGTCTGGACATGCCCATCCTTTTTTATTTTTATTTTTTGTCTCGAAGGATAACAAAAAATGCCTGATGTTAGTTGTTTATGTAAAGTTTAAGTTTTACATGTAGCACTGGTTTATACATTTATATACTACAGCATACATACATCACTCAATTGCGTCCATAAATGTGTGCCTGTGTCTGTGTGCGTTTCTGGTGCACTAAATTGTTTGGATTCTATTTCAGATGAGCCACTGCTGTCTGGCTGGTGAACTGCAACGATTTCCTGTTCTTAGGAAACGCATGGATGAAGTTATTGGAAATTTTCTGCGAGAAGGCCTGGAACCTTCAGAGACAATGATAGGCCACATTATTGAAATGGAGGTATAATGAAGTTCAAATGCTTGACTAGACATGATTTTCTGAACCACTACTAGAACCATAGAAACTGTATCATGAACTGGGCGATACTTCTGTTTACGAGGATCAGGAACAAGATTATGCCTAATTTCTGTCAAGCTAGTTTTTATTTTTATTTTAAAAATCAATAAGCTTGCCTTCTCTATACAACTTCTCATCAAGAAATGGATTCTTTGGTGTGGACATGTATTGTTTTGAATCTGATGATGCAGAGGCCTTGAGAGCATGCCTTCGAAAATTTGTGGCTGGAAGAGATTGGTGATGTCACGTCTCACTGTGACTAGCATTATTTATACAGTTCATGTTACTTTTTATATAGTTCTTATGTCAATCTTTTGGAAACAAAGTTAAAACGAAAAATCTTATGTTTTCAATGAATTTAATTGAAAGGAAAAAGTGGAAAGTTGAAATTGCACATGTTGCGCATGCTCATGGTCCATTTTAAAAACCACATGGTTCTTCCAATTATTATTCAATTGCCACGGGCATGGTCGAGGCCATGATTTTATGCCATTCCAGTACTTCTCTTGCCTTTTCCTTGCCTTTTCCACCTTTCAGTAACTCCATAACCAATTAACCATAAACTTGTAACTTTGGATTTGCCAGTGTTGTCAAAGTCCTATGCTTTGTATTTTTTCCATGCACTGATTTAAGTTACTTGATTTGTAGATAGATTACATAAACACTTCACACCCGAATTTTATCGGTGGGAGTAAAGCTGTAGAGCTTGCATTGCAGCAAGTTAAGTCTTCTAGGTTACCTGTATCTCTGCCCAAACCGAAGGTATGCTTTCCAGTCTTCGTAGCATTGCGAAAAGATTGGTTATAGTTTGAATGTGTACCAGGCATAATGATGCTGCATTCTGTCTATAATGTAACTGGTTCCTTGCATTGTGGATCCAGGATGGGGTAGAGTCTGATAAAATACAAGCATCTGAAAAAAGTCTGAAATCTCGAGCTATTTTTTCTAGGTCTGGTGCAAATGGAATTGTTGCCGACCAGGTATGTGATATATTCTTATAAACTGTAGACATTTTGGGTTTGTTTATTGTCCAGATTTCATGTCTAGGGATTTAGGATGCTACGCCCATAGAATATTTAGAGAGGCATTTCTTATGTTAGGGCACCATTTTATTGGTTCAGCTTACATTTTTCTCTTCTTATGCTTTCATATGGATGACAAATAGGGAGTTCGACCTGTTGCAGATGCTGAGAGACCTGGATCAGCTGGTAATGTTTTACCTCGAAAGAATGACTTTTTTTTTTAACAGAACATTCAATATTAATATCTTATATCAACTTCCCATTCTTGTTAGTAAGCGATATAATTTTTCAGAACTATGATGTTCATATGGCTTGAGAACCTTCATTCTGCATATCAATCATCCAGGCCTTCAGCAATAATTTTTACTTCTTTAGCTGTATCGTTGTCAATGAAGATTCCTATGATGTTTAGTTCCTACAAATTCCTCAGGGTATCCATGTTAGATATGATATGCCTCAGCCCTACCCAAAATGGTTTTTGTTCAGGATTTAGCAAAGCATGCTAAAAATATTCGAAATTTAGAACTCCAAATAGTTGTCCTCTTCTCGAGTGAGATTGAGAAAGAGAAAGAAAGGGAATATGAGAAGCAGTATGAGAAAGTGAGATAAAGGACTCAATAGAGGGCGACGCCCCTAGCCTCTCCTCATTTTATTATTAGGGCTTCCATGGTGAATGTGAAAGCATAAGAATACCACATCATACTTAAGTTATTATATAAAACAAAGCCCGTGTACTTATACTCTATTCTGCCCATTGTTCGGAGTAGTGTTCGAAATATCGGTATCGTGTTATGTATCGCACCCTTGGGATATAGATACATATCGGTTATCGCACAAGATGTATCCTTTGTATCGGGTAATTTATTGCACTTTTAGGGAAACATGGGGAAACATTGAGAAAATAGTTGAATTTTTCAAGGAAACTTTAGGGATTGTTAAAAAATACTTTAATACACACTTTTAAATCATAAATCTCAAAAAAGAAGTTTACATAATAGGTTTCCTTTGTATAGGGTCCTAACATATGTACTGTCCGATTGAACTAATGGAACTATATTCAAAGTGAATGCATAACATTTAGAGTGTATGCGATGATCATCTCATCAAACACTCCTAAATACTTAGAAATTAGTCTCAATTAATAGCTGGTTGAAGGAAAATTTTGAAAAAACATGAAGAACATGAACCAATGGATATCGAAATCGAAGCTCCAACTCCACAATTTTTCATGCAAAACATGAAGAACCAATGGATTTGTAACCATTTGACATTGATTTAACATAATTTCAACCAAAAAAGGGATCAAAAATTGGAAATGGTCACTGGATCGTACATGCGCGATATATCGGCACTACCTGTGCATTTTGTATTGCGCAGGTAGGATACAAGACATATCTTGGGATATATCTGCCAATATTGTTGATATTTAAAACATCGGTTTGGAGTATCCTTGATATTATTGAAATATCCTTGATACTATCTGTATCTCTAGTACGGTGATACTGATAACATTGATAGTAACATCAATGTATCGCTAAGTATTGCTAATGTATCGATATCACCAAGTATTGCCAATATTTTCGACCGTGTAAATTTCATGTATCTTTTGTATTGCCAATGTATCGATATCACCAATATTTTTTTATTGTGTAAATTCTAGGTGTCGATTGTATTGTCAGTGTATCGGCGATATTTCGATAATATCGCTAAGTATTGCCAATGTATTGATATCACCAATGCATTGCCAATATTTACGACCATGTAAATTTCAGGTACCGTTCGTATTGCCAATGTATTGATCTCACCATTATTTTCGACTGTGTAAAATCTAGTTGTTGATTGTATCGTCAGTGTATCAACGGTATTTCAATAATATCGCTAACGTATCAATATCGCCAAAAATATGCTTATTAAAAAAAATTCATTTCAAAATTTTTTTATGGGCGCATGGTTGTATGCAGTGTTCAAATTGCCGACGATATTATCGATCATATCGCGATATTATCGTTATCACAACACAGGTGATATCGAGACCGCAATCTTTTGTTTCATTTCCAGTTGTCGACGATTTTTTAGTGAAATATCTTGTGTTGTTGATATTTTGAAATATCGATGGATGTTTGGATGTGAGGTTAGATGGTTGGATAGATAGATGGGATGGCTGGATTGATTGCTTTTGATAACACATGCTTTTAGGCCCCCATTAAATGGAAACTTATTACTTATGCATTATTTTTGGAAAATTTTCATTCCTAAATATACAAGTGTGTATTTTAGCATCTCATGAAGTTTCACTGAAAAATTTCCACTGCTTTCCCCATGTTTCCCTAATGGTTCCCCGAATTTCTAGTTATCGACGATATTATCGGTGACTTGTTTCTATACCCCTGGCTAGTGAAACTTGTAGCGACATTGATACTTTGCACACTGATTTTAACACATCACCTTAATGACTAAAAGGAAAAATAATAGTATAAAACAATAGAAACCATAATTTCCATGTAAAGTGGGCCACAAATGGCCACGTTTAAGATTATCATGGTCTGTCTACATTTCTCCCCAAACTGGAGCATATATATTATGAATGCCTAGCTTATTGAAGAGATGATCTAAGGGCCTGTTTGGCTGGGCAGATCCCACGGTATTAGGAGGGATGGGATCGACAGTATCCTTGGATAGGCATGACGAGCCAAACAGGTCCGGTGAACTTGTCCCGGGATATAAGCCATCCCATGGATCTTAAGACAATCCACTGACATCACCATCATTACCTTAAAATTGATCCTATCCCTTGGTTGAATGGATTGGAAGGCAAAATCCTGGGATATGGGGGGCGTGCCAAATAGACCCAGTGAACTTGTCCCGGGATATAAGCAATCCCATGGATCTTAAGACAATCCACTGACACCATCATCATTACCTTAAAATTGATCCCATCCCTCCTAATACCATGGGATCTGCCCGGCCAAACAGGCCCTAAATGAATTGTGACTAAAGCCTTAGTAAACACACCCGTCAACTGATTTTGAGATGATGAAATGACATGCAAATTTCCTTACGCGCAACTCTCTCTGATGAAGTGACAATCAACTTCGTTGCGCTTTGTTCTCTCGCTATAAACTAGATTGTTGAGGCAGTTTGATTATTATAATATAGCTTCACGAGAACATCAATCATAAACTCCAATTCACATATTAATGTCTTCAACCAAACAGACTTGCATGCCATTGCCCTATACTCTGCCTCTACACTCGAATGGGCCACCATGCTTTACTTCGTACTTCTCTACGCAACCAGGTTACTCTTACAAAGGTACAATAGTCTGTAGTAAATCGTCTCTTAGATGAATAACCAGCTTAGTTCGCATCTGAATACTCTTCTACTTGAAGATGACCATTGCGCTTATGCAAAATACCACGACTAAGAGCTCCCTTCAAGTACTTCGAGTATACGAAACATGGCTTTCATATGAGGAATACGAGAGGCTTGCATAAATTGATTAACCACACTTACAGGAAAAGTAATATAGGTTGAGTAATTGATAAGTAATATAATTTTCCAACGAGTTGATATCTTCTTAGATCATTAGTGAATTATTTCTGATCTACACTAAGCTTCTAATTTGGGTCCAAGGAGTTTTGATGAGATTAACTCCCAAAAGACCATGTCTCGGCCAATAAATCCATCAGATTTTTTCATTGTAATAATTAATGCCCATGTTAGATCTTCCTACCTCAAAATCCTAGAAGTATCAAAGACAGCTCAAGTCCATTGTATGAAAGTGTTGACTGTTGTAAAAATGTCTTCAACTTGTTAATACCTATACTGTCATTGTTGGTGACAATGATATCATCAACATACATGACAAACACAACGACACTTACCTCACGTTGAGTCGTTGACTCATAAAGACAATGCGGTGAACCTGACTACGTTTCATCTCATATTCAAATACTACTTTTTTGAATTTGTCGAACTAAGCTCTTAGAGATTATTTTAGGCCATAAATTGACTTATTAAGATGACACACTTTGTTTGACTCCCTCTGGGCAACAAAGCCATGCGGTGTTTGCATGGCTAGTTGGCTGGAACAAGGTTCTTATGGTGGACAATCTTTGCAAGTGTCAAATGATTCTTCCAAATGTATGATTGTCGTGTATGCGGAACGAGGATCCAGTAGATCACTTATTTATCCGTTGCGAGTTCACAAGGGGAATTTGGGAGTCTTTCTTTAAGTTATTCGGAATTGCTTGGGTTATGCCTAGTTCGATTGGGCATTTCTTCTTTATGTGGCATGAAGGAGTTCATGGAAATAGATCTTTGAAAGTGTGGCGGCTGTGTCTACTGGGGGGGAATTTGGTTGATATGGTTTTCGGAATCGGTCGGGGCATCTTTCAAACATGTTCAGTAGAGCCAAAGGGAATGTTATGGAGTGGGCGTTGGCGGCCAGGGTGGTGGATCGTTTTCCGGTGTGTTGGTCAGCCTTGTAATTTAATGCTTCTTCATCGTTCCGGGTGTAATATTTGAGCAGTTTTTCTTTTGTTTCAATTCTCTTGTAAAGTTCCAGCTTAGATGTCTTTGTTAATATGTACCCTGTTTTTTTGAAAAAAGAAGCCAGGCTGTTGCTCCATATAGACTTTTTCAGTAAGATCCTCGTGTAGAAATGCTTTCTTCACATCATGCTGACATAAATGCCAATCCAAATTTGCGGCAACAGAAACAACCCACATAGAGTTGAGCTTTGCCACATGAGAAAATGTCTCTGATTAGTCAACTCATAAGGTTTGAGAGTGCCCTTTAGCGACTAACCGAGCATTTAAATGTTCAACTAAACCATCGTGGTTGTACTTAATTGTGTATACCCATCGACACCCAACCGCACGTTTTCTAATAGGTAAGTCAGGTAAATTCCAAGTTTGATTAATGATGGAGAGCAACCATCTCATCTTCTATAGCTTGTTTCCATCCATCACTAGTGTTAGCTTCGTGGAAATGAGGAACAAACATATAGATGACAAGGAAAAAGTAAAATTGTGTCGGGAATGAGATAAACCGACAAAGGAACCAAAATGAGAAATAGGATGCTGAGTGCAAGAACGTATTACCTTGTGAAGAGCGATGGGTAAGTTGCCTTCATTAGACGCTAAAGAAGGAAATTTAAGAGGATGACGATCTTCGGATGAAGGACGATTGGTGGGAGCCACGATTATATGAGTTTTATTACCATGCTTGGAACATTTGGAGTATACTTGGAACGGCTGGGCTAAACATTGTACCGACATTCCATTCAATGAAAGTTGTGTCAGGCATAGTGGGAAGAGTAGCAGACTTCTCCAACCTGCAAGGTCTTAACATTTTAAAAAATAACGAATGCATTTAAAGAATATGACATCAGCTGATACATAATGTTTGTGAGAGATGATTGTAGCATTTATATCCTCATTGGGTATGCGAGTATTCAAGAAAGATTCACTTGATGGCCTTTGGTTTGAACTTGTGAAGAATATGATCCAACCGATGTATGAAATGCAAGCTCAAACACTTTAGGAGGAATGGAAAATGTAGGAATACCAGGACATAAAACAAAAAAGTGGATTTTTCATCTAAAATAGATGAAGGCATTTGATTTATTTAATGGTATATAGTTAAAATTGCATCACTCTAAAACATTTTCAGAACTTTCACATTAAATAATAGCACCCTTGCAACCTTAATTGTTGGTTCTTAACTCGTAACGGGACTCCAAGATGCTTGCTTAAATCGTAAACTCCACTCTTTAACTTGGACACATTAGACGACGATAGAACAAAATTCTTTTAACTACTCAATGAAGGTTGGCCAAGCCTGCAATGGCACCAATGAGGTGAAATATCTGTCTGTAGTGCAGGTCCGATTATTTCACTGTCAATATAATAATGACTAGTCGCTTCATGTCCTCCACCAATTGTTCTCCCCGTCTTTAGATCTTGAAATTCACAATTGAAATGATAATGTGTAACAGAACAATTCAAAGATTTGGTTAACTTCCTATCTACAAACTCAAAGGAAAATTTAACTAATGACAATGGAAGAGATGGATTAGGACAAGCAATTCTCAGTCCGAACACGGGTTATAGTGTCTCCAATTAATGTTACAGAGGAAATAGGAATTGACTTATCTAATTGAGACAAAACACCATGCTTGCCAATCATATGGTTTGAACCTCCAAAATCAATAACCAGAGGAACACTTTCAAAGAAAACAAGACATCATACCTAATTAAGCAAGAGTGGCAGTGGAGGACACGTGTGTGGAACTATCTTTTAGCAATTTGATGTAGTCATCCTTGGACAACGTAACTGTATTACTTGCAATGCTTGATTTGGAATGGGCTGAGATAGGCTTTGGTGACATAGCCTTCAGAATCGTCATCAAAAGATTGAACCTGATTTGCCCAAGCTGGCCTACCAGTGAGGTCCCAACATGTGTCAATAGTGTGATTAGGAAGATCACGATGAGAGCACGGCTTTACCATAATCATGACCATGGCTTCCGCCAAAGTGTATACTATGACCTCTCTAAATATTCCTACCTCTAAAACCACTGCTCCCTGAATCTCTATCACTAAATTTTTAGCCATGATTACAACCACCATGATTTTCTCCATCTCTCCTACTAGATGAAGAAATAAATGCCGAGTGATTAGATTTAGATGAACCCGGGGTATTTATACTAACTGCATGCTGAACACGAGCAAACACCTTTCTCTTAGGTGGAATTTCACTACCTTTAAGAATCTAAGCTCACACATGTTCGAACTCAGGATGAAGAACATAGAGGAATTTGTCGACAAGAAATTCCTCTCTCGTGCCATTTCATATTGTTTTTAATCAAAATGGGAATGTTGTGACTATGCCAGTCTTATAATCAGTCGACAGGGGCTGACATATGTTTAGTTCTCCCCACATACCCTGCAACACCGAATAACATTCGCTTTCACTCTTATCCTCCTGTTGAAACACAAAGATGTTTTGAAGCAACTTGTATATGTGAGTTAAATTCTTCTCACTTGAATACATCTCTTTCAAAAATTTCCCAACTAATTTTGCTGTTTTAAAAAAAGATAACTTTTGCATTGATATGTGGTTCCATGCTATTTTATAATACGGCTCTAATCAAAGCATCTTCTACCACCCAATCTCTATAATCCGTTGAACTTTAGCGGGCTTAGGGGATGTCAGATACTACAAATTTCTTTTTCCTGTGAAAAAAACACCCCTACCGATGTGGCCCATTGTAAATAATTCACATTGTAAAGTTTGGTCAATGTAATTTGAAGATTCATTTATTTAAATGGAGGCAGAAGACCATTATTAGTTTCATTCTTGACGTCCATATTTAAAGAAGAGAAGAAATCAAACAGACATGGAAGAACTTGAATTTACCCAACACTTGCTTCCGGAGAGCATTGATCAATGATTACTACCACACATGTATGAATCGATTGACAATGAATATGAAAAACTGTTCAATCACTTTCATTCACGACCTTTGCACTTGCACATGTTCTTCAAATCTAGCTGTAGATGCACAATGGCCCACTTTGAACTGTCATGATTGGTTGCATATGGAAGTGGGCCTCATGTACACTCACAAGGCACAACTACACGACCTATCATATGGTGGTTGAACAAAGAATGAAGGTGATTTTTGGAAATCAACATCCAAATGATTTAGGGCCTCCCCTTGTGGAAAAGGAAAAAAGGAAGAGGAGAAAAAGGTGAAAGAAAGGGAATATGACAAGAAGCAAGAGAAATAGAGAGAAGGGCTCAATTGATAGTGACACCTTTAGCCTCTCCTCATCTTGTTGTTAGGGTTTTCATAATAAATGTGAAAGTAGAATAATACCCCCTTGTACTTAAGTTATTGCATGAAACAAAGCCCATGTACTTGACTCTATTCTAAGTTTCTAATACAAATTTTTTTTTTTCAAAAAAAAAAAAAAAAAGAGTTCCTAACATGTCATCTTAAGAAAAATAATATTGTGAAACAATAGAAACTATAATCTCAATGTAAAGTGGGCCATGTGAGATCAGCATGATCGGTCAACACGTCCGATGCCTGAGAATTGGTAACCATGTGTGTTTGACACCCAAACCTGAGTAACATAGGTGGAAATGTGTCATTCTGGATATGTCCTAACTTGAAGTTTAATCAGGAAGTAGCTCTGTATCAAATTGGGGCATTCCGTCGATTTTCAGCAGTAGTGAAAGCCGTGCTCCCACCAGAGAGAGCTCAGTTAGCAAGCCACACAGTGAACCAGTTCCCAGCATGGAGCGGACCCCCTCTATGATCCAATTGAAAGAGGTATGTGCACTCGGCATGCATTCTATATTGGATTGGGCTATCTTGCTATGTTGCATATGATGTTTCTAATTGATATCCTGTATAACGCAGCCACCTACTGTTTTGAGGTCCTCAGAAACTCGCACAGAGCAGGAGGCAGTTGAAATAACAGTCACAAAGTTGCTGTTGAGATCATATTATGACATTGTCAGAAAGAATATTGAGGACTCTGTGCCTAAAGCAATTATGCACTTCCTGGTAAGCGTTTGCACTTTGCATTGCTTTTTGCTAAGCGAATTGTTATTACTTTTAGTATTTACTATTTATGAAGTCTTCCTTGGTCACATGAATTGAGATTTCCTAATGCATCATGGAACAGCCAGTTCAAAAAATTTTAACTTTAAATTCAATCGGCCAAAACACTTGGAAGCTTTATAAATAGTACTGAATGTTTGCCATAGAGCTACTGATGATATATATATATATATATATATATATATATATATATATATATATATATATATATATATATATATATATATATATATATATATTGGGTCTCTACTCTTACCCGGGTGGTAGACTCCTTGGAGTTTCAAACACTGGGTCAAGGGTTCGAGTACCCATGGTGGTGAAATCCCACGGTGTGTGTGCGTGTGGCGTGAGTGTGTGGGGGTGTGCGTGCGTGTGTAAAAAAAAAAGAAGTAAATTTTTTTAAAAAAGATATATATATATATATATATATATATATATATATATATATATAAAGAAAAGAAAGAAAAAGGAAAAAAGCTTGTGATAGTCACATCAATCATTCATTTTGTCATGAATATGCAAAAAACAAAAAAGATGTATCATGTATATATCATTATGTCATAATCAAGTTAAAACAATAATCCCTTTTCCCATCATAGGTGCATGTAAGTTTTCTATATAATTTAAAAAATAGCATTTTCCCATCTACATTTATATGTATAATGCTCTATTCACTTGTTTCTATAATTCAAAAAGTAAATAAAAAGTCCAAACAAAATCTATTCTTCCTCGGCTGCGCCTCATCATCCTCCCGATGGGGTTAACATTATCAACATAATCTTCATCCTTAGAATTTGATATCGAAATAAACTCATCTTCCTCATCTACCTCTACCAATTTTGCTTTTCCCATTTCCTTGCTTCGAATAGTAAGTTTTCTATGACCCACAAAATAGTTATTGCAAAATTCATTATAATATAAGCTATTAAATTATTAAATAATAATTATAAGACTACGCTACAAGATTAAACAATAAGAATACGAGTCATACCACATCGCTCATCTGATTTTGATGTCTACACCTTGCACATCCTCCAAGCCTTTAGCAAAGCATTCACCTATGTCTATCCAGGTCAAGGTATCTTGTATCGGTATCGGTTGGCGTAATGGTGCCCTCTGATACGGATACGGATATGGGGGTGTAACGGTGATATGGGAGCGTAACGGCCCGTAACAGTGCAATTTTTATTTTTATTTTTACCAAAAAAATATGGATTAAATCTTTAATATTCTAAGCATTCCAAATATGCATTCATTCATACATTGGAACATGCTTATGGTGGTGTAACGGTCCACTCTTTGGTGAGAAGTTGTATCGGACTTTCTGATGAATTTATGAACCAGATAACTTGAATTTGACTACAAAATTCATGTATTTAATTTTATAAATATCTCGACTTGGAGGACCAATCCACGCCTTATGAATACCGAAATATTGTCACAAAAACTCCTATATCTCTCCTTAAGTGATGGTAGAGAATTGCAGAAAAATTTAGGTTGCGTTTGTGACGTTCTGAGAAATTTGTTGCAAGGGTTGCTTTCTATTATTTTTCTTAGTCATTTTTATTGGAATGTAATAAGTTTTAGAAAGTCCTCATGTAATAAGCTGATCTCTTCAAGCGCTTTCAAGTTTGGTGGAGCCATTCTGAGTTGATCGATCGGTGCTTGGTTGCTTGGCATAGGGTCAGTCTTAGCAGCCAGAAGACTGCTCTTTTGAGATTCTCTTTTGGCGATGTGGTGGGCGGTCTGGGAAGAAAGGACAGAAGGTGTTTTAATAACACATGCAAGGCAGCAGCATCTCTCCCAAAGAATCAGGTTTTTAGTCATAGAGTGGGCCACCTTCCCTTCTAAGCTAAAGGGATGTAATCTGGAGTTTCAGGGGCTGTAGCTGAGTTGCAGTCTCGCTTTGTTTTTTCTTTGTTTTGCCTTGTTCTTGTTCTCCTCCTAATAAATTTTCAGCTGCCTTTCAAAAAAAAACGAAAAAGAAGTTGAGCTAGGAGTGTTGAGCTAGGAAAGTTTCGTTCTAGAGCTGTTTAGGTGGTTAATATGGCCATAAAGCAATGAATTTCAATATCGTGCGCCTTCCACATTGAGCAACAACTAACAAAAGAATTCATCTAAAAATAACTACTAAGGAATCACAGAGGGAGATTGGAGCCTGGTGGTAAATCAGAGAGGGAGATTGAGATGCAAAGATGAAGGCAGACCCCAAAATTCTACCACTGGCTTTCTGATTCTCTTTGTTAGAAACTTCTGGGAAGAATGGGCAGAGGTGAATTTTTTCAGGGCAGAGTTCGATTAGGGCCTTCTTACTAGCAGTTCTCTGTTCTATTTGGGTGGAGAGTCATGGTTGTTGTTTTCAGAATTGGCTTAGGTTGCCAGATGAGGTGTTCAGAAAGGCAAAGCTGGATGTAATGGCATGGGCCTATTCTAAAAGGGCCCTTAGTTCATTTGTGCTTTAGCCTATTGAACTCTCGGCCTTCTGTTTTTATTTGTTGCTTACTGAGAGAGTTGTTGCTGACCCCATCATATGAGGTTAATTCAGCGTAAAAATCCATCTATTACTTAACATTACACTGCTAATACTATACCCCACTATATTTGTTTGTGAGCAGGTCAACCATACAAAACGAGAGCTGCACAATGTCTTCATTAGAGAATTGTACAGGTGCCATGATAAACTAGCCCATTTCATTGATTTCTTGCTATTTCTCCATGCAATGCTTTTGACTGGTTTGCCAGTCAGTGGTCTAGCTTGTCACTGTCAGAGTCTGGTTTTCATCTGATAAGATGCGTGACCAGTTTATGTTGTGTCCAAATAGAGACAACCTTTTCGAAGAGATGCTGCAAGAACCAGAAGAAATAGCAACAAAAAGGAAGCGTACTCGAGAAACACTCCGAGTCTTGCAACAGGCTTTCCGGGTGAGTGCACGTGCGAATTGCACATATGTTTATGATAATGTCAACTGAAGTATCTTCTTTCCCTGTCTTATGTTGTGAGGAATCAAGTCAGAGTGCAGGGCACCAATTTCCTTATTTGGTGCGCTGCTCTCAAATTTGAGACATGGTACAATTGTCTGTGATCTGAACTGCTCATCAGGTGGGTCCTCAGATGATTGGTCTCAGTAGAAAAATGTCACTGATCACACACTCTCACACTGACAACCTACAAATGGACAGTCTAGAGCGTATTTTCAGCGATGGAACTTAATGTGTAAAGGCCCATTTGGAATTTGGGCAGCTATAATTGTTAAACTGTGTAATTTGTGGAGAGATTCCACTGATCAGACAATCTTTTAGTATCAGACAGGTCAAGTGGATGTTAGAGTATTGTACATTGCGATTATGGAATTTAAGGTGGGTCCGACCTGATGAACACTTTGGATCATGGACCCTTATGCTATTTGGTGCAGGCATCAAGGAAATCTGTGGCTGAAATCTGCCCCAAAATTTCCCATGAATTGTGGTTATATGCTAAAAATACCTAACATCAGCTAGACTGGTTTCATTGAAAAACTTGGCCGTATTTGGCTTGCGAGAAAAATGATTTGCAAATTTTGGAATTACTCAGTAGAATTTAAAAAATCATTTAAAAAAACATGAAACGATACACGTGTGTACAAATGAATATTCCTAATACAACACAAAGGAGCTACATCTTGTGATTTTTGGAAATTCTACCAAGTAGAGATTCCAGAATAAATCTGCACCGGAAATGACTCCGAGACAAACACCGCATTAACCATTTTTGGTATTTTTACTGATTTGTTATTTCTCACCAGACGCTGGATGAATTACCACTCGAAGCTGAAACTGCAGCAAAAGTTTACAGCCTCAGCTCTGATCCAACTGGGTTGCCAAGGATGCATGGGTTCCCTTCTTCGTCTCTTCACACGACAAGCGCATCAGACTACAACCCGTCCTACTCAGCTTCGCCTAAGAACCCAAAATCCCGGAAATCCCACTCAGGGGAGCAAACGTCGCCATTGCGATCAAACTTGGATTCCAATGGTGGTGGACATCACTTCTGACTCTCATCCATAATCCAATGGTAGATACTGTAAGCATTCAAAGGCCTCTTCGGCACTCAAAATTATTTTGTTCAAGTATTAAAGCATTTTTTTCCTCGCCATTTGAAAAAAAGGAAGTCTGGTTTTTCTTTTTTCATATATACCTTTTGAGCTGGTTCGACGAGTTAAAATGAAAGTCGGACATCAGCTGCATTTGTATAATAATAATAGTATAATTCATTTGTTTCTTCATGACATAGTGTATCCTGCTCAAGGCCCACTGAATGGTTGGAGTTAAAGAGTTCTGCTACGATGAACTTTGCTGTTGATTATATCTTTTCAATTTGCTGGTGAAGATTTTTTATGCAATTAGGTTGTTGAATCTGATTCATGCATTTGCCAGGTTAAGAAGGGAGTTTTTGACTTGCAAGTGGGAAGTGCAGACGGCACTTGAGCTCTGCCGTTGATTTGATCTTTTAAATCTGATGGTCCGGATTTCTGCTGTAATTTAAAGAAAAGAGACTTTCTGATATGCAAGAGCACTTGCTGGCCTCTTATGGCCCCCTTTTACGAGTGGTAACTCGGGGGAAAATGGAGTCCACTTTCACCTTCTTTTTCCACGGATTCCCTTGTATCAAACAGGCCCTTATAACAAAAGATTGTGCACGTGAGAGACATCCAAACTGCTTATTAGTCTCAGCTTGAAAATGGGTGTGAATATCTCACATGGGAGCCATGGATGTGCTCGGGAGAGTGCACCCTCTTGGGAAGAGGTGCACTACTGGTTTAATCGGGTTTGCAGTTAGTGAATGGTTGGGATCAATCACTTGGTGTTAATTTTGGAGATGATCAATCAGCAGTGGGGCCCACTGGCTGAATAGGATCGATATTGCATACAACATGGGTCAGGTGATCCCCGAGCCTATATATATATTTTATTTATTTATGTATTGACAGGCGACTATAAATGGTAATTATTTGGGAATAATTGTATCTGTGAAATCTCCTGAATAAATCCTTCTTTTTATCCAAGAAGAGGATCTATTATGTGATCACCAGCTACATACATGAGCCAAGTTAGCTGGATTAACTTGCTCCACTCACTCGGAAAAGCTCAACTCAGCTCGAAACGATGAGCTGATTTTTTGAGCTCAAAAAATTTGGAGCTGACTCTGAGCTAGACCGAACTCGACTTGACTTGGTTTGACTCGGATTGGGTTCACTTAGTATAAATATTTTGTATATATTTAAATAAGTTATATATATTAAAAACTATAAAATCTAAACTCGAACTCGGCTCGGCTTGAAAGATCGAGCTCAAGCTCAGCTTGAACTGGCCTGAGCTGCTGACTGAGCCAAGCTGAGCTGCCCAGTTAGCCTTGAGGACTGAGGCGAGTTTGAGCTGGGTAGCCTGCTGGCCGAGCCAAGCCGAGCTCGACTCAGGTCAAATTGTGTACAGATCTAGCTACAGTAGTTCATCACATGGGCCTTGAGTTGGTAAGGTGCACAAAGGTTTGATGATCCAGATCACTAATCTGATGTCCCTAACTTGGATGACCATGACCCAGGAAAATTCCTAGATTATAAAGTCCTACCCATCCATTTTGAGAGATCATATTAAACAACAACCCAAAAATAAGATAGATACAAAGCTCAAGTGGACGATACCATAGAAAGTAGTAAGGATAATGATTCCCATAGTTGAAACCTTCTTAGGGCCCATCATGGTGTTTATTTGTCATCCAAACTATTCATGAGGTCACATAGACTCGGGCGAAGGTAAAAACCAAATATCAGTTCGATTCAAAACTTCTGTGACCCTCTAGAAGTTTTCAATGGTAGATGTTAAATCCTCATTACTTTATATGGTGTGGTTTACTTAAGATTCAAATATGCTTCATTTTTGGGCTCATACACTAAAATTATCTCAAAATGGATAGACTATGTGGATATGATACATACATCATTGTGGGGTCCACAGAATGTGGTAGAATGTGGTAACGTAGTCATATATATATATATATATAAAAGAGAATTTTACATTCCAAACATGGAATAGGATGTGATGAAAATTTTGAATTCTACCATAATCCTTGACTGCTCATAATGATTATTTTCAAACAATTCCATCCCACTTAATCCCACCTAATTCCATGCGCCAAATAGGCTCAATAGTTTAGATGGGTGGTTTTGATGGTTTAGATTGGTGGCTTTAATAATTTAAATTGTTTAGATTGGTGGTTTTAATGGTGTGGATTACTAGAATGGAGGCTAGAGTTTTGATGCTAAGGTAATAAAGAATTGAGGTTAGGGTTAAATGTAAAGATGGTGGGGAGCGGAGAATAGGGGTTGGATGGATGGATGCGATGGTGTGCGTGACTAGAATGTATGTTAGATTTTGGATGGATTGATGTGATGGTGGTGTAGATGATTAAAATGGGGGCTAATGTTTAGATGGACAAATATGATAATACGGATAGCTAGAACACAGGCTAAGGTTTGGATGGAAAGATAATAGAGAATGGAGGCCAGGGTTTGGATAGATAAATGGGTGTGAAGATGATGGGGTGATGTGTGTGATACTTATAGAGAATGGAAGTTAGGGTTTTGAAGGGTGTATGTGGATATGGTACAAAAATTGATGTAAGGTCAGCAGAGAATGGAGACTAGAATTTTGATAGGTGAATGTGTGTTGAAATGGTACAGAAATGGGTCTGACGTTTATAGAGAATGGAGGCTATAGCCTTGATAAGTAAATGTGTAATAACTCAAAATTTTTTGCACATGAGGCTAATCCACACATGTATTTTAGTATGTATTCTTAGCAGATAAATTTTTATTATTGAATTTAATGATAAAGATACATAAACATGCACATATATATACGCATGCTTATATGCACATAGATACTATAATAATTATCAGTCACTCATACATTTTAGTATACCCAACCATCCATTAAATCGACCGTTAAAATAACTATTCATCAATAGATTAAACTATATGATCGTTTCCTTGGCTTTTGGGTCACCTAGTTAAAGTAAACCAATAAGGAGGCCATCATATTCATTTAAATATACATCAATTCGATATTTTGATCTATTCATCTTGTTCATGACTTATGTATGTGCTTAACCTAATGTTGAAATCATGATCTAAGGATCTTACTTGCGCGTACGTATACGTATACACACTTTTATATATACCGAGCTTATACATCATAACACGCTTGATCACGCGCTTATCCAATCATTGAGAAGACTTTCAATAGACAGATTAAGTTATCTAATTATCTATTTTTAATCTGTACCATCATATCATCATGAAATAGATGAAGAATCAATCAAAATTGTTATACCTAATCATCCACATTTCTAAACTTATCATCTTAGCCCTAATGCCTAATGCACGCATTAGTGAATGTTTTAACTGTTAAAATCCAAGTCTATAGTATGTAGGTTTCCACCCAACACTATTCTTCAAAAATTTTAGTCGTGCGAGTGCAATCGGGATGAAAATTTAACCAATGCTTATACAACTTAGTTGGACCATACATTATCAATTTTGATGTCCAATTTACAAGATCAATCGTCCATCGAAATTTCCATCATATCTACTAGGTGACTTGCCTGAAAAGCAAATAAATATTATTATATTATGATCCACAGGTAACCCCCAACGAATTTACCGGTTCACTTTTCTAACTGGGTCATGTGACCTATTTTTGAAAACCTTTGATTATCCAGGATTCTATAGTTTCTAAAATAAAAAAGATTCGGTGATTGCATATACACCATGTATTGTATAACTCACCTAATAAGATCACAATTTGACCATTGATATGGAAGATTGACCACATATCTCCACTTAAACACACACAAGAAATCGGATGGATCTTCGATTTGTGAGTCTTATTATCAAGACGTGCTCTATCCACAATAGGCCCATGCTTTTGGATGGTCTATATAGCCACACGTCACCAATTGTGTGATTAATGAGTTGCCAATTCACCCAGTGTATGGGTGATGTATCTATTGGGTGATGTTACGATGGATAAAGTGATGCACTATGTGGATGAACCCTTTTTTTTTTTTTTTTAGTTACGATGTGTAGTTTATGAGTGATTAATGAGTGCTTAGGATCTAGATGCTAGATCCTAATAGCACCTAGAGATTTTCTCATGATGAAAATCTTATTTGAAATGTTCTAATCCATCTAGAGATTTTCTCATGATGATCCTAATAGCATCGAAAATAGAACATGATTGGTTTGGATCATCATACCATCTCAGCACATGAGCCCAATGAATAAACATATGTTGTCAATCCAGAGTAATAACGGAGACATGACCGACTCCACACTTGCAAGTGCTCATCATGATTATAACATTGATTTGAAGAAACTAGAAAAGCATGACTCAATTTTCATACATTTTGTATTGCATGGTTGTAATAAATTCAACTATAAAAGGTGCCTATAAAAATCTTCACAGTTCCTATGGTGATTACAAAATAGAAATTTTTGCATTTGTTTTTAAATTATGTTCTAAGTTTTTTAATCTAAAATAATATATATATATATATCATTTTATTTATTTATTTTTATTTTAGTACATTTTAAGTATCATTCTTTTAATGATTACTTATATTCTTTATTTGTGCGTTAGGATTTGAAATAATTAAGATATTGGAGAAAGCTAAAGATGGGGATGGATCAAGCCTTTGTGTCAATACAACACTAAAATGAGAGATAAGACATACATAAATTGCATTTAATGTGTGCGTATAACATAATCTCATGTATGATCTGCAAGACATTTGTTAGAATTGTATTATCCTCCTTTGTGCATTGTGAGGTCGTGCATTATGAGAACATGATTATGTACACAACATAGGTTGATTAGTCGAACAAAAATAGTGGATCCAAACTGTCCATTGGTAAGCAATTTGAAACCATGCTAACCAATCAAACACAGAGAAGCCACCATTTTTTAGAATTGTATTATCCTCCCTTGTGCATTGGGACAATGTGTCTAAATGATCCACTGTACAGCTGTGACATTATAAGATGATATTGTATGCTACTCAATGGACCATTAAAATTAAAGTGATAACTCATCATCGATTGAAAGCCTAGTCTCTTCGGTGATATGATGATTGATAAAGTGACAAGCCATTTTTTAAGTGGATGATCCTCATCATACAATCATTAGTTTTCCTTGTTGAATGTATACCATCAAATTTTCTATCATCTGTTTGATGGTTGCAACATGTGTGCGGTGTTTAATATGTCCATCAACACACACACACACACACACACACACACACACACATATATATATATCTTTCCTCAGCATGGGCTGAGTATGATTAATTAGCATGTATTTTTCTGAGATGGTCATGATTTTAACCGTACATATTCTTGTTACTAAGATCTCATTATTACATTACATTGATGATCATGACTCTCCATTTATAAGTTTGAATGTGTTGAATTTGGTTGTTAAACACGAAAGATTGCAATTCCTCAGCATGGAAGCAATGACAAAGTATAAGAATATCGGCCAAAGTAGATGTTGAAAATTTCCTTAATTGAAGGTGAGGTTGAGAATAAAAAATGATTTAGAAGTTTCCCTTTGAGAAAATGGGCAAACAACTGCTAATCTCAGACAACATTACAATACCCTACAGTCATATAGTGATAATAGAGTTAAATTTGATGAAGTGACAGTGATTTTCATGCATACCTTCTTTTTTGGTCAATTTAAGATCCTTGTCGCTAGAACTCGAATTATCTGGTATAGCCTTACGATTTGTCATTAATAATTCTTTATAGAAATCGGGGTTGTGTCATATATCAACCACGGGTGGTGGGGCAACCATAGGTGGCGGAGCACCGCCTAGGGCTCGCAGTGAAAGTAGTGCATCTGCAAGACGGTTGATGGTTGTCTACAATCCTTACATGATCAACTGACTCTCAAGGTGGAAAGCTTCCATTCTTTCTGCAAGATCATGAATTCCTGTATCACCGCCCACAGGATTTTGGCTCATATTTTTGTTATTTGTCATCGGTTCGAAGGAAATACTCGGTCTAATGCCAATTGACACAGGGATGAACGTGATGAGGTCGATCACTGTCTTCTTCGAGGATAACTATTTCAAATCTACGGAGCTTCTCTGGACTCCTCACAGAGACTTCTCGAATCTTCAAGGAAGGAAAGCAAGAAAATAGAAATAAATTCTAATAAATTCAAAATTTAATTGATTAGTAATTAATGTGTCTCCTTACACCATTAATAAAGAAAAAATATAAATTAAAATTTGTAATTACCAAAAATAGTAAAATTCTAACGCTAATAAAAATCCTAATTCTAATAAAACTGTTCTAAAGCCTAATTTCTAAAAATAAAAGTTTCAAATAAAATTTTGCTAGAAGAATCCTAGTATAATTACAAGTTATTTCTAAAAGGGAAGAAAATCTAAAACTCTAAAAATAGAAAAAATATTTTAAAAAATTGAAATTACTGAAAATAGTAAATTTTTTTTTTTCTAAAAGTTCGTTTTTGAGCTAAAAGCTCACGTTTTCTAACGAAATGGACAGATGCCACCCATGTTATGGGTCGGTTCACATCGAATGACCCATTTCAGTAAAGATTAATAGGTTATGCGCCCCGTAACAATACCCGGATCAAAAGTTATAATCAATTTACGGTCAATATTTTTTTGGCCCAACCATGTTAGGAGCGTATCTGTGATGTGTTTTACATCAGACCCCTTCACTTGGAAAAAACTCATCCTCGAGTTACTCAAGAGACTTAGCTCATGATTCTGAGATAATTTCTGACGCCGATGTTTATTAGCTATTTTCTTGTACTTGGTATTTGGCTCTTTAACTAACACAATACATGTCTTCATGCTTTCCTTGACTTGACTAGTATCGATCAATTCCTTCACTTCTGCCTTTGAAATCTTATATTCTTTCTGATAACATGGACAATTAGGCATACTTGCCCCTGAGACGAGATCAATATGGTCTTGTATATCTCATATGAGAGACAATTTATTAGAGAGTAGTTCATTGAGCACAACCAACTTGAATTCCTGCAACACTGGTTCCAAATCTTCTGTGATGTTCATAGGCTCCATATATTTTTTCTTTTCTACTAATGCATTTACATCTCCCGTCTCCTCATATTGTTTAATGAATTATTGTTTGGGTATGGGAGACTGTTCTTCAACATTAGAAGTCTTGGATTGGTTCTCCATTCCCATAGGGGTGAGGATAATCTTTTTACCATCTTTAATAAATATAAATACGTTATATCAACTTCTATGTGTAGCATTAATATTATATTGCCATGGTCAACCAAGTAACATATGACAAATTTTCATGTCGACTATATCACACATTACTTCATCCTTATAATATTTATCAATGAAAAAGGATATATGATATCGTTCGGTTACCTCTGCTTTGTTGACCTCCTTGATCCATTTAATCGTGTATGGAGATGGGTGAGTTTCTATTTTTAGTGGTAGTTTTTCCACCATTGTTTTTGATATAAAATTCTTATTGCTCCTGATGTCGATGATCATATTACAAACCTTTTAATATATAATGTACCTCGTTTGAAACATATTGTGCCAGTGTAAATCTATCTCTACCTTTGGCATGTATAATGTTATGATCAAAGTGGTGGCCTGAGATTCAGTTTCTGATAGGTCATTCCATATTGCTAACCATTGGAATTCTTCTGTGTTATATGTGACGGTTTGATTTTCTCGTTGATAATTTTAATATTGTTGGAACAATACTTGCTCGTAATCATTAAAGAGGAACAGTGGTCGAAGAAAGTGTCTCATCTGTAGTCATGATGAGATGAGCGCCTTATAATGTTAGGCACGTGAGAGTAATTGTAATTGCTCCCATCATACAGAAGCACAAAATTTTAATTTGAAGGCTACTAACTTTAACTTTTTATGATTTGACACGTTTATATAATAAAAAAATATAATTGCAAAAAACAAAAAAAGGGAAAAAAAAATCGATTTTTTGACCGGGCATTGCCGGTTTTGAAGACCGATTACCGTATGGTATGATTCAGATTGGAATAGTATGATTCAGATTGGAATTGCGATTCGTATGCACGATCCATATCATAGGACCATACGATATGATATGATATGAAGCGTACGATTTACGATCGTACGATAATGACAACACTGATCTAGTAGGCTACTTTTAAGGGTTTATAGCTAAAAAATCATAGCTATCAGACTGTCTTAGCTAACACACTCAGATCCTGAAACGGACAGTTGAGAGAGAGAGAGAGAGAGAGAGAGAGAGAGAGAGAGCGCCTCTGGCAACCTCACTGTACTGTAGACAACACACGGGTTGGTTTGATCCCGACATGTATGCTATTGCTTTGATGTGCCGATAGATTGAGTTCAAAAGGCTGATAATGGGTCAACCGAACAGGGATTTAAAAAATCTATACCAATTCAGATTGTATGATTCACCCATAATATTATTCTTCCTTCACACAAGATTTTGGTGATCACTGTCTAACCACTCGATGTCTATCAAATCTAATGAGAATCATAGGTATTGGCATGAATACCGAAATATTGTCACAAAAACTCCTATATCTCTCCTCAAGTGATGTAGAGAATTGCAGAAAATTTTAGGTTGCGTTTGTGGAGTTCTGAGAAATTTGTTTCAAGGGTTGCTTTCTATCATTTTTATTGGAATGTAATAAGTTTTAGAAAGTCCTCATGTAATAAGCTTATCTCTTCAAGCGCTTTCAAGTTTGGTGGAGCCATTCTGAGTTGATCGATCAGTGCTTGGTTGCTTGGCATAGGGTCAGTCTTAGCAGCTAGAAGACTGCTCTTTGGGGATTCTCTTTTGGCGATGTGGTGGGCGGTCTGGGAAGAAAGGACAGAAGGTGTTTTAATAACACATGTAAGGCAGCAGCTTCTCTCCCAAAGAATCAGGTTTTTGGTCATAGAGTGGGCCACCTTCCCTTCTAAGCTAAAGGGATGTAATCTGGAGTTTCTGGGGCTGTAGCTGAGTCACAGTCTCGCTTTGTTTTTTCTTTGTTTTGCCTTGTTCTTGTTCTCCTCTTAATAAATTTTTAGCTGCCTTTCAAAAAAAAAAAAAAAACGAAAAAGAAGTTGAGCTAGGAAAGTTTAGTTCTAGAGCTGTTTAGGTGGTTAATATGGCCATAAAGTAATGAATTTCAATACCGCACGTCTTCCACATTGAGCAACAACTAACAAAAGAATTCATCCAAAAACAACTACTAAGGAATCACAGAGGGAGAGGAGACTGGTGGTAAATCGGAGAGGGAGATTGAGATGAAGAGATGAAGGCAGACCCCAAAATTCTACCACTGGCTTTCTGACTCTCTTTGTTGGAAACTTCTGGGTAGAATGGGCAGAGGTGAATTTTTTCAGGGCAGAGTTCGATTAGGGCCTTCTTACTAGCGGTTCTCTGTTCTATTTGGGTGGGGAGTCATGGTTGTTGTTTTCAGAATTGGTTTAGGTTGCCAGATGAGGTGCTCAGAAAGGCGAAGCTGGATGTAATGGCATGGGCCTATTCTAAAAGGGCCCTTAGTTCATTTGTGCTTTAGCCTCTTGAACTCTTGGTCTTCTGTTTTTATTTGTTGCTTACTGAGAGAGTCGTTGCTGACCCCATCATATGAGGTTAATTCATCAGAAAAATCCATCTATTACTTAACATTACACTGCTAATACTACACCCCACTATGTTTGTTCGTGAGCAGGTCAACCATACAAAACGAGAGCTGCACAATGTCTTCATTAGAGAATTGTACAGGTGCCATGATAAACTGGCCCATTTCATTGATTTCTTGCTATTTCTCCATGCCATGCTTTTGACTGGTTTGCCAGTAAGCAGTCTAGCTTGTCACTGTCCGAGTCTGGTTTTCATCTGACAAGATGCATGACCAGTTTGTGTTGTGTCAAGAACCGGAAGAAATAGCAACAAAAAGGAAGCGTACTCGAGAAACACTCCGAGTCTTGCAACAGGCTTTCCGGGTGAGTGCACGTCCGGTTTGCACATATGTTTATGAAAATGTCAACTGAAATCATCTTCTTTCCCTGTCTTATGTTGTGAGGAATCAAGTCAGAGCGCAGGGCACCAATTTCCTTATTTGGTGCGCTGCCCTCCAATGTGAGACATGGTACAATGGTCTGTGATCTGAACTGCTCATCAGGTGGGTCCTCAGACGATTAGCCTCAGTAGAAAAATGTCACTGATCACACACTCTCACACTGAAAACCTACAAATGGACAGTCTAGAGCGTATTTTCAGTGATGGAACTTAATGTGTAAAGGCCCATTCGGAATTTGGGCAGCTATAACTGTTGAACTGTGTAATTTATGGAAAGATTCCACTGATCAGACAACCTTTTAGTATCAGACAGGCCAAGTGGACGTTAGAGAATGTCAGTGGTGGAATTGAATGGTGAAAAGCCCACCAACTAAACCTCCGTGATCCATTGCGATTATGGAATTTAAGGTGGGTCCAACCTGATGAACACTTTGGATCATGGACCCTTATGCTATTTGGTGCAGGCATCAAGGAAATCTGTTGCTGAAATCTGCCCCAAAACTTCCCATGAATTGTGGTTATATGCTAAAAATACCTAACATCACCTAGACTGGTTTCATTGAAAAACCTCACCATATTTGGCTTGCGAGAAAAATGATTTGCAAATTTTGGAATTACTCAGTAGAATTTAAAAAATCATGAAATGATACACGTGTATACAAATGAATATTCCTAATACAACACAAAGGAGCTACATCTTATGATTTTTGGAAATTCTACAAGTAGAGATTCCAGAATAAATCTGCACCGGAAATGACTCTGAGACAAACACTGGATTAACCATTTTTGGTTTTTTTACTGATTTGTTATTTCTCACCAGATGCTGGATGAATTACTGCTGAGGTGTGCAAAGGTTTGATGATCCAGATCACTGATCTGACGTTCCTAACTTGGATGGACCATGACCCAGGAAAATTCCCAGATTATAAAATCCTACCCATCCATGAGAGAGAGAGAGAGAGAGAGAGAGAGAGAGAGAGAGAGAGAGAGAGAGAGAGAGAGAGAGAGATCATTGGGAGAAAATGATAGATGGTTTGAACTTTTTTTTTTTCCTGAGGGGTGATAGAGGGTTTGTATTAATGCTTGCAAATGGGGATAGGGGAAACATCAAATGACAAAAACTTATTATTGCAAAATGGGAAAGATAACCAACGGCTTAAGCAAAGTGATTGTAATGGGACGGTTAAACTCACCTCTCAAATCCTCACGGTAGAAAATGGCATGCACTGTGCAACTCTGGCAGTAGACAATCCTCAATTAATCCCATCTGTACATCATATAAGGACCAAGTCTCTAGTGCTGACTCTTTACTACAAGCACCAACAGTCCTGCTACAGCCACCAGTAACACCATGCTAACAACTTCGATGTTCTCACTGATTCTGTCAAACCCAACATATGATTTTGCTGCCGCAACGGACAGAGCATTGTTTACTGGCAGTAGCTACTCCATGACTACTTGCACAACACCATGTATGGACTCTGAAATAGAACTGAAAAAAAAAAAACCTCTTCAGACATCACCATAGGAACCAAGTTTCTGTGTAGTGCAGCCGCTTGGGGAGTCCATCTTTGGCATATTTGACATGAAAGATTTCCAGAATATATGTACATTGCTTCCTGCTACTAAGAATCAGGCCTTTCTATTGTAGAGGACAGACTTAGAAATTCCTTGGTAGCAATGGCTCTGGATAACAATTGCAAGAAAAAAAAAAAAAAATCAGTTTTCAGCAACATAATCTTTTGCATTTTAATGGACCCCAGACACTAATACATTCTAGAGGTTTGCTAAGTCGATGTGTACAAGGCAATTCACTTACACACCACTGTATGTTCCAGAGTGGCACATGTCATAAAAGATCAAGCCTTCCGTCATGCAGACCCCACGATGTAAATCCCCGTACCAGAAATTACACCCATAAGCTGTTCACTTGTGAGGGGCTCCAGAATGTTAGAAATAGTTTAGCTGCTCAGAAAAAAACTTGCCGGTAGTGTTTTCATCCATCCATTTCTTTTGTAAATTGTAGCATACCTTTTGATCCAACCTGCCCAAGCTTTGGGTTAAAAAGATGTGATTGGATCTCATGCCACATGTGCCATACTGGTACATGTGGTGGCATATGGGCTTAGCAAGGTTCTACATTCTAATTGTAGAAAAAATGAATGAATCAACAGAAGTTGGTGATAAACCTGCAAGCTAGATTAATACATTCTCTGTCCAGAAGACCAACCAGGTGTCCTCCCTTACGGTCCTCAACATGTTCCGATACGACCGGAAGTTGATTCACACTATATCTAGTCATAATCCTTTCTGCGAAAAGAAGACTCATGCCAGGTGTTGTAGTCCAGACTTGTCTACATCCTTCACCATGCAAGTTGCACATTTCAGAAATCATAAGCTTCCGTACCTGCCTGACATTCCCGGAGTTTAGAATGCTTCCGATAAATGAGAAATATGTGACTTCTTCTTAAGGAATACACTACATCAATGTTACTAGGCCAGCTATATGCAAAATACTATAAATATGCACGCTCTTATCCACACTATATACAACGTGAGCAACTTTTGGATGGTTTTGCCCGTGTAATTAGTAGTGGGGAGAGAAAAATCCACAGCCCTTCAACCAGCGGGTATTTTTGTCCTTTCAACTCCATAGGAGTAGCCCACATCAACTTCTTCTCTTCTTTGTGTGAAACCCATACGGAAGACATAGTGTTAGGTAGCTAGTACAACAAAGACTTTGTGGGCCCATTGGGATGAATCTGCAACATCCACACCGTACATTTGTCATGCCGGCTCATGTTAGGATGTCAGCCCAAAAATGAAGTGGATCTAAAGCTCGAGGGGGTAACAACACCAGAAAAACTGGGCATGGCCCACCCACCATCGCCACCATTGAAACCCTTCTCTCTCTCTTTTTTTGTAACTCTTTGAGTGTACCACACCCTTTCTCTCGTTCTCTCCCCCACTCTATCCACATGTAACAGCACGCCTCCCAATCCATATAAAAGAACAAATAGACACTAGACTCGTTCAGAACTTTGCCTATGAATTGGTTTGGCCAGGTTCTGATCTCCAAGTCCTAAAAAACGTCACAATCATGGCCCAAGAGGATGACCAACTTGCCAATCCTTTCATAAGAAGCAGATGCTTCTGATTAATTTTTATATTTGTTTCATGTTTGCTATTGGCCAGGTTGGGATGTTGTAGCAATTTTCAGATTTTTCATCTGAACCGCCATTCACTTGAAGAGAATCATCCTTATCAATCCATAATAGCCTAAAGAATCAGTTCATTGGTACATTCCTGGTTCTCCCTGAACTTAACCCTAACCCACCTACCTGAACTTTACATGGAAGCTCCCTATGGCCTTCTTTTTTTCAGCATTTCCCCCTGAATTTCTTGTTTCTAATTCCATTTCTCTCTTGAATTTTACCATTTTTCAAGAACTCAGCTGAGTTCATCTTTCATTTACTCAACTGAGTTACCAAGGTTGACCGATTTCCAGGCTGAATTAATTTCTTTAGGACCTGTTTGGGTGCCACCTAGAAATGAGTTCCTTGCAATCATTTTACCAAAAAACAAAAAGAGAGAAATCTACTATGTAATTATGATAAACAAAAATGAGATGAACAAATTATTAGGTGGCGTCCAAACAGGCCCTTGGACATTGGATGCAGTACTGAGAAAGGAGGGGTGAATCTTCAAAAAAAAAAAAAAAAACCAATCATGAGAAAGCTGACCGAAGTACTGATGATGATCGGATCCAAGGTGGTTTTACCTCAGGGTTCTTGGACCTGGATCTTTCCACTTTGCTGAACTCTTGAACATCTCCAAGTGTCACCAATCCTATCACGAAGTTGTCACCATCAACTATCACTGCACATGACTGCTTCTCTGCAAACATGAGAGTCACTGCTTCCGTTAAAGAAGTGCCCCTCAAGACAGTAACATATCTTGTTCGCATAGCTTGTGAAACAAGAATCCTTTCTTCCAACTTTTTGGTTTCAGTTCTGTAGTCAACCACACAGAGTGAACTCTCCAGTTCACACAGCTCATTCATATAGGCTCCACTTGCAGAAACAGAAGATATCTGACTTGAAAATAATGAAGATGTTTCAGGTTTTTGTATGGTGCTGGTCTTTGCTTCCAAAGATGACCTTCTATCTCTGGCTTCCTTATTTCTTGTTTGGGATGATGCAATCCATGAGGATAATCCCACAGCCCCCAGTAGTGGTAGAACTATGCGGTAGTCCTGTGTCAGCTCAAAAAGGAGCAAAACTGATGTCAAAGGTACTTGACACACACCTGCAAGAGTAGCAGCCATCCCCACCTGCAAATGGAAACCATTGAGTATAAATGCATGCCTAGATACATGAATGAAGGGTTTCATTTAAAGGTAGAACCCCAAAACCATCTATACACTAAACCATATCTCAGTATCAACATTAGGATGGAGCCTATCTGATTTCCAAATGCCACAGCAGTTCATACGCACAACAGGATTTCAAATTGGTTACACATAAAACGTAAACATGGCTAGGAAGTTCAAAAGTTTAGGGGGGCTTTCTACCAGTTGATTGATTGCCTTGAAAAGGAAGAATCCTATATAACAAGGATAGCAATAATATAAAAAATTGCTGTGTTAATCACACATTTTGGACACGTAGATATTTGTATCGGGAAAACTTTAATTCATCTTATATTCTAGTATTTTAGCGGTATGCAACCACTTTTTATTTACATCTCACTGTATTTTCTTATGCAGACACATTTCTCTATAGCTACTGCTTTTATGAAATTAATATAATAATACATTTTTCAAAGTAATAATATGTACAGGCAAGTTGGCTGTTGGGTTTTTCAAGGACCCAATGCCTGACACTGAGAAAAATGCATATCCAAGTTACATGGCAATAAACAAAAAGAACCATAGGGAAAAGGAAGGCAAAAAGCATGTCACTAATTTTGTACATAAATTAGTGATTTCTATGCACCATATAACATTATCTAATACATTCATCCGAAATGGAGTGGAGGGAGAAAAGAGAGGGAAGAGGGCAGGACCCAATATCGGAGGATGGGCAGTCCGAATGGCAGACGATTACGACAAAAAAGATGATGCAACGGGGAGGTGGGCGAGGAGGGAAGCTTCCTCTATTGGAATACCCAACCCTTTTGTGGAATATTTCCCGGAGGGTTGGTCTCCAGTTAATTTCGAAAGGGTGTTTGGAGGTTTTGGGGTGGTAATGGAAGTTGTGGTCCTAAAAGATAGATTCTCAAACGCTCCAAGAGGTTTTGCGTTTGTGATAATGAGCACAATGGAGGAGTGACGCAGGACCGATGCATGGACCAAATAAAATGTGAGATCAAGTAGCAGAATTAAGATAATTAACAAAAATACAAGCATTTCCATAATAATCACGAATCCCATGAAAACCAAAAGAACATCATGCATGATCCTAGCCTAGGTTACCAACATCATCACACAAGATCATTAAATAAAATGAAACTAGGATCTAATGGATGTAGGGACATCCAATTAGCATAGGATATAATCTATCTCAAAGTAGAAGGCCTAATACAACCTAGGGTAAAAATTAGGGTTTGGGTAATTTGGGAAAGTAGGAAAATTACAGATTTTAGGTTTAGGGTCAGGGTTTTGGGAATAGAAGAAAGGGGTTTTGATATAAGGATGATAGAAAGCCCAAAAGAACATCATGCATGATCCTAGCCTAGGTTACCAACATCATCACACAAGATCATTAAATAAAACGAAACTAGGATCTAATGGATGTAGGGACATCCAATTAGCATAGGATATAATCTATCTCAAAGTAGAAGGCCTAATACAACCTAGGGTAAAAATTAGGGTTTGGGTAATTTGGGAAAGTAGGAAAATTACAGATTTTAGGTTTAGGGTCAGGGTTTTGGGAATAGAAGAAAGGGGTTTTGATATAAGGATGATAGAAAGCCCAAAAGGAGGCAATGTGTGGTCGTACGGCCAACCCAAAGGATTCACAAGTGTGGCCGTACAGTCACACGTGTGGCGTGGGATGGACGGGTTAGGTCGGTTAGGGTTTGGGATTGTGGATAAGTAAATGAAATATGAGTTCATGAAAAAATGAATGCGTAGGATGAGAGAATCGAAGAATTTGAAGAAAACACCTTGATGGAGGAGAAGAGAGAAGATGGTGTGAGGATAGATGGTGACCTCACAACTCCGTTAATGAAGATTAGCCTTGCACCGATCTTTCTTCCAAATCACATAGAAGTATCTTCAAACTACATGAAGATGGAAGAAGAAAGCAAGAGCTTTTCTCTCTTCTTCTTTTTTTTTTTTTTAAAAAAAAACACAAAATCCAATGAGGGAGAGGGTCACACTCCCACCATCATTTATAGCTTCAAGAAAGTTCAAAAATTACAATAAACACTCTATTTTGTGAAATTTGACGAAAATAGCCCCAATCTAACTAAAATCAACTGCAAACACTTATAATGGTGTCCAAACATAAAATAAACAAAACTAAATCCTATAAACTAATAAAATCTAAGAAAACCTAATGTAGATGCTCCACAATCAATGGCCTGATCATGTGATCCAACGGCCCGATCGTTATGTCCCTCCGATCCAACAGTCTAGATCTCTCCATAAAGTAGCCCATGTGCATCTTCCCAGTGTGGGGTCTTCAGCACGATCACGAATACTCGCCTAGCCACAGGAAAATCAGTGTGCCTTGCCTCCTCTGATACGTACGCAAGGGTGTACGTGAAGTGATGTCCTCATCAAGGAGGTTAACAACGTTGTCTAAAATTTGAATGGGGAGAGCTTTTTTTTTTTTTTGGGGGGGGGGGGAAGATCAAAGTGCAAAGAGCAAAGTATGACCCGAAAAGGAAGAATAAAGAATAGAAGACGGATTTCAATGTAGGAACTTCGTCAGAAAGAAGGAGGATTAGATTGGGGAATGGAGAGAAAGAGGCACAGGTAGGGGGCTCAAGTTCAGAATGAATATTGCCTCTTATGGAAGGTAAATCCTATAAGGAGGGGCAAAATATTGAGGAAGTGGTAAGTCTTGGAGAAAATGGATGTGGAGGGATTTGTCTGATGAAATTCCAGCTGTGAGGATTCATAACAAGGTTTTAGAGAATTCTCTCAGGTCCTTTCAGTTTAGCTTCGTTGTTTCAGTGGAGATGGGGGTCTCCAAACAAAGGGTGGTGGAACCAATGTGTTTGGAAATAGTAATGTTGGTCGTAATGGTCACCACCGTTACCATTATGATATGGGTCGTAACGGCCGTTATGACCCTTTTTATTTTTTGAAAAAACTGTTATAGGATCATTATGAGGCCGTTATAAGGCATTTACGGCCTATTTTTTCCGTAACAGTCGTTATGGCCATTTCGACCCCGTAACATGTAACGGTTATGATCGTTACCGTTACGTAATGGCTATTATGTAACTGATTTTGAATACATTTGGTTAGAACGGATCATCGGATTATGTAGTGCAATAGAAGAAGAGGATGTGATTGTCAAATGAATACAATCAGATAAACTACTTCTTTCATTGGGCAACAAAGATTAGGCAGGGGAGGTATACAGGGCTTCTAAGGGCCTCTGCAACGATCTCATAAAAGACGTTCTTAGATGGGGGGACTGGTCAATCTTTGGGTGGGAAGAGCACTTGTATCAGATTTCGAAGATTCCGTTGGAGCTTTGGATGGAGGATACCTTTAAAGAACCTGGAGCTTGTTTCAGGGAGTTAATGGAGATTGATATAGAATCAGAGATCAATTGTGACTTTTGAAATGCGTTTTGCCCATCTAAAGATTAAGAAGAATAGGACAACTCGGCCTCCAACTCGAATTCATTTAAAGATCGAAGATGGGGTTATCGTAATGTCGATAGTGCAGGAAAAGGAGAGCGATCTTGCTTTCGAGTCAAGAATTTTGTTGCTAGAGGCCGAGGACGATGATGACGATGGTAGAACTCCGCTCGGGTGCTCCCGCTGGACATTGGAATGAGATTATGAGTGTTGTCGACTTGGGATTGGTTTGAAAAAAGGCGTTGCAAAGGTCTTCTCTCGGGGATCGAGCGTGTTCAGATATAGGAGCTTTTGATTTAAGTCGTTAATAGGGGTGGTTAGATTTTCTCTTTTGGAGGGAATGTGTCATGTGTCTCCCCATATCAAGAGATTTCTCAAGGGACGAGAAATTTGGAAAATGGGCTGAGTTCCCTAGTTAGTGCTAGATCGAATAGGGTTGAGTTGTCGCCCGCATGTGTGGCCTATATGTCAGGGGGATAACTTAAAGTCGCAGCACATGTGGGATATTCTCCCCTTCTAAACCTGATTCTAACGCTTTCTGGGCGCTGCGTGACATCCCTCAAAGTGCGGAGCAGTTGGAGAAGGAACCTGAGCTAGCAAATCTTCCTCCTAGCGTCGTGGTTTCTTCGATCTCGATAGCGATTCAGCTTCTTCAATTTCTTTTCTTTTTCCCAAACTGGTCGAGAATAGCTTTGGATCTAAGTGGTGCAATGGTAGACAAGCTTCCTTTGCTCAAGTCAGAGTAGGAGGTGTACGTGATTAGAGAGAAAATCAATATTTTCTAACATTTCAGTCATCGTTAAGCACTGCGATTGTTGATTCTGGGCAAAATGATTTACCATAAGTGTCTAGATCATTAGATAGCTCTTAGTGAAGAACATAGGACTTACCAGGTTCCTTCCCCTTCTGCTAGTGAGTGTGAATTTAATTTCGAGGAAGAATGGCCCTTTTTGGGTGAGGTGAGGACTCCAAAGGAAGAAGGGCAAAACATTTCAATTCGAGTCTCTGATTTTCTAGTTTCTGATCGTTAGATAATTATTCGTGAAGAACATGGGATTTCAGGTTCTCTCCTCCTCTACTGACCATTGACAAATCGATCTTATTCCAAGTGTGATAAGGACGTCAGAGGAAGTAGGTTCTCATATCCTAATTCTCTGTGCTTCGCTAGTGATCGATTGTTCTTCTTGAGGTGTAGAAAGTTTGGGGAACTCGGCAATGGGTCAGGCATGGTTTCTTATCATTGGGAACCTACTCCCCTTACAAAACTAGAGGATTTCTATGGTGCAAGGAATAAGGATAATTAAATTGGTCACAATGGAGGCGGCTCAATCAATGGGGGTCACAATGGAGGTGGCTCAACCATAGGATTACATAGCTTACTTTGAATTTGTTGAGGAAAGGGGGAGGCCATATTCCTGAACAGGTCCATTTCAGTTTGATGAATACGACGATATTAGAAGACAACTATCTTATTGGTGGAGATGGAATTGAGATTAGAATGAGTGGGTGTAATAAGGGTTCAACAAGTTCCAAATGAAGATAATGTCTTGGAATGTTAAGGGGGATGCATTGTGCCCATAAGTGGGCTCAAATAAAAATGTGTCGGAATTTCAAGATTCAAATAGCAGCTTTCCAAGAAACTAAGTTGGAAAAGTTAGATATGAGGGTGATTAATTTTGTATGGTGGGGAAAACAGAATGATTGGGTAGTGCTAGATGCGACAGGTTCAACGGGAGGTATTTTGGTGATATGGAATTCGTAGTGTAGCCAAAAGAGGACAGTTAGGTAGGGGAATATTCGGTGTCAGTGGTCTTAAAAGATAGTGTCGAGATTTGTCTGGATCTTCACAACAGTATATAGGCCGTGTAAACCAACATTTTGTGGTGAGCTATGGGATGAGTTAGATAGGTGGAGTAGACGGCCTATTCCTTGGTGCTTGGGAGGGGACTTTAATGTAATTCGGTTTACATATGAGAAGTTTAATGAGGGGAGGTTGTCTAAAAGTATGGGAAGAAAAAAAATCTACATGGATCTTAAAAAATGAGCTGGTGGATCCGGGGGGGGGGGGGGGGGGGGGCTGTTAAGATTTACATGGTCAAATGGTCGAGCTGATCCAATCATGTCCAGATAAGATAGGTTCCTTATATCAACGGAATGGGCGGAGAAATTCCCTCTGATACCCCAGAGCGGAATGCCCAAACCTTTTTCTGACATTTCCCGGTGTTGCTCAAGGTAGATGAAGAGAAATGGGGTCCTCACCTTTTTAGGTTTGAGCTAGCTTGGTTACAGGTTCAAGGGTTTGCGAAGAAGATAGTAGAATGGTGGGCTTCTCTTCCGTTTTATGGGGGGCAGGCTTTTCTTTATTTCGAAAGCTCAACTTACTAAAGAAGAAGATTTGTGATTGGACAAAAGGGACCTTGCTAGGCCAGGAGGAGAAAACGTCATTGTGGCTTTAGGAATTGTAGAGGTTGGATATAAAAGAAGAATCGGGGTAACTGTCAAAGGAGGAGAAAGCATGGCAAGAGGTCTATTGTGCGAAATATGGCGCTAGACTTTGGGAGGAAGAGATTAAATGACATCACTGACCGAGGGCCCTGTGGCTCCAAGAAGGTGATAAAAATACATAGTTCTTTCATGCAATTGCCAGTGCTAGAGCTCGCACTAACAAGATTAAAGTTCTTCGAGAAGATGGTGAGAGGTTAAGAGGGGAAAGAAAAAATATGTGGTGATATAGTGGAGTTCTATAAGAATCTTTTGTCAAAAGACTCTTGGCGTTAGCCCCTGTTAGATAATTTGTGCTTTGATGCTCCAAAAAATGAGTTTCAGGCAAATGGAGATCCTGGATAAGGAATTGTGTTTCCTTTCCTAAATTTTATATTCTTATTAATGGATCTCCCTTCAGCTTTTTCAAGTCCTCTCATAGCTTGAGACAAGGAGACCCCCTCTCCCCTTGTTATCTCTCTTTGTTTCTGAAGCTCTTAGTGGTTTACTCTCTAGGGGGCAGGACTTGGATCTCTATAAAGGTTTCAGCATACCCAATCTTAACTCCCCGATTTCACATATGCAGTTTGCTGATGGCACACTTGTCTTTTGTGAGGCAGATGATAGGATGATCTCGTCTTTGGGTATGATCTTAGTGTGGTTCGAGGTCATTTCAGGGCTAAAGATCAACCTTCAAAAGTTTGAGTTGTTTGGGATTAATAGTAGTCCGGAGGTTTGCTTGTCTTTTGCTAATTTTTTAGGTTGCAAGGTAAGTGAGCTCCGTGTTCTTTACTTGAGACTCCCACTCTATATAGGTAAACCTCCCCTAGCTCTCTGAAATAGGATTGTTGAAGGAACGGAATTTAAATTGTCTTCCTGAAGTATGAATGCCCTCTCCTTGGGTGGGAGAATTAACCTCATTAAAGCTTCCCTTTCGAACCTGCCCATCTACTACCTCTCCCTCTTTAGATGTCCAAGATCGATCATTGTTAGGATTGACAAGTTATGGAGGAATTTCATGTGGCAAGGCAGTTCTGAAGGAAAGAAATTTCCTTTGCTAAAGTGGAAAGAGGTTTGCTTATCTGTTGAGGAAGGGAGGGCTAACATCAAGGATCTCTCCCTTGTGAACGAAGCCTTGTTAGGCAAATGGGTTTGGAGATTTGGTCTGGAATCTAATTGCCTCTGGCATCAAGTCATTTCAGCTAAATACGGTACTTCCCCTCTAAGGTGGTGGAATGAGCCTTCATCACTCTATAGAGCTTTGTTTATTTGGAAAGGTATAGCCAGAAGTGCCCCCTGGTCTTTGAAAGAATCTCCCACTCTATTGGGAATGGATGCAAAATTAAATTTTGGATCGACTTCTGGTGTGGTAACCAAAATTTGGTGGAATCCTTTCCATCTCTTTTTGTGATTTGTGTGAATAAGGATATTCTTGTCAAGGATTGGTTCACCTTCTGGGAGGTATCTAGCTCCCCCCTTTTCTTAGGAACTTGCTTGATTCAGAAGTCAAGGACCTTACTAGTCTACTTTCTCGCCTGCAAGATATCCAGCTTGTTGTTGGGGTGGAAGATTCGATGAGATGGAGTAATTCAACATCAAATGTCTTCTCTGTTCGATCTTTCTACAAATCTCTTACTATAGGCTCCTCTGTCTTGCCTTCGCATATAGCTCCCTCGTGGAAATATGGAGTCCCTCCCAAAGTTGCTGCTTTTGGTTGGTTACTGAGAAGAAACAGAGTTCTCACTGTCGACAACCTCCAAAAACATGGAATGTGCATCCCGAATGTCTGTCTCCTTTACCTTCGTTCTAAAGAAACAGTGGATCATTTCTTTATCCATTGTCCCTTCTTGACAAACATTTGGTGGAGCATCTTGAGACTCTCTGGGGCCTCTTGGGTGCAGTGCTGGGGAAAAGAAAATGGATGATCCTTATGGTTGTGATGTGGGTTATCTGATCTAAAAGAAACAATTATTGTTTTAGGAATATTTCAGTTGCAGTGGCATGGGCTTTTTCTCCGGTCCTAGTCATGTTTAGGGATTGGGCTCCCTAATTTGTGGGTGTTTGTGGGTCTTGATGTATATGTTTAAGCTCTGTTCTTCTCCTTTTGCTTTTGTTTTTGTCTTGTTTGTTTGATGCTTCTCTTTTTTGTCTATTTCCTTAGTCAATAAAATCCTTACCTTTTTAAAAAAAAAGGTCTCTCATTTGAGGAGGCATATTCTTTAAAAAGACCTTTCTTAAAAGAAGTAAAGAAAGTGGTGGCACATTCGGGAGGTGATAAAGCCCTGGGTCCCGACAGTTTTCCATTAGCATTTTATAAAAAAATTTGGGGGGTCGTCAACAACTTTTATTCGGCAGTACGGTGCTCTGTTGAAGGTTGTGGTTTTCGGTTGGTTAGTAGGTAGGAATAAGGTTCTTACTATTGATAACCTTTCAAAGAGGAGTATGGATCTCCTTAATGCTTGCTCGTTATGTTTACAAGATGCCAAGTCAGTGAATCATATGTTTCTTCATTGTTCTTTTGCAAGAGAGGTGTGGGATTTCTTCTTCCAGTTGTTCGGGGTTCTATGGGTGACTCCGGGTTCAATTGAGGATTTTCTCCTATCTTGACACAAAGGGGGTGCAGGGAAATCAAAGAAAAAGTTATGGAGGCTTAGTGGGCTAGATGTGTTGTGGGCTCTTTGGTTAGAAAGAAATAGTCGAGTATTCAAAAACAAGAGCAATGAAGTGGAATATGTGTTCAAGAGGGCTAAATCTTTATTCATAGATTGGATTTCGGTTTCGAATAGCTCTTTTCCTTTTCCTTTGGGCTGGTGGTAGTTGGTCCTTTGGTCTTCTATTCTTTTGTATACATTGGTTATGGCCTCATCTTCTTACCTAATGGTGCTACTACTAATAAGTTCTCTCAAATGCATTAATTTCTAATTCTATACTTGTTTAAGGTAATGATGGTGGTGTTAATGGATTGGTTTAAGATCCATGGGATTGCTATATCCCGGGACAAGTTCACTGGGTCAGTTTGGCACGCCTGGCATGTCCCGGGATATTACCTTCCAATCCGTCCAAGGGATGGGATCAATTTTAAGATAATGATGGTGATGTCAGTGGATTGTTTTAAGATCCATGGGATTGCTTATATCCCGAGACAAGTTCACCGGGTTTGTTTGGCTCATTATGCATATCCCGGGATATCGCGATCCCATCCCTCCTAATACCATGGGATCGGTCCAGCCAAACAGGCCCTTATAGTTCTAGCTTTGCATTTACCCCTCCCTCATCTTATCAACCAAAACTATGTCATCTGCCAATAACATACACCATGTGACCTCTTTTTAAATGCCTCATTAACTTGTCCATAACCATTGCAAAAAGATACAAGTTCAAGCTAACCCCTTCTATAAGCCTACAATAACTGGACACTCACTTCTCTCTCCATTAGTGGTCCTCACATTTGTTGCCGCTCCCTCATATATCCTTAATCATGTCAATATATTGTCTTGAGACTCCTTTCTTTCTCAACACCACTAAATTAACTCTCAAGGATTGTATGCTTTCTCTATGTCAATAAAGACCATGTGGAGATCCTCTCCTCTCCTTATATTTCTCCGTAAGTAGTCTAAGCATGAAAATAGTCTCAATGGTGGACCTTCCTAGCACGAATCAAAACTGATTTTCTGATACATTTGTCTCATGCCTTAATCACCACTTACAATAGTAAAAAAAAAAAAAAAAAGTCTTTGCTCAATTACTCTCCCCAAAGTTTCGTAGTACGACTCATGATTTTAATCCTAGGATAGCTAGTGCAGCTTTGTATGTCTAGTTTATTATTATAAGTACCATGGTACTTTCCCTCCATTTGTCTACATTTTCTTTGACCTTACAGTCTTGTTGAACAACTCTTTTAACCAAAAACTAATATCTCCCATGCACTTCCAAATCTCCACTAGTAGACCATCCGGTTCGAGGGCCTTTCCTGTCTTCATCTTTCTCAAATCTTCTTTTACTTTGGGTATCCTAATCCGATGAAAGTATCTAGCCTCCAGCCTCATTTTGAGTTTATGATTCCTTCCATCCCTAAACTCTTAGAATGGTCATCATTTAACAAGCTCCAAAATAGCTTATCCAAATCCCATTGGTCTCATTGTCCTTAATCACTGCTTGCAATGCATTTAACTTGATCAAAGTCCCTACCATTCCCCTCTCTCAATTTTGCAAGTTCGAAGACATCTTTCTCACCTTCTCTTGTTCCCAATCAATTGTAAAACACATCATACGCCATAACTTTTAGCTTCACCTACTACTTACCCGCACTCTTTTTAGTGTTTTGATATTCTTCTAAATTCTCCTCAGTTCTAGTCCCTTGCCAAGCTCTAAAAGATGATTGTTTCTCACTAATAACCTTTTGTACCTTGTCATTCCACTACCCAAGTTTCCTTATGCGAGTGGCTTTTACCTCTAGTTACTCATAAAACATCTTTCACCACTTTCCCAATGCATTCAACTATCTCATTCATGGTATTCAAAAACAAAGATGTAATGGTAATGGTGGGGGCCGTTATGCGATACGAGGCTGTAATGGCAATTTTGAAAAAACAAAAAAACAAACAAACAAAGGCCCGTAATGGCCCTTTAATGGATGTAATGGGCTGATATGGGGCCAATACATTTTCTTCATTTGAAAGGAAAAAAAATAAAAATAAAATTGACATTACAAGGCCGTAACAGCCCGAATCATAATACCGTTATTGAATACCTTGATCTCATCATACAAAACATTAACTTCTTCCCCACCATTCAGCCTTCCTTCTTCCATCAATTTATTACCGTCTAGGTCTATTGATGCAAATCAATTTATACATCTTGATCTACGACCTACATTAAACTTTTTTTTTGGTAGGTGATCTAAAATTAAACTATTTGATAGGATATAATATAAACCAAGCGACATGTTCCCTATATCATTATATGCTTCATATGGGTGTCAACATATGCCGGGCATGGGCCTACTCCCGGTCACCCAAGCTCAGCCCAAAAATATGAGGTCCTAGTCTGAGCCTGACACAAAGCCATAAAGGTCCGAACTTATCAGTCCTCAACCTGACCCAGTAAGCCTATGTGTGGCCCATTAGGCAGTTTCTACAGGTATATTGGTTGTAAATTTTTAACTATATGCGTGACTGTTGTAGATTGTTATTTTGATGCAAAAATCCGGTTCACCCTCGTTGAGCTGCTAGACCTTCAAACACCTACACAGGAAGAAGAGAAAGGAAACCCTGGCTAGAGCAGGGGACCCTCCGATGCGATAGTCAGGCTAGGAATTTAGGTTTGGAAGTATCGAGGAGTTTTGGGTGAGAGATTTTGCATACCTTTTCATGTAGATGGGCCCCTTATTTATAGTGTAGGTGGGCTAGAGACGGTTCTTGATCTTATATGTAATCTTTGCGTAAGTTTCTCAACTGTTACGCAAGATTTCTGGTCAAGATAAGATCAAGTGGTCGAAACTTGAGAATTTTGAGGCAGATGGCCAAGGCTAAGGTCTATGGCCGACCTAACCTACCGAAGCCGATGTGGTTTTAGCCGACGTGACCTGGAGGTAGTAGGCTGACCTGACCTGGGAGTAGTATGCCAACCTAACCTGGGGGTAATAGGCCGATCTGACCTGAGTACTCGGATGAGCTTTGAGCCTCCCCTTATCATTGGTCATTGAGGAGTATGCCGACCTACCAACCAGCCTTCATATGTAGTAGGTGACAGACCTCTCTTCCATTGAGTAGCCCATTGGTCATGACCAGCGCTGGCTGACCTTATGTCTCGCAGAGATGTCTGTGCTAACCTCTTCTCTTTAGCCAGTCCATTTTTACCCATAACAGTAAGCCCCCTTACTTTCGAGCTCGTGCGGTGGGCTTGGGAAGTAAGTTGGTTTTGGTGAGGTCGAATATTTTAGCCGAGTAGGAGCGTCCTTTTACTACGAGAATTTGCTTTTGTTGAACAGATGGGTTAGCTGCAATGACCCCTTCATGAGGGGCCGATTAGTTTACTTAGGAGGATTATTTTTCCTTGCACTAAGAGATCCTCATTGTAGATCGTGCGATTCGAGTGGTGTTACCAATTAGTGATCCGACCTCTTCTTTGAGGATCGGACGACTGGTTAAGGACTGTTTTCCCTTGCACTAAGGGAAGTCCTCGTAGTCGGTCGCATAGTTCTAGTAAGAGGGACCTTCTTCCATTTAATTGAGAGAAGTCCCGTTAACTCGGATCGTCAATACATTTAAAAGAAATTCTTTCCTCCTAACTGGGAGAAGTTCTTTTATTGTAGAAATCGTCGACTAGTAGAAAACACAATAGTAAAATCATGAGCGCCTTTTTCCCTTTTAAAAATGGAGGTCGCTCTTAGTTAAGTAGGTTGGGGTTGGCCAACGAGTCTTATTACAGAGCTCAGTTGATTGGTTCAGCTCAATCATCAAGTTTCCTTACTCCGCTCGACTTCTTTTAGTACTTACTTCGGCTTGGTGTTCAAGGGAGTGTACCGATGAAAGCGACTTTCCAAATGTCGGTTGGTATGTGTAAGTGCTATGGTTTCCTACTCCTTTGGTTGTCAAATTTTGTGGTGCCAAAAACACAATCTGTGTCTTGTGTAGCATGTTGATTTATATGATCAAGACACTGCATCACAATGCTTCAAGTTAAGAACGGTGATCCACCTCAAGACATGCAAGGTCAAGTACGTTGTTCACTCCTGTAAGCTTCAATGTTCAGAATCTTTCAAGAGCTACAGACAAGTTCTTGCTCAAGACTCAAGTACAGTTCAAGACTCTCAAGATGAAGTTTCCAAGCTTTAGAAGATCTCAAGTTCAAGCTACATCATGAAGAGATCTTAAGCTGCATAAACTTCAAAGGTCAACCATCATCTGAATAAATGAAGTTTCAATGTTCATACTTCATGTCCCAGGTATAAAAGACCTTAGATTGACCTTAGGGTAGGTCATTGTGTATACATAAGTCAAATTGAATCACTTTGTAAGTATTTGGACTGTTCTAAGACTAGTCCTGAATCTTGTTCGACTAGTCCTAGCACTGCCTCGACTAGTCCTAGAAATTCCAGGACCAGTCCTAAGTTTGTTGCAATTTTTTGTTCATCTACGACCAGTCCTGGAGACTGCTCGATCAATCGTGTGAACAGTGCAAGACTTGTCCAGGACCAGTCCTGAATCTACGACTCAAAGTACAACAACTAAATCTGCTGCCTCACGACCAGTCGTAGGGTGCTTACGACCAGTCGTGGAGGGAGCACGACCGGTCATAGACTGCCTTCGACCAGTCGTGGAACGTTTTATCCAATCACGCTCAAAATTTCAAAAATTCATTTCTTCTACGACCAGTCGTAGTGTCCACAGGACCAGTCGTAGACGAGTTTCAGCAACTATAAATAGATGAATTTCAGAATTTAATAATCTAATTCAAGAAAATCAAAGCATCACTCTGAGAGATAAGTTAGTGTTCTTTTTAAGCTACATTTTGCTTATTTAATATTTTCTTTTGTTAGCTTTATTTATTTGATTTTGTTTCTATATTCCAATCTGATTTGAAAAGAGGAATTGTTGTATTCCTTCTTCTTGGAATCAAAATCAAATATAGCTAGCCCAACTGGTTTAATTTAAAATCAATTAAAACCTAGAACCATTTTAAAATGAGTATTGGACATTGAACTTCTATTCGAACTTTTACTCCGATTGGTTCTTCCGGGCTACTACAAAAGGAGAAATCCAGGCATTTTACATTTGCGTAAATTTCCTTTATTTTGGTTTCTTTTGAGATTAAGCCAGAAAAATCTCAATCTGTTGGTTATCTGAGGAGAGCCAGAAAAACTCAGAAGTGGGGTGTTTTTAATTTTGTAAGCCCACTGAAAGACAATTGTGAGGGTTTTAGGTGAACCTGAGAAAACCTATTTTCATAGTGAACGCTAATATCCACTGTGTGAGGATATTAGGAGTGGAGTAGCAAGCTGTGTGGCTGTTGTTTAACAGTTGGCGAACACACAGGCGAACCACTATAACTCTATGTTTTGTGGATGTGTGATTTATTTTTTCTATCTTTTATCATTCAAAATTGTGGGATGTATGTGTGGATGTAAATGTTGTAAATTTATATTTCAAGCTTGTGAGGAATGTTGTAATAATTTAGATTTAAATTATTGCAATTCATTTATTTTTATTTTCCTCTTCAGTTTGAGATTTTGATACTCATCGTTCTAGTAAGGTTCTCCTGTCATAAACCCTTGGTTTTATGGTGAAAGGTTGTCCTTAGAACATCATTTGTATCAACCTCTCAAGACTTGAATTTTGAGGCTGCTTTACTTTCCTGCACTGTGAATTGCTTTTTCTTTATTTGGCTATCATATTTCTTTATTCGCTGTTAAAGTTTAAATTTGGCATAATCCTCTTCACCTCCCCCCCCCCCGTCTCTCTAGGACTTATAGCTTGGCCCTTTCAGTATGATGGTTTCGGACTTGGTCGTCCTCTTTCTTTCTTTTGGCGTTAACGTCAAAGGGCTCCCCTCTTTCCCTTCGCATTATATCCTCAGTCGAGTTATTTCTTCTTCAAACAGCTCTTCATGAATTAAAGAGCTCATCAGCATTAGAATATTTTTGAACTCGGTAAAGTAAGTCATTGATGGTAGTTGGGGGAAGAGGAACTTCCCTTGTTTGAGGCCGGCTACTATGGCGGTCAGAGCTATCTGGTCAGAATAATCGTCGACCTGGATAGCTTCAGCGTTGAAATGAATGAGGTAGTCTCTTAACAGCTCGTCCTCCCTCTGCTTAATCGTGAGAAGATGAGTTTATGGCTTTCTTCTGTCTCTCCCACCAATGAACTGTGTGAGGAAGGCTTTGTTGAGCTGCAAGAAGGAACTGATGGACCTCGGCTTCAGCTGCATGAACCACCACCGAGCAACTCCTGATAAGGTCAGGGAGCATGCTCGGCATATTATGGGGCCTGAGGTGCCATGAAGCTCCATCCAGGCTTTGAACGACTCAAGGTGCTCGGCCGGATCGGCGGTTCCAGAGTGGGGGTCATTTGCGGCATCCGGAACTCGGGTGAAAGCGGAGATGCCATAGTGTCATCGGTGAATGGTGGTTTGCTTTCTCCTAACATGGCCTCTACTGAGGTCGGCACTTGAACACGGTAGGCTTGTTTGATGTCACTAATCTGCCCTCGAATTTTCCTAAGCTTTGCCTTCCAAGGGCCCCCGCTCTCGCCACTACTTCAGGGGCTTTTCCACCACTCATCGTCTCTAGCGTGGGGCGCAGGTCGGATTCTGCAAGCGTGGCTGCTCTTGAAGTATGGGAAGGAGCCTGGGCTGGCAGTTCAAGAGGTCGCTTGTCTCTTTGCGAGTTGACCGGTGCTTGAGGTGATGCAGTGGTAGCAACATCCTCTGCAATGCGACTAAGGGGTGGATTCTGTCTCTCCAAGAGCTGCATGAATCGATCCATGCTTTTATTCAGGGCTTCGACTCGGTTCTCCAAGAAAACTAATCGACCACCCCGGGTGCAGGATCAAGGAGCAAGCGCTGCGAGAGTAGAGTAGGCCCACTACTGGTAGGGCTGAGCACCCTACTCGACTAATGATTCAGGAAAAGTTGGGATGGCTGTAGCAATGGCAGCTAGAGCTTTCTTCTTTCCTTTCACCATTGTAGTTTTCTGGTAAAGCAGGAACCGATTTGATGTCGTTCGCACAGACGGCGCCAAACTATTGATGCAAAAATCTAGTTCACCCTCGCTGAGCTGCTGGACCTTCAAACACCTGCACAGGAAGAAGACGTAGGAGACCCTGGCTAGAGCAAGGGATCCTCTAATGCCAAAGTCGAGCTAGGAATCTGGGTCTGGAAGTATCGAGGAGTTTTGGGTGAGAGATTTTGCATACCTTTTCATGTAGATGGGCCTCTTATTTATAGTGTAGGTAGGCTAAAGACAGTTCTTGATCTTGGGCATAATTTTCGTGTAAGTTTCTCAATCGTTACGTGAGATTTCTGGTGAAGATAAGATCAAGTGGTCGAACCCTGAGAAATTTGAGGCAGATGGCTGAGGCTAAGGTCTATGGCCGACCTGCCGAGGCCGAGGTGGTCTTGGCCAAGCTGACCTGAGTACTCGGATGAGCTTTGAGCTTCCCCTTACCATTGGCCATTGAGGAGTATGCCTACCTGACGACCTGCCAACCACCCTTCATATGTAGTAGGCGACCAACCTCTCTTCCACTGAGGAGTTCATTGGTCATGACTGGTGCTGGCCGACCTTGTGTCCCACAGAAATGTCCAAGCTAACCTCTTCTCTTTAGCCAGTCCATTTTTACCCGTAACAATTATAATGGCATGGGTTGGTGCAGTCCAATTTGGTCCAATGAATCAATTCACATGAGTGAGCCCAACCCAGTTATTAATTAGCCTAAAATTTTAGACCCAACCCAACGGGCTAGGAGTTAAGCCCAAGCATGAACCAACAGACTGGCCCACGTAGTGTGCTTCATCTAAACTTTTCCACCTAACAAATAAGCAAATTGTTTATTTAAGTAATGCAAATTACAGTGGGAAATGTGTCTGTGATGGATGCTGAAATGTGCCAAACATGGGAGCAAGGTATTCAAAATCAGTTACGTAACAGCCGTTATGTAACGGTAACGGTCATAACCATTACACATTATGGGGCCGAAATGGCTGTAACGGCCGTTGTAGAAAAAACAGGTCGTAAAGGCCTTGCAATGGTCCCATAATGGTCTGTAAGGGCCCGTAATGGACTCTTAACGGACTGTAATGGTCCTGTAACAGTTTTTTCAAAATTAAAAAAAAAACATGGTTGTAGCAGCCATCACGGCCCGTATCATAACAGTAACGATGGTGGCCGCTGTGGGCATTGTTACTGTTTTGGAATACCTTGCATGGGAGACTAATGGAACTACTAAAGTGATTGCAGAAATTTGAATCTTACATCAGAATGATGCTTGAAATCAACAAGAAAGTCCAAGAAAAATCCACATGCAGTAAGCCGATATAAATAAAGGCTGTGAACAAGTTGTTCAACAGTCTACTAACCTAAAGCTTGTAATCACCACAAAGAAATCATGTAAAAACTGTTTTACACTTATTCCATATTTATAAATGCCCACAAAGTTTCCTGTTTTGAGTTCCAACACTGTTTTTCTATGCACAGTTCCAAGACTGTTTCTAATTGCATACAATCTGGAAAGCTCCTAATACGGCACACACCCAACTCAGTAGCCGAGTTGACAGCGTACCCGCTCTCCTGAGGAATGGCCTGGGGTTAAAGTCTCCTTACCATGGCACTCAGAGAGGCAGTGGCCCAGACGCCCTACCAAAAAAGCTTCTAATATGACTAAATCTTGAGAGCAGATCATGCGTAACATGAATGGGGCAGTATACACAGCCATGTGATTGTGTACATGCATGTTGGATATGAATACATGCTATTTTGGGTCATACACAAGTACACAACCGGCGTTCCTTGCATAAAGCATGTACAAATCTGAAACTTTATGCACACTGTTTTATAGCTGCTTTAAATAACATAAGCTGCACAGCGTGTAGCTTACTATGTAGTGCAGCTTAGCCTTCATGCTGCATAGCTCATGAAAAATAACTTTTAAGTCACGAGTAGCCTACATTACAAGCTAATTAGCATATGCCATATTTTTGCTTTTCTCCATTTTTCCCTTTCTTGTGTGTTGGATTGGCATCAATGATTTTAGTAAAATAATATAAGCAACAGTAGTAAACCAGTTCCATGGCTATTGCTGTCTTTATACTTCATCTTTGCCCTATTTTTCATATAATTTTAGGTTGTGTTTGGTTGCACTAGATATGATGAAATTTTAATGAAAATATCATGATATTTGGTGCAACCAAGCGCTGCCTTAATTAAAAATCTAGAAGTATCACCAGCATGTATCTTAAGCTACATTCCATAGGGGTGAAGACTAAGCTGCATGTTATTCACTATTCACTGGTTGTATTTCCTGCTACTTGTATATAACTGTCTGTAGGGGCTGAATTTTCAGGAATTATTTTCCGTGTGTGATGAGGTAGTATGCTTTGGGTCTCCCTACACACAAGTAAGAAGGGTTATGTTTGCATCAGGGACTGAAAAAGTATGGTAGGCCAACACATGCATAGTCCTTATAGTCACATGATAATGTTGATGAGTGCATCATTACATGGATACAAGTTCAGAAAAGCATAAGATATAGAAACATGTATCCAGATGAAATGATGAATACAAATACACCGAAACTATATTTAATAGTATACATATGTTAAAATTTGATATAACCATGTCAACATTACCAGGCCATATGCTTGAGGTGATGCCACTTCCAAGATAGAGAGATGAAAGATAGGATCGGACTGAGAAATAGCATAGCTAGCAAATTTTCCATATGCCATGCCCGTTGCTGCGCCTATGAAGAGAGATGGTGCATAGTAGCCTCCTACCAATCCAGAAGCTCGGCACAATGAAGTTGTGAGTATCTTTACCCCCACTAGCTGAAGTAATAGATCAGCAGGGAGGCCCTTCACGAATGGTCGTGATTCCAGCAAAATGTCAACATTCTCAAAACCCCAATAAAGAATCTCCGGATATGCTAAAGCTATTAGCCCAACAGCCAAGCCACCCAGCACAGGAAATGTAGCCTTTGGCATTCCTGTAGCCTTCTGTGCATTGTCAACAGCCTTCACCGCATATGATGTGCACTTAGATAAGGTTAGTGAAACCAACCCGCAGAGGACACCCAGCAAAAGATACAATGGAAGTTCTGGAGATGTACCGAATCACATACAGACCATCAGAATATATTTTTTTTCAAGCTCTGGGAACACATGAAGAAAAGTAGTGCTTTAAAACAAGAAATGTGTGTGTGTGTGTGTGTGTGTGTGTGTCTAACCAAACTTAGAGATCTATCACTGAAACGGGAATTACAAAATTCAATCAAACACTAGAAAGCAGGTTTACTCAACTAGATCAAGGCTCAGCTTTTGAAAGCCCAGAAAAGGTTGATCAATTTATCATCAACAAAAAAGATTAGAGTAAAGCATAAGCTTTTGAAAATTGATGAACTCGATCGAGCACTCGACCTGGTTCCAAGTTGACTTCAGCTTTGACAATCATTCACTCCAGGCCAAGTTTCGATCTTTCTTTAACCTTGCTTAAAAACTACAGAGTAAAAATGTACCGCTTGGAGAACGGAAATCATATTCTGGAACTGTGAAAGCTGGATCTGAACCAAGACCAACTTCAGAAACCACGGATGCTATCACAGCACTGAGTATCACCACAGAGGTTGTATTTGCAAGGGATGAGGATGAATCTACTGGGGATGGCCATAAGACGGATTCCACAGCAAAAAAGCATCCAGCAACCGCAGCATTGAACCCTACAAGAGAAGAATAATAACTATGAATGTAATGTAAAACAATCATACTGGATTACAGAAATAAGGATGAAAGAGTCTAAAAGATTCTGCTCAGAGAGCAAGTACAGACCATAGAGTATTGCAATTCATTGAGCGGTCAGACATTTTTGCAGTCTGCATTGAGATTATTAGAAATGTAAAGTTTATCTATTTGAAAGGCAAAAGGGCAAAGTCATTGCCAAGGGTCGAATCCAGATCATGCATGACAGACAGGAAGCCAGGAATACCAGATAATATTAAAAAACATGATATTATAACAATAGAAATGAAAGATCGTTTCAAAAAAAAAAAGACAATACAAATGAATGATCGTTTACAAGTGAAGGAAGGTTTCCAGCAAGGACTCCTAAATAGTATCCTGCCCAATCTCCATGCCAAGGTGGAGGCTTATTGTAACCAATCACCTGGTGGACCCAACTATGTATGGGCCAAAAATGAATGAATTGCAATGGTTGGACAGCCATAGCTGTCTGACTGGTAAACCTCAACCAGCTGGTTAAAACAAAAGAAGCCAGTTTTATTTCCCACTGCTCTTTCACAGGCCATTATAGGATGTGTAGAGTCTGTAGACATAAAATCATTTCAATGTTGTAAGTTCAGAAGCTTTGCTCATCTACAGTACAGCACACTGGAGGGATAGTCCGTATAATCCGAATGTCATGCTAAATGTATGGAGGTGGTTGGGAATACCATTTGAACATCATGGCTAAACCGTACCTTAGAAGTCAACAAGTGTTCATCCAAAAAAAAAAAACTTTTTTTTTCCTTCTTATTTTTTTCTCTTTCATTATTTTTCACTCTCTTTTAAGGATGGGAGTCCTAAAAAATATTTCAGAAACTCAGATCTGACTAAAAACCATTGGTCTTTCTTCCAATTTTGACTTCATTAAATCAACTTGCCTATTGGATAAAAAACTGGCTGACTATTTTTCTTCTTTACAAAACTGGCTTCGGGAATCAGTTCTTGAAACATGTTCAAGCATACATTTATGTGAGTGCACTAGCTCCTAAGCTATGAATACAACTTGTCTCTAGCTATGAACAGACAGTAACCTCCATACAGAAAGTGTCTCCGTAGGACATGGACACAGATATGGACTATCAGACCATAGCTACAGGAAGAAGAAGAGAAAAATCTAGGGATGAAATCACACACCTTCGTGACATTGTAGCGTGTCACACCTTTTTACAAAAGAGGCATTATACAATGCTCAGGGCAAACATTTGTACAAAATACCATTCCACCTTTCAGTTTGTACAAGTGGGCCCGTGGTTAAGTGATTCAAACCACTGATATCATGGGTCTCACCATGGATGGCCCGTGTACCAAAAGTCCCAGATGGAAAATTGCTAATAGTTCAATGGGTGGTGAAGAAAAATATGGTCAAGAAGGAAGACACAACAACAGTTCACATCAATTAAGGCGAGGCTAAACTTTCCTTGGCTAGGATCTTTCAATTTGGGGGATTTTGGTACATGAGCCATCCAAACTGAGTCCCATCGTATCAACGGATTGGATCATTGAACCACAGGACCCAGTTGTACAAACTGAAGCTCAAGTGTCTGGTGCAAACCTTCAACTCAAGAGTTATGTAATACCGTTCATAGAAAGACTTAAAAGAAAGCTACTTTTTGTTTTGAAGGATTAAAAGAAAGCTACTAAAACTGTCAAAAACTGTAAGCCCCTTTCTAGGACCTCGTCCAATGCTCGTGGGGCCACCCTGTAGAACCAACAGGTTAGGCCTTCGGACCTGCATCTTTATCGCACACTTCTTGTGATCAGCTTGGCTTGCATTAACATGCATCCGTGTTAATATTACCAGCAAGGGTGAAAAATACCTAAAAGTTCTGTCCTTGTTACATAGTGAAAATGTTAACTAATTAACCAGTTTTCTGTACCTGTTCAAGAAAGACTTTTCTCTAACAATAGAAAGACAGACTCATGATTTAGCAAGGAACTACCATAAGTACGGTCTAAAGAATATGGTTTGGGGGAAGTACCAACCTGATGAAATTCCAGCTGCTGATCCTGCAGCCACAAGAGACAGCCTTCTTTCACCACTTCTCTCAAATAAATTACCTACTCCCTTGGCTATGGAAGCACCTATTTCAACACTGGGACCTTCAGGCCCCAATGAATTCCCTGTCCCAAGGGTGATGGAAGCAGCCAATGCCTTGAAAAATGGTTTCAATGCAGCTTTCAAGTTAGATGACAGGATACCTCCTGATGTGTCAAGAGCACTACGTATGCTGTTCAGCATGCCTACGATCACACCCCCACAAACAGGAACTAATATTACTCGTTGCCAAATTTCTTCAACAGGCTCCTCTCTCAACCATGAAGCTCCTCGGGCAGGAATTCCATCCCAGAAAAAATCACGTATTTCATGCACCTATAAAATTTGAGTGGAGAAGTGCTCTGAGAGATTTCCTTGTATCATGAGAACAATGGTGTGCTCATATTAAGGTAGAGTACCAAATATAAATGAAAAAGTGTTGTGAGATCTAGCAAAAGATCAATAAATAACAAATTAACAATTGATTAAAAAAAAAGACCAAATAACAGAAAATTGTGATTTTTGAACTATCCAATATGAATGGGTAATTTATCACCATTTCATGTATAGTGAGGTTTGGAATTTTCTTTTTGTATTCTTTCGGAGGAAGGATAAAATTAGAAATGATTGCATTCGAGAGAACTTAGGAGCAGCACCAATAGGTAATAAGATGAGGGAAAGTAGACTTAGATAGTTTGGTCATGTACAATGGAGACTAAGAATTGCGCAGGTAAGAAGTTGTGAGCTAAAACCAGTGTTCGAAATATCGATACTATCGGCCAATATTATCGTTATTGGCCCCCAGCGAGACAAAACCCGTCCAACAACGCTAGGAAGATACAAAAAATCTCAAAATCCAGATATCGCACGATATATCGTCAATATCGCCTATATATCGTCGACATTGCCAATATATCGTGCGATATCGCACGATTCCTCCTCCATTATTGTCGGAAATCGACAAACAGACTCATTATTCAGGAAAAAAAAAAACTTTCAACAAGTAGATTTCGGTACCTGTAGAGGAGATCACCCTAATCAGAAGCTATATTTGAAGGGTCATTCGAATCTTAGCAACAAAATCTCTGATTTGGGAGAGATTTGGGCGAAATCCAGAGAAATCGCGAAATCCATAGAAATTCTCAGCAAAATCCAGAGATATTCTTGGCGAAATGATGGATTTGGTAGAGATTTTAGGGTTCCAGAAAGCCGGAACCCTCTCCCCTTCGAAAAAAAAAAAGGCTCCGAGCCCTTTTTACGGGATGCAGATGGGTTGGCGTACCGCACACCACCGACGTGGATGATGTGTTGACGTCACCAAGTTCTGTGGGTCCCATCATGAGGTATACGCTATATCCAAACCATTCGTCCATTTGGCGAGCTCGTCGTAAGGGTTGAGCCAAAAAATAAGATAGATCCAAAGATCAAGTGGACCACACTGGAAAAGGTAGTGGGATATTGAATGTCTACCATTGAAACCCTTTTGGGGGTCACAAAAGTTTTGGATCGTATGATATTTGTTTTTCCTCTTCATCAAGGTCTTTGTGACCTCATGAACAGATTGGATGGAAAAAAAAACGTTATGGTGGACCGTACGAATGTTATAATGGTGAGAATCATTGTCCTCATTGCTATTTTTGGTGTGGTCCAATTGAGGTTTGGATGTGACTCACTTTTGGGCTCATGATCTAAAATGATCTCTCCAAATGGATGAACGGTGTGGATATAATAAATATATTATTGTGGGGCCCATGTAACTCTGATCTCCTTTGAACTATTTGTACAACTGGAGGTGGATGATCGTCCGCACTACTTCGCATGCGTTGGAAACTTAGGTGGGGTCCACCACGATGTTTGTGAGAAATCCACTCCGTCCATCTGTTTTTTAGCACATTTTAAGACATAAGGCCGAAAAATGAGCCGGATCCAAGATTCAAGTGGGCCGAAAACGTGAGGACTGAAGGTTGACAGTTGAAATATTCGTGGGGCTACAAGTTTTGAATCAATCTAATATTTGGGTTTTCAATTCATCCCAGTAGTAATGACGTTATGAACGGTATGGATGGAATGTAAACATCACTATCGACTCAGGAAGGTTTCAACCGTAGGAATTTACATACCCACCTTTTTCTTTAGTGCGGCCCACTTGAGTCTTGGATCCTGCTCAATTTTTGCCTCAAGTCTTAAAATAAGCTCACAAAACTGATGGATGGAGTAGATTTCTCACAAACATCACGGTGTGACCCACTCCTGCGAAAGAATTTAGTAGGAAATCCACGTCACCTCTTCGCACGACACATACCCATACCTCGCTGATGTGTGGTACACCAGCCAATCCAAACCATCCATCCATTTTCATAAGTAATTTTAAGGTATGAGCCCAAAAAGGAGATAGATGTAAGATCGAGTGTACCACACCACAAGAAAATGGGGTGGCAATGATGTCCACCATTGAAGCTTTTTAGGGCCCACCGTAATGTTTATTTGTCATCCAATCTATTCATGAGGTTTGACAAACCTGGATGGGAAAACATAAATATTAGCTTTATCCAGAAAATTTATAGCCCCAAAAAAGTTTAATGGTGATCATTCAATGACCACTATTTTGTGTGGTGTGGTCCACCTTAGATTTGGATCTGCCTTATTTTTCAAGCCATGCCCTAAAATGATATGTTAAAATGAATTTCAATTGAGGTCTGAATATGACTCATTTTCATACATATCTTTATACATTTATAAATGGTATGCATCATATTTAAATATATTTACCATTGCTTAAACAGATAACACATAACTTAGTACCTTATACAACGGAAATTTATTATGCGCACTTCTTTTTCGATATTTTATGATTTAAAAGTGTGTATTAAGGTCTTTTAAATAATCTCTGAAGTTTCATAAAAAAATTCAACCATTTTGCTAATGTTTCCCCATGTTTCCCAAAAAGTGCGATAAATTATGCGATACAAACGATATATCCCGTGCAATAACCGATACGTATCTGTATCCCAAGGTTGCGATACATTGCGCGATACCGATATTTCGAACACTGGCTAAAACCATTGTTCGGAGTATCCCTGATATTATCCGTATCTCCAACTCAACGATACCGATAACACTTGTAGTAAAAAAATTCTAAGTATCAACAATATATTGCTAAGTATCGCCAATGTATCGCCAATATTTTCGACTATGTATATTCCAGGTGTCACTTATATTGCCAATATTTTTTACTGCAAATTCCAAATGTCACTTGTATCACCAATGCATCGGTGATATTTCAATATTATCGCCAATGTATCAATATCACCAAAAATCTGTTCATTAAAAAATTTCCCAGTTCAATTTTTTTATGGGTATATGGTTGTGTGATGAAATGCATGTTTGTACGTGTAGATATGTATGCATGCATGGATGGATGGATGAATCATGGATGGATGGATGGTTGGATGGTTGGTTGGTTGGTTGGATGGATGGTTGGATGGATATGTGTGTATCTACATGTTTGTGTGTACGTGTGTATGTCACATGCATGGATGGATGGATGGATCATGCACGTGTGTTTGTATGCATGTATGTGCATGCATGGATGGATGATTGGTTGGACAGATGCATGGATGGATCCACCATTTTCCCCACATTCCTCTAACATTTCCCTGAGTTAGCAATACATGCTTTTAGAACCCCATTGAAGAGAAACTTATTAAGTTATTATGTATGCAACTTTTTTGCAATTATTTGATTCTTAAATATGCAAATATGTGTATTTTAGCAATTCTTGAAGTTTCATTGAGAAATTACACCATTTCCTTGTGTTTCCCCAATGTTTTCCTCAATTGGTGATACATTTCTAGATATCAACGATAATGATACATGTTTCCGTATACCCAGCTAGTGATACATGTAACGATACTGATACTACGAACATTAGTTGGAACAAGTTACAGGCACTAAAAAGGCAAGGGAGAGCTCAAAAGGACATGGGTGGAGGTGGTAAGAAATAGACCTGAAGACCTACGGTATAACTGAAGTTATGGCCCTTGATAGATTGGAATGGCAAAAAGGAATCATGTAGCCAACCTCAGTTAGTTGGGATAAGGCTTAAAAGATGATGATGATGATGCTTTTGGAGCGAAGAAACATTAAAAAATATTCTGTAACTTATTATAGTCAATGACTCAAATAGTATATAACTTTCATTGCTAAAATTTTCTCTCTAACATGTATTAAAACAAACTACCAAATGCCTCCTCGGAGTTCTGGAGTGTCTAAGATATATCAATAAGCAAATTTAGAAGAGGGCAGTGTATTCTAGCTTCTTAACCATTGATGCCAGCAGGTTGGCCATATCCTTTTCTTCTTTTGGAACCGTGATGAATTTATTGAGATAAGGCAAAAGCCTAAAGAATTACACAAAACAAGATTACAAAAGCAAAAGGGGGGAAAGGAACCTATTTACAACTCAAACCATAAATCAGGGAAATGTACAAAACTTATAGAATTTTATGCTTTTGCCCATTCCATTACATTCCTTTTAGCCCTATTGATGACCTCAGAAATCTGTCCCTTCCAATTCCTGAAGCAACAATTGTTCCTCTCTAACTAAATGCACCATAACCCAGCTAGTAAACTAAACCTCTAAACTTTCTTCCCAATTTTTACAACGCCTCATCGTGCTAGGCCAATATAAGAGAGTCGAAAAATTGGGCAAAACCCATACTATTCCAAATAAATTAGAGAAACAATCCCATACTTTTTTTGCAAAAACACAATGTATAAAAAGATGATCTACCAATTCCTCATTCTGATAGCACATGAAGCGCACATTCAGTAAAACCATCTTCCTCTTGTGCAAATTGTCAATCATAAGAACCTTGTTTCACCCCACTAACCAAGCTAGAGCTGCCACCTTTGAAGAAACACATATCGCCACATGTAAGTTGTATGACTCACACTACCCACACCAAACTGCCCACCGATCATTCTATAGAAAGAATTTACCTTATTTTTCTTATAACCATACCATCAAATCTTTTTCTGACCTTGAAAGATGCACTTTACTCAACATCTCAGGCAGTTTAAGCAACTCTTCTACCTCTTCATCATTCAAATTCCTTCTACATGGAGGAGCCCAAATAATATCCCCACTGACATGAGAAAGGCAACGATCAATCAATAAATTCACATCTTCGGGGATACCGGCTAAACAGGGAAACATATCACTCAGCCTATGATCGCCTAACCAAACATCCACCCAAAACCTAATGTCTTGTCCATTACCTTTAAAAAAAAAAAAAAAAAAGGCAAAAAACAAAAAACAAACATCCCCTTCCCAACACTCTTGTTTTAATGATGCTATCGATTTCCAAAAAAATGAAGCTCTATCATCGATGAAGACTTTAACCATCTAACCCCTTCCTCTACCCCATATTTCCTACTCACCACCTCTCTCCAAAGACTACCTTCTGTTGGGGGCCTTGCACAAAACCTTAGGATCTTGCCTCCCAAAATAAACCAGAATTATGGGATAATAAAGCAATAACAAAGCCTGCAATTCATCATCCAGGACCATCTTCATAGCGGAGAGCTGGTTCACTATATTGCTGACCTCATTCATGTGCTCGACCACAGAACCACCATCTTTGAACTTGAGATTCACAAGTCGCCTTATCGGAAAAATCTTATTACCGGTTGTCTTCCTCTCATACAGCCCTTGTAATTTCAACCATAAGCTAACGGTTGAGGTCTCCGTAGACACATGGTGGAATATGGAATCGTCCAACTATTATCTAATAAACCCCATCGCCTTCCGGTCCATCTTCTTCCAATCATCATTAGACATATCCTTGGATTTTGTTAATATGTCTAAGATTGGAGAATATAGGTCCTTGCAATAAAGCAAGTCGCACATCTTAGTCTTCCATATGATACAGTTAGAACCATTGAGGTTGATCATCCTTGATGAACCACCTTCCATAATTCAAAACCAATCCTACCCGTTCAAACTTAGCTCTAATACCACTTTGTTGGGGGCCTTACACAAAACCTTAGGATCTAGCCTCCCAAAACAAATCAGAATTATGGGATAATAAAGCAATGAAATAAATCAAAGCACAAACCACACCACACAAGAGATTTTTACATGGAAAACCCTCAAAGAGATAAAAACCATGAGACGTCGTCCAGATCAACAATCCACTATGAAGTAGAACATAACAACCTTCTTCACTCATGGAGGAGTGGATAAACAATAAGAGAATAAAAGAAAAATGGAAAGATCTCACCGATTACGAGGACGTAGAAGCGCTGAGATGTCGAGCGCACAGTAGATCACCTCTACGAGCATAACCTCCCTTCCACAAGCTTCCTCTCTCTCTTTCTCTTTCTTTCTCACACTTTTGATATCCCTAAACCCTTTGGCAAACTCTTGCAAAGCTTTAAGAAACCCTCTTGCATTGTCTAGAAAGGCCCTAGGCACCCATATTTATAGATTTGGAAACCCCCTTTCGCACCTCTTGCGAAACCGCCTCCAATTTCCGCAGTCCACACAAGATCCGGATTCAAATCTGCGTAAGCTCGACTAGTCGAGCAGAGACCCCAACTAGTCAAGCATTGTTCACTCGACTGGTCGAGCACTGTTCACTCGACTAGTCGAGCCGGTCCTCGACTGGTTGAGTACTATTCACTGAGCTCGCTGGACTTTGAGTCGAGTGACCCTCGACTGGTCGAGCACTGTTCACTCGACCGGTCGAGCGGGCCACTCGACTGGTTGAGCAGCGCGGTGAAACACTCCAATTTTCAACCGCCTGCACTATCTCTCATCTGAACTGAGGAGGAAAACCCCATCACCTTCTTCCATTCCCAATCTCCGAATCCACTTTCCCAAGAGTGTCAAATTCATTATCTCCAAACTTCTTAAACCACCCCCTTCATCCATCTATTGGCATACTCATCCTATTTCATTAGGTGAAATTTAAGCTTTTCTTCCGCATAATTCTCCTATTTCATTAGGTGAAATTTATGCTTTTCTTTCGTCCCTCTCCACAAGAAATCCCTCCTAATCTTCTCTAGCTTATCCAAAACAAACTTTGGGCACTTAAAAGAAGACAGGAAATAAATTGGTAAATTGGAGATGGCCGCCTCAATTAACATCAACCTTCCTCCCAAAGAAAGATGTATACCCTTTCACGATGCAAGTTTTCTTTCAAATCTTTCTATGACTTTGTCCCACAAGTTAGCCGGTTTCTACATAGATAAAGACCAAGATACGAAGACAAAAAAGAACCCGCCCTACATCCAAATAGCGAAGCAAAACCGTCAACTTCTTCCTTCGAGAGATCCGCCCCCAATAACTCACTTTTGATAATATTGACTTTCAACCCCAACACCACCTCAAAACATGTAATAATTTTTCAAAAGTTGTCCACTTTCGCCATATCCATATTATAGAAACTAAAAAGCAAAAACATGGAAAGTTAGAGAGGGAGAAGCCTAATAGACTGACCTCTATCTTTATGCATAGTTTATTTAAAAGTTTTTACATGTTTGCCTCACAAACTATGGAGGTGCTAACCATCAGTAATGTGTGACAAAAAATACAGACAATGTACAAGCTTCAAATTCTCGTAGTAGAAACTGACAAGCTGCTTATTTGGCATCTAACTTGCCTTTGAGTAGACTCAGAGCTACTCTAGTTGTTGAAACACTGGCTATTTCTCTCAAGCCAGATCAACCACAAGACAGTTAGCATCAAGATCCACCACTTCTTCCTACCTAGGAGGCCTCCATCTTCACCATGCCACAAAGAGAAAAGATCTCCGACATATACCGGCATGACCCAACTAATCCCACCCAATTGCAAGGCACGAGACCAGATATTAAAAGAGAAATTGCAGTGGATGGAGAGACTAATAGTAGATTCTTCCTGATGAAGGCAGAGGCAGCAAGCGTTGGGCAGATTCATACCCCTTTTTGGAGGTTATCAATAGTAAGGATACAATTTCTTCCTAAGAACCATCCCCTGTGTGGACAATGGAACATGAAGAGTTTTCCAAGGCCAAACGATTGTAAAAGGATTTGACTGAGAAGGCACCAAAGCTTGAGAGATTCCAGGAGATGGAATCCTCATCATCAGAGAGAGATACTCCCATGCAAAGGGGAAAGAATAGGCATACGATCTTGGAATTCCTCGTCAGTAAGTTTCCTCCGCAACGGAGGGGTCCAAAAACCCAAATCTTCGGACCTCAAAAAACAATTCGACACCAAATATGTCCTTAACTAGCCTAAGAAGGGCAAGGGAAGGAAAAGAATCCTTTAGTGGGGAAGGCCCACACCAAGGATCTTCCCAAAATCTAATACGATCACCCTTCCTAAGGACAAACCTGATGTTAGAAAACACTTTAGGAGAAAGCATAACTATACATTCCTACAATGACGAGGAACGATAAAGAGAAGAGGACTTGGTTCTCCAACCCCAGCCCAAAGGCCGTGTAGCTATGACAGATCTCCAAAGACTAGAATTTTCAAAAGCAAACCTCCTGGACCACTTACCTAACAAAGCTTCATTAACCAATTCCAGGCATCTAATCCCAGCTCCACCCTCTGAATAGGGGGTGCGAACCTCCTTCCAATCGAGAGGAGGGAATTTCTTTGAGATAGATCCCCTTTGGCCATAAATAGGATCTACACAATTTGTCCATCCTGACAATAACCAACTTAGGGCAAGAAAATAGGGACATGTAGTATTGAGGCCAGTTGGACAAAGAAGATTTAATAAAAAATAATTCTACCTCTCAAAGAAAGAAGATTACGCAAGTTGGACAGAGAAGATTTAATGAGAGTAATTCTACCACCCAAAGAAGGAAGATTAAATTTCCAATGGGGGTAAGTTTCTCTCAGACCGTTCAAATCATGAGGAATGGAAACTTTTTGCTAGCCTACTAGGTATATTGTGGATTGTTCACAGCAAGAGTGATAGGGAAGTCTGGAATGGTCAAAAAATTCTCCTTGAAGTCCCTGTCATTTATGTCAACTCAAGATAGTGCTTTGTATCCGTCTGCTAGATTATGGAAGGCTCATGTGACTTGTCCAGCCTAGGATAAAAGCATTGGCATGGGTTTCTATGAATACAAAATCCTAACATTGGATAACTCAAAGAACTGCAATATATCCTTCCCCAATATGTGCATCATGTGTAGAAATGAGGAGACTTGTTCACCATCTCTTCATCCATTGTACTTCAATGGGAGAGGTGTGGAACATTGTCCTTGCTCTTTTGGGTGTGAGTTGGACATTTAATGGGTCCATTATTGGCATGATGGTGAGTTGGTTATTTGGCCCATTTAAAGGTCGTAAGGAATGGAAGGCATTTGGAGCTTGTGGAAATAGAGAAATGGAAGAATCTCCAAGGATAAAGGTTTGAAGGGGGTACTTTTGAAGAGAAGAATTATTTGCACAATCATCCACTAGGTTTTGTTGAGAAAGGAATTCATGGGTTACTCTAAGGAGGATCTGCTAGGTGTTGATCTTGGGAGTTGAACCCAAATGGGAGTATAATTCAAGGAGGGCTAAGCTTTGATGTTGTTCAAATGAGGAGCTTTGCATTGATCTATTTTTAAAAAAATTATTATTCTATATATTTACGATGACTGGCTTGCGGAGTGATGAGTGGGTTACTTGTTAGCTAATAGCTCAGTTTTTTTGTTTCATTTTCTCCATCTTCTAATTAAATTTGTGTCGTACAAAGTACAAAACAAAATGAAATTTAAAGGGCTATGATTGTGACTTCTGCATGATATCATGCCAAATTGGTATGGAATGAAAGGAAAGTAAAGATTCACACATACCAAGCATTTGACACAACAATAATGTGCCCATGAAGATGTATATGTGATGCAGGACAATTAACCACTTGTTGTAAAAGCTCGAACTGATAGAGCATGGCGAATTAATCCCTCTATCTCATAGCCTAGGCCCCACATCGCATAGGTTAGGACCTCGGCCGAACCCTTGTGAGCCCCACATCACATGGGTATCGCCACACACAAGCCGCCTGCCTCACACGGGTGGGGCCCGCCTCACACGGGCCGCCCTCCCGGAGTGTGTCCCCACATCCCACAGGCTACCCCACTTGAGTCCGGTGCGAAAATGCCCCTGCATTAATCACCCCCGATGAGGAGTCTCGAACATGAGACATTCCGCTCTGATACCACTTTGATGCAGGACAATTAACCACTTACTCTAAGAGCTCGAACTGATAGAGCACGGCGAATTAATCCCTTTATCTCATAGCCCAAGGCCCACATCGCATGGGTTAGGACCTCGGCCAAACCCTCCTCGTGGGCCCCACATCACACGGGTACCGTCTCATGCGAGCCACCTGCCTCACACAGGTGGGACCCACCTCACACGGGCTGCCCCCTTGAGTGTGTCCCCACATCTCACAGGCTACCCCACTCGAGTCCAGTGTGAAAATGTCTCTGCATTAATGTGTGTAAAGGGGGTTGTGTTTTGACTTTGAAATATGAAGCGTTTGACTTGGAGTCGCTACTAGCCAATTATCTCATAATTCCATAGTCAGCTAGACCCTGAAGAATCTTTAAAAATTAGATAGTCTAAGGACTCCCTGCTTTGTAATAACTCCTAATTGGTGACTAGAATTCTAGGGGACCTTAGTAACGGATAAGGAAGGCATTAGGCACCTTCTCCGCCAACACTTGAGTGTTCTCTACTTTGTAGGATTAATGGGGTTTTAGGAGATTAAGTGTGGTTCTTACTTGCTAATGCTAGAAGGGAAAGAGATTATTACTAGGTGACCACAAGCAAGCACTCCATAACTACTAGAGCCCAACTTGGAGATGGAAGTAGTAGAACACAATAGCGCTCTCGTTGCGACCAATATCCAAGAAGAGCTAAAAGAAAATGAAAATTGACAATCTTCTATTAGTCGGCCATGAACAAGCATTTCGTAAGTGCTAGAGTGCGACCTCTTGGTGTGGGAGCTCACCTCTCCCTTAAGATGCGTTGTTGGTCTTGTTGAAAATGAAGGGGTGAGAGGGGTATTTAAAAGTGGAGGGAGTGGCATAAGTGTGATTTTAGTAAAGTTGAAAGGTGAAAGATGAGGTGAATGATGGTGATTGGTGGAGAGGAGAGGAGTGTCGAGTGTCACTCCCCTATATGTGCATGGGGTGGTATGAGGGGTAAAATGAAAGAAGAGGTGAGGGCATATCGTGAATTTCAAAGACCAGGCACCCAAATCGAGGGGGGCACTACCTATCTCATCCCCATAAAAACTCCCACCTTGAATCTGGAGCCAAGCCAGCTGGCAGGTGGCACATGATGTGCTGCTTGCCATGTGGCTTGACCCCAAATTTCAGGGGTTGCTTGGTGGGACTTGTGGAGGCTTTGGGTTTTTATATCTCCGGCTAAATGTGGGTTTTGTAGGGTCTAGGCTTGGATTTTGGGCTTGAATTTGGCTTCAATTTGATTTTTATTTGACTTGCATCTGGCTCAAAATTGGATTGCATTCAGCTCTAAGTTTTGGGGGCTTGGCTTTGGCTTTAGGTTTAACTTGGGTTTGGCTCAGGCTTGGGAATTAGCTTGAGTTTTTGGTTAGGATTAGAGGTTGGATTAGGCTTTGGTTTGGTGGGTATGGGAGTCGGAACCGTTTGCATCTCAAGCATCATAATGACCAAGCTACTTGTCCTGGGTGGGGTGTCTACGATGTGTTAATTTACCACCATTTGTAAAATGGTGGTAAACTGGTTATTCATTCTCTTCAAAAGTGGCACCCACATACCCTCCAAATTGGCCACGTTATGGATGGAGCATATCTACAAAATTGCACTAACCATGCAATATTCGAGTATCATTTAGAAGCATTTGGCACAGTAATCATGCCCCCATTGGGGGAGGGGGGGTGAAGGGGTATGCCTGCACGTGTATGTGTGTGTGTGTGTGTTAGTTTGCCAAAATTTTGAAAATGGCGATAACGCATCCTCTTCACAAGAAGCACTCAGGTACCCTCCAAATTGTGGGGCACATTATGGGCAGAGACGTGGAGCAACCTGTTGATTGTACTCAACCTATGTAATAAGACTATTAGATAGCACTTGATTGTAATCAACCTATGCAATAGTCTATTACACTGAACCTGTGGGAATTTTGTGCTCTCATTGCTGGTCCCCAGCCTGTATAAAGGAGGGTCGCATCTGGTTGGCAACTGGCGTCTAACTTATGCCATAACTTTCACCATGAATGTTGCCAATTTCAAGGGCAAATTCAGATGTTACAATCATCTCGTCAATGTGATCTTTGGGAAATTCTCCATCCACAATTGAGTCAGTGCAATTGACTGTCTGGATTAATGTGTGTTAAATCAATTCGCTCATAGAGAAATCAAATTCGAACCTTTATAACAGTATTTAAAAGAAAAAAAGAAACAAAGAAAGAAAAGGGGAGGATGGAAAAAACAGAGGCGTACAGTGTTATTGAAGAGCACAACGCCCATGCCAGTGAGGAGCCCCACTACACAAGCGCTGATGACCATGAAACCGTCAGGGGAGATAGCTTCTTCTATCATCGCCGTCGAAAATGCTATCCCTCTCGGCTCTTTACCCAGCTCTCTTCTATCACCTGTTTGATCTTCTTCCTCCTTCTCAACTCCTCCTTCTCCTCCTCCTCTTACTTCAGGCAGGCTGGCAGGAGGTGGCAGCACCACGCCCTGATTAGATTTGCCATGACGACAATGGAATCGAAGCAAATCATAGCAGCGGGCCGCATTTGAACGCTGCTTGGCAAGATGAGGAGGGGGAGATCTGTTGCCAGCAGAAGAACCCAAGCGAGGAAACGAGTAGGAAATCGGGTTTGGAAAATTCCATATGCAGTATGCTAAAGACATGATGACGCCCAATTACATGGCGCGTATCAACGCCCGACTCGCCATTAAGATATAGCTTGTATATAGAAGAAGAACAAGAGACGAAAGAGATTTTCTGCTCGCCAGATGTTCAACCAAATGAAAACGGATAAGGAGCGGGAGCGAGATAACTGAAAGCAAAAGACTGCGTGGCTCTTCCAACTTCGAACCGTCAAGCGGCAAATATCAACGCACGTCATGATACGAAGTGTTCCTTAACATATGCCTCCCTCTCTTTCTACTAAACTAGAAAAAAACCCTCCATTTCTATATTTTTAACTAACACCCTGCCTCTTTTTGTGGGTTATAAGAAACCCTTTTCACAAGACAAGCAAGGTGTTATGATCCCAAAGGTTTAAAGAACCTAGTTTGATGAGTTCCATCAATCTTAAAGTTTTTTATTTATTTATAAAGTTCTTAACAATTGGTATTAGAGTTAACACTACATTTTATATTAAACTTACAAAAAGTGCGACCTATGAAAAGAATAACTTGAATTAAAGTAAAAATTATCAAAGTAAGAAAAGAGCTATTTGACCAATTAAAGTGTAGCCATCAAATAGAAATGGCTAACTAAATAAACAAAGTGCAACCATCATGCCTTAAAAAGAGTTACCTAAACATGATGCCAAAGTGAGTACTATTGCAGAGTGAGCTGTCATGGATATCGGCTGCAGAGTTTAGTAGAATGTTACAGTCTCAATGGATTAAAGAGCCTAACTTGATGTGTTTCTTTAGCCCTGGAGCTTTAGGAATATCGGTCAGGTCCTTAACATAGGGTTGATACCTTGATCAACCTTCCTACTTAAAAAGTTAAGTTTCCTTTAACAATAAGTTAAAAATGAAAAATTATAATATTATCATCGTGCCAAAACTAACCTTAAAGCTCTCTCTTCCTTTCTTTTCTTAAGGTACCAAAACTAACTTTAAGTCATTTCTTCTCTTTCCTCTTCTCTTGCCTCACTCATCAATGACCATTTCCCTCCTGTTTAGACCCCAATTCCTCCTTTATGAAAGACCTTTCTCTTAGTGAAACCCTAACTCAACCCATTGCAGCCCCGGCCCTTGTGAATGAAGTATTCCTTGTGAAAAAGCCAAACCAATTTCACTTGTCATAAAAAGTAACTTGGTGGCCAAGTTTGCAATATTTGGCAAAAGAGAGGGATCTTTTACAAATACAGCTAAAAGGGAAGGGTAAAATCTGCTGGTGAGTGCTATCTTTATCAATTCTTACTTAGGAAATGCTCAGAGGTTTGGATGGAAATGGATTGTGAGGTGTGCCTGACGCAGCAAAGTTCTGTGGGCTCCACCATGTTGTATGTGTTGTATCAGCTTGGTCCAAAACTTCCGTGGCCCCTCAGAAATTTTTAGTAGGTGTTCAATTCCCACTCTTTCTGATTGCGTGGTGCGCTTGAGCTTTGGATATGCTTCAATTCTAAGATTATGCCTTAAAACGAGATACCAAAATGGATGGGGCAGTATAAATAAGACTACATCATGGTGGGCCCCACAGTTTCCTCAGTACATCATCCGTGTTCGATGTGACTGAATCGGCAAGTTGGAAGTGTAATTTGCAATATGTAGAAATGGGAGGGATTTTTTACAAATACAGCAAGAAGGGAAGGGCACAATCCGCAGGTGAGTACTCGCCCTATCAATTCATATTTTGGGTTATTCTCAATCCACAATTCAGTCACAGGTTTGGACGGATGCTGATGGGACACTGACACTGCAAGTAAAAACGTGGCTAGTGGCTCATGGAGAATGCTCCGTTGGCCCCTGGCCCCCCAATGATAAATGTATGGATAGTTTAACTTTAATGCATGCTGTCCATCCATTTTGGATCATATTTTAGGGCGTGAGCCCAAAAATTAGCAGATCCAATTCTTAGGTGGACCACACCACAGATAACAGTGGCGATTGAATGCAGCCATTAAAAATTTATAGGGCCCACTGTAATGTTTATTTGTCATCTAATCTGCTGATTATGTCGCACAGGCCCGGATGAAGGGAGAAGACAAATATAAGCTTGATCCAAAACTTGTGGGCCTCAAGAGGCTTTTGATGGTGGGCATTTAATCACCACTGTTTCCTGTCGTGTGGTCCACCTGAGATATTGATCTGGGCTCATGCCCTAAAAAGAGCTGGAAAAATGGATGGACGGAGTTGATAGAACGGATAAATCATTGTGGGGCCCATACAGCACCGTCCACTAGCTGCTAGCAGTGTCAGTATGCAACACTCGTCCGCTTGGTTGCCGCACAACCATGCCATGCCAGTTTTATATATGTGGCTGATCTGACAATCTATCCCATACAGGATTCGGTTAGTACATATTTTGGGACCCAGCTTTGATAGGTCATCGTTCAAAGTTTGGACTCGGATAGGTACCGTGTGCTGCTGAAAAAAGCTCTGTGGGCCCCACCACGATGTGTGTGTTTTATCTCCATTTATTTTGCCAGCTCATTTTAGGGCATTAACCCAATAAATAAGGCAGATCCAAATCTCATGTGGACCGCATCATAGGAAACAGCTTCTTGGGGGCTACAAAAGTTTTGGATCAAGCTGATATTTTTTATTATTATTATTTTTTTTTAACAAAACTGTGTCCAATCCTAATCAACAGGTTGAATGGCAAAAACATCACACTAGACCACAAAAGTTTCCTGTAGTGTGGTACACCTGAGATTTAGATCTGCCTTAAATGAGTTGGCAAATGAATGGCGTGGATAAAACACATACATCATAGTGGGAACCACAGACTCTTCCAGCAGCACATGGAACCGACTGCTACACTAGGCAATCGGAGTGAAAGTTTAGATTGGCTAAGCGATCGCAGCCTATGGGCTTATTTTTGTTGAATTCAGACGGTTAGCTATCTTTTCTTCACAGTTCATTGAATGTTCACAAATTGAACATTCAAGAATCAGGAGTGTTTTCAGCCATGTAAAGTATGCTATTTCCTACCGCTCGCGTATGGAACAACATACTCTGCTAGAGCATCGAAATCTAGTCTCGGTATAGTCCCACGCATGGATATTGTCGCAGAATCAGAACCGTCTAGCTGCTCAAAGGGATAAATCTTATCATGTATTGGTGGAGTAGGGTATGAGCTCTTTGAAATTGTCATTCGTCAACGTACCTATGTACAATTGCGTGAAAGTACATTTGCCAAGTAGCATGGAATCTCATGCATACTTAACAGGTCCTTGCTCTTACCCGGGGACTAGACTCCTTGGAGTTTCAACACCGGGTCAAGGGTTCGAGTACCCATGGTGGTGAAATCCCATAGTGTGTGTGCGTGTGTGTGGGGGTGTGTGCGCGTGTGTAAAAAAAAAAAAACAAAAACGGCCCGGATACCACATCGGAGGCATCTGACCTAAATCAGATGACGCTCAGTACTAGCTCATGTACCTGTGAAAGTCTTTTATAGATGCATCTTGGAACTCAACAACCAAATGGTTAAAGAGTCACTCAATTGGTGATATTTTCTTACCGCGGCGGCTCCAAAGTGAGACACACATGATGAACGGGCTGGATCATGGATCAGACAGTTCAGTCCATAAATGTTTATCAGCCCCACCCATTGATCCAAATCGCCTTCACCCATCAGCCCAAGACCTTCCAAAATGTTTTCAAACCAGGAGTTTGTAACAATGCTCATCATGCACTTGGGCTTTGCTTGGACTCGGTGGAGCATCTGCTGTTGCAACAGTCATGGAACCGAACCGGCCTGGCCTAAACCCCCCACACAGTCATTGCCCGACCATGTCAAGTGCCTCAACAAAGCATATCATCAGACCAATCAGTGGTCCTTAGTGGGCCCCACATGCTTCCTAGTAATTGTCACATGCCAAACCACACTAGTTTCTTCTTACCATAAATAGTTATATTGTACAATCCGTCCTCCCCCCCTGACTTCTCACATGTTTTAGTCATAAACTCCTAACCAGTGAACGAATTGAGAAATGATATCAATACAACCCAACGAAAGCTGGGTCAGATGATTTCATGACATTTACACCCTTTATATAAAAATTAAAAAAAATCAACAACGTACAAAGTTACAAACGAGAAAACCTACTTCGAGAACCCAATGTAGAATGCAACCCCTGCAGTGAGTTGGCTATCACAATGCAACCTGGAAACCCCTTTTACCTTTGCGCCGTCATGACTTAAGTGTTGCCAGTTGAAGCGACGGGTGCCCTGCTGTTCTTCCGTTTGCTGGAATTGCTAGCACCACTCTGTAAGAAACCAGTATTTTCAGATGATAGATGTGCTAGCTTCCCAGCCATTGGGTCCATTGCTGGTTTGGAAAACTATTGGACCGACTGGTTTTCTGCATCAGACTGGCCATTCAGTTATGATTCCTACCAGCAGACATCCTCATGGACCTTTCTGATGACCTAACATTTACAGCTACCAACCTTAAATGCTAAAAGAATAAGAACCACTGCCACCACCATCTTAGCCTCCCCTTGCAATTTTGGGTTGGCTCTTAAATGGTAAAAGTCCCACAATTGGCTGCCCACCAGATATCAACTTTTGCCTTGGAACCATTGTGACAAATATTTCAAAATATCTCAGATATTTTTGCGGAAAATTGATTGCATGATATTACCATGATAATGTAGTGATATTTTCAAAATCTCAGCAGTTAGTTTTTGCAATTTTATCCAGAATAACTGCGATTTTAACACACAAAAAGTATTTGAAAGTTAAAAATAATCCACTTAAATACATTTAAGTTTTCAATTTACTTAATCATTGTGATATATCTTTTTTAATATTTCATTTTATATTATTTTTTATCAGCATAAATATTCAAATTATTTAATAAATTATTTCAGCGAGATTTTCCCAATAACATCGCGAAAAAATAACAAAAATGGAAAATCTCCCAAGAAATTCCCAAGCAGGGAAATTGCCTAGAACAAGATTTGTCACTATGCTTGCAAAGCGCATAACTAGTTAGATGGCAAGGCATTTGGCCACCATAAGTTATAATTTCTCCTGATATTTACCCAAAATTTTATCAAGAAAAAGGAACATTGAGGGAGGGAAGAAAAAAGTCAAGAGTATACTTTTCTTAAAGCTTTAAGGTATCTATTCCTTCGTCTGTGACTATCAAAATCATTTTATATTTGACATGCTACGATGTTTCGTTTCCAAAGCCATCATCTTGTAAACCAATAGACACTTTGTGGGTTGGTACTATTTATTAACTAATTGCCAATTGGTAATTTATGTGCACCATCTAGATTATTATAGCATGTCAGATATACGATGACATTGATAGTCTCCAGTAAAAGAAATAAGGTTTGTGATTCAGTGAGGGGGTGGAATATGCATAAGAGATTTGTGCGTATAGATGTCAAAGATCCAGGCCATTGATCGAGTAGGAGAATCTGTGAACATCCCAGGGACAAAAAATAATGTTGGTCTCTCTGATCAAACAGGTCAAACTTTCAAGACAAAAAATGGGCAGTTAGGAAAAAAGTGGTCCAGCGGTAAAATCCAACATAAATATGTGACTCACTTGATGAGTGTACTACCCTGATTTTTGGTATATGGCATATTCACATCTACACCTGACCTAGTGAATGGCACAGATCTCTGACATATGTTCTGCTCCTGACATAAGGGACTGCTTGCTCAATCATGAGGCAAGGAATAAATACAGTAAAGCTACAAGAAAAGCTTACTTGGCAGCATTCATTTTGCCTGTAAAACTTTAAACAGGAGTAAAACTAACTAAAACTTTTATAGGGAAACCAAATGTGTTGCTGATAATTAATGAAGTGCACAAATTTGAGCCTGCCGCTGCAATAGCAGGTTCCAAGAGGGAGTAAAAGAGAAAGCTTGATGTTTGGCGTCCAGCCCAATCATAAAACTTTTGGTATATCTACCACTTAAAAGACAACCCGAAACCGTTGGAAGAAATGCTAAGAGGATGACAATGATGATATTTGGTTTCTGCATTGATGCCACAAGCTCAGATTGGCATATGTGGTGTGGATCCAAACCATTCAATCAAATGGCCACCTCTTTGGTGAACCAGTTCATAGACAAAAATTGAGTCACTTGTTTTTGGATGGTCCAAAAACTTAACAGAAACAGTGAAGGAAAGAAGGTCCATCATAAAATGGTTAAAACAATCACTTCAATCTTTGGCATTGACCTGTTAAAGTCACTCTGGACTGGCTGTCCAGATTGATCAACAGATGCACCAGTCTTACGAGCTTTGACCCTTTTTTTATCAGTACATAAATTTTGAGTTTTCCATCATTTAGTCTCTTTTTCTTGATCGACTTGTCCAATTTCAACTCTGATTCTATTTGTTCAATGAGTTCAGTTCAGGCCAGCAGACCTAACAAGCCACCTCATCAGTCAGATGTTGGTCTGGTTTCGAAAATATTGGTAGTTGCAAATAAATCATACCTGCCCAATTGGATTTGGGTTCTGAATTTCCACAGTTGAGGCCTTAGAAAGATCTGGCGAAGTTCCCTGCAGATCCATATATAAGGTGAACAACTCAACAAACAATGCCCCAAAGATTTCCTTTTTGTGAGGTAGGACATTTTCTACATTAGCAAGAGTGCCAACAGATCAAACCTAATGGCCATCCAATGCCAGTAGATTCTTATAATCCCAAAAATGTTATTACATGAAGCAGTACATCGTCAATTGATTGATCAATTAAACATCAGTTAGTGCATTGCATAGAAATCATACCTCCTCATTTGGCTTGACAAGACCTCGCAAAAGTCCCTGCAAATCCCATAAACTCGGTGAAAAACTCAACATGGGATGCCAGGAGTTCTTTTCTATCAGGGATTTGCATAATTTTCGCATTGTCAAGAGAACCAACAATCAAAGACAAGCCCCTCTAAAGCATTCAATTTTAAAATAATCAAACATGTCATCTTCCTTTAATGAACTACTATATCCAAAAGAAAGATGACAAAAGTTACAATTGATAATTGAGACTACCACAGGATGAAGCCATATCAAGTAAATACAGAATCTCAGGGGAGAGGGGTGGTACCCCGGACTGTTGAATAGCATAGTAGGTTCAAACATGTGTAAGTCTATCAGTTCGATTGGCAGGGAATCCATCCAGGAAGGGGAGTCCATTCCAGGCAAAGTGGGGAGGTGTTTGACAAGGGGATCTGGTATGGTGTGGGTAGCAGAAATAGGATCCGGTTTTGGAAGTATGTGTGGCCTGGGGTTACGAATCTGGAAACCCCTTTCCCTTCCATTTTATCATTAGAAGTAAACAAAGAAGCCAAGGAAGCAGATTGCTATGAATTCTTGGGAGGATCTTTTGCATAAAATGTTTTCCTTCAAAGAAATCTTAACGATGCTGACTCAAGGGAATTCTCTATTCTCACACATGCCCTCCACGAGGTAGCATTGTGTCTAAAGAGAAGATAGAAAGAAATGAAGATGGTCAGCTAATGTAGGTTTTAACTTCCAGATCTGTCATGTTGAAGGGTGCAACTGGCAGCCCTCCTCTCCCATGTGCATGTGTAGAAAACCCCTATCCTACCTGGAGTCCAAGCCCTCATCTGGACCATTGTACTGAATAAAATCCCCACTGTCTATAACCTGAAAAAGAGGAATACGGTGATGCCTAATGTGTTTCATGTGTGGAAAAAATGAAGAATCTGTCAGTCACTGATTCCTTCATTGCTAGTTGGTGTGGGAAATTTGGGGAGACTCTTGGATTTTATAGAATCCAGTGGGCAGTGTAGAACCGTATACGATGTTATTGTTGGATGGTCCATTGGCCTTTCCCTGCAAGAGGTAGGATTACCTGGAAATTGCTTCCCTTCTCTATCCTCTGGGGTATTTGGAGAGGAACGATAGGATCTTCAACATTAAAGCTCCCCCCATTGCCTATGTTAAGAGAGTGTTCTCAAAGGAATGATAGGAAATTTAATCTCCCCTAATCAGAATGCTTTCATCAAAGGCAGGCAGATAACGAATTGTGCTCTCATTGCTAACGAGGTCCTCCACTCTTGCCAGAAATCCAAGGTCAAGGGTATTTTCTGCAAACTGGATATAACCAAAGCTTATGATCATGTTGATTGGGAGTTCCTACAATACATGCTTCGTCGTATGGGGTTCGGGACCACTTGGAGAAGATGGATACAAGCCTGTATCGGTTCAGCTCACTTTTCCATCCTTCTCAATGGTTCTCCCAAAGGTTTTTTTTAAAAGATAAAGGGGGCTGCGGCAAGGGGACCCCCTTTCCCCTCTCCTATTTCTTATTATAGGTGAAGTGTTCTCAAAGAAGATGTATAAAGGGCAAGATGAAGGGATCCTGAGAGGTATCGCCATGCCTGGCCTGTCCTCCCCTATCACCCACATTCAATTTGCGGACGATACTCTCATATTCTCAGAAGCTTCGGTCGATTAAATTAACAATCTGCTAACGGCTTTTCACTGTTTCGAAGCAATTTCTGGGTTGAAAATCAATAGGGCCAAGTCGAAGCTATTCGGGATCAATTTTCAACGCGAGGTCCTCCACAATTTTGCGGATATTCTGGGCTGTCCAGCTGATTCCTTCCCAACTTTCTTCGTGGGTCTCCCCCTATCTGCTGGTCCTCCTCGGACATCATCTTGAGACAAAGTCTCTTCTAAATTCCACAAGTATCTGGCTAGATGGAAAACTAGATACCTCTCGATGGGAGGTCACCTTACTCTTATTAAGGCTGCCCTATCCAGCCTGCCACTCTATTTCATGTCTCTATTCGGATGCCCTGCATCGGTGCTGAAGTCCATAGAAGGCATAAGAACTAAGAAGAGATTTCCTATGGTCTGGGAAGGAAAATCAGAACAACATCCACTTGCTTGAATGGAAAGACGTCTATAAGATATTCCAACAGGGAGGAGCCAACATTAAAAACCTGAAAATTATGAATCAAGCCTTACTCGGTAAACGGACTTGGAGACTTGGCGCTGAAACTGACGCTCTTTGGACAGTCATTATCAAAGGCAAATATGGATCTTCTCCGGGTGGTTGGTGGACTAGAGATTCCTCCTCATATGGGGCCTCTCACGTTTGGAGAGGAATCTTGAAATCTAATCAAGCGATCATTCAGAATGTTAGCTTCGAGTTGGGTAGTGGAGATTCTATAAGATTCTGGGAAGACCCATGGATAGGTGATTCCACGTTGAAATTGCGATTCCCAAATTTATACCGGCTGGCTCCTGATAAAAATGTCTTCATTGCCCAATGCTACTCAGCCACGGATTCCCTGGCCATGTGGGACATCAGATGCCGAAGGAATCTCAGCAATAGTGAATGTTCTGAGTTTCTGGACGGACCTCATGGATTTCATCTCCAAGTCTGTGCCGATCTCATCCTCCCCCGACAGACTGATTTGGAAAATCTATAAATCGAGCTCCTTCACAGTTAAATCTTTCTACTCCCTCATCACCCCTAACCCGTCCTGGCTCAATTTAGCCTCCCCTTTCTTCTGGCGCTACCCGGTTCCTCCTAATTTTTTCTGTTTCGCCTGGCTTGTGGGGGGGAATAGAATTTTAACTGTGGACAATCTCAGGAAAAGGGGTATGCAGATTGTCAATATCTGTCGGTGTTGTATGCGTGGAGAAGAATCTGTCAACCATCTTCTCGTTCATTGCCCTTTCATCACTCAGATTTGGCCAGATTTCTGTTAGCGGTTTAAGATCAAATGGTGCATTCCTCAATCGTCTCTCAATCTCTTATCAAGCTGGCACAGTCTCAAATTTGTAAAGTTCAAAACTAAGATCTAGAGGATAGCCCTTTTAGCTATTTGGTGGTCTGTTTGGCTAGAGAGGAATGATAGATGTTTCAACAATTCTTCCTTGTCAGCTTCTGCTGTCGGGTCCAGGGCTAAAAGATTTCTAATTGATTGGGCAGTTAATGTTAAAGGGCTGTATGGTTTTGATTTCTGTTTTGTAGGGGTCTAGTGGCTTTCTGCTATCTCAGCAGCTTGGCCCCCTTTTCTGTCTGTTTTCTTTTTTCTCTTTTTTCTATATAAAATCTTTGTTGCCTTTAAAAAAAAGAGAGAGCGTTGAGTATATGGTATTAGGGTGTTCGAGTGGACCTTGACGCTGTTCAAAGAGACTTCTTTTGAGTCACAGCAAAGGGATTGGTACTCAATTGTTTTTGGAGAATATTTCTTTGGCCTCCGAGGCCCTAGATGATTGTGGGAAGAGATGCTTTTGATTCTTTTTCTTTTTTTGGGCTAGTGTACCTGGTGTCCTTCTGTGTATTTTTTGACTCTTAGCTAGGTGACGAGAAGGCCACCTGTGTTGCTGTGTCTTGTGTAGTTTGTTTTGGAGTGTTTAATGATTTGGTTTCCTTCTCAAGAAAAAAATCAGGTGCTCTGCATGTCAGTCAAATATAAAGCATTGGCTTTTTCCCATCCATTCATTTTCCTCATAACCGTGTAGCCCACTCGATGAGTAAACCAACCTACTTGGGACCAGGGCATGTTCATGAGGGCCCCACGTGATAAAAGGCCGGGATCTTCCATCCACGCACCATGCAACACAAATCAACAATCTCTCCTCATATCAATCACCTTGGCATTTCTCTGCATGTTAGACTCAGCTAGAGAGTCCGATAGAAACTCTAAACATGATATGCACCCAAACCCATTCCCATTGTGCCAATGAAGCCAGTGTTTTCAGATTAAGCAGTCAAACGGACAAAAGCGAAACTAGAAGAACCAGAGTGGCTTTCTAATGAGCAAAGTTAAAACATGAGAAAGAAGAGACAAGAAGCAAATTACAAAGGAGGTAATCAGGTGGCCATAACTATTGCTGCTCTCATCGCTCCGTCCCTAGCAAAAAAATTGGCAACCTCATTAGCCTCTCAAAAAGTGAGAAAAAAATTATATCCAAGAGACAAGCAATGATCCATAGGAATAGAATAGAGCCACATGCATGCTTAGGTTATTCTGTATACAAAATTTAAACCAACCTTGTTTGACCATTTCAGTCCACATGCATTGCATAGAGTCCTTGGGCCAGCTGGCCCTCGGCGCATCATAGGAGTGGATTTTGCACTAATGCCACATTGGTGACATCTGCACATGACATACAATGATTATGAGCAAAAGAATAAAGAATAAAAATAAAAAAGCAACAGCATAAAAAAGCATAATAACATAAAAGAAGCATAAAATATATTTGCAAAGTTCTGTTTCTGCAACTTTTATCAGAAATTACTCTGTAGAAACTACGAATACCAGCAAAGCAAAATAATGGTTTGGAACTCACGCAGTTGCTTCATGACCATCATCTTGTGACGAGCTTTGTGCAGGATCCAAGCCTGAAGAAGCCGACACTCCTTCCTCGGAAGTGTCGTCCTTGGATGCAAACTGACCTTTTTTACGCCGCATCCTGAAGTGGTCATAACATAAACAATGTATATCAAAATCGAAGCTCACATTCTAGCAACAAATATGATCCAAGAAAATGTAAGAAGAGAGAAAAATAAAAATTAAAAAAAAAAGCCTTGATCTCTTTCTTGTTCTTTTCTTTAACTTTCTGATCTATCAAGTGGCCTAATTTAGTGGTCTAAGGTTCGACTCCGAGGACCCTAGTTTAAGCTATGACTCAGTCCATTATCCTTGTTGTTCTTGTCTCTTATTTAACTTTCTGGTCTATCAACCAGCACGTAAATCACTGTTCACTCTTGTATGACCATCCCTAGACATCACCTAACCCAAAACCAAAACTTCCAACTACCACCTTAATCTGTCACGCACCAAAGAAAATCATGTTGAGAACAAAAGGTCATGCAAGATTTATATCATTTACTCGTAACTGTTTCAATCAAGCATGAATAAATGATAAGGATTTCAACACAGATTGCATCTATATGATGATCAGAACCATTCATGTTCTCATTACTAGAAATCTACAATATTATAATCATGCTTCATTGACAAATGACAATCCTGACTTTTGACTCTTGGATTTGAATATGAACTATTAAAAATGTACTTTTCAATGTTCCACATTTATCTTCATATGCAATCATACTTTCAAGAAATCTTTCTCAGGATGGCCCCTATAGCATATTATCCAGAGTATGAATGGTTCAGTAAATCATCTAAGAGGCAATCTAAGGGAGAAAATCACCCCACAGGCCACGCTAGCTGTTATAAAGTGGGCACCGTATCCTATCAAAACCTGACAGAGGGACCGTGCAGGCTCCACTCAGAGAGCAGGTTCGTACGCTTTCTTTTTGGGGGGTAAAATATAAGCCATTAACTGGTTTTTGTGGGTAAAATATTAACCATACATTGGTCAGCAGCCACACCTCTAAATTACCAAAATAGTAGTCTTTTCACCAATTGACTTCCCATGGCCAAGGAATATTTAAAGTTCTGCACTCATGGAAAATAATTGCAGGTCTAAAATTGTCCCCAGCTAGTCTGTTACTCACGTGATATATAGAATAGATAAACATGAGTAATTGGTATCTTATGACTTAATCAAATAGTTCTCCCACACATTGTATTAGGCACATATTGAATTTTTGCTTTATTTTTTTCTTTGATTCAAGGTAGTAAAGTTGACTTTTGAGGGCTTCAAAGGATTATTTTTTTGGTCATGCCTTTTTATTGTTGAGTTGATGTCTTAAAACCCAGAGTGGACCTCAATCCGTTGTGGGTGGTTCAGTCAAACCACCGGCCCGGCTGGTTTTGTTAGCTCAGTTGTTAGATTGTCTAGAAATTGTGGGTTCGAGCTTTGCTTGATTTAGTTGCTTCCTTTTCTTTTCTTTTTCTTTTCTTCTTTTACAAAATGGCTATCCACTTAACCAACTGTCTTTTAAGATCAACAGACCAATTTTGGTGGCTGGTTCAGTCCAAACTGTTTCAACCATCCAGTCCAGTCAGTGTTTCAAAACACTGGCTGAGGTCACGTAGGAGAATGGATAAAGGTAGGGGTGTCAATGGGCTGGGCCGGGCTCGGGCCTGCAAAATCAGAATTTTGAATAAGGCCTGGCCCGAAACAGTTCAAAATCCAGGCCGAGACCAACCCCAGGCCCACCCCATTGACAGCCCTAGATAAATGTAACAAAGAAGTGGGTGAATGGACAGACATCATTACGAAGAGGATAGATAGGGGGCTAAAGGTAGGGCTTTGCCCATCTAGTGTTTTTCTATTCATGAACCTCCTCCCTTTCGGCTCTTCCACAGATGACATCAAGGGGCATTTCAATGACTGTTGCATCATAAAGGATGTTTTGTTCTAAGAAACAAGGTATCTTTCTACCGAAGGTCTCACTTTATTAATAAAGGGCAAAGAGTGATGCTAATCAGGCGATACCAAAGGAAGGGTGGAGTCGAGATTCCGAAGAAAGTCTGGGGTTGATGATGGCCACTGGGTGCCCAGAGCAGCAGGAAGCATTCCTATTTCAAAGGAGAGGTTCCGTTCTTGTCTTGGAGAGTTGCTGGAAATTGACACACCTACCATCGCAATTCATAGGAGAGGTCCCAAATAAGGCCGAGAAACAATATATTTTAGCCTGAGCTCTACTCAATCCCCTGAAGCTAGAGGACTGTGCAAATCTTTAAGCCCCTTTTGGAGGATTTGTACAGACTTTTCAGTCCAATGGTTAGCTGACAAGTAGTTGGGATAAAGCTTAGACGATGATGATGTACAGTCCAATGGTTTTAAAGCTCATGCATAAAGAGTTCTGGATAACTAGAATCTTGATGTACAGCTTCTTAGTTGGATTGCAGCTCTTGTTTCGGTTATCCTATTAAGTGTTCCATTTATTACAAGTTTTTTTTTTTTTTTCCTTTTTTGCCTTTTTCTTTTTCTTTTTTCTTTTTTGAAGATTTCCCTTTATTATAAGTTTTGAGGATAAGGCAATTGTTATCGTGGAACAATGGGGGGAAAAGCAAAAATAAAATAAAAATCTAGAGATTTCAGATTTCTTTCTAGATTATTCTAGGAAGGCAGTAGGCCATATGTATGAGACAATGAAATGAATGGTTGAATGTTTTGAGTATTGATTGAATGGAAGTTATTTCTTTCAGTTTCCTGCAATGGCTTCTAGTCTAGGAGAGAGACTCTTCAAGACACTAGTGGTGCGATGCCTCTAGATGTCTTTGGTGTGATTCCACAGGCTCTCTCCTGTGGTGTGATTAACCAAGCATATCCTTTTTCTTTCCTTTTTGTCTGTTCTTTTTCTGATGTAAGCGAATATATCGTCAATTTTGTGGCATAATACTGGAGGCTATTTCTCCTAATTTGTTAGGTAATCTGTCCTAGTTCAATTCTTGAAGTTGTGGTACATCAAGAGGCTAACTTTATAGCCAAAATACTTGCTAAAGATGGTATTAGTTGCGATTCACAAAGCTCTTTGTATTTCCTTTCCTCTTTGATTTCTTAGCAATAAAACATCATTACTTCAGGCTTTCTTATGTGGTGCAATTACACATGCTTATCCTTTTGTTTGATTTCTTAGCAAACTTCATTCCTTTCGTTTGTTATTTTTTTATGCTGCAAGTAAATCATCAATTTTGTGGCATAATAGTAAAGGCTAAATTCTTCTAATTCGGAAAGTAATCCATCCTAGTTCAATTCTTGAAGTTGCACATCAAGAGGCTAACTTTTTAGCCGATATACTTGCCACAGATCATATTTGATATTAGTTTTAAAGATCTTCATAATTCATTTCCCTCATCGATTTCTTAGCAATAAAATTTTGTTACTTCTCAAATAAAAGACCAAACACTTTGCAGTTGCAAACTTTAGTCATGGCTAGACAGCATTCATGACTTCATCGAAAGATTTTTTTTATTTTTTTTTAAGGAATGACTTCATCAGAAGATACTAGTCAACTTTCTTTCTTTTTTTTTGGCAACATAGCATTCTTCTAGAGAGAATTTTGATGCAAAACATTAACAATAGTCCCCACCCAAAGCAATTTAGACAAACTTCAGCTCATTTACAACATTTGATGAAATGGTGCAATTCATGACAAGAATTATATTGTTAAGGACATCCACCAATTTACCTCAGAGCAACCTCTTTGCGGACTGTGTACCGGATTTTCTTGTCAAAACATCTCTCTTTTCGTTTTTCACGGAACCTAATTAGAGAAGCAAGTCTCTGTGGAAGATTTGAATGCCGTGGGAAGCCACCAACCTACAGAAGATGCACAAAATACAGTTATGTAACATTGAAACTAGAACCATAATAAAAGAACATGCAGAGTTGTTGGCAGACCTTGTTATCCTGAGGACCACATCCTGCCAAAGGTGCCTCACGTCCTCCCAAAAGTAATAGTACTGCCTGCACCTGCATTACACACATCCCAACATGGATTAAATCCGGTTTTGCATACATTATTAGGCAAACAGCAGTTAGATTTGAACCCTAACAAGAGAACTTAGAGAAGGGAAATGACATGACAAAGTTATCCAAGTTATTTTCAATCAATAGCAACTTTATTTCAAAGATAAACAAACAACAGAAGTTAAGTAAATTATTAAAGACAAGGATTGCCCAATACATAGCAATATTCCAGCCACTCCCTCCTTTGCAAAACTACCGACCGCATCATTGGACTAGGGAAACATGGTGAAACTCCACCTTACCATCATCCAAAATTTCACAAGTAACCACCGTGCGTCCTCATTGTTGAGCACGAAATGGCACTGACCGTGTCCCATTTAACAAAGAGATACCCTAAGAAAGAAGGATTAAGAATATTTAAGGGTGCACTTGGACTCAAATATTTTTGGCAGAGTGAATGTTTATTCATTCCACGGCATCTTGGAAGACAAACTGGGTGTCATATTGATTTGCCAATTTTTCCACCCTAAATATTGGCAGCATACTATTAATCTGTGGTGGAGAATCCAAAAAAATAGTATCACACACACCATATGTAGTTTTTTATTTTGTCCGTTCGCCTGTGTAGCAGAACGGATAACAATCCATTATGCCAAAATAATCAAATCAGTTGGATTCAAGGCACATCCAAATGCATTGTAAACCTTCTAGGAGAGATTTTTCTTCAGCTTAGATGAGTCGTTCTTACATAATAGACCCAAATAAGCTACTTCGACAACCAAGGCCTGTTTGGCTTTGCTTGGAGAAGCAGTTAGAGAGATTCTAATTCCCAAAATCATTTAATTAATTGAACACACATGGTTAGGAGCCGCATTAATCGCTTATCAAAATATATATTGAAAAAAATGTTTTTTCGGGAGCAACTTCACTGCATTTCCAAGAGCTTTTTTCATGCAAAACAGGCAGTCCCTCAAGTGAGGGGGAAGAACACATCAAACATCTATGCACACAGCACACATGTCAGAGATCTGGGTCATTCATCAAGTAGAGAGAATTGTGAACATGCCATATGCCAAAAATCATGGCAGTGCACTCATCGAGTGAGACACATGCACGTGGAATCTGGACAGTTGAACTTTTTTTTTTTCTAACTCCCATTTTTCTTATACAAGTTTGACCTACTTAATTGGCAAACTAACATCATTTGTAGCCAATGGCATGTCCAAAGTATACCATACCTGACAAATTTCCTGGATCTCCGACACATATATTGCCCGCCCAATCTCAGACATGTGTTTCATCCCCTCACATGAGGGCCCCTCTTCGAAAGATAACCTCTTCGTATGCTGCTATTTTATATGGGGAGTTATTTGATACCCTAGCAAGGTAGCACGCTTGATATTCAGCCACTCAGAAATTGCACAAGTGGCATACATTAACTTTATTTTTAGAATTCAAGCGGCACACATTAACTCAAACAAAACTGACGAAATTGTAGAATCCATTGTAACCAAGTCACGGCCCCAAAATCAAATTGGTTGAACAATCCTAACCTCTGATTTGTGAATGTTTTCTTATTGGAAAAGGGCCATAGGATAATTTTCATTTTTAACCATCCAATAAATGTCCACCAACACAATGGTCAAATTATCAAACCAACATAACTTTTGTTACATGGTATATCCAAATAGGACCATAATTTGGACAGCTTAATGCTAATTATGTGTATGCAATTTCTAAGTAATTTCCTGGCGCTCTTGTATCATATTCATACATCACACTTTTCCATAGCATTCCTTTTGTACAAATCTATCCAGATCCAATCTCTTAATCCATATGGCAAACTCCTAGAAGTTCACAAAGCCCACATGCGTACTAAGGCATACACAGAATCACACGTGCCACCGTGGCAGACAGTGCAATGTCAAAGTTGCCAATTAGGTGGTCCAACTGTCAAGATGTTCTCACCCAAAAATCAGGCCAGTGTACTCATTGGGGGGGGGCATTATGTTAGAAACAAGTGGAGGGCTTAAAAAACTTCAAGGAATCTTTAAAGCCATGCACTTGTTTCATAATCAGTGGCCAACCTCATTAGTTTACCAACCTAATTCTTGAGCCAATGCATCAACATAGTGTGCCAATTGTTCTTTCATGTATGCTTATCAAATGTATTTACTTTTACATAAGCATTTCTCAATAAACAATTTCAATAATCAATCCTTCAAAGGAAGCAACCACAAAAAGACCCCTAATATCATCTCTAAAGATACTTCTATTCTAGCCCTAGATTACCAGTTGAACTACCATAAAAGGTTCAATTATTACCATGGCACCTGTTAGTGGTCCTATCCATGAACCCCAATCTTCTCTACTGCAGCAAGAAGGCCACGGAAACTATGTCCGACCAAACAACCGACAAATCCAACCGAAAACCTGACAAATACAACCGTTCAGATTGTTTTCATTAACAATATGGACCAAACCCATGGTCTGATGATAAACCCAATAAGATCAACAATCAGATTACGCTTTGGGGCCCATGGGACCAATCACATGATCCTCAACTTCATAGGATTTATTCATGACTTGTTCAACAAGTTCCCTCCGCATTTTGGCACTTTTTTGATGGGGCCACTTTTCGAGAATGAAATGCGCACTATGGGGTCCATGGGACCACTCACATTCCTCAACTTCATAGGATTTATTCATGATTTGTTCAACAAGTTCCCTTTACATTTTGGCACTTTTTTGGTGGGGCCACTTTTCAAGCATCAAACACTGTCAGAATGACAGAAAATTCATCCATTTGACAGCCCTGTTGAGTTAGCTTTTAAATGAGCCTATCATCTAGCAATTCCGATACCGTTTGAATAACCTTGCTCCATATAGGGACATTTCTTTGCTATGATACTTCTCTGCCTCCGGAGGTACTGTTGTCTAGTTCCCTTCTTGTAAGAGGAACCTAATGGATGAGGAAGCGGAGGAGTTCATTCAGATCTTAGAGTGGCTCCATTGTGTCAAGCCGTCTTTGAGCGTGGGTGATTCAATGGTGTGGTCAAGGGTCAAGTCCGGCCAATTCTCAATTCATTACTTCTACAATTTGTTGACCGCAGCTCTTCAAATGTGACGTGCGATCATACATCTCATGTGTGGTCCAAAAGGCCCCTCCCAAGGTGGCAGTCGTTGCTTGGTTAGTGGGAAGGAACGGGGTACTCACAATAGACAGCTTGCAAAAGAGATCATTGGCAATTCCCAATTGTTGCATCATGTGTATAAAAGACAATAATATGAATGAAAGTAGACTTAGATGGTTTATGTGCAAGAAAGACCAAGAACTGCGCCATTTAGAAGAAGTGAGTTCGTACAAGTTGAAGGACCGAGAGGATGTGGATGGAGGTATTAAGACAAAACTTGTTGACCTATGGTCTAACTGAAGGTTTGGCTCTTAACGTAGTGGAATGGTAGAACAAGATTCATGTAGCCGACCCTAATTAATTGGGTTAAGGCTTAGATGATGATGTTGAGTTCCACTGTTGCCAAATACTCACCATGGACGATTAAATTGCTCATCCAAACCCACTATATAGACTTTGCAATGAATTACCCTCCTAAGGATACATCCCATTCTCCAAATGCACTGCACATCCAACCATTGAGCATTTTTCCATCGATGTTGGAAAAAAAAAAACACTAAACCTCAAACAAAATAGTAAAGAAACTGAATATCTGCCGTGCTGTCAAACATATGAATTAATAGAGGGCTCACCATTTCCTCCTTCCTTAGAAATGAAGCACATTCCTGCGAGAAAAATCTTCCAATTCTACACCAAATCTGCCTTGACACCAATTAAATTAATGGATAGATGACTCGTTACTCTTCCTCTCCAAGACATGGAGCACATGCTAGCAAGACAAGTCTTCCTATTTCTAAAGTGACCATACATGAGGATCCCAATCTTGTCCACCAATGGCATTTTAATAGAATGCTTCAACTTTTGATCGAACAGGGGCACCCCACATCTCAGACCTACCTTCTGGTCAATTCCTGTTTACTTAAAAACTTTGAGAAATGACCTCAAAAAACGGACACCCAGATTATTAAATGTTTTCAGAAGCACAGCTGAGGACGTATGTGTATCCTCTAGCCAACCTACAAACACCAAATTTCTTCATCCTTCAGGGTTAATTTGGATGACACTCCAAATCAAATTTAGATTCAGCAATTCCCTACATCGGAATGTGAAAATTATTTAAGAGAGATGTCCTTGAGTGGGCAGTGGTTCTTGTGAATATCGATTCGAATGTAGCTCACTCTATCTTATTTTCTTAATCTTCTGCATTTTTTCGGCTGGCAGTTGCTGGGCCGCTTTTTAATAAAATTCTATTCATAGCTCAAAAAAAAAAAAAAAAATTTGCCATTTAGGCACACTCCTTTGAAATTGAGACAACATGGCATTTTCTATCCAAACCACAAGCCACACATAGGAGCACGTTTGGATGTCATTTGAAATCATGGTTCAGATAGATTCATCATTTTACTCAAAATGGGAATGTCATAATTGCCCATTTGACCCATGCCCATTCTTATTTGAAGCCAAGAAAGCAGCTTCTCTGCTCCAAAGAACAGGCAATATCGTTTCTCATATGACTAGAACGATGGTGATCTTGATTTTGACAGAAAACATCCTTTATGCGCATCATTTCAGGCAAGCCCAGATATGGTTCCTCCAAAAAAGTAACTTCCATATAAACCGATTAACCCAGATTCTGAAAGGGGACATCTGGATGCCTGTAAGCTCTGTGAGTAGGAAGTGACTTACACGTAAGTCACTTACAGGTGGTGTTTGGGGGAGAAAATTCATCTGTAAGTCACTTACAAAAACTGCCAGGAAACTTCACGGGGCTGGCAGTGAGAAGTCACTTCCCTGTAAGTGACTGACAAATGAAAGTCATTTTAACTTAAAAACTTGCAGAATCCAAACGACCCCAAAGCAAGACCCTACTATTAACCCTAGAATCTGATCAGGACAGTAAATTCATCAATCTGATTAAAAAAATCCCTGTGATGGATATCAACCTCTATGAGAATCTTATAAATTACAAAATAAATCGACAATTTACGGACCTTTTCAGGCGAGACAGCGTGGAAAACGTAGACTTCGTCCTGGAATGAGAGCATCAGCTGATTCATATCCTGGGTCTTCAATGCCCCGGCAAGACTGGGATCGGAAACGTTCTCCCCAACCATTGTCTTGTCGTCGCCGCGATCCATCATCTCATCAACTCCACTGCCTCCGCCACCGCCACCTCCATCTTCATAATGGACGCCCGAGGGGTCAGCAGAATCGCCGTTGTCGCCGTCGATCTGGATGGGGAGGTGCACACCGTCCATGTGATGGGCATCTCCATCTTCGTAGCCATACATGGCATGATGATCAGGATACTGATGATGGTCCTGAGGTGGGGAACCAGAATCCAGCGGCTCCGAATCATTTGCCTCAGACATGTTGAAGAAACCCTAGCCCTAGGAGTCTAAAACCCTAGCCCTAGGAATCTAAAACCCTAGCCCTAGAATCTGAAACTCTGCGTTGGAAGCATCCTCTGTTGGAGAAATGCCCAACCTTGAAATGAAAACGAAACGAGGAAAAAACCACCTTTTAGGTAGAAGAGGAAACAAGCCTTGGAATTTAAGGGATTTACGATTATGCCACTCTATGACAATAACAGGAACGGCTCCTGTTGAGCTTTCGGAGACTTTTCACAGACGGAGTTTTGGATTGTGAGAAGGGAGAGAGGAGGGGGAAAGCGCAAAAAAATATACTTTGATACTTTGGCTGACTATGATGAATGATACGCAGGCGCCTAGAAATAACCTTGTAAATGCATACTTCGAATATAAGTAATTGAAATTGAACCGTCTAAATTATGGGTCCTAGTTTAGATGTACCGTGACCCAAAAATTAATGTTATTCGATTAACGTACTACCAGATTAGTGGAGAATCATTGGACGGCTGAGAATGAAAACTTTCCATCATCGTATTTCAATAAACAAGCGTCAACGAATGATTCCCATCATCGTATTTCAACAAACAAGCGTCAATGAATGAGATGTTAGGAGATCACGACCGTTCATCGGGTGGGCACTCATCCTAATATGAGGATCTCAATGTAGATTAGGTACTACCTGCCAGCATCGACATCCTTTTAACAATATGTCATGAGATTTGATTGAGTGGTAGGTACGAAGATGAATGACTTTAAAATATAATCAACGGTAGCTTATACCTCTATCAATTCTGCCACAGAAAATTATCACGGTAAACCCCACCTTTTATCCAGCGTCTTTTATGAAGGATCCAAAACCTATCTTTTCAACTTGGAACTTGCACGTACGGACAAAGCATTTGAGGATGAAAAGCCGCTGCATGCGCTAGCTATCACTACGGTTATAATCCGTAGCCATAGGTCTACGGAAACGAAAAATCACTTTGAAAAGCAGGGGTACTTACGTCCTCAAATTCCCTCTCCGTACATATAAGGTCTAAGTTGGGAAGGTAAGTTTGGAAGCTTTCATAAAAGACGCTAGATAAAAGGTGGGGTTCACAGTGGTAATTTCTCATTTTGGCACTTGGGATGAGAAATTTTTGAACTAGGTCCAGGACCTAAGTGGGCCCTATCACAAGAAATAGTAAAGATTTAATATCTACCGTTGAAACCTTACAGGGGCTTATAAAAGTTTTGGATGACATTGATGAACGTATTTTCCCTTCATCACCAGCAAGATATCAATGGTGGGCATTGTCATCCCCATTGTTTCATATCATGGGCTCACTTGAATCTTGGATATATTTTATTCGAAGCTTTTCATCTTAAAATGAGTGGAGAAATTGAAAGACTGAGTGGATTTTACATGGACGCCCGTTTGGACTGCATAAAATGCTTCGGGTTACGTCCCGACGTTCAGCTAAACATCATCAAAAGTTGGAAAGTAAATATTTATGTAGGAAGACTTGCTAAGGCCCACGATGGTGTACGTGTTTTATTCATGCCTTACCTTCGTTGTTCCCCCCTCATTTTAGGGCACGAGGCAAAAATGAAATTCATCCAATGCTCAGAATCACACAATAATAAACAACGATAATTGAATGTCAACTATTAAAAACTTATCTGGACCCATAAAAGTTTTGGATTGTACCAATATTTTCATTCTCCCTTCACCGAGGTCTCCGTGAGCCTATGAACAAGTTGGATGGCAAATAGACATCATAGTGGGCCCTATGAAAGTTTCGGTGTTAGGTGTTGCTGTCCCCACTTTTTCATTTGATGTGGCTCACTTGAGCTTTAGATCTACATCTTTTATTAGCTCATCTTAAAACTGACAAAACAACTAGATGGTGTTGATATAAAATACATATATCATCGTGGCTAGAGTTGGGCATTGGTCTGGATTGAGTCCAACTCAGTCTGATCCGAAATCTCAATGGCTTGACTTGAACTCGATTCGATGCAGGACCGAGTCCGGGTCACCTGACTTGAATCGATCCGAAGTGTGCTTTGCTTGATCTAATCTAAGTCGAACTCGGTCAGGAAAACTGAGTCGGATCAAATTGGGCACGTTTCAACTCGAGTTGGATGGTATGTGTTCAATTAGCTTTGTTTCTTGTGGCGTGGTGCATGTGAGATTTGGATCTACCTTATTCCCTAAATTGAGTTGGCAAAATGGATGGACGACGTAGATAAAACATATACTCGATTCGATCCGGGACCGAGTCCGGGTCACCTGACTTGAACCGATCCGAAGTGTACTTTGCCTGATCTAATCTAAGTCCGACTCGGTCAGGAAAACTGAATCGGATCAAATTGGGCACGTTTCAACTCGAGTTGGATGGTATGTGTTCAATTAGCTTTGTTTCTTGTGGCGTGGTGCATGTGAGATTTGGATCTACCTTATTCCCTAAATTGAGTTGGCAAAATGGATGGACGACGTAGATAAAACATATACTCGATTCGATCCGGGACCGAGTCCGGGTCACCTGACTTGAACCGATCCGAAGTGTGCTTTGCCTGATCTAATCTAAGTCCGACTCGGTCAGGAAAACTGAGTCGGATCAAATTGGGCACGTTTCAACTTGAGTTGGATGGTATGTGTTCAATTAGCTTTGTTTCTTGTGGCGTGGTGCATGTGAGATTTGGATCTACCTTATTCCCTAAATTGAGTTGGCAAAATGGATGGACGACGTAGATAAAACATATACATCATGGTGTGGGGCCCACAGTTTTTCTAGCACCGAGGTCAGAACCAAAGGTGACACGGCTGAGCCGAATCAGATTCCCATGGACCCATACCCATGAAAGTTCAAAAACAAAGAGTTCTAAAAAAGAAAAAGAAAAAATAAACCTTTTGAGTAATTAGGGGGAGTGCTTGCACCCGTGGTGGTGGAATGGAAGCTTCTCACATGGTAGGGTCCGCCTTTTGGATGTTCCGTGGTTTAAAAATGGTCCATGCCTACGCAGTGGATTTGTACTCATTCAATGTCAATCGTTGCATTTTTCTCCCTTTCTTTTATTCTTTTGGGACCGAACTTGAATGTGATACACCTCACATATTCGCACATGTCATTCTTGTCAGATGAGGTACATGTGCGAGTCACCTAATGCATGGAGTCTAACTTGATCTCTGGTCCATAGCATAGACGGTAAGGACCACCAAATCAAAACCCATCAAGCAATCTAATGTTTCAGGCCATACCGAATTGAGACTGGGCAGGCAAGGACGACAACAGGGATAGCAGCAGCACAACAATAGTGTTGTCGGGCAGGCGAGGACAACAACATGCAGTAGGCAGCGTCAGGCAGGCAACACAGGATTAGGGTCTCAAAGTTGGGATCGGGCACGACCGGACGAGTTGGGTAGGTAGGGACGGCAACAGGCAGCAGCAGCGTCGTCGGGCAGGTAGCAGCAACAGGCAGGGCAGAAGAGATGCTTCGTTCGGGCAGGGGAGGGTAAGAAAATAAAGGGGTAAGGGTAAAAGTGATCGGGTAGGTTTTAGGGTAAAAAACTAAAATGTATATATATATACTACCCAACTCTGGATCGGGTCAGATCGGATCGGTCCAGATCCACCCTGACCCAAACTCGATCTAAAATTCATTCGGATTTGACTTAACCAACTCGATCCTAACCGATCTACGTTGTCGGTTCGGTTCGGATCGGATCAGGTTGGATCAGGTTTGATCGGGTCAGATCCACCAGATCGGATCTGTTTTGCCCAGCTCTAATCGTGGCCCCGGCCCCACATGCCTTTCTCATTGTTACATATATCACTGGCTTGGGGATATGAAAACGTGTATTTATATCACCAAATTGGTTGATGCCAAGTGATGTAGTGTTTATTGAAGAAAATATTGGGGAAATACGAGAAGTTCATGAAATTGTTCAGTAAAACTTCTAAGTATGCTTAAATACATGCATTTGCATACTTGAGGATCAAATAATTGTGACCAAAACCCAAAAAAAAAAAAAAAAACCACATAAACCCTTATAATAAGCTCTTATTTGATTTTATTTTTTAAAAAACCAAACATGCTTATTTCAAATAATAGCCCTTTTCATTTATTAAATTTATATAATAATAATAATTAAAAAAAACAAATAAGCTTATTGTACATAGAAGCTTTTTTCAGTAAGAGCTTGTTAAGGCAACTTTTGGATAAGAGATGCCAAACATGTTTTGAGTTTTTCTTTAATAGATGCATGAAAGCGTCTAATGCTAACGAATGGAAACATTATAAACATATGAAAATTTTTGTGAAATTTTTCAATGATACTTTAAGAGATGTTAAAATATAAATATATTTAAGAATTAAATGATATAAAAAAAATAAAAAATAAAAAAAGGTGCATATTTGCATTTTTAGGAATCAAATAATAAATTTTCCTTTAATGGGGATAAGAGCATGTATAGTTGACTTCGGAAAACATAACAAAATTTGTGGATCCATCCATCTATCTAATCACCCATCAATACATACACATACAGACATATAAACACAAATGCATGATATATTCATCCACGCACTTATGCATAAACATGCACATATACACACATATATCCATCTAACCATCTATCCATCCATGCATACGTACATTCACCCATCCATAATCCCTCCATCCATCCATCCATGCATACATTCATTCATTCATATATCCATGTACATGCAAACATCTGACACGTGTATTTTATCATATAACTATGCACTCATAAAAAAGAAAAATTACATATAATTGATTTTTTATATATATATATTTTTTTACGATATTGATACGTTGACGATATTATTGAAATATTGCCGATACACTAGTGATCAAGCGACACCTGAAGTTTTACACAATCAAAAATATCGTTTTGAGTATCCCCGATATTATTGAAATATCTATGGCAGTCCAACTCGATGATACTAATAACACTGGTAGCATAAAAAATTATAGGTATCGTCGATATATCACCAATGCATCAATGTCGCCAATGTATTGCCTACACGTGTGTGTGCGCGAGCACGTGCGTGTATAAGTTCCAGGTGTTGCTTGCATCATTAGTGTATCGATGTTGCCAATGTTTTTTACTATGTAAATTGTAAGTGTTGATTGTATCGTCAGTGTATCAGCAATATTCTGATAATATGACGAATGTATTGATATCACAAAAAATATGTTATTCAAAATTTTAATTTTATTTTTTATGTGTATGATTGTATGATGAAATGTATGTTTGTACAAGTGTGCGTGTGTGTTATGTGTGCATGCATTGATGGACATATGGATCATGGATGGATGGATGTATGTGTGTATGTATTGATGGATGGTGAATGGTTGGGTGATTAGGTTGATGGATGAATGAATGTGTGTGTGCATGTATGCATGCACGGATGGTTGGATGGATCCAATACTTTTTCCATGTTTTCCCCAGTGACTTAATTGATTCTTCAACTTTCAATAAAATGTATGTAAATGAGCTATTATTATCATTTGTAGGTGTTTGTTTTGAAAGAGATTATAAGTCGTATATCAAGAGTCAAATACACTCGTAAGAATGATTGATTTGTCAATTCATCCATAAATACCAATAAATAGTTGTAAATATCTCGTTATTATTCATGTTTATTTGATTTCCACCTTCAAACTTGGTCAAAAAATGATTGATTTAAATTTGTGGGGTCCATTGTGATGTATGTGACATATTCATTATGTGCATTCATTTTACCTAAGCATTTTAGGGCATGAGCCCAAAAATGAAGCAGATCCAGAGCTCAAGTGGTCCACGCCATGGGAAATCGTAGCCGTAAAAGGTTTTTAACAGTATGCATTTGACCCACTGTTTCATGTGGCATGGTCCGCTTGAGCTCTGGATCTACCTCTGATTTGGATTTATGCCCTAAAATCATCTCACAAGGATGGGGCGTGGATAAGTCACAAATATCACAATGGGCCCCACATGAAATTTGCACCCTCCTCGGTTTTAGTGTTAAAAAAATAAACGGTCATTGTCAGCATAGAAAAGAAAAGGTGCCGAAATTACGTTAATAGTTTATCATTACCCATTTATATGTATTTACATGGGGATTTAAAGGGAGGCATGTAGAGTAAATTGCAATAATTGCATTTTCATGTAATAAAATGACCATGTTTACATTTTTATTTTTTTTTGTGAAACAAACAATATAAATTAAAGTAATGTCATCACAAAATTACATAAGTAAATAATCATTATCCATTTAATGTCGTAATGGGAAAACTAAACAAGCCTTAAGTTAATGATAATGCTTTTATGTCCCATTAAAGGAAAACTTATTATTTAATTCATAAATATGTAAATATACATATTCTTTATTGTTATTTGTTTTTAAAATAGGTGAACGTATATATTTTAGCATTGTTCGAGCATTTCCTAAAGTATCATTGAAAAATTTTACAAATTGCCCCATGTTTCTTTGACATTTTATTCAGTCAGTGTTGCACATGTTTAACCCATTATTAAGGAAAAACTTATTATGTGTGTATCATTCTTGCAATTATTTAACTCCCAAACACACAAATATGTGTATTTTAGCGTCTTCTGAAAATTTATTGAGAATTTTCACAATTTCTTCGTGCTTGTCCAATGCTCCCCTAAGTCTACATCACATTTCCAAGTATAAGACATAATATTGACGATATTGATACATACTTTCGTATCCCCAGCTAGAGATACATATAACAATATTAATACTACCAACACTCTAAAATATTGGCGGTACATCAACAATATTGATACATTAACAATACAAGTGACATCTATAATTGACACAATTGAAAATATATGAGATACATCAGTGAAATTGATACATTGACGATATTTATTGATATATCGTTGGCGCCTAATTTTTTCACATTACAAGTAATGATATCGATAATGAGATATATGAGATACACAATTATTTCGCTGATACTTATTAATACATCAGCGAAATAATGAGAAAAAATATCGCGTGTTACAAATTCCAAGAGAATCTCTACAATATGTCAAATCAATCTCATCAATCACTTCATGTCAAGTACAAAGCAACCATGCTTTCTTTCTCCACAAGTCAAGCAACCACCAAAGTCAACTAACACATCACCTCACCCATCACTCACATCCATCAACCATCACCCCATCACTCCTCCTTACATCCCATCTCCCTCTCTTTTTTCTCACACCAAACCCAAGCAAAGGAGAGCATCCCACATCCAAGCTCTTTTCATGGAGAGAAAAATGTATTTGTGAGGCCGACTTTCCCCTTCCAAAACCTCTATCCTAGCCATCCATCTCTCATCTCCACCATCAAAGTGAAGCTCTAGGAGATAGGCGTTCCAACGGATCGAGTAGATCATAAGGTGGGTGCTTCTATAGGGTAGTTTACTTATTTTTTTCGATGGGCTAAGTGAGGCCCACCGATCAATGGTGTGGATCTCACTTGGGACCCTAAGATGTGGCCGATCGCCCATCTTGATCATCAAATCAGTCCATGATGGGGCCATTCTCCATGGACCCCATCATGATGTTTACTTTTCTTGCATTAAGAGGTCATATAGACCGTTCATTTTGGATGGAGAGGGATCTTCACCGTTGATCTTTTGTTTGAATGACCCATATGCAATGGGACTCTTTGATGTATGATTGGATGATTGAAACGGAGGGCCCATAGTGCCGGGGTCCCTCCATCACGTGTGTCCCACTCTTTTACTGTCTATCTCTCTCCCTTCTTCTTTTGTTAAGTTTTTGTGTGATGATATGACCCTATGGCCCACTTGGATGGACCACACAATGGGGCATGTATTAGATCCAAACCATCTAAAGGTGGGGTCCACTTTACATATGTATTGTAACCACACCACCTCACCATGTGGTGGCCCACCTATGAAGGGCCCACCTTAACACACGTGCTGGCCAAAAAAAAAAAAGAAAAAAAAAAGAAAGAAAGAGAAAGAGACTCCAGAGAGTCAAAAGACGTCTCTGAACGTGTATGTGAAATTGCCTTGGTTAAGGCAATGAAGGTGGCCCACTTGTATAGGCCCCACCTTGATGTATGTTTCTAATCCTTGCCATCCATCCTCTTTCCCGACTCATTTTAGGCGTTGAGCCAAAAAATGGTGTCGATCCGATATTCAAGCGGGCCATAACATATCAAACATTGTCTTTACCGTTAAAAAATTGTCTAGGGCCCACCTTGAGATAAAAAAATACCGTATATTAGACTCGTTTGGTTTATATTGAGCCATGCAATACAATGGATGGAGTGGATTTTCTTTGGGTGGGCCACACATATGAAAAACTCTAAAATTTTGGGTTTTTTTTTAAAAAAAGGGGGATTTGAAGCAGAGAGGTTGCTGCCTCTCTGACGTCAAACGTCCCAAACCGGACCGACGCCAGCCAGCCCACGGCTCCAACCGTGGGCCCCACTTGATGTTTATTTGTCATCTATCCCGTTCATGAGGTGGACCACTCATTGAAGTGGGCCCCCTCCAATTTTCAGCCAAATCCAAGACCCAGGTGGCCCACATCACAGGAAACAGTGTGATTGAGTGTCTACTGTTGAAACCCTTTTTATGGGCCACAAAAGTTTCAGATCAAGATGATGTTTTTGTTTTCCTTTCATTCATGTCCGTGTGATCATATGGACGGGTCGGATCGCAAATATACATTATAGTGGACCCCACGTGGGACCACCGTCCACGTCCAGTCCAGCCGCTGGACTGGCGGACAAAGTGGAAATACCTCGTTTTCAACACTTGAGGTCTTGGCACGATCCCTGGTGGGGGCGGTCACATGGAGTGCGTGTGCTGGCAGGGTGGGACCCACCACGGTGTATGTGTTTTATTCATGCCATCATCCATGGTGGGCCCTTCTGATGTATGTGTTTTATCTATGCCGTCCAGCCATGAGCCAGGTTGCTGGATGGCTAGTGGACCCCCCACCATGATGCATGAGTTGTATCCTAACCGTCCATCCATTTTAAGAGCTAAAATGAGTCAGATCTATGATTCAAGTAGGGCCCACCTTGGTATGTGTATAGGGCCCATGTTGGCCTATTTGTAACCATTTGTTAAGGCCCACCTTGGTGCACACATAAGGCCTATGGGATTAAGCCCATTTGGCACACATAAGGCCTATGGGAATAAGCCCATTTGGCATATATAAGGCCCATGGGTTTGGGCCCATTTGACATATGCAATGCCCATGGGATCCATCCCATTTATTCTATATAAGGCCCACGGGATTCAAGCCCATTTGATATATATATTAAAGCCCATGGGATCAAGCCCATTTGATGTGCATGGGGCGCAAATGGAGTGACCCATTTAATATATTTAGAGCTCATGTGTGTAGGCCTATCTGATATATTTAAGGCCCAAGTTGTGAGGCCCACTTTGATGTATTTCAAGGCCCATGGATCATGGACCATTGCAATGTACATAAGGCTCATTGGTGAGGCCCATTAACGCACCCCATTTGATGTATCTAAGGCCCATGGGTCGAGGCCCAACGAGATGACCTTAGGGTCCATTGCAATGTGTGACTTCCCATGTTCATGTAATGATATTTATGGCGGGTTGTGCCTAGGGAACAATGATGGTTTGACGTCCACATTGTATGTACAATGTTGGTTAAATGTCCGCATTGTAACTTTCCTCAGGGCTCATTGATAGGCCCATACTCGTTACTATTCATCGCTTATAAATCCCATGACTCATGCCCGTGCGCATCATATGTATGCTTAATTTGAGTAGTGACTGATCATAGCATATGCCATTGGGCAGACCACTTATGGGACCCATTATGAGACAGAGTGCCCCACATGATCGCGCAGTACGCGCTGGATTTTTGCATGATTTGACGGTGTGATTCATGCATACTTGGTTCTAGCACTGTGGGCACTTAGGATATCCTTGGGTGAAAGTCTCATAACCTTTTTGGTACCAGAAGATGCTCCAACGTCTAGACCGAGTGGATACACGAGCGCCCAAGTGTCGAATAAAAGTAGGCCGCGTCTCCCACTGTGTCGTGGTCGGTTGGAAGGGGGTGTGGCCTTATCCGCCCGAGTGAGGGGGCTATAAGCTAGGCTGAGTTTGACCAGCTCGCAAATGAGTCCGCTATCGACGAGCCGGGTAGGTATTAGCAGACTACTGGTCAGGCGGAGAGTGAGGTCTATTCCGCTTGCTTGACTGTGCAGCTAGGGAGGTGGCAGTCACTGCGAAGTGTATTAGACCTCGGTGATATCCAGAGAGAAACTATACTGATATATGTACTTGATGAGTACCGACTTTCTTGGATTGCATTTCGCATATGACATTCGGCTATGTAGGCCTTGCATTGTATCGGTGTAGCCGATGACATTCATATCTCACATCATGCCTTGCATTACATAGCCTTGGTGTGGTTGATTGTATTCATGGACTTACCGCATACTTTCGCACTACTCTGATATTATACACTTGGCATTTGCCTTGCGCACATACTTACACCACCCTCTAAGCTTTTGTAAGCTTATGCACGATAGTTGCGTGTAGGTAGCGTTGGACAGCAGCATCGCTGATGCAGGAGCGCGTATCAAACCATTTTGGAGCTTTTTGATCATCTTGTATTTCCCTTCCCGCATTGTACTTAAAAGATTTTGATATAGTGGATATGTGGTGATGTTGTTTTGTGACTTGGTTGTGCTCCATTACAAAAAAAAAATCATTCTGAAAATCCTCCTTATAGGATTCTAGGATCGAAATCTGGCATTTGATTGTCAGGAGCTGAGAATGGGGCACTACAGAGGCTGTCGGCACCGGATTCGGCAATCGGGACTCGTGTGAATCCGATTTTCGAGTTTGGGGCGTGACAATGACTGGGGCATATTGTAGTTGAATGAGCACATCTCTTATATGAAAATTTATGTCTATCTCCTCACTAGTCAACCATAAATTTACATTGAGTATAAATCGTTGATGACTTTTTTTAAGCCATTTATCTTTTATTCGTACGAGCACATCTCAATCAATGAGTGGATCATCGCGATTAAGTCAATGTACGTTTTTTTTTTTTTTTTACATCCATCTTGTCACAATCATATCAAATGGTTCAGAAAATGCCACGTGACCATCAAACATACACGTGGTGTAAATGAACTTCAAATATAGTAAGATAGATGCATGTGCATACGAGAGCATTAAATGCCAGAGTTTTAACAAAAGTAACCATATGCAAAGCAAGTCTATAACAAAAGCAACTCTCTAGTAGGTATTAAATGCTAAAGGTCAACAAAAGTAACCCAAAAAAAGCAACTCTCTCTAAATGGAAGAGTCGATGAATGGAGAGGCTCTTGCAAAACTTCTTATGCACTTGACGGGAATATTAGGAGGAAAACATATGCATTCATTGATTTTCTCGTGTACATGCGGTCTAATGTAGTAGGCTGCATTTATGTGAAAGCTCGAGAGGATTTGCATGGTTAGCTAACCCAATCTCCTACAATGTCATGCGCTACACAAGGCCACTGCCTATTGAAGTCCATAAAATTCGAATAAAAAGGACTCGAGGCTTCGTGTCGATACAATCACACACAAAACCTTTTAGCACTGTGTTGTTTACTTCATGTCCGTTGTAAGCACTTATTCCAATTGATTTAATTCTAACTTCATCCACTTTTATCCAACACCATGCTACAATAAGCTTGAAGTCTTTAGTTTAATGTTAGTTTTCACTTCTGTCCAATGTACCGTTGCAGTAAACTAGGTAGCTTAATATAAACATCCACGATCCGATCCCTCAAATTATTGAGCTCTAACCCAATAATTCTCCAGTCATGGCCTACTAACCACACACCACCATTGTCTTACGGCCATTTGGTATTTTTCACAACCACCCAAGTCTATAAGAGTGTCAATACCAGGCCATTATGTCAGCATAAATTGCCTTTGATAATCTCTCACTTATTTTTCTTAAGACAATTGTACTTTATCATGCTTCTATATTAATAAAATTGACAAACAATTAATTTTTAGTTTTTCCATATTTATTGCTTTCATTGAGGAGCACCACCAAGTTATCACTGACGTAAGAAAAATACTTATTTTTAAGGAAAAAATGATCCATCATCAGGACCAATCATTGTCTTTTACAAATCACCTGATTGCTCTAACAATCACTAGTTGAATAGTTAGGCCAATCTTTATATATTTTGTCATAATTTAGCTAATTCAACACTTACGGTATTGGTGTTCAGTTTGATTCAAGTTGAATACAACTCTTACATGCCCTATACTTAACATACCCTCACACATTTAGTCAAAATTAGTCCATATATTATTTGTTTGGGCGTGTGTCCGGATTGAATAGTAACAACGTCAAAGCTAGAAACACACGTTGATTGGTTTGAACCCCAAGCAAGTGGGACACACTTCTATATCTCATGTCTTAGAAAATGAGGTCATTACACTCGTTAGATGCTTCACATTGTGCAACTGTGCAAATGGATGGATGGCCAATAAAAAATGACTTAGCCATCCATTTGTTTGACCTCACTTGAAGAGTATCTCGATATGATTTCCAAGCCAGGAGTTCCAAACAATGCCTCTTATTCGTAGTTGACAAGATTATGTTTAAAGTTGTATATTCTTTTATGGAAAAAAAAAGCTCGTATGATTGACTGGAAATTGAGAACTCCATCCACCTAAAAAGATCAACAAAATCTCTTTTTTGGTAGGATCAAAATTAAATATGAAAATGGAATGTTTTATTCAAAAGAATCTGAAGACGATTTAAAATAAGAATTTGACTATTATTGCCATTAGTAAGATGAATTTTTAAAGTTAACACCGATTTATTTGCAAAAGGAATACTTGAAAACGACGGATTTTAAGAGAAGCAAAAACTAATATCAAAATGTGTGTGTGTGTGTGTGTGTGTGTGTGTGTGTGTGTGTGTGTGTGTGTGTGTTTAGCTATACTTGTGTGTATAAAGATTTTAATTGCTTTAATTAGTGTTTTTTTTTTTTAAAAAAAAAAACAAACTTTACATGGGAAGTGACACTGCAAGGCATGTAGAGAGTGTTATATTTGATGTCTTAAATCTAATCAGATTCCACGCAGATTTTTCACGCAACTGCAAAAGTGCGAGATTTGTTTACGATTTCATTTATGATTTGTTTCGATTTTTTTTGAGATTTTTCTAAAACTCTCTCTCTCTCTCTCTCTCTCTCTCTATATATATATATATATAAGTGTAAACAGGATTGAGAGGTATTTTAAAGAGATTATAAGACTTTCTAAAAGGGTTATAGGCTTTTTAAAATGGTGGAGCAAGGGAGAGATTTGAAGATTGCTCAAGTCTGGTAAGTCCTTTCTTTTTGTATTTTCTGCTTTCATAGTGAAGATCTATCGTTTTGTGCTGTGGTTTTTTTTCAAAAGGATTTTCCATGTTAAATCTATGTGTTCTCTTATGTGTCGCCTGGTGCTCTTGGATTGCTATCATAGATATATCTTTGCGTAATTCCATAGCACAATCCCCAACAAATGGTATCAGAGAAATTGTTGGGGCACAGATCTTAATCTACAGGATTATAAGCAATGGAAAACGCCAAGTTTGATGTAACATCCCAAAAATCGGAGGTCGAGGATGAACTCTACTCCCGAGTTCCAGAACATCACTTATGCAACATTTTTAATGATGGATGAATGTTGTTCATATTAGTGCAGAAAACATGAGTGAGATTAGACCAAAACAGCATATCATACTCCAGAGACAGTTAAATTAGCAAGCGAAAGAATGTGATAGATATATAAAATATTTAAATGATTGTAAGTCTCCAGAGTGTGAACATGTTATCAGGTTAACTAAATACATGTATACTCTAAAATAGAAAGAAAAGAATATACATGGGTGTGTAAATAAAAGGTAAAGTACCAAGTGTGACATCTAATCAGTAACCCTGTAAACCCGTCGATCAGAACCTGTATATAGGAGGGATCCTCCTCCTCATTATCATCAAGTCTGGCTCTGCTTCGCAAGCATCGCTATCATCTGAAACTAAAATAGGGATTGGTTGGTGTGCGCAACACCGTCCCGTAACGTGGGAGTGAGTAGCTAACTCAGTGAAATCATAGAGCAAAGGTTAACATGTTACCAAATCAATCACACGATAATGGTAAAGCAAGCAATCAAACATTCCTAAACACTATGATTAATGCAAGTATGAAATGACATGATGGATGCCCTCACCGACATACTCCCTCATGCGACACCATCTTACGTCCGCGACATGCTTTCTTCCCTCAGTGCTCCACATCTTCCAGGCACATGCAGTGCGATATGAATATGATTACCGAGTTGTTATTAGTCCTTTTCATACAGCAGGATTGAAAAACTAGGGTACTTTCCTTATATCATTCCCAACAAGGATCCAGTCTAGGATCGTCACTCCTAGTAATCTCATACAATGATATATTTCTAGGTCGCTGCAAGGGCTGTCAGGGCTGTTGCACGCACTCGTTGCTCCGCTCCTCCATCACCTTATCAATACAGGCCTAGTTTATATCCTTAAAATTGCATCGGAACTCGTCGCCCCCATGCGGTGTCAGGATAAACTCAAGGTCACTACAAAGGGCTACCAGGGATGTTGCTCGCACTCGTTGCTCCACTCCCCCATCACTTTATCAATGTAGGCCGACAACAATAATATAGTGTCTTATACCACCATAATCTGCTCAAAGTAGGGTGCTCACTGGTCACTATGGGGAGGTTTGTGGCCCCAGTGTAGGCCGACAGCTCGATCACGGTGTCCCATACTATCATGCCCGGCTCATGAGTCTTAGTGGATCAAGGTACCACGGTTATCAGGGTTATGACTGGTAAGTTCAGTACCCTAAGTTCAAGCAGTTATGACGAATACAAGGTGAACATACAATGGTCAGTCGGGTTACTTGATGAGTTCGACTAGCGCGAGCACACGTTGAATCGACCGACATGAAGTGAACAAGCACTTCATGTGGCCTAACCACTGCCGACGACTCTAGTACGACTCGGGTTCGTCATACACATCCTTCGTGGTGAAGAGAATCCAACCATGAATTCTAAACTGTTACCGACTGCCTGGACTAAAGTATAGCCCCAAGCACATGTAATCTAAATCAATAATCATATGAGAGACACATAATTGAAATATAAGAAGTTTCAACATGTTATCAGCATGTTATGACATACAACATAAGCAAATCAAACAAACACAAGCATTTCATATATATAAGGAAATCAATTCATATAACCAACATGGTGGAAATCATATACACCATCATATTAATTGAGAATTCAATCTCAAAACTAATCTACAACAATATTTGCTCAATACATACTAATAAAAACATTTATACAAACACTTAGGCTACACACATTTGTCCACATAGCGTATGTCGACCCAAAGTGTGCATTAGGGCGAATCTCTTCGCCAAACAGATCATGCATGGCCAACTAATATCATAACTCGACAAATACACATGGCAATCATTTCAGCAAAATATAGACGTATACAGTATTTTCTATAAATGCCTAAAATACCCTAAATCTCATATTCACCGTACGCAGTCGAAATGAAAAATAGACAGTATGTTCTACATGTCAAACGGCGTTCTTGTCGATAATCTACTATTAAACGACATTGAAAGCTTTGAAAACAGTCAACCTAAACATCTACAATCCTCACCTTTCGCTGTAGACGCGTATCGATTCGAATAGAAAGTCTACGCTTCGTCAACGTCGATATAGCGACCTAATTCACAAGATAGGTTAGTGTTTTCTTACCTAGAACGGAGTTAGAATCGCCAGAATAGCGATGCAGGTGGATGGAATTGGCACGTGGAGCAACAGGAAAGAATCTCAGGAGAAAGCTCCAACTTCTCCCTCACTCTCTCTCTTTTCTCTTCTCTCTCATAGGGTTTTTTCCAAATTTGTATGGGTTAGAAAGCTAAGGGTTTAAGCTCCTTATATAGGCTAAAACTCACCTATATAGACTTAGGACCAAGGTATACTTGGGTTACAGCCAAATCGGGTCTTTTTCGATCCAAAAGATCATTTCTGGATGTCCCCAGACTGAATGCGGTCAGACTTAAGCTCATGGATGTTGGATCCTGATCACATTAATTTTTCAGTTCGATAGAGTTCCTAAATCGCATGTGGCGGACCAGTTTCAGTTCAGCGGTCACTGAGACTCGATTGAGAATTCCAAGTACACTGACCTGAGTAGGAAATGTTTCCTGATCCGAGGGTGTATTTGGGTCAGATTCCGACGGTCAGAACGCTTAAAAAATGTCACGTAAGCGACAGGTGCCAGATTTATTAAAATTGAATTAATTTTCTAAATATTTTTCTTTTCTCACTCTCTTCACTTCGGACGCAAGGAAATGGTCTCAGGACATCGTATGGACTTGATTGAGACGATTGTCAAGTCTAACTAGGCGGTCAGGATTGTCTAAGTTCGGGATAATCGGAATTCCGATGTGCGGTCCAGGTCCGATACAAAGTTTCCAAATGCTCCCGTAAGCAACCGGGTTTAGAGTTTGATCCTAGGTTTCTAGGTAATATAGCGTTAGCGGTCCTACTAATTTTAGGTCTTGTAGTTTATATTTAAAATAATTCAAGTTAATTCTACTGAGTATTCAGTTTGGTACTTAACCAAATTCTACCCTAATAGGGCAGAATACGGTCCTAGGGCCATTCTATGCCCCATTTTGGGCACTTATAGTTATCATATTATTTTTATTATTTTTATGTGGTTCATCATCAAATTTACCCTGTCTCCACCAAATTTCATGAGATTTTGAGTTGTATAAAAATTCTAAAAATTCCTGAAGCAGCAGCTGTCCAACAAGTGATTTTTGGATAGTTTGTCACAACGACCTACTTTAAACTATATTAAATATTTTATTATATTTTTTACATATTTTAATATAAACATAGAATCATTTGGATTTAATTTAGCTTTTGAATCACCTAAATTGGAGTTATAACGAGGGAGATATGAATTTTCAAAGTTGAAAGAAATGTGCAGAAAAAGTGCAGAAACTGGCCTGCCAGACTGCTGTACGGACGAGGTTGGCGAGGTCCTCGCCAGTCACTGACCTATTTGGCAAGGAATTGCCCCAGGGGCGAGATCCTCACCCCCCGGGGATGCCGAAAACATGTGGGGCCCACCTTGGATCCCCCCAAATTGAGTCGTTTGAGCCCACGAGTCCGTCGAGACGTTTATCGAGTCTCATTTGCAAACCAGAATGAGTTACATGACGTACAATATATGATTTTGGGGTAGAAGAAGCTGGTCCAACCAAATAACCTATCTACATCATGATATTCTAAAAATTTCATAGTCAAACTCCCATTTTACGCATATATGAACCATTTATAGTAAGTTTTAGTTTAAGTATAGTTCTTTACCATTTAAACTGTAAGATTTGTATCTAATATGAAAGTACTTGGAGAAATTCGAAAAATGCGGTGGTGAAAGGTTAGATTTTGAAGGAAATGGGTTGAAAAGCGATTTCTTTGGCTTTGGGATCGAGCTCTGAAAGTGTTATGATTGACCCCATTCCTAAAGACGTCTAATTCTAGGTTGGCAAAAATCTGGTGTGTTACATTTGATGTTGAGAAGTACTCGGGCAAAAATAATGTTGAGTTATGGAAGATCAAGATGATTACTTTATTAACCAAGCAAGGCGAAGTTGAGGCTCTTGAGGAGCGAAAATCGACTATGACTAATGAAGATTGAAATACTCTTGACATGAATGCTTTACCTTCCATCCGTTTATGTCTCACGGATGAGGTTCTCTACAGTGTTTTGAGGGAGAAAACTGCAACTAGTTTATGGACGAAGTTATAAGATATTTATGTGAAAAAAATCTTCTCAAAATCGCATACACTTGAAGCTACAGTAGTATACCTTCAAGATGGAAAAGGGTGGAGATCTGTAGGCTCACATCAGCAACTTTAATAAATTGGTTTGCAAACTATTGAAAAATGGAGTAAGTGATCAAAGATGAAAAATAAGCATGTATGTTGTTGAATTCTCTTCCAACATTGTATGAGTCATTTAGGGTCTGTCTAAATTTTTAATGCAAGTGTAAATACCTAGTAAATGGCTAATTATGACACTTCCACCCGTTTAGAAATTTTTGGTAATTCCTACCTTGGAAACTGGTTCAAAAGTGCTAGTTAAAAGTTTTAGACCTCACGGTGATGTATATGACATATCTGTTTCGTCCATCCATTTTACCATAATGTTTTGAGATATGAGCCAAAAAATTATGTAAATCCAATACTCAAGTGGCCCACACCAAGAGAAACAATAACCCTTAGAAGTTTTTAACGGTGAGTGTTTGATTCACTTTTTTTTATTTATGGCGTGGTCCACTAGAGCTTTGGATATGCCTCATTTTTTGGATCATGCCATAAATTCAGCTGGCATGATGGATTAACAGTGTGGATAAGTGAAATACATTACAGTGGGACCCACATATATTTTACAATCTTCTGGATTTTCGTATCTAAAAAGTAGGTAGTTAAATCAAGTACGGATAAAAATGTTGTAAATGCACAAGGAATTAATTATTACCCCATTTGCAGGTATTTACCAATGTACTGAAAATCAAACAAGACATAGGAACACAATGTGCACCGCAAATAAAACTTTGACTGTCGACACCGTTATCTTAGCCCTTTAAGAAAAGGGCATGAGAAAGCTAAACGGTAACATGGGGACATCTTCCAATGTACTGATTACGAGGGACAACAATATTGATCGAGGTACAGGATCCTCAAGACCTAGATCCAAATCCAATGGCATGGTCAAAGGAAAACTAAAGTATTGGAACCAAGGTATTCCAAATCAGTTACGTTTCGACCATAACGGTAACGGTTGATACCGTTACACGTTGCGAGGTCGTAACGGCTACCCCCTCTTTTATGTGGTTGTAACGACCGTTACGGTACCGTAATAACTGTTACGAGCCCAAATAAAATATGAAAAAAAATAATAATAATAAATAAATATATATATATTTTTCTTCTTCTTCTTCTTCTTCCTCTTCTCGGACTGTTGTGGCTGCGATCCTTCTTCTTCTTCTTCTTTTTCTTCCTATCTCTCTCTCTCTACCCCTCTTCTTTCCCTCCTTTTCTTTTCAATTTCCCCCCCTCTCTCTCTCTTCTTTTCCTTTTCTTCTTCTTCCTCTCATCTCCATCATCCGACCAACATCTTTATGACTCCGTCTCTGTTAGGGTTTCAAAATCGGAGAACCATCTCTTTCTACTAGGGTTTCGAGCACAGAGCTATGTGCATCTCTCCATGATAGGGTTTCGTACACAGAGCCACTGTATCTCTTTCCATTTGAAATCGCAACGAAGTTGAAGAGCCCTCGCATCTCTCCATTTAAAATCACAGCAAAGTCGAAGAGCCCTCTCTCACTCTCTTTTCATTCTAAAGGAAATCGGACTGCGTATGAGTTATTCATCACTCTTTTATTGTACCGAGTAAACTTTGTTGGGCCCATCATGAATGTATGTGGTTTTTATCTTAGGGGTGAACATCGAACCGGTAGAACTGTGGAACCGGACCGGAACCGTTAGATCGGTCCGGTTCTAGACAGCACCGGTTCCGGTTCTAAAATTTCAAGAACCGTTGGATATGGTTCAGTTCCAGTTTAGGGGCATGTAGAGCCGAACCGAACTGTAAGCTGAACCGTTGATCCGAATCATGGACCCAAACCATGGATCTGAACCATGAAAAACACGTTACTAGGGAGCTTATTTAATAATTTATTTTCTTTCATATCCCTTTCGAAAACATATTACAAACAGGGTCTAAGCAGTATGAATCCATCTTGTAAGCTATCTGTTGAGCTTTGGAAAGCTAGGTGAATCAGCAGTACCTGAGGTCTACACGTTACATTTCATTATAGAAAGAGTTGCATGTCTTTGGCCAATAATTCCTTAAAGTGGAAGCGAACTGGTAATTACTATTTGGGTGTGATACAAAAGGCAATCGAATTTGAACGTAGCTTCAAATTGACACCATGAACTAAGTACCAATACATCCTTTAAAAAAATGACTTTTGTTGGATTTTAAATGCATCTCATACTAGGGGTGCACATTTAACCGGTAGAACCGTGGAACCGGACCGGAACCGTTGGATCGGTCCGGTTTGGTCCGATTCTAGTATGCTAACGGTCCGGTTCCGGTTCCGAAAATCCCAGAACCGTTAGGAACGGTTCGGTTCCGGTTTAGAGGTATGTAAAACCGAACCGAACCGTGGACCCGAACTGTGGAACCGATCCGTTGAACCGTGGATCTGAACCTTGGATCCGAACCGTTGATCTAGAACCATTTAATGCTAACCGTCAAATGGGCAGTTAAAATGAAGATGGTTAAGAATCTTAAATCTCATCTGTTTATTAGCATGGGGACCACATTTTGGACCATTGATTACGCATACACATGTACCATGCATGAGATGACATTTTTCATTCATGCATGAAGAGTTTTGCTAACCACACTCGTGTGGGCAAATAGCTTATGTACACGCCACACGTGCCATCATGGCATGATAGATCTGATCCAATCCATTCATCAGAAAGGACAAATTACACTGATGACTAACCCAACCATCAGGGTTGATCCACTGCTCTTTACTTAAAGAGGTTGCCGCAAACCACCCTTTGTAAAACAAATGTACAGCTCCAACTCATCCTTCTGTTTGCAATGTTGGGGCCCACATGCTAAGAGGACCAGATTATTTTTACTTGGAGAAACACGTAGAAGGTCTGACCAACCTGATGGATGGATTGGATCTCGCACTTATGTGCATGATGGCACATGTGTGGTGAGCAGATGAGCTCTACTGCACACGCCTGTACACTTAGCAAAGTTACGTCAGATGATTTTTTTTTTCCACCTTTTTTGTTTTCTGTCTAAAAACCCATAACCGTGGAACCAATCTGGAACCGAACCGGTTTTCACGGTTCGGTTCTAGTATGCTAACGGTCCGGTTTCGGTTCTGAAAATCTCAGAACCGTTAGTAACAGTTCGGTTCCGATTTTACCCCAAAACCGGACCGAACCGAACCGTATGCACCCCTATCTCATACCAATTTGGAGTGGATTTTAAAAAGCCCAGAACCGTGGAACCAATCCGGAACCGAACCGGTTTTCACAATCCGGTTCCGATTTCACCCCAAAACCAAACCGAACCGACTCGTGTGCACCCCTAGTTCATCCACACCATCCATTTGTTTTTCCAGCTCATTTAAGGGGTTGATACTAAAATTAAAACATATACAAAGCTCAAGTGGACAATACCACATGAAACTATGGGAATAATGATTTCCACCGTTGAAACCTTACTAGGCCCCACAGTGATATTTATTTGTCATCCAACCTGTTCATGAGATCATAAAAACATGAATGAAGGGCAAACACAAATATAAGCTTTATCCAAAACTTCAGTGGCCCTCAATAAATTTTCAATGGTAGAAATTCAATTCACACTATTTCTCATGGTGTGGCCCATTTGAGATTTGGATATGCTTCATTTTTGGGCTCAAGCACTAAAATTATATGGTTAAATGGATGGTAGGAGTAGATAAAATATATAAATCACGTGGAGCCTATAGAGTTTGATCAGTACGCGATTAACTTCCATTCCAAGGAGGTTACGCGAGCCATCAAGTTTTCTTTTTAATAAAAGGTCCATGTGTCGTGTGGACCCCACCATGATGTATGTATTTTATCCATGTCGTCCATCCATTTTGCCACATCATTTTAGGTTGTGATCCAAAAAATTAGTAAGATTAAAATCTCAAGTGGACCACACAATAAGTGTAACGTCCCGAAAAAATTCGTACAAAGACCCGAGTACCACCTCAGACAGAAATCACTAAGGACCAAATCCTTTAGAAATTAAGTGAGAATTAACTAGCGCTAAACTAGATTCCCTGTGAAATTAGTATGAATCACTTTAAATGCGATCTGTAAGACCCAAAACTTGTGAAATCATTAACGCTACATTACCATAAAATCTAGGATCAAACTCTAAACCCAATTGTTCTCGGGAGCATCTGAAAACTCTGTATCGGACCTGGACCACACGTCGAAAGTCCAATAGCGATGAAACTAAATGATTATGACCGCTTAGTTGGACTTGACAACCATCTCAAAAATTAAGTCCAGAAGGTATCTCAGAACTATTTACTTAAGCCCAGAGCGAAGTAAGTGAAAAACGTGAATATATCTATAAATAAAATCTGAATTTAAGTAATCTGAGTCGTGTCACTTGCGGGCCAAATATAAGGATTCAGACCTTCAGAATCCGACCCTTACACTCTTGGATCAGGGAAAATTTTTGACACACGTCAATGTACTTCTAGCCCTGATTGAATACCGGTGACCGTCGAACTGAAATGGGTCCGCCACGGGCGATCTGTAAAGCCGATCGGATCGAAAACTTAGCTTGATTTGGATCCAATATCAGGGAGCTTAAGTTCGACCGTATTCAGCAAAAGGACCTCCAGAAGTGCTCCGTTGGATCGGAATAGACTTGATTTGGCTATAACCTAAGTATACCTTTGTCCTGGGGCCATTCCCATCAGTTCTAGGCCTATCTAAGCGCTTGAAACCCTCTCTCTCATATTCCATACGAATTTCAAAACCCTAAGGAAGAGAGGAGAAGAAAATGAAAGGAAAGAGAGAGAAAGAGAGAGAGAGTTGGAGATTCGTCCTGGGATTGGATTTCGTTATTCCCCGCACTTAGTTACCCTATCTGAATCACAAATCAGATGTTTCGGATAACGTACTTGGATAAGAAAACCTAGCCCTAATCTATTTTAGGACTTCATATAGCGTAAGTGATAAAATAACTAACCTAACTCATCTTATAAGTTGCCAATTCGCCGTTGACAAAGACTAAACGTCTAAAACGAATTCATTACGTATTTACTGGTGTAAGGTGCGGATTATATACATTTAGGTTATGATTTTCAAGGCTTTCAATGTCGGTAAATGATTTATTACTGACTTGGGTGCCATTTCACATGCCAAATGTGACGTTTGTTTTGCTTTACGAATATGTATGAATTGTGTCACGTATAGTGTATTCTATGTATTTGTTGAAATAATTGAATATGTATGGATTTTGGATTTGTAGTTGACATGATTATTTGTCATGCATATAAGCTTGTGGCATTGGCGACAATTCCTTGGTGAAAGGAGTTACCCTAATACGTAATATAACCAACATACGTCATGTATGTTAGAATGTGTAGTCTAAGTGTTTGTAAAAATGTTCGAATGAGTTAGTAGTTAGTAAATTATGATTTTTAGGGGAGTTGAGATCTGATTTCCAACTACCTTAGCTATATGTATGATTTTCTCCATGTACTATATATTATAGTATCTGTTGATTCGTGTTTAACTGTGTGTATGATTTTCTCCATGTACTATATATTCATGTTTTCGTAGTATGCTCAAATGATCGTAGGATGGACTTATTTATTCATTATTACTTTGATAATCTCATATGCTTACTTGTTGTAATTGCACGTGGTTGGGACTATATTATAGTCTAGGCAATCGGCAACAGACCCTGATCTGGTGACTGAGGTTGTTTTCACCACACAGGATGTGTTCGATGAATCCGAGCCATACTTGGAATGTCGACAGTGGTTAGGCCACACGGAGTGCTTACGCACTTCATGTCGATCAACTCAACGTGCGATTGTGCTAGTCGAGCTCGTCAAGTAACCCGATTGGCTCGATGTTTGCTCACCATGTTTGGACGCTACTACTTGAATCTAAGGTACTAAAATCACCAGTGAAACCCTTTAACCTTGATACTTCAATCTGCCAAGACTCATGAGCCGAACATGGTAGTACGAGACACCATGGTCGAGCTGTCGGCCTACGTCGGGGTGACGAGCCCACCCGTAGTGACCAGTGAGCAACCCAGACTCGTGAGCCGCATACGGTGGTATGTGACACTGTATTCGAGCTGTCGACCTGCACTTATCAGGTGACAAGCCCTTTGTAGTGACTTCGAGCATATCCTGAAATTGCGTTGAGGCGACGAGCCTTTTGATAGTAACTAGGGTATAACTAGGCCTACATTAATCAGGTGACGAGCCCTTTACAACGACCTAGAATCGCAACATCATATGAGATTGACTAGGATTGACGATCCTAGAATGGATAATTGTTGGAAAATTGATATAAGGGAGGAACCTTAGCTTCTCAATCCTGCTGTATGAATAGGACTAATAAGAACTTGATAATCACGTTCATGCACCGCATTGCATGTGCTGTTTGGCGTTGGGCAAAGCACTGAGGAAGTGACTGACATGTGCGACCGTTAGATGAAGATCGCAGAGGGAGTGTAGGCAAGGGCATGCATCATTACTATATCCCATTCTTGTATTAATCAGAGTACTTAGGACTTATTTATTGTACTGTTTTATCATTACTACTTGACTGAATTAATAACATGCTAACCTTTGCTGTATAGCTCTACTAAGTTGATCACTCACTCCCGCGTTCAGGGATGATGTTTTAGACACCAACCAGACTCTGTCTTAGTTTCAAATGATGATGTGACCCACGAGGCAGAGCCGGACTTCGAGGATGATGAGGAGGCATTCTCCTATATGCAGTATTCAAGCTGGTTCATTTGAGTCATGTCCTAATTGACGGGGATTCAGGGTTATACTTGTAGTGAACTATCACATTCTTTTGACATTTTGTATTTTGACTCAATACTTGTAATTATTAACCTGGCAACACATACATACTTTGGGGACCTATACTAGTTTATAAATTCGTTTCAATCTTTCGCTTGCGTATTACAACTGTCCCTGGATTATGTTATGCTGATTTGGATTAATCTAATTCATGTTTTATGTACTAATATAGACAACATACATCTATCATTAAAAATGTTGCATAAGTGATGTTTTGGAACTCGGGAGCTGAGTTTGCTTGACCCCTGATTTTTAGGGCATTACAAGTTGGTATCAGAGCATGATCTGCATTAAAATGGATCTGGATTATGGTCACATGAACGCTGACACAAATTTGACGTAGGAGGGTGCGAGAAAAATGTAGAAACAAGTTTAGGTTTTCCAGTTTCGCCAATTGGTAAAACTTACCAAAAACGATCTCTGAGATCGGGTATGTACACACCCGTGATCGCTTGAGACGACCCTGGATCATCCCTAGACCGTCAATCGATGGGTTTAGACCATGATTTACCCCATCCCAGCCTTCAACAACCAGTAAATACATATATACATTAGGAAACACTCGAAATGACCCGAAACGACTCAAAACGGAGTAGGGGGCTTAACGGGACACCTTCAGGGGGAACCAGGGTGGGACCCACACATTTTTGGGACCCAGGGGGCAGGAGAACGTCGCCCCACTGGCGAGGCCTCGCCGAATTGTCCATAGGTCGGCGAGGACTTCGCCGCTTTGGCGAGGCCTCGCCGATTAACGAGCCAGGCGGGCCTTGTCGGTGCGGGCCGAAGCCCCTAGGGCGGTGTGTGGACCATGGTTTTGGATTGGGGTGTTTTAAAGCACTCTCATAGCTGACCCACTTCATTTCCTACCCCTCCAAGCTTCTATTTTTCCTCAAATCCTTTGTTTCTCTCTCAAATGTCCCCTTCATTCCCTCATTTCCTCATTTTCCTTCAAAGCATACACCCCTCCACCATTTTCCTCAAAACCCACCTCCTATCCTCCTCATTTTCCTTCGATTTGAGTACACAAACCTCTCATTTGTGTCTCATATACCTCCAAGTCCAATAACCCATCTTTTTCCCCCATATTATGGTTTTATTCGAGTTTGTTACGACCATCTTCTCGATTTCCACTATTCTCTCTATCAGGGAAAGAAAAGAGCTCCTATGGAAGAAGTCGGGCCTAGTCGTCCCACTCGTTTGAGAAGACCAAGGAGTGTTGCCGCGGGTGCAAGTCTAGATCAGGAGTTACAGACCAAGCGGGATCTAGATCGCCAAGCTCCCATGGGAAGGGCTTTGTTAGCGGAGTTGTCTTATGAAATTTATGAGGGCTGTAGGGTTCTCTTTGAAGCTCATGTATATGGGCGGCTCTTTGGAGAATATCTATTGCTGGAGCGCCTGGAAGCGACTAGGTGGGATCCTCTATTTGAGGGAGAGTACCGTGCAAATGTGGGCACTGTCCGAGCCTTCTACGCCCACATTCGAGAGCCTACGTTGGAACCCTTACAGTTCAGAATCCCAGAGGGAAGAGATCGGGAGGCCAAAATTGATGTAGGTTTGATAGCGCTGCTTATGAGGATGCCGCTTGACAAGGTTCATGCAAGTGAGGAGAATTTGAGGAGTGCACGTGAAAGAGATCGCCGCAAGCATTTCCTTTGCGGCGGACTGGTTCAGTGGCAGCTAAATAATAGCCTTCTAGCGACCAATATGACTGACGAATTCCGTCTGCTCCATCATACTTTCACGTTCAATGTATACCCCAGGTGGAGTAATCGCAGCGAGTGCACACGCCTAATGGTAGATTTTTTGTACTAAGTGGGGCAGGGAGAGAAGTTGTGCATGCCTACGTATGTTCTACGACAAATAGTTCTTGTCGCATGCTCTAATAGAAGGTCCGATTCGCTCCCATTCGACCGACTCATATGCAGGATTGCACTTGAGTTTGGCTATAGACTTGGGGCAGAAATGCAGGTGTTAATTCATTCTATCAACGAAACTACTCTTAATCAGATGAATATCAAGCCACGACAGTGACAAGCCCGACTCGAGGATAGTGAAGATGTGACGGCTAATGAGGAGTCTGTGAACGGGGAGGAGAGCAGGGAAGAGATAGAGGAGCAACAGGAAGAAGAAGAAGAGGATCATGACACGGATGAGAGTTCCCCTCCTATGGCACCGGAGCATGACACTGATAGGACTGCTAGGGAGGCCCGCTTAGCTCGACTTGAGGAGGGCTAGGTCACCCTATGATAGGAGGTTATCGATACCCGGGCCCTTGTGAAACACAAGTTCAAGAAGGTGACTTGCACTTTGAAAGCTATTATGTGCTACCTGCAGGATAAGGGTGCCCCTCCACCATCCCTAAATTCAGATGCCTAGTCATCCATATCGTCATCTTGTAGTTTGTTTTGTTGCTATTTTAGGTTGTTTGTGTTGTATGGGTGATGGGTTTATTAGTGTGGTTAGTAGAAAGTGTGTTTGTGTTTGCTAGTGTGAGCTTAGTATAGCTGCATGCGTTTCTGTCATAATTCATGCAGAAACTTAATTCCATGTATTGTGACGATTTTGTTAAATGAAATGCATGAAGTTTCTTTACTTTGTGAATGAATGCTGCGCGTATGAGTTTTTGATTATGCTGAATCTGACTTGGGTTACACCCTATGTTGTATATAGGGAATTCCACCTAAGGCCATACGGAGTTCGGCACATCTAACTTTTGGCAATTTGACTGTTGGGGTACCTCTCCTGAGCGATAGCCATATGAACCCCAACAAGGGACCGTCTCACACTGACACTCTATTAGATTTTTAGCTGGAGTATTGGCTTGACCGCTTCTCTAAGATGCTAAGGCCACTGCACTGCACTCGAAGACCCGGAGGTTGAGTTGGTCACTTTCATGTTTGAGAAGGAGACTAGCTTATGGTGGGACAGTATTCTCTGCACTGTTGCGGTCGTGTATGTTTGGACGTGGGCCGCATTTGAGACCCGCTTCCACGAGAAGTACTATCCTCTCACCTAGCGACATGAGAAGGAGAGTGAGTTCCTTCGCCTCCGTTGGGGAGGGATGTCGGTGACGGAATACAAGAACCAATTCACGAAGCTAGGCAGGTATGCTCCGTTGATACTAGCAGATCAACCGATGCGGATGCAGTGATTTTATGCTTCATTGATACTAGCAGATCAGCCGATGCGGATGCGACGATTTTCTAAGGGACTGCAACCCTAGATCACGTCGAAGAAGTGCTGTGCTAGCATTTCCACCTATGCTGAGCAAGTAGGCATGTCTCTACGAGCTGAGCAGGATAGGGACAGATTGGCCCATACTCGCGTGCCCATGGCTCCTAGGCCACGACCCGATCTTTCGAGTAGACCATTCTTCGGTAAGAGGCCGCATGTAGATTCACCGCTAAGGCTTATGGCTTCGCCTGCTCTAGTGAGGCGACCCGATGTGTGGTGTACCTACTACAAGAAGCCTGACCACATAGAGATAAATTATTTCACCAGGATGAGGGACAGTGATTTTTTGCTGCCTCAGAGGATCAACCGTCCAATGCCTCAAGCCATTTCCGCTCCACCCCTACGGATAGCACCAGCACACCCATCCTTCAGGCCACCTGTTCTTCGCTTCAGGTCGCCACAACGGCCTATGGTATAACAGCCGAATCACCAGCAGCAGGCTCGGGTACATTCGTTGACAGCGGAGGCAGGCGAGACAGCAGATGCATCACCGATGGCCTTTGAGGTCACGGCTCATGTCCAAGGTACTCCAGTCTTTTTATTATAGACACCGGGTCTACCACTTCCATCATATCATGTATAACAGTCAAGCGACTGGGGTTAGGTACTACTCCTATGAAGGGAGTGAGACTCACTACCACTACGGGGACTTTTTCAGATGTTATCCGGATTTGTGAGGCTTGCGCAGTAGATTTGGATAGCAGGACGATGAGCGTAGACCTGATTGTCACCTCACTATGGCACTACGACGTCGTTCTTGGGATGGATTGGCTCACCGAGATGCGAGCAGAGATTGATTGTGAGTCTAGGGTGGTGACAGCCCACGGACCAGAGGGCACAACTTTTACTTTCCCTGTTCAGGTTAGCCACCCTTCCCGTTTGAGTTGTTACACTTCTCTATTAGAGAGTACTGATGGTCCGATGTTGGGAGATACGCCTGTGGTTCAGGACTTCCCAGACGTATTTGAAAAGTTCCCGGGCCTACCTCCTCGGCGCGAGATCGACTTTACTATCGATCTTGTGCCAGGTGCGACACCTATTTCATTGCTGACATATCGCATGCCTCCATGTGAAATGGAGAAACTGAGGAGATAGATTGATGATTTGGTAGAGGCAGGCTTCATACGACTAAGTGTGTCCCCTTGGGGAGCGCCTGTGTTGTTTGTGAAGAAGAAGGATGGTTCCCTGCGATTATGTATTGATTATCGCAGGTTGAATCAGGTGACACTGAAGAACAAGTATCCCTTGCCCAGGATTGATGATTTGTTTGATCAGTTGAACGGGGCACAGTATTTTTCGAAGATAGATTTACAGTCAGGGTATCATCAGTTGCGCGTCAATGATTAGGACGTGCAGAAGACAACATTCAGGACCAACTTCAGGCACTACGAGTTCATTGTGATGTCATTTGGACTCACAAACGCACCGGCCGTGTTCATGGACTTGATGAACAGGGTGTTTCGGCCGTTTCTGTTCTGATTCTTCATCGTGTTTATAGATGACATCCTGATATACTCCACGAGTCAGGAAGAACACGAGGAGCACCTGCGAGCAGTTTTGGATGCTTTGAAGAAGAATCAAATATTTTCACAGTACAAGAAGTGCGACTTCTGGAAATATGAAGTCAAGTTCCCGGGGCATGTGGTGTCTAAGGAAGGGATAGCCATTGACCTCGCTAAGGTAGTCGCGGTTCAGGACTGGGAGCAGCCCGGTTCAGTTACTGAGGAGAGGAGTTTTCTTGGTCTGGCAGGATACTACCGATTTATTCGGGACTTCTCCAAGATTGCCAGACCGCTATCTCAGTTAACATAGAAGGATCTGAAGTTCGCCTGGAATGAGAAGGTGGAAGCATCTTTTCAAGAGCTGAAGGACAAGTTGACGTCCGCCCCTGTGCTAGTATTGCCAGAGCAAGATGTTAAGTATACTATATACACTGACGCGTCTCGCGTTGGTCTGGGTTGTCCTTATGCAGAAGGACAGGATAATTGCTTACGCCTCGAGACAGTTGAGGGAACATGAGGATAATTATCCTACACACGACCTAGAGTTGGCAACCGTCATCTTCGCACTGAAGCTCTGGAGACGTTCCCTCTGCGGAGAGGAGTTTGAGCTCTTTTGTGACCACAAGAGCCTCAAATATATATTCACTCAGCGGGACTTGAATATGAGACAACAAAGATGGATGGAAACCTTGAAGGACTTCAAGTTTGAGGTTTCCTATCACCCAGGCAAGGCGAACCTTGTGGCAGACGCGTTGAGCCGCAAGAAGACCATAGAATTTATGGCTTCGTTGATGATAACGGAGTGGGATATGGTAGAGTTTGTGGGAGACTTTGAGCAGAAACTCATGGTGGAGGAGCCGTATGAGGGCATCCCACATATTCGAGTACAGCCTCTCATTGACCACAGGATTATCGTGGCTCAGGCAGACGATGAGCTATTAGCAAAGATGAGACAATGAGTTAGTGTAGATGAGGACTCAGAGTGGAGAGTTGGTACGGATGGGGGCTTAAGTTACCGTGGTCGCCTATGCGTCCCAGCCGCTCATGACTTGAGACGGGAGGTTCTCGAGGCAGCCATAGTTCGAAGCTTGAGATACATCCTGAGAGCACGAAGATGTATCACGATATGAAGAGATCATACTGGTGGGACAATATGAAGGTCCACATAGTAGAGTATGTCTCCCATTGTCTCACGTGCTAGCAGGTCAAGGCAGAGCATTGCTGACCTCTTGGACTGCTTCAGCCCATGCCCATTGCTGAATGGAAGTAAGACTTTATCTTTATAGATTTCATCTATGGGCTGCCGAAGACGAGGAAGGGACATGATTCCATTTGGGTGATCATGGACCGGTTGACGAAATCGGCTCACTTCCTCCCGATTAGAGTTTCAAACTCTGCAGACGAATTGGCCAGGTTATACATCAAGGAGATTATACGTCTACATGGAGTTCCCTTGGAGATTGTGCCGGACTGAAACACGCGATTCACATCTATCTTCTGGAATCGTATTCAGGAGGCAATGGGTGTGAAGCTGAAGTTCAGTACCGCATTCCACCCACAGACTGAAGGACAGACGGAACGGATAAACCAGGTGTTGGAGGACATGTTGTGAGCTTGTGTACTTGATTTCAAGGACAGTTGGGATAACTGTCTTCCTTATGCCTAGTTCGCGTACAACAACAGTTTTCAGGCGAGCATTGGTATAGCTTCATATGAAGCCTTGTATAGGCGTCCCTGTCGAGCACCGCATTGTTGGGCAGAGGTTGGTGAAAAGAGTTTGGTTGGCCTAGAGTTGAGACAGGCGAACTCAGAGAAGATCGACATTATTAGGCGTCGACTTCTAGCAGCACAGAGCAGGCAGAAGAGCTACGCCGATACGAGGTGGCGACCGCTTGAGTTTGAGGTTGAAGACCATGTGTTTCTCAGAGTTTTCTCCAATAAGGGAGTCCTTCGGTTTGATAAGAAGGGGAAGCTCACACCGAGATTCATTGGCCTATTCCAGATACTGGACTGAGTGGGGACAGTAGCATATCGACTTGCTTTGCCCACACCACTCGTAGGCGTGCACAACGTATTTCATGTATCTATATTGAAAAAATACGTTCCTGATCCTTCGCATATTATCAGGTGGGAACAGCTACAGTTGAGTGAGGATGATACATATGTATTGCGACCGACGCGTATCTTGGATAAGAAGGAGTAGGTATTGCGTAGCAAGGTTATCCCACTTATGAAGGTACTGTGGACGCGTCACAATGAGGAAGAGGCTACTTGGGAGACGGAAGCCGAGGTCAGAAAGAACTACCCTCAGATTCTTGAGGAGTACAAAAATGTACTAATTTTGAGGATAAAAATTTTCTTTAAGGGAGGTAGATTGAACGTCCCGGAAAAATCCATACAGAGACCCGAGTACCACCTTAGGCAGAAATCACTAAGGACCAAATCCTTTAGAAATTAAGCAAGAATTAACTAGCACTAAACTAGATTCGTACCAATCACTTTAAATACGATCTGCAAGACCCAAAACTTGTGAAATCGTTAACACTACATTACCCTAAAATTTAGGATCAAACTCTAAACTCAGTTGCTCTCGGGAGCATCTGAAAACTTTGTATCAGACCTGGACCGCACGTCAAAAGTCTGATAGTGATGAAACTATACGATTATGACTGCCTAGTTGGACTTGACAACCATCTCGAAAATCAAGTCTAGAAGGTATTCCGGAACTATTTATTTGAGCCCGGACCGAAGTGAGTGGGAAACGTGAATATATTTATAAAAAAAATCTGAATTTAAGTAATTTGAGTCGTGTCGCTTATATGCCAAATATAAGGATTCAGACCGTCATAATCTGATCCAATTACACCCTCAAATCAGGAGAGATTTTTCACACATGTCAATGACTTGTGGCCCTGATTGAATACCGGTGACCGTCGAACTAAAACGGGTCCGCCACGAGTGATCTATAAAGTTGATAGGACTAAAAACTTAGCTTGACCTGGATCCAATATCAGGGAGCTTAAGTTCGACCGCATTCAGCAAAAGGACCTTCAGAAGTACTCCGTTGGATCGGAACAGACCCGATTTGGCTATAACCTAAGTATACCTTGGTATTGGGGCCATTCTCATCAGTTTTGGGCCTATATAAGGGCTTTAAACCCTCTCTCTCATATACCATACGAATTTCAAAACCCTAAGGAAGAGAGGAGAAGAAAAGGAAAGGAAAGAGAGAGAAAGAGTTGGAGATTCGTCCTGGGATTGGATCCCGTTACTCCCTGCACTTAATTACCCTATCTGAATCACAAATCAGATATTTTCGACAACGTACTTGGGTAAGACAACCTAACCCTAATCTGTTTTAGGACTTCATATAGCGTGAGTGATAAAATAGCTAACCTAACTCATCTTATAAGTTGCTAATTCGCCGTTGATAAAGAATAAACGTCTAAAACAAATCCATTACGCATTTATCGGCGTAAGGTGCGGACTATGTATGTTTAGGTTATAGTTTTCAAGGCTTTCAATGTCGGTAAATGATTTATTACTGACTTGGGTGCCATTTCGCATGCCAAACGTGACGTTTGTTTTGCTTTACGAATACGTATAAATTATGTCACATATAGTGTATTCTATGTATTTGTTGAACTAATTGAATACATATGGATTTTAGATTTGTAGTTCACATGATTATTTGTCATGCATATAAGCTTGTAGCATTGGCGACAATTCCTTGGCGAAAGGAGTTGCCCTAATACGTAATATAACCAACACACGTCATGTATGCTGGAATGTGCAGTCTAAGTATTTGTAAAAATGTCTGATTGAGTTAGTAATTAGTAAATTGTGATTCATAGGAGAGTTAAAATATGATTCCCAACTACCTTAGCTATGTGTATGATTTCCTTCATGTACTGTATATTATAGTGTCTGTTGATTCATGTTTAACTGTGTGTATGATTTTCTCCATGTACTATACATTCATGTTTCCATAGTATGCTCAAATGATTGTAGGATGGACTTATTTATTCATTATTGCTTTGTTAATCTCATATGCTTACTTGTTGTAATTGCACATGGTTGAGACTATATTATAGTTCAAGAAATAGGCCTTAATCAGGTGGCTTAGGTTATTTTCACCACACAGGACGTGTTCGATGAATCCAAGCCGTACTTGGAATGTCGACAGTAGTCAAGCCACACGGAGTGCTTATGCACTTCATGTCGATCAACTCAACGTGCGCTCGTGTTAGTCGAGTTTGTCAAGTAACTCGATTGGCCCGATGTTTGTTCACCATATTTGGATGCTACTGCTTGAATCTAAAGTACCAAACTCACCAGCGAAAACCCTTTAACCTAGGTACCTCGATCCACCAAGACTCATGAGCCGAACATGGTGGTATGGGACACCGTGGTTGAGCTGTCGGCTTACGCCGGGGTGACGAGCCCACCCGTAGTGACCAGTGAGCAACCCAGACTCGTGAGCCAAATACGGTGGTATGGAACATTGTATTCGAGCTATCAACCTACACCGATTAGGTGACGAGCCCTTTGTAGTGACCTTAAGTATAGCCTAAAATTGCGTTGAGGCAATGAGCCTTTTGGTAGTAACTAGGGTATAACTAGACTTGCATTGATCAGGTGACGAGCCCTTTACAGCGACCTAGAATCGCAACATCGTATGAGATTGACTAGGATTGACGACCCTATAATGGATCATTGTAGGAAAATTGATATAAGGGAAGTACCTTAGCTTCCCAATCCTGCTGTACGAAAAGGACAAATAAAAACATGGTAATCACGTTCATGCACCGCATTGCATGTGTCGTTTGGCGTTGGGTAGAGTACTGAGGAAGTGACTGACATGCGCGACCGTGAGATGAAGATCGCAGAGGGAGTATAAGCGAGGACATGCATCATTACTACATCCCATTAATCAGAGTACTTAGGACTTGTTTGTTGTACTGCTTTATCATTACTGCTTGACCGAATTGATAACATGTTAACCTTTGCTGTATAGCTCCACTGAGTTGATCACTCACTCCCACGTTCTGGGACGGTGTTTTAAATACCAACCACACTGTCTTAGTTACAGATAATGATGCGACCCACGAGGCGGAGGCGAACTTCGAGGATGATGAGGAGGCATTCTCCTATATGCAGTATTCAAGTGGGTTCATTTGAGCCGTGTCCTGATCGATGGGAATTCAGGGTTATACTTGTAGTGGACTATCACATTCTTTTGACATTTTGTATTTTGGCTCAATACTTGTAATTATTAACCCAGCAACGCATACATACATTGAGGACTTATACTGGTTTATATATTCGTTTCAGTCTTCCGCTTGCGTATTACAACTGTCCCTGGATTATGTTATGCTGATTTGACTTAATCTAATTCATATTTTATACACTAATACAGATAACATACATCCATCATTAAAAATGTTGCATAAGTGATGTTTTGGAACTCGGGAGCTGAGTTTGCTCGACCTCCGATTTTCAGGGCCTTACAATAGGAAACAATGGTTATAGAATGCTCACCATTAAAATTTTCTTAAGGTCCACTGTAATGTTTATTTTCCATGTAAGCTTTTAATTGGGTCACACTGATGTTGATGAAGGGAAAACACACATGTCGGCTTGATCTAAAACTTTTGTAGCCCCTAATAAATTTTTAATGGTAGACGTTTAATTATTGTTGTTTCTTATGGTGCGGTCCACCTGAGCTTGAGATCTGCCTCATTTTTGGGCTCATGGCCTAAAATTATTTGGTAAATTGGATGGACGGTGTGGATATAACACATTCATCGCGATGGGGCCTAAAAAACTTTGACACTCATGTGTCACACTTCACAATCCGAGTCCTGCCTAATTCGGGCCCTTAAAAAATTGTACATGAGACATGTATTAACTTAAATTTTACTAATTAAATTATGAACTGTAGTTCCTAACTCACAATGCCAAAATCAAATTATTTGAATAGTTTTAATTGTTAATTTGTGGACGCTTATTTTTAAAATAGGTCCTTTTGATTTTTTTCGTGATTCACTATCCAATAAATGTCCACCAATTCATAAGTGGGATTAGGGTTGTACATGAGTCAAACTAGCTCGAAAATCTCGCTCGACTCGACTTGACTCAGCTCGAATTGACTCGGCTTGAAAGGACGAGTCAAGGCGAGTCAAGCTTGTTTACTAAAGCTCGAGTTGAGTTCAAGCCAATTTCGACCATGGTGTATTTCAACTCGACTTGACTCGAACTCGACTCAACTCGAAGCTCGAGCTCAAGATCAACTCGGCTCGAGTAATATATATTGTATTAATATTAAATATAATATACATATATATATATATATATAAGTTTAAAAAAAGAAGTTAAAAATTAAAAGTTTTTACTAAAAAACCCTACCCGACCCTACCTGTCCCCATTCCCTCTTTTTCTTTCCCTTACCCTTCCAAGGTAAACTCGACTCGACTCAACTCGAACCACTAGCTCGACTCGAAAGCTTTGGCAAACAAGTCAAGCTTCAATGTTGAGCTCGTGGGTGAGCTCGAGCTTGAGTATAGCATGGAAGAGTCAAGCCGAGCTTGGCCCACCTCGACTCAACTCGACTCGATGCACAACCCTAAGTGGGATAATGCCAATAAATTACATGAATTTGAGGCTGATTTGGGGTATGGACTCAGCCTCCAAGTCAGCCGCAAATTGGTAACGTCATCTACTTGAATTTAATTTCATTTTTTTAAAGAACTATTGGGAGAAATGATATCAAATTATTAAGTGTTATGGATGGATGTCTTAAATCTGTCTGGTGGTCTGTCGATGATATCGAAAGGGTTTCAGATGGGATCGAGGTTGTTGTCGAGAGAGGCTCGATGACATCGATAATTCACAAAATTTTTACCATTGGTCGCTGGACAGTTTTCTTGGTCCTGTCGATATGATTGAGAGACCTTCAAATGATATCGAAGCTGTTATCGAGAATCCTTCGATATCATCGAAGAGTTCCGCAGGTGCGATTGCGGAAACACAGATTTTGCGGATTTTGAGTCCTTTCGCAACTGGGATGCGGAAGGGAAGTTGCCTAAACTATAAATAGGTGTTCCTAGGGCTTTTCTAGGGATGAGAGATGGTATGCTAAGGCTTTTTAAAAGGGTTCTAAGGGTACGCTAGGGTTTCTAAAGGGTGTAGCAAGGGTGAGATTCGAGGTTGTTCGAATCGGGTAAGTTCTCTCTCTTTGTAATTTCTATTTTCATAGTGGAGATCTGTCGCTTTGTGCCGTGGTTTTTTCCTGCAATGATTTTTCACGTTAAATCTCGGTGTTCTCTGTGTTCTCTTGTGTGCTTAGTGTCATTGAATTGCTATTCTAGATCTAGATCTGTGTGATTCCGCAGGTCAAAACCTCCAACAAGTGGTATCAGAGCAGTTGGGGCACAGATCTGAATCTGAGAGATTAGTAATAATGGCGAGCACTAAGTATAAGATTGAGAAGTACTCAGAAAAAAATAATTTGAATTATGGAAGGTTAAGATGATTAGTCTGTTAACTAAACAAGGCGAAGATGGTGCTCTTGAGGAGCGAAAGTCTACTATGACTGATGCTGATTAGAATACTCTTGATAAGAAGGCTTTATCATCGATCCATTTATGTCTCACGGATGAGGTTCTCTACAATGTCATGAGGGAGAAAACTGCGGCTAAGTTATGGGCGAAGTTAGAGGATGTTTATGTGAAAAAATCCTCTGAAAATCGCTTGCACTTAAAGTGACAGTGGTATAACTTCAAGATGGCAGAGGGTGGAGATCTGGAGGCTCACATCAATAACTTTAATAAATTAGTTTGCAAATTATTGGATATGGAGGAAGTAATGAAAAATGAAGAACAAGTATGTATGTTGCTGAATTCTCTTTCGGCGTCTTATGAGTCATTCAAGGACACTATGTGGAGCATGAATAAAACCCTGAGTGTCAATACTGTTATCTCAGCCCTTCAAGCGAAGACTATGAGACAACTGAATAGTGACATGGGGACATCTTCTGATGCACTATTTACAGTGGGTAGGAATTCCGGACAAGGTACGAGTTCTTCTGGTTCTAGATCCAAATCCAGGGGCAAGGGCAAAGGAAAGGTAAAGTACTGAAATTGTGGGAAGGAAGGACATGTGAAGAGGGATTGTGAAAATCCTAAATTGAAGAGGGAAGATTCTGAGGCTTCATGCAGGGAGGCCAATGTTGTCACGTCAGATGGATCGAGTGAATGTGATGGTGATATTTTATCTGTGTCTTCGCTCAGACGGTCATACGATGATCGTAAGAACGAGTGAATGCTAGACACAGGGGCATCTTTTCACATGACTTCTCATCGAAGTTGGTTCACCAGCTACAGGGAGTGCGATGATGGACAAGTGTTTATGGGCAATGACATTGCCTATAATGTTGTGGCTATTAGTTCTGTGCGCATCAGGATCTTTGATGGGGTGGAGCGTACCTTGACAGATGTGAGGCACGTTCCTAATTTGAAGCGGAATCTGATTTCTCTTGGTGTGCTTGGGGCAAAAGGATGCAAGTACACAGGTATTGATGGTGCTCTTAATGTATCCAAGGGGGCACGAGTAATCATGAAAGCGCAACGACTCGGTAACTTGTACAGGTTTATCAGGAGCACCTCAAAAGGTGGAGATGCAATGGATGTAGCGGATTCCACTTCTGCATGTGTGTGGCATGTTGGGCAAGGCCACATGAACGGACAAGGCAGGAAGGCTGAGACTCGCGAACAGGGATACAGAGCAGGTGGAGCAGCCACCTGTGAGAAGAATCACATGTCATGATCGAAGGATATTGGCGAGGTATATGAACGACTCCAATATCACAGGGGATTCATCTTCTATTCAAATGGCTCTAGGTGAGCCCGGTGCTGAGAAGTGAAATGTGACTATGGGCAATGTGATGGATTCATTGTACCAGACCGACATATGGGAGCGGGTGGAGCTTCCAATGGGTCGGTGAGTGGTTGGATGTAGGTGGATCTTCAGGAGGATACAACATAGATACAGGGCGAGGTTGGTAGCGAAGGGTTATGCTCAGAGAGAAGGGATCAACTTCTCAGAGATATTCGTGCCGACGGTATAACATATGTCTATTAGATCCATGATTGGTATTGGTTGGCTAATGTGATCTTGAGATGGAAGAATAAATGTGGAGTATGCACTTCTATAAGGAAAAGTGAAGAGCAGATTTACATGAAACAATCAGAGCGGTTCGAAGTTAAAAGGGCTGAGAAAAGACTTTGCAAGAGGTCGTGGTTCGACCTGTCGCCTAGGCAGTGGTTTAATTCCTTCATAGTGGGTCAGGTAATGTATATTGATGACGTGTAGATCGCCAATTGTGACATGTCTGAAATCAATGTACTGAAGACTTGGTTAAGTGGGACATTTAGGATGAAGGATCAGGGGGACTGCAAAGATGGTTCTTGGCGTTGAGACTGAAAGAAGAGCAGGCTTTGGTAATCACAAGAGGAATACCTTGTGTGTAGGTATTGATCAAGGATGTGGTGGACCAGGTAAAGCCGGAGAGCGTTCCCTACGCGTCTCTTCTCTTCTCAAGTTTTCCTCAGGATATGTCCCAAAACATATGAGAAAAAGCAGGATATCTCATGAGCCTTATTTGAATGCGGTTGGCAGTGTATGCCAGGGTCTGGATTAGACCGGTTATTTCACAAGCTATCAATGTTATGAGCAAGTACCCCGGCAAGCAATATTGGGTAGCATTGAGATGGTAAAAAGACTACGTCTTTTCTTTTGGGAAGAAAGGAGCAAAGGTGGTTGGGTATGTAGATTTTGATCCGGCAGACATGCTCACCTAGATCGTTCCTACAAAAAAGTTCAAGTTCTGTGCAACTTCTCTGGGCTTGGCAATAGCATAAAAGGAAGACGGAGTGTGCAAGAGAAGCTATAATGTGATGTAGATATAAGAGAAAATGACAAGAAGCTACACGGATGAAGATTGAAGACATGATGGAGATTGTTATGGATGAATGTCTTAAATCTGTCTGGTGGTCTGTCGATGATATCGACAGGGTTTCAGATGGGATTGAGGTTGTTATCGAGAGAGGCTCGATGACATCGATAATTCACAGAATTTTCACCATTGGTCGCTGGACAGTTTTCTTAGTCTTGTCGATATGATTGAGAGACTTTCAGATGATATCGATTCTGTTATCGAGAGTCCTTCGATATCATCGAAGAGTTCCGCAGATGCGATTGCGGAAACGTAAATTTTGTGAATTTTGAGTTCTTTCATAACTGGGATGCGGAAGGGAAGTTGCTTAAACTATAAATAGGTGTTCCTAGGGCTTTTATAGGGATGAGAGATGGTATGTTAAGGCTTTCTAAAAGGGGTTCCGAGGGTATGCTAGGGTTTCTAAAGGGTGTAGCAAGGGTGAGATTCGAGGTTGTTCGAATCGGGTAAGTCCTTTCTCTTTGTAATTTCTATTTTCATAGTGGAGATCTATCACTTTGTGCCGTGATTTTTTCCCGCAAGGGTTTTCCACGTTAAATCTGTATGTTCTCTGTTTTTCTCTTGTGTGCTTGGTGCCATTGAATTGCTATTCTAGATGTAGATCTGTGTGATTCCGCAGGTTAAAACCCCCAACATTAAGTATGTAAATTAGATATTTAGAAAATTAAATATATGAATTTCGTAATCAAATTCAGGTTATCTGGTTCATAAATTCATTAGATAGTCCGATTCAACTTCTCACCAAAGAGTGGACTGTTATACCACCTTAAACATCTTTCAATTTATAAATGAATGCATATTTGGAATGCTTAGAATATTCTGAATTTAATTTATATTTTCTCATATTTTTTTGGTGAAAAATTTGTACCATTACGGGATGTTATGCCCCCGTATCGCCGTTACACTCCTATATCCATATTGGTATCAGAGGGCACCGTTACACCAACCGATACCGATACGGGATACATTGGCTGGAACTGTGGGAAGACTGGACACATGAAAAAGGATTGTACCAATCAAATGCGAATAAAGAAAACTCATAAGCTTCTTTCAAGGAAGCCAATGTTGTCACATTTATGAAGAAACAAGTGATGGTGATGTTCTGTCTGTGTCCATGATTGGTCACTTGCACGACAATCATAAGGACGTATGGATCATTGACAGAGAAACATCATATCACGTGACTTCTCATCGGAGTTGGTTTGTCAGTTACAAGGAATGCGACGGTAAACAAGTCTTTATGGGCAATGACAATGTCTGTAATGTTGTAGCTATTGGTACGATGAGCATCAAGATATTTGATGAGATGAAGTATACCTTAATTAATGTCAAGAACGTTCCTGATATGAAGAAGATTCTGATTTCTCTCAATTTACTCGAGGCTATGGGGTGCAAGTTCACAGGTATTGATGGTGTCCTTAAAGTTTTAAAAGAGGCACCAGTGGTTATGAGAGCGCAAAGGCACGGAAACCTTTACAAGTTGATCGAAAACACTTCAGCAGGTGAAGCGGCAACAACTATTGCAGATTCCACGTCTGTATGTATATGGCATGCTCGTTTGGGCCACACGAACGAGCAGGGCATGAATGTACTATCTGATCGTTGTTTGATTTCGACATTTAAGAATTCTGATCTAAATATATACAAGCATTATATATATGGTAAACAAATTAGATTATCTTTTAAATCTGGAAAATATGTATGTAAATGAGTACACTCCAACGTATGGGGGCATCGCCAGAAGTTTCCGTTGGAGAGTCGTCATAGTTTGTTTCATTTATTGACTACTCTCGAAAAGTTTAGGTTTACTTCATGAAACGTAAATCCGAAGATTTCACCATATCCAAACAATGGAAGACAATGATGAAAAATAGTCAGGGCAAAAAATAAAGGTTTTAAGGATTGACAATGGTGAAAATTTTATTTATATTGAGTTGAATAAATATTGCAAGAATGAAGGAATCATCAGGCATAACACAGTGCTCCACACCCCCGAACAAAATGGTGTGGTTGAACAAATGAATCGGACTCTCTCAGAGAGGGCCAAATGCATGTTAAGTAATGCTGCGTTGGGAAATGACCTATGAACAAAGGCCGTTAACACGGCTTGCTATTGGTGAACCGGTCCCTGTCTACGATAATTGAATGTAAAATTTCATAGGAAGTATGAAGTGGTTATGAGCTGGACTATTCACATTTGCACATATTTGGTTGTGATGCTTACTCTCATGTATCGTTGGTTGAGAGAGATAAGTTAGACCATATAGCCAAAAAGTATATTTTTGTTGGCTATAGTGTTAGTGTGAAAGGTTGCAGGTTGTTTGACAAGGTCACACATAATATCATCACTAGCCATGACGTCAGATTCAAAGAAAGCTCTCTATTTCACAAGAATGATTAAGAAGAGCAAGAGGAACCGAAAAGGTTGATCGTAAATGTCCAGATTGACACAAATAATACTCAGGCAAAAATGGATGCACAGACAGAGGTACAAGAGCAGGTGGAGTAGCCGCTTGTGAGAAGGAACCTACCACATGATCGTAGGTTATCGACAAGATACGAAGACGACTTTAATATCACATATGCCCTCATTACAGATGAGGGGGACACGTTAACTATTCAGGAGTCTCTTGATGAGCTTGATGCAGAAAAGTGGAAGGCGACTATAGATGATGAGATTGACTCATTGTAAAAAAATTACACATGGGAGCTGGTGGAGCTTCCAGTGGGCCGAAAAATGATTGGATGCAAGTGTTTATTCAAAAGGAAACATGATATATACAAAGCAAGGCTGGTAGTGAATAGGAATGCTTAAAGAGAAGGAATTGACTTCACAAATATATTCTTGCATGTGGTTAAGTATCCATTAGATTTGTGTTGGCGCTAGTTACCCAATACGATCTCGAGTTAGAACAAATGGATGTCAAGACCGCTTTCCTATATGGGGAGTTAGAAGAGCAGATCTACATGAATCAATCAGAGGGCTACGAAGTTAAATGGATAAAAAAAATTTGTAGGTTAATAAGGTCGTTGTACGGGATGAAACTGTTGCCTAGGCAGTGGTATAAAAAATTTGATTATTTCATATTGAGTCTGAAATTTACTTGGAGTGAATACGATCACTGTGTCTATTACAAGACATTAATTGATGGCAAATTCATCATCCTATTATTGTATGTTGATGATATGTTGATCGTTTGTCATGATATATCTGAAACCAACATACTAAAGACTCAGTTATCAGGGACATTCGAGATGAAAGATTTGGGGGCTGCAAATAGGGTTCTCGGTATAGATATTCATAAAGATAAGAAGAGGAGCAGGCTTTGATTATCACAGGCATAATACCTTAAAAATGCGCTGATCAAGTATGGGTCTTGGACCTGACAAAGCTAGTGAAAATTCTTCATGTGGCTCACTTCAAACTTTCATTGGAACAATGTCCTAAATTAAATGAGGAAAAGCAGGTTATGTCTCATGTGCCTTATTCGAATGCGATTGGTAGATTAATGTGTGTCATGGTTTGTACGAGACCAGATATTTCACAGGCAGTCAGTGTTGTGAGTAGATATATGTCAAACCCCAACAAACAACATTGGAAAACGGTGAAATAGCTACTTCGATACATTCGAGGTATAAAAGACTACGCCTTAACTTTTGAGAATACTGGGGTAAAGTTGGTAGGGTATGTGGATTTAGACTACATAGGCAGTGTAGATTCCATAAAGTCAACTTCAGGATACTTATTTGTACTAGTAGGTGGAACAATTAGTTAGATGTCGAAGCTTCAATCCGTAGTGACACTTTTCACAATCGAAATAGAATATTTAATAGTGATAAGAACGTTTAAGAAAGATATCTGGTTAAGAGGCATGATAAATTAGTTGGGGCTTTAATAGGAGGTCGTGCCGGTTAATCGTGATAATGAGAATGCTATCAATTTAGCTAAAAAATATGTTTACCACTCTTGTACTAAACACATTAATGTTCGTTACCATTTTATCCAACATGTGCTTGAAGAAAGAGGTGTGACTCTAAAGAAGATTTACACCAGCATGAATCTAGTAGACATGCTCGCCAATGTTGTTCCTACAAAGAAGTTCGAGTTCTGTGCAACTTCTCTGGGCTTGGCGATAGCATAAAAGGAAGACAGAGTGTGCACGAGAAGCATTAATGAAACTATGATGCGAGGCAAAGATAAAAGAAGATGACAAAGAGCTCACGTTTGAAGATCGAAGACATGGTGAAGATTGTGATACTTAATGTCTTAAATCTAATCAGATTCTGTACAGATTTTTCATGCAACTGCAAAAGTGCAGGATTTATTTCCGATTTCGTTTATGATTCTTTCCGATTTTGTTTGAGATTCTTTCTAAAACTATATATATGGGTGTAAATAGGATTGAGAGGTATTCTAAAGGGATTGCAAAATTTTCTTAAAAGGTGGAGCAAGGGAGAGATTTAAGGATTGCTCAAGTCTGATAAGTTCATTCTTCTTTTAATTTATGCTTTCATAGTGAAGATCTATCGCTTTGATTTTTCCACGTTAAATCTTTATGTTTACTTGGTGTTCTTGGATTGCTATCCTAGATCCATCTCTATGTGATTCCACAACACAATCCCCAACCGAGAGAGAAAGGGAGAGAAAAATCAAAGAAAGTTCAACGAAAGATATATAAAAAAAAATATATGCAAAGGAAAATGTGTTAGATGTGGGAATAGCTTGTCAATCATATGAAGAAGAAAAAAGAGTAGAAGATAAACGGGTAAAATCCAATCTTTATCATTTGATCATGGTCTAGGCTAATGAGACTCTCAACTATCAACTTGAACTCGACTTCAAATGCAAGTTGTGTGTTTGATCCGTGGGATTAAATTACACGAAATTGTATTAGATGGGATTAACACCAATATTGCACAATGATTGCATGTTTAAAAATACTATGTCATTTGGGTTATCTAATCCCCATGTTTGGGATAAAAATCTTACTATGAAAAAACACCATATTAAGCAAAATCCCATTTGGTAAACCATGTAATTGTAATAAAAAAACTGATTTCACAATGGATATTAGTCACATGTACACTTATATAACTAGAATGTCATGTGTAAAGGACGTATATAGATGGACGGCATAAATAAAACACATGCATCAATGTGGGGACCACATGCGTGGTGGATATCAAAATTCACGGGAATCTAGCATGGGAACAAATGCAATTCCATCCAACTTAATACCAACCCTTCTTGTCCTCCCCAAATGACAGACGGAATTTGCATGGGATCATATGCAATTCCATCATACCTATTCCCATTTAATACCATGTGCCAAATGCTCCCTAAGGGCTTGTTTGATTTTTAGGGTGTAGTGAAATCACAGGGATTTCACCCATCATGACTGCATATCGCGTTTGGTAAGAAGAGTATTTACATCGAATACTCTCCCGCAGGGAAATGGCTTTTCATTGCCTTCTACAGACGAGTGAAATGAGGAAATCCAAGCGAAATCCTCGGTTACGCTCGAGGCGTCGACATGACTGTTTTAGGTTTCGGTAGTCCGCGTGAGCATGCACCTGAGGACGCCTTCATAGCTGCCTATATTATGAAAATTCCTTACCCTATCTTTCACCCATGAAACCCTCCTGCGCAGGTAAGGTTCTCTCCAACATTATTAAGGATGATGTTTACGAGTGTTGTTTGTAGAGGGGATAATACCTACCAATGTGATAGCTGAATCGGCCTTTCTTCCTCACAGGTGAGAGAAGGTTGATATTGTTGGTGAAGAAGACCAACCTTGGTTACGGAGTAGGGACTTTTTCCGAAGGAACGACTCATAAAACGGGCATGTGCTCTAAACCTTTTGTACAAAATCCTTCGTCTTGGTCATTTTGGTGAGGCAGACGTGATGAACGTCTTTGATTGGGCCATCTGCTGCAGGTAGTTGCACCAAAATCATTGTTGAAACATAGAGAGAAATAGAGGTTTTTTTTTTTTTTTTTGGTTTTGTAAGAAAACTCTATTTCTCGGACTGAGAAAATCTGAGATTATTGAATCTTTTCTTTCATCTTTGGATGTTGAAATAGGCTTACTGTTTTCTCCATCAACCCATCTCAGATCTTCCAAGCCTGGTGTGGTCCACTGGAGCTTTGGATATGATAAAATAGATGAATGGAATTTTCTACTCCCCTGCCACCAGCCCCGTGGCTAGTGTTCGATGCTCTGTGGGCCCCACCATGATGTATGATTTCATCCATTCTGTTCATCCATTTTTACAGTTCATTTGAGGGCTTTATCCCAAAAGTGAGAGGGATATAGATCTCAGGTGGACCACACCACAAGGAAAAAAAATAGTGATTGGGTATCCACCATTAAGGCTCCTAAGGCCCACTGTTTCGGATATTTGACATCCAATATGTTGATTACGTCATACAGACCCAGATGAAGGGAAAAACCAAATATCAGCTTGAAACAAAACTTTTATGGCCCCTAAACAGTTGTTAATGGTCGACGTTCACTGTTTTCGGTCGTCAGGTCCACTTGAGATTCGAATATACCTCATTTTTGGTCTCGTACCATAAAATGATATGGAAAAAAGGATGAGCGGCATGGATGAAACACAAACACCATGGTGGGCCCCACAGAGCACCCAGCCAATGTCTGGTGGCAGGGGGAGTAGTCAATCCTTTCCTGCTTGGGGGTGGTGTGACTTCACAGTCAATCCTCTGGCGCTCTTTTGACATCTGAGAAGACCCTTCTTCTCTCTTTTCTTATATGCAAATTGCATCCTAACCCCAACCATCTCCAGCTGTGAACGGGCAGGAGATGAACACGTCCTTATCCAAACCGTCCTTCCACTTTCTTTTGGATATTTTATGGTATAATCTAAAAAACTTTTCGCACGCGATAATCAAGCGGACCACACCACGGGAAGCAAAAGTGGTGAGTATTCTCATCGTTGGAACTTTTCTAGGGCCCACCATGATGTTTATTTGCCATCCAACCTGATCATCAAGTTACATGGATAGATGGTGCGGATAAGGCCCATAGATCATGTTCGCCACTCAAAGCTCCTACCCGTTCGCAGCTAGAGACGGGCGGAGGTAGGACGGGATCTGCATCCCATGATATGGGGACACGTGGCAATACGTGGCAGTTTCTGAAGTGTTCACGGTCTGAGGTCTTTAGGACATCTTGGATGTAAAAAATATGGAAGGGAGGAAAAATGTTCCAGGCACTGTTCTTACACGTTGCGATCTGCATATGTGAGAGAGATCCTGATCGTTGATCATATGGGCCACCATGGGTATCTTTCAGGGTCCAAAAGATGAGGCCGTTCTGATGATAAGCCAGAAATGTGTGGGAAAAAAATGGATGGTCGTGAAGCATGAACCATTCCTTTTCGACATTAGGTTTTTAAACATAAAATCAATGGACGAGCTAGTCTTCTCTAAGACACGGTGGGACCCACCTGATGAACTGTCTGGAACTCGCAGATACGTGCTACATTAGCTAGTAATGATGAGAATATGATTCTAGATCAATCATACACACGTGAGTAGCAATGTTAGGGTTCGCGAGGTCAAATTTCTGACATTTTCAATGGCGAGGAGAAGTCGGGTTCGACCCCAAGATCCGATTTTGGATCCTATCTAATCGTTGAATCGCTGCATTGTCCATGTAAACTAGCCGTCCAAGTTGGTAGCCCCGCCTCGTGTAGCCATCCAACGGCTTTCAGATTGTACAGGTGCGAGTCATGGTTCCACATCGTTGATATAATGGATATGATTAGTATTAGTTGATTTTACTAGGGTGATTAGGGATTTAATGGTCAACGTAAAAAGTTGGACTTTTTGTGACTTTGTCTTGCTCCGCCACATCGGTTCTTCTTACGCATATTTTCAGGATGGAAATGCATTTTTTCTTGATTTGTGATGGATGACTTTTGAATGGCCTCGATCTCTGACAAGTGTTCCTTGAGTCAAGACCCTTTTCGTAAATCCAATGCATGACACAGATGGCCCACACCATATGATCTGACATCTATACATGTGACAGTCATCTCCCTTTTCTCAAAACACCAGTGTTCCCAGTGGTGTGCATCTACTTAATTTTTGGGATCCCTTGCTAAAATGAGCTGGATAAATAAATAGACGTTGTGGATATACAACACATACATCAAGGTGGGCCCCACACGATAAGGCTAATACTCACTACGGTGTGGAACCCGGGATAACCTAATCCGCTCCCTTCAAATAGTGGGGCCCATGTACAGGGGCCTACTGCTAGAAAATCAAATTGATGTGGAATGATTATATGACTTTTCTATTCGCCCATTAAACCCTATAGTATCAAACAATGGAGTATCAAATAACTGTCCATAAACTGATATATTAAGATAGGCAGATGGATTACAATACAGTTGGTCATCTACGAAAATTTTAGACATCCTAAAAAATTATCATTTCATCGTTCTAATCAAATTCACATGCATCCTGTATAAAGAGAGGTGAATCACTATGGCTGGGAGCGACTGGATGGACGAAGAGTTGGAATTCTTTGCAGTAATATTGGTTGCGGGATCTACTGCAATAGCATCTAGGGAGTATTGTCGCACGTACCTCTTTCGAAACCCTCCCAGGTCTGTTGATTATGACCTTGCACATATTATCAATGAGATTATTAGGACAAGAGAGACTGATTGTGTTTCGCAACTACGGATGAAAAAGATTACGTTCTTCAATCTTTGCTCAATCTTGCGAGATAAGGGACTGTTGGTGAATGCGAAGCACGTAAGTATGGAAGAATAACTTGTCATGTCTCTTCATATATTAAGCCACAATGTCTAAAACTGAGTGAAAGCCAGGTTCCCAATTCTGAAGACTGCTTCACAATATCCGATACAAACTCAAGTAAAGATAATGCTAGCTTGTTGTGTGTTACACAACTTCATAGGTATGTCTGGAGACTATGACATGTTTGAGTTTGAGGAGTCCTAAAGTTGTGGTACCGATGGTGTGATCCCATCACCTACAGAAGTATCCATCTGTAATGCCCTGAAAATCGGGGGTCGAGCAGAAGCTTAACTCCCGAGTTCCAATGCATCATTTATACAATATAGATAATGATGATTAAATGTTGTTCCTATTAGTGCATTAAACATGAATGAGATTATACCAGAACAATATATCATACTCCAAAGATAGTTAAATTTTGCAAGAAGAAGACTGTGATAGATATATAAAATGTATAAACTGTTGTAAGTCTTTAGAGTGTGAACATGTTATCAGGTTAAATATATACATATATACTCCAAAAATGAATAAAAAAATATACATGGGTGTTCTAAAAGTGTAAATAATAAGCATAATGGCATCTAATCAGCATCCTTGTAACCCCGTCGATCAGAACATGGTTTACATAGACCCGCCTGATAGCTGCATATAGGAGAAACCCTCCTCATCATCACAAAAGTCCGGCTCTACCTCATACGCATCGCCATCATCTGAAACTAAAACATGGTCTGATGGGTGTTTAAAACACTGTCCCGTAACGTGGGAGTGAGTGATTAACTCAGTGGAACAATAAAGTAAAGGTTAACATGTTATCAATTCAGTCAAGCAGTAATGATAACGCAATACAACAATTAGGTCTTAAGTACTCTTGTTAATACAAGAATGATATGCGATAATGATACATGCCCTCGCCTGTACTCCCTCAGCGTCTTCATCTTACGACACGCATGACAACTATCCGAAAGTGCTCTTCCTTGCCAAAGCACATGCAATGTGGTGCATCTCATGTTAGTCAATAACTAATTAAGTTTATTCATACAGTATGATTGAGAAGCCAAGGCTCCACCCTTTATATCATTTACCCAATATTGATCCATCTAGGGTCGTCAATCCTAGTTAATCACATACGATAGGCAAGTTCAGGTCACTGCTATCAACGCCCTACCAACTGGCAGTCTATTTTTGAATGCTCGTCATCAACTCGACCCGGGACCACAACCAGGCTGTGTTGGGGTAGGCCTGTTTCATACTCAAGTTGCTACTGAAAGACTCGTCACCTTAATGCAGTCTCAGAGTATGCTCGAGGGTACTACAAAGGGCTCATCACCTGATCAGTGTAGGTCGATAGTTCGAATACAGCATCCCATACTACTGTATTCGGCTCACGAGTTTGGGTTGCTCACTGGTCACTACAGGGAGGCTCGTCGCCTCGGCGTAGGCTGACAGCTCGACCATGGTGTCCTATACCACCATGTCTGGCTTATGAGTCTTAGCGAATCATGGTACCATGGTTGAAACGGGTCTTTGCATTGGTAATGAGTACCTTAAGTTCAAGCAGTAGCGTCCATACATGGTAAACACACAATATGATAATCAATTTATTGAACAAGTTTGATTGGTACAAGCGTACACTGAATTAATCAATGTGGAGCGCTAACCACTGTCGACAATCATCATACGACTCGGATTCACCGAATGCATCAATTGTGGCAAGAATAGCTCGGCCACTCAAAAAGGAATTGTTACTGATAGCCTGAACTACGCTGTAGTTCAAATCACGGTCAAATGCAATAGGCATTCATATGCACTAGTCAAGATAGCATGTAGCAGCTAATTCAGATATAAATCTCATTTAAGCATTTTAACAAACACATAGAGTACATGTTAACATACATAGACATTTCATCCATATATCACGTAGCAACGGGGTAGATTTCATGAAGGAAACTGTAATTATAAATAAAGTAATCGAAAATCTTATCTCAATACCCTCATTAAACACATTTCATTAAGCATTTCATCAAACACTTATAATACACATATTAACATACATGTACTAAAATAGTTTAACCTGTATTATGGAAAATCCTTTCACATAGGAGTTACCACATGCACAACAATCATGTATTCGCGAGCAATAATCATGGCAAGCACAAATCTATATTCCATATTTATTCAAACATTTCGACAAACACATGAAATACATTATAAATCAACATAACCTATATATATACATAACATACGAAAAACCTCAAATCTAAGCACATGTGATAGCAATCAAGTCAGTCATAAATCATTACTGACATTGAAGACCTCGAAAACCATAACCTAAACATCTATAGTCTGCACCTTTCGCCGATAGACCCGTATTAAGATCAGTTTGAACACTACGTCTTTGTCTACGGCACAACGACAACCTATAGGATGAAATATGTTAGCTATTTCACCATTTACTCTATTTGAATCCCTAAGACAGCTTAGGGTTAGGATTTCTTACCCAAAAATGAAACCAGAATCGCTGGTATAGCGATACGGTAACGATGATACGGTACGTAGAAACGACAGGGAAAAATCTCTGCAGCAAAACCCTTGCTTCCCTCACACTTTCTCTCTCTTTCCTTCTCTTTCTTTTCTCTTCTCTCACCTAGGGTTAGAAATTCGTATGTGAAGGGTGAAATAGGGTTTTAGGCCTTTATATAAGCCTAAAAGTGATGGGAATGACCCCAAGGCTATGGTACACTTAGGTTATAGCCAAAGGGTAGCTGTTTCGATCCAACGTAGCACTTCTGGATGCCCCTTTTCTGCGTGCTGTCGGACTTAAGCTCCTTGACATTTTTTTCTGATCCAAGGGTGTAATTGGGTCAAATTCTGATGGTCAAAATCCTTATATTCAACCTTCAAGTGAACCGACTCAATTCACTTAAGTTTCAGTTCACTTCCTAAAGATATTCGCGTTTTCTCACACACTTCGCTCCGGGCTTAAGTAATAGCTTAAGGATACTATTTGGACTTGATTTCCGAGATGGTTGTCAAGTCCAGGGAGGCGGTTATAATTGTTTTATTTCCTAGTAATCGGACTTTCGACGTGCGGTCCAGGTCCAATACGGAGTTTCAATGTGCTCGCGATAACAATTGGGTTTTGAGATGGATCCTAAGTTTTTAGGTAATGTAGCATTAATGGTTCTTCTCGTTTTGAATTTTACAGATCATATTTAAAGTGATTGGTGCTAATTTCATAGGTAATCTAGTTTAACACTTAGTTAATTCTCGTCTAATTTCTAAAAGGATTTGATCCTTAGTGATTTTTGCCTGAGGTGGTACTTGGGTCTTTGTAAGGATTTTTCTGAAACGTTACACTATCCTCCATGAAGGTCGTGTGCTTTTCAATGTCGCTCCATGAGAAAGAGATGGGTGGGCCAGAAAATGCGATGAAATAGCTGGTAGAATGTGGAACCAAGCTAATCTAGTGAGTCAAACAAATTAAATGCATTGTAATGACACGTACATCAACGATGGTTTTTAGAATATCATTCAAGACTGTCTAAATTATATCACTAATTTCTTTGTGACATATTTTGTTTTATTTAATATGCAAGTTTTTTTTGAAAAAAAAAAACCTGGATGGACTTCATATTATTTACTCATGCGATAGAATGATTTTTTGAACTCGTCGTCGCATTATTTATCTTCTCACAGATTGAGGTAGACCAAAGTGGCTCCATGTCACCAAATAGACGATCTGTACTATCTACGCTGACGAAATATCACCTGGGATCACCTAGTAGTACCCCAAGGAGATTGCCCAGGAAGCATACACTGAACAGTGGAACTGATGACCAGTCTTATGGATTGGTCCTTCATTGGACAGATAACATGGACGACATCGTAATTGACGAACTAATAGAGCTACTCATTACTAGAAGACAAAGTGGTACTGGATTTAGAATAGAATCCTTTACAGGAATTGTTGAAAATATGATGTTGAAGTTGTGCCTCAAGATCACTAATGCGAATGTAAAAAATCGCATCCGCACGGTGAGAAAAAACTTCTTCGTTGTTAAAGATCAACGGAGTGCGTCTGGTTTTGGATGGGATGCAGACCTACAACTTGTCATCGCATCAGATGAAGTGTGGCTGGACTACGTTAAGGTATAGTTTCTTTAACAGTTACATCATATCTCATCATGCAAAGTGTAATATTAATGACTAGTTCTTTTTTTGGTGTTATGTCTAGTCTCATCCAAATGCTGCCCAGTTTCGTGGCAAACCCATGCCCAGATATGATGATCTCAAGTTTTTTTTCGAAAACGACAGGGCTACTGGTAAAGCATCTGCCACTAACAACTTCCCTCCCTGTGCAACCACTCCTCGATGGAGAGATACAGATGTGTCGTCCAACCACACTGTTGATTTGAATGATGATATTAACCTAATATCTTCTGAAGATCGTGACGATGATGCACCGCATATCCATTGGTCTGATGACAGCCCTAGTTGCGACAACATTCCTCTTCCGAGTCCCACACAGCATGGGAATGCCTCCCGCAACACGAATTCCACAGTTAATTCTAAAAAGAGACCGAAGGTAGAGCGACCTGTTGATATGATTGGCAGCAAGATGGTTGATATTGGGGGTGCCATGAAGTCAATTGCCATTTCAATCGACAGGGGTCCGAACTTTGGTCGGATGGCTCAAATTATACCGGCTTTGGAAGAGTTGGAGGGACTGACGGCTGATGAGGTCCTATGGGCAACGAAGTTGCTATCGAAAGAAGAAGCGTATGAGGCCTCCTTCTTTAACTTTGCCAAAGAGAAGAGAATTTCATTTATAAGAATGCTGCTGAATGGGGGTAGACCCCAAGTATGAAAGAACATTTTGTCTAATTTGACTGGTTGGAAGTAGTGATTCGTAGGCTTTGCCTTTAAGACAAATTTTAACTATATGATATTTTGGACTTGTAAAACTTAATTTTGGATATTTTTACTTGTTTCTTGTTGCACTTTTAGATAACACATCACTCATTACTAATACTTGAACACAACACGTGCATTGATAGGAATTATTGTTATTAATTTGAATTACATGCAGGCTTAAGTTTCGCACAAGTTATGGTGACACTTGCACCACTAACATATTATTCAATAGGTAGTTGCTTATAATTATCGATAATCTAAATATCATTAATGACTTCTTTTGTTTGGACAGATGGAGAAAATTTATGTTGTCTTCGTAGGAAGACAATCAGGTATTTATTACTCGTGGGAGGAATGTAAGGCTCAAGTCGAGGGTTACTCTAATGCTCAGTTCAAATCTTTCAAGTATGCGGATGAGGCATGTATTACCTGGAGCAGGTTCGTAGGTAACGTTGTACCCAATCAAGCAAGCCTTGGTATATCCTATGCATCTGGATTTTACTACCTGAGTCACGATCTTCCATATCCGACAACACCAGTAACTTCACGGACAACCCATCAAGGGACGTATTGTAGTTGTAGTGATGTCTCTCGTGACTCGTTGCTGGTTTTGTATATTATTTTCAGTGTTGTTGTCATAGTTATGGTTTTTCAGTTAATGGTCCTATATCGGTGATGTATGTGTGGTGGATATTGGGGTCTTTTGGATTGTTGAACAAATTTTCTGCATATATTTTTTTGGTAATTTTCTTTTGGTCGGACAACTTGCTGTTTTATAGCTATTATAATATTTTCTCGTTGTACTTTAACTATTCATAACTTGGGTGAGCCATGTGGCAAGCGCGTGACCCACTTTATATTAAATCCAAGTAACTGATCAAATATGTATGGAATTACCTGGGTAGCACATTAGTGGGTGTTTCCCTGACTTTGGGCCCACCTTGATGTATGTGTTGTATATCCATGCCGTCAATCAGTAGTCGAGGTCATTTTAGGACATGGTCCCAAAAAATGAAGCAGATCCAAATCTCAAGTGGACCACACAACATGGATTGAATACCCACCATTAAAAACTTCGTGGGACACAAGTTTTGGATAAAAGCTGATATTTGTGTTTTACGTCCATCTAGGTTTGTGTGACCTTATCAACAGGTTGGATAGAAATGGGACATTATGGTGGACCCAAGGAAGTTCCCATATAGGTGGTTGATCAAGTAGGGCCCACTTCCCATTACAATCTCATAATACGATTTGCCAGGGGAAGGGTTGTGATGGAGTGCAAGGAGTTAATGGTTGGATGTTTGTGATTTAAGGGATTTGATCAATCATCAATGAACATGGGCCCCTCTTTTATGTCTCAACGATCGGGATCTAGTGGGGTATGCTAACCACTCGTCTTTAATTGGCAGTAAGCAAATGATCATTACAGATTATAGATGATCGCTTTCTTTTCAATACATTGTAATCCTCGCACATTTTAGCGGTGTGGATCTCAATCATGATGTGTATGTAGAGTCCAGATGAAAAAAATAATGAATGGATATTCACCCATAAAACTTTAATATCAGCTTCATCCAAAACTTTAATCACCCCCAAAATGTTTTTAATGGTCAAAATTCATTCAACACTGTTTCCTATAATGTGGTCCACTTGAGATTGAGATACACTTCATTTTTTTTTCTTATATCATAAAATGATATATAAAAATAGATGGACGGCATGGATGACACACGTACATCATGGTGGGCCCCACAGAGTACCGACTAGTAGCCAATCCGTGTTGTCAAGGCGGAGTAGCCAATCCGTTCCCACTCTACCCTCCTGCATTTTCCGCGCCTCATCAAATGCGGGAATTGTAATTTCACACCGTATGGAAAATTTTCAAACACGTGAAATTACCATGATGACTTCTGACACTTCACTGCATTTCCCTAAGAAGTAATAAACGCAGACGAAAATGCATTTCCCAACGAAATCGAAAAATAAACAGGCCCTAAAGGTCCAACACCAAAATCCTATATCCATGGCACACTTATGCTCCCATACAAGATAAGTAAAATGTACAATGTGTCGATTCCAGTGGTGGAGACCATAAAGACTCAAGTCAACCTCTTAAAAAACAAGAGATTAAACATTTCAAAATGTGGTATCCGCATATATGTCACAAGCATTTTTTACTTGGAATATCAAGATATATGGAACAAAACTTTTCATGAATATTGATTACTATGTTAAATTTCAAGTTCCCAAGGATTAACAAGGATTAACTGAATAACTCCTCAAATGACCTATATTATATAAGTTTAAGACAACACCAAATATTATCTAAGGTATATTATATTATTTAATAATACTCATGGTTATCAAAATCATCAGCGAAGTTTGACCAATTACATTCACACAGACAGTGGATCAGAGCCCACATTGATTTTCTATATCACATCTCTAATAACATTTACTTCCTCCATCAATTTTACCATACAATATTCACTTTGCATAAGAAAAAAAGGCTTGATGAAAACTTCACAAGCCACCAAGGTAGCAATATTAAATCTGCCCCAAAACATCCACATTCATGCATTGTGCCTAGGGGTGTACATGAACCGAGCTAGCTCAGTTAGCTTGCTCGACTTGACTCGAAAAAGCTCGATTTGACTCAATTTGAAGCTGAGTTTGGGCTGAGTTGAACTGATTTTTTGAACTCGAAAGTGAGTTTGAGCAGGCTTGAGCTCAGCACGACTCGACTCGAATCGAATCCAACTCAAATCAAACTCAGATCGAACCAGTTTGGTGACTCAATTACTTTGCCATTAGTGTTGCTCACCATTTGTTTGATAAAATGACTCAATAAAATGTGGCTGGTGGCAATGAAGGTTTGGCTGGTGGTAAGGAAAGTTTGGCTGGTGGCAAGAAAGGTATGTACATTAAACAAATGCCTTTTTGTTCTCTTATTATTATTATTAATTTTTTTTAATGGTTTTTATATTATTCAGATAAAACCATTATCTCCGTTTGTAAAACAATGGGTTATTGAAGTTGCAGTTTAGGTATTCGTAGAAATGCTTCAATGGTGAACTTAGCTTGATCTTGCCTCGAATTCCACCCAAATTGGTCCGAGCTGCTGGCTGAACTGAGCCGAGCTGGCTAGCCAGGCTCGAGGACCAAGCTAAGCTGAATTCAAGCTGACGTCAGCCGCGTTTGAGCCAAGTCTAGTTGAGGCCAGCTCAACTCGTTCAACTCATTGTACACCCCTAATAGTACCTACTTGATGTTTCTCATAGGCTATACCTGTCCTTGTATTGCCGGGTCTTACCTTATGAATGCATAAAATTGAGTTTGCACAGTACAGTGGCCCCACAAAGGGTCTCTATCGCTGTCCTCATCCAATGGGACCTACAAAGGTCTGTCCCTATTCCTATCTGTATCATTACAAACCACGTGTCCCAAATGAAATGGGTTCGGACCCTAAAGAGAGGCGTGCAACCGACACGTTACACAAACAAAACGGCGAGCCCATGGGGTCCATGTGCTGCTGGATGCTATTCATTATGCAGAGGATCGCTGACATGATTTTGATACGATCCAAATAACTGAAGCAGCACAGTTAGGAAAAAAAAAAACACGGCTAGAATAGTAACACCCATCATTAGAATGAATTTTGGCTGCGAATGGTTATATGCCATCTCACCCCTTTACAAGGTGGGTCTACAAGAATAAAGTTAAATAAAATTCAGGCTAATCCAAAACTTCAACAAGCCTAGTAACATTTCGGTTGGGGGAGTCCATCCACACTGTTTCCTGTAAGCATGTCCCACTTCTGTTTTGAATCTGCCTTTATTTACGGGTAGTAGCATGATGAGTTACTATGTAGGGTCTACTGTGATGTTTGTGTTAGATCGCTCATTTTCTGACATGACATAAAAAATGAGGGAGATTCAAACTCAAGTGGGCCACGCCATACAAGAGTCGTCGAAAACTACAAAGGTACCCCATTGATGCTCATGTACTACTATCCACCCGTTCATGGGAGCGGATTGCTGTGATATCTGTCCCCGGGGCTCTGTGGGGTCTACGCAGGTGTGTAACAAATCCACTCCGTCCATTTGTTTTGAAAGACCACAGTAAAGAAGGATTCTAAAAATGAGGTGGATACAAAGATCATACGGGCCATGCCAACAAAACAGTGGCAACAATAATGTCAAACCTTCCTAGAGCTGACCGGGATGCTATATTTCATCCAAACCATTCATAATATTATCACCACTCAGATAAATTGCAGTAACAAATATCATCCTAATATAAAACTTCTGCCACCGCCAGGCATCGAAGCCCCACTATTTAGTGTGGTATAGTTGGATCCGACTCATTTTTAGAATCCTGTTATATTGTAGCTTTTTTAAAACAGATGGACGGAGTCTATTTATCACAGACATATCTATGGGCCCCCCACAGCCCCGGGCGTAGAGATATTACTATGCTCAGGGTCACACGCATTCCACTCCCCCGCGTTCATAGGTTATTCCCACCTGGATTGAAGAGAAACACGAATACCAGCCATCCTTCTACCATGACCGTTCAAACTCCTCCGTTTCCTGGTAATGGCTCACCTGAGTTCCAGATCTCCATAATCTTTAATTTCATGAACTAACATGAGCTGGTGAAATCGGATGGACGGAGCGGATATAACAAAAAAATCATGATGGTCCCACAAAGCTTCGGGCTAAGGGGACACGGATTGGGTACTTACTACTTGGGAACGGGCAAGGGCTACGAGTTCCAATCATAATATATGGGTTTTATCCGCACCATCTACTCATTTTGCCCTACCATTTTAGGATGCTAGCCCGAAATTGAGACATATCCAGGGCTCAAGTGGACCACGCCACAGGAAGCAACAGTGTTAACTAGGGCCCACCATGACGGTTAATTTCCATCTAACTTGTTCATCAGGTCACATAAACATTGCACAAATATCAGCTTGATTCAAAACTTCTATGTCCTGAATTTTTTTTTTCAATGGTAGGAGTTTAATCTCCATTGTGTAGTTTGCTTGAGCCTCGGAACTGCCTAATTTTTAGACTTTTAACCTAAAATAATATGAAAAAAATCGATAGACGTGTAGATATAATACAGCTTTTATCCTAAGATGATATGGAAAAATGGATGGACGTATAGATATAATACATACATCATGGTCGACCCTCAAGGGCCCCTCTCGCGGGGTAGTCGTACCCAGTCAGCGCCCGGGGTTAAGGGCACTCGTGGGAAGCGACCTGCGTCAACTAATGAGTAACTCAAACTATCAGTGCATTGAGTAAATTTTGTGAGGTCCACCATAATTTATATATCTGATCTGCTCCTTCCATCGATTTTATCAGATAATTTTACGTCCTAATCCTAAAAAATGAAGCATATAAAATATTTAAATGGACCGCACCACATGAAACAGTTGAATTGAATATTTATTGTTGAAAATTTTTTGGAGGCCACGGAAGTTTTGGATCAACCTTATATTTATGTTTTCCATTAATCCATGTTTTATGGTCTTATTAACAGGTTGAATGACAAATAAACATTGCTATAGGGCTTAGAAAGATTTCAATGGTGAAAATCATTATCCCCACTGTTTCCTTGGTATGATTTTCTTGATCTTTGGATATACTTCAATTTTAGTATCAACCCTTTAATTTATATGAAAAAACGGATGTACGGTATAGATAGACCATATACATTCAAGGTAAGCCCAACTGAGTTTGCTGAGTACGATAAGAGCACTCTGAGTAACTCAATACGTAATTCGATTTCGCACTCGCGTAACACTCCGGTTCATTTTCAAGTCGCGTGCCCTACAACTGTTGTAGGAAGTTCTCCTCCAGCCAACTCCTCATCTACCCCCACGCAGGTTAGCTAAAACCCTTACATGGTTACTTCGTTAGAACGAAAGAGACTACGCACATAACTCGGCCTCCCTCACTCTACTTCGCTCCAGTAGTACAGAGGGAAAGAGAGGAGAGCCAAACGCTCAAAATCGTAATCCAAAAAAATCGCAATCTGAGGCCGTTTCCTCCTCTCTTCCCCACTCTCTCAACTCCCTCACATCAGTATACGAGAAAAAAGGAAAAATCCCCCCAAAACCCGAAAAGATGGAACTCCCGTTCCTGTCCTCCACCCCAGCCAAACGCCCTTTCGAGGCGCACGATAGCATCCCCACTCCCTACGCCCACAGCGCCAACGGCGCATTTAAGCGCCGGCCCAAACCTCCTCCTTCCCCCATCGTCCTCTCCCCGGGCCACGCTGCCTTCCGCCTCCTCTGCCCAATCTCCAAGATCGGCGGCATCATCGGCAAGTCCGGCAGCGTTGTCAATCTCATCCGCAATGAGACCGGCGCCAAGATCCGCGTCGAGGATCCCGTCCCTGCCTGTGATGAGCGCGTCATCCTCGTCGTGGGCCCCACCGCTAAGAAGACAGGCGCAAAGGCCCACCCGACTGACGGTGATGGGACGGATGGAGGGGAGGGCGGGCGCGATGCGTCTCCAGCTCAGGAGGCTCTGGTTAGGGTTTTTGGCAGGGTTTTGGAGGTCGATGCGGAAATGGAGGTGTCTGCTGGTGGTGGGGCCGTTTCCTGCAGGCTGCTGGTGCCAACGGGGCAGGTGGGGCCGGTCATGGGGAAAGGAGGGAAGGTTATTGAGAAGATTAGGAAGGAGAGTGGCGCCAAGATTAGGGTTCTGCCGAGGGAGCAACTGCCGGCTTGCGCAATGCCGTCAGATGAAGTAGTACAGGTGATTTGTTTTCTTTGTTTGATTTCCTATGCTCTTAGAGGAAAAGGAATTACGATTTTCATTTTTGGATTGTGAAGTGTTCTAGTTCTTTGATATACAAAATTGGATGAAGAACTCGGTTTTCCTTGATTTTTCTAAGTTTTCAAGTCTGTAGTTTGTCCTGGCAGATGCAAAACACCAAGCACAATGGTTCATTTTCTGCCCTCACCATGGGTGGCATTGTTTATACCTAGGACTTGAAATTACAGAACATGCAGGCTAGGGCTGCAATGAGCCTTTCTGTTTTCAGCTTTGAATTTGGGAAAAATGCAATCTTAAACTGCCTCTTTTTTTTTTTTTTTTTTTGAATTCTAATTACTAGGAGTGCTGGATTTCTGTCCAAATCCGGATTTGGGCGGACGCCCAAACATGTCCTAAGTTTGTTCCTCATAGGCTCTTTAAAAGCTTGATGTGATGATGACATGCTTTGTATGCAAACGTGAAGCAGGTCTGGAATATCACACTGGCAATATATTATGCCATTTGTTTTTTTGACAAAAAATGGCTTGTGACTTTGTGACACATTGAGTTGTTGGCTTGGAACTGGGTTTCAAAGCTTTCTTTGGTGTGATGGTTTCTTTCAGTGGTTGTTTGGGAGCTTGAATTGGTGATAATCGGTGCATTTGGGTGGTGTGTATTTGATGTGAATTGGAATCCAATTCACAACAAATACACCAAAAAGCTCTATTTTGAAATCACAACAAAATCATGCGATTCCATTTCACATAAATTCTGATTACCACTGATTACCACAGATTTCCAAGTCACAATCATCTCCCTCTCACTCTCTCTTCCAAATACAATGTGCCAAGCCCAATTTGGTGATTTCAATTACCAGATTCCAGTGGATTCTGATTATAGGCTGCCAAACATAACTAGTTTTTCCAATTCACATGGATTCCATGGTTATTGCGAATGAATGTCAATGCAAATCAAGTACAAACTACCAAACGATCCCTTAGGTGGAATTTCGAAATTTCTTGTGAGCAAAGCCCAGGCCGGAAGTTGATACAATACAAGGTGGCCCATGGCTCAGTGATCCAAGCCATTGTGGATACCCATTCACCAAAAAACCTTGCAAATGGAAAAGTTCCTATCCCTTCGAGAGGTGGCCAACAAGTATGCAGTTAAGAAAGGAGATACAACACCATTCACATTCAACAAAGAAAGGCCAAATATTCTTTAGCCAGGATCTTGAAATCTGGGGTACTTGTCGTGCCTGGGCCATCAACACTGAGGCCTATTATATCAGTGGTTTGGACTTTGGATCATTGTACCTTGGGCGTCACTTGTACAACTCGGACATACTTTACAAACTCTCAGCCCATGCATGGTACCTCTAGCTGTGTGCTTGCCTGTGTGGGTGTGTAGGTATTGGTGTGGGAGTGTGCACAAGTATTTTTTTGAGCATCAACTAAGAGAACAAAAATATATGAATCTATAAATGTATGAATGTATTTTTGTTACTAACTGAAATTACAGCCATCCACATTCTTTAGAGTAGCGACTATACAATAGAATGTATGTTATATGATAGTTGACAATTTACAGCCCTCTATAGTTCGATAAAATAACCGCAAAATGGGTCCATGGTGCAATTTGGTTTCAATAGCTGTAACTTGTCTCTTCAGCTTGCATTTTTCGCTTATTATGTAACGTAAGCAGTGGCGGTATTCAATTTTTGGCAGACAGTTTGGAATAGCTCTTGTGTTTTTAGTGTGTTCTTTTGGTGCTACTTGCTACATCCATCAACTGTTCGTGAATTGCCCTTCTGGGTAGCATGCAATGGTGTTGCTAAGATGCAACATGTGGTGGATCCGTGTCTGCATGCAATGGTGTTGCTAAGATGCAACATGTGGTGGATCCGTGTCTGCATGCAAGTGGTGTTGGTAATCATTTATTGTGCAGCGAAGTACTCAAGTGTGATCTTTCATGCTTGGTGCTTTGTTCATAGCGGTTTGCATGGCAACTGACCCTCTGTGACCTTACTTTGTTTTCAGGTTTTTTTGGACATGTCTGTAGCCGTATTTGCATTTGAATAGGGTTAAGGCAAGCCTTTGCCATGGCCGTTTCCAAGAACTTTGGTAAATGAGGAAAGGTGACGTATGGTGGGCAGTTGATCATAAAGCTTTTGCCAAATTCCCATCTACCACTTAAACACCATTCCCAAGTTGCCAAGAGAAAGGATAAGAAGATGATATAATCATACCATGATACCATATATAAAAGCACTTAAAAAAAAAAATATTTTATATGGATTTTGAGATTTTGCAACAGAGGTCCTCCCCTCACTAGGAAGTGCTTGTTTGTGGACACTTTAGTGGCCTGCCTTTTCTCTCGCTATTTAGAGGAAAGGTGGGGGTGTCTTTGCCTTCCCTTTCTATTTTTAGGTCCAGGGCAAAACAGAAAACCCTCTTCATTTAAGTCACCCTACTTATTTAGTAGCTAAGGACTCGAAGAAAACAAAAGCCCTTTTTTATGTAATAATCTTTTTTGCCAATTTAGATCCAAAGCCATCTAGTGGAGCAAGCTTTGAGGTAACTTGCTTTGCCCCGTAGGCCCTGCTACGGGCGGGCTTGGGATTGTTATAGGCTTGGATGTTGTGTTGGTCCTGCCTGGCAAGCTGGCCTTGTTCAAAATTTTTGATTTTTCTTGGTCCAAGCCCAAACCCATTGTGAAGCTCATCTGTTGGTTGCCTTTATTTTATATTTATGTCCTATGATTGGTGGGTTTGATTACTCACTTAGGAGAAGAAGTGAAGAACAAAAGGTCAATTTGTTGGAATAACTCGCATCATGTTTGACAATGAGAGTGTTTAGGTAGGGAGTAAAGTGAATGACAACATTATATGGAGGTATCAGTATTTCCAATCTGTGCATTAGCTTAAATATTTGATTCATTCAGTCTTGCCTTGTAGGAGATATTTCAATATCCCTATAGATTAATAGAGTGCCTCCATGGATGAAGTCATTAGGAAGGCCAAGGACGAATTGGTGGGATGTGCTTCCATTGTAGAGACGACAAATGCCGTCAATCTTTCTCCTTTTTTGGTCTTTAGTTTTGTTCGTGGGTTGTATTCCTTCCCACCTTGCTTTTCTCAATAAAGTTTTGTTATCTTTCATAAAAATAAATAAATAGAAGAAGTAATCTTTCAGTTTTTTTGGTAGGGGTAGTCCTAGTCCCTCCTGTTGAGTGCAAGATCTATGACAGAATCATTTGGCAAATTCGGATAAGAGTTTGCGTGACTTCCTGTTCTTTTTAGAACTCCCTCGCCTTTCTGGTTTATCGCATCTTCTGCTTCTTTTTTTGAATTCATAGTATGACACCTACTTATTATTATTATTATTATTATTTTTCCCGTTATTTTTCTATATGTTGTTTTAAGGACCAATATACATTCCTGCATCCACTTTTGTCTTAGCAGTTCACCAATAAAATAAAATCAATTATCCTTCAAAAAAAAAGAAGCACCACCACCACTATACATGAATATTTGAACGTACACAGAATTAGACAAAAAGGGGGATATGTGAATGTTCTTTATAACCTTTTATCAATTCTGTTGTTAATTGGACATTATTTGCTGCAGAACAAATGTTTTTCCTTCGTGTTTTACATATCAAGCTTATTCGCTTAGGCCTATAGACCTTCATTGTGTATTTTGGGAAATCTCTGCCTTAGTTTGATTTATTCTTTTTTTACGGTGATAAGATTTGTTACTTATCACTAAATAAGTAAATAAATGCAACAAAATAAAAAAATGTCATTTAAAGCAAGAGGTGTAACGGCCTTTTCATGTTTTGACACCAGCTCATGTCTTATTTTCTTATGCACTGCTGTAGCATCTTTGCATTGGATGACTAAGGTGAACCATAGGCCAAGGTTGAAAATATTAAGCATTTGATAATGCGGGGATCATATTTTTGGGATTATTGGACAGAAAAGTTGGGCAGCATTGGACAACATATTGGCAGGCTAGGTGTAGCTGAATGTGGATGTTGAGATGGATGATTAGCAAGACGAGGAAGGATATAATTAGAAATGAACGCATTCGAGGGATTTAGGAGTAACACCTATAAGGTAATAAGATGAGGAAAAAGTAGGCATAGATGGTTTGGCCATGTGACACGGAGACCAAGAACTACACTAGTTAGGAGTGAATTGGTTGAAGTTGAAGGTTGTAAAAGGGCAAGGGGAAGACCCAAGAGGAACGGGGTGGAGGCAGTAAGAAAGGATTTGATGACTATGTTCCGGCTGAGCCTATGGACCTTGATAGAGTGGAATGGTGGATCAAGTTTGTGTAGCTGGCCCCAAGTAGTTGGGATAAGGTTTAGATGATGATGATGTATTGGCCGACACCAAAGCCGAGACATGCAATGGATAATGGGAAGCGAACGCATGGTACTGGTACCACTACTAATCCACTATTGATGGTGGTCTGAGTTGTTGGGGGTACCATGTGCTGTGTGGATGACCTCCAACCCATCCAACAGGTTCTCCCCACCATGACATGCACCTAGCACAAAAATCAGGTAAAAGCTCGAACCGTTAGAGCATGACGAATCAATCCTTTTATCTCATAGCCTAGGCCCCACATCTTATGAGTTATGACCTCGGCCGAACCCTCCCCGGTGGCCACCAAATCACATGGGTACCGCCTCACATGAGCCACCCGAATCACACGGGCTGCCCACCCCGAGTGTGTCCCTCATCCCACAGGCTACCCCACTCGAGCCCGGTGTGAAAATGCCCCAGCATTAATCACTCTCGGTGAGGAGTCTCGAACTCGAGACCTCTTGCTCTGATACCAATTTGATGTAGGACAATTAACCACTTGCTCTAAAAGTTCGAACTATTAGAGCATGGCGAATCAATCCTTTTATCTCATAGCCCAGGCCCTACATCTCATGGGTTAGGATTTAGGACCTTGGCCGAACCCCTCTCGTGGGCCCCAATTCACATGGGTACCGCCTCACACAAGCCACCCGCCTCACACAAGCCGCCCACCCTGAGTGTGCCCCTGCATCCCACAGGCTACCCCACTTGAGCCTGGTGTGAAAATGCCCCTGCATTAGAGTTCCCCTTGGATAATATCCACTATAAATCATCCACATTTCTGCAAAATTTTACCCACTTTTGTGCTGTTTCAAGAATAAATAAATTTTTTGTGCTGTTTCAAGAATACATAAAGTTTGTATCATTTTGGTAGTTTGACAGTATTGAGTGATAAGTTTGAACCATAAAGTTTCAAGAATGGATAAAGTTTGTATCATTTTGGTTGTTCAAGAGTATTGAGCAATAAGTTTGAATCATGCTAAATTAGTACATGCATGTGTTGTCTTCCTTGTTTCCCATATCCATTTATCAAGTTTTAGCAATTCATAATTTGGTATATATATGTAATATGTGTATATATATATATATATAAATTTTTTTTTTTTTGCAGATTACAGGGGATGCTGGGGCTGTTAAAAAAGCACTTCTTGCTGTTTCCCGTTGCATCCAAGAAAATTCACCAACTGACAGAGCACAGCTTGTTGTGAGCCGACCTGTAGCGGCTCCTCATGGGGCTTTACCTGATGCCCAGGGGGAGCATCACTTGCATAGGGGTTCGTTGCTACCACCTACCCCGGGTGGCTATGTTGATTATGCTGCCAGAGGTCGTCCATTGTCAACCCCAGTTGATGGTTTATCTATGCTGGACCAAAAAAAGGCGCAGCAAGAAGTTGCATTCAGATTTTTGTGTTCCAATGATAAAGTTGGGGGTGTAATTGGCAAGGGAGGGACCATCGTCAAGGCACTGCAGAATGAAACTGGCGCTTCTATAAGTGTTGGATCTTCAGTAGCTGAGTCAGAGGAGCGTGTCATCACCGTTTCTGCTATGGAGGTTTGTGCTGCTTCTAATATTCTATATTACCATATTTCCACTTCGTATTTAGGTTCTTCTATGGCTTGGTCTGTTTCATAACTGTATGTGCTTCTGTAAATTTGTTATTTTCTGGCCATTCATCATTCCTGTGCAGGATCCAGAATCACGATACTCCCCAGCACAAAATGCTGTTGTCCGCGTTTTTGTTAGATCTGTAGAGGCAGGCATGGAAAAAGGGCTTGACTCGGGCTTAGGAAAGGGAGCATCTATTTCTGCCCGGCTTCTAGTACCATCAAATCAAATTGGTTGCTTGATGGGCAAAGGAGGCACAGTGATAGCAGAAATGAGGAAGGTGACTGGTGCAGGCATCCGGATAATAGGAGGCGATCAGGTCCCGAAATGTGCTTCAGAAAATGATGAAGTGGTACAGGTGTGCAGGTGTCTTTATTTTTGTTAAGTACAGAAGCACGAGAAAGTATTTACATATCTCATCCATTTTTTCAATAAAAGATCCTTACAAGTTAATTCTAATTTAGCAAATTATTTTTATTTCCAAGTTGACAAACAAGCAACTTTTGAGTGAATGTACCTGAATGTGCTTGTGTTTTCGGATGATGAAGTAACATTTGCCAAATTAATTTTCAGAAAAAAAAACTTTTGCCAAATGATACTGTTTGCTCTTTTATCTCAACTCTTCAATGTCATGCTTCCTTGCATATGTTGTATTAATTCAATGAAACGATGGAGGTTCTTGTTGACACCAATCACATGGACATTGTTTTTCATCACTAGTGGTCCATGCGTTACAGTTGGCTGCCATTGTTATTGGGATTTTTTTTTAAAAATAATTTTTGACACTAAGTAGCAGTTCTTTTGGAAGGTTCAGGCAATCAATTTAAATTAAACTGACATGAAATGGATGGGTTTTACAGATTAATGGCGACTTTGGGAATGTTCAGGATGCTTTATTTCATGTTACTGGTAGATTGCGTGATAATGTTCTTCCCACTAAAGCTATGAATGGTTCTGGGGCTGGTATTTACCCTCCAACCATTCCGGAGACTGCTTCCTATGGAAGAGCAAGGGAACCTACCTCTCCCAGGCTGTATCCATCATTGGGTTTCTCCAACAGGCCTGATTATCATACTACTTTAACCCATGGTATAGATCACCTTGGACTTTCTCGCAACATTGACCGTCCTCCATCCCCAAAGTTATGGCCGTCACAGGTAAGCCTTTTGTTTTCTCATTGTTTCCCCTTTTCATGTTATCATGGGTGTCACTTTCCTGTTTGGGAAGCTGGGGTGAAGGCTGACAGAAAATGTGATGTCTCTACTCTACTAAAAATAGGGTGAGGACATCATTCAAAAAAGAAAAGAAAGAAGGCAAATATGGGTACATTGGCAAATTTTTTACTTGCTTAGTTCTATGAATTGCTAAAAACTATGATTAGTGAAGGATATGAAAGGGCATTAAGACTGAGTGGCCGTTTGACATCTCTACAAATAAAGCATATTTACTTATTTGTAAATAAATAAATCGTTTTTCAAAACTAGATTGTTTGGTAATGGTCTAACTTTACATGTACTAATTTTTTGACACGAGATGTTACCTCTTAATTCATTAGGTATGAAGATTGAAGAGTTTACTTTTAAAAACAGAGCTTAGTTTGTTAAAGCGGGTAGACATTTAAAGGTTGTTTTAGGGTCACTACGCTTTCACCACTAGGTTTTCTCCATGTATGCTTGAGGGGTCTCCAAGGCGATTTTTGTGGCAATCAACTAGACGACTCGAGAAGTGATTGAAAGGAGAGATTGAGAGACGACATTAGAGAGAACTTTTATGAAGATCCAAGGGAGGCTCGGGGGCGTGACTCTAGAGAGAGTGCAAGGGTTGGCTCAAGAGGTTTCTCTAGAGATGATTCGAGGGGCAAGGAGAGAGGGAGTGGTCAGGGTTCCTTTAGAGAACATAGTTGAGCATTTGAGAAGGATCGAGAGAGAAGCCATCGGTCGAGTGGGAATCATAGGAGATCTTAGCTCCGGAGGAGAGCTTCCTAGTCCAAGGGGAGTGGTTCTAAGTTGGGTAAAAAATTGGTTCTAAGAGAAGTAGGGGGAGAAGGAGAGGTAGGGATCCATCCAAAGTATAAGAGATAACTTTTGAATGGCCAGAAGTAACAGTGGTTTTCGACTGGGAAGTTGGTGGAGGATGCTGGATTTCGGTGGGTAAGGGCAAGAAGAGAGATCATGGTAGAATTAGCAGGGTAAGAGGGGTGTCACTAAAGGAATTATCAATGATCTATGTTGACTAGTTCCTTGAGGAGTGGATGGAGATAAATTTATTTTGGGTTTTTGGGACTGGTAAGGTTGGGAGGTGGTTATATCTAGGTTTGAAGGGTCTTTTTTCATCCGGGGGTTTGCCTTTTTGAGGATGGAAAGCGAAAACAAGCTTCATAGAGCTATTGAGGGTATTAATGAAAAAGGTTTCAATTGAAAGGAGATTAGAGCTCAGAGAGCTCAGTTTAGTTTGGTGGTAGTGAACTGGGAGAGGAAGGGGGGTAAGGGTATGTTCCAGGGAGGTCGGAAGCTAGGGAGTAGGGCGGTTCCCATTATTTCCACTATCTTGGCAAGATCGATTGCGGAGGGTGGTTTATAGGGTGGGGGTTAGGTATCCTTCAAGGAGGCTCTTGTGGGGGGTTCCTTCCCAGGTGGGTGGTCCGTTCAGTCAGGTTGAAATTTTGACAGTTATTCTGACTTCTTCCTCGAAGGAGTCTTCCCCAGTCCCAGTTCTAGTTCCAGGTGCTGAGGTCAAAGTCCTTCCTCAAGTCATAGATAAAATTAGGTCAGCTCTTCAACGAAGTTTAGTAGCGAAGATGCAGGTGGGTTCTTCGATCTCTGGCCTAATTTCTTGGCTGATCCACTCTCGTAGTTTATCAAAGGAAGATTTTCTTCTCTGGCAACTGTCTGCTGCCTTTGTTTTTTGGGTTTTTCTCCACCCTTTGGAGAATATGGATAGAGTCATTCCTGCCGGTCAATTCTATTGAAGCAGTTTGGTCCTTTCGCTCTGTAGGCGGGAAGATTGGTTGATGTTTGGATGTTTTGACGTCTGGTTTTGTCTCTTTGATGTTCCCCTAGAGCTTTGGTTTGAAAAGGCCTTGGTGGCTATTGGCTCCTGTCTCAGGGAAGTGATTGCGATTGGCAACACTGACTTAAGGTGGATTAGGATCTGCACGCCATTCTCCCGTGGTGGTCTTAATCATTCAAGACACTTGTGTGAGACGGGATTTGTGCTCCCAACTTGTGTCTCCTTTTGACTCGATGGTGAGGCCACGTGTGCTCCTGAAACATTCCCTTCGAGTGACGGGTGGCTCCTCCTCTCTATCCATCTGCTTGTCATAACATTATTGTTTCTTGCCTTTAGATGGTATCAGAGTTGAGCCTGCTACATGGAGGCCTGAGCTTCCTTCTTAGATGGCCTCATTTGATGATCGGTCCCAGATGGTGCCACGTGTGCCTAATGGGGTTTTGTTTCTTGGCCTTTGCATGTCCTGAGAGGAGAGGATCGGCCACCCGCCCCTCTCTTGGTTGATAAAGTCTCTGATGGGCGATAGCTGGTCGTGAGGTGAATTTTGTCAGATCCTTAGGCATTAAATAAAGGCAATCGACGCTTCGATGCTTGCCTGGAGCAGTGAAGTGGTTACATGTCGCCTTGAGAGGGAGATCTGGCCTTCTTCTTCTTTTGGGGCTCCGGGGGGGGGGGGGGGGGGGGGGGGGGGGGGCGGGAATAGGATGCAATCCCCATTCTCCCGTGGTGGTCTTAATCATTCAAGACACTTGTGTGAGACGGGATTTGTGCTCCCAACTTGTGTCTCCTTTTGACTCGATGGTGAGGCCACGTGTGCTCCTGAAACATTCCCTTCGAGTGACGGGTGGCTCCTCCTCTCTATCCATCTGCTTGTCATAACATTATTGTTTCTTGCCTTTAGATGGTATCAGAGTTGAGCCTGCTACATGGAGGCCTGAGCTTCCTTCTTAGATGGCCTCATTTGATGATCGGTCCCAGATGGTGCCACGTGTGCCTAATGGGGTTTTGTTTCTTGGCCTTTGCATGTCCTGAGAGGAGAGGATCGGCCACCCGCCCCTCTCTTGGTTGATAAAGTCTCTGATGGGCGATAGCTGGTCGTGAGGTGAATTTTGTCAGATCCTTAGGCATTAAATAAAGGCAATCGACGCTTCGATGCTTGCCTGGAGCAGTGAAGTGGTTACATGTCGCCTTGAGAGGGAGATCTGGCCTTCTTCTTCTTTTGGGGCTCCGGGGGGGGGGGGCGGGAATAGGATGCAATCCCCGTCCAAAATTGACTGGTTATTCTCTGAAGCCGAGCATGTTACTAAAGATAAGTTATTCTTTGACTATCAGTTTGGGGCCGAAAGAGGAGAAAATCAATCAGTGCTAATGCTAAGGGTGGGTTGTCTAAAAGAATGTGATAAAAACACCAAATATTTTTATGGGATAGCTAGGGCCAATCGAATCTCCTCTCTTATGGTTGATGGTATTAGATTGGAAGGTCGTATTTGTGAAGCCATTGTTAAGTTTTATGAATCCTTGCTTTTGGATGAAGGGCGTTTGGAACCTAGTCTTGATAATCTTGCTTTCGATTCTCTCTCCCCAGAGGAGGCTAATGCTTTTGAGGTTTCTATATGAATCGAGGAAATTAAGGGAGCTGTGTGTGATTTGGGAAGGGATAAAGCCTTGGGTTTGGAGAGTTTGGACGATTTTCCGTGATCCTTTTTTAATCTTTCAGGGATTTAGTTAAGTCGGATCTATTGGCTTTTGCCAAAGAATTTTTGACTCTGGTCGTATTGCAATTGAGTTGGGTCATACTTTCTTGGCTTTATTCCTAAGTTGGAAGGTGCAGATAGCCTTAAGAATTTTAGACCCATCAGTCTTCTTAGAGGTCCATAAACAATTATCACTAAGATACGAAGTCAAAGAATCAAAGTGGTTCTCCGTAAGTTGATTTCAGCTTTCCAGAGTGTGTTTGTTGCTATGAGGTAGATCCTCAATAGTGCTATGATCGCTCATGAATGTTTGGATTCTTGCCTTAAGGTAGGCATTCAAGGTGTAATTTGTAAATTGGAGCTTGAAAAAGCTCATAATCATGTAAATTGGTCTTTTTTGGATTATATGGTGGCTCGTCTGGATATTGGGGTTAAGTGGAGGAAATAGATCCAATTCCTTATTTCTTCTGCTGAATTTTCTATGTTGATTGACAGTTCTCCGTTTGTTTTGTGTGTTGTGGTGGCTGAAGCCTTTAATAAGATTTTTTCTAAAGGTCAAGCTGACGGTCGAACACGAGATCTCCCCCGTGGGCCCAAATGACATGGGTCACTCACCCCGAGTGTGTCCTCGCATCCCATGGGCTACCCCACTCGAGCCCGGTGTGAAAATGCCCCTGCATTAATCACCCTCTGTGAGGAGTCTCGAACACGAGACCTCCCTCCCTGATACCAATTTGATGCAGGACAATTAACCACTTGCTTTAAAAGCTCGAACTGTTAGAGTATGGTGAATTAATCCCTTTATCTCATAGCCCAGACCCCACATTGCATGGGTTAGGACCTCGGCCGAACCCCCTTCGTGGGTCCTGAATTACATGGGCTGCCTATCTCGAGTGTGTCCTCGCATCCTACGGGCTACCTCACTTGAGCCCGGTGTGAAATGCGTATTAATCACCCTCAGTGAGGAGTCTCAAACACGAGATCTCCCCTGTGGGCCCCAAATCACATGGGCCACCCACCCCGAGTGTGTACCCGCATCCCACAGGCTACCCCACTCGAGCCTGGTGTGAAAATGCCCCTGCATTATTTCATGTTACTAATTTCCCTCAAAGTGGTGTTTGGCCTTAACATGAATATGGCCAAAAGTGAGCTTTTATGTGTTAAGATCTCTTAGGTTTAGGTGTCCTAGTTAGCTGAGGTTTTTGGTTGTCAAGTAGGCTCCTTCCCTTATCCTATTTGGGCCCTCTTGTTTTGTTCCGTATTCTTTCTGCATTTTCTTTGTTTGCCTTTGGTTTCTTTTTTGGCCTTTGGACTTAAAATATTGCATCATCTTTCAAAAAAAAAAAAAAGTGGCCTTGAACTTTTTTAAGAATATCTTATATTGCCTCTTCTCCACATCAAACCACATGATGGACGATGGACATAGAAAGTAGGCCCACATTATGGGTGGTTGAGACTGAAGGAGTGCCCTCATGATGAACGACCCATATTGAAGGCGGGGCCCTACACAATAGATGGTTTGCATCAAGGTGGGTTGACATAATAGACGGTTCATATCAAAGGTGGGCCCCACATGATAGATGGCCCATATCAAAATGTGGCCCCGCATGATGGACATTCCTAAACAAGCGTGCCCCACCTGATGAATGGTTAACATCCAAGGTCTCACATGATGGATGACCCATATCCAAGGTGGCCCAACATGATGGATGGTCCACATCGAAGGTATGCGCTACATGATGGACGGTGGACATCAAAAGTGGGCCTTGCATGATGGATGATCTACATTGAAAGTGTGTCCCACCTTTGGTTGCCCATTCCTCTTGATTGGATGATTTTTAGCCATCTAATCACTAGCTAGAAAAACAAACAGTCCATGTTGATCAAAATGGAGTTGTTGCAATTTTTAAAAATGACAGCAACCACCTTTAGAAAAAGCTCTTATTTAAATGTTTCGCTAAACATGCTTATTTTAAATAAGTACTTTTTTTAGTTCTAAAAAAGTGATTTTACCAAATGTGCTTATTGTAAAAGAAGATGTAGAAGACTAGAACAAAGTCTTAATTCTCTAGCTCTTATTGATTAGATAAGAGTATCAAAGGGGCCCTAAATGTAAGGTGATTTACGCAATTTGGTGAAGCATCTGCTAGCCAATTTTCCTGTTTTCCTTCATGACGAGAAAAACTTTGATACTCTGTCGAACATGGTGATTGATACACAAGCATTAATAAATTGTACATTTGAGATACTATGAACTTAAACTATACAATGCAAAAGATGATCCCTGATTAACATGACTCTTCAACTAAATATTAAATTGATTTGACTTTCTAATTGGCTAATTAGGATAGTTAACTAGTGAATTTTATATGTCGAACTATCTAAAATAATTTTACACATTGGATAGTTTGATTGAGTTGGTGTATACCATGTGTACTGTTTCAAAGTGCCTGAGTATCAAACAACACACTCTACCAGAGTGTTGAACAACTCCCTTTTAAAACCGCTACTCTGCCCCTATTTTCCACGATCCATGTCCTGCACCACTTCCTCTCTCTCTGGGCTCCATCTTTTCTCTGTCTACGGAAACCATAGTGGCATTGTATTCAGCCCTTGATTGTGTGAAGTTTACTTTAGTCTTGAACCAAGCTTCTTCTTTTGAATTAGTTCTTGAAAATGTTGTGGCAAGACCTACAACCATTGAATTGAACCCGAATTTAAAATTTGGAGTCTGCAATTTCTAGATGAAAATGTTGTTTAGAAATGAATTCCAACATTTGGATAGTTTTTTTCAATGGAATTTACAGCATTCTCGTATATTATTTTGTTTCAGTGAGACTCCTTTGAGAGAAAATCATGTTGTTAATTCATTGATGGTTTGGTTGCAGGCAGTTGGGGGTCCGGATCCCAGGAGCATCCCGATTCTGGACATTGGAAGAACATTGCCATCCCTGAGAGGCGGGATGGAACTTGGCAGGTATAAACTCAGTGCACACTAAGATTGACTTTTTTCCTCAAACGTTCAAAAGCATCCTAGTTCCTTGCATAAGCCAAAGGAAATATGAGAAAAAACTGCTAAGGGAGGTCTTGGGTTTAGCTTGGGTTCTAATGTTTCCTTTCTAGCCTTGCTAGTTGGTTGGGACTAGGCCTGTTCTCCCCTAAAGGGGAATTTAGTGGAAAATGATGCCCTACAGAATATTATGAGGCATTTGAAAAGAGAGAACCTAAGGATTTTTGAAGAGAATATCACCTTGGTGGCCCTTCTTAGAAAGAATATTCAATCCATGATTTTGGAGTGGGCCTTGCTTAGTCCTGTTGTTAAGGAAGAGAATCATCCTTTGGGTTTGTTTTCTTAAAAGCCTTTTGTATTTCGAGGGTTATCTGTTCAGTTGGGCTGATCCCCCTTCACTTCTTTTTTGGCAAAAAAAATCAGGTATTAAAAAAAAAGGGAAAAAAACAGATGCTATCTCTTAATCAACTCTGTTTTAAGTGGTTGATTTTTTATTATTATTTATTTTTCCCAGAGGTTGCTGGTTCTGCCTTTTCATGGTCCTGTGACTGGTCATTTTATTGATGATTGTCACAGTGAGAAGAAGTAACTAAGTTTGATTTTGAATTCTTATTTTTGACAAAGGTTTCTACTTTAGATTGTGCCACTTTTTAGATTCAGAAATGGGTTTTGCAGTGACATATAAGATGACAGCAGAAACTGAATCTTTGCATCTATGTTATTGTGGAATCTTACAATTTGTAATATGGTTATCATTCTGCCTATTTCTAACAAGATTGTGTTTCCTTTGAACTGTGTCATTTTTCCTAGCGATTAACAAATGGGTGTTTCTTGACTTATTCGTGCTGTGTAATATGAAATGGATTCTTTGGAACCATTTGTGTTACTGTGGAGGTTAAGACAATCCTATACTTTCATAGGAGTTAGTTGTTCATCTTGATTTTCAGAAGATACTGAAAATATAATTCCTATTTTCAAAATCACCACATGTGCCTTTTGCTATATGCATTTCAGCTGATCTGAAACTATTCTTGAAATCTTGTGGTCGCTGATTTGGTTACCATTGCTAATGAAAATCACAATGTGTGTGATGGCATTCTCGCATCCCCATTTGTGCATTTAGGGGAAGTGGGGCAGCTTGTTGCATCTCCCAAAATGCAGCTGGCAGGATTCACTAAACTCTCTTGTCAGCAAAAAGAACCCCAAGATTGGAATTGGATAAGAACTGCTTGGAACCATTACCATTTCTTTTCTTATTTTGGGCGGCGGCAGCGTGCCCAATAAACATGTGTGTGCTTGAAAGGAATTTGGCTTTTTATGCAGACATTTCTGAACAATTCACTTTCTTCTTGTATGATATATGGTTGGATTTGCAGCGGAAGTAAATCTGCTATGGTAATGAATACTACTATGGAGATTGTAGTTCCTGAGCATGTTATTGGTGCTGTCTATGGTGAAAATGGTAGTAACCTGAGCCGAATAAGACAGGTGCGTCCACAACCACAGCACTGTCATATTTTTTTTTTTTGCTTGCTTCCATCTGAACCAGTATTTTGCTTGGCTTCTTTCATCCATAAGGTTACTTTCTGCTGTTACAATACCAAATTGACATTGTGTTTTCCGTAAGCATTTTTAAAATTAAATGCCCTTAATAAATAAATAAAAATTGAAAACACTCATTCATGCTTCCAAAAATGCGCTATAGCTACAACTAGGGTTCAGGTCAACCCAAACCTGATCGACCCAGCCTGAGTTCGTATGAGGGTTGGGTCAGGCTTGTCAAGGTCCTCAGCAAGGGTTCAAGTTGGAAAATGCCAACCCGAATTGAAATCGGGTTGGGTTCGGGTTGAGCAAATTTGGGCCGGGTTAGGTTTGGTTGGGAATAATCACATGTATTTTGGTTGGGTTGGGTTGCGTTGCATATGGAGGAAGTGCAAAGATGGTCAAAAATGGTTTAGGCAATTGAGATATTGACTTTCCCAGGAACCACTAGTGGGTGAACCACGCCGAACCAAGACCGATCAATGCGTGAATGGAATGTGTTCGAACTTCTCCGAGAATAGTTTCCGGTGCGAAATGAAATTCATCGGATATATACTAGTAATTCAAAGGAGACATTAGGAGCTGTTTCAGGACCATGGAACTTGGTTGGGTTTGGGTTGGGCACCTCGGGTTGGGTCAGTTTGATGGTTAGGTCCTCTTAAGGTTGGTTTGGGCATGGGTTGACCCCCAACCTGGCCCAACATGCCTGAGCTGTACCCCTACTTTGCATGCCTGTGGTGGTTTTGTTAGAAGCCGCCTTTTGGAACTGTAGAGTTTATGGCATCAAAGGGAGAAGAATGGGAGAAAGGAGAAGAAGATAGGAAGGGGAAAATGCTGATACCCTATTACACACCCCCTCTCATATTTTATTAACAAGGGATAAACACAAAATGACCAAAATGCCCCCATGCATCCAGGCTATGTTTGCGCGCGTGCGCACACACACACACACACTCATCAGATCATTCAGATGGGCTATACTATCATATGTCCCACAATCTATCAACATAAAACCAACTTGATTTTATCAGAGCTTGTCTTGCCTCAAGCATGTCACTGAATGCCTTACATGCCATTGGCGGGGAGGTGGATCCAGACCCTGACCATCAGCCTGGTGGGTCGTAGCCTCACATTTCACTGTCGTTTGGAGGCTAAAGATTTTACTGTCCTTTGGAGGCTACATATTGGATAGCTAGGATGTTCTCTCATTGTATTTTTCAATGGTGGGCCACCCAAGGATTAGATCCACTAGGTGGACAAGTATCGATTCAGTGCTCCATCAAGCCCAAAGTATAATGGGGCAATAGTCTCACTTGAGGCAAGACAAGCTATTGGCTGAAATATGGTGATATTGCCATAACCTATCAAGCGATTACTTGTCTACACTAAGAAGTTGACTAGTTCTGATGTTAGAGGTTTAATATTCAATCTCGTCTTTTCCTCATTTCCATGTAAATCAAGATTGTTAGGGGTCGTTTGGATGCCCGTTAATGGTTTAAGTGGTAAATGATAATCACTGTCCTGTTTGACTGTAAGCTGTAAGTGATTGTCTGTGTTTGGATTGCCTGTAAATTGTTTTAGTCCAGTAAATGGAGAGCCAATCTTTCCATTTATAGCCGTTAGGCCGTAAATGGAGAGCCTGTAAATGAAATCACAGCTTTTCACCTGTAAATCATATGAGGCTGAAAGCTGTAAATGATTTAGAGACATTTTTTCAGCATCCAAACACAGACTGCAAACCATTTACCTGTAAATCATTTACAGTTAGCCCCATTTACAGGATTCCAAATGACCCCTTAGTTTCCTAGCCTGCAAATTCACGTATATTCTGATAATATTTGCCCATTTAAGCGACTTCCCATTTCCTCATTTGGCAATGTCATGGACCCTGTTATCAGATCTCCGGTGCAAAAGTCATCGTGCATGATCCTCGTCCTGGTACAAGAAATGGGATGGTCATCATATCTGGGACACCTGATCAGGCGCAAGCAGCACAGAGCCTTCTTCAAGCTTTCATACTAAGCTGACGGTTGTTGCTCCAGGATTCTCATGCCCAGCTGCTATGGTCACCTGGATGGGACAGGTGAAGATTTGAACTGCCACTGTTCTATAACTGATCTTGATTTCAACCGGTGAAATGTTTGGTGGGCTTGCTCCGAATGTTGTGTAAAATTAAGGTGGGAGTTTTGGCACTGAACGTCTAGGGCCTGTCAGGATTTGGTGGTAGTTGGTCTATTTGGACTTCTTTGGAAGCTTTAGGAAAGGGAATGGGATATTTGATTTATCTAATAGAGTAACTCAACAGTCAGATGTATTTTTTTTTTCTTTTTCATTTGCTGATCTTTTGTTCATGTCTGACACTCCGAAAGCGATCGGCGGGAATCTCAGCAAGCTCTTCAAAATGCGATCATGAAAGTGGGTTTGAATTGTGTTGGGATCTTGGAAATGGGATCTTAGGAGATGCTTATACACTCATCTGCTTGGAAATGGTTGGGTGGTTCTATTCTTCTTCTTCTTTTTTTTTTTTTTTTTTTTTGTCGTCTTCATCTTTATGATGGGATGCCTTGCAGCAATGTATATCCTTAATGGGCCCACCAGATGAACAATCTGGATCAACTGTAATATGCACCACATGCTGTGGCCTGAACAAAATGAAATGCAGGCAGTTTGAGTGAAGCTTCATCAGTTTTATTCTCTTTCCACGCGAGTAAAACTCCTAGGAGCGGTTAACGGGTGAGATCTCTCCTCTTTGGCAGCTCTTGGAGTTAGATGATCCCGAGTGTCTATCTAGAAAGGCCCATCAGATACGATCCACATGGAGAAATCACAATGACAGGAGATCCAGTGTCAATGCTAAGGTGAATTAGAGATTAGGTTCTTCTGGATAATTGTTTCTTCGCATTTCATGAATGGTGTGATTGTTGAGAGCATGGTTTAAAGGCTTTGAAAGAGTCGATTCAGATTCAATTGAACTCATTAAAGGTTGACACTGAGTCTCAACCAATGAGAGTACAAAACTGGGAATCAAGAGATACATGACCCATTCTCTTTGTGGCCGTTTGTTTTCAATTTGCTGCTTGTAAATGCAGTCAACTGAGTAATCATTAGTTATTATTGTAAATGATATGAATTTCCTCCATTTTATCCTTGCTATTTTCTTTATTTGATTTCAAAAGTGAATGATGAAATCAGGCTTGATTTTTGATTGAAGGAATATAATGTGCTGTACACCTTGACACACATTTGCAATGTGTGGGGCCCACTCCAATATGTCCATCATTCTTTTGCATTTGGGGCCATTATGATTACGGGTGTACATCGAGTCTAGCTGGCCTTAGCTTGACTCGGCTTGGCCACTAGCTGACCTCAGCTTGAACTCGGCTTGGATCGGTCCTCGAGCCAGATTGGCTTGGTTTAGTCAGCAGCTTGGGCTAGTTCAAGCCGAGTTCGAGCCAAGATCGAGCTGAGTTTGCCATTGCATCATTTTCACAAACACCTGGATTGCATCTTCAAAATCTCACCGTATTTGAGGCAGTAGCAATGGTTTTATAGGTATTTTATCGAATACTTTCTAAGCAACATAAAAATCAAGAAAAAAATGGTGTTGGTTTCATATGCATACCTTCCTTACCACCAGTCACACTTCTTTGAGTCATTTCATCAAACACTTGGTGAGCAACATCAATATCCAAGTAATTGAGTCACCAAACTGGTTTGATTCAAGTTCGATTCAAGCTGGGTTCGATCCGAGTCGAGTTGAGATGGAGTCACCTCAAACTCGGCTCGAACTCATTTTCAAGCTCAAAAAATCAACTCAGCTTCAAGCCGAGTCGAATCAAGCTTTTTTGAGTTGAGTCGAGCCAGCTACACCTCTAATTATGATGGGTGGAGTCTCCCTCCCAAATAATAATAATAATGATAAATCTTTATATGATTTGCAAGTTTAATGGGACTTACCACCCCAAGCACTGTGGTGTGAATGCCTACTTTATAGATTGTAAATTGCTTAAGTGGTATCAGATTTGTGTGTTCTTGGACTGGTTCAATAGTTGAATTGGTTAGGTTTTCAAATAGAAATCACTTTTATGATGTTTAGATGCCAATTGATCTTTTAAAAGTGAGCTGTGCATGTACTTGGGATCTCTTTAGGTTTGAAATTTGATTCGAAGATGTGTGAGATTGTAGCCCACCATGTGATTATCTCTAATGTCGCCTTTGATAGATGCAAACAAATCAAAACAATGAAGTCATCAAACCGTTTATTGTTATTTAAATCATGAGCTTTTGTTTGAAAGCCTCGTTGCTTGAAGATGATTGAAGACATCTTTGTGGAACATGCAATATGAATGGCCCACCCTGGTCATTCTCTAGACGAGTAGGCTAGACTATTGCCATGGTTATGCTTAAGCATGAGGGGGCTAATGGGAAAAGGTTCTATACGGTCCAGCTCATGGGAACTCCCCATAAGGTCGAGTTGTGTGGGCTCCACCATGATGTATGTCGAATATTAACACCGTGCATTTGATGGGTCCCCTTTAAATTATGGGATATCCCAAAATTAGTCGTATAAGGAGCTAGGGTGGGCCATACCATCTAAAATCATGTGAAGACATGCCTAAAACATATCAAAGCACTTGGTGGCTCACCTAAAATTTGGATGCATTTGAAACTTGGTCTGACCCCTCATCCAAGTGGGACATACATAATGGATGGGCTGGATTTGTGAACCCATCTCGCTAGGCCAAAAAATGATTATAAATGTTTTAATGGAGGGTAACCCCTCTCAAATTTTTTATGTGGTGTGGCCCACATAAGTCACAGATTGACTTGATTTTTAAGCCCCAGGCCCACCATGGAATGGTGCATCTAACTGATGCAGTAGATGTTCGACACGCATCATGGTGGGGCCCACACAACTTGACCTCGGGGAGTTCCCATGAGCACGATTGCTTAGAACCTTTTCCCCACCCACATATATATAGGAAAAGGTACAATGTGCTAGAGCTCACGGCTCTGTCCCATCCGGTCGAGCTGTGTGGGCCCCACCGTGATGCCTTTCGAACATCTACCCCATCAGTCAGATGCGCCATTCCACGTTGGACCTAGATCGCAAAAATCAAGTCAATCCGTGACTTGCGTGGGCCACACCACATACAAAAGTGGAGAGGGGCCGTGCACCATTAAAACATTCATAATCATTTTTGGGGCCCACAAAAGATGTGGTTTGCAAATCCAGCCCATCCATTATGTGTTTCCCACTTGTATGAGGGTTCAGACCAAGTTTCAGCAGCATTCAAAACTCAGGTAGGCCCCACCAAGTGTTTTATATGTTTTAACAGTGTTTCACATGATTTTAGATGGTATGGCCCATCTGAGTTCCGTATACGGCTGATTTTTGGGATATCCCATAATTTAAAGGGGAGCCATCAAATACACAGTGTTGATGGTCGACACGAATCATGGTGGGGCCCACACAGCTCGACCTCAAGTTTGCCTATCATGAGGTCGAGTCGCATAGTACCTTTTCTATATATATATATATATATATATATATATATATATATATATATATATATATATAGTGCTAGTCTCCTACGAATCATATTGCACATAATTTATATGCCAGCCTTCATGTACCTCATGGGATGAGGAGTGGCTGGGATTTTACTGCGTTGCGAAAGAGGCGGTCTTTGAAAAAAAGACTCTCTCCTACACTTACGCCAAGGTAGGCGGATTAGCTATTGCGAAGTTGAGCAGTGAGACTTTCCAATTCCTAGGGAAATGCCCCTGAATAGTAATAAATATTTCCCTCCTTAATTGCCGTACTCTTCCTCATAATTGATTCGATGGCTTACTTTTTCGGTGTAAAAATGGTAAATATTATAAAATATTTGTGGGTCCCACCATGATGTATATCATATATCTATACCATTCATCCATTATGTCTGATGAATTTATGATATAAGCCAAAAAATGAGGCATATCCAAAGCTCAAGTGGAACGCGCCATAGAAAAATGTGAATTAAATACTTACCGTTAAAAACTTCTTGGGACCATTGTTTCTTTTGGCATGGGTCAGTTGAGTGTTGAATCTACCTCAATTTTCTTCTCATATCCCAAAATGTTGTGATAAAATGAATGATAGAACAAATATATTATATACATCAAGATGGGGTCCTAAAATGGCCACTGCTACTTTTGAACCGGTTTCAAGAAATGAAATTCCCATGAATATTCAAACTAGTGAAACGGTAATAATTAGTCATTTCCCAGGTATTCATGGTTTCCAGGTGAAACGATAAAAATGGAACAACCGTTGAGTGATGTCACCAAGTTTCGTGGGCCCATCTTGATGTATTTGTAGTATTCACACCGTCCATCCAGTTTTAGAAATTAGACATGAGAAAAAGAACGAGCATATCAAAAGATGGAGCTCTACCATAGAAAACAATAGGGAGAGAGACACCCACCGTTAAAACCTTCCTAAGGTCCACTCTACCGTTTATTTAAGATCTAACCTGTTCATAAGTTAACTTAGATACTAAAGAAGGGAAAACACTAATATCAGATTGATTGAAAAACTTTTGTGGCCCTTGAAAGTTTTTAATGGTGAGTGTCACTATCTCCACTATTTTCTATGGTGGGGTCCACTCAAGCTTTTGATCTTTGGCTCGTGCCATAAAATGATCTCTACAAATGGATGGACGGTGTGGATACAACACATACATCATAGTGAGGCCCACATAATTAGGTGACGTCACTTCAATAGCAAGTCTTCTCGACACATAGATAAACCACGGTGGGCCCACATACATCGTAATGAGGCCCACATAATTAGGTGGACTTTCAATCAAATTTCTTTTCCATGGTGTGGTCCACCTGAGATTTAGATCCACCTCTTTTTTGGTATAAAGATATAAAATTATCTTAAAAAATGGATGGACAGCATAAAACTTATACATCATTGTTGGGTCCACATAGAACCGACCAGCGTACTAGCTAAACCACACGTCCAGAAGCCTGGATTGGAAGCGGATTGTGTGCAGAGTAAGTGCCCTAAGTGTACTAAGTAAAATCTGTGAGGCCTACCGTGATTTATTTATTTTATCCACTCTGTCCATCCATTTTATTATATAATTTTATTGCATGAGTTCAAAACTTAAGTTTATAAAAATCTTAAGTGGACCACATAATAGGAAACAACATGAATTGAACATCTACCATTGAAAAAATTTGGGAGGCTGCAAAAGTTTTAGATCAAGTTGATATTTTAGTTTTCCCTTCATCCATGTATTTGTGATCTTATGAACGGGTTGAATGACAAATAAACAACAGTGTGGACCATAAGAAAATTTCAATGATGGAATGTTTCTTATGGTATTGTCCACTTGAGCTTTGGATATGCTTTAATTTTTAGTTCAACCACTGTAATGATCTGGTAAAACTGATCGCCCATGTGGATAAACCAAATACATTCACTGTGGGCCCAACGATAAGAGCATACTGAGTAACTCAGTACTCAATCCAATTTTGTCTGGATCGGACGTTGTACCACACAGGAGTGGAAACGGATTGGCTACCCCCTGTCACTAGCCATGTGGGTCCCACCATGAAGTATGTCTTTTATCCATGCCCTTCATCTATTTTTAAAGATCATTTTAAAGCTTAATACAAAAAATGAGACAGATATAAATCCAAGGTGGACCATGAAAAAATAATAGTGATTGGATATCCACCATTAAAATCCTACTAAGGCCCACTGTACTGTTTATTTCACATCCAATCTATTGATTAGGTCATACAAACTTGGATGAAGGGAAAAAAACAAAGATCAACTTGATCCAAAACTTTTATGGCCATAAAACGTTATTTATAGTCGACATTCAATCAACATTGTTTCAATCTCTCCTTATTGTTTTCTGTGGTGGGATCTACTCTAGCTTTCGATATGCTCATTCTTTTTCTCATGTCCTAACATGATCTCTAAAACTGGATGAACGGTGTAGATACAACAAATACATCAAGGTGGGCCCACAAAACTTGATGACATCACTTCAAGTCTTGCTATTCAACTTGGCAGTAGCTAATCCACCTCCCTCGACGTGAATGTAGAACGAATGTAGGAGAGAGTCGAAGACACTCTCTTTCTCAACGTAGTAGAATCGCAGAATGTAGGAGAGAGTCGAAGACACTCTCTTTCTCAATGTAGTAGAATCGCAGCCGCTGTCCTCATCCTATGGTGTACATGAAGGCTCGCATATAAATTTTATGCGGTACAGTTCGTAGGAGACCAACAATCGTGTGTGTGTGTTTGTGTATATATATATATATATATATGAGAAATGCTCACAAACAACTTAGTTGGACCGTGAGTTTTGGTCCAACTAGCTGGGCATTGAATGTTAATAAATGCTGCATCTGAAAAATTATTTTTAAAAAGAAAATGACTTACCCACTTTGATCGGCCCCACTATGTTGTTAATGAAAAATCCACCCCAATCATCACATGATTCACCTCACGTTGGACCCATGATCTAAAAATCAGCTCCATCCGTGGTTAAGGTTGACCACACGACTAAAAACAGAATACCGGGAAGAGCTAATCCTCCAAATCGTCTTCTTTGGCATGGCCCAGTTGAATCATGTATAGCCATGGTTTCTTGGACATCAAGCCTAACTTTTTGTATGACATATAATGGTTGGAGTGGATTTTCAAGGCTCAACCAGGTGGGTCCTGTAAAAATCAAGGGTCGACGCCTTTCCCAATTGTTTCCATTTGATATGGCCCACTTCATTCACGAATTATTCTAGATTTTTTTTTGTGGGCCCAACATGGGATTAAACATATAATGATCGGAGTGGATCCCACACACATATCATAATGGCCCTATTAAAAGATGAAAGGTTGAAGTCGGTGAGGCACTTGTTAGTTCCGAGAAAATTGGTACGTTCTCGGTAACGTACGGGAGTAGATAGGTGTTACCAATAGGTGCTTCCTTAACCATTGGACCCACTTTGATATATTTGTTGTATATCTATGCCGTCCATCAGTTTTTACAAATCATTTTAATGGATTGTCCCAAAAATTAAATAGATCCACCTATCAACTGAGCCCCACCACAGGAAATAGTGAACATTGAACTCCCATCATTAAAACCTTCTTATGGCCACCGTAATGTTTATTTTCCATCCAAAATCCAGCTTATTCATAATCTAACTTATTCATAAGATCACACAATCCTGGATTAGGAAAAAAAAAATATCAACGTGATCCAGAACTTCCGCCACCCTAACAAGTTTTCAATGGTGGGATTTAATCCTCACTGTTTCCTGTGGCGTGGTCTACTTTAGCCTTGGATCTCCCTCATTTTTGACCTTATGCCTAAAATATAATGATAAAATAGATGGATGGTGTGGATATAACATATACATCATGGTGAGGACCATGTAGCTTTGCCACATGAACACATTCTGCTGCGCGTTCCCCTCCTTACCATCCGAGTCTTTCTCGGAACCAACGCACACCTTTCATCTTTTGATGTGGCCCACCATGTTGTTTACATGAGATCCACTCCTTTCATTATATGCATAATTCCATATTAGACCTAGAGCCAAGAAATCATGCTGATCTGTAATTCAAGTGGATCATAGGAAGGGAAACAATTTGGAGGATTAGCTTTTCCAAGGCGCTATTTTCTACCATGTGGTCCACTTTATTTATGGATGCATATGAATTTTTGCCCCTATGACCATTATGGGGTGACTCATTTGATGGTTGGTGTGGATTTCATCTTAACTGCACCGTGGGTCCCACCCAAGCCATAAGTCCTTTTCCTATGAGAAACAACTTTCCTGTAACAAATGAATTAGCATTAATTATGCAACTAGTTGGAAGGTATTTTGTTTTTAGTCGTGTGGTCCACCTTAACCGCGGAGGGAGCTGATTTTTAGATCATTGGTCCAACGTGAGGTGAATCATATGATGATTGGGGTGGATTTCCCATTAACACCATGGTGGGGCAGATCAAAGTGGGTAAGTCATTTTCTTTTTTAAAATAATTTTTCGAATACAACATTTATTAACATTCAATGCCTAGTTAGTTGGACCAAAACTCACGGTCCAACTAGTTGTGTGTGAGCATTTCTCTCTCTCTCTCTCTCTCTCTCTCTCTCTCTCTCTATATATATATATATATATATATATATATATATATATATATATATATAGACACCCCACCCAAACTAACATCTTGAGAAAGCTAAGACAATCTGAGAACAATGATCAAATCTTAAACTAACTTTGATCTGAACAAACCAAACCCTAATCCCAGCCTGAACGCTAACCCTAGCCTAAGCACAACCTAAACCCTAACCCTAGTCAAGATCCTGATTCAAACCCTAATCAAACTTGAGCCATCACAAGCCATCATTCAAGCCAAAGCATACATAAACTTTCATCCCATTTCTCAGTCCATTTTTAGGTCACAATCAAACCAATTTTGTGCCATTTTCAAGCTAAATATCTAAAATGGACTTTGTTCCACTCTCAGGACCCAAAAAAGGACTTGTTGGCCAAATTTCGGGAGAAACTGTACCCGAGGTGGTAGTCTGACTACAGTCAGTGGTAGTCAAACTACCGCTTTCTCTCAAAAAATGTGCGCGGAGCCAACCACACGAGTTTCGGACTAAACCCAGCCCGAGTGGTAGTTGGACTACCGCCTGCGGTAGTCTGACTATCGCTGACAGTACTCCGATTACCGCTGCTCGCCGAACGCGTGTGTCCTTCGAGCAACAGCTGTCATAACGTTCGAAAGTCAACTTTCTCCAGAAATTACCCCTCAATCCGATCCTATTTACCATTTAACCAAGCTCAAGAGCCAAAAAGAGCACGCCACGTGTCGTATCTTTCTCCACAATCACCACTTGCCACCTCAGCTTTTACCCCTTACCTACCTACCAATTACAACAATGCTATTGGAGAAGGCTATAAATAGCCCTCTCCTCCTTCACATTTGACATAACCAAGAAAACCTTCTCATTTAAGAGAGAGAGAGAGAGAAAGAGACAAAGTGAGGAAGAGAGTGAAGGAGAGGGAAGGAGCTCTCAAGCTTTCAAAGTCTTGACCTTTCAAGCCACCCCCTATCCTTCCTCTCAACCTTTCCAAGCCATTAGCCTAGCCTAGATTGATCATGGTTCAGTCCATGTCTTAACTTACTCAAGATCGAGCCAAAGATCCATTCATTTTACAGACAAGCATTCATCATGACATCTATTTCCTTCTCAACCCCTTGCTTCTCTAGATCTCTAGTGAACGTATACTCTATGACTTGCCGTACACCGGATCCTGTCACATCAGAAACTCTTAGTAATCTAGTCTACTTTTCTTTACCTTTTTACATAAGCATCATCACATCCGCTTTTTAGACACATTGTTGGACGTATGCTTTATGACTTGCCAGAATCTCGGATCTTTTCGCATCAGAAATCCACGTGTGTGCCTAGTCCTATTCCGACCATATTATTTATCCCTGGAGATGTTTTACCACACTAAGTAGAGACCGTACATTTATACGGGTAGAGAGGGTGCCTAACACCTTCCCTCTTTGTAACCGAGGTCCCTTACTCAGAAATCTGAATTGCAGACTAGGAGTCAATCTAAGGTAGGAGAGTTTTCGGATTTCTCCAACCTTACATATTTCGTGGTTCTAGCCAACTGCAGGATTTTGAGATTATTCGGCTAGTGGCGATTCCAACATCCGTAAATCAGCCTAATCATCCCCACCATAAAAAAACATAACGTTTAAATCAACGTGAGCGTCGATTTTCAGTGTCTACAATATATATATATATATATATATATATATATGGGAAACAGTACTATGAGGTCGACCTCATGGGAACTCTCCATGAGGTCGAGATGTGTGGGCCCCATTGTGATGTGTACTGAACATCAACATGGTGCATTTGATGGGTACCCTTTAGGTTGTGAGATATCCCAAAATTCACACATATACGAACTGAGGTGGGCCATACCATCTAAAACCATATGAAGACATGCCTAAAACAAATAAAAGTACTTAGTGGGCCCCACCAAAGTTTTGAATGCAGCTGAAATTTGGTTTGACCCCTCATCCAAGTGTGACACACACAATGGATAGGCTGGATTTGTGAACCACATCTCAGTGGGCATAATAAATATTTATGAATGTTTTAATGGGAGGGTAATCCCTCTCAACTGTTGTATGTGGTATGGCCCACCCAAGTCATGGATTAACTTGATTTTTAATCCCGTAGCCCACCATGGAATGGTGCATCAGACTGATGGGGTAGATGTTCGACACACATCATGGTGGGGCTCATAGTACCATTTCCCATATATATATGTGTGTGTGTGCGTGCGCGCGTGCGCAGAGAAATTGAGAAATTGACCGTTGTAAATGCAACCTTTTACCCAATGTCTTTTTAACACGCTCCCAAACTTTACTTTCCCAAGGTAAATTATGTTGATGAAAATACTCGACCTATAGCTACGGATTATAACCGTAGCTATAGGTATTTAGCCACCATGAGTGCATGGGTATTTTTGTATGCAAATAGTGTGTCCGTACAGAATGATTTACTTTGGGAAAGTAAAGTTTGGGAGTGTTTGAAAAGACGCGGGGTAAAAGGTGACACATACGGTGGTCAATTTCTCTATTTGTGTGTGTGTGTGGGTGGGATAATATGAGGTCGACCTCATGGCATCTTCCCATGAGGTTGAGCTGTGTGGCCCTCACCATGATGTGTGTCAAACATCTACCTCATCATCTAAATGCAACATTCCATGGTGGGCCACAGGCTTAAAATTCAAGTCAATCCATGATTTGGGTGGGCCACATCACATACAACAGTTGAGAGGGGTTACCCTCCCATTAAAACATTCATAATAATTTATAAGGCACACTGAGATGTGGTTCACAAATCCAGCCCATCCATTGTGTGTGTCACACTTGGATGAGGGATCAAACCAAGTTTCAGCTGCATTCAAAACTTAGGTGGGGCCCACTAAGTACTTTTATTTGTTTTAGGCATGTCTTCATATGGTTTTAGATGGTATGGTCCACCTGAGTTCTGTATACGGCTAATTTTTGAAATATCACATAACAGTGGGGCCCACACATCACGGTGTTGATGTTCGACACACAACACTATGGGGCCCACACAACTCAACCTCAAGGGAAGTTCCCGTGAGGTCGACCTTATAGTATCATTTCCACACACACACACACACACACACACACACAGAGACACACACACACACACACACACACACACACACACATATATATATATATATATATATATATATATATATATGGGAAAAGGTACTATACGCTCGACCGTATTATACCTTCCATAAGGTCGAGAGCTAGCGGCACATTATTGGTAAGATGGTAAAAGCTTTAAATAAGGGGGAGATTTTATAGGAAATGGAAGAAACACGACATCGATTATATAGTAAAATAGCTAAAAACGTTATGAAGTGACGTCATCAAGTTCCATGGGCCCCACCATTATGTATGTTTTATATCCACACCTTCCATCCATCTGCTGAGATCATTTTAGGGCAATATGCAAAGAATGAGTTAAATCCAAAGCTCCAGTGGACCCAACATAGAAAACAGTGAGGATAGTAAGGCGTACCATTGAAAACTTCTAAAGGCCACGAAAGTTTTAGATCAAGCTGATATTTGTATTTTCTCTTACTTCATGTCTTTTTTAACTTTTGAACAGGTTGGATTTCAAATAAACATTATGGTGGGCCTTGGGATAGTTTCAATGGTGGGAATCACTCTCCCCACTGTTTTCTGTGGTGGGTCCACTACAGATTTTTATCTGCCTCATTCTTTGACTCATGCCCTAAAATGATATTTCAAAATAGATGGACGGTATAGATACAACACATACATCATAGTGGGGCTCACAAAACTTGGTGACGTAGCTTCAGTAGCCGACTCGGCTACTCAACTCTGCATACTGACTAGCTTCAGTACCTCACCCTATATTGACGTTAGCAAAGTTTTTTTTAATCTAATCATGAGGTATGTGTTATGTATATCCAAACTGTCCATCCATTTGGTGAGCTCGTTTTAAGACTTTGTACAAAAAATAAGACAGATCGGACCACACTGCAAAAAGCAGTGTGAGATTGCACGTCTACCATTAAAACCCTTTTTGGGTCACAGATGTTTTGGATCAGTATGAAAATTTTTTTCCCTCTTCATTCAGGTCATGTTGACCTTATGAACAGATTGGATAGAAAATAAACGTTATGGTAGGCTACAAAGTTTTTCAACAGTGAAAATCATTATCTCCACTGCTATTTGTGGTGTGGTCCAGATGATCTTTGGATATGATTCATTTTTTGAACCATGCTCTAAAATGATCTCTAAAAATAGATGAACCGTGTAGATATAATAAATACATCAGTGTGGACCATGTAACTTTGATCTCCTTTAAACCATTTGTACAACTCGGAGCTTAAGGAGCGTTAGCCAATCCCAACGCGGATTGCGTCCTACCACCTCTCGGACGGTAATCCGTCCGGGCAGGGCTCTGTGGGACCCAACGTGATGTAAGTGTTTTATATCCACGCCGTTCAACAATTTTCTCAGATCATTTTAATATATGACCCAAAAAAGTGAGGCAGGTCCAAGGCTTAAGTGGATCCACAAGGTGGGGATTGAACGTCCACCATTAAAAACTTCTTACAAGCTAGAGAAGTTTGGGATCAAGTTGATATTTGTGTTTTCACTTCATCCACGTCTACATGACCTTATGAATAGGTTGGATGGTAAAAATTCAATAACAACTAATTTTTTCCTACATAATCATTACAGTGCACCCTATGAGTTTATAATGGTAGAAATTCAATAACAGTTGTTTTCCCATGGTGTGGTCCATCTGAGATTCAGATATAACTTATTTTTGCTGTAAATTCCTTAAATTATATTTCAAAATGGATGGACAGCATGGATAGAAACTATACATCATGGTGGGGTCTACATAGCATCTGTTTTTTTTCTACAATTTTCCTATAAAATTCACGCGGTGTTTATTAAGTTTCCTATAAAATCTCTCCATTGTTTAAAGCTTTTACCATCTATGCCGCCAGCACTCGACCTTATAGAAGGTATAATACGGTCGAGCGTATAGTACTTTTTCCTATATATATATATATATGAATGCTCACCTATGCAGCTTTGCATGCATGTCATGGGCATAAAATCTGAATGGTCCATGTGATGTAACATCCCTTGAAACACTATAGGCCCAATTTCCAGCTTCATCCAAAACTCTAGTGAGCCATAGTAAAGAGAAACGCAAATCAATGAAGGAAATTGTTTCCTTTTGCCATAAGTTACTAGAGTTTTGTATTAGGCTGAAAGTTAGGCTTGTAAGGTTTCAAGGGATGACATATCACGTGGACTATTTAGATTCCGTGGCCATAACATGTGTGCAAAAGTGCTCACGGGTGCTTATATAAGAAGGTGCGTAGATGAGCATTGCTCTCTCTCTCTCTCTCTCTACCCACACACACCAGACACCATTGACTCAGGTGGTGTGTTGACGCCACCAAGTTTCGTGAGTCGTATTGCGAGGTATGTGTTATATCCAAACTGTTTATTCACCTCGACATAAGGCTTGATTTTGGAAAAGAAAAAGGTTATGCACTGTTTTACAGTTCGTGACGATCTTTACTTTATTAGGTCATATGTTTTAAACGGATTTAAAAAACTTCCAGTAAAAATACTAAAATTTAGATATCTAAGAAGATAAACTAAAAACAGAATGAGAATGGTTGGAAAACAATTTTCTAATAAACGTACGGAAAAGAAAAAGAACAGGGTCTTCAGTTACTTTTTAAAGTTATGTACTCTGATACATAATAGATCAAAGGAATAAATAGATATCGAGAGAACAGATAGTCAAAGTCTCTGCCTTTTTATCAGAATCTTAGAAACAGAACTCTCTTCAGGCTTCTCAGTCTCTGCCTTTTTATCAGAATCTTAGAAACAGAACTCTCTTCAGGCTTCTCTTAGCTCTCTATTGTTGAGCTCCCTCCGAATCGTAAGTGTGGGGTCCCATTTTATAGGCACTCGGAGAGGGTCATGTAAGGCTGGATAGTAAGATTTGGTCACTTTGACCCAAGCTTTAACATCAATACCAGGGTTGAGTAGACCAAACTACGACGCTAGTAACCGAGCCTGAGACATGAAATGCAAAAAATGCCACAATTGGCGGTGCTACCGCCGGTTTTGCGGCACCGGAAGCGCCAGCTTTGTGCAAATAGCCATCACTCAGATCCATTTTGGTTCAATTGAGACTATTGGTTGCCTTCTTGTGATAATTTTAGCCGCATCGTACATGTTGGTTTTTAGGACCCATCAAAATTATCAAGCCACATGGTCATATTTTGACTGTGGGGTGTCTACAACAACATTTTCAATTTTCTTATATATTTTTATTAGTAAGTGGGAATTTTAATCATTTGAGAAATTTTACAAATGGCAGTAAAGAAAATTTTGAGAAGGTACTTCTTGGGAATAAGTATTTTTAAACATTAAGTTAATTTTCTAAAAAAATAACTTAATGACTCAACATAAGTTGTATCCAAACATGCCTTGAGAATAGAAGGATTACATCAATCACAGTTATCAAGAACAACATAATTTTAAATGAGAAATATGGATTTTATCAATTTATGACCAGGCAGCCAGGCTAATTTCTTAGGCTTAGCTGCCATGTCGCCGTGCGAGTACTCTCGAGCTGTGTGGGGCCCAACGCTACTTGTGTTCCACCTAACCTTCCATTAGACGTGCCTCCATGTTAGGAAACGGATTGGCTACTCCCCCTGCCACCAGCCCGGTGGCTGGTGGTGGGTGCTCTGTGGGCCCCACCATGATGTATGTGTTTAATCTATGCCATTCATACATTTTTACAGATCATTTTAGGGCTTGATCCAAAAAATGAGAGGGATATAAATCTCAGGTGGACCACACCACAGGAAAACAATAGTGATTAGATATCCACCATTAAAATCCTCATAAGGCTCACTGTACTGTTTATTTGACATCTAATCTGTTGATTAGGTCATAAAGACCCAAATGAAGAGAAAAACAAAGCTAAGCTTGATCCAAAACTTTTATGGCCCTCAAAAAGTTTTTAATGGTCTACGTTCACTCAACACCGTTTCCTGTAATGTGGTCCACTTGGAAATGTGATATACCTCATTTTTGGTCTCATACCATAAAATGATTTAGAAAATTAGATAGACGGCAGGGATGAAACAAATATATCATGGTGGGGCACACAAAGCACCGACTACCAGCCATTGGCTGGTGGCAGGGGGAGTAGCCACTAGCCAATCCGTTCCTTCCATGTTAGGCCTAGATTCCAAAATCCATCACGATTCCTAACTCATATGGGTCCCCACAAAAGGGAACGGTGGGATATACTGAGAGAGAGGGTGATGACCACCATAGAAACTTCCAGAGACAGAATGTGGGGTCCACCGTGTTGTTTGCATTCCATCCAACTCAGTCATCGCTTGAGGCCCATCAGGATGAAGGGATAACAAAAAACTCAGGTGGGCCTAACCACGAGAATGCATAGGTATTACAAGTGATTGTACATTGCTTCATGGTGTGGCCCACCTGACTTTTGAATCAAGATGATTCTTGAGATCAACAGTGAAAATGAGGAGTCAGAATAGACTCACGGTCTGGATTCCATGTGCACATCACAGGTGGGCCCCACTCAAAGTGCTCATGTGATCGTTGTCTACTTGCCCCGCTGTTGATTGACCTCATACAAGAATCCAGTTCATTGGAAGATCGTAACCGTCTATATTTGGCCATCGCTGAGTCTTCTCCATTTATAAGGTGGGCCACCAAAAGTATAGAAAAATGGAACATTAAGAGGACTCGATCAGCGAACCACAAACCAACGTACATTTGTGACCCACCTGATGACTTGGCAGATCCGATTTCCTAACCGCCACGCATAAAAAGTGCGATCCACTCGATGAACGGTCTGGATCTCATTCCCTAAACCTCCCCACCATGGATTGCGTACTGGTTTCCTGTAGTGTGGTCCACTTGAGAGTTGGATATGCTTCGATTTTGGGCTCATCCCCTAAAATGAGCTGATAAAACGGATGGACGGCGTGGATAAAAGAAATAAATCACTGTGGCCCCACAGCATTTTCTCTCTCGGTACGCAATCCGCTTCCGCCTCCAACGCCACCTGCGCACGTTAGCAAACCCCTACTCCATCTCTCCCGAAAAAACAAGCCACTCCTCCCTCCATTTCGCTGCAGCTCCTCCACCCCCTCCCCAAACCACCACATTCATGCATGGATTCCTCCCCAGCGTCCGATCCCCGACAATGATAAGATCGACGGCCACGATTAATCCAGGTCAGCCCATCATCCTCCTCCTCCTCCATCTCACCCCCTTCAAAGCCCCTTTCCTCCTCCTCTCCCCCAAAAAACCCTCTTCTTCCCTCGCCTCGCTCTCCCAAACCCTAACCATAGATACCAAACCCTCCTCTATAAATAACCAAATTCTCTCCATCCTCTCCCGCCCTGGCTGGCAGAAGAACCCCTCCCTCAGAGAGATCGCCCCTTCTCTAACCCCATCTCTCGTTTCTGCCCTTTTCAATCCTCCTCTCGACGCCAAAACCGCCCTCGATTTCTTCGACTGGATCGGCCGTCGCCCCGGCTACTGCCACAACGCACAGTCCCACGCCTTCCTCCTCATTCTCCTCATCCGGTCGCGGCTCCTGTCCGCTGCTGAAAAGATCAGGATCTCTATGATCAAATCCTGCGCGTCCGCCGCTGACATGTGCTTCGTAGTGGATTTCGTCCGGAGGATGAATCGAGAAGGGGTTGATGATTTTAAATTCAAACTGACGCTTAGATGCTACAACATGTTGTTGATGTCATTGTCAAGGTTCATGATGATCGATGTGATGAAGGACGTTTTTTCAGAGGTTTTGGCCGACAGGATTGCTCCAAATATTTATACGTATAATACGATGATTAATGTGCATTGCAAGGAAGCGAATCTTGTGGAGGCGAGGTTGTATTTGAGCTATGTTTTGCGCGATGGTTTGGTGCCGGATACGTTTACCTACACGTCTTTCATCTTGGGGCATTGTCGGAGTGGCGATTTGGATGGTGCATATCGGGTCTTTTGGTTGATGCCACAAAAGGGCTGTCGGAGGAATGAGGTTTCGTATACGGTGCTTATACATGGGTTGTGTGAGGGCGGGCGGATAGATGAGGCTTTTGTTTTGTATTCTCAAATGGGGGATGATGGATGTCGCCCGACTGTCCGCACGTACACTGTTCTTATAGCGGGTCTTTGTGGGCTGGGGAGGCGATGTGAGGCATTTGATTTGTTTCGGGAGATGTTGGATAAGGGTTGTGAGCCGAATGTGCATACATACACGGTGCTTATCGATAGTTTGTGCAAGGAGAATGAGCTTGAAGATGCTGAGGGAATGTTGAATGAGATGTTGGAGAAGGGTTTGGTCCCCAATGTGGTTACCTACAATGCTTTGATTGATGGGTATTGCAAGGAGGGAAAGGTGGATTCTGCATTTGCAGTTTTGGGCTCGATGGAATTGAACAGATGTGAACCTAATGCTCGCACTTATAACGAGTTGATATGTGGGTTTTGTAATGACAGGAAAGTACACAAGGCAATGGGGCTATTGAATAAGATGTTTGAGCGAGGTTTATCGCCGAGTTTGGTTACATATAACTCGTTAATTCATGGGCAATGTAAGGAGGGTCATATAGGTAGTGCTTTTAGGTTGCTTGATTTGATGGTTGGAAATGGTTTGGTTGCTGACCAATGGACTTACTCTACTTTAATAGATGCCCTTTGCAAAGATGGGAGGATTGAAGAAGCTCATGCTCTCTTTGATTCTCTCACTGAGAAAAAATTGAAGGCAAATGACGTGATATATACTGCTTTGATTGATGGTAACTGCAAGGCTGGGAATATTGATAGAGCTCATTTGCTGTTTGAGAAAATGGCTGATGAGGGTTGCTTGCCAAACTCTCATGCTTACAATGCATTGATGGATGGCCTGTGCAAAGAAAGAAAAATTCATGAAGCTTCAGCTTTGCTAAACAAAATGGAGGAGATGGGAGTGGAGCCCACCGCTGTCACTTATACGATTCTCATTGATGACATGTTGAAAGGAGGTGATTCCGACCACGCTTATAGAATTTTTGAGCAAATGGTTTCTTCAGGATGTCGGCCTGATGCTTGCACTTACACTGCCTTCATTCGCGCATATTGCAGTGAAGGAAAGTTAGAGGAAGCGGAGAGTTTGATGGTTAAAATGAACACAGAAGGGGTTCACCCAGATTTGGTAACTTATACCACATTGATAGATGGGTGTGGAAATATGGGATTGATTGAACGTGCTTTTGATGTTTTCAAGCGATTAACGGATTCAGGATGTGAGCCTAATCGTCAAACATATTCCATTTTGGTTAAGCATCTCTTCTATGAAAAGGGGTTCAAGAAATTAAGTGATGGGATAAGTGCCGATTCTGCTGCAGATGGCTCCTCTATAGATACTGTTGATGTGTGGAAGGTTTTGAATATAGAGACCGCGTTAAAGCTGTTGGAGAAAATGACTGAACATGGTTGCACCCCTAATGCCAACACTTATGATGCCCTCACAGCAGGATTCTGCAAAGAGGGGAGGTTGGAAGAAGCTCAACTGTTGGTTCGTCATATGAACGAAAAAGGAATATCTCCCAATGAGGATATCTACACCTCACTTGTTAATTGTTGCTGCAAGTTGGGAAAGCATGGGGAAGCATTAGCATTGGTGGATGTAATGTTTGAATGTGGTCATCTGCCGCATTTGGAATCATACAGGCTACTTGTCTGTGGGTTTTGTGATGAAGGAAACGTTGAAAGGGCTAAAATAGCTTTCTGTAGTTTGCTTCGATGTGGATATAATTGTGATGAAGTAGCATGGACAATTCTTATTGATGGTCTTCTTAAAAAGGGCCATGTTGATAGATGCTCTGAGATGTTAGATATCTTGGAGAAAAAGGGTTGTCAGCCCAGTTCTCAAACATATGATTTGCTGATCAAGGAACTACCTGTTGAAAAGAATTGTTCATAAAACGTACAATAGAGTTGAATAGAGGGCTTCTTATCACTGAATGTGCTTCCTTGCTGCTTTCATCTTTGGCCAAAAGAGATCTCTTCCCTTGGGACAAGTTGAAGATGGAGGTACTGGATGCTCTTGCATCATACAAAGGTTCTTTTGTCAAATCTTGTATCTTGCTCTTCTAAGCTTTGCCCCATTGCTTCACTTGATCTGCTAAAGGAAATGGCAGACAGTTCAATAATGGGTTTGCTGCCTCAAGTTATCTGGAAAGCATACTTGCGTTATGTCAGTGGAGATTCTGCAGTAGTTTGGAGGGATGAGTTACTGCAGTGCGCCGAGTATCTGTCATCACATATTTAAGAACAGGTGACTTTTTTACCTTCTTAGTTTATGCTTCCATTCAAGATTCTTCTTCTTCTTTCAATTGATATAAGATTCTTCATGTTTCTGCCTACATAAATAATCAGTTTTCAGTTTCTGCCCTCTGTATTATACAACTAGAACCTTAAAAAAAGTTTATTCCACAAATTTAATGAGTCCACAACTGTTGAAGACTTCAAGTAACCATGTTATGCCAGTGCACACGATGCAGGAGTCCCTTAATTGCATTATTTGTTGCATTCGATTTACAAAATCATCGACATTAGATATGGAGTGAGATTGATAAAACAAGAATTTTCCTGCTGTTATTTTTTGATGTAGTGATTTGCTTGGCATGGGATGCTTTTATGAATTCTCTGCTTGTTGTCAGTGCTACATAATTAACCATCTTGTGTAGTTTTATCAATACTACGCTTAGGCATATGGAATGGGTCGATCTGCAGAGGGTAGCAAAGACCAAGCTGTGAAGCTTAGCTTCCAGTAAAAACTATAATATTAAATGATAATCCTGCCAGTGAGAGTTTTGTGCTTCAATCTCATTGCTGGTCCTAGGCCCGGATAAAGGAGGGTTACATCAGGTTGGCAGCTGGTGCCAAACTTTGGCCACACCTTTTTCTCATAAATCCTGACACTGACATTTCGAGCAATAGTGGAATGGCTGAACAGGATTTGTGTAGTTGGCTCCAATTAATTGGAATAAGGTTTAGATGATGATGGTATACTAAATGATCCTGTGTATGAATCACTGGAAAAAAAAAAAACTGTGTACATGCCCTGTGATTTTGGACTGTGATTAGATGCATGCATCAAATATGAAGAATTGTCGAATATTTTATTGGAAAATTTGGACCATTCATATGGTTTCAATAAAGATCAGAGGAAGAAGGTTTTAGTAAGCGTGTCAGCCTCTGGATGACCTATTCCTAGTTTGTTCGGATGACCTCGTTCTTAATTTTAACTTTTCTTCCCACACGCCGATCTCAACATTCTCATCCTCTTCATGTGTTGCCTTCTAACTGCCCAACTACTCTGCCTCATAAATCATGGCCAGCCAATGGCTGTCCTATAACCCTTTCTCTTAAGTTTCATAGGCATGTGGCTCTCACATAACACTCTAGAGGCACATCTCCACTTCATCCACCCAGCTTTAATCCTATTGGAAACATCCTCATTGATCTTTTCATCCTTTTCAAAAATAAAGCCAAAGCAAAGTTTTATGGAAAATAACAGAACAAATCATTTTGAAGAATGTATTGGCCATTCAAAAGATTAAACATACCTTGGGAAATTTGTGCGTGATACTCCCAAGATATTTTCCAGCACCGGGCTCTTATGCTATAGTGCCCCTCAAATGTATTTGTGTCGCTGATGTAGTGAGTGAAAGTTAGTATGGCCGAGATCCTTGATTCATAGGGTGAAGGAAGTGCATGGATTCACACCCCTTTTTATGTGTTTCTAACTAGTTTCATGCATCTGTTAGGTGATGCAAGCTGTGCGTAGTTTCTCAGCTATGCATGCCTAATGTTTAAGGCAACAAGCTTGTGCATTCAAGGGTGTTTATCTAGCAGATGAATGCTGACTTCTATATTATTTTGTAGAACAAGACTGTTCAAACTACACCAGGATACAATACCCACATGATGCACCATGAATCCGGAGTGGAAGATTCTGAATAACCACTTGCTCCTATTTGCTGCTGTATGCATATGGGTACCTTCATAATGCTTGTTTACTCTTGGACATTGCTCTCAACTTTGTCTTTGTTGGGTTTGCACTGGTGATTCCTATTCATTCTCTTGATGGATTTTGTATGCTCTTTTTTCTTTTGAACACAATTTCTGCTGCCAACCAAAAACAGACCTGTTAACTCTACCACACAAAAGATCTCCCATAAACCTGGATGAAGAAGAACAGTTCTGTTACTTATCCTGCTACTCATACTTTTTTGTTGACCATTCTAGCAGGGTATGAGCCTCCACTATCTGGAATTTAGTCAAATGTATTACTTTTTGCTTTAAATGATTGCTGTTTACAACCTAAATTTTTATCTTTTCATTTCTTTAGGGGAAAAGAGAAGAATCTCGTTGTTATCGTGTGAGGAGAGATGAAGATGAAGATGATTGTCTTCTCCTCTTCGTCGCCTTACAAAAGGCATGCACGCTTGAATTCTTTTCCGTTCATCTATGGACCTCCTATCTGGAATCCAGAAGCAGCTGCATGAGGTGAAGACAAACCCCTCACTACCTGAATGCATGCTGCGTTTATAAAGGAGGAAGCTACCATTGCCAATTTAAACTTAAAAGAAAAGGTCCACACCGACTGCCAGATACCAGTGGCTGCTGGCTGATAAGTGAAATATCCTGCCTGATTGCATGGAGGCAATGAACTGGGGTAAAGAGTGACTGTGCCAGTCCGGACACGGCTGCATGTATCCGACATGCATTGCAAAATTAAGGTACATGGATATTAACATATGAAAAAGAAACTCTCTACATTTGAAAATTAGAAAGAGAATGTGGAAATATACCATTTCTTATTAGCATATTTCCCCGCCTTTCTTTCTTTTTCAAAATATATTGGATAAATTCACATGTCCGTGTGATACTGTCTGTTTGGCACATTTTATTTATTTGTTTAACATCAAGATGCATGTAATTATATCCTGGCTTGATTCAATCATTCATATCCGTTTGAACTTCGAAGTTCAAGCTGTTCTATCATGTATCTCATTGAAGACCGTGTAACTGAGGCATATTTCATCTCTGAATTGCATCATCTTACTGTAACCGCATGTATATTGGTGATATTTTACCACTCTTTAAGGTTGCCTAACCATCTGGTATTTGGAAATGACCCCACCTGATGATACACACATCCCTATTTTTCTACTTCTGCTACTAGAATGGATATGCTGCACACACTTACTTTTCTTCTTTGTACTGGATTACTACTTCTGAAACTTAAAAAGCATCAGAAGCATGGGGTCTGAATCGCATTTTGGTGGAATGACTGAAACATAGATGGAACAGTTTCCAAGGCATCCATTTGATTCAGTTCCTTGATCTATCCTGATCCTTTGGTTTTGCAGAAAGATACTGGCGCTGCAGTGGTCGGAATACTGGATCATTTTTGTGGAAGGAGGAAGCAGAAAAGTTGATGAATGATTCAGATGCTTGCATCCAAATATGAAAAACAAAGAAAAGTAACAGAAGTAACCCAAATTCGTCCTTGCAGTTTTCCCCACCGCAAGAAAGATTCCTGTAATATTGTGAGCGTATGATGAGAAATGAGTCTTCTTCTTCTTCTTTTTAAATGGGGTTTCTTGAATTTTGTTATCAGGAAAATCCGTTCGGAGTTCTCTTTGGTTTTTTTTTTTTTTTTTCAACTTGAGTTTTTCATTCTTTTAGTTTCAGGTAATAAGTTACATAACTGTAACTGTTAGCGTGTAACATTAGAATTCAGGAAAGAGTAGCTGGTGTAAAGCAATTTTGTTTGAGGAACTTGCGTGAAGCAAAATTTGAATAGTCACTTTTCTGGCTACAAGGATGGTTGGACATGATTGTTCGATCATTACAGTTTTGGCCGCATGGCCCATTCATGATGGGGTGTGCATTTAAGACCACTGCCAATTATAGTGAGAAAACTTGGTATTGGCAGTTTCTTGGGCCTGATATTTCTTGGAAGATTTTCAAAATTTGAAGGTTTTCTCTTGCTATTATTGGGAAATCTCGCCAAAAAGAAAAATATTTAAAAATATTTGTTGTAAATTAGTAACTAAATTTAAAATTTAAATCTCTCTCTCTCACACTCGTATGTGTGTGTGTGTGTGTGTGCACGCGCTGTTGATTTGGTGCTGTTGGCTGTATCTCAGGTCCAACCAGCTTGGGTAATGTTGATTTGGGGCTGAATGTTATTGTGTTTAATTTCCAAATAAATATCAGAGAGGAGTTATTTAATGATGCATTTATTACAAATGTGCTTCGAGGAAGAAGGGAATCCATTGCTTCTATTTTGAAAGAAGGAAAGAACGGGCTCGAAAAATCTTTAGGAGGGCACATTCAAGGAAATGAAAGGATTCAAAAAGATCTCTCCAAAGGGCCTTTGACATTTATGGATGCGGCTGATACCTGACTGTGGGGCCACTATGATGGATGTCTTACATCCATGCTGCGTTTTGACAGCTCATTTTAGGGGATGATCCCTAAAATTAAGTAGATCCAAATATCATGTGGACCACACCACAGTAAAGAATGGTGATTGAATGCCCACCATTAAAAACTTCTCGGGGGCCACCAGAATGTTTAGTTGCCATCTAATGATAAGGTCACACAGACCAGGATGAAGGTACCACACAAATATCAGCTTGATCCGAAACTTTCAGTCACCAATGCTTCCTGATATTTGGATTTGTTGCATTTTTAGGTCGTTCGGTCACCAATGCTTCATGAGATTTGGATCTGTTGCATTTTTAGGGCGCATGCCCTAAAACGAGCTGGCATAACAGACGTATATAAGACATACATCCGGGGGCCTGCCTAAGTATGATCAACGGTTGATATTGCAACCCCATTAGTTATCAATTAGTAGGGCCTTCTCACTTAAGCATAGGTTTATTTTCACGTGTCCATACAACGACGCCGTCGGTGATGGAAATGCTCTCTGTGAGCCCACCACCATGATGTATGTGTTTTATTAACACCTTCCATCTATTTTTAAAGCTCATTTTAGAATTATGAGGGTATTTATGCCGGATGCTAGCATGCATCGTATCCTGCGTAAAAAACTTTCATGCAGTACCCTCCACGGTAATCATGTGGTGATCATAACCATTGTTCTTGTGGACCATCAATTGGATAGGCCATATACCAAAAATAATGGGGAATAGATATCCATTGCCATCCATTTAGTGAACTACAAAAAGGAAAAGGTCAGTTAGACCAACCAACAGTCCACAGTGAACCATCAAAGCTCACCTCAATTTGCAAATTTTGGATTGGCCCATTATCCACACAGCCAGTCACCATATCAACACTCCAGATCACCACATCCTTGCCATGTATCCCTCACGTCTTCCTGCCCAGTTGGACAACAGTTTTACTGTCCCCCTAGTGGATAACTACAGCCTGGTAAGTGCATGGGACATCCATATCTGTTCAATAGATTAGCCCCACAATGAGGAACTCCATATCAAAAAAAAAAAAAAAAAAATTCAGCTCTGTCCACTCATCAAGTGGATCACACTTATATTTTGCTATTTATCAATGGCTATACACCGTTTTCTATGGTATGGCTCACTGGATGAGTGGATAGGGCTGATTTTTTCGTATAGAGTTCATCACGGTGGGGCTAATCTATGAACGTATTGGATGTCACATGCACTTAACAAGTTGTAAGTTGTCCATTGGGTGGACGTTAAACAGTGGTCCAACCAGTTGGACTAGGGCTCTCTTGGTCGCGATGGTGCCAGTAGGTGTATCTGGGCCAAGTCCAACGTCATTCCTGTTATAAAAAAAATAAAAGGGGAGGCAGAAAATGGACCTGCAACCCTCGTTACAGTCACCATAATGTCCTTGGGCTGAAATTGAAGTTACATGATCAGAAATCCTTCTTTGATTGTATAGCAAACGTCTCAAAATGGATACAAACCCTCTCTTCCCCCAATAATTTCCAACATAGAAAAACATAGCCTCTTCAATACCAGATATGATACTAAAGATTACAAAGAGCTTTGGTAAGCGCCAGTGTGCAATAAAGCTCATGGGTATGGAACATGTGTGTGGGTGATATATAGGTGCGAGATCCAATCCATCCATCATATTGGTTTGACCTTGTACATGCTTTTCCAAAAATCGTTCTGGTACATTCGGCAAATGGGATAGAAAAATTCAGCTAATTTTTTTGGAGCCATTCATTTGTTTTGCAAATGTTGGTCCACCTGACGAGTGGGTCAACCTGATTTTTGGCATCAACATAGTGGTGCCAGTCTAACAGATGGACTGATCTCAGACCTATAATGCCATGCTGGCATGAGTGTGGTGTGTACATGAGCTTCATTGCACATGCGTGTGTGCTTAACAATGCTTGATTACAAAACCCTGAAAATCGGTTTTAGAGGCAAAATCCTGATAACAGTTAATATCATTAAAAAAAAAGAGAGAGAATGAAATCTGTCTAAATTTCTTAAAAACTGTCCAAGATGGTCATAAATCTTCCCCCATTTCTCAGCCTGTTCTCCACGTAGTTCATCTAGCACCCTAGATGGGCCTTTCAACAGGACCTCTCCGTAAAACCGCCATCATCATAGATATCACCTACGATCCTCAAGACACCACAAAGCAATGCTAGATTATCTTTGATAGAATTCCATCACCATCAATCCACAATTCCGGATTGTCTTCCAGTCATCTTGGTCGAACAAAGTTGCTGCCTCCACATGCTTGTAGTCAGAGAGATTTGCTTAAGCTCCACGTGTGCATGAGGCAGCCCATGTACATTTCACTCATCCCAGCATGATGCAGAGGTGAGAGATTCAATCTGTTCAGCAAGTGATTATTTTATTTTTTTTTAAAATCACACTGGTCCACTTGTCAGGCAGGCAGTTGTTTAGAAACAGGCAGGTGGCTTGGAGAAAGGTCTGCCAAGCTTTCTTCATCCGTTCATTTATTTCATGAATTGTGGCCAACCTGACCAACAGACAAACCTGAATTTTGGGCCCGAACATCTGCACGTGGGGACCCACTTGATGGACATAATGGATCTCACAACAGTATACAATACCAGCACATGTGGGCTTACTAGATCTCTTTAATTCTCTAACACCAAAAAAGAAAAAAAAGAAAAAAAAAAAGAAAAGAAAAGAAGAAGAGAGCATCAATGCATGTAACAATGGATATTTATACATTACTCCTAGATTACAACTCAAGCAGAATAGTCCATTACTACACCTTTTGCATGTATCTTTTTTCTCACCTTACAACCTTAATCCTACTCATGATGGAGGTGGAAAAGCAAGCCCTCTAAATACTATGGAGTGGGCCATTTTAATCTAAGCCATCAGAAATGAATATATGAAAACAGGAAAATAACTGAAGGGGCAAGGGCATACCCAACTATTTTGAAGGGGAGGTTAACTTGTGCTCCTCCGAATCATGCTTTGACGTTGCATCCCCACCCATCAATTCTTGGAAGCCCTCTACCTTCACTGGTGGTGTCCTCACACTGAACATGCTTCTGTACCAACAATGAAAAGCACCCAACAATCTATCAGGAAATATATCAACTTCTAGAGCCATTAATGAAAGACAGTGGATCATGCCTGTGTTAAGCACCATTTAGTAAAATGCCAAAATTGCATCAATCAGGTGGGCCCAACCATGGTGGTTTATGTCGAGCACCATTTAGCAATACCAACATACAACCAAGTTGGTAATTGGTAACTAATTAATGGTAATAAATTAAGGGAAGGAAAAAAGGGGTTGCGGCTCGGGTGGGGCCAACCATGGCGGTTTATGTGAAATCCATCCCATTCACTAGGTGCTTCACCTCATGTTAAGCCCAAGACCCAAAAGTCAGCCCCATCTGTGATGACCACATAATTGAAAACAATGTACATGGCAACTCTCAGCCTCTACATTATTTCCCTTGGTGTGGCCCACCTGAATCACAGATGGGCCTGAGTTGTGGGATCCAGGCATATGTTTTGGTGTGGCATCTAATGGTTGGAGTGGATTTCATATAATCATCAAGGTAGGCCCTGTAAAAATTAAGGGTGGAAGTCCCTCTCAACTGTTTCCCTGGTTGTGGCCCACTTAAATCACGGGTCAAACTGATTTTTAAGCCTTGGGCCTAAAGTGGGCTTACATATCTAATGGTTGGAGTAGATCTCACATACACATTGTAGAGGGCCCCATAAAATACAAGGGCAGGTGTCCCCTAAAATTCCTTTCTAAGGTGTTACTTTAACAGCTGGGTGATGAGACGGGCACCTTTGATTTTTAGGGGGCCCATTGTGATGTGTGTGAAATTCACTCTGACCATTGAATGTGTAATCACACATTATGCCCAGGGCCAAAAAATCAGGCTGACCATTGCTTCAGGTGGGCCACACCAACAGAAACAATCGGGAGAGAGACATCCACCCTTGATTTTTACAGGGCCCACCACAATGATTATATGAAATCCACTTCAATCATTAGATGCCACACTAAAATATAGGCCTGGAGCCCAAAAATCATGCCCAACTATGATTTAGGTGGGCCACACTAAGGGTTACATTTTGGAGGCTGAGAGTTACTCTGTACACTCTTTCAAATCATGTGGTTGACATGAATCATGGACGGGGCTGATATTTAGGCCTTGGAGCCTAACATGGGGTGCCGCACCTGATGGACGGGGTAGATTTCACATAAACACTGGTGGGGCCTACCTGAGCTGCCGACCTTTTTTCCTTTCCCTTTGCTTATTCCCAGATTTATTACCAGTAACAACATTAATTAATAATCAATTACCAAAGTGGTTGTATGTCAAACTGGTTCAGTTTGAGAGTCTCTCTCTCTCTCTCTATACACACGCGCACGCGCGCTATATCAGCATATATAATATTAGCAATTGGCTCTCTAACCATTTCATGCAAGGACTTTTTCTTGACCATGTAAAAGAATTGATGGATCTGATAAACTTTCCCTTGACACAATTATTAGGTCATGGCTCATCCAAGAGGGTGGTCCCACTAACCAGATGGTCTAGGTCCATCTCCACGGCATAATTCTAAAACTCAGTTATCACCCGTAACTCAGCTAAGTCTACTCAATTTGATGAGATTCCGACCTGAGTCACTTAGAAACTTGTTGGCAAACTTGACTCGGTCATGACTCAGCAGACTTGTTGAGTCGTCTTGGCACGACTTGAATCGAGTCACTCACTGGGTTATCATTTTTCTAAATAAAAACTAATGTGTTGTGCGTGAGATTCGAACCCACAAACTCAACATGAGGAACCAACTACTATCCACAAGTCTTGAAATTCACTAGTATCCTTATATTCAATATCCATTATCACTGAAATATTCTTATTAATTTAATTATTAAATAGCGATGTCAAGTCCAGTTGAGCCTCTGGGTCAACCTGATGGCAGGACATCGAGTCAAGTTTTTGGGTTTTTGAACTATGCTCCAAAGTGATCTGGGTTTGTATGGTTGATTATCATTTACTAAGGAATATGCATACTAAATCTTAAATCTCAACAAAGACTTTGGAGTCTTACTGTGTCTGGAGTTGAGGAATTTGCAGAGATGTCAACTGTTTGAACTGATGGCTAGATTGAGCATGGGAGTTGACCATGGCCATCTGCTGTTGCCTAAGCGGAAATTGTTGTCTATTAATGGCACTGAATGTACCATCTATTGGCAATTCTGATGTGTTTTCAATCTTGACTTCCACCATGGGCCTGTCCTTCTCGGAAGTCAAACCGGCAGCACTTCGAGGAGTGGATGGTTGGCGCCGTTGCAGTTTATTCCACTGCTGCTGCTGCTGCAAAGCCAAGTTCTGGGGATGAAACATATGCAGTTGAGACGACATATGTCTTTGCATCTGAAGGATCCAGCACCAAAAATTAGATTAACAAGTAAAAGATAACAGCGAGAAGCATCAAACATCACACATACATATAATGTAAGTCAACTCTATCTTCAGAACTATATAATTCAGCTCTTGAAAGTACTCGACTCTGTGGAAACAATGTGCAGTTTGGATTTGATATTTATATACTGGGGTGCCAAGAAGCATGAGATTTATTTATTTTTCTGAAAAGCAAAAAAATTAGCAATGATGCATTTAGCTTCATTATCATGAAATTTCATGATTAGTCAGTCTAATTTGGTGCAAAATAGTGTTGTATTTCATGAAATTTGGCGCAGCCAACTGCCCTCTAAAGGAAGCAAGCAGGTTGAGTAACCTTCTTGTTACTCAACCCCATTTACAGACCGGAACTAAAACAACCTGACTGACAAATTTAAGAATACAGCAACGATTCCTCAAAAACTCAATCAAGGCAACTACGAAGAGTCCCAGTTCCTTGATTTGTCTTCCAAAGCCAGCCCTCTTAAAGTCCTGTCATGCTATAGAACCCAACCGATAATCGTGAGAGAGACTGTTCTAATACCATGATATTAATATTGCATATATTAATTAACTAAACCGAGTTCTGTAATATGTTATAATAACTTGACAATTAAGATCTAATAAAACCCAGCCTGACCTGAAGCCAGGACCCTAAGAAGGGTACCCCAATCTGATTGGATATGGCTCTGGTACCTCAATGTGGTACCTGGACGACTGAAACAATACATACTCAGGCGAGATCTGTGTACGGGTATGCCAGAAACTGATCTGAACCTGAACTGTTGACATACCTAGTTATATATGTCACGTTCACAAGGAAAATGCAGCTTGACAGTAAAAAGTAGGTAACCTTACTTGCTGGGCTTGTAGGAGTGTATTCTGATGCTGTGATTGAGGTCCCCGTACATGTTGTTGTGTTTGGTGAGAGAAAACTTTGCTACCATCCATCAGTTGATCTGATAAAGCCCCAAGATTCCTGATGAAAGTTAAAAGGAAAAGATTTAGACAATTAGTTCAACTAAAAAAAGGTAGGCATATTCGGACAACTTAAAAAGAAATATTTTACTCATTTGCAATAGCAGCTTGCAGAGATTGCATGTGCAAGAACCAGATAACTATAAGTGAAACAAGTGAACAAGATCATACAAAAAAAAAGAAGAAGAAAAGAACAACAATAAAACAAACCACATGCTCAATTAACAAAATAAGGGAAGCATCAGCCTAATATCCCAATGCCAATGAAATGGATCCACTGAATTGGTAGTATCAACGATCTAGATAAAATGATTTAACAATCATGTACTGCATCTCACGACAATTCATGGTAGTAGAGCCTCTAATTGTCTCTACATGGAATTTTTTTAAAGGTTTCATGTAACCATGCTCAGGTCTTCCCTCTGTACTGGGAATTCTTTCCCTCTTTCCCCTAATTTGTGGTCTATTTTAAAATGATCTCCACTAACTCTAAGAAGAAAAAAAACATCCCACTAGAAACTTCCTATTTTTCCAAATATTAACATTTAACATTCAGATCCATCCAAATGGACCATGATTTTTAATTTCTTTCTTTCTTTCTTCCTCCTCTTCTTCTTCTTCTTTTCTGAACGGACCTAGGAGTTACCAGCCATTGAGCACTAGCAGCCAACATGTCATGTGCATGAAACATCTGCACCAGTTAGCCACACCTTGAAGATCATTATGTGCAGAGTCGGGCTGTTCTAATCAGGTGGTCCACATGTGCATTGAGTCAATCCATCGGCCATCCTTTATTTTCTACGGTTTTCCATAGCATGGGTAACTTGATGAATGGATCAGCCTGATATCTGCGTCTAATGTTTCTTTAAGCTGGCTAGCCTTTTCAGTGGGTCTCAATGGATCAGCCTGAAATGTGCGCCCAATGATCTTCAACTAGGGTTTAACCTTTTCAGCAGTCAGACACTTTGTAAACATGAAAAGTTAGATGCATGGGACTCATTGGACAATAACATTGCTGTCCATTCAGATGGATCTGAACATTTCTCTGTACGATACATAATTTAAAGACTCGAAAACTCGACTCGATATCTGGTCAGGTTGGGTAAGACTCGATTCGACTTGACTCAAGATTTAATAAATAAATTATCAACAAATTTTTTTCTGATAAGAGGTAGTTTGAGTAGTAAGAGTTTAGAAATAGGTAAACCTAAGCACCAAGGCAGCGTTGGGCCGTTGGCCTGCTGGTAGACGTGGTTTCCTGTGTTTGAGGTCCCAAGTTCGATTCCTACCAGCAAACTATACATTCTTTTTTAAAGATGCATCAACTTGGCGAGTGACTTAGTTCAAGTCATGCTGAGTCGTGTCAAGTTAACCGATTAGGTGAGCCGACTCGATGAGTCATGCTGACTCCGAACCAAGTTGAGCTTGTCAGTGAGTTTCATAGAGATGGCCCGATTTCAAGCTGAGTCAAGTTGACTCGACCGAGTTCAAGTCGAGTCACCGAGTTCTAGAACTATGGTAAAAAAATGGATTACAAGAATTGATTCCTGCTGGTATCTGAGAGTGTTGGGAATTCATACTGTATCCATATCTATTACAAAGTTTGCGGTAAACCTGAGAGGCAGCAATAATGCTAGAAGCAGTACAAGTGCATGGAAACTTTAGAAAACTGGGTGTTTTTATGCAGCAATAATGCCAGTAGCAGTAGAGCTATTTTTTATATTCACTTCTTTGGACCACAGTATAAGACTGTACTAGTTGCAAATTTTCTACCCAAAAGACAAGGTTGCTTTTTATTTTTTATTTTCTTCTTTTCTTGAGAAATGTGATGGCTACATTTGTGAGAGTAGGATTCAGAAGACACATCGATGTAGCACATTGGTGTAGGACGAGGATCTTCATCAGGTGGCTCCCAAGTTTATGCGCCATGGATAGAAAGATATGCTGGTTTGGGCATAATGGGGCACATGTACAACAAAGAAGATGAAAAGAATTGACCCAATTAGACGTATCATGTATGCACACCAAATAAGAAAAAAAACCAATGCATAAATAACATGCAGATATAGCTGTAGAGCATGTTCAAAATAGAAAGTAATCTCACCCATATCCCACTGTTTGCAGGAACATTTTAATAAGTTCTGTGGCTGAACATTGTTTTCTGTAACTATCAGTGAGGACTTTCAATATTCGGCCTAGTTTACTGATATGACAGCTGAGAAATTGAGAAAGCACTTCCATAGAAACTTCAGTTGCACCTTCGATGCCAACGTTCGCCAGCACACGAGCTAGTACCTTTTGAGTCATCTGAGATGCTTGCTCTTGGCTAAGAGATTTCCTGTTACCTTCAGGCCCATTCTTTCCTCTGTTACTTCTCCCCAATCCCATCCTAAGGTAATCCGGCATTACACCAAACCTCTCAATCATTGCAGCACTCCGGCTTGTAACATGGGGTAAATTATCAAGAACACTGTAAAACTCTAATTTCTGATTGTCTTCCTGCCTACTTCTGTGAGGGAGCGCGCTATCGGGTATGCAGTCAGATGGGAACATAATTTCCGGGAAGAAAGAAGTTTCATCCTCAATTGCATTATTTGCATCTGAAACAGCATTTGGATGAATATGGGATCCATTTCCCCAACTGGGATTGGCAAATCCCATGTACTGATCATCCTTGAATGCTCGTCGCCTTCTCTTATGTTTCTCAAGAAGTCGAAGGTATGAGGACATTCCCTCAGGTGTTCGCTTGAGTGGTTCTTGGTCCCCAGATGCCCCAGATGGGAGTCTTTGTTGTCTGCTGGTTCTATGCTTTTCGGCATATTGGTCATACCATGTCACTGGCAATACATTTTCAACCTCAGGTTCACCATATCTGGACCCGACACCAGAAGCTCGATCAAAAGAATGTTCGCTCAGTTTACCAAGACCAAATGCTGCTCTGGATTGTGTCTGCATCACCCGCAAACAATTCCAGTGAAATCGCATATGCAAAATTACGAAATAATAAGCATACAATCACATAATAGTGGATTGTGTCTGCATCACCCGCAAACTTCTTTAGTCATCTGTTATGCATGGAAAATTGTCTAAAGAATAGTGGATGAACAATTCATGTCTAGCAGTAATAGAGTGGGGTAGGACATGAAAATTAAATATGATATGCAAGATCTCAAGCTTTAGATCATACTAATTCAGAACAATCACATAATAATTCCACATCCTACACAAAAGCTCAAGCATTCAAATAAGGGGCATTTGCATGGGTCTAGGCCTACACAGGCTAGGATTGGATCTGTAAAAAATTATAAACCAAACGATGCTCAAAGATAAATAATAATCATCCACACATGCACATCAATCAGTCCCTAATCCAAGGGATTCACTAATTTCAATTCAAGGAACCCTAGGGTGAGAAAATGGGCAAATAAATTAAGGATAATGCAATCTAGGATTAGAGTTTATGAAAAACAGGTATAAGAGGGTAAAATAAGAAGAAAACCTGAACCAGAAGACAGTTCCCGCGTGAGGACAGCGGGCCAAGCCTAACGTACGTGCGCAGGGGCTTGGCCGCATGTGCAAGGGGGTCCCACACCTGAAAACCGACTCCTTGGCTTTGGTCGGTCAGGGGTGGACTCCAAACCCCCCAAGTTTCGGGTCGATCCGAGCTACGGGCTGTGCATGGTGCTCCGCCGAAGTTTCAGCCTTCTTGCAGTGCCAGATTCTGAAAACTGTCTGTAAGGAAAAGATCTGCTGCAAAAACTGATGGATTCGAGGCGAGGATGGCTGTAGAAGGTGAGAAGTATGGATGATAGGTGATAGAGGCGGATTGAGATAGATGTGGCTTCGCACCACGGTAGTTAGCCCTTTGATGAAGGGGGGCTTCGCACCCAATTGGATTTTTCCACAACTCAGGAACTCATGGGAGTAGAAAAAAATGCATGAATTTTTTTTCCTTAAATCTTCAATGAATAAAAAAGCTACAAGGAGTTCCTATTTATAAGAAAAAAACCTATACCCCAAACTCGCGCCATGTGCGCAACCTATTACTTAGGCGATGAAATAAACCAAAATAAAAACTAATTAAAGAAATCTAATCTGTCCATGATATTCTAAATAACATTATTAAGCAAAACCTGAAATATGAAATCAATCAGACTAATGGGCCATAATCATGAGATCCCATGATGGGCTTTACTTGACTATCGGGCTCATTCCAACGAACCAAAACTCTGTCTTCTAACTAGGAGGCCTTCCCTGGACGTCGTCATCGATCCAGATCGACGGTGGGGCCCTCCTTCTCCTGGCATACGTGCGTGTGGGGGGGGGGGGGGGGGCGTGCGTGTGTGATGTCCCCATCATAGAGGCTTAGGATCAAAATCATCCTATATTTGCGGATTTGAGATTTACTATACCCATATGAACCTCTCTACATGAACACCTAATGCAAGAACATACGCCAACATGGGCCACTGTTCTGTGCAACATAAAAATAACAACCAAGCCACTCATCTGTTGGATTCCACCAACATAAATCAACTTATGCCATTGTGCAACGTGCTAACAGCCTAACACCCAAGCCACCCATCCGTGGGATCCCACCATGCAGAAAGTCCTGGCCCTACAAATCAGGGCTTTGTTCACTCATAGGGTGGTCCCTACATGTATTGAATATGGGCAATGGGCTCTTTCTCTTTACCCATCCATTTTTCATGCTTGTAGGTGTAGGAGATTGCATGTGCATGTGTATGGATGTGGGTGTATGTGCGGAGCATGGGGTTATTATTTTGTGTGGTGTACACTTTTAAGTGTTCCTATAGGATACCGTGTTGTTTTTTCTAGGGCTTTATCAATAAGATGCTCAAGAAGATAATTCTACATCATTTTCTCTCCCCACATCTTCTCTCTCTCTCCCTTCACCCTCTAGCATATAATCTAACATGGAATTGGAGGCAAAATCAAGTTTAGTGTTCGAATCATAGAAGTGGCAATCTGTGGAAAGGGGAAACTTGGACCAAAGTGAAATTCTTAAGGAGAGAAATAACTAATTTCTCTTACATGATTTTCTCTTCCAACACCTCTCTCTTTCTCTCCTCTTCTCCTTTCTTGTTTCACCCTTTACCATGGAATCAGAGCCAACACCATGTTCATTGTCCCAAATCATAGAAGTGGTGAGTCTGGTGACATAGCAGACCATGTTGTTTCCGCAACAAGAGGAGCGGAGGCAGGGGTTTTCAGTAGGGTTCTTCAGTTTTTGCGAGATTGGGCCCAATAGTGTGGTTTGCAGGTTGATCTAGTGAAGGAGCTGGCTGTTGTTGTATTTTAGTTCCTAGTTTTTCTAGGAACTCTGCTTTTCTGTTTTTCCTTTCTGTTGGTTTTTGGTTGCTTTGTCTTTGTTTCACTTTTGTCTTTTGTTTAATAAAATTTCACCTTTCAAAATAAAATAAAATGATAGATGATTAATCTCTCTCTCTCTCTCTCTCTCTTCTCTCTCTCTCTCTCCTCACTCTCTCTCTCCTCTCTCTCTCTCTCTCTCTCTCTCTCTCTCTCTCTCTCTCTCTCTCTCTCTCTCTCCTTCTCTCTCTCTCTTCTCTCTCTCTCTCTCTCTCTCTCTCTCTCTCTCTACTCTCTCTCTCTCTCTCTCTCACTCTCTCTCTCTCTCTCTCTCTCTCTCCTTCTCTCTCTCTCTCCTCTCTCTCTCTCCTCTCTCTCTCTCTCTCCTCTCTCTCTCTCCTCTCTCTCTCTCTCCCTCTCCCTCCCTTTAACATGTCATCAAACATAGAATTCGAGGCAACATCATGTTCCGTGTTCGAATCATAGAAATGGCGATCTGTGGAACAGAAAGGTATTCCTTAGAGGTAATGGTGGCCATAATAGCCAAGGTGTTCCAAAAACAGTAACGGCTCTTTTTTCTTTTTGAAAAAATCCATTACAGGACGGTTAAAGGGCCTTTACACCTTTTTTTTTTCCCCGCCTGTAATGGTTGTTACGACCTGTTTCAATGCCATAACATGTAACAGTTATGACTGTTACCGTTACATAACCCGACTTTGAATACCTTGATAATGGCCACCGTTGTTACCATTACTATACGGGCCATAACAGTCGTCACATAATTTTTTATTTTTTTTTAAAAAAAGAGCCTATTTTGGCCCTGTAACAAACCATTTTGGGACAGTTACAGCCATTATAGGACCATTATGGGGTTGTTATGGGTCAATTTTTCTGTAATGGCCATTACAACTATTATGACCCCCTAATGTGTAACAATTACCTTGGTGGAAAAGGGAAGCCTAAACCAAAGTGAAATGCTTAAGGAGAGAAATAACTAATTTTTGTGCATCATTTTCTCATCCCCACACCTCTCTCTCTCACCCTTTAGCATGAAATTCGAACATGGAATTAGAGCAACAACAAGTTCGTTGTCTGAATCCTAGAAGTGATGACTTGTGGAAAGGGAAACCAAGACCAGAAGTGAAAGCCACCACAAGTGTAAACGGCTAGCTGGAAGCAAGAGTGAGATACACCACAAGTTGGAAAGGCTACTTGGATATAGGCTAAAGTGAGTGCCACCATAGAATGGGTTATTGGATGTCGGTTACATAGCGTGGTGGTGTGTTATGACCTCTAGTGATTTAAGGACCTAGCTTAACACCTTCCATCAATCCTGGGGATTTGCCATATTGTGTGGTCGTGTTTTATTATCTCTAGTGATTTAAGACTTGTTTGGGCACTTGCGATATCCATGCTCCAGCTTGGGAGGGTGTAGGAGATTTAATTTAATTAATTTATTAATTTATTATTATTATTATTATTATTTTGTGCATGTGAATGTACTAGTGGAGTATGAGGTTATTATTATTATTAGTATGGTGCAATATTTCCATGTCGGTATCGATGGATATATCTCACCCTTTGGATATGGAAACATATTGGTTATCACGTGGGAAATATCGGATATATTGCATAGTGTTTCACCATCTTGGGACACATGGGGAAATTAGTAAAAAACCTTTCAATGAAATTTTAAGGGATGTTAAAATAAGTGCACATAATAGTTTTACTTTGTATAGAGTCCTAAACTATGCAGTGTCTGACAGAAGTGATGCAACTATATTCAAAATCAATTCATATAATTTATAAATCTAATAATACATATATGAAACACAACCAATTAATTATTTTTAAAAGTTGCAAATGAGGTGTACAAATAATTGAAATTAAATTGTCTAAATGATGTCTCATAACTCAAAATTTAGGTTTATTTCCTCATCTAACGACGAGAATGGTGGACATTTATTTGACAACTAAGAATGAAAAATATCCAATAGTCTTGCCTTCAACAAACAAGTCCATGAATCAAAGGTCAGGACCGTTCAAACAATTTGATTTTGGGATCGTGACTTAGCGACAGTGGGTTCTACAATTAAATTGGTTTACTTTGAGTTAATATGTAACACGTGTACAATTTCTGAGTGCATGCGTATCAAGTATTATGTGTTGCCAGAGTATCATACAATTTCCCTCCTAATCTGGTACCTTTTTCAAAAAAAGGTTTAGGGAAGTTGGTGAGCAAAGGGTCAGCAACTCGACTGGGCCACACTACGATGTTTATGTGAAATCCACCCCACCTGGTGCGTCACCCCATATTAGGCCCAAGGCCTAAAAATTAGCTCTATCCGTGATTCAAGTAGACCACACAATTGAAAACAACGTATAGGGTAATGCTCACCTCCAAATTGTTTTCCTTCATGTGGCCCACCTGAATCACAGATGAGCCTGATTTTTGGGTCTCATGCCTAAATTTTAGTGTGACATCTAATGGTTGGAGTGGATTTCATATGATCATTAGTGGGCCCTATAAAAATTCAACTGTTGATATCTCTCTCTAAACTGTTTTCTTTGGTGTGGCCCACCTAAATCATGGGTTAGCCTAATTTTTTGGCCCTACGCCTAACATGGGTTATACATCTAATGGTCAAAGTGGATCTCACATACACATCAAGGTGTGCCCCATACAAAATCAAAGGCGTGAGTCATTTTTTTAAATATATTAGCTGAATTCTCTAACAATTGGGAAGAGGGACGCCTAATCACCCACCAGTGACTTTTTATGTGGATGACCATGATGACGTATGTGAAATCCATTCCGAGTTTCGACTATAGGATTTGTAATCTCACATTAGGCCCAAGTCCAAAAAATTAGGGTGACCTATGATTTAGGTGGGCCACACCAAAAGAAACAACTGGGAGAGAGGTCCACCCTTGATTTTTACAGGATCCACCATGATGATTATATGAAATCCACTCTAACCATTAGACACTTTTGTCTTTCTATTGTTTTTCTTGCCTTTTGGCTTCAAAAAATTTGGAATCTTAAAAAAACCATTGGATGCCACACCAAAATTTAGGCATTCTACCCAAAAATAAGGATCATCCATGATTCAAGTGGGCCACACCAAGGGAAAAAATTTAGAGCGTGAGCATTGCCCTGTACACTGTTTCCAATCGTGTGGTCCACCTGAATCATGGATGGGGCTGATTTTTAGGCCCTGGGCCTAGCATGGGGTGATGCACCCGGCAGCCGTGTTGGATTTCAAAAAAACATCACAACAGGGCCCGCCTAAGCCGCCAACCCTTAAATAACCCTTTTAAATATGATGGAACACCTGGCAACCTTTTTATTTGAAAAGACGAGGTGCATGAGTGAGAGAGAGAGAGAAAGAGAGAGAGAGAGAGAGAGAGAGAGAGAGAGAGAGAACATGTATGAGGTATGTCCTCTCTCTCTCTCTCTTTAATCATTCTCTTCTTCATCTTCTTCTTCTTTTTGAGAAAAATCGAAGCTCCTCTCTCATTATTGATACTAATGAGGACATCCGACCATTTAGAGTGTATCCGAGGAGGAGGAGATGGGCCCAACCTTTACTTTGGCTCAATGACTTGTACACGGGCCCGGGTGGGCTACACTGAGGCCTTGAAGATGCCACATGCATGATCGTGCATCTTCGAAGACCCTATACTAGGAAGATGCATGTGGGCTGCTTAGTTCAGGAGTCTTGACCATTGGATCGCGAGGACTCGACGATCGGACCGTTGGATCATTGTGATCTTGATCATGAGCATTGGATTAACATATTTTATGTTTTTGTCAATTATTCATAGCTCAGGATGAGCATGTTTATGTTTTATGGCGTCATAGGACATATTTTACATATTAGGGTTTTTTTTTAAGAAATCTTTCTTGAGAGCGTCTTTTTGTAAAAAGACCTTTCTGAGACTATTTAAGGCCTGAATGTCCAGCCCTAGCCTCATGGTAAGCATATGAAATTTAAAAAAATAATAATAAAATAAAAATAATTAAAAAAAATCTCTTTTCTTACTTTGTGATGAAGTAAAAACATCCTGTGTATGGGTGGATTGATTTGATGTGAAGCTAAGGAGTGAATCGAAACAATCTTTCTACTCATTTTCTTCCATCAAAGGTATATCTCTCTTTTCTCATTCTCTCTAGCTCTCTCTTCTTTTTTCACCAACAATAGACAATTCCCATTCCCATCTTTGTTTTTCTTTCTTCTGAACCTTATACCAACGACCTAACCCATCCCAAAACATCCCGTTTAACCCTCCATTTGACCATACAAGTACTGCTGTATGGCCATACCCGACCGTACGGACTCACTCGTACTGCTATCCATACAGTTAGCATTCCCAATCCCTTTCACCTTTTGTTTTCCCTTTGAGACCCTAAGCCTAAATCGCCAAATCCCTAACCCTAAATCCCCAAACCTTATTTCCCCAACTTCCTAACCCTTGAATTAGCCAAATCTGCCCATTGAACCTGAACCATGCCTATGCTAAGTGTGAGTGTTCCGATCTCTCATGGGACCTAAGGTTTCCATGCTTGTGTGGTATTGTGATTTTAACATAAACCTAAATTTTATTGCCTCTTTGGTACTCTTTTTCATCACGGGAGGATAGCATGTTATCTTATTTAATTTGCCTCGATTAATCTGTTAATAATCTTCACATCCAAATAGTTAAATCACACGTCCTGCTTTAGATACTATTGATGATATCAATATGGTATCATCCATACGAATAAGCATATATGGGCGATATTTTCAAAATATCGCATTGTACCGACATATCAACTGATATTCGGAAATCCATAAACTTACAGGCAGTTTCATATCCCCCAACTGCAATACCGATAATATCGACCAATACTATTGATATCACGAACACTGGTGTGTTGAACAATTTTAAGTGCTCTTCTCGGTCATGAACACAGTGGGTCCACTTGATTGGATAATGAGAGGCTCAGATGTCATAATGTAATGGACATAGGTACATGCACTTGATGTAGGTTGGCATGAAGATAGGCGCGTGTGGCACTCGCAAACCTCTTGTTGCTATATAAGCAAAGGAAAGAAGATGTTGCTTCAGATAGTCTCCTTGAAATAAAGCAACGTGGATGGATAGAAAGACAAGAAATAAACAGTTATAGGGTAGAGATAAATACAAGATAAACCAAGAACGCAGGTAAAAAAAAGCAATATCGTACCATTGTTTGCATGCCAGATCTATTCTATGCACAAGATAATAAAATATCTATATCAAGGTTCGAATGAACAGAGATGTTGGCAAATCTGCCTTTGTTGTTGACTTTATTAAAGTGATATACCTCCCAATCAAATCTAAGTGATGTGGACCAATGCATGAACTCAATTAACATGAGAGATTAATAAGCAAAATTAAAGTAATTAATGAAAATTACAAAGCTTTCTACCATCATCATAAATACTAAGATTCTAAAAAGAGATCATGCATAGTTTTAAGCCTAGGTTGCCAAGCATCATCCTACAAGACCATTAAACATGGGAAACTAGGATCTAATGGATGTAGAAACATCCAAATAGCATAGGGTTAAGCATATTTTAAAGAAGAAGGTCTAATACTACCTAGGTTGAGATTATGGTTTAGGGAAATTGGAGAAAACTTGGAATTAGGGTTAATTGGGTAAATGGGTTAAAGGGTTTAGGTATTAGGAGAAGGGAATTAGGGTTTTGGATGTAGGGGATGTAGGGATTTGGGTTTAATTGAGGGTTTTGAAGATCCAAGGTTTGGTAACTTGGGAGAAATTGGAAGATTTGGGATTTTTAGGTTTAAGGTTAGGGTTTGGACAAGAGAAGATAGGGTTTTGTTGTATGGGTAAAGGAAAGCCAAAGGGACAAGGGTGGGACCGTATGGCCAGCCCTATGGGTTCACAAGTGTGGCCATACATTCACACGTGTGGGGTAGGTAGGTTGGGTTTTGGGATTTTATGGTCCGGCTTGTCGAGAAGGTATAAAGGAGAAGAATAGGAAAGTTGTTGATGGATTTGGAGAAAGGGAGAAGAAGGAAATAAGAAACTTGAAGAAGTACCTCGATTGTTGATAAAGGGGTGTGATTGTGGGGGGTAGAAGAAAGCCTCGCACCTCCGTTGATGAAGATAAGCTTCACACCGATCTTCTTTCCAAATCACATAGAAGACATCCTCACATCACATAAAGATTATGGAGAAAACAAAGGAGTTCTTTATTTTTATTTTTGTTAATATCACAAAAAAAAAGCAATGGGGAGGTCCTCTTTATATAGCCTAAAGACCTTGTCCAAAATTACAAATTAAACCCTGTTTAGTGATTTTTTATCAAAATAACCTTAGTTTAATAAAAAATCAAATAAAATCATTCATAGGGTGTCCAAAGCATAAATCAATCATAAACTAAATCCTAAAATATAATTATGTTCTATGATGATGAAAATGGTCCATGATGAATGGCCCGATCATGTAATCCATGCAATCCAACGGCCCAATCGTCACATCCCTCAAATCCGACGGTCTAAATCACTCCCTAAAGCAACCCAGGTGCATCTTCCCAATGTGGGGTCTTCCAGATGCTCGCACATGCACATGGGGTCAACATAATCATGGGTACTCACTTAGCCATAAAAAAATTGGTGCGGCCCGCCTCCTCCTCTGATACGTACGCAAAGGTGTACGTAATGCCTCCTCCTCTGATATGTACGCAAAGGTGTACGTAATGTGATGTCCTCATCACTAAGGTTGTCTTAGATGTACAATTGATTACAATTGGAACAATTAAGCCACACCAATGTGAAATCACCAAAGTTGGATTGATCACGATATGAATTGTGCTTGGTTCATTTTAAGTTGGACTTGAAACAAGAATGCTAGCAACAATTTCGAGAGGCAACTAATTTTTGTTGCTGGAACAATCTTGAGATAATTCACTTAACAGTTTGTCACATGTTAATTATTGCAATTGGAATCTTTGTACAATGAAACACAGGTAAAACTCATCAGATAAATCATAAATCTGAAGTCAAACCTTAGATTGTACCGAACTAGACGGAATAACATTTTCTTGATTCGCCCCATCTTGTGACTCATCTTCCAAGGAAAAATACACATCGTCGCCATGTAACTGCAGATCTGAAACATAAATCTAATTAAGTGCCAAACTCATCTTAGTGTAATACCAAATGGGTTCAAGAAGAATTGTATGATCCTTGACCCAAGATTGCTCAATATAATCACATTTTAAGTTTGTGCAAGTTGGCCCATGGTCCAGTGATCCAGACTGTTGGTCGGTTGGGTCTCATGCAGGTGGACTGTGCTGCAAAGTTATCCCTGATTGGAAGACTCTAGCCACTGATACTTTTTATTTCTATATTTTGGGTTGAATGCAGATGGTCACTTTCTAACCATCCATTTGCAGGCTATGAATTGAAAGTTCATTACCTCCCTAACCAGATATTTTTCAGGGATTGCCAATCTGTAGAGGGTCCCAACAGATCAAGGGTGTGGATCACAGAAGCATATAGCCCACTCATATAAGTTAACAACTCAAGCATATTGTGTATATTATCAGTGTTGGGTTCAAAATTTTGACAAAGCTAGAGGTCTTGCAGCCACACGTTTCCGCAAAGAGACGTCTTCCCTCAAAATAACTGTTTCTTGGTCACATAAAGCACAAAGAAAACCCATGGATCCTACTTGGTAGAAGCCAAAAGGACCTGACTTCTTAAAGCAGAATGGAAAGCCCATTTAATGGAGCAACTAAGGTGGAACTGTATCTAGTTGGAAAATAGTTGAATAAGTAGTAATTTGAAGATCAAACTGCATGTTTAGATGATACAAGCTTGATGCTTTCTTTAATTTCGGCAGAAAATAGAGAAAAATAGTGAAGAAGATGGACAGATATATGGGGTCTTGCCACATAATAACCTAAAAGAGTCTCACCTCTAGGGCAGTGTTACCTGGACACTTGGGGACACTAAGGGATTTTTCCATGCTAACACTTATGGACACTTGGACACTCCTGGACATGACATGAAAGCACAACATGGAACCTCAAAATCTGTACGGACAGTGTCCCAGTGATGTCATCAGAAAGTGCCGCATGTTGGATACCTCAAGTGAGGTGTCCAAAGTTAATTGTTGAAGAAACTAATCATTAAAGACTTCCTCCAAACATAATTGTTGAAGCAACTGATCATTAAAGACTTCCTCTCACTCCCTAGATTTTAGTTCATTTTTCATTATAGGTAACATGAAACGTGTAACAAACACCACAAGCTTTGTATATAACAAAAAACTACAAGCCTTGTTGTTATTTTTGTTGGGGTTTTCTAATTTTCTTGAGATGTTTATCCGTGATTTTCAATGTTTTGCTAGTCAATTTTCTTAGTTTGGATTACAAATAATTGGATTTTACTCGAATTATGTGAATATCGTTTTCTAATTTCCTTTGTTTTATATGTTTTCATTGTTTTATTTATTTTATTTGATTGTCAATTTTGTTAGTTTATGAAAATATTATTTATTTGTGCACAAAAGTGTTCCATGCCAAGATATTAGGAGTTTGCCATGCTGGACACTTCACAAGCCAGGATTTCTCACCCATGCCATGTGTACAGGTAACACTGCTCACGGGTTGCTAGAAGAGTCTGACTTATAGAGTATTTCCGATCACAGAAATCAAGAAAAACTTGATTTCATTCAATTTACCTATGCATTGCATATTAAATACATGTGGCTATACATGTAAATTAGCCTTTCGTACAGACTCTGACTAACATAAAAAAAGTCTTGGCTTATTTTCAATTGGACCAAAAAAAGCCTTTCCTAAATAATTCAAACTCCAATCCATAAAAAAAGTCTCAGATAGTCGTAGAAAATGAATAAAAGAGGGGAAAGCAAACTAAACTAGGAAACTATCCAACAAGTGCCTATATCACTCCAATAATATGCATATACACAACAGCATGAGCCTTTTAGGGCTGTAAAACACACAGAACCCCTTTTACACACTACATTTTGAATATTTAGCCTTAAAAAGCAGCTGATCAGACTTGTGGACCCTCCAATCTGTTATTAACTGATTGGATCTATGGGTCCCACAGCCCAATCTTTCCCCTGTTTTGGGCTTGATCATCAATTGACCAGCAGTGCGGTCCTTATAGACCCCTTTGGATAAACAGATGCCTTTGCATCACCACTCCCCCAAAACACAACACCTATAAGGCACACCTCTGCCCTTTAAGAAGGTTACCACACACCTGCACGCCACATTAGTTGGGCTGAATCCCTGTCAAAACAGGGTGCTCATGTTCCGCACGGCAGAGGTTGCATTGGCTCCTGCCCTTCTGAAGGATAGTTCTTTGCTCCTGAGAACCTGCACCATGCACAGGTTCATGCCATGTGGATGGGAGCTAGCTCGACATTTCTTAAGAGGTAGAAGCCCTCCCCACTAGCACGACTCTCCTGGTATTACATAGCAGGTCCCAGTAGATCCCTACCCCCAAGCAGATTTCTGTTCCCACTCAATTAAAATGGGAGATTTACTTGCTTGCCCTTCACAGACCAGCTTGTGCCATATGGCAAGAGCCCCAAAATTCCATCCTTAGTGAACTAACCAATTGGCTCTCCTTTTGCTTGCTTTAGACAGTGAATGACATTCTGCCAAACGTCCATGATTTTAGTGTGTGTCCACACCATGTCGTGTTGATGCAATCGTGCCACATCCAACACGTACACGTTCCACATGTGTGCACAGGAAAAGGCCCAGTTTCTTTATTTTTTCTTTTTAATTTCCTTTCTTTCATATTTCTGTGTTAGGAAAATATCTCCATACTAAGAAATAAATATTATTAGAATTTCATGTTCAAGGGTTTCTTATTTTAGAGATCTTGGCTATCAAGGATTTCTATTTTTAGATTCCTTTGATTATGCTAGAGATTTTCTCAAGGAAACCTTATAAACTCTCATTATAAATAAGTCATAGCCCTATGGAATAACACACGGTTAAATAATATTTTTGAGCTAGTTGTCTTGTTTATCTACACTAGAGTGTTGAGGGGGAGTGGTTATTTCTAATATAAGACTAGAGGACTTTTGAGCTTGCTCAACAGTCATTCTATCTTTTCTCGTGTAATTCGAGACTATGTAGTGTGGGGGGAAGTGGTGATACTCAAGTATAAGAATAGAGGACTATTGAGGTCGCTCACAATCAGTCATTGCATATTTCTCTTCTGTGATTCTAACTTTCAATATGGTATGTTGAACTTTGTTGGTATGGGCCAGCACCCCAGCCGTGAATGAACTATTACACCGACATTTATCGATCTCCCGACTTGGCTATAAAACTATTGTTCCACCTTTGGCTAACAGCTTAAGTTTTTAGCTCAACTGGTTGGAACATTACGGCCGAGGTCCTAACAAACTTCATTGCAATTAGTTTCTTCCTTGATCTAGTTGCACTACTTTGGTGTCAAAAAAGGTTTTGCTCTTGGGGGATTCTCTTCTCTTTTACTTTTATATTCATGTCCTCATCTTCTTCCCTAAATCATGTCCCGATATTCAACCCGAACCTGTCCTCAGAACAGTTCCCTAAACTAGCCTGTTATTTCGGCCCATCACCGCAAACCATATACAACCTCCATCTCACTAAGCCATCACCTTATTTCTATCTCAAATAGTACCAAACATCCCCGTTGTTCAGCCAGTAAACAGCCCATAATAACCCATCAAACCCTACCCTACCAAAACCTGCCCCATTAAAATAAAAAAAAAAAAAACCCAAACCGTTACCTTTTCTCCTTTTTCTCCTTTTTCCAAAAGATTAAAAAAATAAAAAATAAAAAAACCTCCCACCCAAAGCCATTCTCAACTAGTGTAGCTACATCTGCCATCATATGAACACAATAAGAGGGATGGCTACAGTCCTTAGATGACTATTTAACTTCAAGATGCGATTGGATCAACTTCACAATAAGTATGAAACAATTTGACAAAATAGAGGCTTGTTTCATGACCAGAGTAGATACTTTCAAAGGATAAGTTATTGTTCTTGAACAAGCAAGAAAGGGAGTCAATGTGGACAGTTAAACATCTATAAATGATATCAGGGAAGACCTGGAATCTGAGAATGTTGACCCAAGATAGCCTAGTCGAAATGTTGACTTCCACGATGAGTATGAGTTGGGTTATGGGATCCAATAACATCGCTTTGCATAGTTGGGAACAAGAGGAATGAACTACCCCCAATAGGACTATCCAAATTTTGGTCAAGGAGGCTAAATGTTTGCATTGCTAATCCCGCCAAGCATGTCAAGATTGGGATTCCCAATTATGATGGTAATTTGGATACCAAGGTTTTCAATACATCGCTAAAGTCAATGAAGCAGTATTTCCACTAGTACGAAATGGAAGAAGTGGTTAAGCTAGGTTTTGAAGCCTTGAAACTTAAGAGCATAGCCCAAGACTAATGGTACACTGTTAAAGAAGACTTTTAGTGATTTGGCTTTCCCCTTGTAGGCAATTGGAAGGAAATGAAGGCGAGATTGAAGCAAAGGTTTCTGTTGTTGGATTATGAGATGACTTCTAGGAGCACCTCATATTGTGGGAAGACAAATTTGACTGTGGAAGAATAAATAATGCTATTATGAATTGGTGATTCGTTGCTACTTAACGAAGATGGGAAAGTAACAAGTGACGCATTATTGCAATGGACTACAGTTCGACATTCAAAGAGAACTGTTCGACATTCAAAGAGAACTAGTGACCTTCAACTCAACCATGTGGATGGAGCGTACTGGATGGCCTAAAAAGTACAGGAGTTGATAAGATGCAATAGCCCTCAAGATGGAAGTTATACATCCACTGCCCTACTGCCATCGGCTCCACAACACATCTACAATAGTCGCACCCCGCGGTAATTTTCCTTGGGATTACCAAATTGGTCAAAACTCCCCGCCTCTAATTCTTTTCTCGTAACGTTAACACAAAGGGAAAGTCTGTTGCGGCAACTCTGAAGAGGTCAACCAACCCTTGCTTCAAGTGTGGTGGTCGTGGACATTATGCGAAAGAGTAATCCTCTCGCAATCCCCAATTCTATGAGGGACAAGAGGGTGAATAGTACAAAGAGAACGTTGGAGGTGAACATGAAATTCAATCCAAAAGGTGAGGATCAGGAATTCGAGGAAGGCATAAATGGCCTTAAGGAAAATAAGTTATCATTGGTGGTCAAGAGGATTCTAACGGTACCAAAAGTGGAGGCTCAAAAAGACTGGTTGAGAGTCAATATCTTCCATACATCGAGTGTCATGGGATGGAAAGGTTGTCAAGGTCATTATTGATAGAGGTGGTAGTATGAATGTGGGTTCGTAAAGCATGGTGGACAAGTTAAAGCTGAAAACTCAAAAACATCCTAAGCCATACAAGATTGCGTAGGTGAATGACATTTTCATCCCCATCATGTGCTTTTCCTTGGGTCTATGAAGAATAACTTTGGCGTGACATCATTCCAATAAAAGTCATACGTATATTGCTAGGGCACCCATGGCTATACGACACACAAAAGTCACAAAAACATGTATAGCTTCACATACAAAGGAAAGCTCGTCATGCTCAACCTTATGAGAGATGATGAACCCAAAGAGGCAAAGCCGACTTCCACAGTATTGATTATGGCCCGATTCGTGGAGGAAAGTCAAGAACAAGGAATCATTTATGCTTTGGTAGGGGAGGTTGTGAGCAAAGTTAAGCATTTGGTGTCTAGTTTGGTAGTTTTTGTTAAGCCTGCCCCTGACGGCTCTCTCTCTTAATTTTGGTCGAGTGTTGTTTTCTTTGTCCACTTTTGTGGCCTTTTTAATAAAAGTGTTGTTATTTCTTAGAAAAAAAAAATGAATGCTTTGGTAGGATGTGAATCCAAGACCAATCCAACCGGTAAAGTTTTATGTCCAAATCACCTGAGATTCAGGACATTCCATCTCGATATCAGAATTTGATCCTTAACGAACTATCTACTGAGCTTCCACCCATGCGCGACATTCAACACACGATTGATTCGGTACTTGAAGCGCTATTAGCAAATCTCCCAACACATCGAATGAACAATACAAAGCATGCGGAACTTTGTTAACAGTTGGAAGAATTGCTAACCAAGGGTTCTATTTGTGATAGCCTTGGCCTGTGTGCGGTGCTAGTGTTGTTGACGCCAAAGAAAAATGGGAGTTGGAGGATGTGTGTTGACGGCCACACCATCAAAAGGTTAATGACAAAGTACCATTTTTCTAATTCAACCTTGCTAGACATGGTGGCAAATATTAGAATCTTTTCGAATATTGATTTGCGAAGTGAGCATCACCAAATAAGAATTCATCTTAAGGATGAATGGAACTTATAAAACAAAAGATGGATAATACAAGTGGCTAATCATGCCTTTTCAGCTTGACAAACACACCTGGTATATTCGTGCAGTTGATGGAGTAGATTTATGGCCATTCATGGGAAAGTTTGTCATTGTGTACTTCAACGACATCCTCATCTATAGTTGTTCACGCAGAGATCATTTCATTCATATTTGTCAGGTGATAAGAGTATTATGCCACGAGAAACTTTCATAAAATTGAAGAATTGTGCCTTCATTAGTTCCAGCGCTGTCTTTCTAGGGATCATCGTTTCAACTGGTTTGAGGGCTGATCCTAGAAAGATAAGGGCTATTGTTGACTCCCACGAATATTCACGAGGTTTTCACGAACTAGCGACCATTTATCGAAGGTTTATTTGGAATTTTAGCTTTAACGTGGCGTCCATTACTAAATGTATGAAGGTCAATCCATTTGAGTAGAACAAAGCAACAACTAAAGCATTTTAGGAAATCAAGAGAAAAATGATGAAAGATCTAGTTCTTAGGCTTCATGATTTTGAGAAGGTATTCGAAGTTGTTTCTAATGCATCCCACCCATTAATGCAGGGGCATTTTCACACTGGGCTCGAGTGGGGTCGCCTATGGGATGCAGGAGCACACTCGGGGTGGGCGGGGCCCATGGGGGAGGTCTCGTGTTCGAGACTCCTGACTGGGGGTGATTAATGCGCATTTCACAACGGGCTCGAGTGAGGTAGCCTGTGGGATGCGGAGACACAGTCGGGGTGGGCGGCTCGTGTGAGGCGGTACCCATGTGATTTGGGGCCACGAAGGGGTTCAGCCGAGGTTCTAACCCATTAGATGTGGAGCCTGAGCTATGAGATAAAGGGATTAATTCGCCATACTCTAATAGTTCGAGCTTTTAGAGCAAGTGGTTAATTGTCCTGCATCACCCACGTAGGCATAGGATGCATCATTAGTTAATAAGGACATCTGATGGCCTTCTTCACTGAAAAACTCAGCGAGGCATGAAAGAAGTATTTTACATATAACGTAGAGTTTTACATTGTTGTACAGGTCTTGAAACATTGGTAACATTACCTCATTCATCAGGAGTTTGTGTTCTAATCTAATTATGAGGCGTTGTTATTTGAATTTCCAGAAGAAATTGAGCGCAAGGCATGCCAAGTGGAGTACTTATATTCAAGAGTTCACATATAACTGAAGCATCGATATGGCGTAGAAAATAAGGTAGTAGGCACTCTCAGTCGAAAATCACATCTATTGTTTACCTTATCGATCTTAGTTGTTAAGTTCGAGGAACTTAAAACAGACCGCATCATATGATGATTTTAAGAAGGTATTTTCAATATTCAGTAGGCTCAGGCACCAAATACCCATGATACAACCTGCATGATGGGTACTTATTCTATGATAATGAGGATCCTTCTTCCTAAAGTCTCCTTGCAAGAGCTTATGATATGAAAGTTTCATTCAGGTGGCCTCGGTGGTCACTTTAGAATTGACAAAATAACAGCCCTAGTTGTTGATTGTTTACATTGCCCAAGTTGGAAGAAAGATGTTGTTGTTTGACAATGCCAAGTGTGTTAGCTAGGCAAAGGTAGCAAGCAATATACTAGTCTTTATATTCCATTGCCTATGACGAATGCCCCATGGGAAGAGATCAGTGTGGATTTCATTCTCGAATTACCTAAGATTCAATGTGGCTATGACTTTATTTACGCTATGGTTGACATGTTTTCTAAGATGGCGTATTTCATCCCTTAAAAGAAGACATCAGATGTTCTACATATCGCCAATGTTTTCTTCAATGAAGCGGTTCGTCTACATGGTATTCTTGGGACAATTATATTTGATCATGATGTTAACTTTTAAAGCTACTTCTAGTGAACTTTGTGGTCTAATATGGGAACTAAACTAAATTTCTCAAGTATTTATCATACGCAAATAGATGGACAAACTGAGGTCATCAACTAAAGTCTTTGGAATCTATTTCAATGTTTGGTTGGTGATCTCATCAGTTTATGGGACATCATGTCATTACAAGCTGAGTTTTCCTATAACAATTCTATGAACCGCACTATGGGACTCTCCTCTTGAAATTGCAACCGGTATGTGACCTCAACAGCCTATCGATTTAGTCACATTTCTTTTTGCAACTTGATCAAGTCAAGATGTCGAAGTTTTTGCAAGGCATATTAAGGAGATACATGAAGAAGTCAGATGGAAGATCACATTTAGTAATGAAAATTGTGCAAATACTCGATAAAGTTTTGCACAATTTCAAGAAGGGGATAGGGTCATGGTACGGCTCAAATCTGAGAGGTTTCCAACAAACCATTACATCAAGCTCTACTCCGGAAAAATGGGTCCTTAACATATTTTTTTAAGAAGCTAGGTGATAATGCATGATCGAGCTTCCACCTGAAATGAAGATCAGCCCCATTTTCAATGCAGATGACCTTATCTTGGACATTAAGAAGGCCAACACAGAAGAATGAGCCATTTAGATACCCAAGATATCACACCATTTCGAAGAAATAATTGAAGATTTGGATGGTAGATAATTTCCACATGACTAGGAGTGTATCATAAGTTTCTTATCAAGTGAAGGGGCTGACCGAGTACTGGCAGCACATGGATCTCAACAGACAATTTCAAGCACATCAACCTACAGCTTTATGAGGAGTAAATCCATTAACTCAATGAAGAAGAGTTTTTCCAAGCTAGGGGGTACTGATGTAATGACGCCACATCCCACACATGTGCACAAGAAAAGGCCCAATTTCCTTTTTTAGCTTGTTTCTAATTTCCTTTCATATTTCTATGTTGGGAAAAATATCTCTATGCTAAGAAATAGGTATATTAGATTTTCATGTTTAAGGGTTTTCTTATTTAAAGATCTTGGCTAGCAAAGAATTCTATTTTTAGATTCCTTAGATAATGCTAGAGATTTTCTCAAGAAGGAAACCTTGTAAACACCTATTATAAATAAGGCATGGAGTGTATGGAATAAGACACAGTTGAGTGATACTTTCTTTGAGCAAGTTCTCTTGTTTCTCTACAGACTACAGTAGTGTGTTTTGGGGGGATCTCTAGTATAAGACTTGATGATTATTGAGCTTGCTCACAATCATTGCATCTTTTCTGTTGTAGGAGTTGATCTCTAGTATAAGACTTGAGGACTATTGAGCTTGCTCACAGTCATTGCATCTTTTCTCTTGCATGATTCAAACTTTCAATCTAAAGTGTGTTGAGAGGAGAGTGCTGATCTCTAGTATAAGACTAGACAACTATTCAGCTTGTTCATAGTCATTTCATCTTTTCTCTTATGTAATTCAAACTTCCAATATAGTACGTGGAACTTCATTACAATTAGTTTCTTCCTTGATCTAGAAGCATTATGTGTCTTATGATTTTAATGGGGTGTTCACTAGCACCAAGCCTAGTGTGTGTCTACACCACATTATAAGATCCATGGTACTTCATAGCTGAGTTGTAAGGATCGAGGATGAGTCCCACTGAGATAGGCGTCTTTTGATTTGAGCTCCCTAATCGGTTCTTAATCACAATGAATTTAGGATACTCTGTGGAATTTATTCACATCATGGGTAGCCCCGCTCCCATCCAAAGCTGTTCCTCTCCTTTGCTTTGTCGGTGTTCATTTTCTCCTTGAGGTGGAGGGTTGGCACGATCATCTTCAGAAAGCTATCTCCCTAGTTTTTTAAAGCAAAAGAGTGACACCCAAGTCTCATCCATGGGAAATATGGGAGAATAAACCATCCTCTTCATGAGGAAGTCTCTCTTTCCTTAGAGAAGCGCTGCCTGAGTACCCAAGTCAGACTTTCCCATGAGAGTAAACATGAAAGCCATAAACCTTCTGTTACACCCACCAGTGATGACAGCCCCCTCAAGAATCCTCTTTGATGAGAGTCCCAAGAGAACCTATCATGGCACTCTCAACCAATGAGAGATGACCTGAGAAGGATCTGAACCCTTCTCCCTTCATCGCCATTTAGATGATAACCTAGTGCACACATGCTTCAAGGGATGTCCCCCTCAAATAAGCTCTCTTAATCACCACCTGAGTGGTAACAGACAGAAGAAAGTTGACATAGCTACATCCAAGTCTAGGATCACATAATTCTTCATTATTTAGAAATCCTAAAGTTGCTTTTGGATGGTTGAACAAACCAAACTGTGAACAATCAAATTTAACAGAAGGAAGTTACCAAGTTGCTATAACATATTTCCCAATATAAATAATGAGAAGAGCTCCCAAAATGCAGTCACATTCCTTCCAAATTCAGTTTTTGTTTTGTTTGGGTTTTTTTAAGACTGATCTTTTCAAGTCCATCTTGAAAGTAATGCAAATGCAACTTGGAGTTGGAACCCTCAATACAGATAAGGATAATATAATTTGGCTATTCCACTTTTCATTAGACAACAAGAAATGCAAAGGGGGTTCATGACACATACACCGGCCATGCATCAGGCAGGCACCACCCTGAAAACCACCTGCACGCATCAGGCAGGTCCCACCACGAACATGTCATGGCCCAAAGGAGGGCCGATCAGTGGCCACGGACAACCCATTTTTACGTTCTACAAGCAATTTGCCCCAAAAACATCAGATATCTCAAGGGTAAAAGTGGAAACAAGAATTCAGGAAGGCATGAAAAACAGAAAAGGCCCGCAGCGTACAGACGGTTGTAGGCAATCAATCCGATCCACCCATCAGGAAAGTCCACACTCCACACGTCTACAAATACCGAACGCAGCATGAGGCCCACTGGGCATGTTCGCTCGTGAGATTGGATCCACTTTCAATAGAAATCCGATTGGATATCGTGCGTAAAAAGACAAGGAGAAGAGAAAGAAGAAGAAAGAAAGACTGACTTACAAGCTGGGTTGAGTTTGGAAGGAGCGGCGGAGGGAGAGGAAGAAGAGCGGAGGAAGAGAGAGACGGACGCTTTGTCGTAGAGGAGAGCTCTTGCCCTGAGCTGGAGGTGGAGCTGAGATCTGCTGCTGCCGTTGAACAAGGAATCCCAGGAAGAAGGAGATGATAGGAAATGGAGGAAGGTCGTGTAGCTCGATTCTCCCAGCCACGACCGCCACACGCCGCAGGCTTCCAGCTTCCGAGCCAGCTCGTAGCCGCGCCCGTCGTCTCCCAGCAACAGCGCCATGAGAGAGAGAGAGAGAGAGAGAGAGAGAGAGAGAGAGAGAGAGAGATTTGGGCTTCGGCTCTGGATCTTTAGAGAGGATGTTGGGTGCATCGGACGTGAGAATTCTTGCAAGACAAAATCCCGTGGGCCCACCGTGAAATACGTGTGAAATCCAGTCCGTTCATCAGATTCGCCAGCTATTGTTAGGGTGAGAGCCGGAAATCGGACAGATAAGATGCCTCAGTGGGTCAAACTATAGTAAATAGTGGTGACTGGACGCTCGCAATTTAAATCACATTGGGGCCCACATAGCTTTTGGATCAGGCCGATATTTGTATTTTCCCTGTCACCAGCGTGAGTGTGTGGGGTGTGTGTGCATGTGTTAAAATAAAATTAACAATAATAAAAAAAAACTCATGAGAGATTTTGATTCCCGTGCTTGAGAAAAACTTCAATACTCAGGTAGAGTGTGATGGGTGATACACATGCACTGGACAATCAATTAAAAACTCAATGCTATTGTTCCTAAAACGGGAGCTTCGGACGGCCAACCAATTTTTGTCTTAATGGCGGCTGCACTCTGGTTATCTAAATAGTCTTTTCAGGCTATAACAGCAGACTTTCATCATGTTTTAAGTCCTTGGTGGGACTTGTATTTATTTCCTGCGACTTTTTGTTTTGTTTTTTTTTTTTTTTTTGACAAACCCAAACATAGGGGTGTATATTGAGTCGAACCAAGTCGAGTTCGCCCAAGCTCGACTCAACTCGGCCATTAGCTGACCTCATTCGTACTCGGTGCGACTTGTGTTGAGAAGTGTGAAAGATGAATCCTTAAGATCTGACGGTCTACACGAAGTTTGGGACCCTCACAAAGCATAATAATAGTGTTCCAATGGCCCGCCTATCTACTACTGGAGCAGATCGAACTATTCACACCTCTAATCCTACGGTATATAGTGGCCCTGAATTGCGATATATGGATTATATCGTCCCAAGGACAAGCCAAAATAGACAGACTATAGCGCACTGTTTTTCTCTCTGTATGCTCTCGGTGTTTCGTATGATTCGATGTGTTACATGAGAGAAAGACACTTCTTTTTATAACAGAGGAAGGAAAGTTTAAGTGAGATTGGGATAAGGCCACATAATCCGCTCACATCCCTATCTTCAATTAAAAATCAAATTCATATTTGAATTTGAAATCTAATTGAAGATAATCGTACCCACTAGTGATTGCTTACAAGTGGGCCCCACTGGTCTATATCCAACAGCTTGGTCCTCGAGCCTGACCAACCAGCTCGGGTCAATTCGGTCAATAGCTCGGGCCAATTTGAGCCGAGTTCTCCATTGCAGCATTTTCACAAACACTTGCACTATACCTTCAAAATCTCACTATATTTGAGACAGCAGCAATGATTTTACAAATATTTTATCAAACACCTTCTAAGTACCTTTTAAGCAACATAACAATAAAAAAAAAAAGGGGTCTTGGTTTCATTTACATACCTTTCTTGTCACCACCCACACTTTTTTGAGTCATTTCATCAAACACTTGGTGAGCAACATCAATATCTAAGTAACCGAGTCACTGACCTGGTTTGATCTAAGTTCAATTCGAGTTGGGTTTGATCCGAGGCGAGTCAAGCTAGGGCCAGCTTGAAATCGGCTTGAACTCATTTTTGAGCTCAAAAAATCACCTCGAATCGGCTCGAACTCAGCTTTAATCCGAGTTGAATCGAACTTTTTTCGAGTCGAGTCGAGCGAGCTAACCGAGCTAGCTCGGTTTATGTACACCCCTACGCACACACGCCCCCACACACTCACGCTGGTGGAATTTCACCACCTATGGGTACTCGAACCCTTGACCGGGAGTTGAAACTCCTGAGAGTCTACCACCTGGGCAAGAGTTTTTTTTCCCCACAACTTGAATATATGATATAGAGTTGACATTAGGCTCTAATAATAATTGTTGAAAACCTAACTAATGTACCAAAAGCTTTTAGAACTTATGAAACATGTAAAGTTAGGCTATTTAAGCCCTTGATTTAATAATGTACAATCATTAACACCTATCCGGCAAACATATTGCAAGAGTATAAAATAACCATATTAGCAATAGAAGAGAAAGGTACAATGATGGAAAGTGAATCACGGTGACCAAATCATAGAGACATGCTAGTAACCTGACATCATGGGAATTGATTGGGCAATAGGTTGCTGTGAAAGATGCATGGCCCAATTAATCTTTTATTATTATTATTATTATTATTAATTTTTAAACACATGCGCACACACCCCAACATACTCATGTTATAGTGCAATTTCACTATCCATGGATACTCGAACCCTTAACCGGGTGTTGAAATTCCTAAGAATCTACCACTGGAGCAAGAGTAAGGATCCGGCCAATCAAATCCTACCATGTCATGTTACTAGCCAGTCTGTCTCTCCTCAAGATGACATAATCACCAGGATACCATAATAACCCAATGTGATTGGATTTAATTGGGTCATATGTTGATGCTATCAGAGATATGGCCCATGTAAAGCATGTTGAAAAGTTATTTGCCTGCTCCAACTCTGATATGGGTAAAGTACGATGATTGATATAGAGACACTCAAATTTCTAAATCTAACATGAATCACTCTTCTTAATTTAAATCGGACAAAATTTGGTAACTAAAGTTGATAAATTATTATTTAACTGACATTTTTTCTTGATTAAAAAACCATTGTAATTCTTCTATTTTTGCCGTCCATCAAATATCCACCGCTCATACTATTAAAAAGATTGAATAAGTGTACCTTTGTATGTGATCCATCTAAATCAAGTTAAGAAGCTTTACATTAGTGTTTACACTCTGCTAAAGCATCAAGGTCTTCTTTAGTGGGTGTTTCTCTGTTGAGAAAAAAGTTGAATACTCTAGCAGAGTGCAATGCACGATACGCAGGCACTTAAAAAATACTTTAAAAAGAAATTTATACTTAGCATCTAAGTAATTTAGATAAAAATGTCCAAATTAAAACTTGGGTTATTAGAAATGTAACGAACAGTCTCATTTCAACAAACAAGTGTCCACAAATCAGTGGTCAGATTTGTTTTGCCAATCTGAATTTTGTAGACTAACTTAGTGCAGTGGATTAAACAGTTTAGTCTGTTTAGTTCGAGTTAATATATGCCCAGTGTACATTTGCTAATCGCCTGCATATCAAACACCATACATAGCAAGAGTATCAAATAACTTTCTTTTTTTCAGAAAAAAATTAGCACTATTATGCCTTTTTTTTTTCACCATTTGAAAATTATCTCACCAAAGTGAATTTTTAAGGTATGGAGATAAATTTTTTGATGAAAATACCTCTCCCTATTAGAGTCAAACAGTTAGAAAAAGTCAAAATATTTTCATCTTTCTAAATTCGTCTGTACGAATGGAGATATAGTTTAAAAATTTAAATTTTTTCGAATCGAAAGAAAAAAGATAGATAGTACGTCAAGTCTATACTTAAAAAGTATCCCTTTTTTCACATTGCCTTGATGACATCTGACCACAAGCCAAATCTCACCATACTAAATCAGAATTATCAAGTCCACTTATCGTGTAATTTGAACCATTGAAATTGAACCTCATCTGATCTTACTCAAAAGTACAGGCTTAGCCACCTACTGAGTGGATTCGCCATTCCCTTCCCTCCGGACCCGACAATTATCGACTTCAACCCTCTCTAAAGATAAATAAATAAATAAACGATAATTTTGACATACGGACAATAGTTTAAAAATATATTGTGATAATCGCAAGAGATTTTCAAAATCTCAGCTATTTTTAATTTCTCACAATTTTAAATAAAAACTGAAAAAATAATAATTTAAAAGCTAGAATAAATCATTTGCATATATATATATATATATATAAAGATATTGTAAAATTTTATTTTCAGCAACATTTAGACCATAACATGGTGGGAAAAATGCTGAAATTTGAAAATCTCCCGCGAAATTCCTATGCAGAGAAGGATCTCCTGAAAAATTCCCATGCCCAGAACGAGATAAAACAAACGGTTGGCAGTCGGGCAGGGCAATTCTAACCCGTTTACTAAATGGCCAAGAATTCCGGCACACCCAACCCATAGGCCATTACCTGTAAACGGGCCAAGAATTCCGGCAGAACCTATCTCACGTACTGAGTAAACTCTCTAGGGCCCACTGTGAATGTATGTAACTCATCCACACAGGCAATCCGTTTTTGCATCTCATTTTAGGGCATAAGCCCAAAATTGAAGCATATCCAGAGCTCAAGTTGAACAGACCACAACAAACAACAAACAGCTGATATAATGACATCCAATGACATTCACCGATGAAACCTTCCTGGGTGGACAGTGATGTTTACTTGTCAGACAGACATAGATGAAGAGAAAACACAAATATCAGCTTGATCCAAAACTTCTGTGGTCCACGAGAATTTTTCAACAGCAAGTATTCAATTCACACTGTTTCATGTGGTGTGGTCCACTTGAGATTTGGATATAATTCAATTTTGGTCCCATGCCCTAAAATGATCCTGTAAAAATGGCACATACATCATGGCAGGCCCTACAGAGTTTACTCAGTATACAATCCGCATGGCCCAATTAGTTGGCTAATACACTACGCATTTTTTTTTTTTTTTGGTTTAACACAGGCACACTCACCCCCACACACTCACGCCGGTGGGATTTCACCACCTATGGGTACTCGAACCCTTGGCCAGGTGTTGAAACTCCTAAGAGTCTACCACTGGAGCAGGAGTAAGGACCCATACCTAGTATCTGTCTACATTCATCTCCTACATGTTTATTTTGAGTTTTGGGCCAGGTCAGTTAGGGCATCTAACCTAGGTCATCGAGGGTAGGGCATAACCCAAGCCCCAGCCCAGCCTATTTTTTTAAATGGGCAGCTTGACCTGTTGACCCACTAGGGCACTGGAAAAGCTCTTCCGCCAAATTGAAGTTTCATTCCAAGTGCATGAAATTTTCAATCTCATCATCTCCAATGCTCAGTAAATCTAAACACAAGTGGCCCACCAACATATCCAACCAAGCCACCTTTTCGGAGTGTGTGTTTGGACATGCTTCTGCGAAAGGTGCTTCAATGCCTGCCTTTTCAGTTGACTCGACAGAAATCGTTTTGATTGGTTTTCATTGAGTTTTCTGTTTGAGCACCTATATTGCCCACTAGAAGATGAGATGGGTTTGCAGAAAAAGTGCATCCAGATGCACAATCCAAACAAAACATCATTCAAGGCGTCAACTGTCCCTTTTTGAGGGTGCGTTGAAATAGCCCCTTAGGGAGACATCCAAAGGGGCATTAGGCAATCAAATGACTTGCAAAAACCACCATTCCACCAATGAACCATCCTATTGCCCAGGCTTATTACTCTGGAAAAAAAATACAGGGGTTTCCGGCATTAGCCACAGGTTATACGGTGCAGCATTTACACTTGAAAATTGAAGTGTTTGATGTTACCTCAGACAGGCCACAAAAACCAATTCAAAAGAGACCCTTTCCATCTCAAAACAGCAAAGATGACTTGGATGACCTTCACCGTTGCTGTCACACGACACGTATCTCCCTATTGATACATGAGACCAATTCAGTCGTATTTAGAAAATATCGAATTCAATCACCTGAATTGGCCTTACGGGACCCCGACGCATATTGTACAGAATATACAGATGAGAAAGAATCATGTGGGCACCACACTGTGGGGGGCTGGGCAACACTAACAGAATGTGGGGTCTGCTGCATTGATGATGTTTTATGAATGCCCTTCAGATCTTCAAGCCAACCAGCTGGCAGAAGCCAGATTTAGGGGCGTTTTTCGTGTGCATATACACTGGCGCAGCCATAAATTGCCACCGGACGCCTTTCCTGATAGAGGAGAAGAGAGAGAAGAGAAGGCGATTTTAGAAATAATAAATGAAAATAAGCGCAGCTGAATCTCCAAGTCTTTCAGCACCCGGGATAACTGTCAGAGATTTGACTTCATGAAGATTAGCTAGGGAATGTTTGGTGGCCACATAAAAATGAGTTCATCTCATTTCATCTAAGGGGCGTGCTCCAGTGGTACCTGTACAACCGTACAGTGGTACCAGGCAGAAGTGGGGCCCAAGTGTCATGCTCATGAAATCCAACCCATCCATAAGATTTGTCACCTGAGAAAACCCCTAGGACTCAAAACTAAGCCCGGTCCAAAATTAAGATGAGCCCAGATTAGGGAACAAGATGGGTAACAACACCCACTCTTGAAAGTCATGGGGGTCCACCTGAGTTGCAAAACAGCATGAATTTCAGCCTGACCATTCATCTGGACTGGATGAAGCGTCTGAACAGCCTTTGATTATATAGACCAACATGGTGGAACCCCCAGTAATCAATAGTGGGAGTTCCCTCTCAATACGTTTCTATGCCGTGGCCTATATGAGTTTTGGATTGGGCTGATTGTTGGCCTTTGGTGGTTTTCTGAGGAGACATCTTATGGCCGACACATCACTGGGCCTCACATCTTACCAGTACCACTAGATCCTGCGCCTCTTCATTTAATTGTAAATTCAAAACTATGCATAGAGATCAATTTTTTTTTTTTGGGTAGGGATTAAGATTATAACCAACAATTTATATAAACTATGATCTCTAATACATGATTGATATTAACAAAAATGTGATGAACTCATTCTTAAGTGCCAACCAAATGGGTCCTTAGGTTGTATTTGCATGCACAAGGGAGGTTGCGAACATTAATTGTAATGAAGTGGAATCACCAAGATTAATGACATTTCCTAGCATCCACAATGACGAAGTAGCCCCCCAAATTGCAGTTACATTTCTTTTGAGCCCAACTTGAATTAACAGAGTAGCAATTTGGAGCCCAAACTTTCAATTCGAATGCTGAGGAAACTAAAATTTCATTATTTCCACTTTCTTCAACTAATAGTTGCTATTCAATTCAGTAGTGCATCCAAATGCAAACTTAGTGCGCTAATAAAAATGTCAAGCCTCACAGCTCATACCAAGGGACACTTCTGGTGGGTAGAACCTACAAACGATGTAAATCCAACTGCTTGATGTTTATGGTTGCAGGTGTCAAATCAATGATGATTGATGACAAGGTTGGAAGAAAATAAAACATTTGGGTTGTGTTTGGCTGCACAAAATATCACCAAAATTTCATGATATTCTGCACCAAATTAGACCGAAGAATAATGAACTATCATGATATTTCATATGATATTCAGTGCAACCAAATGCACCCTTGACCAAGAATCTTCCTAACAGAAGCTGGAAACCAAGATGGGCATCATCAATAAACAGATTGTCCGACACAAATACAACCTGAAGTAATGTCCAGGGCTGACCAGGCCTAAGCTGATGCCGAGTTGGTGCTCTCAGAGTAGAAAACTGAAACAACCGCATAGAACATAGTTAAATAATGAGAGGAAAATGAGAAGCCAAATCTGAAATTTCATGTTAATTAAAAGAGCTTTGCTAAGCCCACACAATGTGCAATAAAGCTCATCTACATGCCACACGTGCCAGCAAGGCATGATAGGTCTGAGATTCAATCTATCCATCAGAACAGCACAACTATATTGATGCCATAGCCCAAGTAGGTTGATCTACTGGTCAGGTGGGCTACAGTTTGCAAAACAAATGTACGGCTCAGGAAAACTTGGCTTAAGTATTCTAAGCCATCAAAACGTTTCCAATATTGGGGCCCACATACTGATTGGACTGGATTTCTTTTTGGCAAAACATGTAGAGGCCAACCTGATGGATGGATTTGGACTCAAACCTGTGCCATGCTGGCACATGTGTGGCATGTACACAAGCATAAGCACACACGTGTACGCTTAGCAGAACTCCAACTAAAAATGGATGCTGCAAATTGAAATGCTTTTCAGTAAGAAAAGAACTAAACCCTACATAAATAGAGTATGTAAAATCCCCGTGTTCATAAAATTCACGCACTGCATTCATCAGAAAATGCAGCAAAATGTTGAATCGATCTAAGGACTCATGTTTTGATCTTTTGATACCTTAGGCCTTGCAATCGACCCAGTTCTGGATGTTTGGAGTATTATGGGATTAATAATGCACGAGATCTAATATGACAGCAGCGTTCAATGTATTGGCTAATATATCAGCCAGTATTTTCACTATCAAAGGTCAGCAATACAAAACCAACTACAAATAATGAAACTTCCCATGTATCATCATCATCTAAGCCCTGTCCCAACTAAATAGGGTCAGCTACAGGAATCCTTTTCCACCATTCCACTCTATCAAGGGGCCATAACTTCAGTTAGACGACAGGTCATCAATCTTTTCTTACTATCTCCACCCACATCCTTTTGGGCATTCCCTTTGCCCTTTTAGAGCCTTCAACTTGTACCAACTCACTCATTCTAACTGGCATTCTTGGGCTTTGTTGCACATGACCAATCATCTAAGCATACTTTTCTTCATCTTATTACCTTTTGGTGCTACTTTTAAATATACTTTTCTTCATCTTATTAGCCTATTGGTGCTACTCCTAAATTCCCCTGAATGCATTCATTTCTAATTCTATCCCTGTCTTGCCACGCATCCATCTCAACTCATTTCAGCTAAATTCATCATATGAACAACACTTCGAAAGTTCTCATGTATCATTCCGATACATCATGATATTTGCAATATTTTACAAATATCCTGCAGTATTTTGCTGTGATATTGACATTTGGTCTCTCTCTCTCATGTTTAGAGTGATTCCCTCCATGATATCTTTGAATCCCACAGGTGCAAAACAAAGTGCAATAATAATACTTTGGACACTGCATATGCATGACAGACGTGCTCATTGGAGAAATGATCCTGCTACAATAGACATGTCTTTGCTCTTATGTTTATCTGATATGCTAGGTATGCCATTTCCACATGTGGATCACAGCCAATCTGCACATACCACCACATGCTCTAGATCCAAGCCGTCCATCAGGTCAGTTTCGCCATGTGCATGCCTTGGCCCAAAAATCAGACAGGCCGACTCATCAACTGTACCACAGTGTTTTAAAAAATAAAATAAAATCAATGCTCATCAATTTGATCGTATGGTTATTCATTTTTTCAGTAACCAGATGAGCAGACCGCCTGATGTTTTGTCCAGGGCATCCAAACAGTGGGGACCATCAGATGGACGACTTAGGTGTGCCATCCATGTGCCAACTTAGTACATTTGCAGAGGGCTTGGGATCTATGTGTGTTTAGGATTACCAACCTCCCTGTACTAGGGCATTGAATTACACAAACAAGAATGAGCAATTTGAAACAGAAGGAATAGATGACATTATAAAAAAAAAAAAATTGAACATTCAGTAAAACAGGATACCTTCGGGTCACATCATCGGTCAATGCTGATAATAAATGTTTCAGTGCTGTAGTTTTAAATATCTGGATCATCCTGTTGTGTAAGGTCTGTGCTTCACGTTCCGCGGAAGGCTACTTCTTCGGAGCTGAGGATTTTCTATAGAATATACGAGGAGGCTCCCATCCTTGGTGCCAGCTAAGAAGCATTCTTCTGGGGTCACAGTTAGAGATGTAATCATCTTCCCAACTCCATCGTATCTTCTCACAACCTCAAGTGAGTGCATAGATCGCAGAACTATGTGTCCTTGGTCACCTGCGCAGGCAAGGAACTCACCACAACTACTGAGTTCAATACAGTTGAGGCGGCCATTGGATTCACAGTTGGCGATGTGCTTTCCATTAATAGAGTACAAGTGGAGGCCGAGATCATTTTCAGCATAAAACACAAGCCGCCCGTGCTGAGATGCAACCAGTTTTGACAGGGGACTACCAGATGGGTGCCGAATGGATCTTACGTATCTTCCTTCTCTCAGGGTGTGAAAAATACAGGTCCCATCTTTTGACCCACTGATAACTATATCAAGCTCCACACTAACAAATAAGCACGTGATGACATCATCATGACCACAGAGGATGTGGAAGGGATTTTCGACGATGACATAGTCTTTTCTGGGCAGTTCAGTTTGTGTACTTCGAACTCTCTTGTCTGTGCCTCTGCCACGGAAAACATCCCATACCATGACCGTGGTGTCATAACTTCCAGTAGCAAGGACACTTCCATCAGATGCCACTGTAGCATAGAAGGACTTGGTCAAACACATTAAGGGTTGACGGCAACCAATTTGTTTCAAATAACAGACTAGTGAAATAGACACTTCCTGCAAAAGATTATACTTTAACATGTACTATAGTAAGATAGTAGATATACTGCAAATAAGAATTACATAAAGGATTGAAAATGCTGAGTAGTGTGTGTCATAGATAAGAATTAAATAATGGCAAAACCACAAACATTTCCCCCTCAAAAGTCCTAAAATGAAGACAAAGATACCGTGCCAGTTATGAAAACTCAAAATGTGAATGTTCCATGGTACTAATGCTGGCAGGTATTCCGTTAAACAGGGCCCTCATTAAAGCTCAACTCAAGAGGATTCAAGAAAATAAGGCCTGTTTGGCGCACTGCACAGGATTAAGGTGTATTGCAAGGGATTGAAATGCCTTTTTGCAATTAATGCTACTAGTGGGGGATTGTTTCCAATTTCATGAAATTCATTCTATTCCATCCCGTGCTTATGTCATCTACTAGGCATGGTGTAATGCATTCTTTTGATCCCAATACCATGTTTGGGAAAATGTGGAATTTTAATCAACGGACCACATTTCACAATTGATGTCGGTCACCTGTACGCATATGCAGCTTGAATGTCACATGTAAAAGGGTGCATATGGATGGACAGTGTGGGTAAAACATGCACGTCAACGTGGGGCCCATAGTTGTAGTGGATTTAGAAATCCACCAGAAATCCTGCAATACACACCATTGGCATTGGAATATGTGACACTGGGATTAATCCAATACTTCCTATTGTTATCAAACACCGGATGGCATTTGCATGGGACCAAATGCAATTCCGTACCACCTAATCCCATCTAATACCATGCACCAAACAGCATGTATGGTCTGCAAGAAGGATACCTGCAACGCAGCTGACCACATCTTTGTGCTGCCGGATGCTCTGCACCATCCTGCCATCATTCAGGGATATAACCTGGAAGCTATTCTCCCAATTGCCACATGAGATCAAAAAGTTTTCAGATGGTGTTTGCAATGTAGCAAAGCACTGTTTTCCAAGCTCAACATTCTGAGCCAAGGGAGCAGCAATTTTGCGAGGGGTAAGAACATCAGAACCAATTCCAAAAAAGGGATCCTGCAAAAATGTGAATCTGCCTCAGGAAAGAAGTAATTAACACCAAGATAAAGAAAAAAAAGTTCTCATATGCAAAAATATTTAAGGAAAAAAAGAAAAAGAAAATACAAGCCATTAATCAGATTAACGGCCTATTCTCCTACCTGTGAACCAGAGAAGGTAAAGTTTCCACCCAATTGCAATTGAGTTGTCAACCACATCTTGACCGACATGATTAGGTCCTGGTTCACAAGGACAATAATTGAGTCCAGCACACCAATAAATAATACAGCAGATGGTGGATAAGTTGTATTAGGAATGATTGAAGTCAAAGTGATTGACGCAGGGGCAAAATATAAAGGATGGGCAATGGGAATCGGTGGCCCTCTTCTAGGATGTTTTTTACGGAAGATCTGGATCGGTGTCTGGCCAAAATTTGCTATCTGGTCTTCAATGGCAGATCGTTGCAATTCATCTTCCATGGTATCCAAATCAACAGCACCTTCATATGTTAGGTAATAAAATACATTTGCCGCCTGTAATCCAACATTTGAAGAATGTTAGTGGATTTTAATCTCTGAGAAATTCTTAGGTGGAGTTTGGAAGGGACATGTGCACATTGTGCCTATTTAAATGGGCACTAACTTGCCTTTTGAAATATGCTTTTCTTTAGAAAGTGTGAAACCCCATTCCACGTTATGCACAATGGAGATGGCCGTCAAACCAGCCCAAAGGCAGATGAGTTCAATGCGGCATGCATACAAATTGAGGAAAATGTCCATTTTGGAATGGTTCTAAATATTGTCTGAAACAGAGCCGACTCAGGGTTGTCTCCATTTCAGTAGCCAACGAAATGAGTCACCACACTGAAACAGAAGTGGGGCTGACTCGTACCAGTTTCGGTTTTCTAGGCAAGTCTCCGAAACCACTTTTTAGAAGCACAATTTGGATCAGTTGCAATTCCACTCGGTGCAAAAACAGGTAACTTCCAAAACCAACCTTAACATTTTGCATTTTCTCTATTTAGTATTATGTTATCAAGTCATCAAAGCATACCTCTACAGCAGGCTTGCCACGCTGTTTGTAACCAAATACTAGGTCGATCCAGTGATGAAGATTAGAGCTTACATATTCACTTTCTAAGGCTTCTCGGTTTCTGTGTATGAATTCTTCCGGGGAGCCCTGTGTCATTGATTTCAAATTCAGTTCACTTTTTGAAGGCCACTATCAGAAAAGTTTCAGTTATGTCTCTCAAAAGAAACAATTCACTGATTAGAAGGCTATGTTGAATTTGATATAAGATGATGTTTCAAGTAAGAAAAAATTACTGACATATTGAAATGGGAACTGCTCACATCATCTCAACTCAGTAGCTGAAAGCTTGATACATATAGGAACCTAACAGCTAGTTAGATGCTTTCTGAAATGTGTTTGACTGACTTCTAGTTCGAATCTATGAGTGTTGGTTGTATGAATCACTGTTTGAAGGCATTAAATCACCTAAACTGTCAGAATGGCATGCATCTTGTAATTTTCCATTTCATGGTTTCTACTCGATTTATTTAGCCATTTAAAAGTTTAAAATGTCTATATAGTTTTTGTGAAAGATATTTTTTTATAGATAATCCTTAAACAATTCCCTGGAAGAAGAAAAATAATCAAGACTTTTGACTTGTTGAATCAGAATTAGTTGGTTATATAAATCATTGTTGTTTAAGGATAGTACCTGAAGAACGAGGGAGAGAGAGCCCATTACGGGCCTAGCATCTTTGGCCTGGGCCAGATTAATTATAGGCATGAACCCAAGCCCAAGCCCAAGTATGGCTGGTTAATAATCAGGTAACCCCCCACCATCACAAAAATGGGTAAATGGTACTGAAACATACGGGTCAACTTGGACACCATTTCAACCATGGTTCTCATTATCGAATCAGTGGACATTTTTATAGAAAGATAATGCAATGTACTTTTATAATGTTAGTGTGTGGGTGTGTTGCGTAGTCTTTTTGTGCTCTTCGGGAGTACGAAAGAATGTTCTTGATGCAGGACAATTAACCACTTGCTCTAAATGCAAGAAGTGTTAAAGCATGGTGAATCAATCCCACTAGATAAACAGATTTCTTCATAGTACTGGCTGATATTGCTACATGAGACTTACATACCTTTGCCCAAGGTGGGAGGGAAACATCCCCTAAAGGTTCACCATCTTGCTTCACACCCAGATGATAAGAGTTGGAATTCATAAGGAATTCAGGCATGTAAAAGAATTCGGGTATCAACTCCTTCACATCACTTGTATTAGAAAGGCAATTCCGATATGTGCCCTCAATGCTTTGAAAAAGGCGATCAGCATGGTCAAACTTACCACCCTGTCCAAAAATTATAATTCCATTCAGTAAATTGAAATATCAGCAAGTAGTTAAGAGGGGCAACTAAAATAAAAAAAGCGAATAAATTGGCATCTCACATAACATATTGAGCCCTGGAAGACAAAAAACAGATTTAATAAAGTTGATAACCTTTTATTGATCTAGTCAATGATAAAAAAGAACTCACTATCTGAATCATGATACCTGCAAATTACGGTGCAGAGCTGTAAAAGGCTCTAACCTAAGTAAGTAATAAAGCACAATCCCCATGCTTGAATAATGAGACCCATAGTAAAAACTGCAAAAGAAAACAGAAGGATATTGCTATAAACATGGTACTGAATCGAATAGCATGAAGCTAGATATCTCGTAGAAGTAATAGAATGAGCCACAATACCAGCTAAAGATGACTACCTTGGAATATCAGGATCACAGAAGTTACGATATCTATCCTCAAAAACCTGTATGAAGCATAAAGTGAAGCAATTAGGTGACACCAAAACGAATTGAAGAAATGAGTGCATTCAACATCTTATTAAGTTGACAAGATGACATTAGCCACCCATAAACAAGAGCTGAAAGAAAATGCACCTCAAAACGCTTCGAATCCAATGCACCAACAGGTTTTGAAAGGTCTCTAAACGTTGAGGACTTGTTAAAGTCGAGTTTTTCAGAGGAATAATCAGCCAATACCCAAGGAAAGACGGGATACTGAGTCAAATCATTATAGGATCTTCCTGCAAGTGTGTTAAGTATCATTAGGTATTCAAAGTTGCTCATGTCCCTTCGCCGCCAACTATCCCTAGCAATTTCTGCCATCTCCTGTGCTATACGTCTATCAATAAAGGAAATAACTCCATTCCTATCCTTGGCACTTCCCTTTGGGAATAATAATTCATTTCTTGAAGAAACTATCAGTGTTCCAACATCTTTGGCATCTTTTTGGGATGCAAAATTAAAAAATACGGGAGCAACAGCATCATTGAAGAATATCTCTATTGCCGTGTAGCGTAGTAAATACCGAGTCCAGTGGACAGCTTTTATCTGCCCAAAAAAAAAAAAAAAACAGAAGAAATTCAAGGCTGGAGGCAGCAGAAGTGTAAGAAAATCCAGACATTAATAAAGCTACACAGTTTTGTACCTTGCAAACATGCCATCTGCGATGACGCTTCATTTTATTAGGCTGGTTTTGAAGCATAGTGTCAGAACTAGTGCCAATGTTATCGATAGTATTGCCTTTCTCAAAGTCCACAACAAAATTCATGGCCCCTTTCTGTGACTTGGTAGTATCAGGATTACATAAAACACGAAACCTTGTAAAGACAGATGATCCTCCAGTTCCTTCCACAAAGAATTCCCCAAAGAAATGAAGAATATTTGGCTTGACCGCTAAATGTCCAGCCAATTTTCTCTTTGGTGTTACAAGCACGCATGGAATGAACAAAAGAACCTAGAAAATGAGGAAAAAAGTCATTAGGGATGTCATAGGACTCATTAAGGGCCTGTTTGGATGCACACTGAATTCATGAATTTGGCACTCAATGTGTTTGGGTTGGTGTTAATTGATAAATTCACTAATCACCCAATTAGCAAAAGGGGTGTAAATCATGAACTTGGAAATTAAAAAAAAAAAAAAAAAAAATCCCAATTCGAAATCAAGGGCTTTCAGAGTTTAAACTTGAGAATGGTTCTCCACCCTCAATACACATCCATTTTGTACCAATTAGTCCAATGATGTTTGAGATGAATGAGCAATCGAAGTGGACCCCACATGGTGAAAGATCCAATCTTTGACCATTAGTATGGACCATCAAATTTCCAAGCCATTGCTTAGATGGTTATCATCATTGGATCAAAGTATTTTTATATTGATGGGCAATCCAAGGTGGACCCCACATGACATATAATAATTAAACATTTGTCTGGTATTAATACATATGGATCATCCATTTCCTAGCCCCTGATCAATGATGGTTAGGACATCTGATCAAAATTGAATTTTGGAGGGATTGACAATGAAAAGTGGTCCCCACAAGATGTGGGGTCTTGGTCTTGGTCATGGATAGGAGATTTCCTAGTATAATATATATGGACCATCTATTTACTATCAATTGATTGAATGGTAAAGATCTTTATATTAAAGATGACTGTTTAGAGGCATGGGAATTAACAGTAGGCCCATGCCATGGATGGCCCAAATAAAAAATTGAACCTTCTCTATTATATTTAATATAGATCGTCCATTTTCCCAACCATTGATCAAATGATTACGATCATTTGATCAAAGTGATGTCAAGAGGACTAGAAATCGATGGTGGGTTCCATGTAATGGACGGTCAAGCTCGCTTATAAGAGAGATGGGTGATTCAAAGGTGGGCCCATATGATGATGATGATTAAAAATTTCTATGGTATAATAAATATGGATCATCCATTTACTAGCCAATGATGGTGAGGATGATGGTGACTCTAGTGACAGTAGCGATGATGATGATTGCGACGATAGGGATGGTGGCGACAAGAATGAGTCGCATCCCGAGAGTCGGTCTCAGAAGCCTCTTAGCCCATTTGCTAGGGAGATGGATTTTAATCATGCCATGTAGGACACTGACCATGGTTCTCGTCCAGATGAACTGCAACCCCAACTTGTCATTAAAAAAACATACACATGTAAGAAGTTATTAAAGAAGGAAACCCAGAAGCTAATAGAATTAGAGCAGATATTGACAATATCCATGAGGGGTATACATGGTTGTGGGAGGCGAGGTAGCTCTAGATCTGGATCACGGATGGAGGGGAGCTCGATTTCATGACATAGTATGTATATGGATCATAAACACAGAAGAGTAGCTCGAATTCTATACCACGGTATGGATATGGATACAGACCTAGTGGATATGCGACGAGCAACTCTAATAGTTACGGCACATCGTTTTTTGATTACGGCTAAGAATTCACTTCCGCATACGGGCAGGGATATGGGCAGTAGTATGGATACCCAGGAGTTTCATCTATGCTCATGCTAGATCCCTATCAGCCACAAATTGTGACGATTATGCAGTACCCACAAATGGGCGTATTGGTTCAGTTCGGAGAGGAAGAGTACCAACGTTATGTCAAAGAATATCTTCTTTATATATACATTGCAACCATGCAACGCCCATCGAAGCATATCCACAGAACTTGGCATGACGCAAGAAACCTGATATTCTGCAAGAAACAAGTCCCACACCTTGCGAGTGAAAGATCAATGGATGAATAGGTGATCCATAGACTCTGCATTTGCCATACATAGCAAACAAATGTTTGGGAGAATTGGGCGCCTTCGTTGAAGATTATTAAGAGTCAACACTCTTTTTGACTAACTAACCACACAAAACATGCCACATGGGGAGGAGCACTGTAGAAGCAATGATGAAATAGATGGTGTGGCTCGTTGGCCCTGTTGGGCTCCGTCAAGGTCTTAAAGGAGCAGACTGAAAATTTCCTGGACTTGTGCACTTTCCATATCTATGCATCTTGATCAATAGAAGGAGATAGGCTTGAGATGGGGAAGCAATTCAATATACTTAAATGTCTCGGCATCCATGAGATTCCAATGACAAGGGGGACACCACACAACCATACCTTTGGAAATAGAGAAACAACGAGCCTCGATTAGGAGAAAGAGTGACAATTGATGGGAAAACCTCCTATAATGGTCTATCCCCACACCAAACATTTGCCCCAAATCGAATACGATTCCCATTCCCAATGGCAAAGGCTATGTTTTTGTGGACTAAGTGCTCTATTGACACTATAGCTTTCCAAATACCAGATTCAGGATAAAAGGAAGATCTTTTAATACACCAACCACTTTCATCGGTGTCATACTTACTAGCTATTGTCTCCCTCCACATCCGACCTTCTCTAGTACCAAACTTCGATATCCATTTCCCTAAAAGAGCTTGGTTCATTTGGCCCCGAACTTCCATATTGTCCCCGTCGAAATTGGCTTCCATACCACACCCCAACGAAGTAGGTGCCATCCTCATTCACTTTCCAAAAGAAATTCCTTCCAAGCTTTTTCAGCCTTTACAACACCGAGCTGGGACACTTGAATAAAGGCATGTTTGAAAAAGCCACTTTGATAAGAGTAAGTCTTCCGCCATAGGAAATATACTGACCTTGCCACGAAGCCAGCTTTCTCTCTATTCTCCACCACTGTCCCACAAATGCCTTGCAGGCTTCCCAATGCATAAAGGAAGGCTCAAGTTTGTAGATAGGAAAGATCCTACCCAACACCAAAAAAATGAAGACAGATTGAAGGTCCTCCGTTGAAACATGAACCCCGAGCAACTCGCTTTTGGCAACATTGATCTTCAATCCCGAAACGACTTTAAAGCAAACTAGGATTTTCCTAAGATCACATTGGCCTTGCAAAAAAGAATCGTATTGTCCATGTATTAAAAATGGTTGATTTGCATCCCACTTTTTATGAACTTGAACCCGCTAACCCAACCCCCCTCTTCCCCCTTTCGAAGCCATGTGATCCAAAAAACCCTAATCGACATGATCATAGGCCTTTTTCAAATCCAAATTGTAGAAGTTGCCGCTTTGCTTCTCTCTATCCTAGAATCAATGCATTCATGAGCGATGAGTGTAGTATCAAGAATTTGCCTCCCCATTACAAATGCCCCCTGATTTTCAGCAATTGCTTTGGACAACACACCTCTGAAACGTGATGCTAAGATCTTAGCTAGAATCTTGTAAGGATTGCCTATTAAACTGATTGGCCGAAAATCCTTGAGTTGCTCTGCCCCTCCAATCTTGGGTAGAAAAGCAATGAAAGAGGCTCCCAAATCAACTGATGGCCTACTACGCTCATGAAACTCAAGAAGGAAGTCCATTACATCTTTCTGGAGGATAGACCAAAAAATTTGAAAAAAGGTAATGGGGTAACCATTAGGGCTTGGAGCCAGTGTTCTAATTATCGGTATTGGAACAAGTTTTGCTGGCCGGGGCTATGGAAACAATATCGATATCGCCGATAATATCGCTAATAACCGGAAATGTAGGAAAACATGGGGAAAACGGTAGAATTTTCAGTGAAACTTCAGGAGATGCTAAAATACACATATTTGCATAGTTAGGAATAAAAGGTTTGTAAAAAGAATGTATACACAGTAAGTTTCCATTTAATGGGGGCTTAAAAGCATGTGTCGTCGTAAGAAACAATCTAACCATCCATCCATCCCATCTAACCATCCAATCATCCATCCAAACATTCATAAATATTGCAGAATATCGACAACTCATGATATTTTACCAAAAAAATCATCAACAACTGGAAAGGAGACGAAAGATTGTGGTCTTGATATCGCACATGTTGCGATCATGATAATATTGAGATACTATCAATATTAGCAACGGAAAATTGAAATCTGCTTACAACAATATGCTCATTAAAAAATGAAATTTAATTTTTTATAATAAACAAACTTTTTGTGATATCTTTATGTTGGCGATATTATTGAAATATGGCCGATACACTTGTGATGCAAGCTTTACTTAAAATTTACGCAGTTGAAAATTTCGACGATATCAATACATTGGCAATATAAGCGACGCCTAGAATTTACACAATTGAAATTATTGGCGATATCGATACGTTGACGATACTTAGCAATACATTATTGATGCCTGAAATTTCTAATACTACCTGTGTTATCGGTATCGCTACCAGCGTTATCAGTATTGCCAAGCTGGAGATAGCAAGAATATCATAGATAATTCAAACAATGCCTGGAGCTTTGTTCCCACACATGGAATCAACGACCGCCTTGACCTCAAGTAAAGAAAATGGAGATTCAAGGAAATTGGCATCCTCTTCGAACAGTTTATCAAAGTCCAAAAAATCTAGCCGCGATCTATTCCACATTTCCCCATAAATAGTTGATTATAATTGTAACACCCCGAACTTTTCAATACCTGAGTGTTGAAAGTTCTCGAGTGTTACCATGAAATTTAACTTATTATGTACATGTGTACGATACCAATTAACTATCCTAACCCTACATCTATTGTCTAACACGAATCCGACTGTTGGGAATAATCTCCATTCATAGATCAAGTCATCCGATCATTTGATTTTAAGACAAGATCATCACCTGTCCAAGTATTCCCACTTATCCATCATAACCAACCGTTCAGTCAACTATCCATCGATAAATAAAGATATCCGACTGTCCACTTTGAGTTTGGACCACCTGATCATAGTAAACTAACTACTTGATATCTGCATCTGCTCGTACACATATCAAATTGAGATTCTGATCCATTCATCTTGTTCACCATCTTTGCATATGCTCAACCCACCATCAGAACTACAATCTGAGAAACTTACACATGTGAACAAGTTACTTGAATCTAATGATATACATGTTATACCTCTTGATCACTCCAAAAATCTACTTGTGTTAATCCATCTACAAAATCGACCGTATAACCACCTACATACATAATCAGAGTACTAACCATCAAGTTTTTCTATTTTTAACATTTCATCTGACCGTTCATCATATTTGGATTCGCCAAACGGGCCGCCTAAATATTAGAATAAACAACTCAGTTCGAAGATCGTAAGGTATATGCCGCAACAACCGACTGACTTCTCTATTACATATATGAAAGCATTGATTTAGACCTCGGGGCGGTATAACCCATTAAAAAGGCATCTTGGTCATCTGTAAGTGATCAAAGCCCAAAATGAGGCAATGGAAAGAGAATGAAAAATAAAGAATGTCTATCAAATTTCAATGCATTTGAATGTAGTCCAACTTTACAGACGTTGGAAGTTGTAGAAATAAAAGGTGGCAAAATCGTAAATACTTAATGCCATTAACCTATACCCTTGAATTCTAGATCACATGGTTCCTACAATCCATTTGATATGAAATTTTATACCTTGCCTATGTATCATAAATTAATCATACATATCAAATTTTAGCCCTTAGATCATTGTAAAAGTGACCTAATCGACAAATCAGCCCCTTAACCGTTGATTTTGGTGTCCATCGAGTGAAGAAACCTCGTGGGTGGTCATAATAGGATATTTTCCTTCATATGAATGACTCGGATTGCCCATCATATAGACCAAGTGTAAAATACGAATACCCCACTTTGGTAGGCTGTTACTTATGCGCGAATTTATCCTGTCAAGTTGTACCAACTCCTTATAAATCTGGATCTTCCGATTTAACCACTTCCTTCTGTCCATTGCAACTCAAATTTGGATCACACTTTGGTCTCATATGATTACGAGGTTATACAAAATTTAGGCCCTAATCTATGATCATACATCGTAGAAGGTTGAAGCCAGTTCCTTCCTTTTGGTACAAAAGGTGAAATTTTAGATTTAGATTTTTTCCACCATCGATCAACCACCAAATTTTATCCAACCATTTGCCTATTATGACTACACATTTCACCCAAACTTGGGCCCTGATCATTAAGTGTAGACCGTTAATTGAGATCAAGTTCGTTTCAGTACCCATTAGGAAATTTTTTACGATAAGTTAATATAAATTTCAGATCACCAAGAAAATCATATACCGTGGCTCTATTTGACGACCCTGACACAATGGACGAATTAGATTCAAAGAAACATCGTCAGAGAAGGAAAAATTAGAGAAACTTAATCCAAGTGAGATGTGAAACACACCCCTCTCATATGCCCACTCTTTTTAAAAAGGGCTGTGTGTTCCCCTCTCCACTCACACGCCTAATCTCCCAACGCCCAAGGAAGAGAGAGAGAAAACGAAAGAGAAGGAGAAAGAGAGAGAGAGAGAGTAAGAGAGAAATAGAAAGAAAAAGAAAAAGAAAGAAAGAGAGAAAAAGAAGCCCAGACGCCCTCTTCCTTCTCCACATGTATGGTGTCTCCCTCTTGATCAAGCGATATCGTGATTCATGTGGAAGCTTTTCATGTACAAGCTTTCCTACATGAATATCTACTTCGGGTTTAGATCTAAGGGGCTAAAGTGAGAGATTTCTTTAAGCTTACATTAATTTGAGTTGATATGATTTATTTTGCCCTTTACATGCTTCCGTGTTACCATGAATCCTCCGTGCAATTATTTGATTTACCATCATCAATTATTTATCATTTGAGAATTATGGTTAAGGTATGATTTTAATTATACGTGATCTTTATGAATTTATGTGAGGTTATGGATACAAACCTTGCCTTTGCCCTTTACCAATTTTGTTGAGTTAGCCATTGCTACTCTTCTCTTTTGTTGAATTAGCAATTCTTACTATCCTCTTTTGTTAAGTTAGCCATTGCTACTTTCCTCTTTTATTGAGTTAGTCTATCGCTACTCTTCTCTTTTATTGAGTTAGCTTATTGCTAATCTTCTCCTTTATTATGTTAGCCTTATGTTATCTCCCTTTATGGCTTGGGCATGTGTCTTGGAAATTCAGAACTCCCATAATTTAATTTATTTTCTCTTTGGTGCAAGTGATGTGTTAAAGGTATTACAACTAGTGATTCAAAATTTTTATCATGGACGTAACGCACTCTGGGTAGAGAACCTCTTGGTCGACGCGTAATTCCATGGGTTTAGACAGTGGTGCACAAATCGATGTAAGTAATTCGCAATGCGTGTTACATTATTACTGGGATTGGATGTCGCAAATAGTTGCTCCATAAACAAATCGTGTCACGTAATTCATCCGATGAGTTGTGCCGTCTGGAGGTGTTTGCATAAATCCACGGTAACGTGGGACCTACCGACGAATCTCCGTAGTGTGAGAATACAGGCTAGCAGGGTTTTCTATGAATTATAATCCACATTGTGATGATCACTACATATGATAAGCCACACACACTTTGTTAAGCATGCATTCATATATATATTTGTTACGCATACTGATACCATTGGTAGTGGTAGAGTATGATACTTATCTGAACCCTTACATTACTTTTATAAATCTCTTGAATTATTGTTAATCTTAAAGGATTACCATCACCATGAGTAGAGCATTGACTCTCTCCAATTGTACAGATGATGCAGGTGATGTACAGATTGACGACCTAAAGGACCATCTCTCTGTAGAAGATTATACTGGATGAATAAAAAGATAGTTTTATATTTCCGTTACAAACTCGGTAATGTAATGTGCTCTCATTGAGAGGGCATTTGATAATTTATTGAATTCTTTTACTTTAATAAAATAATAAATATAGTTGATTTTATTCACGTGAATGGTTACCTTCGTGAATGTAACTGAATGTGATCTAAATGAAAAAAAAAAGGTGCAATTTTTAAAGCATCCAATTTATACATTATTAACACTCGATTTTCTTAGGCACGAGTATAAACTCTGTCCGTGAAAATTTGGGATGTTATAATAGTAGGCAACAATGGAATCGCAACTCTTACCTTCGTCCGAAGTTGTTTCACTATCTACAGCCAAGTTGCTAATTCAATTGCATCTGGACCTAGCACACACAATGCACTAGAAGTAACGAGTATTTTATCTCCCTCGAGCCAAACGACACTTGAACATTGCCGCCATTTTATTTCTTCCGCTTTGGCTCCGCTAGCGTTCTTGCATAACAGGGCCTCCCTCTTGACTTTATCCTCCTCTAATAAAGATCCAGTCTCCTCTGCCATATCTAATTTGTGAATTTCCATAGCCATGTCATCAAACTCAGATTCTCTAGCCCCCCACACCTCCTTTCAGACTTCGATTTTTTCTTTTAGAAGTTTAAGTTTCCCATGGATCCGAAATCCGACATAACTAGCAACCTCCAGAGCATTCCACAATCTAGCTACAAGGTCAGAGAGAATCTTCACTAGTACCATTCTACTATGACTGGGGCATAGTATTGTCGATTTGTAGAGCAACAGTTCTATTCCTAGCCCTGATGGAGATGATGATAACGAACCACCGCACAACTCTGTGGGTGTAGGCCACAGTTAGTCACATCATTCATAGGTATATTTCTCAGATTCTAATTCTTTTGCTTTTGACTGAATTGGTTGTGTTTTCATGAATGTCTTTTTTACATTTATGAATGTTATGAACTCATTCTAAATATAGCTGCATTAGAAACAATGCATAGCTTAGGACCCTATATAAAGGAAGCCTATTATGTGCACTATTTTTTGAGATGTTATTATGATTTAAAAGTGTGTATTAAGGTTTGTTTTAATAATCCCTAAAGTTTCATGCAATAATTTAACCAATTTTCCAATGTTTCCCCACGTTTCCCAAAAAGTGCGATCCATTACCTGATACTAATGTTTGAAATATCGGTATCGCATTATGTATCGCACCCTTGGGATATATATACGTTTCGGTTATCGCACATGATATATCGTTTGTATCGAGTAATTTATCGCACTTTTTGGGAAACATGAGGAAACATTGCGAAAATGGTTGAATTTTTCGATAAAACTTCAGGGATTGTTAAAAAGGACCTGAATACACACTTTTAATTCATAACATCTCAAAAAAGAAGTGCACATAATAGGTTACCTTTGCATACGGTCTTAAGCTATGCATTGTTTACTTGAACTAATGCAATTATATTCAAATTGAATGCATAACATTTAGAGTATATGTGATGATCATTTCATCAAACACTCCTAAATATTTTGAAATTAGTCTCAATTGACAGTTGGTTGAAGGGAAATTTTGAATTTTTTTTAAAAATATTTTTAATTAAAAAATGATATTTATTCTATGAAAATCGACAAAGACTTGACAAATCAATAGATCAACCCTCATTCATGCTTGTTTTCATGTTTGGAGCGCAACATTGCAAGCGATTTCGGAAAAATTGAGAAAATTTTGAATTTTCTCCAAAATTTTCCAAATTGGACCACCCACACTCAAATTTCGAAATTAGAGCCTATGTGATGATCATTTCATCGGATACTCCTAAATACTTTGAAATTAGTCTCAATTGACATCTAGTTGAAGGAAAATGTTGAAAAAAATATGGAGAACATGAAGAACCAATGGATATCAAAATTAAAGCTACAACTTGATGATTTTTCATGCAAGATATGAAGAACCAATGGATTTGTAACCATTTGACACTGATTTAACATAATTTCAACAAAAAAGGATCAAAAATTGAAAATGCTCACTAGATCAAACATGTGAGATATATCGGCACTACCTGTGTTTTGTATTACACAAGTGGGATACAAGATATATCGTGGGATATACTGACGGATATCATATCGTCGATATTTAAAACATCGCCCAATACAAACAATATATCCCATGCGATAACCGATACATATTTGTATCCACGATACCAATACTTTGAACATTCCATTAGGATCATCATATTGGAGTGGTTTTGGCAAGTAGAGGTAGGACCCATATGTTGGTCAAGATTAATGATCAAACATTTCACTATTAATCTGTGGACATCTATTTTCCTTAACCATTAATTGGATGTTTAGAATTATCCCATCAAAGATGAAATGCATAATGGATGGCTTGGATCCATTATCGGAACATTTTTATATTATGATTTTGACTAATAATTTTGATGACCATTGATTAGATGGTTTTAATTGTCCAATCCTATGTGATTTCATGGGACTTGTTACCTATCTCCCGAAATGTAAATTTGATAAGCCCAACCAAAAGACAAATTTAGAAAATCATGAATTTGACAAGCAAAACCCCCAACAACTAATTGGCTAATTAATGAACTTACAGTTTCATGAAGATACCAATTGATGAACTTTAAAATCATAAATTGTCTAATTTCATGCATCCAAACAGGCTGTTATTATTTTCCATATGAAATCACAGGAACTAAATGATACTCAATCCGAGAATATGAATATCCTCCTTGGCTCCTAGCGGGGCCCACTGATTTGAGATTCAAACTGTAGATCTAACCGGTTTCATGATAAGAGAATCTAACTCTCAATTGGTGTTCTGCAAATAATCAGTCAAGAACATAAATGCAGCAACAGTCCACATTTTAATGGTCTAAGGCCATGGTTTGAGAACTAGAATGTTCCAGTATGGGAGATTTTTGATGAACGGTTCATCTTCTGTGGGGCCTGTCAGATCAATGATCTGACCACCAAACAATAGGCCCCAACATGTACAAACCCAATCCCCAACAAAAGTATTCATAACATTCCGTTGAGGATCACACAATTCCTTAAAGAAGATACTTCACAATGTCACTCATACCTCACCTTTCAATAAAAATAAAAATAAATAAATAAATCTCTCATACCTCACTTGTTTCTGTATCTGTTGTACTTGATGAAGGATCCTTAATATCCTGGACAATATCCTTCTGATCCATCGAGTCTTTCACATACTCTGAACACTGGTTATCTGAAGAATCACTGTGAATAGTGACCGCCTGCCCACTTGACTCAGTTTCTGTTTCACAAGGTTCTGAGGTTCCCTCTTCTGTAATACCACGTATACCTTTCAAGAGAAAGCGCTTCATTTTCTCAGGAAAATGGCCTTCATTGATGATATGGCTGGTGTCATTACAAGAGGCAGTGGCAGGAGGCAGGCAGAGCTGTTCATCAAAATGATAATTCCTTTTCAGTTTTGATCTCCTCCGCCATCTGTCTTCTGTCTTATCAAGTTTCCAGTGTGTCACGGTACTATTTGGAAAAGGATTAGCTGACCATGGACCTCTCTCATCAATCAAAGTACGAAACATATGTACCCACTTCTCCTGTTGATAATATATTGGTTATTATTGTGCATGCTGATGAAAGCTTCGTTTGGAAGCAAAAACAAGTGCAACGTCCACAAAAATTTCAAAGATAAATATGACAATGAATAGAAAACTGTATCTTACAGCAACAATTTGCTGGTCTTCATCATATGCAAGCTGGGAAACAACTCTCCTGCTGTCATCTGAAGAGAGTATGGCGATCAAGTTAGCTTGGATCTCATCTTCAAAGGCTTTCTTCTGGGTAAGCTCTGCAGAAGCAGCTTCATCAATCCTAAATCGAAGCTCCTGCAACTGCTTTGTGCGATCTGCTTTTGAAGTTTTTATGTATTTTGCTTCATCAACAACCTGAACAAACATTTAAAGCACAAGATCGAAGAAAAAATTAATCCAATAGATAATGCAATCAAAGTTAAAAGGAAATAAGATATGAAGACACTTCACTCCTCTAATTCGGAGCCAGCTTAAAAGGATGTTGGTGGGTACCAACGTAAACTGTCCTATAGGGAGAAGACAAACACCACAATTTGCACCATAAAGAACACCATAAACAGGTAACATTTTGGAATAAATAGTGTGATTTGCACCATAAATGCCATCCAGGCTAACAGCTCAGATAGCTCAGCTCAAACGTTCAGGATAATTTCCAAGGGAAAATCCCAATAATTAATAAACATGATACAGAATGTAGACACAAATTGGCACCATGTAAAAGTTTGTGACATACCGCAACAAGAACTCGGTCTTTTTGAATTAAATTGTCAATGGAGCCAGCTTCTTTTATATTGCTACTTGAATCAGATGAATCATCTCTTCCTAAGATACTAGTGGCAAGCATGGACTTCCCACAATTAACAGTCTCTCGAATCAAGTGTGATATAACATGAAAACGGGCCCCATCATCCAGCATTCCATATTGTGACCTCACAATGAGTAAGCACCTGAGACAAGTATGAGAAGATACATCCGTATAAGATAAAGTTATGCAATTAACCTATGATTCTTCCATTTACCTCAATGAAGAAAGAATCTTTCACGATCAATTTTAAAGGGAAAAAAATCATGTATTGCATTACGATTCTATAGTGAAAAACGTACCAAATAAAAAGCTGCAATCTGCTCTTGCTTTGCTCATCATCAGCTGTGAGAAGACAAGGAAGAAGTGAAATGAAATGCTGCACACATCTTGATGCTCGTTCTAGACCAGATTCACAGAGATATAGGATCACTAGTCTGAAAACAATTCTTGGGCATTTTTCTCCTCGCAATAGCATAGCCTTATCAACATATTTATTTGATTTTCCGCCCAGGGCATTGCCAATTCCTCCTGAGACAACTACTGCTGCCATTTCAGCAGCAGGGATATTCAATGATTCTACTAAGCCACGCGCTCTTTGGCCAAAAGAGGGCCCCCCTGTAGTTGAAGCTTTGGGAAAAATCTTACTTGGCCCCTTACCATTCATCTCACTAATAAGAACCCACATTTTGTCATATAAACTCCACCACCCATCTTCCATTACGTCTTCATCTGAGAAAGGTTGCTTAAAGCCCTGTGGATATCTGCAAGTGACATGGTTCCAGATCATAAATGGGTGCATGAGCCATGAAGAACAGTAATCACAAAGTAAGAAAAAAGGCAATAACATTGGCATGTAAAATAATGTCATGCCCATGTGTTTTTACACCATAAACCATGATAAGCTCAAGCATCTTAAGTGATGATCGGCTCTCCATTGCAAATGAACACAAAAGTAAAATGTTGATTACTACAATAATTAACATGACTGAAAAAGAACCAAACCCACCATTTTTGAACAAGAAAAAAAATCCACTCAAGATCTCAATTTCATGATAATGGACAGCATAATCCTGTTTTGTTAAACTACTCTCAAAACAATCACAACATAGTTGCATAAAGTGTGAAGCAAAGCAGGCAAGAGCTCATTTGGTGCAAGGATGCAGCACAGCTGCTTCAAAATTGTTAGCGAGCGCAAGCCTGGGAAGCAGGAGTGGACCGTATGTAGAAGGTTCTTGCAACTAAGTTCTCAACAGATTGAGGTAAACATCACTTTGGGTCATTGTTGTAAAGTAGGATTTAGCAAGGCAGTTAGTAATGAGGTTAAGATTCAGACAAGATTTGGGCAAAGATCAAGAATTTAATTCGTCAAAAAAATAATACGTCAAAATTTTCTTGATTGATTTAAACCCAGGTCATCCGCAATATGATGCACCTCATTCTATGGACAATGGAAAAGGAAATTAAATAAGGTTCACACATTCCTCTAATTTCATTTACACAGAAGAAACACTTCCAAGGAATCTGCATTAGATATGTAACTAATATCAATAGATATATGTTGATTTTTTTAAGCAGTCAAAATCAACACCACTTCAAATTTCAAAAGAAAACGAGAAGTAAACCGGAGCTAAAACAATAAAACAAAATCAACTTACATAATAAACCATCTAGCGTTGGTAGTTGGCTAAATCATTAATCAAACCATTCATGAAACAAGCCCACTACTAAACTAACATGCGATGATCAAAAGCTCATTATTAGAAAAAAGAAAAGAAATACGTGAAGATAGGTTTTTTCTTCGAAAGATGATGCATTTTATTAAGGCCAAAGGCCAACAAAGAAAGACGCAACACAAAAAAAGAAAAGAAACATAAAAACAATAATCAAAGAAAGAGAGAGGAAAAGACAAAATACAACCCAACCCAGAAAAAAGCCTCAACACTCCCAGTTAGATAACATACAAAAGGCCCAACATAGCACCCTATTCGCCGAACTTTGCTGGTTTTAGAAGGCCCTATTGTTTCTCTCAAGCCAGAGGGACCACAATAGAGCCAAAAGAGCATGTCTCCATTTTGGGAAGGACAAGCAACCAACCGAGTCTTCGTGCCAAGACCAGAAGAGGACTTTAGTTGACTGAGGCATAACCCAAGATAGGCTAGATGATCGGAGAATGCCTGACCAAACAATCTTGGAGAACAAATAGTGGATGAAGAGGTGATCCATAGATACTTCTGCAGAGAAGCATAAGATGCATACGTTGGGGAGCATCAAGCCTCTTTTATGGAGATTATCAACTGTTAGAATCCTCTTCTTGCCGACGAGCATCGCGAAGGTAGCGACTTTGGGTGGAGCACCAAGAGACCACATGATGGAGGAACAATGACCTCTATCCTCAAAGACAGACGGAAGGATGTTAAAGAAGAGGGAATGGACTGAGAATCTCCTGAACTTGTCAAGGCTCCAAGACAACGAGTCCCTCTCAGTCGGACTAGTAGAGTAAGCCCTATAAGCAAGATAAGAGGAGAACCAAGCCATCAATTTCAGAATTGTGAAGATTACTATGACCGGGAGGGGGGGCGCAAACTTTACCACCTTCAGGTAAAGCCACTCGAGGGGGAAGTCCCCGCACCCAATGTCTTCCCAAAATCTAACTCTAGAACTCTCCCCAATAATGAATTTGGTGCCATGAAACACAAGAGGATCAACCCTAGAAATAGCCTTCCACTCATGGGAAACATGGTGTAAGGACGAGTCTTGGGTCCACCAATCCGTGGGAATCAGACCCATACTTGTTAGTGACGATCCCCAGTGCTGATCCTCTAGGCCCTTTTTCCCAACAGAGTAGAGTTAAACAGGTCAAGACTCCCAATTCCTGCTCCCCTTCACTAGTCAGAAGACAAACATATTTCCAATTTAGAAAATGAAATTTGTCATTGGGGGCTCCACCTTGCCATAGGAACTCGCCTAAGTCTGTCTATCCGATTAAGGACCACCTTTGGACATCTAAACAAAGACGAGAAGTAGAAAGGCATATTGGGTAAGACATCTTTAATAAGTCTAAGTCTACCCACTAAAGAAAGTAATTTTCTCTTCTAGGACTGAGCCTACATTCCATTCTCTCCACAACCACAACCCAAAGATGAATCACAGGCTTGCCAAGACATAAAGGCAGACCTAGGTAAGAGGAAGGGAAGGCTCCTATGCCAAAGCCAAAAGAGTCAGCAAGGGAGGAGAGCTCTTCCTAAGATGTATGTATAACAAGGATCTCAGATTTGGACAAGTTAATTTACAGTCCAGAGACCGGTTCGAACCAACCGATAGTAGCCCTTAAATTGGACACCATATGTTCCTTAGCCTCACATAACATAATGGCGTCATTTGCAAACTGCAAATGAGAAATATGTTCTAGAAAATTGGCCACAAAAAAAACCTTTGAAGAGACCCACCTCCTGGCTCGGAGAAAGACTTCTACTCAGAGCTTCAGAAACAATCACAAAGAGGAAGGGGGTCCCTTTGTCAAAGGCCTCGAGAAGATTTAAAAAAAACAAAATCGAAGAGGGAGCCATTAATAAAGGCAAAGAATGAGGCCGAAGACACATAACATTGGACCCAACTTTTCTATTTTTCGCCAAGCTCATTCTGCTTAACATATAATCTAAAAAATCTCAATTAACCTGGTCATAGGTCTTTTTCTAAATCCAATTTGCAAACCACATCTTTGGCGCCCGATCTGTGGCAAGAACCAAACACTCATGGATTATGTGAGCACCATTGAGGATCTGCTGGTCGGATATGAAAGCACTCTGGAAACGTGAGATCACTCTTTCCAGGATTGGTCCAATTCTATGGCTTAAAATTTTAGAAACAATCTTACAAGGGCTCTCAATCACACCAATGGGTCTAAAGTTCTTTAGATAATTTGTGACAGAGCCTTTGGGGATTAGGGCTAGGAAAGTGCGGCCCAACTCCGGGGTAAACCAAGCAGAGTAAAAGTACTCAACCACAAAAGCAAAGAGATCCTTATGGATTAGATCCCATAAAGATTGAAAAAGGGCCAAAGGAAAACCATTCGGGCTATCCTGTCCTAATCCCAAACTGCTTCCTTAACTTCCTCCAATTGGACAGGCACCTCGATTTCGATGCTTCCTCAAATGAGAGAGCTTTGAAGGTTAGGTTGTCTAAGGATGGCCTAGCTCTCCCATCATCAAACAACGTATTTGAGAAGAATTGAATGATAGCCTTAGAGATAGAATCTTGTATGAAACTTTCTTTCCATCAACTATTAGAGAAGAGATACAATTAGCCCTGGCTATACCATAAAAGTATTTGGTATTTTTATCACCTTCGTTAAGCCCAAGAGCTCAAGAGCGGTGATGCAATTTTCTCTAAAGGTCTTTCACCCTAGAAGAGTAACCGGAAGATAGCTTTAGTTAGGATTTCATCATCCCACTGGGCTCCCACTTCCTCCTTAATGTCCAACACTTGGATCTCACGCAGAAGAGCATCCATCTCTTGCTCCTGAAAGTACAAACCCTCACGCTTCCAAATAACTAGCTTAGATTTCAGCAGCTTTATCTTTTTTAAAACAACAAAGCCAACATGACCTACAACATGGAAGGAAGACCACCAATCAGAAACTAGGGTACGAAACCCATCGACCTCAAGCCAAGAAAGCTCAAAGCGGGAGGGTTTTGGACCCCAATTAATCTCATTCACTTCGAGAAGAATTCGGAATTGGGCAAATGATCTGAAATAGGTTTGGCAATCCTCTTTAACAAGACGAGGGGAATTTCTGGATCCAACCAAGGGAAACAATAAACATGTCCAGTAACGACATCATCAGAGGGTATTGCCCATTAGACCTAGTGAATTGAATACTTCCTATCGGGAGATCCACCATACCATGTTTGATGACCCAATTGCTAAAATCCCGCATGCTTCGAGTAACCTTACCTCCATTCAATTTCTCATGGGTGAAACGAATGACATTAAAGTCACCATCAATGCAGTAGGTTAACTGCCATTTGTCGAAGATGAGATAACTTGTCCCAAAAGAAAGCATTATTTGGGTCATAGACTTCGGAAAGGATCCATCTGAAGCCAGAGGAGATTTCACGAAATACCAAATTAATTGAGAAAGACCCCACCCAACTATCTTCCTTACACCAAAGGGAAGGGTTCACATAAAAAAGATATCCATGGTAGCCCTAGAGGAATCGAGAGCAGTCCAATCCCCTAATCTACAACCCCAAATGGATTCGACAATCCCCCAATCAATCGACTGAAGTTTAGATTCAATGAGAACTATGATATTAGTTGTCATTTGAAAGGAAACACCCCACTCTAGAAGGGCGCCCTTGCTCTCTTGGCAAAACGCTTCCAAAGAAGAACATCTTAATGAGGCCCTGCTTGCCCCTTTCTTTGCCCGTCGGTCACCTAGCTCATTCTTCTTTGAGTTTTGGATGGAGTCTCGCTCCGAGAGAAGCATGGATTCTTTATATCTAAACATCTAATGCAGTAAGCAGCATACGACTTTTCAACGTACGCGCGCTAGAGCAACAGGCACGTCGGGCAATGTAGAGTTAAGCTATCACGCACAATTTAGTGACGAAAAGCCCCGATCTAGTGACGGCACGCTAGCATTTTGAAGTTGGCTGCTATAATATGAGTAGCGTGCAGGAGCCCAGCTGAAAAAGTACAGTGTGCTAGTGTGCAACGAATTTTCAGCCAGCAAGCAACAACTTTAAAGGTGCACTAAAGCCTGAATTTATAATAGGAAGGAAATGGGCTCGAGCCAATGTTTGATACAAGGCTCTTGTGGAAGTTGTTCCAGTCGAACGAAGCGAATACGAGTTGGTGTTTCATTTGAGCGTGCAACCTCCAGTTTTTTTAGTGCTAACTCACTCCATTAATTCCCTTGTCTCCCCGGCGGTTCCATTAGATCCACCGTTGAAAGCTAGCTCACCTTGGCCTCTCAATATTCTTGGCGAGAAACAGGGATGGGGCATATATGCTTTTTCCCTCCCTACTACCACGTGATAGAGACTAGGTCGAAGAAGTAGCTTTTTCAAGTTGAGTTGCTTTGGCTTGATCAGTAGTGAGACACTTACCCACATTCTTTTGTCCGTTCAGGCTCAGCTAAGAAATGTCATTTGCAATGTTGGGGCAAGTCATAGGCGGTTGCGGTAGCTTTCGGGTTTGCATCAAGAACAGTCACAATTAGTTCAGGGAAGACTTAGCCGCCGAATCAAAGGGCACAAGAACCGGCAATTATGTTCGAAGGAATTGGGAAAGGACGCTTCGTCTTTATTTTCCTCGACGCTTTTTTCTATACTGTAGAAAGAACCAATGGAAAGAGTCCCCCATTCAACCGAGAGTTAGATTTGCTATTGGACCGATGTTTAGGTGCAAGGATCGGGCACTCTATCTAATTTTCCCTCTTACTGCTTTGAATAAAGATATCTTGGTGAAGGATTGCTAATCAATTTGTGGTGGATCAGTGGTGTGGTCTCTCCCTTGTAGGAGGAATATGTAGATGAAGAGATCGTGGAACTTTTTGGTCTTTTAAAGAACATGATTCCCATGGTCCAAGAAGAAGACTCGTTGATTTAGCATGTCTAGAGTTCCGGTCGGCTTTCAATTAGATCTTTTTATAACTTGATTCATGGTGCACCTCACAACCATCCATTCCAGTATCATTGTTGGTTTTATGGAGCTCCTCGGGTGGCGGCATTCGGTTGGTTAGTGGAAAGAAGGAGAGTGCTTATCATTGATAACTTGCAAAGAAGATCTCTTATTCTCTCCAACATTTGCTTGGTGTATGGAAGTGGCGGAGTTGGTTGATCACCTTTCATTCATTGTTCGTTTATTTGGAAGGTGTGGGACCATTTTTTGGAGGTGTTCCATATTTGCCTGGGTGATGCTGAGTTCGGTTGTGGAGCTTTTGTGGGCTTGGCATGGAGTGGGAAAAGTGGGAAAAGTGATGTGGAGGCTGCTCATTTTGGGGGTTTTTTGGGTTATTTGGGGGAATCACAATAGGAGGTGCTTCCAGAATAGAACTTCTCTGGTCTACAACGTTATTAGGGAGATCCAAGTGTAATGTATTCTTTAGTGCACTTGGCTTGCGTTTCTAATATATTGTTGTTATCTCTCTAAAAAAATATATAAAACATATTCCCCCCAAAAAATTTGGGAGATATATTTTTTGTGAGGCTTTTGTGATTTTATTTTTTTTCCTTCTTCAAGTTTCCAATAGGGGAATGTAATGCATTGTATCACTGATACATATTGCAATGTACCGCAATGCATCATATGTATCGACGATACAGATGGTCAACGATACATTGTGACATTTTATGCGATAGAGGGGAATTTAATAACTCCCCTTGTATTTCATATTGGCCACATGCGATATTGATAGTATTGTTCGGCTGATACTATCGACATTTAAATCACAGGGTATGAATATGGATTTCAAGTACAAGTATAGGTCTATGCAGAACTTCACTCTCATATCCTAGGGTGTGGGGACATAATGACAGATTTAATAATTTACTTTTAAATTTATTTTTAAAATAGATCAACAAAATTTTTTATATGAAATATTCGAGTAAGGCTAAAGCCATATCTGGAATGGAGCCCATAACCCCCTTCTGTCAAATCCAATATGGGTACTTTGGGGGATTTGAAGGATTTAGGCATGATAGAAATAGACAACTGTAACAGTCCAAAACACAGCATCAAATACAATGAACCTAGGGAACTTATACGATGAATAAGGATACATATCTGAAGAAAATAAATCATGAGAAATGAGAAAAGAGTATTCACAATCTCAAGGACGAACTTAAAATGATGAAGTTGTACTTGTACCGACCTAATAAGTTGGCCCTCAACTTCTCCTTGCACAGCCTCAACTGATGCAGAGCTGATGTCTTTGTGGCTTTCCAATTCCAGGTGATCAGGGGAAATACCAGAGGGAAAGCTACCTTCAAGAAACTGCGAGAAATTTTACCAAAAGAAATAAAAAATGTAGAGGGAGATCTCATATTAGTCACAACTCACATCTGGCAATCTTTTGTGCACAAAAAGAGCAATTATTTCATACTAGTAATATAGCTAGTATGGAGAACTAATTTCTGATTAATACTAACATGGCAAAACTTTCACTCAAACTCAAAAAGCATCTAAATCAAACCATCCAGGAGTATGTACAATACCGGAAGCTTATGACCTCTTTCACTAATAAGTATCTCATCAACCAGTCTTAACAGGTATAATGTATTGTCTCGACATGGCTGGGAGACAAAAATGTTCTCTTCAGATGATAATGCTACCAGCCTTTCTATTAAATCTTCAAAAATATCCCGAAGGAAGTGTTGGTGCGAATGATCTGCCTGCATATGTCAAGATGAGTGTAGTTATTTTTACTGATGCTATTAAGATGAGTATAGTTGAAGCAGAATAAACCTTTGACTAATTATCAAGACAGTCAAGATCAGAATAGGAGTTACAAAATACATAGTAATTGAGTTTCAAAGCATGACATGACAGGAGACTTTTGACGTACTTGTTCAGAGTCCAACAGTAAGAAATTCACTGTCTCTTCTAGTTGCTGCCAACCACCTTTTACAGAACATATATAGTGGGAAAGAACAGAAGAGAATATTCTTCTCACGAGATTCTGCTCGTTTTTCATAGAACCATCAGCTTGAACTTGTGAGTCGGCTTTGTAGTTCTTAAACACATCAAGCCTCACAGATGTCTCTAACCAATATATCCACCCATTTTCCTATTTAAAAGATTCATGTAAGTAGGTGCTATCATCAGAAATTCAGACCATACACCAAAACAGAAAAATGTGCATACCATCAAAGCTTCGGTATTTGAAGGATTCGAGTCAATCAAATCAAGTAGATCTCTTAAAATCTTTCCTCTTGTATGCACATCCTCACAGCTTGACAAAATTTTGAAAATGAGAACCAAAGTCTGAGGAAGAAAGAAGTGGGAAGAGAAGCCACTGGATCCATTTCTTTTATTCCTTTGCTTTTCAGGTTGACTGTGTTTCTGTAAAACCTATAGAGATCCAAGTCATCCAGACAATTAGAATTAAATTTCAATTACAGATTGCTGTTTTTTTTTTTTTCCTTTTCTTTTTAAACGAACAGTGCAATACAGATTGCTTTTACTATGTGTGTGTGTACAATGTTCAAGTTATCAGTATATTGCTATGAGTTTCGTGGGCAGGGGATACAGAAACAATATCATTATCATCGATAATATCAATGATAACCGGAAATGTGGGGAAACATGAGAAAAACGGTAGAATTTTTCAGTGAAACCAGTGTTTTAAACTGCGGTAGCGTGATGCATAGTGCTCAGCCCTCTATAGCATGTGGCGTAAATACGCAGTGTGTAGCATAAGCTACACGATACTTCTATTTTTTTAATTTAAAAATAGGACAAATATAATAAATAGTGGAAAAAAAGGATATATATATATATATATGTGTGTGTGTGTGTGTGTGTGTAAATGCCTAAAAGATCATTCATTTTATCAATTATAAGCATGTTCAAACGAGTTATTAGTTATCGTTTATCAAAACCCAATCCACATATATAAACCAAATCAAATAATTATCACATCAACAACTTTCTAAGCAAACCACTTTAATTAATAATGTCTAATTGAAACCACAAGTCACAATTATGAAAAGAAATAAAAATCCCATAGGTTAAAAGTATCAAGTACAATACAAGTGTCACATTCCTCAACATTATATAAAAAGAAAACATGATTTTTTTTTTAAAAAAATAGTATATTAGTAAAAAAGTACATTGTAGTGTATGCTACGCGCTACATAGCCGTAGCGTACGCTACAACCCTTGTAGTGTACACTACAGGGTATTTATGCTATTTAGGACGCTACATAGCACTATAGCCACGCTATGCTACGTGGTGTACGCTGGGCACTATTTTAAACACCGAGTGAAACTTCAGGAGATGTTAAAATACACACATTTGCATATTTAGGAATAAAAAATTTTGCAAAAAAGAATGCATACATAATAAGTTTCCATTTAATAGAGGCTTAAAAATATATGCTGTCTTAGGAAATCAGTCAATAGTAACCAAAATGAGTTTATAAAAAACAAATGCAGGTACCATACGTCCATTCATCCATGATCTATCCATCCATCCATGAATGCACACACATACAAACATGCATTTCATCATACAACCATGCGCCCATTAAGAAAACTGGAATGGAATTTTTTTAGTAAATAGATTTTTGGCAATATCGATACATTGACAATATTATCGAAATATCACCGATATTATGAAAATATTGCTGATACATTGGCGAGATAAGTGACGCCTGGAATTTACACAGTCGAAAATACTGGTGATACAAGCGACACCTGAAATTTTTGATACCACTAGTGTTATCGATATCGCTAAGCTAGAGATATGGATAATATCGGGGATACTCCAAACAATCTCTCTCTCTCTCTCTCTCTCTCTCTCTCTCTCTCTCTATATATATATATATATATATATATATATATATGAATGAAATGGCAACTACTATTGACTGAAAGAAAGCTAGAAGCTAATATCAAATTACCTGTTTTGGACTAGCACCACCAAGAAGCACATCAAACAATGTGGCACACAAAAGGTCTGTTTGCGGAAACATAAACAATCTATCAGAGATTGCAGAAAAAATTGATTGACTTCTTGTATGCACTTTCCTCTGGCTCTCTGAAAGAGATTTGGGTCGTCCAACAGCAAGATTGAAAAATCTTGGTCCCTTCTTCTCAGATGGAACACCAACCAAAAGCTTTCCCAGAAACTCCAAACCCAGAAGTCTAATTGGCTCCATTTCTCTGAGATGAATAAGAAAAGTCAAAATACATAAAATGGTTGCTATAAAAGTCATCTTGAATGCAATGCATGAAAAGATACATCAAATGATTGCAGCACTGCTATTCAACTTCAACAGGTTAGAGACATCAGAAACAATAAAGACTTCGAGTTTGATATTCAAAACCGAAGTACAGATATCTGAGACAGATCAATTAACAGTGTGGCAGCATAGACTTGTGAGCAGCTAGGTGGCGTTTATTACGTATTCTATGTCGAAAAAAGACAAAAAAAATTAAAGGATGAATTTTATTAGAAAAGCACAAATGGCAAAAACAGAAACGCAGAAAAACTGGAAAAATGGAAAGCTAAAGATACAACACCCCAACCCCAGGTCAGGGATCCCATTCCCTTACCAAAGAAAACAACTTACTTACAACATAAGCTGAGGAATGGCTATTGTCCCTGAAACACCTATCATTCCTCTCCCATCAAATGCACCATAAGACTGCCAGCAAAGCAATCCGCCATCTCCATTTATCTGCAGGAGAAGGACTGCCCCCATACCAAGAAAGAAAGAGCTCCCCTATAGACAACGGCATGGCTCAAATGACTTTAAAAGTTGAAAGGACGCTACCCCATACCCCTGACGCAAAGGAACGGAGGATAAAAAGATGTTCCACTGATTCTTCACTCTTCTTACAGAAGAGACAGACATTAGACAACATCATCCCTCAATTACAGAGGTTATCCACAGTAAGAATTAGGTTTCTGCCAGCTAACCACGCAAAAGCTGCCACTTTTGGCGGAACACGGTAGCACCGGATAGGGCATGTAAAGGAGCAGTACAACGTCTAGTCCCATCCCACGAACGACCTTAAGAAAATATTTAACCATGAAGACACCTGATTTGTCTTTCAACCAGTTGGGGGCGTCCAGCATGTCTGGAGATAATTGAATGCCTTCCAATAGAGCTAGCAGCCTAGCCAATTCATTGATCTCAGGATCCAACAGGTTCTGAGGACATGGAAGAAACCCATGAACCACCATTTCCCGGGTGGGGGGAATCATTCCGTGACAGATAAGACTTGGTTTGAGCAAAGGCCAGCAATAAGGGGGAACCGGGATCCAAGGGTGGAGACCCCAGCTAGACATCATCCCAAAATTTCACTTTGTCCTCATGATCTACTGAAAAACCTGTCTCTAGAAAAACCTTGTGAGCCATATGAGAGATAGACTTCCAGCCAAAAGAATCCCTACACAATGATGATTCCTTCGTCCATCTACCCGAGCTAGTAGCAACATATTTCTCCACTCTAATCTTTCTCCAGAGGCTATCCTCCTCCACTATGAACCTCCAAGCCCATTTGCCCAAAAGCACGGAGTTGACATCCTCCAAAATTTGTAAACTAGCCCCTCCCTCATCAAAATGTCTACACACCTCGTCCCAGCTAAGAAGGTGGAGCTTGTTTTGCTGGTCTCCCCCTTGCCAAAGAAAATTTCTGCACAGCTTACTAATCCTTCGAAGAATGGCCTTAGGCATTGAAAGATAGACATAAAATATATGAGAAGGTTAGAAAGGGCAGATTTAATCAGAGTAATTCTGCTACACAAAGAAAGCAGCTTCCCTCCTAAGAAGCCAGCTTTCACTCCATCCTCCCAATGACAGTGTGCCAAAGGTAGGAAGCTGGTTTACCAAGACAGAGAGGGAGGCCCAAATAAGTTGTGGGAAACGAACCAGCACGACGACCCACCATATCTGCCAGAGAAGCAACTTCCCAACCATCCAAATTGAACCCCAAAAGTTCACTTTTGGTAAATTAACTTTAAGCCCAGGAACTAACTCAGAACATTGGAAAAAATTTATGGACGTTAACAACCTTGGCCTCCTCCGCTTTACAAAAGACCATAGCATCATTTGCAAATTGACGATAGGAGATCGGAGAAACACCATTACAATAAACCCACCGATTGCCTTCTGATGAGCATCCAACTGAGAGCCTCAGAAACAACGATGACTAGAAATTGGAAAAGGGGGTCCTCTTGATGGAAACCCTAGATGCTTGGAAATAACCAAAAGGAGACCCATTTGAAAGGACAGACAGATGGGCGGAGGACACACAAGCACGCATCCATCCACGCCACTTAACCCCAAAACCTAACCTACCCAGCATAGAATCCTAGTCGAAATGGTCAAAAGCTTTTTCAAGGTCAAACTTATAGACTATACCTCTCGAGCCAGCCCTATGGCAGCAAGTCAATACACTCATGAGACAAAAGAGAGAAATCAACAATCTACCAATTGGTTACAAAAGCCATCTGCTGAGAAGAAATCTCCTTAGAGAGGACCAACCTAAAACTATGGGCTAAAACTTTAATAAAGCTGATTGGGTGGAAGTCTTTGAGGGAAGAGGCCCCCTCAATTTTGGGGATAAGGACAATAAAAGAACTACCCAATTCCTTCAGCAACTCATCTGTCTCAAGAAATTGAAACACAAAAGCCAGCACATCCCCCCTTGACAATCTTCCAAAAGATTTGAAAAAAATGCTAACAGGAACCCATCAGGGCCTGGGGCTTTATCACATCCTAGATCGAAAACAGACTCTTTCTTCTATATCATAGTTCATCAGTGGTAATATATAGCTATTGCATAACATTGTATAGAAGAACACAATTTGACAACATAACTTATCACTCTGAAACACAACGTAAGGTAATATTTGTAAACATTTGAAACGCATGGCAAAGTTAGGCTGGATTCTTGGAAGGACATGTTTCAAACTAAAACTTGAGTTTGGGTGAATTCGTTAGATCAATTCAATGATATAAATTGATTCTGATCCCATTTCTACATCAATTACCTGAAATTACTATCCATTGCTTCGTTTTTTGTTTTTTTTTTCTACAAGAGATCTTAGCATGTTCAAAATTCAAATGCACACCTCAATGAGCAAGAAATTGACCTAAAATTTGCCCCAATCATTTAGTTGTGCAACGAAACAAAGCTACATCATTTCTAGTCAGTTATCATCCATGATACTAGTAAACAGTCAACATGCTATGCTCACGTTCATTGAAATAAATTTATCAAATGTTCAAATGCTCCTAAATGTTTTTCTCTTTGCCATTTATATTTCAATTATCTCTATGTTAGTATCTTAATAATTTATTTTCTGTTTATTTTTATTTTTTTATCATTAAGATTGATGGATTTAATCAAAGAATCATAATATTTTTCATGGATACCAATAACTATTAGGATCCACAATATCTTTTATGTATTATATGTTAAAGGGAGGACATGCCTGTATTTTAGCACATTTTTTTAACAAGAGTAGATGAGGAGAATCAGTATTTCAGGATTCCCCAGATACTTTATTTTATGCTTTGTGTTAGGTTTGTTGCCCTTACATGTAATCCATGTCTAATTAGCAGCTTGGCGTTCATATGCTGTTCCAGTAACACATAAAAGCTTCTCAAAAGTATCATTTTCTTTGTTTGTTTAGAATTTCGTAGACAATTTTACAAAAGAATCACCACAAAAATAAAAAATAAAAAAATACTTGCCATTACCATTCCCTGACAGAGAGGTAATAAACAATAAGTCATGGCTACAATCATTGTTTTGTGACTCGAAGATTCAGATAGATACCTTTGGCCCTGAGTCGAGTGCAGGGAGGAATCATGGTATCAAACTGGATCAGTACCCTTGAATCTGAGCTGACTATGATGACATCAGACGCATCTGAGTCTTACAATCATTGGCTACAATAAGGTCCAGTAAATCAAGGAAACATATGATCAAAAGAAATGGCTGACACTAGAGTCAACTGTTTTTCTTTTTTTGTTTTGTTTTGTTTTTTTTTTTTTTTGGATGAATAACAACAGAGTTGGCTGCCATGTAGTGAAAAGAGTGTCGCACGGACAAATGGATTATAGGAGAATATTCTCCAAAACAACATGTGTAAAAAACCTAAAATAATTAAAGCATGACTTCAAGAAAGAATTAGAAATGTGGTCATGGATGTAATAAGCCAATTCACATTTCTTGTAGATAACTACCTTGTTTGGAACCTTCATTTTAGTAACAAGTTTGGTGTTTAATGAAATGATGTAACAAGGAACACAGATGCAATCAATATTGAAACCTGAACCACGAGGTGAGGGGTTGCATACCTCTGAAGAAGATTAATAAAGATGTGACAGCCACCGAGTAAATTGACTTGCTCTAGAAAAGACATTAGCAATGGCTTTTGGGAAATGGCACGAAGAACCATATGCAATATGTCCTCAATGCATGCCATATCCTGACTTCTCTCAAAAAAGGCCACAAGGGCTTTTATATCAGATGCTACAATATTCTGCCTGCACATAACCAAGTATCTTTGAATAAAAATATTAGATGAAGGTTAATACTAAAAAGCGGTGTATCAAAACTAGAATCAGACAGGATGGTTGTACTGGTTTGGACTAGTGTTCGAAATATCGGTATCGCGTTATGTATTGCACCCTTGGGATACGGATAAGTATCGGTTATTGCATGAGATATATCGGTTGTATCACATAATCAGTGTTCGAGTTGTCAGTGTCGCTACAAGTTTCACTGGTTGGAAATAAAGATATAATATCGTTATCGCCAACAATATTGCCGAGATAACCAGAAATGCCAGGAAAACACAGGAAAACGATGTAATTTTTCAATGAAACTTTAGGAGATGCCTAAAAGCATGTGCTGTCATAAGAAATCAGTTCAATAGTAGCACAACAATCACTCAAATCTCATTAAACCAATTAACAGGCATAATGCATTAATACAATTTACAACCATGCATAAATAAGCATATAAATTAAACAAAACACATATGCACGATGATCCAACCATCCCATCCATCCATCCCATCTATCCATCTAAACATCCATCTATCCCATCAAATCATCCAATCATCCAAACATTTATCCATCCATCCATCCCATATATCCAATAATCCAACCATCCCATCCATCCATGCCATCAAATCATCCCATCCATCCATGCCATCAAATCATCCAAACATCCATCCAACTATCCCATCCAATCATCCAAACATCCATCCATCCATCGCATTAAATCATCCAAGCATCCATCTTATCCAATCATCCAAACATCCATCCTATCTATCCATCCAAACATCTATCCAACCAACCCATCCATCCCATCCAATCATGGATTAGGTGTGGCCTCGGCCTCACCTGAGACGGTGGCCCCCACCTTGATTTATGTATTTTATATCCATCTGTTTTACAAGATCCTTTTAGGGCATGAACCTAAAAATGAAGTATATTCAATTCTCAAGTGGACCTTATCATAGGAAACAATAGTGATTGACAATAAATAGGCCACAAAAGTTTTGGATCAAGCTGATATTTCCTTTTTCCTTTCCATGTTTATGTGACCTTAGCAACAGGTTGGATGGGAAATAAACATTATGGAAAGATTAAGGTGGGCCCTAGGAAGTTTTTAATCGTATGGCATTCAATAACCATTGTTATATGTTCCACCTGAGATTTGGATCTTCATTTTTGGGCTCATGCCCTTAAACGTTTTGGAAAAACGGATGGACAACATGGATATAGAATGCATAGATCGTGGTGGCCCCATAATAAGGGTTGCACCATCTTGGGTGAGGCCTAGGCTCGAGCGCACCTAATCCGCGGCCCTAATTATCCCATTTTATTTAATTTTTTAGTTTTTTTTTTTAATTTGCATTTTTTGTTTGTAAAGTGGTGGTGAACTACTTTTATTACATGAAGTGAAACTTACACTATAAAAGTAAATTAAAAGTTACTTAAACTATTAGTCTTATTTTCATTTAAAACAGTGGTGACCCATGCTTTCAAATGGTGAAAAACGCATATTTTAGAAAAAAATTTAAAAGTAAAGTTAAAAGCAAAAGAGCTTCGACCCCTCCTTCCAAACCATAAAAGTCGACGCAGGTTCCCTTTGCGGCAGCCGCCACAACGCAGGTTGCTCTCAATTTGATTCTCCCATCGCATTATTTGCTCTGTTCGATTCTCCTTCCATAGGTATGGTTCTATTCGATTCCAGCTATCTAATCTAATATCTCTCGCTTTTTCTTTTCTTTTCTTTTCCTTGCTTTCTTCTTATTCTTCTTCTTCTTTTGAATTTAAGGCTATATACAGAGATATAATCATCAGATTGTCGATATTTTTGTTGTCATTAACATTATCACCGATATATCGCTGATATTTGGATGAGAGACGAATTTTTGGGTTTTAGGTATCACAAGTCCAGCGATACCAAAATTATCGGCGATAATATCGATTATTTGCCAACAATACAAACACTACACGTAATGGATCGCTGTTGTTGGAAACATGGGGAAACAAAGGGAAATTGGTCAAAATTTCAACGAAACTTCAGTGATTGTTAAAAAAAGACATTAATACACACTTATAAATCAAAACATTATAAAAAACAAGTGCACATAATATATTTTCTTTGTATGGGGTCCTAATCTATGAGTTGTCTAACTGAATTGATGCAACTATATTCAAAGTCTATTCGTATAATTTATAAATGTAAGAAGACGTTGAAACATGGGCAATATATTCAAAAGCAAAAGAAGAATCGCTAGATCAGGTTACATACATGTTTGATTTTATGTTTGGACACAGATTGCAACCGATTTGCGAGAAATTGGGAATTTTTTATCTTCTTTTTTTTTTTCAATTTTTCGTGACTTGGCCCATCTCCTCCAAATTTCGAAATTGAAGCTCCCAATCAATGATTTTTCACACAAAACATACAAAATCATGGATTTGTAACAATTTGATACTAATTTAACATTATTTACAGAAAAACGGATCGAAAATCGAAAATGTTCACTGGATCGAACATGTGGGATACATCTGATGCAGGACATGAAAATTAAATATGATATACAAGATCTTAGGCTTTAAATCATACTAATTAAGAAAAAATCACATAATAATTCTACATCCCACATAAAAGCTCAAACATTCAAATAAGGGGAATCTGTATCGGTCTAGGCCTATACAGGCTAGGGCTGGATCAATAAAAATTATGAACCAAACAATACTCAAAGGTAAGTAATAATCATCCACACATGCACAACAATCAGTCCCTAATCCAAGGGATTCACCAATTTTAATTCAGGGAACCCTAGGGTAAGAAAAGGGGCAGACAAATTAAAGATAATGCAATCTAGGGTTAGAGTTATAAAAAATAGTTATGAGAAGGGAAAATAGGAAGAAAACTTGAATCAGAAGACAGTCTCCACGTGCGGACAGAGGGTCAGGCCTGACGCACATGTGTAGGGGCCTGGCCGCACGTGCGAGGGGATCCCACACCTGGAAACCGACGCCATGAGTTTGGTCGGCTAAGGGTGGGCTCTAAAGCCCCTAAGTTTTGGGTTGATCCAAACTATGGGCTATGCGTGGTGCTACGTCGAAGTTTTAGCCCTCCTGCAGAGCCAGAATCTGGATTTCTTCGATGAAGGGAAGGCTTCACATCCAATTGGATTTCAACAATTCAATAACTCAAGAGTAGGAAAACGCAGAATTTTTATTAAACTTCAATGAATTCCAAAAGCTACAAGGGGTGCCTATTTATAAGAAAACCCTATACCCCAAAACTCACGCCATGTACGTAACCTATTACTTGGCGATAAAGTAAACCAAAATAAAAACTAATCAAAGAAATCTATAACGTCTATGATATTCTAAATAACATTAATAAGCAAAACCTAAAATATGAGATTAATCAGACTAGTGGGTCACGATCATGAGATCTCATGATGGGCTTTACTTGACTACCGAGCCCACTCCAACGAACCAAAACTCAGTCTTCTAACTAGGAGGCCCTCCCTAGATGTCGTCATTGATCCAAATCGACGGTGGGGCCCTCCTTCTCCATGCATACGTACGTGGGGGGGGGGGGGGGGGGGGGGGGGGGGGGCGTGTGCACGTGATGTCTCCATCAATATCGCATTCCTTGTGTGTTTCGTATCGCACATGTGAGATATAAGATATATCGTGGGACATATCAGATGCTATCGTCGATACTTAAAATACTAGTTTGGACTAGAATCAGCAATGGGAACAGGTCATGACACCTAGGAACCCGTTTTGGGCAAAAACCATTTGAACTGGTTGGTCTAACTGGTCAATGCATCCAGTTTGGCTATCTCGCTCAGTTGGACCTTCCAGTACAACCTCTTGTGGGTAAAAGTTAAAATAAATAGTGGGGTTTGAATCCACTGCCAAATTATGCACACGAAAAGAATGCCAACTCCAACTGTTCTACATGCATAGAGAAGTCGAAAGATAAAAAGCTACACTCGTCGCTAATTGTTATTTGAAAGAATATGCTTGACTATGAATCAACCTTTAGTCCAATCGCCAAAATGGCCACCATCAGAACCATCCTTGTAGTAGCCGCCTCTGTTAAGAACTGGCCTCTAAAGCGATCAGTGTTCGTATTGTCGACAAAAAATCGATATTATCGTCGATAATTTCGGTATCGCTGGACTTGCGATACCGAAAACCCAAAAACTCGTTTCTCTTCCAAATATCGGCGATATATCGTCGATAACGTTGATGACAACGAAAATATCGACAATTCGACGATTATATCTCCGTATAATAGCCTTAAATTCAAAAAAAAAAGAAAAAGAAAAAAGTGAGAGATATTAGATTAGATAGAGCAGTAATTGAATAGAACTATACCCGTGAAAGGAGAATCTAACGGAGCTACCTGCGTTGCGGTGGCTGCTGCAGAGGGAATGGGCGTGAGTTTTAGGGTTTTGAAAGAGGCATCGACGCTATCTGCTTTTAACTTTACCTTTTTAACTTTTTCTAAAGTATGCTTTTTCCACCATTAAAAAGCATATGTCACCACTATTTTAAATGGAAATAAAACTAATAGTTTAAGTAACTTTTAAGTTACTTTTAGAGTGTGAGTTTCGTATTATGTAATAAAAGTAGTTCACCACCACTTTAAGAAAAAAAATGCAGTTTTAAAAAATTAAAAATTTAAACAGAGCAGGATATTTATGGCAGGTGAGGCTCTTACTATGGGGCCCACCATGATCTACCTATTCTATATCCACTTTGTCCATCCATTTTGCCAAAACGTTTTATGGTATGAGCCCAAAAATGAAGATTCAATTCTCATGGACCATACAACAACGGTGATTGAAGACCATACCATTAAAAACTTCCTAGGGCCCACCTTAATCTTTCCATAATGTTTATTTGTCATCTAACCAGATGCTAAGGTCACGTGAACATGGATAAAGGGAAAAAGGAAATATCAGCTTGATCCAAAAACTTTTGTGGCCCATTTATGGTCAATCACCATCGTTTCCTATGATAAGGTCCACTTGAAAATTGGATCCACTTCATTTTTAGGTTCATGCCCTAAAAGGATCTTGTAAAATAGATGGATATAGAATACATAATTCAAGGTGGGGGCCACCCTCTTAAGTGAGGCCGAGGCCACACATCATCCACTCCCGATGGTTAGATGGTTGGATGCATGGATGGGATGGGATGGTTGGATGGATGTTTGGATTGATGGATGGATGGATGTTTGGATGGATGGATGGATGGATGGATGTTTGGATGATTGGATGGGATGGATGGGTCGGTTGGATGGATGTTTAGATGGATAGATGGGATGGATGTTTGGATGATTGGATGGTTGGATGGATGAATGATTGGATGGTTGGATGGATGGATGATTGGATGGGATGATTTGATGCGATGGATGGGATGGATGAGTCGGTTGGATGAATGTTTAGATGGATAGATGGGATGGATGTTTGGATGATTGGATGGATGGATGATTGGATGGGATGATTTGATGCGATGGATGGATTTGGATGGATAGATGGGATGGATGTGTGGATGTTTGGATGATTTGATGGCATGGATAGATGGGATGATTGGATGGTTGAATTATTGGATAGATGGGATGGATAAGGATGGATGAATGAATAAGTGTTTGGATGATTTGATGGGATGGATGGATCGTTAGATGGATAGATGGGATGGTTGGATGGTTGGATGGATGATTGGATGCGACAAATGGATGGATGGATGGGATTGATGGATGTTTGGATGATTGGATGGGATGCTTGGATGGATAGATAGGATGGATGTGTGGATGTTTGGATGATTTGATGGCATAGATGGATGAGATGGTTGGACAGTTGGATTATTAGATAGATGAGATGGATGGATAAATGTTTGGATGATGGGATGATTTGATGGGATGGATGGATCGTTAGATGGATGGATGGGATGGTTGGGTGGTTGGATGGTTGGATGGATGGATGATTTGATGCGATGGATGGATGGATGGGATTGATGGATGTTTGGATGGGATGGTTGGATGGATAGATGGGATGGATGTGTGGATGTTTGGATGATTTGATGGCATGGATGGATGGGATGGTTGGATTATTAGATAGATGGGATGAATGGATAAATGTTTGGATGATTGGATGATTTGATAGGATGGATGGATGGTTAGATGCATAAATAGGATGGTTGGGTGGTTAGATGGGATGATTTGATGTAATGGATGGATGGGATGGATGGATGGATGGATGTTTGGATGATTGGTTGGATGGATAGATGGGATGGATGTGTGGATTTTTGGATGATTTGATGTCATGGATGGATGGGATGGTTGGATGGTTGGATTATTGGATAGATGGAATGGATAGGGATGGTTGGATAAATGTTTGGATGATTGGATGATTTGATGGGATGATGGATGGTTAGATGGGATGGATGGATGGGATGGTTGGGGTGGTTGAATGGTTGGATGGATGCTTGGGTGGTTGGATGGATGGGATAGATGGTTGGATCATCGTGCATATGTATTTTGTTTAATTTATATGCTTATTTATGTATGGTTGTAAAATGTATGAATGCATTATACTCGTTAATTGATTTAATGAGATTTGAGTGATTGTTATGCTACTATTGGACTGTTTCGTATGATAGCACATGCTTTTAGGCCCTAATTAAATAGAAACTTATTATGTATGCATTCTTTTTACAATTTTTAATTCCTAAACATGTAAATATGTGTATTTAAGCCTCTATTGAAGTTTAATTTAAAAATTACATCATTTTACCATGTTTTCCCCAGATTGCCGGTTATCGGCGATATTATCAGCGATAACGATATTATATCTTTATCTCCGGCCAGCGAAACTTGTAGCGATACCGACAACTCGAACACTGAAAGCAATTAGATGCGGAAATAAAAAAATGCATTTCCGTATGGTAACTTAAAAGAAGTATATATGTTACAACGTAAAGGATTTAAAGTAGAAATGAAACCAGACTTTTTATGTAAACTTAAGAATGCCTTCTTAGGCCTCAAACAGGAGCTTGCAAGCGAACTGGCAGGCCTTATCATAAATTACTATTATTGTTATTATTATTATTATTATTATTATTTATTTGTCATAGGTTGAACTGGTCAGACTGTCTATTCAACCTGTTTGGTTTGAACTGCCAAAAAATACAGGTTGCAGTGTGGTCCAGGTGGCTAAATTGTTTCTTAAGCTGTAAGTTTCATTGACAGTAAAACAAAAATGGCCGAAAACATACATGTAGGAAATGCAAACATGCACATTTAGGAAAAATTATAGTGCACATTATTTTACCTTAAACTCATTTCAGCAAGACTTAACAGAAGAAGGCGGATCTTATGAAGTTCTTCTTGACCTGGTCTCTCCCCAATCACTTGTCTAGTCACGGGATGCAAAAGTGGTTTGCTCCCAAAAGCAGATCGACCTGTCAATTTATCCCAATAAAATTGGCGTATTATATCAATAACCCGAGGGAGGCAACACAGAGTTGCTAACATTCTTGGATCACTTTCAAAATGTTGGATGAGGAACATATACAGTTCACGTTGTACTGTGTAATCCGCATATACCCAGATATGGGGATTCAAATATATCCTCAAAATAGCATCTTTCACTAGCTCTGACATGCCTGAGAGAGAGAGAGAGAGAGTCAATCTGATTGTTACATGGAAGAGAATGGAAAACTGTATATATGTAGAGAGAAACGAATGCTTCCCGATGGTCATATATGTTTATTGACAATAGCTGAACCCAAATAGATGGGGCAAGGCTAGTATGATGACCATGATGTGCTTATTAAGAGATAGGGAAGAATAGCCAATTAATATTTACCGCCGTTTCCCACAACATTAAGCATGCGTTTCAGAGCTGAAAGAATTTCCAAATTAAGTTGCTGAGGGGGAACCGATTGGAGTAAGAAGCCGAGGATTGAAAATCCTGAAAGAAGATGCATCTGTTGCTGATTTGCTAGATTCTCATCTAATACAGAAGCGATGAGCTCGATAACTTCAGTAGCTAGTCTGTCCCTTGTAATAGATCTAAGCAATGTATATTCAAGATGCCCACTTTCTGGCTCTTCAGACTTATCAAACTGAGTCAAGAGTGGAAAGAATACAGAAACACCCCCAACACAGTAAATGATATGTTGCAGCAAGCGGCGGGAACATAACTGAGTCGCATCCATAACCACAGCTTTAAACAAATTCTTATCCAATGTATGATCAAGCATTGGGGAAACATTAAACAACGTCCTACCATTGCTGGCCTGGAAAAATAAAGGCCAAATATTCATTTTCAGTCAGTTAATGGACCAACAAGAAATCATATCATGCAATAGTCATTATCTCCAGAAAAGGAAGGTGACCTGTGCATTGAAACCGAAAATGATTTTCGATGCAAGACCATCTTTAGCATCAAGAATTCCATTGGGAAGTGGACCATCAGAGGCAAGGGTAATGTCATTATCAAGGAAAGAATACATGTAACTTGGTCCTAGGGAGTATATACCCCTGATTTGCTCAGAAGAAATGGCATCACCAAACATATAAACTGGACCAATCTGACCAAGAAAAGGAAATGTATCTTTCATTGGGAACAGAGAGTTGTCTTCTTCATTTGGAGGAGGAACTACTTTTGCTCCAATTGAACAACGTGTCAAAACGTCATTAACCTTCACATACCTGAGAACATGAAAGCGAATTCAAGAAATCATCATGAAGTTATCATGCTAGGTAAGATGATAGGATAACTATTGTGAATACCTTTAGGAGAAAATCAGAGGAAATGGAAGACGATAAAAATGTATAGATGACCTGAATTTTTCGGAGGATACAAGATCACCATCCATAAAACACCGTAGCAGGCTTCCCCCAGAAAAAGGTCTCCCAATGCTGTGAGTTATACAAAGAAAATGCCACTTTTTCTGAACAAGGTTAAGATCCAAAGAAACAACCTGTCGTTTCTGATTGATGGACTGCAAAATCATATGCATTGGTCATTTATCGAGAATGATTTTGCAGCAAGAACACTAAAACAACACTCATCAAATATAAAGTTCGTTAACAAGCTTGGAAGCAGTTTTAAGTTCTTTCAACAAGAGAGCAAATTATAAACTAAATACATTATCTCTCAAAAAATAAATAAATAGATACAAAAATAAAATAAACTACACACATACAAAACCATTTAATCATTTGTAGCTCCTTGTTATCCAACAACAGATGCATTCAATGCTATATAATTAGAAAAGGAAGTGGGTAAACATTCAAGTATGAATCTGCTCAGGTAATTAGTGCAGGGAGATAATTGAGGACAATTTGCGGCACAGTTGCAAAAATAGTACACGTGTGAAATCTAATTCTAGGCCCTCCCACACAAACATCATTAAGTCTACTAATCAGCTGCATCATGTCTGAGAGAAAATTCGACACTTAGAATAACAAGATGAACCATGTTCGGTGTAAATAGATGGCCCATCGTTCCCTATTCAATATCTTCAGATATGTATGCTCGAGGCATTCTCCGTTCAACAAAGCTAGACACCAGTCTAAAGGGAAAGAGGTTGTTGTTGAGGGCCCTGGTAGCAAGGTAATTCCATAACGGTAATGGTGGCTGTAACAGCTACCACCGTTAACTTTAAGATATGGGTTGTAATGGTTGTTTCGACCCTTGTAATGGCCGTTATAGTCTCTCCTTTTTTATTATTGAAAAAAATAACCGAAACTAGTATCAGCCCCATAACGGACCGTTGCGGCCTTTACAGGTGGCATAACAGGCCGTTATGGATGTTTTTCTCATGAAAAATAACCGAAAACCATTATTGGCGCCAATGTTTTAAATATTGTTATCGCGTAATGTATCGCACCCTTAGGATATAGATACATATCGGTTATCGCATGGGATATATCGGCTGTATCGCATAATGTATCGCCGTTGTTGGGAAACATGGAAGCATTGGGAAATTGGACGAATTTTTCATGAAAACTTCAAGGATTGTTGAAAAAAAATGTCAATATGCACTTAGAAATCAAAACATTATAAAATAAAAGTGCACATAATAGGGTTTTTCTTTGTCTAGGGTCCGAATACATGCACTGTCCAACTGAACTAATGCAAGTATATTTAAAGTCCATTCATATAATTTATAAACGTAAGAAGACATGAATGGTAACATAAGCAATACATTCAAAAGCAAAAGAAGAATCACTAGATCAGGTTACAAACATGTTTGATTTTGTGTCTGGATACAACGATAGCAACTGATTTGCTAGAAATTGAGAAATTTCGATTTTAAAAAAAATAATTAAAAAAAATTCCGTGACTTGCCCCATCTTTCGAAATTGAAGCTCCAAATCCATGATTTTTCTTGAAAAACATGAAGAATAATAGATTTGTAACCATTTGACACTGATTTAAAGTGATTTATAACAACAACAAAAAAAAGATCAAAAAAAAAAAAAATGCTTATCGGATCGAATAGGTGGGATATATCGGCACTACCTATGCATTTCGTATTTCACGGGTGGGATACAAGATAAATCTTGGGATATATCGGCTAATATCGTCAATATTTAAAACATTGATTGGCGCCTTTATGGGGGGCATAACGGGCTGTTACAGCAGCTGTAAGGCCGTTATGGGTCTTTTTTCCCATGATGACCGTTACCAATGTTGTCAAATCACATATGCGATCATGTGCGATCACATATGCCTATGCGCATATGTGATTGGACAATCGCATCTGTGACTACTTTTGTTTTTTTGAAATTTTTTTTTAAAAAAATCAAAAAATATGGGAAAAAATTTGTTTTAAAAAAAAAAATTGTAAAAAAATATAAGAAATTAAGGAAAACTTTCCTACGTTAGTAGATAACTAATTTTAAATATTTAAAATACATTTAAGAGATAAAATCAATTAAACTCTGAATTAAACATCAAGTTTAAACTTTGAATTAAACATCAACTTGAATCTTGATCTTCCAACATCCGAGAGAGAGAGAGACTAAGACCACTTGGAAGTAGGAAATTTAAGAGAACGAGATTAAGACCACTTGGAATTAAGAAATGTAAGAAAAGAAGAGAGTAAGAGAGTTTTGGAGTGAGAATATTGCAAATGGTGGAGGTTTGGAAGCCCTTTTATAGGGTTTTTTTTTTTTTTGCAAAAATAATAATAATATTAATAATAATAATAGTTTACCAACCGTTGGCCCATCTGCAATCGCATATGTTGTATATGATCGCATTCATCGCATATTTTCACATGTGCCAGATTGCATATGCGATATGCATATGGATATGCGCATATGCGGTCGCACATGAAAACAATGACCGTTACGACCCTGTTATGTGTAACGGTCAGTGTTCGAATTATCTTCGATACTATCAAAATATCTCCGATATTATCTTTATCTCTGGCTTAGCGATACCGATAACACTAGTAGTGATACCGATAACACTGATAGTATAAGAAATTACAGGTATTAGCAATTTATCGCTAAGTATCGCTAACGTATCAATATCGCTAATATAATCATCAATATTTTCAGCTATGTAAATTCTAGGTGTTGCTTGTATTGCCAATGCATCAATATTGTCAATATTTTCAACTATGTAAATTCTAGGTAATGCTTGTATCATAAGTACATCGACGATATTTCAATAATATCACCAACATATTGATATCATTGGAATTTTGTTTATTAGATTTTTTTTTTTTTCTTAGGCACATGGTTGTTTCTAGTGTTCAATTTGTCATTGATAATATTAATAATATTTATATTATCGATTTCGCAATATGCACGATATTAAGACCACAATCTTTTGTTTTCTTTCCAATTGTTGATGATTTCTTGGTAAACTATCATGTGATGTTGATATTTTACAATATCAATAGATGTTTGGATGGAAGGTTGGATTGTTAAATAGGCTGGATGGGATTTGGACTGATTTCTTACAACAACACATGCTTTTAAGGCCCCATTAAATGGAAACTTGTTATGTATGCGTTCCTTTTACATTTATTTTTTTTTAATTTCTAAATATGCAAGTATGTAAATTTTAACATCTTTTGAAGTCTCGTTGAAAATTCCACCGTTTTTCCCACGTTTCCCCGCATTTCCAGTTATCAACGATATTATCAGTGATATTGATATTGTTTCCATATCCCTAGCCAATGAAACTTGTAGTGATACCGATACTTCGAACATTGGTAACGGTTGCCACCGTTACCTTTACGTAACGGCCTTTAGACCCTCATAACAGTTGTTACGGTACACCGTTCATAGTAGAGTAGTTGAGTCTAGGTATGAGGTAAAGGAAGGGAAGTGGACTTAGGTAGAGAAGGAAAGAAAGAGGGTATTAGGAGCGTGTCTTGCGAGCATCCAGAGTAGGGTCGGAGCACGTGTGTTGGGAGTCTTGATGGTCTCTAGTGTGTGAGTCCTCTGGGGCAAGAGATTAGGACCTGTGTCCCTTTGGTTCCTCTGGATAGCCACTCAGCTGGACATTTGGCGTCATTCCCGCATCTTGCAAGCTACTCCAATCCCAAAGTTAGATGGGCTTTAGCTCTATTGCGCCTAATCAACATTTGGCCCAGATCACTCTTGTGTTCCCTCCTACTAGTGTGCCTAGTGATTATTATGTTTCTAATGATATTATTGGTATGAAATTAAGTCATTTGGTTACTGTTGCACCGATTTTTTACAATAGCACATGCCTTAGGACCCTATGAAATGGAAAATTTATTTTGTATGGGGTGCAATTTTGTTATTCACATGTTTATTTTAGCACATGCCTTAGGACCCTATAAAATATGCAAATATGTATATTTTACCATCTCTTAAAGTTTCATTGAAAAATCCCACCATTTTCCACATGTTTTCCCATTGTTTCCCTTGGTCAGCGATACATTTTCGGTTATCGGTAATAATACCCTCTGATATCAATATATGTTTCCGTCTCCCCACAAAGCGAGGCTTGTAACAATACCAATACTACAAACACTGCTGGTAACCACGCGAAGTCATGTATAAACACAAATATGTACAACATAAATAAAATGCATGTGCACTAAAACTTACGTCTAAATGATTCAATATTGGTGTGAAGAGACCTTTAATGCTAATGAGGCCCAAAAGATACAGAGTAAACACCAGTGACAATAATCATAATAAAGAAAACGATAGAGCCATAACTCTGTCATCCATGCATATAAATTAGTAGAAAGCAATATCCCATTTTCCACTGGGAAAAGGTTTTATACCTCAACTACAAGTTTGCCTTTTCCAAGCATAGCAGAGCACCCTTTCCCATTTTCAGTGAGAAAACTAAAGAGGCCCATCATTCCAGTCTCAGGGAAGTTTTCTACTCTGACCCAACATGAAAAAGAAATGCCTCTATTGTAAGGCCACTGCACAGGTGTTTTTATTATGATTCCCTACAAGAAAGGAAACACAAAACAGAAACAAAACTGTCAGCTGTAATTCATAGTATCAGTATTAAGTATTAACAAAAAAAAAAAGGGTAATAAGAATTAATAAAATGAAACAGGAAAATTTGAAGGCAACCCCAAAAAATCGATTATTTTTTTTTCCTGCCCATCACTTTTATCATCCTAAATTATGCACAGCCCTTAAAATTTGTGGAAATTTAAAGAAAATTGAAGAACAATAAAGACAAGGCTCGTGAAGTTCAAAGAAAGGGATACGATTCGCTGCATTTTCCATTCCTGAATTTGAAGTCATAGAGGCTGGCTGAAATTCCTCTTTTGTTCACTTCTCATCAACTTCAAAGAAAATACCTGACCTCTTGTTACTTTTATATAATATTTTTCCTATAATTATTTTTACTAATTTATAGTATTTCCGTATTCTTTTTATAAATGATTAAATATTGCGACTTGATATGTTGTCAATGTTCCAAAGTTGGGAGACTGCCAGTAGCAATGCTGATTACAGCCCAATCATTTGACATGATTGGTTGCCCAAGCACAGCTGCATAAAGGATACACGACTTAAAACATGACATGAGAACTACTAAAAGCCTTCCCATTATTGATAGCAATGCCGGTTGACGTCTTCATCATCAAACCAGCAGCGCATATTACAAAATTCTCTCCACCATCAGGAGCTATGATGCCACATCTAGCTCCAGCAGGACAGCCAGCCATATTCTTCTTTGGTTGAATTATGTCTGTATAAGCTATTGCAGGCTAGTAGCCAATAACAAGACATTAAAATTTTCAGAGAATGTGTTAGAAAAAACCCAGAAACTAAGGAACTTACAAGCATTGTTGGTCGTCTCTAACCAAAAAAAAGAAAAAGAGAGAGACATGAAACATGGATTAAAAGAACATTTAATGGAAGTACAAACAAAGTTTCGTAGGCTTTAAAGTTGCTAATATCCCTCATACTATTAACCATCTTCAGTTTGTAGATGATACCCTCCTTTTCTGCGAGGCATTTGAATCTACAGTAGCTACCTTGCGGATTGCAATCAAGTGGTTCAAGGTGGTTTCTGGTCTTAAAATTAACCTTGCTAAGAGTGAACTGCTTGGGGTGAATATCTCTCAGGAAATGGTTGCCCAGCTTGCAAAGATTTTCAGCTGTTAGACTAGCTCTTTCCCCTCGACTTATCAGGGTCTCACGATGTGCTTGGGTAAACCTGCTTTGCATTTATGGGACAGGGTGGTGGAGAGAATGGAGAGGAAGTTGTCACCCTGGAAAAGTAAATTCCTCTCCCTGGTTGGTAGGAGTAGGAATACCCTCTTCACTTGTCTCTTTTTAAGTGCCTAAAGTCAGTTTTGGCCCAGAGTGATAGGTTCAAGAGCAATTTACTATGAGAAGGTGGAGCGGTCAAAAAGAAAATCCATCTCCTTAACTGGAACGAGGCGTGTAAACTCATGTCTGAAGGAGGTGTGGGGATAAGGCATCTGAAGATGGTAAACTCAGCCTTGTTAGGCAAGTGGATTTGGAAATTTGGGGTAGAAGACTTCGGACTGTGGAGGAAAGTGATTGCTTCCAAGTACGAAACCTCCCCCTTCGGCTGGTAGATCAAGTAATTCTCCCCATACAGGGCTTCCTTTTTATGGAGATCGGTGACTGGTGTGGCTCCGTTGCTGGATAGAGGGTTGAGTTACACCATTGGAGAGGGTCCAAGGTTAGATTTTGGGAGGATGTCTAGTGTGGAGAAGCCCCTCTCAAACTATCCTTCCCTTATTTGGCCAATCTCTGTCTGGAGACTGGTATCTCTGTTGCCAGTTGCTTCTCTGCTCAGGGTCCTGGGGGAGTGGCTTCCCCCCAAGTCATAGGGATTTGAATGATTCAGAATTTGGTAATCCAGTGGGTCTTTGTCTCCATTGCAGGCAATCTTACCTGTCTTGGGAGAGAGACTCACTGGTGTGGCGGTTCATCAAGAACAGTGTGTTCTCGGTGCAATCTTTCTACTCAATGTTGTCCTAGTCTGACCTGAAAGGAGCTAGGTGTCACGCTGCTTGTGTTTGGTCTTATGGAGCACCTCTAAAAGTGGCTGCTTTCGCATGGCTGGCTAGGAAGAGTTGAGTTTTAAGTTTTAACCATTGATAATTTACACAAAGGAGCCTTCATCTTGCCCAATGCATGCCTTTGTTTGAGTGCCAAGGAGTCCGTGGATCATCTGTTCATCCACTGCTCCTTCTCTCAAGTGGTCTGGCATTCTTCGATCTACCAATGTGAGCTGGAGTGATGCCTAACTCGGTAGAAGGTTTGTTCGGTGCTTTTTCTTCTTTTCTTTTCTTTCTTTCTTTTTTTATCTGGCTCAAAAGAAACAACCATGGCTTCCCTAATCTAAGGGGTTCTATTGTAGGGGTTTCTAATTGGGTCACTTTGTATATCAGGGAGTGAGCTCACTGAGGGTGTGTTTAGGTTTTATTTATTTTGCTTCTTCATGTTTTCTTTTTGTTTGCGTCTTGTTTTTCTTGGCCTTTGCCCTTAATAAAATTGCTTCATCTTTCAAAGAAAAAAAAAAAGTCACCACAGCCACTCAGAGAATAAAATCCATCAGCTAATCTTCCTTTTTCCCAAAATGCAAAAGTAATTGCATGTGATGTACGCATATAAAGTAAGTGCTCATCTAGAATTATGCTAGAGAAGCATGAGATGTGTAGCTTAGGGAAAGAAAGAATCAGATCAATCGTAGAACATACAGAGTCATTCCCATTGAGCTCAAAAAATGCAGTAGGGCCTTTTTCTTTTAGCATGGACTGAATGCTGGTCAGCAGCAATGAACAATACTTCTGGCAAGACCCAATCTTCTCACTGCGGAGAAGAGCAAATATCTTACGTATATCTGTTCCAGATATGCTATACCCACCAATGACCTGAATTAGCTGCGCAATTTTGAAAATCATGTCATAATCATCTTCAAGGGAAAACCAATCAAGAAGAAAACCTAGCATTCCTGCTCTGACACACGAAGCACGATTGGTGATGGAATCTTTTAGCAGTTGCAGAAAAACATCAAGCCCATAATGCCGCAACGAATCACTGCTCTGCCCAATCATAATGAACAGATAATGAGTGATTCAGAATGATATAAAGTCAAAGAAAGAACAAACTGACATAAATAAGTAGCAGCACACAAACCTTCTGCAGGACACTGAGGAAAAGGATAATCACATCTTCATTCTGTTAGGGTAAGGGGGGAAAAAAAAAACTGACGTCAATGACAACTTGCACTCAATTACATGTTCATGTGGCCTATAGAAATATATATCCCAGGGGCAGTATTTGGAAAGAAAATAATCAACGGAGCAAAACATGGATAGCTGTTTATGTTAAGATGAGACTAAGCATTCACAAAGGTGGAAATTTCCAAATGGGGTACTGTTGTTGGTAGAGGTACCTTTATTACAGGAATGCTTCTGGTGTCAAATTTCCCATCGACAAGCATATCAAGTAGAGCATCCAGAAGCCCCAGACCTGGTCTCCACTGGCAAAAGTCTAAAAGCAAACTCTGCAGTGTTTGATAACCCACACCAACAAGTGATCTAAATGCAGCCTGCACAAATTAAACTGAAAATAATGAACTAAAAAAAAAAGAGTAAAAAAGAATGAAAGAATGAAAGAAAGACAGAGAAAAGGAAAAGGAAAAAGAAAACAGTATGCATCGAAACAAGAGGATTTCAAGATACTATACAACTGAAAAAGATCTGTTCATCACATGTGATGCCAAAGGAGTTTCCTGTAATCAGCTATGGAAATTCTTCTTCTTCTTCTTCTTCTGTTTTTTTTGGGAAGGCATTGCCTATAGAGATTCAATGACAATAAAAGAGTGTATCGAAGGATCAAGAAGCATTAACACAAAAATATTATTTGTCAAAATCCAGCATTGCAGAGTAGTGCAATTGGTAGCTGATTAGTTAATTAATTATTCATGATTCAAGGAACTTCTACGAAAAAGTAAAATAGAAAAAAGAAAAACACAGATCCAGAAAATTCAGGAATGTTAGTTTTTTTTTTTTTTTAAAAAAAAAGGGTAACAAATAATTCTTTACTTGATTATTTGGGTTTGTGGAACTTGGGCTTTGATGATGAAGATGATGCTCTGGGTTTTTTACATGTTAATGAAGAGTTTAAGGCATGATCGATGAATAATTCGCAAAAATTTTCATGAAAATTCTTTTTCAGGAATGATTCATAAATTGTCAAAATCAGACAGCTGAAACAAGCATGCAGAGGATTTGCCATCTTTCATTTTACACCACCATTGTTCGCCTTTTTTTTTTTTAGGGCATGATTTGTTTCTTTAACTTTTTTGGAGTTGGAAAGTAAAAGTGGAACCAAAAGAAAAGGGAAGAATGAAAAAAGTAACATGCAGACTAAAATGCAATAAAATTTGTTCATTTTGTGGAATAGAAGTGGATATTCAGATGAATTATGATAGACCACATCTCAGATCCAGTAAAAAGATTAGGTGTACCTTTGAGGCATCATTTCCAGTAAGCAGAAATGTCAGTGTTTGGAGGACATTCAGGACCAACTGCTCTCCAGTTCTCTCATCAAGGCTGCCATTTAGCAAAGAGACGATGTGCAAAAAGCACTCTCCATCACGGAACAAAGCCTGATAGTACTGAGGAAGAAAATTTGTTTGCTATCAGATAATTTGTGGATAAATAGTACTTAACAACAGATATTCAGAAATTACTCCATTAAACCTAGCCTTATAGCAGTGCTAATAAGAATCAAAATTAAAACAAAAACCTAATGCTGGAAAACATATCGTTTGATTAAGGATTAAAAAGACCTGCATACCATTTGATCAATCAGAAGCAGATCCCTCATGCCAACCAACAGATCAATTGATAATTCTGCAAAACTGTTCTCCCTTTCCTTTGCACGAGTAAATGTTTCCAAATATTTAGAACATAACTGCAACTTCGCAATTTGATCTTCCTCCGAACATGGAGGTAGCTGCAAGTAATTGTTTAGTTACAAAGAAAAATCTTTTAAATTAAAAAGGAAAGAGTTATTATATAATGCTCAGTCCAAAAGATTGTACAGTGCCATTTGGGATCTCAATTCATACAAGTGGGCTCAGGTTAAGTGGCCAAACTGTTGACATGATGGGCCTCGTTGTTGATAGTTCATTCATGAAAAATCCCTCAGACTGGAATATCCCATGTTTGGAGGATTTTTTATTTTATTTTTGGTTCTTTTTGGCTCAAATGTGAAAAGTGGTCATATTTTCTTTCTTAACCCCTTTTTTGTTAGCCACCTATTGAAATGTTAGGATCCTTCTGATCAGAGGGACGATAGGTTTATAGGCCATCCACACCATTAGTATCAAAAGTTTGGATCACTGAACCATGGACCTCCCTAGACTCCCATGCAAAACTTAAAATATGAACATTACCGTACAACCATTCACCTTGAGCATTGTACTACACATCCAAGGGAAACTAGAACAAATTAAGTACCTTCATCAACCCAAGAACATGGTCCAGCACATGCTTTCTCAACCCCTTTTCCCAGAACAGATCAAACAAGCAATCAATACATTTGGAATTATGCAAAACCAAACCTCTTACATCATCTGCGATGACAAGATATTCAGTGAAGAGCTCAAGGGAGTCCTCCATACATTTAATCCAAATGTTGGCAGTCTTGGCAGAAGTAGAGATCTGCCAATATTTTGGCAGAACCCCTTCATGGAATTCACTCTCGGCTGGAGGGCTTAAATTTACCAATCTTCTCATTTCTTGAGCTTGAATGCAAGCTACTTTAAGCACACGAGCACTGGCATCCAATGTCCTAAAAGAGGCAAGCGTTTGTTCACCTGCAAGTTGTAAGATCCGTTGCAGACTCTTTGCAAGAACAATTGCAATCTCAGGGTTACAAGCAGATTGTTCAAGTGCATCCAACAGAACTGAACATTCTGGCTGCCATAACAAGAAGGCAGAAATTAAAGGTTCATAAATTTCAGAATGAAATTATTAAAACCAGGATAAATGAAAAACACCCAAAGAACATGCTACAATGATATTATCAAATCCCAAATCCTTTGCAAATATAGGAAAAAACAACATGAAGAGCCTACACAAGACCATTAAATGGCCCTTCCAACAGTGAACACATAACGAAGGTTTCACACATACATCCTTCCAGATTATTTGCTGATTCCATTGGTAAAGATGTGTGGTGTAGGAAGAATGAAGAAATGATGAAGAGAAGTGAAAACAATAGGGTGAAAACTAGGGGAAAGGCCCAAGTCCCCCAAGCACTTGCAACAATGGTTCCAAAAGGGCTTTGTCATTTTGTACTCATATCGAGGAATTTTCTTATCTGATCATGTTGTTTAGGATTTTTAATTCTGCAACTCCAGTCATAATAACAAAGATAAGGTCACCACCATCAGTGTCACACAGTAGGTCATAATGCGGCCATCACCCAGGAACAGATTCAGACTGTTCTCCAAGATTGCCCAGCCTTCAGTTAATGCATCTATAGTCATTGCATTTCTCGCAACATCATCAAAGGAATCAGTTGTGTTCTTCTTTCCTTCTGTTACATGCATGCCAACCTTTTCTATGAGAGTAATGTTGTTAGCTACATCATCTTTCATTATCATAAACAATATATTCATTAGCACTCAAGCATATAGAAACATAGTCTTCTCCAGCATCAATCAGATTTCTGAAATTTTGGTAAACTCTAGTATTCATTTTTTTCCAAGCATTACATGCGCACTTCCACAAATGCAAGCGACACACACATTTCCACCAATTCAGGGCCGCTGCCTAATGCACACCTGTCATGTGATGAGCACCTATAGCTCACATGACAATTTAACCAAGTGGTGCATAGATTGCATTGTCCTCATCCATAAGAGGCCATGTCCACTTATGACTTGAACAGCTCTGAACAAACATGGGCATATGAGTACAAATGTACAATATATGATAACATCGACTAACACAAGTAAACATGCGACTGAACATTTAAATAAGACAACTACATGACAACAATTGTGGAAGAATTGTTTCTCTAGCCTTCAGTTGGACGAGAGGTTCATAGATGTTGTGGGAGAGTTGGAAGAAAATTCTGGAATTCTTCCAGGGATTCTACTCCAAAAATACCCAAAAGGCCTACCTTTGATGGATTGTTGTTCAATTGTTCAAAAATGCTAGGGGATTTGAGGAAGAAATGTTTCTCTAGCTTTCTGACACACAAAAGGTACACGAGATGTGGAAGAGTTGAGAGTTTTTCTGGAGATTCCACTCCAAAGAATCAATTGTGAGGCCCACCTTGGATGGATAGTGGTTCAATTACATCCCAGATGATAAGCCCGAGTGGTTAGATCAATGTTGGTTGACCATAACATCTCAGAAAAATCCATACAATGACCCGAGTACCACCTCAAGCAAAAATCACTAAGGATCGAATTATATAGAAATTAGACGAAAACTAATTAAGTACTAAACTCAATCACCAGTGGAATTAACTCGAATCACTTTCTATACGAACTGCAAGATCCAAAACCAATAAAATCGCTAATCCAACATTACCTAGAAACCTAGGATCTATCTCAAAACCCAGTTGCTCTCAGGAGCACATTAAAACTCCGTATCGGACCTGGACCGTGCGTCGAAAGTCCGATTAACGCGAAACTATATGGTTATGACCGCCTTACTAGGCTTGACAATCATCGTGGGAATCAAGTCCAAATAGTATCCAGAAACGCACAACTTGAGCCTGGAGCAAAGTGTGTGAGAAACGCGAATATCTTTAGAAAATGAACTCAAACTTAAGTGATTTGAGCCGTTCTCTTACAGGCCAAATCTAAGGTTTCAGACCGTCAGATTCTGACCCAACTATACCCTTGGATCAGGAAAATTTCCCCACACATGTCAGTGTACTTGTGGCCCTGATCACGTGACGATAGTCGTTAAATTAAAATTGGTCCTCCATGGTCAATCCACTAATCCGATCAGACCGAAACTTTAACTTAGCATAGATCCATGGTCAAGGAACTTTCTTCAGACCGTAGGTGAGCAATGGACCTCCAAATGGGCTCCGTTGGCCCATAATGGACGACTTTTGGCTATAACCTAAGTATACCATAGCCCTGGGACCATTAACATCGGTTCTGGGCCTGTATAAGGGCCTTAACCCACCCCTCTCTCATTCCATACGAATTTCTTAACCCTAGGAGAGAGAAGAGAGAAAGGAGAAGGAAAGAGTAAGGAGAAGAGAGTGAGTGAGAGATAGTTGCTGGGATTCGTTCCCACCACTCCACGTGCCGAATCATTCATCCTGTATCACTACACTGTCGAATCCGAATCTATTTTTGGGTAAGAAATCCTAACCATAATCTGTTTTAGGGATCCAAATAGAAGAATCTATGAAATAGCTAACCTATCTCAATGTATAGGTACCCGTTATTCCGTATTCGGGAACATAGGATTCAAACTGAGTTCGATACGAGTATACCGATGAAGGGTGCAGACTATAAACGTTTAGGTTATCGTTTTCAAGGCTTTCAATATCAGTTAATGATTTATGACTGACTTGATTGCTGTCACATGTGCTTAGATGCGATGTTTTCCGTGTATTTCACATATATATGAATTATGTTGAATATAATGCATTTCATGTGTTTGGTGAAATGTCTAAATGAATATGGAATTAGGATTTGTGTTTGCCATGATGTTTGATTAAGAATACATGATTTTTGTGTGTGTGGCAACTCCTTGTGAGAAGATTTGTTGTAATATATGTTATAACAAATTTATTACATGAATGTTGACATATGTAGTCTAAGTGTTTGATAAAATGTCTGAATAAGAAAATACTTGTTGAAATGTATTTAATGAGGGTGTTGAGATAGGATTCTCAATTACTTTATCTATGTATACAGTTTCCTTCATGTAACCTATCTTACTACTACGTGATTTATGGATGAAATGCCTATTTACTATAACATGTATGCTATATGTTTGTTAAAATGCTCAAATGATATTTCTATTTTAATTGGTTGTCACATGCGGTCTGACTAGGGGTACGCACGGTTCGGTTTGGTTCGGTTCTGGGGTGAAACCAGAATCGAACCGTTCCTAACGGTTCTATGATATTTGGAACCGGAACCGAACTGTTGGCACCCTAGAACCGAACTGGAACTGAACCGTTAAAACCGGTTCGGTTCCATGATTTTGGACTTTTTATAATACAACCTAATTGCATGTTTAATTTTATTATCTAGCCCATGTCCATCCATGTTGTGGTCCATTTGATGAATGGTTTAGATATTGTATAAAGTGTGCAAAACTATATTTATGAAAATAATTAAATAGTGCATTATAAACCATAAATCATGAGTCAAATATGGAAATAATCAAAGCATTCTTGGTTCGGTTCCAAGTTCGGTTCCAAGTTCGGTTCCACGGTTCGGTTCTACGGATCGGATCCACGGTTTGGTTCTACGGATCGGTTTACGGTTCTGTTCGGTTCTACATACCCCCAAACTGAGAACCAAACCGATGTGACCGGTTCTTTGATTTTTGGAACTGGAACCAGAACCGGTGCACTCTAGAACCGGACCAAACCGGACCGTTTGGTCGGTTCCGGTCCGGTTCCACAGTTCTACCGGTTAAATGTGCACCCCTAGGTTTGACCATCACATATGAATGCCTATTGTGCTTGAGTTGGTTTGGGACTAATACATAGTCCAGGCAATCGGTAATGATTCCCGAGTTAGTAGCCGAGGTCATTTCGCCACACAAGACGTGTTCAATGAATCTGAGTCGTACATTGTTTGTCGACAGTAGTTATGCCACGCGGAGTGCTTACGTGCTCCATGTCGATCAATTCAATGTACGCTCGTACCAGTCGAACTTGTCAAGTAACCCGATTTGCCTAATGTATGTTCACCATGTATGGACGCTACTGCTTGAATCTAAGGTACCACTTACCAGTGAAAAGCCCGTTTAACCTTGGTACCATGATCCGCTACGACTCATGAGTCGGGCATGGTAGTATGGGACACCGTGGTCGAGCTGTCGGCCTACGCTGGAGTGACGAGCCTTCCCGTAGTGACCAGTGAGCAACCCAAACTCGTGAGCCGAATACGGTAGTATGGAACACTGTATCCGAGCCATCGGCCTACTCTAAGGTGACGAGCCTTTCCCGTAGTGACCTCAAGTATAAACTAGGCCTATGCCAAGGTGACAAGCCTCCCGTAGTGACCTGAACTTGGCTCTCCACTGCTTTTAAATCAGAAGTGACGTTGCCCTATAACTTGTCTATCGTATGTAATTAACAAGGATTGACGACCCTATATAGATCATCGTTTGGGTAAATGATATAAAGGGAGGTACCTTAGCTTCCCGAATCTGCTGTATGAATAAGCCTGAATAAATTACTTGGCTAACACGACCACGCACCGCATTGCATGTGCTTTGGTGAGAAAGTGCACGTCTAGGGAGTTTTCCATGCACGATTGTGAGATGATGTCGCTGAAGGAGTGCAAGCGAGGGCATAGATCATTACAGCATACCATTCCTGCATTAAAAAGAGTACTTAGGATATGATTGTTGTATTGCCTTATCATTACTGCTTGACTGAATTAATAACATGTTAACCTTTGCCTTATAGCTCCACTGAGTTGATCACTCACTCCCACTCTGGGACAGTGTTTTAAAACACCAACCAGACTCTGTTTTAGCTGCAGATGATGGCGATGCTTACGAAGCGGAGCCTGACTTTTATGATGACGAGGAGTTCTCCTACATGCAACTCTCTGCCGGGTTTATGTAGACTTGGAGTTGCATTGACAAGATTACCGAGATACAAACTAGTTGAACATTACATTGTATCATTTTGTGAATTTTAGAACTATACATGTAATTATTTAACCTGGCGACATGTTCATACTCTGGGGACTTACAACCACTTATATGCTTTATATATCTATAACAGTCTTCTACTTGCGTAATCTAATTGTCTCTGGAGTATGATATGCTAATTTAGTGTAATCTCATTCATGTCTAATGCACTAATAGAGACAATATTTAATCATCATTATCTATGTTGCATAAGTGATGCGCCGGAACTCGAGAGCTAGGCTTCTGCTCAACTCCCAATTTTCAGGGCGTTACATTGACATAAACTGCTCACAGCAGGAAACAGACTCAAATCCATCCCTTCCTCCACTCTTCTTTATTGGGCAGCCTGTTTTGACTTATTAGAGCAACCCCAACAGATTCAGCTCACCAACTCTCTTACCTTCTTGATCAGCTGCTTCTTCTATTTTGGGGAGGAGAGAATTCATCTTTGGGAAGACACTCAGGTTGGCAATAGTAGATATGTAGATTAAGGGAGGATGAAAGGAAGATGGGAAATGAAGATGAGTGGAAGGGAAAAAAAAAGCAGGGAAGATATTTTTTAAGGGTGTGAGATTCATTGATGGCAGCAAGAAGAGAATTCATCTTCGAGAGGACACTCGGGTTGGCGATAGTAGAATGTAGATTAAGAGAGGATGAAAGGAAGATGAGAGGAAAAGAAGGCAATGTGGAAGATCTCCAGAAAATGATCCCAAACCATGCAAGCAAAGGAACAATGAATGAAAAGATGATCCACCGACTCTACCGCTTCCATACACATGAGACATACTGGGGAGAATGAGAGATCGCCTTTGCAAATTATCAATGATAAGCACCCTTTTCTTGCCAACCAACCACCCGAAGGCTGCCACCCGAGGAGGGGCACCATAAAACTAGCAATGGAAAGGGAAGGCTGCGAGGCCCACCACTAATGAGACGGTAAAAAGATCTAACCAAGAATTTGCCAGAACTGTGGGCATGCCAAACTAAAGCATCTTTCTCTTGGGTTGCAGGAGAGACATCCTTCAAAATACCAAGTTGGAGCATGGTGTTCTGAAGTATTCAAACCAGGCCCATGGTGATTTCTTTAGGCCATAAAACAAAGTTGCAGCGCTTACAAATAGTACATTTCTAGCAGATGGAAGAAAGTCAAGTGTAGGTGCCGCACACATTTCTTCTTGAAGATCCCCAAGTGTCTTCTTACATCTAGCTGGTGTGGGGTGTGGACAAGAGAGATTCGCAGCTAGAGAAAGTAACAAGATCTCAATAATATATACAGCCAACTGAATTAAATGGTAAAATTAGTCTCCTCTTCAAATTGAAGGGTGTGTTTCTTTCATTTCCTAACAAAATTGCCAATATTTGTGTTAAATCACAGTCTATTAGAAGCTGGAATTTTATTTTTTTTTTCACCAAAAACATCTCATCTGTACAGATGCTAGCATCAACCATACGTAGAGCTGGGCACAGAACGACTCGACTCGTTCATATCCGACTTGATCCGAACCGAGTGGGTGAATTGATCCGAATCGAGTTGACTTCGTCCAATCCAAACTCAAACCGAGTTGAGTTCGAGTCACCCAGTAACTCCACTTGACCCGAAATCCAACTCGGTACTAACTCGACTCGATCCGAAACTCGACTCATATATATATATTTAAAAAAAAAACTCAGATATGACGTTTCAGATCTGAGATGCCGTATAGCTGATGGAGAGGCGGCAATTGTGGCAAGTGAATATAGGTTTTGAGTTGTGATTTCAGCCGATGGATACCCACTGCACCCGACTCGACTCGGTGCCAACTTGACCTGACTGGGTACTTTTGACCAGGTCGGACTCGGTTCAAATTAGTCTAGGCCAGACCCCGAACTCGGATCGAGTCAGACACGCTGGACTCGGTACCGAGTCGGATCGAGTTTGGGTCAAGCCTATTTCAAAACCAGATCAATCCGACTCGACTCGATGCCCAACTCAAACAGTACGACATGCTGATGTTAGCAATGATCCCAAAAATCTGCTGACTTCTCTTTGCTGCTACGAGTGTGCCAGATTAAGAGGATGAAAAGAAGGAAGATGGGAAATGAAGACAATGAGAGGAAGAGAAAGGAACTGGGGTGGGGGGTTGTGTGTCAAAAGAGGATGTCAGTTGAATGTGACAAACCCCTTATTATTAATAATAGAGCAGGAGTATAGTACTTGGCCTAATTTCATAAACCTGCACACACTCTCTACTGCGATAACATTTACGCTCTTGCACACAGACTTCCCAAGTTTGTACCCTTTCTCTTGACTAAAGACTTCATCGGTTATGCCCAAAGTGTGCTGTAATGGCTATTACATAATGGTAACGGTGGCAACCATTACGTGTTATCCGGGTCATAGTGGCCACTAAGGAAAAATCACCCGTAAAGGCCCATTACAGCCCCATAACAGGCCATTATGGGGCTGATACAAGTTTTCTTCTTTTTTATTTTATTTTATTTTTTTAAAGGCCATAATGGGGGCTATTATGGCCTATATCATAATGGTAAATGGCCACCATTACCGTTACGGAATACCTTGGCTGTACCTTCCCTTCACAGGAGATTTTTTTCATTAAGAAATGCTTCGAGAACATGGAAGAAACTCTATGGATGCCATCTATAAGGCTTCCTGCTCAAACAGCTCTCCACGAGCCGCAACTTCATTATTAATGAGATTAAGTTATTGGCTTCTTCTTTTCCAACTTTTAGGCATGTTTCTAGGGAAGCAAATTCTTTAGCTGCCTAGACAGTCAGTTGTTATTTGTACTTGGTAATATTTATCTATTACCTTAACGGATAGTTGTACACTTCTCTCTTTTGATTAACTTTTTGTTGGTAGTAAAAAATAATAAAAAATAAAAACTATGAATATCATAGCAAAAGTAGAAGAACATAAGCAGACTGTTATAACATATGGGTAGTAACACATGGATGCATCTGCATGTCCAATTCATTAACATAAGAGCAGTCAAGCAATGCCAAAGTTAAGGAAGATAAAAGTAATTTCAGTACATCTATGAGTAAAATCTTTTTTCTACTATGTCCTCACATCAAAATGCTTTGAAAGGAAACAGAAGAATAAAAATGGCAAAAAAAAAAAAAAAAACTTTCAGCATATGACAACACAGGACATGCCATACTAGATATTCCCTTCAATAAGCTAATCTTACGACACTGGGGATATAATGCACAATGAAGGAGGCATAAACACAAAATGTCATCTCTATACAAATCTGGACCCCATGAAACATTTATTGTCCCAGGTGGTGGCCCGGAAGTCAAGGGGGTCAGTCTGCAATTCCTGGTACCCAGGCAGCTCCTCGAGCACGAAAAAAACACTTCATCTACTAATTAAAGAGATTAATGAAATTGTGCAGATAGCATCCCCCCAGTCTCAAGGAAGAGAGCTGGTACCTATGAGGGATGCTTTTGATCAAATTAAAATACATAAGGCTCAAATTTAGATAATAAAACTTCTCATCACAGAGTAAGAATCATAGAGGAGTGAAAGAATAAGTACCAGGTTATGTGCATTCCCATTTAGTGTTGCAGCGAACTCCACAAACGAAATTACTTCCATTTGAAGAATTTCAATTTCACTGGGATTTGCTTGAACCTTAGATGAATTAGAGCATAATTCAAAGTTTTGCGGAAAACCGTCCGAAGATATACTGATGTCTCCAGAAATTTCTTCTAAAGCAGATCCAAAATAGAAAAAATTCTCAGAAAAGATAAGGTCCCATATTCCCTGTTCCCGGAATACTTCAAGTAATGTTGATGAGGAAACAAGAACCTTTCTAAATGCATAAAGGATGTAATGTTGCAATGTATAGGCTAAAATCCTGTAGAAAAAATCAATATGAAGCACATCAATATAGAAATTCAAATGAATACATAAATATCCAACAGATATCACAAAGATGAGGTTAAAATATATCCTACAAGTATCTGGTAGCAGTATCGATCTTGTATCATATCGTATTGATACCCGCAAACGAAGCATATGCAAGTGTCCAGGTATCTTACTATGTATATGTATGTTTGAGTATATTTACATAGATAGACAGACAGACAGTGTCGATGTTGGTGGGCTATCTGATGCCATACAATTATAAGGTCCATCTAGATGATCATAGAATTGTGTGGCCCACTCGCATTGTATCTCATGTTCATAGTGTGCCTTTTCCACATTATGTGTACTATACTTAATGTGAACTTATCTCATCGTAATTAGTCAGGAGCACTTCTGTCCTTTTAGTTTTATTACTTCAAAGAATATAAGCAAGTGGCTAGAGACATGTACACCTAATTTCTTTTTCCTCTTCTTGTTTCTCTATTTTCTCTTCTTCTTGTATTACCTACATCAACATACATGGTCTCAAAGCTCTAATCAGTCAATTAGGGCTCTCAAATCTTCACTCACCTCTCAGAACTCCTCCATTGTTATTGGCATTCATTATTATCTTGTACTGAGGAACTCCTTTCCAATTTACCGTTAAAATCCTCTTATGGCCTGTATGTGATGCCGTGGAGGATGTGCATGAGATCATCCTCTTTCTGTGAAGTCGAGTGAAGCCATGTGCATGCTCTACTGATGTGTGTTGGGCTGATTTTGCGGAGTGTGTGATTGAAGGATGTGTTTGTAGAAATTTCAGCCCCTATTACCGTGAGTCGTGTCCATCTGTTTTCTTTTGAGCCTTTGTGTTAATGGAGATAGAGATTAACAAACAAACAAAAAAACCTGTTTTTTTTTTATATATAGTCTGTCTGACTTTTTTAGGAGCTCAAATAACGACTATAAACAGTGGTCCAAATCTATACAAATTTTCTGTGTGGCAAAGGGAAATTTTAAATACTTGATCATCAAGAAGCCGGATGAGAATGATAGTGGAATAGTATGTTATCCTCCATTAGTACAAACGTCATGTTTCATGATATTGCAAAAGAAGTGTAGGAAACGGTAGAGGAGATGTATTAGTCAAACAAGAACATCTCCTGTACATATCAGCTATTTGAGGAGATCTTCACATTCCAACAAGGGGGCAAGTCCCTTGGTGAGTATTTCTCAAAGCCCAAAGGCACATGGGAGGAGTGGAATTGTATGTGTATCAGCTGCTTACAAGTGATCAAGAAAAACAACTTTAGCAACATGAATACTTTCATGTGATCAAATTCCTATCCAGTTTGAAACCAGAAAATGAGCTTGTCCATGCATAGATATTGGAGAAAAAGCTGTTACTTCTCTTAATGAGGTATAATCTCGTCTTCAGCATGCATCCCTTGGCTCCACCGTCAGTTCCAATGGAGTAGATGATAGATCAACTCTGCTGTCATCTGTTGGATGAGGGAGTGGCAGTAGTGGTAGCCCAAGTAATCACAGCAATAATCACGATAATCACAATGATTTGGGAGTAGTGAACTTGCAGTAGAGGTCATAGAAAATGCACTCATTGTGAGGCCTACGAATCACACAATTGAGAGATGTGTAGCTAATTGGTATCAGAGCAGGTGGTCTCGTGTTCGAGACTCCTCACCGGGGGCGATTAATGCAGGGGCATTTCACACCGGGCTTGAGTGCGGTAGCCCGTGGGATGCGGGGACACACTCGGGGACGGTGACCCATGTGATTTGGGGCTCACAGGGGAGGTCTCGTGTTTGAGACTCCTCACCAAGAGTGATTAATACGGGGGCATTTCACACCAGGTTCGAGTGAGGTAGCCCGTGGGATGCGGGGACACACTCGGGGTGGGCAGCCCATGTGCTTTGGGGCCCACGAGCCCACGAGGGGGGTTCGGCCGAGGTCCTAACCCATGAGATGTGGGGCCTGGGCTATGAGATAAAGGGATTAATTCGCCATATTCTAACAGTTCGAGCTTTTAGAGCAAGTGATTAATTATCCTGCGTCAAGGACATTCATGGCAAGTCAACATGGGCAATCAAGTCTCTCATCCTAAAGAAAGTAGCTAGTCCCCCTCTGTTGGTTGTGGAGGCCCATGCCTAAACAACAACAAGGTACATCTAGAGACATGCTTGCGCTCACGAAGGATGAATACCTCAAGTACATGAAGAATCAGTCTCTCTCTAGTGCTCCTTCCTCTTCCACAACCACATTCATGACATCAAGTTAAACTCATTTAGTGTCCCAATTTGATCATATGACAAGTATGTTGACTATATTTTCTTCTCTTGGAACCTTTTTGAGCTCATTTGTCACCTTGGAAAATGGTACCCAATCCAAGGTATGTGGGTGTGGATATTGTTCATCTTTGGTCTTCACTTTCATTGTCTCATTTGCTTTATGTACCTAAGTTTTCCTTTAGCCTTATGTCAATTAGTAAACTTACACAATCTCTCACTTGTTTTGTGACCTCCTATCCCTCACATTGTGTCTTTCAAGACAAAAGGATGAGGAAGAACATTTGTGAAGGGTGTGAATATGGTGGACTTTATTATCTGCACTGTGAATATGCTGGCGCAACAGCACAAATCAATACCTCCCCTTACTAGTGGCATTGTCGTCCAAGCAAGGTATTCAAAATTGGTTACGTAACGGCCATGTTACGTAACAATAACGGTCGTAACCGTTGCACGTTACAAGGCCAAAACAGCCGTAACGGCCATTACAAAAAAAACCAACCGTAACGGCCCTATAACAGCCCAAAAACTTTTTTTTTCAATAAATAAATAAATAAATAAAAGGTCGTAACGGTGGTGCCCATTACAGCCACCATTGCCGTTATGGACCTTGCATCCAAGTCATCAATCCTTGAAGATTTTCGAGAGTGTCATTCCTTAACTATCCCATGTTAAACATCACCAAATCTCTTTTCCACCGTGAGTGGAAAAGCATAATCTAGTTCTCTGCATTTTAGTGCATTCAGATGCTTGGGGAATTATTCAGGTACCAAGTACATTAGGTTACAAATACTTTGTTACGTTTGTTGATGATTACATAAAGATGACTTAGATTTATTTGATGAGTTTTTTTTTTCTAGAAGCGAGATTTTTTTAAAAGGTAACACCACCAGGGATTAAACCCTGGATCACTCACACACACGCACACTACACTATCTCTGCCACTCATCTAATGAGCAGGAGACGAAGCAATAAGATTTATTAAAATAGCTCAGAGGCTGAAGCTAAACAAGAAGCACGCAGCAACAAGAAAAAATAGAAAACCTAAGAAAATCAGGCCACCCACTCCCAAATGTACATTTTAGTCCTCCTAAGAACATAAAAATGGGAACCACTACGATTCCGAAAGCAGCGGTTGTTCCCCTCTCCCCGAAGGGTCCAAAGACAAGTAAGCAAGGCTAGTCACTACCTCAAACTACCTTTTTTTTCCCAAAACCACCATTACACCAATTGAGACAGACCCTTAATAAATCTTGGTATCACCCAAGGACTTTAAAAGAATCAAGGGTACCATCCCAGACTGTCCTAGCAAAGGAGTAGTGGATGAAAAGGTAGAACTAGTTTAACTCTAATGTGTGTGTGTGCTTCGTTCAGATAATGCTAAAGAGTGTGTATCTCAATCTTTCAACTCGTATTTACCAGAGAGTCGCATCTTGCATCAAACGCCATGTGCACCCACTCTAGGGTAGAACGGTGTCATCGAATGGAGAAAAAAATAGCCATTTGCTTGAGGTGGCATGTGCATTATTGATTCATATAAATTTCCAAAACTTTTTGAAGTGATTCTCAACCATGTTTCATCTAATTAATAGAATGTCACCTATCTCTTAGAATGTCATTCACCTCATGCAATTTTGTTCCCCAATGTTCCATTGTTTGCTTGCCTCTTAAAGTTTTCGGGAGTGTTTGCTTTGTTTGTAAATTACAATTAGACCATGATAAGTTCAATCCCCAAGCAATCAAATGTGTGTTTCTTGAGTATTCCAAAACCCCAAGGGGTATAGACCTATAGTCCAATCTTCGGAGTTTGCATGTACAAATGTTACCTTCATTTAATCAACTCCATTCTTTTTAGATGAAGGTGAGTTTCCAATTGCTTTTACGGTACCTATCCCAGTAGTGGATAACACCAAACAGTCCATTGCTTCCCTTGATTGTTATTGCTTCTAATGAGCTTGTACTCAAAATACACCCACGAGTCACAACAAAAGCAGGGAGATAATGAAGTCAATCGCGAAGCACTAACCACCATATCTTTTGTTGGGAGTGCCAATCCAGTCTCTTCCTATATACCTCCTTATTCTTCTAACCTTCCCAGTGTTCTGAGGAAAGCTAAACGTACTTGTACCATACATCGCATTCAAAATTTGCTTCTATTGGTACCTATTTCCAACATTGCATAGATTTTTCACGTCTCTTTCTTCCTATCATTTTCCTAAGTCCTATCAACAAGCATTGACTGATAATGGATGGAACTAGGCTATGTAAGAAGAGAAGGTTGCTCTTCACACTTCACAAGAATGACACTTGAAACTTCATTAATTTTCCAGCCAGCAAGCTTGTTGTTGGGTGTCAATGGGTGTACGCTATTAATGATGCAGGACAATTAGACACTTGCTCCAATAACCCTCGAACTAATAGAGAGTGGCAAATCAATCCGCTTATCTCATAGCCCAAGCCCCACATTGCATAGGTTAGGACCTCGACCGAACCTCCTCATGGGCCCTACTTCACATGGGTTCCGCTTCACACAGGCCACCCACCCCGAGTGTGTCCTCGCATACCACAGGCTACCCCACTCGAGCCAAATGTGAAAATGCCCCTACATGAATCACTGCCGATGAGGAGTCTCAAACACAAGACCTCCCATTCTGATACCACTTCGATGCAAGACAATTAGCCACTTGCTCTAAAAGCTCGAACTGATAGAGAGTGGCGAATCAATCCCTTTATCTCATAGCCTAGGCCCCACATCACATGAGTTAGGACCTCGAACGAATCTCCTTGTGGACCCCACTTCACATGGGTTCCGCTTTACACGGGCCACCCACCCTGAGTGTGTCCCCGCATCCCACAGGCTACCCCACTCGAGCCCGGTGTGAAAATGACCCTGCACTAATTAACTTTTAACTCGATGGCACAATAAAGAGGTTGAAAGCTTATTTAGTTGCCAAGGGATATACTTATACTCTATGCACGGATTATATGGATACTTCCTCCCCAGTTGCCAAGCTCAACTCCATCCATGTTATCATGTACATTGTCATTAATCACAACGGGTCCTTGTTTCAGCTTGATGTTAAAAATGCTTTCCTACATAGAAACCTCATAGAATAAGTAGCAATCACTTGGGTTTGTTGCTTAAGGGAGCTAGAGAAATTGTGTAAGTTGAGGAAGGAGATTTGTAGGTTGAAGCAAACTCCACATGCGTGGTTTAACAAGTTCAGCAAAGTTATATAGGCATATGGATTACAACGAAGTTTGGTTGATCATTCATTTTTCATATGCAAAGGTATCTTCGAGTTGAGTGTTTAGTCATCGATGTGGACAATACTATGGTCACAAGCAATGATAGTGGTGGAATTGAAAACAGTGACTAATATCTTCAACATCATATTCTAACAAAAGATTTGGATCATCTTTGGTATTTTATTGGGATAGAGTTTCCAAGAACAAAGAAGGGAATCAATCCATCTTAAAGGAAGTATGTCATGGATTTTCTTGAAGAAAAGTGCCTTCTTGGTGCTAACCAACTGATACACTAATGGATCCAAATCATAAGCCAGTTAGACATTAAGGCAATCTATTTAAAGACAAAGGTATGAATAGAAACTAACCCACAAATTTTGTGATATCTGGAAAGAGTAGTGACCAAGGAATCTTGTATAAATGATATAATCTCAGCTTTTAAGTTATTGGATATTCCGATACAGATTGGGCATGTTCTCCTTCTAATGGTCTACAATTAGATGAGAGGTAATTTTTTGTTGCATGGAAGAGCAAGAAACAATGTTGTTGCCTAGTCTAATGTTTAAGTATCAACTGGTTCACACAATATTTGAGCTAGTGTGGTTGAAGAAGGCTCTTATGGTCAAAAGAAGTGAGAAAAGTTTTCCATGAATAGACCCCTAGTCAATTCAAGGTAACTTCATCAAGTCACCTAGTCCTATGGAACAATTAAAATGAGGTCTCCAACATCAGCTAGTATGCCTACCTATGCACCTCTTGGCCAAATGCCCTAAAGAGAAAGGTCCATCAATAGTGTGAACAGGGAGCCCTAACTAGCAAGAGTTTCGAAGACAAACATCCACAAAAAATATGGAACTCGTCAACAACCGACCTTTCTAGTTCGATTAGCTTCAGGGTGCTTTAATCCTGATCTAAGTGTTAGAATGAATCAATTACAGGCCCCTAAAGTTAAATCTGATTGGGAAATCAAAGGACCTACTTAGGTATACCAGAGACGAAGACGACCACCCACATCAGCGTAACAATCTTTGTGGATGAGTGTTCACAACCCCAAATGTAGGGTTACGATGTAGTAATAATCTCGGTAAGACCAAGGTCGAATCCACAGGGACTAAACTCATATGTTTCCGAAAGTAACTAGAAATAGAACCAGAAGAAGATGTAAAACTAAATCTGAAATCTTTGAGAGAATACTTGTGATTATTGTAATTGAAACTTGTGAATTTAAAGGTGGGAATTAAGGTGTCAAGGATCTACTTGTAGCAATTAAGATGCTACCCTACTTGATTTAAGTAACACAATTGGAATTGGAGTCGTATCATATCCAATTGAAAAATATAGCAATTAAATCAAATCTGAACTTTCATTGACCTAATTCTCAATAGGTGAGGATTGTGAGGATTGGAAAGGATTCTATCACCCAATCATGCCTTGGAGACGATGGCAAACAACAGGATTTACCAATCCATCCATCTCAAATAGGAAAAGAAGATACTTAAAGCTATCGTAGATTCAATTGTAATTTTAGTCACAACAAACCATTAAAAACTGAAAATATTCCTTAAAATCAACTAGAAATCAATGAAGTTCAATTATCTTTTAAATTCGCGCGATCCACGACCAGTCGAAGATGACCCTTCGACTCGTCTAAGGTTACGCAGATTTTGCACAAACTGCGTAAATTTGAGGCGATTTCCGGATTTTTCCAAATCGGTGCAAAAGTTGGAGTTTCCCAACTATAAATAGGAGTCCCTAGGATACTCCAAGGCATCTTCTAGGGTTTAAGGAGTGGAGCAAAAGGGTGGAGAGTCGCTGCCAAGAGTTTTCTTCTTCCTTTGTTTGTTTTTATGATTTCCATAAGAGTTTTTCGACTAATCGAGTCAGAGCTTAAGCTGGTCGAAGCAGGGCTTAAGCTAGTCAAAGCAAGCAAATTTTTAGGATTTCTTTTCCTCACTTCAAGTCTTCGATTCACTTCATTTCTTACTTAGTTTTCTTGGATCTTTGGCATGAGAATTCTTCATTTTTTATCTTCTAAGATCCAACCTTTGGCTTGGTGATTCTTGAGCATTAAATCTATGCTTTTAGCATTCTTTTCAATCCAAGCTCTCAGATTCACCTTGCAACACCAAGTTGGAAAAATCCAGAAACCACCTCAAATTTAAGCAGTTCGTGCAAAATCTGCATAACCTTAGACGAGTTGAAGGTCATCTTCGACTGGTTGAGGAGTTCTTCGACTGGTCGAGGATCACACGAATTTAAAAGATAATGTTGCTGGAATTCGAGCTAAAGTTTGTTCGACTAGTCGAGCCAGAGCTTAGGTGGGTCGAAGCAGGGCTTAGGCTAGTCGAAGCAAGCAAATTTTTAGGATTCCTTTTCTTCACTTCAAGTCTTCGATTCTCTTCATTTCTCTCGTGGTTTTCTTAGATCTTTGGCATGTGAATTCTTCATTTTTTGTCTTCTAAGATCCAACCTTTGGCTTGGTGATTCTTGAGCATTAAATCCATGCTTTTAGCAACCAAGCTCTCAGATTCACCTTGCAACACAAACATGTTGAAAATAGACTATTAAGCATTATCATGTTCATAAAACCCAGATATAAATAGGGGAGAATATGCAATATTTGACACTCAGCAATGAGAGATGAGTTGTAGATGGGGCTCGCTAGGCCATTTTGAAGACTCCATATGCATTAGATGTGCATCAGGAAGACATCAGTTTGGGATAATGCACTTGGACTACTTAGGAGACCATTTTTTTCATAGGGATTTTATTTTATGTCGATCCAATCGTTGGATCTTGTCGATTAGGCCATCAGGACACCAGATCTTCTAGATCTGGGCTCCTTGGACTCTAATCTTGTTACTTTTATGTTTTTTGTTATTTTTAGGATTTATTTAACGGTTGAGATTGATAATAGGTGATTTCGTTTCCTTACTTTGAATGATGAGCCATTTCACTTGAGTGAGTGTCATAGTTATAATTATTCCGAATTTTTAATTATAAAAGCACGAAAAGGGGTGGACGTCCAACCCTAGTGGAGATTTGAGAAGGAAAAAAAAAAAAAAACTTTCTTGTGTGAAGGAATTTTCCTCCTTATTTTTTAAGGTTTTGAGAAACCCTCAATTCCAATTAAATTATAGAAGGGTAGAGGCTTGATTGGTGGTGGATTCCCCACGGTGCACCCTTCCACTTTCTCTTCTTCAAAAGCTATTCTTCTCGTCTTCCTCCTTCCCCATTCTATTACAACCTTCTAAACCCATCAAAACCCTACTCAATCCTCCCTCTCTTTCTTCCCTTTATCTACCCGCGTGTGAACCCGCACATGCACACACATGCACGCACGTGCGTCCGTACGGGCAGCCACGTGTGAGACCCCGTTTGGGGTTTTCCCTCTTTTAATTTCACTCCAAGCCTCCCCAATACCTAGATCTTTTGAATCCTTAAAAACCCTAATCCTAAATCTCCATCCATGAATCCAAAACCCTAATAAAATTTTGAATTTTTTCTTTGAAAAACTTTCCCAAACCAGAATTTCTCTTGCATCGTTACCTATTCAAGTGGTTGTTGCACTACCCATGCTATATTAGAAGTCCCTACTTCCAAGTGAGCCACTCTTGAATTATTTTATATTTTTGTGCACCACACGTATGTAATAACCTAGGATCTTCGTATTATAAATCTGAATTTTCAAATCTATTACATGGATATGCTTGATTTTACATGTTGATTGCTGAAATTAATGTGTAATTGATCTCTCATCTTACATCCTAGGATAGTTTCCATCATCCTACATCAATATCTCTTAGGGATAACTTGCAAGACAAGGACACGTCAATAAAGCAGCTAAATCAAAATCCAAATAAGCAAACCGCAAGCTAAAGCAATTGAAAGGGGGGGGGGGGGGGGGGGGGGGGGTGCACGCCAATGGGAACGTTCAACAAGCCTATTGGAATTGGCTTTGTATCAATGGAATCTATGTTTAATATTTAATTAAATCTTTCTTTTATTCATTTTATTTATGAATATGAATATTATTTCAACTCATATTATGTAATTGAATATATTCTTTCATTCCCTTTTTATAGAGAATCTAAGGCAAAGTGAAATTGAGAGAACTTTATTTGTATAAGAGCATGATATGCCTACACTATATCATGGGGGCTCTCCATCTCTATGAAGATTGTGTCCAGGATTTGGTAATCTAAGCATTGTTTCTTCTAGTTGGCTCTTATTAGCCATCCAAGCCTCCCATATAGCTGAGAATTTTTGAGCAATTGGAAGCCGCTTTCGATGACGAGGCCTCGAAATTGATATTACGCGATCGTGATATTTGATATCTAAAAGAATCGATTTCATCAAGTCCCCGGGAAAAAGACAAGCAAGAAAGATAGGTATGCAGTCATAGAGAAAATCCAACGAAGAAGAATTGAACTAGAGCAATCGGTACGGTGGCCATTGGTCCCTGGAAGAGTCAAACTTGTAAAGATGGTGCTGGGAAATATTTGATAGAACCTTGATAGGGGTGGAAGAGCGTATAGATCAAATCATGAAAGAATTGTTATGGAACGGCAGGGTAGTCTTGAAATGGTTTTCCAACTGGGTGTCGCGGTGGGAGTGTCAGCCGAATGTTGATAGCTAAAATTTGATGGAAAACTCTAACATCTGCGACCATTATTGAAGGGAGGGGGGCGGATACTAGGGACTTTCACTACTTACCATTACCAAAAGGAAAGAGGCTTTCATCTACGAGCCTCCCTAACTAGCTAAACTAGCAAGCTTTCCAAAACCACCTAAACTAGCTAAAGCCCAATGTGGGTAGCAAAAAGTGGTAGGAGACGGGTTTTGCAATGAATCAACCAACATAATTGTTATGTGATAATTAGGCAACCTCTTAACCCAGTCTTTCATGAAGGAACAAAATGCATTGAGATCAACTATCACTTCATACATGAGAAAGTGGCTAGTGGTGAAATTTCTACTACATTTGTCAAGTCTTTGGATTAGCTTGCCGACATGTTCACTAAAGCTCCTGGTTGCACTGTCTGCTCGCATCTATTCCAAGTGGGGTATATAGATGACATCTATTTCCAGCTTGAGGGGGAGTGTTGATGTTGGTAAATATAATGCCCCAAGATTGTGCAGTCCATCTAGATGGCCGTATAATCTTGCGGTCCACTCTAGTTGTATCCCTTTCCCACATTAAGTGTAGTGTACTTAGTGTACACTTATCTCATTGTAATTACTTGGGATACCATTCAGTATTTTTACTAATATTACTTAAAAGCAATGTTTTAAATATCGATGATATCGATCAATATATCCCACGATATATCTTGGATCCCACTTATGCGATACGAAACACATAGGTAGTGCCGATATATCCCACTTGTTTGATCCGGTGAGCATTTTCAATATTAATCCTTTTGTTGAAATTATGTTAAATCAATGTCAAATGGTTACAAATCCATTGGTTCTTAATGTTTTGCATGGACAAAAAAAAAATCATAGAGTTGGAGCTTTGATTTCGATATCCATTGGTTCTTCTTGTTTTCCATTTTTTTAAAAAAAAAATTTCCTTCAATCATGTGTCAATTGAGACTAATTTCGAAATTTGAGAGTAAATGGTCCGATTTAAGGAAAATTAGGAAAAATTCAAATTTTCCCCAATTTCTCCCAAATTACTAGCGATGTTGCACTCCAAGCATGAAACCAAGCATGTATGAAGGTTGATATACTGATTTGTCAAGTCCTTGTCAATTTTTGAAAAGTAAAAGTTATTTTTAATAAAAAGTTATTAAAATATTATTATTATTTTGAAATTTCCCTTCAACCAGTTGTCAATTGAGACTAATTTCAAAGTATTTAGGAGTGTTTGATGAAATGATCATCACGTACACTCTAAATGTTATGCATTCAATTTGAATATAGTTGCATACTTGCATTAGTCCAATTAGAGAGTGCATAGCTTAAGACCCTATACAAAGGAAACCTATTGGGTGCACTTCTTTTTTGAGATGTTATCATTTAAAAGTATGTATTAAGGTCTTTTTCAAACAATCCCTGAAGTTTCATTGAAAAATTCAACCATTTTCCCATTTTCCCCATGTTTCCCAAAAAGTGCGATAAATTAGTCGATACAAATGATATATCCTGTGCAATAACCGATACATATCTGTATCCTAAGGATGCAAGACAAAACGCAATACTGATATTTCAAACACTACTCAAAAGAATATAAGCAAGAGGGGTAGAGACGTTTAGCCCTAATCTTTTTTTCTCTTCCTCTGCTCTATTTTATCGTCTCCTTGTATCCCCTACATCAACCTATAGACAAAAACATAGATAGGTAGCAAGATGGTAGATGGATACACTGAAAATAGCTATGAAAGATCAAAAGCAAAACAGACAAATTAAGTCAATATTGGAATTGGTATTGAATCATTTAAAATACACACACTGTCCGCTTGATTTAATAGCTCACCTTAGATGGCTCGGCAGCTCAGTCTGATTAGAGCAAGCTTTAATGCATGGAAACAGAGTAAGAAGAACCTTCATTGCCCATTTTATTGAAAGCTCCCAATACACAAAAGAGACTTGTGTCCCGCTACGCCCAACTGATGCTTGGCCACAGTGGAATTCAATGTCTTCCAGAGCAAGAAGGAAAGAACAAAGTACACTGCTTAATTTAACAGCATACTCATTCCAATTGAGTGAGTTAGAAGAACCACAGGCTTGATGCAAACTGGAAGACCTGCTCTGAGATATCTCCCTTCTAGAGTCCAAAATTACCATGGGAAAATCAACCCCCACGGGTGACTCTACCCTCTGCCGTTGCAACTCCTGAAGCATGAAAGCAGGCCAACAAATGTTGTTCGCAAATTTATGTACTCGTCCAATTTCACAGAGGAACTGCAAATTGTTCAAATTCCCAAATCTGGACCAGCAGTTAAGGAAGCAGATAACAGTTCATACAGAGGTACAGAAACAACATGAAGATTACAAAGTTTAAGCCCATGGACACAGGTAAAAAACTGCAATGACCGAGAATGGCCTTTCAAGTGTGTAAAAGGAAAAGGTAAAGACTTCACTATTGGTGACTTGAATCCAATCTGGCCTGAAAATTAGAGCTGCACACGAGTCGAGTTAGCTCGGTCAGCTTGCTTGACTCGACTCAGAAAAGCTCGACTTGCCTCAGCTCGAAGTTGGATTCGGACCGAGTTGAGCTGGTTTTTGGAGCTCAAAAAAATTCCGAGCCGAGTTCGAGCTTGCCCGAGCTCGACTAAACTCGGCTCAAACCTCAACTCAAATCGGCTCGATGACTCAATTATTTTTATCTTCATCCTGCTCGCCAAGTGTTCGATGAAATGACTCAACAAAGTGTTGTTTCGGATGCATACATTCTCTGCAGAATCGGCTGGTGGAGAGGAAGGAATGGATACGAAACAAATCACTATAATAATAATTTTAAAAATAAAAAACTTTACACTATAAAACTGCCCTCATATCTTGTTTTTTATGCTACTCGCTGAGTGTTTGATGAAATACCTGTAAGGTGTTGTTACTGTTTTGCATTCTGTGAGAGATTGAAGATGCATTATATGTGTTTGAGAAAATGTCTCACAGGCTCAAACTCGGCTCGAACTCGGCTCAAACTGGCCCAAGCTGCTGACCGAACCTAACCGAGCTGGCCAGTCAGGCTCGAGGACCGAGCAGAGCTGACTTCGAGCTGGGGTTAGCTGCTGGCCGAGCTGAGTTGTGCCAAGCTCGACTCGGTTCAACTCGTGTACACCTCTACTGAAAATCTTAAGAAATGATGAAGAATCTTAAACGGAAGTTGGTCATTTTAGGCATCTAGAGCAATCTTAATATAGCTCATATGTTACCAATTGAACAAGGTTCCTAAGTTTGAATATGCGAAGGAAAATCTGTGCATGTGCACATTCTCATTCTCATGAACCAGTAGCAAACAACCCAAGGTTATTGTTATAGACCAGAACTATGGCAGTCTTAAGGATACACTGCCTCCCTTAGAACTTCCAAAGAAAGAATCTGGAGCTGGAAAATATCGAAAATAGGATTCTCGTATCTGGAGACCAGTTCAAAGCATTAGTCATCGGAATTGAGAAAGTCTGAAATAAAACAAATTCAATGAAATGTCCAAAAGTTGAGAAGATTTTGATGTAAATATACGTGCATAAATGTATGCATTACATACATATTTATGTCTGCCACTGTGAAAAAAAAAGAAGTCTGCCCCTGTGAATAAAACATTAAACATAATGCTCCCTTGAATAAAAGACAACAAGTACCACATGGTATATGCAAAAACAGCATCCAAACACGAAAGGCAGCATTTTATGACCAGTAAGTGTTCCAACCCTAAGAAACATGCAATTGATAGGAAACAGCAAGTTCCCCCAACTGCTGGTACCATCTGCGGTAGGGAAATATTTGCACTTATAATGGCATGCCAAACAAGTCACTAATATTGTGTGAAACACTTGTGATATAGCAATCTTGGGTTCAAGTCATTCAGCTCAAAGTCACTAGGTTTCAACATCCCAACCAAATCTTGCAGAACCAAAAGTGCCATATTACAGTCTCAGATTCAATTCAAGCTGTTCAACTCAAAGTCATCTGTAGTATCAGTATACCTGACCAAATTTTACACAACAAGAAGTAAATAACTAGAAGAAAATGACGAGATAGAGAGAGATTTCCAAGTGAAAAGAATCCAAATTTTCAAAAGGTACTGATGCAATTTCTTTTACAGGGCTCTTAAAGGACAAGGAGAAGACCTAAAAGGACATGAGTGGAGGTAGCAAGAAAAGACTTGATGACCTATGGTTTAATTGAGGATATGGTCCTAGATACAATGGAATGGCAGAACAGTATTCGTGTAGCTGACCCCAGTTAGTTGGGAACTTGGGATAAGGCTTAGATGATGATGGCAATATGATTGATGCAGCTACTTTGGCAGGTGCTCAAGTGGTTTGGGAGACCTGTCTGCTGACAGCTTCATTCTTGCAGGTGGTCAGGAGGCTTCGGCCCCTTCTTGTCAGATGTTGAACCAGAGGAAATAATCAGGTCATTGGAGTTGCTTCAGAATCAATCTCCGTCTTCTTCTGACTGGGATGCTTGGGTCTAGAGATGGGAGAGGTCAGGAAGACTCTCGGTTAGCTCATTTTATGAGGCAGTTCATGTGCCAGTCGTGAGAGAGGCGAGAGACCTGTCAAAAGCAATCTGGTATCACAAGAACCCTCCCAGAGTTGCTGCCTTTGCATGGGTAGTGGGGAAGAACAAGGCACTGATGGTGGACAATTTGCAATGTGCCTCAGAGAAGCAGAGAAAGTGGATCAGCTGTTTATTAATTGCACTTTTGCTATAGAGGTCTGTGGTTGGTTTTTTAATTTGTTCCAATGTAGCTGAGTGATGTTAGGCTCAATAGATGCCATATTCTTAGTTTGGCATAGGGGTGGTGATTCCCTAAAGGGAGTCTTGTGGAGATTATCGCTTCTTGCTGTTTTATGGTTGATCTGGGCCGAGTGCAACAAGAGATGCTTCTGGAACCATAAGCTAAGCCTTGATGAGGTGTTCAGAAGTGCAGTTGGTTTTTATTTCGTGGGCTGTGCTTCTTGAGCCCTTTGCTTCATGTCCTATAGCTTATTTTGATTCCTTTTTTTGTCGTGCTTGTACTTTTGCTATGAGGAAGTCTCTTCCTCCTTTGATCTAATAAAATTGGCGGTATCTCTCAAAAGAAAAATAATAATAATAATAATAATAATAACTTTTGACTTCCTAAAATGAGTCGTCTTCTTGGATGATGGAAATTAGCTCCAACTCAAAAATCGCAAAGATCTAAAACTCATATTCTGGCTTTCGCTATGGCATCAGTTCAAAAGGCCCCTTTGGAATTCATTAAGATTCCCTGTCAAAAGATTGTACATGAACTACATGATAGCAATATCATACATCTCAAAAACCTATCCACACATCCCGCACCAGTTGAGAATCTGGTTTCCATCTCAGATAAATCCTACATGGGGAATAAAATCCCCCACTTCGACTTGCATCTTTCAAACCAATTCGCGTAGAGAATCTGGGTTGATTTGCAATCAAAACAGTAAAGAGGTGGCCAAAATTCTTGTATGTGATCAAGGCTATCCATGAAAAACGTAGATCTGGATGTCCAGTTAGCTGACAAGTGACAATATGAAGTAATACCTCATCTTTATGACTTCATTTGAATCAAACTAAACAAGAATATTCTAGAAAACAAATTTGTTTTACTACACAGAAAATAGCAGTTAGATAAATAGTCATGGAGTAAAATTGGCTAACGATGCTAAACTTGGATGTTGCAATACATCATCATTTTGCAAATTACCTCTCGTCATCAGTATAAAATGTATTTGTTGACGCTAATGTGTTGGTTGATGAAAGACTCAGACCATCCAGTAGAACTTCCAGTCCTCCAATACTTCTAAAATGATTCTGAGCCCTTGGGTTTTCAGATAAAGCTGACCTGAGGGTGTTCAACGTTAAATACTGGAGAGATATCTCTGTCCTTTGTTCTTTCAAACTCAGCCTTCTGATAACTCGTAACAGCTCTGGAATTAAACAATCAATTGTTGTTACTGATATAATGAAACAAAAGAGATGCAGAGATAAATACAATAGAGCCATCTTCCAGAAGTGTTTATCAATTTTGAAAGATGAAAAGATCTTGAGCAGAATACACTCACTTTTTTTTAACAGCTTTCCTAAGCATCAAAGGACCAACCCCACACTACTCAACAGAAACAAGCTATGAGGGTTCTCCATAAAGATAGATCATTATGTCAGTCATTAGCGGTAGTCAATACCCTCAGATCTTTAACCCTGATAAGAGGCCTCCAGTTCCTCTGGAACACATTTTGATATCTAAGTAAACAAGGTTGCTACTTGCTAGAGACAATCCGAGAGAAGCCTTACGTGGTAGAAACTCACTTCTCAACAATAAAGAGTAAAGTCTATGTTATATGTTTGCAAGAAAAACACAAATGAACCAAAATAACATAAAAAAAGAATTTTCATGAAAACTGCAGTATGTCAAGCACCTTATAAAGATTTGACTAGAAAAATAGGAATTAACCAGGAATTCATGACTTAGACATAAACATGTAACCATAGCTGGAAGATAACAAGCTGTTGGGAGAAATATGATATCTGCTTACAGGACCACTGACCACATCATCCAACTGACCACATCATCCACACATAGCAGACATTAAAGGTAATTGTCTTGGATGCTAGCAGTTACTGAATCTATAATGGCTGCAAAAGGGTAAGGACTTGATTTGAACCCTGATGAAAACCCACAGCTACAAAGAGCTCATCATTCTCACTCATGTAACAATGCCCTCATTCATCTCAAACTTTGTTGATACATCTTCACAAGACCCCTAACCCTCCCGCACAACCTCCCTAAATACTTAATTGTGTGCTTCTCAAGATCTATAAAAACCATATAGGTTAGGACCTCAGTCGAAGTGATAGAGCATGGCGAATTAATCTCTTTATCTCATAACCTAAGCCCCACATCCCATAAGTTAGGACCTCAATCGAACCCCCCTCGTGGGCCCCAGTTCACATGGATCCTGCCTCACACAAACCACCCGATTCACACAGGCCGTCCACCCCAAGTGCGCCCCTGCATTCCACAGGCCACCCCACTTGAGTCCGGTGTGAAAATGCCTCTGCATTAGAAATTGAAATGATTGAGAGGAAATTAGCTTCTTGGAAGTGCCAGTATCTCTCTTTGGGAGGTCGGTTGACCCTTATCAAGGTAGTTTCTCTAATATACTGTGCACTTCATGTCTCTATTCAAATGTCCCAAAGAGGTGTTGGATATGCTTGAAAAGCTAAGAAGAGATTTTATTTATTTATTTATTTATTTTTATCGAAAGGTGCTTCTAAAGGCAAGAATTTTCATCTCCTTGAGTAGGTGGAGGTTTGCAAGCCGATTGAAGTGGGGTTGATCTTAAAAGTTTAGGCAATATGAGTTTTGGCCCTTCTTGGTAAGTGGATTTGGAGATTTGGTATAGAAGCAAGAATGCTTTGGAGAGCTTACAGCAAGTGCAAGGTCTAGGAGGGTTGATGGTTTGTGAAGAGCTCCTTGCTTTATAAAGCTTTACATATTTGAGAAGCAATTGCGGCCACAGATCATCTGGTTTGTTGGAGGTGGAGGGCGGGCTCCTTTTTTGTTGAGAAATAGTCATTTGCATTCAATTTTGGGTGGACACTCAGTATGGAGATTGTGCACTTCAAGATCTCTTTCCAAGAGTGGCTTGTCTTGCTCCCAGTCGCTTTATCTTTGTGGCAGGTTGCTTCTGTTTTTACAATGGTGTGGAACCCCCTTTCCGTAGGCAGTGTTCAAAACATCAGCATCGCATTACATATCGCATCCTTGGGATAAAGATATGCATTGGTTATTGCACGAGATATATCGTTTGTATCGGATAATTTATCGCACGAGATATATCGTTTGTATCGGATAATTTATCGCACTTTTTGAGAAACATGGGGAAACATTAGGAAAATGGTTGAATTTTTCAGTGAAATTTCAAGAATTGTTTTATAAAAAATAAAAAAAATAAAAAAATAACTTAATAGACTTTTAAATCATGACATCTCAAAAAAGAAGTGTACATAATAAGTTTCCTTTGTAGAGGGTCTTAAGCCATGCGCTGTCTAACTGAACTAATGTAGCTATATTTAAATTGAAGGTGTAACATTTGAGTGTATGTGATGATCATTTCATCAAACACTCCTAAATACTTCGAAATTTGTCTCAATTGATGGCTGGTTGAAGGAAATTTTTGAAAAAAAAATTAATATTTTAATAACTTTTAATTAAAAGATTGTTTTTATTTTTCAAAATTTTACAAGGACTAAACAAATCAGTAGATCAGCCCTCATACATGCTTGATTTCATGTTTGGAGTGCAACATTGCAAGCAAGTTGAGAGAAATTTAGAAATTTTCAAATTCTCACTAAATCGGACCACCTATAGTCAACTTTTGAAATTAGAATGTATGTGATGATCATTTATCAAATACTCCTGAATACTTCAAAATTAGTCTCAATTGACAACTGGTTGAAGGAAAATTTAGAAGAAAAAAAAAACACGGAGAACATGAAAAGCCAATGGATATCAAAATCAAAGCTCCAACTCCATGATTTTTCAAGCGAAACATGAAAAACCAATGGATTTGTAACTATTTGACACTAATTTAACATAATTTCAATAAAAAGTGATTGAGAATTGAATATGCTCACCAAATCAAACATGTGGGATATATCAGCACTACCTGTGTGTTTCGTATCACACAGGTGGGATACAAGATATATCGTGGGATATATCAGCCGATATCATCAATATTTAAAACATTGGCCGTAGGAACATGAAGGATGAAGAGATTGTGGAGTTTGTCGGGTTATTGGATCACCTCAAGAATGTTTATCCTTCTTTAAAAATGGATTCGATGATTTGGTCAGGCCATTGCTCAGGAAAGTTTTTTGTTCGTTTGCTCTTTAGCATCATTAGTAAGCCCTCTTGCCTATCTCCCTCACCTCATCCTTTTCATCATTGATTGGCAGTGTTTGTTTAGCTTGTGGGTCGTAAGAGGGTTCTCAACGTGGACAATTTACAAAGGAGATCCTTAGTTCTTCCCAACATTTGCCTTCTCAAAACTTGCCTTTGTGCATGTAGAATGTGGAGTCAATTGATCATCTTTTTGTGCATATGCCCTTTTGTTTCTAAAGTTTGGGCCCATTTCCTCTGTTTGCTTCAGGCAGATTGGGTGATGTCAAAGTCTGTGGCAGACCTTTTGTGGGCTAGGCATGAGGGAGGAGTTAGGAAACCGGAAAAGCCCAAGTGGAGGTTGATCTCTACGGCCATCTTTTGGGTTATTTGGGGACCCAGGAATGTTCGGTGCTTTCAGGATGAAAGCGTGGAGGTGAATGAGGTTATTAGGAATATCAAAGGTCTCGTGTCAAGTTAGGCTACCTATGTAAAGGCCAGCTTAGCCACAATTTGTGTTTCTTCTTAGGTGTTGTATTGAGGTTGTTTTCTTTTCCAACTTCTTGTAGGCATCTTTAACCAATTTGTTGTTCTCTCAAAAAAATGTACCTTACCCTATACACTATAGAGGGTTGAGCGCTACGCAACACGCTACGTGCTATTTAAAACACCGAGTGTACATAGAAACTGAGATTATTATTGTGTAATTTGAGGTTTTGTTAATTTAGACAAATATTCGTTGGTTTCGATTTGAGCCATCTAAATGCTCTTTTTCAGATTTCCTTCAATCTTTATGTTTACATTGTTTTCTTATTCGTTTATTCTATTTGTTGATTTAGTTAGTTTATCAACATCTTAGCCTTTCTCCCGGCAATTTGGGGTTGGCTTTGAAAAGGTAGACTAGAAAATGTTTTTTTTTTTTTTTTTTGGTTAGATTGTTAGTGCACCCTACTGTAGGTTCACACTTCACTGTTAGCCACCCCCACTAGGGATCGATACCAAGGACTGGCAAATGTTTTGCAATAAGCTCCCTATCAAATATTAACTTCCTCTTCTAACCAGGCTTTTGGAACCAACAATGGCCGAGACTCACATGCACACCACTAACACAACAACATGGTCAAACCTAAGTATTAACCTCCAGCCCAACTATGACATGCACGCCCCGAAGGGTGAGCAAGTGAAATATGGTCATGGACGGGCAGTTGCCATGAGAACTGTTAAGCGGAAGGCACCATGCACATGCAAGGTCATTCTCAGGTAGTTGGCTGCCCCTAATAGCAATAAAACCAATGATACGCTATTGCCAACACTATTTACATGCCAAATATGTTAAAGCCCCACACTATCAACCAGCTTATTTTAGCACATAATAACCCAAGTCCAGAAACATTATTAACAGTTCAGGAGGGAAGGGTATGGTGACTTCATTCTATAAGAAAATTTTAGCAGCTCAGAAAAGGAATGGAAACGTGTCAAGTTCCATATACATTAGCAGCCATTCAAAAGACATCCAAAAAGGAGGATGGCATACCTTACCTACTAACCAATTAAGGCCACCTGCTTCCAACACTGACACAATTGCCTTCTGCTGCCATCGGAACCTTGCTTCAGAAATAGAACCCTTCAAGCCACTGGAACGATCTACTGTAGATGCTGAGTCCTTCGGAACAGGACAGTCCCCAATATTGGAGCACAACTGAGACTTCTCGTGCATATTTGCATTCAAATCTATGAAGCTAGAAATTATCGAAACAGCACCTAAAAGTATCTTTTGCAAAACTCTAGTCTTCTCTATACTTGGATGTGATAAATGTTCATCAGTAGCAAATGCACCAATCACCGATTTGAGTTGAACAACTGCAGCTGAAGAAGTTAAACTTTATAATTAGAAATCTGACCATGTTTGAAACAGTGACACAGTAAGTATTCACCTGATGATTTCGATAGGAACAAAGAGTAGATGCAAATATATATATATATTGCCAATGTAGAATTCAGCAAAACTCAAAAAGTACCAAGATGGAGAATATTATATTCAGGAAAAATAATAACCCATGAAATTTTGTGTAATCTATATGGAATCTATATTGAAAAACTTGCAGTCAGAATCCAGACACCAAAAAAGGAAAGGAAGAGCGTACAATGCAATGTGACCAACTCATAAAGGTGACGCGATAAGACTTGGATTAACTTAATCTCTTGGGGCTCATTTGGTACTGTGCATAGTTGATTCACAACAAAGGATTCTCCGGACTTGTAAACTGAGAATTGCTTTAAATAAACATGTTTGGTAAACATATAAAAGGATTCACCTATGGTTTAATAGATGTGATGGCCCTTGATAGATTGGAATGGCGGAACAGGATTCATGTAGCCGACCCCATTTAGTTGGGATAAAGCTTTGATGATGGTGATGACAATGATGGGGTAAACATGCATTAAAAAAATGCAAGATGGTTATCAAATGAATGGTTAAATCACATGGCTAGTGTTCCAACTTCCAACGGATCTAATTCATCCATCATGGCTAGTTACACAGCAATCCAGACTGTCCAAAAAACATGCTAAACAGGATCTATCTACCATATTTAAAACCAAAGATTTAAATGGGGAAAAAAAGTGTTATGGCATTTACAGTGAGGGCCATCATATAATGGGCTGGATCCAAGGTTTAAAAATCAGTTTCGCTGTACAGTATCTGTCACCACCGATACCAGTTTGTATATGCCCAATATAGGCTCTCTGTTCCATTTAAATCAGATGTTAGGATATCATGATCACTGTGATCTTAGACATACGCTTCATCCACAATGCATCCCACAATTTAGACAGTTGAGATGGTGTATCATGTATGTAAGAGCAGGATGAGTCACCACCATCATTCAATGGTCTTACTTCAACAAACAAGTATCCATGCATCAGAGGTTAGCATTATTTAAACCAATCTGATTTCATGCTATGACTCAATAACAGCGGGTTCAACATTCTAGTCAGTTTAATTTGAGATAATAAACACCATGTGTGCAAGTTCTGAGTGGATGAGTGCCAACCTTATACTCTGCCAGAATAACAAATTATTATCCCACCTTATGAACAGCTTGGATTGGCAGATAAGCACAAAGGTGGGACCCAAATACAGTTTTGAAGTTTCCAATTTTGAGTGTTCTCCTTATTTGTTCCCAGTGTTGTGGCCCACCTGAGATTGGTTTTGGCCTAAAACTTGGGCTATGGGCCAATAACGGATGGCCTCACATGATGGACAAAATGGATTTTCACATCAACATCATGGGAAGTCCCACATGACTGTCCGCAATTTGAGAAGTCAAGTCGCACACTGTCAACTCAGTGTGACACAGACAACTCGAGGCCAAGTCCACCCTATTCAGGAAGGTCCTGTGCAAAATGGCAGAGGGTGTAGCAGATCATCCAGTGCTAATACTGGTATGTATCGCACGATGCACACCTGTTTAGGATGATATCAAAACCTTGGTTAGCAGAGTGAATGGTATCCAAGATCCAACAGTGGGGCCTTCATATAAATGGTTTGCATCAGTGAAACATAGTCCATCCAACAGCTATAAAGTCCCAACACATCCCATAGCCACATGTATCCTAAAAGAAAATAATATATAGGATATTCTACAGCAATACATATGATATATTTTGTTTTAGATGACGGGCAGTGACATTATGAATCAGCAGTAATCTATGCTTCTTTTTTGTGAAAGGTCACTATTTTATTGAGAAGGCATAGACAACAATAATCTATGCTGTTACAACAAACAACAATTTCAGTGTGAATGGAGTAATATTATTTCCAAACAACAATTTTATTAACCTCTTTCAACCATGAACCTCATCAGAACAAACACAAAAGGATTGAATAAGAACAGCATTGACCAGTCAAAGGATTGAACCAAATAATACATTTTTTTTGAAAGATGATAAATTTATTGATCATAGGCCGCAGCCTAAAGAATACAAAAGCTGAAAACGAGAGAGAGAGAGAGAGATAGATACAACTCTAGCCAATTGATTGGTAACTGGGAAATAAGCTTCGATGCAATAACCCATTCCATAACTTGAGATTTGGTCCTCTTAACACTTCCAATACATGTCTCTTCCGATTCCTAAAGCATCGATCATTCCTTTCTTGCCATAGAGACCAAATACCTACTACAAAACTTATATGCCACATTTCTTTCCCAATCTTCCCTTTGCCCCCGCCATGCCACACCAAAAAAGAAATGGTCGATGGAGCGTGGCGACACCCATGCTACTCCAAACAGGTTGAGAAAACAATCCCACATCCTTTTTGCATATGAGCAATGAATGAAGAGATGATCCACTAATTCCTCATCTTGATACCACATCAAACATATATTTGAAAGAATCATCATTCTTTTTTCAAGATTGTCAACTGTTAACACATTTTTTCTTCCCACTAGGCATGCAAACACAGCTACTTTTGGAGGGGCTCCGTAGTGCCTGACAAATGATGTTGGACTAACCTCCTCTATATTGCCGTGCCCACTTAGCAACTTGTAGACGATTTAACTGAGAATTTACCGGACTTATCTTTGATCCATTTCTGCGAACACTGAGGTGACTTTGGATGGCAAGTCAAGCAAGCCAACGAGCTCTTCTATCTCTTCATCTTCTAAATTCCTTCTGCATGGCAAGCCCAACTAACTTTAGTTTCCTTGGAAGATTTAACTGAGAATTTAGCGGATTTATCTTTGATCCATTTCTGCAAACACCGAGGTGAAATGGCAAGTCAAGCAAGCCAACAAGCTCTTCTATCTCTTCATCTCCTAAATTCCTTCTGCATGGCAAGCCCAAGTAACTTTAGTTTCCTTGGAAGATTTAACTGAGAATTTACCAGACTTATCTTTGATCCATTTCATCTTTATGCATTTCTGCGAACACCGAGGTGACTTTGGATGGCAAGTCAAGCAAGCCAACGAGCTCTTCTATCTCTTCATCTTCTAAATTCCTTCTACATGGCAAGCCCAAGTAACTTTAGTTTCCTTGGAATGAAAAGCATCTCTCCACCCTCATATCTGCTTCCAATGCAATCCCTGCTAAATGTGGAAACAAAACACTCAACCATTGCTCGCCCACCCATGTCTTCCCAAAACCGAATAGTTTTCCCATAACCCAAGAAGAAACCATCCCTTCCCAAACTTTCCTTTGTTACCGAAACCATGGCTTTCCATAAATATGATGACCTAAACAACGAGATGACCTAATTCACTTACCCCTCTCATCTACCCCATATTTCCTAACTACTACCTCTCTCCATATAGATCTCTCTTAAAACTCCAAACCCATTTTCCTAAGAAGCCCACACACACACACACAAATCTCATGGTTTGCATACATCTCCCTACTTCATCATATGCAATTTTACTTTTCTTCGCTCCTTTACATAAGAAATCTCGTCTATTTTTTTTTCCAATTTGTTCAATACCGATTTCGGGTATTTAAATAGGGGCATGTAATAAACCAGAAGATTAGATGTTGCCGCCTTGATCAATGTTAACCTTCCTCCCAAAGATATCGACTCTTCCATTGAGACAACTTCCTTTCGAACCTTTCCAATACTTTGTCCCAAAGATGTTTCCTCGGTCTTCCAATGCATAAAGTCAGTCCAAGATATGTGGTAGGAAAAGAACCCTCCCTGCATACGAATATACTCGCAAACTTTCCTGCTTCCTCCTTAGAGATACCCACCCCCAAAATCTCACTTTTATTGATATTTGCCTTTAGCCCTACGAAAGATTGTTCACTTGTAACTCATCTGCTTCGCATAATAATAGCATGTCATCTACGAATGTTAAGTGCATAACCTAAGATTATGAGGTATCCAACCCAAATCCTTTCACCAAGTTCACCACGGCTCCTCTATCTATCATCCTACTAAAGGCCTCCATAACTACCAGAAACAAGTATGGGAACATGGGGTCCCCCTGCCATAATCCTCTAGGTGCTAAAAAGAAACCATTCGGAGAACCATTAAGCAAGACTGACAATTTAGGGCTTACACATTCTCGAATCCAAGATCTCCATTTCTAACCACAGCCCATCATTCCCAATCAACATGATCGTAAGCTTTTTTAATGTCCAACTTATATATTACCCCTGTCAAACCTCTCATATTACAAGAATCGATACATTCATGAGCCACCAATGCCGTATCCACTGTCTTCCTTCCAGAAAGGCTCCTTGTGATAATGAGATAACTTCTCTAATAACCGAGCGAAATCTAAATGCTAGCACTTTTGCCAAAATCTTATAGGCCTCCCAAAATATTGATGGGTCTAAAGTCTCCAAGGCTCTCAACACCTTTTTTCGGAATCAAAACAATGAATGTAGCCCCTAGCTCCTTTGCTACGCGACCTGTTTCGTGGATTTCTTTAATAAAGGCAACCACATCTTGCTTGACTGATACCCAATTTTTTTTATAAAATGCTATCCAGTGTTCGCATTGTCGACGAAATGTCGATAATATCGCCGATAATATCGGTGTCGCTAGACCAGCGACACCGAAACCCCCCATTTTTCGTTTCTCTCTGGATTATCGACGAAATATCGGCAATAACTTCGATAATCTTTGATTTTTTCCGACAAAATAGGTAAAAAGCGAAAAAAATCAAAAAATAAACCTTTGATTTCGGTAATACCTGGTTGATGGTTGATCAGAACTCGGCAGCAAAGAATCTCATGAGCATCAATCGACAGCGCTCGTCTTGTGTGACTCACAGATACATGATTTCGGCAAAAAATCAGATATTTCCGAAGATTGATTGAAACCCTCGTCGAAAATCGCCGCTTTTCGCCGGAAAACCCTCTCCGCAGACGAAAACCCCCTTCGGAGATGAAAACCCCCTTTTTTTTTTCTTTCGTTTTCTTTTTTTTTTTTTAGGGAAAAGGTACTATGCGCTCGAGCTCACGGCTCCGTCCCCAGCGGTCGAGCTGTGTGGGCCCCACCGTGATGCGTTTCGAACATCTACCCCATCAGTCAGATTCGCCATTCCACCTTAGATTTAGGTCTCAAAAATCAAGTCAATCCGTGACCTTTTTGGGCCACACCACATACTGAAGTGGAGAGGGGCCGTGCAACCATTAAAACATTCATCATCATTTTTGAGGCCCACAAAAGATGTGGTTTGCAAATCCAGCCCATCCATTATGTGTCTCCCACTTTTATGAGGGTTCAGACCAAGTTTCAAAAGAATTAAAAACTCAGGTGGGCCCCACCAAGTGCTTTTATATGTTTTAACGGTGTCTTCACATGATTTTAGATGGTATGGCCCACCTAAGTTCCGTATACGGCTGAGTTTTGGGGTATCCCATTATTTAAAGTGGAACCATCAAATGCACGGTGTTGATGGTCGACATGCATCACGGTGGGGCCCACACAGCTCTAACTCACGATAAGCTTATCGTCAGCTCGGGCGCATAGTACCTTTCATGTTTCAGTGGAGGCAAACAGGCGCATGGTGCGCTTCAGCGTACTGAGTAAACTTTATGGGCCCACCATGAATGTATGTGATTTATCCACGCCGTCCATTCGTTTTTCTAGTTCATTTTAGGGGTAAATCTCAAAATTTAAGCATATCCAAAGCTCCAGTGGACCACATCACAAGAAACAATAAGAATAATGATTTTCACCGTTCAAACCTTCTTAGGCCCCACAGTGATGTTTTTTTATCATCAAACCTTTTTTAAATATAAAAAGACATGGATGAAGGGTTAAAATAAATATCAGCTTGATTCAAAATTTCTGTGGCCACCAAGAAGTTTTTAATGATATGTGTTCAATTCAAAAAGTTTCTTATGATGTGGTCCATTGAAGATTTGAATCTGGTTCATTTTTCAAATCACACACTAAAATAAGCCTTCATATATGATGAACGGTGCAGATGTAAAGTACATACTTCATAATGGGTCCCACAGTTAGAGATCTATAAGAAGCGGATCAGCTACTGTACCTCACACCAGCTATATGGCTGTTGTGGGTACATGTCATGCCAAGACGAGCACTGACGCTCCTTGAGCTCAGAGTTGTACGAACGATTCAAAGGAGATCAAAGTTACGTTGGCCCCACAGTGATGTATTTATTATATCTACACCGTTCATCTGATTTTAGAGTTCATTTTAGAGCATTATCCAAAAAATGAATCATATCCAAAGATTATATGGACCGCACCATAGATAGCAGCAGAGATAATGATTTTCACCGTTAAACAATTTGTAGGCCCACCATAATGTTTATTTTGCATCCAATCTATTCGTAAAAACACAAATATCTAAATGAAGAGGAAAAACAATTTTCTTATTAATCCAAAACTTCCGTGACCTTAAAAAGAGTTTCACTGGTAGACGTTCAATTCCCCACTCGTTTTTATAGTGTGGTCCACTTGATAGTTATATCTGTCTTATTTTTCTTCTAAAGGCTTAAGGCTAGCTCTTCAAATGGATTAGCGGTTTGGATATAACACATACCTCATGATCAGACCCATATCACTTACTGACGTCAATAGCTAGTATGAGGTACACCAGCCAATCCGCTTACGAACTTCGCCTGAATGAAGCGAATTGCGTACTGAGTAAAATATGGGCACATAGTAATTGCGTGTTTGATCAATTCAGTCCATCCATTTTATTAGATGATTTTAAGGCATAAGTCAAAAAATGAAGCATATCCAAAGCTTAGGTGGACCACACCACATGAAACTGTGTTGAATTGAATGTTTACCATTGAAAAATTCTTGGGGGCCACAAAAGTTTTGTATCAACCTGATATTTTCATTTTTTATTCAACCATGTCCCTGTGATCATATGAATAGTTTGGATGACAAATAAACATCTTTGAGCCCTATGAAGATTTCAATGGTGGAAATTATTATTACCATTGTTTCATATGATGTGGTCAACTTGAAACTTAAGATAAATTTATTTTAGTTATTATTAGAGTAATTTCTTATAGAAATGTATGCTTTTTTGGGCCCTATTAAATGAAAATTTATTATTTAATGCATTGTTTTTACAAATTTTTAATTTCTAAATATGCAAATATGTGTATTTAGGCATGCCCTGAAGTTTTATTAAAAAATCTCATTGTTATCTCCATGTTTTCGTATTTTTCTCCGAATTTCCGGTTATCGGCGATATTATCGGCGATAACGATATTATATCTTTATCTTTGGCCAGTGAAACTTGTAACGATACCGACAACTCGAACACTGGTTTTTACAAATTTTTAATTTCTAAATATGCAAATATGTGTATTTAGGCATGCCCTGAAGTTTTATTAAAAAATCTCACTGTTATCTCCATGTTTTCGTATTTTTCTCCGAATTTCCGGTTATCGGCGATATTATCGGCGATAACGATATTATATCTTTATCTTTGGCCAGCGAAACTTGTAACGATACCGACAACTCGAACACTGATGCTATCGGGAACCCATCCAGCCCAAGGACTTTATCACTTCCCAGTTGTGAGGTTGCTTTCTCAGTCTCTTCCTCTGAAATAACTTTTTCCAAAGACTCCGTCGATTCTAGTGAGAGAGAATCAATTATGAGGTTATCTAGTGAAGGCCGCTTCCAATCCTCTCTCATCAAGAGATCTGAATAAAATTTAACTATAGAATCGCACACCTTTGCTTTACCTTCTACTCTTTCCCCCTCCACCATTAGTGATTTATTTTGTTAACTATGGACCGAGCACTCACCATAGCATGAAAGAATTTTGTATTTTTATCTCCTTCCTTTAACCAGAGGGCCCTATATCTTTGCCGCCATTTAATTTCTTCCTCTCATAGCCTAGCATTATATTTTGCATTATAGACTTCCCACCAATTCTTCTTCCGATAATTCTCCTAACTTTCCTTGATGTCTAGAAGTTGAATTTCAAATAATAACTTTGACGACTCCTCTTGAACTTTGTAGTCTCTTTTTTCCCACAATTAAGTTTTTCTTTCAACATTTTTAATTTTTGGAATAAAACAAAGCCTACACCCCCTTGAATCAAAAAGGAAGACCACCATTCGACCACCTTTTCCGACAAACCCACTATTTCTATCCAAGCTAGTTGAAATATGAAAGGCCGAGGGCCCCAATTTTCCTCCTCCCATTATAACATAATTGGGCAATGATGGATATCGGTCTTGGTAAACTTCTTTGATGCACTAATGGAAATTTTCTACCCATTCCGGAGAAAGGAGGAATCGATCTAGCTTAGACTTAATCACTAAAGTCCACCCATTATACCATGTGAACTTCACTTCTCCCATTGGTTAATCAACCATGTCATTTTAAATTATCCAATCCGAAAAGTTTCACATGCTTCGAGATTTCCTCCCCTATTCGATTTCTCACATGAAAATCTGACCACATTGAAGTCCCCTCCCACACACCACAGCAGAAACCACTTGCTACAACACATATCCAACTCGGCCCAAAACTCTTGCCTTAGACTTGACCTTAACGGCCCATAGACTACGGAGAAGACCCACCGAAAACCCGATGAGACTTCTTGGAACTACGGAGATAGAGAGAAATGCCCCATCCAACAGTCTTCCTTACTCCATAAATTAGAATTCCATATAACCAAAATCCCTCTTACTGTTCCATTTACATCTAGTGCTTCCCATTCCTTTGGTTGCCCCCAACACCACGAGTTCACTGTACCCTGATCTATACTTTGCAGTTTAGTGTCTTGAAACACTGCCATTTGAATTTTGTATCTCTTACACATGTCCTGGATCTAGGCTTTTTTTTTTGTTTTTGCAGACACCCTTAACGTTCCAACTAATTCTTTATTGAGGCCCCTACTAATCCCTTGTTCCCCCTTGTTGTGATGCTCGCAGGTTCCTCCGCTTCACTAACACTTCCAGATTCTAATCACTGCCTTGATTAATTGAAACACTAAAAGAGTGTCTTTTAGGGAGATGAAATGACATAAATGTCCTTTGCTATTTATCTTCTAAGAAGCAGTGAAGTCAAGCATCATTAGGACTGAGTGACATCCAACCCATCCAGCAGGAACACCCCACCATGATGATCATACAAACCAAAGATCTGGCTGATCCAATGATCAGGTGGGCTACACCATTAAAAAACAATCCAAACCACCCAAAGACCTCCTAATACATGTGCAGCCCACCTGATGATAGGATCACCTAATTTTTTGTTCGTCTAATCATCATGGTGGGGTACACATGTTGGAATGGTTGGATGAAATATACACATCATGTGGACCCCACAATGCTTAACTTCACTTTTTAGGGAAGAAAATACAAAGGACAAGGGCTTTCAGCTTTCTCCCCTTTCAAAAAGCACTTCGTCGGTCTTTTTTTTTAGTCCAGGCATTGTTTGGTTAAATCAGACTGCTTAAGAAATTTTGCAGTAATAAAACCAAAGAAATATATGACCACACATCTCACCCACACTATTGATATAAGTCATGACAATTAAGGAAATCAATCACTAATACTGGTGAACCATTGACCAGATTCACATTTCAGAAAGTAGCAAAAAACAGAAAGGAGAAAGAAACAGTCAGAAAAAACAGGATAAGCCAGCAGTAGCACCGTACAAATACTCCAATCATTGATTCCCTAAATCAAATAATAAGACAATTTCTGGCACCAAATAGCTTCTTTTAATTATTTAGCACCTTAGTAGCTTCAAGCAGCGTAAACAAAAATGCTTAGCATAAAAATGAGGAATACCTTTCATTAGTGCAGTGAGCTTTTGCATCCCTCCGTAGTAGCTAAAAACTCTGCAGTTGTGCATTGAACGGGTTATTATCGTCAAAGCATCCAAGACATGTAACCCTTCGGCACCAATATTCAAGGTCATGGATGACCCAGCTAGGTCTGGAACAGATTGTGCTGCAATGTTTTTTATTAAATTAACATAAACTTCAGCTGCTGTTAAATGACTCACTAAGGTTATGATCAATGAAATTTTGGATGCAAAAGAAGGCAGGACAAAAGAAAGATGGGAGTGATCCTTGAGAATAAAAAGAAATATTTACTGGAAGGCAGACACTCTAGATGAAAATGCATTACACCCACCCAACCCGGGAAGCGATGCAGCACATACAATATCAAATTTGTCCTGGAAGAAATTAAAATTTTAATAAACTAGCTTCAAACTTGAATACTAAGAGACATGGTAAATCTATCAAAGCAGGAAAACACCAACACTAAGCACCCCCGCGCAGCTGAGTGGAGCAAGGTATGTGTGTGATGTATGTCTAAGGCTTTGGGGATCCACCTTTGATCAATCCACAATGTTTGATTCATTGATCCAACTATAACTCAATTGAAATCAAATAAAGATCTGTTCCAATCGGAAGATGAAACTATTAAACCAAGTGCATCATTCCATAAAATAGAGATCTTAACTGATTGAGCTAACAATTAAGGACTCGTTAATTGATCGTAGGGAATTCCAAGCATCCACTGTGCCCGGAGTCAACAATGGATCAAGGAATTTTATAGATCAATAACTTTGTCAAAATAAGTCAATTGATGAAGATCATAAAATCAAACGTATAATTCAAAAGACAGGAATCTTTGATTGATTGATCCACCTGTGAAGAACTCATCAATCGATCACAGAGAATTCCAAGCATCCACAGTGCCCAAAGTCTACAATGGATCAAGGGATTTTACAGATCAATAACTTTACTTCATCATAACTAGCTACTTGATTTGCAGGGAATTCCAAGCATCCACTATACTCGGAGTCGACAATGGATCAAGGGATTTTGCAAATCAATCGCTCTTACCAAGATAGATATTCAAATCAATCAAACAAAACTTCCAACATTCAAACCACCATTATTTAATCCAGATGAACCAAACCTTACAAATTCACCAAAGGCCTCGCCCTTAGCCTTAGCTAGGAGCTTAGTCAACCATTACACTATGGAAGACTAACTCAAGAAGAAAAAAATAAAAATCTAAACTACAAAAGAAAGAAAAAAAGAGAAGAAAAGAGAAGAGGGAGAATGGATTGTGGGATGGAATGGGATGATTGAATAAGTGCAAGGGCACCCCTTTATATAGGAAACAAGAGAGAGAGAGAGAGAGAGAGAGAGAGAGAGAGAGAGAGAGGCCTCTTGCACATGTGAGGGATGAAAGATTTCTTGCAAGCCCTACACATGTGTGAGCGATGGAAAAAGACCTCGATTCTTGGTTAAAGCTGGAATCATGCAAGTGGCGCATTCTTTTGCTCGGGACCAGCAAAATGCTAGTTAGGGGTGTGATAAGTGCTCAATTTTGTATAATTATCCCTACTTATTAAGAGCACCATCATTAATTTTCTAATTAATTAGTCCTCATTAGATGAATTTTCACTGTGCAGGAGATTATTGGAGGTTGAAGATGATATGAGCCTTTCACGACGTTTAAAGGTGGGCATGAGGTAAGAAACATTAAAGATATGATGAAGGCTTTTCGGATGAAGATGGCTTGGATTGTCAGATTCAAGAGGGAGTCTAGCTGTTGGGGTGTTTTCATGAAGGTGAAGTACAGCAGAGATTTTCAGTCAGCAGGTGGTGGGAGACTCACCTCCTTCGCTTTGCCCTTGTGGAAGCAAATAAGCTTATTGCTCCGTATTGTTTCTAATCGTGCCCGCTGGTTAATCAGTAGTGGTGATTGTAGTTTCTGGGCGGTCGATTGGTCAGGCCTAAGGCCCCTCAATGCTTGGAGGTTGTAGCCACCACCTCCCAGTTACAATCAGCAACATTTAAAGAGCTGATTGGTCTGAATGGCCTACATTTGCAAGCTGATGTGCAGCATCTCCTCCCTTAGGCGGTGCTCAACCACATATCGAATGAGGGGATCTGTACATCTAGTACGGCGGACAAATGCATATGGATAAGTTCCTCTGTGGGTGAATTTGACATCAGGTCAGCTTGGCAGCTTATCAGAATTGTCAGCAAGAAGAAAGATTGGTCAGGGTGGGTGTGGCACCCAAAGCTCCCGCTGAAGCTCTCTCCTTACTTGGAAGGTGATCCAAAGGGTTGTTTTGGTGGATGCTAGAATTCAAGACAACGGGATCTGCATCGCTTCGAAATGCGCTTGTTGCACTTTATCTCAAATGTCATCCTCCCATATTGAGATGATTGATCACTTGTTCTCTCGAGGCGGCAATAAAGGTATGGGACAGTTTTGGTTTGTTGTTTAATATCCACATCTGTTTCCGTGGGCAGCAACTGTAACTATTGACCGTTTCCTCCTCTTAAGGGGACTCATTTCCACTTTCATTTTTTGGGAACTCTGGATGGCTAGGAACATCACCCGTAATGAAGGATCCCTGATGTGTGCGTCCAAGGTGATCTCTAGTGCCCATCGTTGGATCTATCCAATCAGCCCCTCCCTCCCACCCACCTCCCAAGGGAATGAAGTTGTCCAGGTCAAGTGCGCTCAAAGCTTTGGGGGTTGATGGGTCAGCGTCCAATACAAGGCAAGTTAATGTGGTCAAGTGGGTCAAACCTCAACCCGACTGAGTAAAGATAAATGTAGACGGTTTAGCAAAAGGGAACCTGAGCCCTGGTTGGAGGGGGGGGGGGGTGTCTGTAGAAATAGTTCAGGTGACCCTTGTTTGCCTTTTCCTCGGGGTATGGCTTTGGATCTAATACCCAGGCTGAGATCAGGGTTGTGCTTGAGGGTCTCTCTGTGCGCGAATCTCAACGGGTACCGAGTGACTCTAAGTCAATGGTGAGAGTCCTCTCAAAGTAGTCTCCTTTTTTGTGGTTCTTGTGGTATTGGGGGGCCAAGATCGAGTCTCTCAGGTGTAGGATGGAAGTCAGTGTTGGGGATGTTGCCCTGCGGAATCACACGGATCTAGATCTAGGATAGCAATCCAATGGCACCAAGCACACAAGAGAACACAGAGAACACTCAAATTTAACGTGGTTTTTTCTTGCAAGGGTTTTCCACATTAAATTTGAGTGTTCTCTGTGTTCTCTTGTGTGCTTGGCGTCATTGGATTGCTATCCTAGATCTAGATCTGTGTGATTCCGCAGGGCAAAATCCCCAACAAGGGGTATCAGAGCGATCGTTGGGGCACAGATCTGAATCTGAGGGATTAGTAATAATGGCGAGTGCTAAGTATGAGATTGAGAAGTACTCAGGGAAAAATAATTTTGAGTTATGAAAGGTTAAGATGATTAGCCTGTTAACCAGGCAAGGCGAAGATGGTGCTCTTGAGGAGCGGAAGTCTACTATGACTGATAACGAGTGGAATGCTTTTGATAAGAAGGCTTTATCATCGATCTGTTTATGTCTCACAGATGAGGTTCTCTACAATGTCATGAGGGAGAAAACTGCGGCTAAGTTATGGGCGAAGTTAGAGGATGTCTATGCGAAAAAATTGTCTGAAAATTGCCTGCACTTGAAGCGGCAGTGGTATAACTTCAAGATGGCAGAGGGTGGAGATCTGGAGGCTCACATCAGCAACTTTAATAAATTGGTTTGCAAATTGCTGGATATGGAGGAAGTGATGAAAGATGAAGAACAAGCATGTATGTTGTTGAATTCTCTCCCGGCGTCCTATGAGGCATTCAAGGACACTATGTGTAGCATAAATAAAACCCTAAGTGTCGACACCGTTATCTTAGCCCTTCAAGGGAAGACTATGAGACAACTAAACAGCGACATGGGGACGTCTTCTGATGCACTGTTTACAGTGGGTAGAAATTCTTGACAAGGTACAGGTTCTTCTGGTTTTAGATCCAAATCCAGGGGCAAGGGCAAAGGAAAGGTAAAGTGTTGGAATTGTGCGAAGGAAGGACATGTAAAGAGGGATTGTGAAAATCCTAAATCGAAGAGGGAAGATTCTGAGGCTTCATGCAAGGAGGCCAACGTTGTCACGTTAGATGGAAGTGATGGTGATGTTTTATCTGTGTTTTCGCTCAGACGGTCATACGATGATCGTAAGGACGAGTGGATGCTAGACACAGGGGCATCTTTTCACATGACTCCCCATCGGAGTTGGTTCACCAGCTACAGGGAGTGCGATGGTGGACAGGTATCTATGGACAATGATATTGCTTGTAATGTTGTGGCTGTTGGTTCTGTGCGCATCAGGATGTTTGATGGGGTGGAGCGTACCTTGACAGATGTGAGGCACGTTCCTGATTTGAAGCAAAATCTGATTTCTCTTGGTGTGCACGAGGCAAAAGGATGCAAGTACACAGGTATTGATGGTGCTCTTAAAGTATCCAAGGGGGCACGGGTAATCATGAAAGCGCAACGACTCGGTAACTTGTACAAGTTGACCGGGAGCACTTTAAAAGGTGGAGCTACGGTGGATGTAGCGGATTCCACCTCTGCACGTGGGTGGCATGTTGGGCATGGCCACATGAGCGGGCAGGGTAGGAAGGCTGAGACGCGCGTACAGGGATACAGAGCAGGTGGAGCAGCCACCTGTGAGAAGAAACACACGGCATGATCGCGGAATATCGACGAGGTACATGGACGACTCTAATATTGCAGGAGTATTCATCTTCTATTCAGATGGCTCTAGATGAGCCTAGTGCTGAGAAGTGAAAGATGACTATAGGCGATGTGATGGATTTGTTGTACCAGACCGATATATGGGAGCGGGTGGAGCTTCCAGTGGGCCGGAAAGCGGTTGGATGCAGGTGGATCTTCAGGAGGATACAGCATAGATACAGAGCAAGGTTGGTGGTGATGGGTTATGCTCAGGGAGAAGGGATTGGCTTCTCAGAGATATTCACGCCGACGGTATAGCAGGTGTCTATTAGATCAGTGATTGGCGCTGGTTGGCCAATGTGATCTTGAGCTGGAAGGAAGGATGTGGAGTCTGCACTTCTGCAAGGAAAAGTGAGGAGCAGATCTACATGAAGTAACCAGAGCGGTTCGAAGTGAAAGGAGCTGAGAAAAGACTTTGCAGGAGGTCGTTGTTCGGCCTGTCGCCTAGGCAGTGGTTTGATTCCTTCATGGATGAAGGATCGGGGGCTGCAAAGTTGGTTCTCGGCATTGAGACTGAAGGAGTAGGCTTTGGTAATCACAGGAGGAATACCTTGTGTGTAGGTATTGATCAAGAATGTGATGGGTCAGGTAAAGCCGGAGAGCGTTCCCTACGCGTCTCTCCTCAAGTTTTCCTCAGGACGTCCCAAAACAGATGAGGAAAAGCAGGATATCTCATGAGCCTTATTCGAATGCGGTTGGCAGTGTATGTTATGGTCTGAATTAAACCGGTTATTTCACAGGCTATCAGTGTTGTGAACAAGTACCCCGACAAGCAATATTGGGTAGCAGTGAGATAGTAAGAAGACTACGTCTTTTCTTTTGGGAAGACAGGAGCAAAGGTGGCTGGGTATGTGGATTTAGATCCGGCAGACATGATCAACAAGAATGTTCCTACAGAGAAGTTCAAGTTTTGTGCAACTTCTCTGGGCTTGGCGATGGCGGAAAAGAATGACAGAGTGTGCACAAGAAGCTATGATGTGATGTAGAAATAAGAGAAGAGGTCAAGAAGCTACACGATTGAAGATTGAAGACATGGTGGAGATTGTTGCGAGATGTCTTAAATCTGAGTCCTTTCGCAACTGGGATGCGAAAGAGAAGTTTCCTAAACTATGAATAAGTGTTCCTAGGGCTTTTCTAAGGTATGAGAAATAATTCTAAGGCTTTCTAAAGGGGTTTTAGGGAAATTAAAGGGTTTAGCAAGGGTGAGATTCGAGGTTGTTCGAATCGGGTAAGTCCTCTCTCTTTGTAATTTCTATTTTCATAGTGGAGATCTGTCGCTTTGTGCTGTGGGTTTTTTCCTGCAAGGGTTTTCCACGTTAAATCTGGGTGTTCTCTGTGTTCTCTTGTGTGCTTGGTGCCATTGAATTGTTATCCTAGATCTAGATCTGTGTAATTCCGCGGTCAAAATCCCCAACAGTCAGTATCTCTCATACCCCTAGGAAGGTTAACTCCGTAGCAGATGGTCTGGCTCGATGGGTAAGTGACGCTCAGGTGCATCGAGAGTTCCGCTCATTGGCAGATCTGCCCCCTATCATTAGGGGGCTCTTGTTCCTAGATAAAGTGGGGTTGGGTAGCCTGAGGGAGGGCAAGTTTTGTTTGGTTTGATGATAAGCAGACCTGCGTCCTCTATCTGTGGGTCCACCCGAATTTACCTTGTATAGTTGTCTTTTTCTAAAATGAAATCAAGGCTTTCTTGAGGTGGGGAAAAAGCCCAAAGGAGATCTAGATCAATTATGTTGGTGATCCTGAAGAAAATCGGGCCATGAAGATCAAAGGCTGGACCATTTTCTACGGTGGAGATGGAATGAAGATGGCTCAAAAAGACCTCATCAAGATCACACAATTTGGCTCTGGGCTACACATGCTTGGATGGTTGGGATTGAGCATTCACATGTGATTGGACGTCCACATAGGACTGGCCACACATCCGCACAATCCACGCGTTTGCAGCTAGCCAGATGGTGGACGTCCCACCTTCTCACGAGTTGCAAACAAGGGTCCCCACCATCACACATGCTGACCTGCCAAACATCCAAAGTCCAGCTATGGAGGATACCTCCTTCAAACTGCAGCACAAGCAGCTGGCCTTCCAGCCATCATATGTGCAAGCACACAAGCAGCTGGCCTTCCAGCCATCACACGTGCAAGCTCACGAGCAGCTGGCCTTCCAGCCATATCACGTCACCAGCTTCAACACCGCTTCACACGTGCAGCAAAGTGGAGCCCACGTGTCCAGCTATGGACGTCTCCAGCAAAGTGGACCCCACCTAGCACAAGCTCAGCAGAAGCCCTCCTCTGCTTGTGTACAGCAGCAGCAGCTTAAGAGAGCTTCCAATCCACATGTGCTCAACAAGGGCTACATTCAGCCATCTCACGTACAGCATGTAGCAAGGGGCTTCATCTTCACCTCCACATGTCCATCTACAGCAGTAGCTCCATCTCCAGCAAATGGTGGACATCAGCTCTCCCTAGACACGTGGCTGTGATCAGCAATTAAGCAGCTCTCAATCCCAGCCTTCCAGCAGTAAGGGTGGTCTTCAGCTCCATCTCATGTGCAGCAGCACCAGCATGGAATGCCAGCACTCCACACATGCAGCCAACTGAGGGAGTTCATCCCCCACCTCACGTCCAGAGCAGCTGCTGGACATCTTCTCCTGCATCCACTCTTCACACGTGTAGCAACAACAAGCCTTCAGCAGTGGACGTCCTCCGCTCACCTTACACACGTGCAACAGCAGTGGAATTCATTTCCATCACACGACCAGCAGCTGGAAAACATCCATCTCCTGCACATACAGCAACAAGGGTGCAGCTCTCTCCAACCTCTCTCATGCAGCAGCTAGTGGATTTCCGTCAAATCTCACAAGTTTGAAACAAGCAAGGAAGCTCCCATCCTTCACACATGTGGAGCTTGCAAAAGGAGCTCTCCTCCTTCAGATGTGTGGGCCTTGAAACATTCCTCTCCTCCTTCACATGTGTGAGCCTAGATTCCCTCCTTCACATGTGTGAGCCTAGAAAAGTTCTTTTCCTCCTTCACATGTGTGGAGTTAGAAAATTCTTTTTCATCTCTCACATGTGTGGGACTTACAAGGAATCTCTCATCCCTCACATGTGCAAGAAGGCTTCTCTCTCTCTTTTGTTTCCTATCTAAAGGGGTGTCATTGCACTCATTCAATCATCCCACATTCCATTCTCCATCTTCTCTTGTTCTTTTTCTTTCTTTTGTAAAATAAAATTTTGTTTTCTTTTGAGTTAGTCTTCTATAGTGCAATGGTGGCTAAACTCTTATCTAAGGCTAGGGGTGAAGCATTTGATGAATTTGCAATTTTTGGTTTGTCTTGATTTAACAATAGTAGTTTGAATATTGGAAGTGTTGCTTTTGATTTGGATATCTATCTTGGTGAAAGCAATTGATTGCAAAATTCCTTGATCCAATGCCGTTTCTGGCCACAGTGATGTTTGGAATTCCCTGCAAATCAAGTATCGAGTTATGGTAAGATAAGTTTATCAATATGTAAAATCCATTTATCCATTGTAAACTCCGAGTACAGTGGATGCTTGGAATTCCCTATGTTCAATTGATGAGTTCTTACGGGTGGATTAATCAATCAAAAATTCATATCTTTTGGGGTATGCAATTGATTTTATGATTTTGTGGTCTTCATCAATTGATTTATTTTGGCAAAGTCATTTATCTGTAAAATTGATTGATCCATTGTCGATTTCGGGCACGGTGGATGCTTCAAATTCCTTGTGATCAATTAACGAGTCCTTCATGGTCAGATCAACTGATTAAAATCTACATTTGATGGAATCATGCAAGTGATTTATTAGTTTCATCTTTCGATTGGAACAAATCTTTATTTGATTCTAATTGAGATATAATTAGATCAATGAATCAAACATCGTGGATTGCTCAGTGGTGGATCCTTGAAGCCTTAGCCTTTTCTTATTCATGTTTATTATCACACACACACACTTTGCTACACTTATGTGGATAAATCAGATTTTGTCTCTCCTCTGAAATTATTCCGTTAAGTGTTCTTATATCCTCAATTCCCTGTGGTTCGACCTCGATCTCACCGAGCATTTACTACTTCACTACCTGCACTTGGGTGTAAAATCTCTAGATTGTAGCAAGTTTTTTTCACACATGTGTAGGTAATGCAAGGGCATTTTCACACCGGGCTCGGAAGGGTGGCCTATGGGATGCAGCGGCACACTCGAGGTGGGCGGCCTGTGTGAGACGGGTGGCTCGTGTGAGGCGGAACCCATGTGATGTGGGGCCTACAAGGGAGGTTCGGCCGAAGATCTAACCCATGGGATGTGAGGCCTGGGCTATGAGATAAAGGAATTGATTCACCACGCTCTATCAGTTTGAGCTTTTAGAGCAAGTAGTTAGTTGTCCTGCATCAGTAGGGCTTGCAAGGAATCTTTCATCCCTCACATGTGCAAGTGGCAAATTCTTTTGTACATCTGAATGTTGAAACATGCCCTTTCTACCATTGAACTACCAGCTAGAACCCAACCCATAATGTTACAATTATTTTAGTCAGAGATGTATTAAAATAGACACAATTGTGCCTAGATAAAATTGATCAAAGAGACCTATGAAAAACGCATGCAACAGGACAGGCAATGTGTTGTTTGTAGAGCATCCAACCACCAATTTTTCATTGAACCAACATCTACAGAATTTCCACTGTTCGGTTCCCAAAGCATAAAAATTACAAATGAAAACTGATACATCAGCTGTGGTAAACACAGGTAGTCCAGTTAACATAAAATAAGAAAGTGATGAAATCCACAGCTCTTGAATAGAGAGTAGATCGGGCCTGAGATACAAAATACTCTAATCAAAGCAATAACATCTGAAAATTGCAGAAAAGCAGTAAAGAGAAGCCATCTGGAGTTGTCTTTCTTTCATTGGATGTTGGCAAATCGGACAAACAGGAGAAGAAAATGATATATTTCTTGATGGAAAAATATCAGAAAAATAAGAACCTTACCATCTGCTACTAGAGCAGTCATACGTTGAACTTCTTGGGTTAGGACAAGGATAATTTCAGCAGGATGTCCAACAGAGCATCCAACAAGGATATCCTCAGAACCTGATGAATGATCCACAGAAGATGAAGCAGCCTCTGCTAACTGCACAGTATATTCAGGCTCCCATTTCTTGTATACTCGCAGGAAGTGCATGAGAAAAACTTGAAATAACTTTCTCTTCTCTTCCTGCAAATTTATTAGGAAGTAAATTACATACAATAAAATTTTGATCAGCCAGGATTAATTTCTAAGATCAAACAAGTAATGATTAAAAAGACCTTCAACTAACTGTGACTCATGAACTTATGAATCACACATGTCATTACATACTACACAGTCTCAAATGCATTAGCAGAAAAGCTTCCAAAGCTGGAACCAATAGGCAGTCCAACACTGCCTCACCATTGGCATTTCTTAAAATAATAACAAAACTCGCCTTACAAGATGTATAATATAAGAACAGATTAGGGAACCACCACTGAAAAACTTGACATGAATTCAGACATCAGGCAAGTCAGCTAAATGGAATCAATGCTGGTATCCTCTGAGGCAGATGAAGTGATGGAGAACTACTAAAAAATTATAAATTAGTTTCTTGAAAGATAAATAAAATTTTATTAAGCTAAAGAAAAGCAAAGCCAACAAAGAGGATTGATGGTCCTTTCTTGAAAGATAAATAAAATTTTATTAAGCTAAAGAAAAGCAAAGCCAACAAAGAGGATTGATGAAGGACCATCAATCCTGATAGAACATGGTATGCGGACCCAACAACACTCAAAAGAATCAACTGGACACCTATCAAAGGCATTTGTAGATGTAGTGCATCCCACTACTTTAAACATTGCCCCTATGTGAACTTCCCCAGGCAAGCTTGCAAAATTTCAGAAAGTACTACCAGTGCATTCTGCCCAATTCGACCAAAAGACTAACACGCAAAAAATATGCCGAGGTATCTGCCCTTTTGAACAATTACAACCCCTGTGCCACTCCTGGGAAAACAAAAGCTATAAACAGCACTTGCGAAATGGTAAACAAATCCAACAACCTTTTTTTTATACACGCACTCACACCCCACACGCACCCACACCACAGTGGGATTTCACCACAATGGGTACTCGAACCCATGACCTCGTGTTGAAACTCTTGTAAGTCTACCACCGAGGAGCCTCTTCCAAATGGTTGAGGGCACAAAATGGATACATCAATATTTGAAAACAGCGACATTTAAAAAACAGAAATAATTAAGGGAATTTTACAACGACGACGACAAAAAGAAAACCCTACCTACTTAATATAGAATTTACATTCCAGTACCTTTTTTTCAAAAGGTTTCAATAAGCTACCCTATTAATCTAAGCAATCATCATTTAGAGTACCTTCCGTTACATTTCTAAACGAAAATTGGAGTCAGCCATGCGAGCAAAGGGGTCAAGGGCTCAAGTGGGGCCCACCATGATGCTTATGTGAAATCCAAATAGACCACCAAGTGAGTCGCTCCATGTCAGGACCAGGGCCCAAAAATCAGCCCCATTTGTGATTCAGGTGGACATGGATCACACAATTGGAAACAGTGTATAGGATAATCCTCACTCTCCATATTGTTTCCCTTGGTGTGGCCCACCTGAATCACAAATGGTCTTGATGCTCGGGCTCCATGCCTAAATTTTAGTCTGGCATATAATGGTTGGAGAGGATTTCATATAATCATCAGTGGGACAAAATCAAGGGTGTCGTCTCTCTCCCAACTGTTTCCTTTGGTGTGGCCCACATAAATCAGACGTCAGCCTAATTTTTTGCAAGTGAGATTACACATCAAATAGTCATAGTGGATTTCACATACACATCAGGGTGGACCCTGAAAAATATCAAGGGTGGTGTCCCCCTTGCAACCATTTAAAAAAATGGAGATCTAAAGGGAATTTTATGGGACACCCACCTTGGTTTTTTACAATCCACTGTGATGTGTATGTGAGATCTAGTCCAAACACTAGATGTTTAATCCCACGTTAGCCCCAAGGGGAAATAATCATGCTGACTTATGATTCAATTGGGCCACACCAAAAGAAATAGTTACGAGAGACACGTCCACGCTTAATTTTTACAAGGCCCACTACAATGATTATATGAAATCCACTCCAACCATTAGATGCCACACCAAAATTTGGGCTTGGGGCCCAAACATCGGGCTCATCCATGATTCAAGTGCAGCACACAAAGAGAAATAGTTTGGCTTGCCCTGTACATTGTTTCCAATCATTTGGGCCACCCAAATCAAGGATGGGGCTGATTTTTTGGGCCCTGGACCTAACATGGGGTGTTGCACTTGGTCGTCGGGGTGGATTTCACATAAACATCACGGTAGGGCCCACCTAAACCTTTTATCCCTTTGCTCACACAACCGACCCCAACTTCCATTAAGAATTGTAAAGGTACTCCAATGATCATTACTAAAATTAATGGGTAACCTATTGCAAACCTTTTTGAAAAAGGTACTGGAATGTATATTCTATATTAAGCAGGTAGGTTTTTTTTTTTTGTAAAATTCCTAATAATTGAAGTAGGAATGTTTTAATAAATATTATAGACCCTATACATTTTATTTTTATTTTTTTGAATGATAATTACAGACCCTATACATGTAACAAGCAATTTTGAAAAGGAGATTGACCGAGAAGATAGATGTCATGTTTTGGTGAGGGATACGAGTCATATAACTGAGAAGGTTTTTTGAGGAAACTAAAAATGAAAGCTGAAGTTGATCGAACTTTACAGCTAAAAAGAAAAGGAAATTGGAGGGGAATCAGACTTTAAATAAGGTGACATTGAAACTTCTTTCAAATGATGTTAGGCAAGCACGATTGGGTAAGTCAATCTGCTAAATGTTTACTGAAGTGAATTTTGTCAAAGGTTTGCTGAACTTTTACTAATTACACTTAAGATATTAACATGAGGAAACAATAGAACATCGAAAGATGTCAGCAGGAATACTTTATCAACAGCATTCATATATCTCTCCCAGAGTGTATTCAGAACTGCCTCATCGCCAGTTTCCCTGAAAAAGTACATAATAGGAAGTAGCATGAGGATGAGTTCCTTCAAATTTAGACTCCAGTTCAAATGCAAAAACATTATAAACAAATCAAGAAAAGACTATAGATATACATCAATATCACCCAAAATCTTGACAACTATATATTGCATGCATAACAATGACAAGTATACATACAGCAATATTCAAGAAACAAGACTCGTATGAACTATTATAAATCAGACTACTAATGAAGAGCCAGCATAAACAAAAATGAACCCACAAATCAAGAAAAGACTATAGATACATCAATATCAACCAAAATCTTGACAACTATATATTACATGCATAACAATGACATGTATACATATAGCAATATTCAAGAAACAAGACTCGTATGAACTATTATAAATCGGACTACTAATGAAGAGCCAGCAAAAAACAAAAATGAACCCAAAATTCAAAGCTTTTAAGTGATGAAGACTGGAATTGGCCCAAGCTCAATAATCTTCAATTAGGCAAGTGGGGAGGAAGTAGACTATCAGACAGTGTTCCTTTCTTCTTTTTCTCTTTTCTTGAAAGATAGCTGACAGTGTTCTATGTATCGCAAATTGGCCAATACCAACGGTATCACTGGCCAGCAATACAAAACAGGACCAAAATTATCTGGTATCAATAATATTACCATCGATATAGTCCGAGACATCATGGTATCAAGATTATCACAATATATCTCAGCAACAAGGTCTAAAAAAGGTTATGTAACGGCCGATACATAACACTAACAGCATCCACCATTACACAATACAGATCTGAATGGCAGATTTGGCTGAAACAGCCCCCATAACAGCAACTTACACCATATGCTTATCAGCCCTGGCCATTGCGGGTACATAAGCCCCCTTGTGAAGACTGTTTCATTTTTTTTTTCCTCCTTCACTCATTCAAGTGCCAAGTGACTGTTAAAAGCTCATTTTCAACCAGAGTTACACCTGATTGCTAGATCAAAACACAAGATTTGAGCTCAAAACAGTAAATTGAAGCTCCAAAGCCAGTTTTGGGAAATTTTGAAAAGAGAGGTAAAAAGATCCTTTTTTTCCTTGTTTTATGTGCTTTGATTCAACATATGATGACCAAATCAAGCAGATTTGTGTTCAATTTGAGCATATTTGCATCACTTTGTTGTTGTTCAGTTTACACTTTTTCCCAAATTTCCAGCGATTATTTTTCATTTTTTTTAAATGTTCCTACCATTGATCTGTGAATAACATGTTTGTAGTATGGATATAGATGCATGCATTAATTCATGGTTTTGAGATCTCTTTTTTTTTTCCTTTTCTTTTCTTTTTTTTTTTTCTTTTTTTTTTTTTTTTTTTGTAAGGGGGGGTGGGTGGGGGAAGGGGGCTATTTTTTTGTGCCATTTTTTTAATGAATTCAGTGACCTTATTACTATTCATCTTTTCTTAAGTCCTAATAATTTCTTGAGGGAAATGGTGTAATAATGATTAAGGATATATATTAGTGGGATGAATCCGAGAGATTGTATGAATTTTAGGCCGTATTTGTGCCATTCGAATGTCCCCAAAATGCGCCGACATTTTTCACGCAAATTTTATTTTTTATTTTTTCCTCAATTTTCTTGAGAAAATTGGTGTTTAATGATTAGGGATACGCATTAATAGAATGGATCCCACCAATTGCACAAATTTTGGGCTGTTCAAGAGTCCTCAAAATGGCGGACACTATGCATTAGTGGATTGACGTTGAGGTCAAGCAACCACAACACCAATGTGCAATTCTTTCTAGAGGTGACTAATGGTGACAGGTACCCATGAGTCATGGCTGTGTTATTTTATTTTTTCATAGTCATGAATAATTTATAATTTATTAGTTATTTTGCATAGCCATCGATGTTAGTGCATGCATGTTTCACACTTTAACATCACTTCATCAGTTTATTTGTTTGTCATCCCAACTTTCTGTTATCATATTCATATCACACATTAACATCATGGTTGTACTCATCATTACTCATATGTGGACTCATAATCTGAATTATGTATTGGTATTACATATAAAGAATTTAAATATAAGAAATTTAGAGTCAGACAAGTACTTAGTACTAAGGCAGCCCGAGACGGCATTTTTACCAAAGAATGGCCAATTACACCATCAAATACATGTTCCAAAAAAAAAAAAAAAATGCACGTTTGGGATCCTAACATTTTTAAAATTTTCAGTATGTTTTACTATTACTTTTTCATTTTTCCTTCAAAAAAAAATCGACTGGTACAAAGCCATAATGGCCAATGCAATCCTCGATGTATCAGTCAGCAAGCTAGCCAATACACCAACCATTGCCATTACTGGATGGTTTGATCAGCGCTGGTTCAATTGTATAAATACAAAGCTTTGATCGATACTTGCAATATCAACATAACGACAACTACAATAGGATTAAATTTGCCGGCCCCACCGTGATATGTATGACATATCCGCGCCATCCTCCATTTTACCAGAACATTTGAGGCGTGAACCGAAAAATGAGGCAGATCCAACACTCAAGTGGCCCACACCAAAGGAAACAGTGGCCCTAAGAAGTTTTTAATGGTAGGAGTTCAGTTCCCTTTTTCGTGTGGTGTGGTCCATTTGAGTTTTGGATCTGCCTTGTTTGGCTCATGGCCTAAATTCAGCTAGCATGACAGATGGACAATGTGGATAAGCCACGTACATCACGGTGGACTCCACATATATTTCACACCTCCTCGATTGTAGTGTTCAAAAAGTAGGCCTGTCAAATCAAGCTCTGGGAACCGTGCGGTAATTACTCAAGGAAATAATCATTACCCATTTACAAGGTATTTATGGGGGATTTGGAAAATCAAACAGTCCCTTAGTTTAGTGATACATTTCAGGGTAATCAGCGATAATGTAGGCAATATTGATCCATGTTTCCGTATCCCCAGGTAGCAATACATGTACTGATACCGATACCACGATCACTGAAAGCAATGACTAATGGGGCAGGGGACTTTATGGACAAAGTGGCTGTAGTGGTTAGTTGACCCTCCGTCATCAACATATAGGGCTTCTGGGATCTAGAAAACAATGCTAGTGGGGTAGGGGACTTTACGAACAGGGTAGCTTCCAAGATGAGAGCTAGCAATAGAATAAGGTTTTAAGAAGAGATTTGGTGTAGGAACTCACCATTGTCTTTGACTATACCAGGCTTTGCAACATATCTCCCAATCAGCAAGCCATGAATGCTTGGTGCTATGGCATGATGGGAGGTGGGATGGTTTGTCCTCCTCACTTATGCAGGAATTTGAGGGAAAACATAAATGAGTCTGCTGCCCTAACAAGTCAAATTAGTGATTTCAGCCCTACTCTCTCCATGCTGGATGAAGGGTGATGAAAGATAAACATCAGAGAGCTTTGCAGCAATATCTTTCAATTGTGGCCTTTTCGGCGCCGAGTAGTTGTCAAAATCCAAAGATTCATTATTTACAATTGAAGTTGAATCATAGGCAAAATGATTTAAATCAAACTTTGAATCCCTTTTTAGATGAATCTTTGAATCCTATGATTTACTATTCAAATTTATGATTACCATGAATTGCATGAATGGAGCCCAAAATTTTATTTTATTTTTTTTTACGTAACACTACTAGGGATTGAACCCTGGATCATTCACACACACTACACTATCTCTACAAGCTCATCCAACAAGTGGGAGATAATGAAGCCCGAAAATGCATAAAGAAAATCAGATTTGTCAGGCTTTTTATTAATTTTTTCTTCCTTTGCTTCAACTTTAACCCTTCTGCTTTTAAAACCATGTAAAAGGCTCTCCACTATTTTAAAAGGGGTAAAAAAATCCTCTTTTTTGTCTTTTGAGGGGCAGAGGACACTTGGGGATTCTAATATTCAAAAATCAAAACCAGATAATCAAGATATCGTCTTATCTGAGCACAAACCGAATGTTGCTTTTTCAAATAGGATTCCACACTCAAGAAAGTACAAAAGAATAAAATAATTAAAGGACTAGTATGTTTTTACGGTAAATTTTCTTGAAAGATAAAAGAACAAAAGATAGAGACAAGATTCCTTTATTATCTGATATGTATACATTATATGCATTCTCAATTGATAATAACATTATATATTTTATTATATTTCTTGGTGTATATTGATCAAAAATGGATGATTAATGAGTTTTTACTTTTTTTCTAATTTATGTATGTTTTCTTCAAATTTTTGCGATTTTCTTAAGAAAAAGAAAAATCTTACAATTTACGATACAATTTGAACTATGCTACAACTGCAATATAATAACGATTTTGAGAACACCTACTGAAATGAGAAATGTTTGGACCCACAGGTCAAATTTGACACTTTCCATGCCCTCAAGGGTTCATCGTGTTTGCTTGGCTAGTGGTGAATAACAAGATCTTAATGATTTCTAATATGAGGGTAAGGAATATGATAATCATTAATGAGTGTATACGGAAACAGAATCAGTTAACCACATCAAGTTCACTGTTCACCTCAAAGATTTCAAAGGCCTTAATCTTTTCGGTATGCAATAGGGTATGCATGGTGAGGATCGAATACCTCATGTGGTTTTTTTTCATTTTTTCTTTTTCTTTTATTTCTTTTTCTTTTTCTTTTTTCTTTTTTTCTTTTTTTTTCTTTTTTTTTGTGAGAGAGAGAGAGAACAAAAAATAATAATTAAAAATAAATAAATAAATTATAAACAACTTGCAAAGCGGGAAAAGAATACGACCCTACACTGCACTAAAAGGAAGCGAAAAGATTGTCAGACATTGGCTTTTACATACATAGCAAAACTTGCTCAATCCAAATGAAGCAAGCGAAGGAAATAGGCTCACATTTTAGAAGCAAATGAGCAATGCAAGAACAAATGATCAATCGACTCCACGTTCTCCTCGCACATCAGACGCAAATTGGGTAAAATCAACGCTCTCCTTTGAAGATTGTCCATGGTGAGAATTCTCTTACGCCCCACAAGCCAAACGAAAATTGCAACCCTAGGAGGAGCTCCATAGAACCAACAATGAAAAGGGAGAGGAGGGAACGTAGAGCTACTGTCCTAGTCTAAACACTTAACAAAAGAACAAGCCGAGAATTTTCCAAAGGGATGACCCAGCCAAATCAACGAATCTAACTCAGAAGGGGAAGGGGAGGCATTCAAAAGATGGGCCAACAGATTAGTGAAATCACCAAACTCTTCATCTGTCATATGCCTCCGACAAGGGGGATTCCAAACCACAAAGGCACCAAACACAGAATAACAATTCGTCACTGAATGAATCAATCAGGAGCTAGTCTTGCCACTCTTGGGAATAGGTCTTAAAGATCACATCTCCACACCAGCTATCAACCTAGAAACGAATGCAACGACCATCTGATGCAAGGACATGTGATGACCTAATCTTAGATACATGTATAATTAGGTTAAAGAATGTTCAACTAAATACACAAATCAACCAACCGTTTCCAATCAAAGGGATTAGGTAAATTTCAACACAAAGATGAGGTCGTTCCGTCAAGATCATGCCCCTTGGCATAAAATCGCGTAAACAGTAAAAAGGGAAGATCTAGGGATATGAGGATATCCCGGATCTAGCATAAGTCAATTCACAGTCAAGTTTGGATCTGATTCTACTGACTAATCATCTTTCTTTTCCGTTCAAACTACAAAGGGGATATCCAGAGAGGAACAAAACGGGTGAAGAATGAAGGGTTCGAGATAAAGAAAGTACAGGTCCTTTTGTCGTCAAAAGAAAAAGAGGATGATTCTTACCTTTTCCTGCATCTCGAAGATTTATAAAGAAGTAAACATAAAATCAGGGTATAATCCTCAACACCCAAAGGTCAATCCTGAAACTCTAATTTCTTGAATAAAGAGGAAGAAAAGATACGAATTTCTATTCATTCAATGATAATGAAAATAGAGTTTCTCACAACGTATATATAAAGCTATAAAAAAAGTAAAAGTGCACTAAAGCCCCTGAAAACAAGAAAAATAACAAAAAGACGAAAATATATAGAAAGTGCAATAAAGCCCCTGAAACAAGAAAAAAGAACAAAAAAGCATAAAACTAAAACACCCGTGTGGTAGGGTGTGAAATCCAACCAATGGATCTATAGTCAGGGTGAGGTCATGCCGCTCCTGCACTCATAGCGTGTCAGAAAATAGGTCTGATGGACCTAACGTCCATCCACATCAACTCACGCCTCCTCCTCTGATACATTCTAAAGGGCGCACCCCTGATGTCCGCATCACCATCACTCAAAGAAAACACAATTCTCCGTCTAACAAGAAGCTACGTCATCACAATCGCTCTCCAAACATGAGAAGCTCTATAAAGCAAAGTTATCTTCACAAGAAACGATTTCCTTCCATAACCTCCCCTCTTCCAATCCGAATTGCCAAACCCATTTACCAAGAAAGCCAAATTCATATCTCTCAAACCTCTAATCCCAGTTGCCCTTCTTAAATCAACTTACACACTTCGGAACACTTCAAAAGATGAAACTTTCTACCATCTGAAGTGCCTTTCAAGAAGAAATCCCTCCTCATCTTATCCAACATGTCCATCACCTCTTTGGATCATTTAAACAAAGACAATATAAACTGGCATGTTAGAAAAAAGCTATTTTAATTAAGGCTAGGCGACCACCCATAGAAAGATACCGACATTTCCAAGAAGCAAGTTTCATTTCTATTCTTTCAAAAACGTGGTCCTAAAGGTGCTTTGCCAGCTTCCCGATACACATGGGGAGCCCTAAATATGTCGATGGAAAAGAACTTGGTCTGCACCCAAAGATACTCACAAAGTGGTGAAGATCGTCATCGCAAACATTAATCCCCAACAACTCAAATTTGGCCACAATTAATCTTTAAACCCGATGCAGCTTCAAAACAAACGATTAATTTTCGAAGGTTATCAACCGAGGTCTCTTCCACAGGGGGGAAAAAAAAAAGCGTATCATTGGCGTACTAAAAATGAATGATCTGGCAACCATTCGCCAACGTCTTAAACCCATTGAAAAGCACATTTTCCTCTCCTTTTCGAAGCATCCTACTAAAAGCTTTCACAATAATAATGTATGGGGACAAGGGATCCCTCTACCTAAGACCTCTCAACACCTTGAAGAAACCTTTAGGCGATCCATTAATCAAAACAGAAAATGACACAGATTGAACGCAAGCCTTCATCCATCGTCTCCACTTAGGGCCGCATCCCAATGTCCCGAGCATATAATCAAGAAAATCCCAATCGACATGATCATATGCCTTTTCCACATCCAACTTGCACACTAGGCCACTTCTCTTCTCCATGAATTTTGAATTAATACATTCATAGGCTATAGAGCACTGTCTAAAATCTGCCTTCCCACTACAAATGCACCATGGGAGTCTGAAATGACCTTAGTAAGAACTCCTTTATATCTAAGGGCGAGAACCTTTGCCAATAATTTATATGGGCCACTTATAAAGCTTATCAACCTAAAATCTTTAAGCTAAGCTGCCCCTTCAACTTTTGAAATGAGAGCAATAAACGAGGCCCCGAGCTCTTTAAATAGACGACCACTATGAAAAAATTCCACTAGGAAATCCATAACATCCTTTTTTATGATATGCCAAAATTTCTGAAAAAAGAACATGGGGAAACCATTGGGGCCCGGTGCGCTTTTTCTCTGCATATAGAACCCAAGGCCGCACGAACCTCTTCCTCTAAAAAGTGCACTTCTAAGAGAGATACATCAACTTTGGGTAGTTGAAGGAAATCAAGATTTTTCCAATCTCGACCGCTTCTAGTTCTCCCCAGAGAGAAGGAAGGAATAAAACTGAACAATAGAGTCACATATCTAACTCTTATCTAAAATCATCAACCCATTAACTATTAAAGATTCTATTAGCTTGGCCTGGGTGCTGGCAATACTATGAAAAAAAGGGTGTTTTTATCCCCCTCTTTTAGCCACAAGGCCCTTGATCTATGACACTATTTGATTTCCTCTTCTTTAGAGTGTTGAGCATATATCAAAGACAATTCTTCTCTCCTACTTCTGTCTTCCAGCGAGAGACTATTGGTTTCCTCTAGAAGATCACCATAATCTCTTCCACCATTAAATCGAATTCGGCCTCCCAAGCACCCAAAACCTCTTTTTTCCAAAAGTTAATTTTGTCTTTGAAAAGTTTAAGCTTCCTACTCAAACAAAAACCAGCGAAACCATTCAGAAAAGAGGACCACCTCTCCGCAATTTGATCTTTGAAATCATCAATCTGTAGCCACGATGCTTAAAATCATGTGGTGTTTTTGGAAAGAACAAAAAGAATATAATTTCCCTAGTAGCTCCAAGAACAGTGAAGTGATTTTCCTCAGCACCAAGGGTAAAGGCATCTCCTGGTTAAGATCAACACTAGTAAGAGTGAGTCGAGAGTGTATAGGCTAATGCATTGTAATTTTTTGGAGTGGGGGGATGTAGTGGGTTGGCATCTCACCATACCACTCTTCCTTCACTTCCTTTCATGTTTTTTTCATTTTGTTTAGTTTTTTTTTTTTGTTGTTGTCATCATTAAAAAAGAAAAAGCATCAAGTGCGTAAACCGGAAAAGCATATGACTTTCTAAATTGGGATGTCATTTTTATGTGTTCCGCCTATGGGGGTGTTGTGCTCAAGTGCCATGGGCAAGAACTTGGCTAGAAGATATAAAACATCAATAGCCTGCATTATGCCACTTGGCAATAATCCAACCATCAACAAACCAATATTATCTAAATCGCCAACCCCCCTACATTTTTTGTTCCGAATGCCATGATCCAGATTATGTGATTCCTTTCTGTTTTGGGGCCTATAAATTTTATGAAATTCACAAAAAAAAATTATAAAAAAAAAAATAAAAAATCCAAGCTCATGGTTTTCAATTATATAAACAACAATATCCAGCGTTTTGACACTTAGACCACATTGGTTGGACTGGAACCAGCCACCAAAACAGACCTGGTTCACGATAGACCCAGGTCAGTTTAAGTGGTTGACTGTTTCCATTAAGAAATGCAAGTGCGTCGGTCAAAGCTCAAAGACACCAATCAAATATTCTTTTTGAGAGGTAATGATTACTTTATTAAAAGGGAAAAACAGAGAAACAGGAAAGCAAAAAGCAGAAAAACGATAAACGGAAAGCAGAAAGAAGGAATAAAACTTGCTGAGATAGCGAGGTGAATCCCCCCAATCAAATATTATAATCACTGAACAGCATAGAAGTATTTAATTCATTCTATTTTTGTAGTTTTAGATTAAGTAGATTTTCAGAATGAGCCAGTGCTGGTCTTACCAGTTGTACCTAACCACCCACAAAAAATGGGTCAGAATCTGATCGAGGTTTCAAAACATTGCAATATCCACTAAGATAACCTGAACATTACAATATCAAAAGCAAACACCATCTTTTCCATGCAAAATAAAATAATAATAAATTAGAATGATGATTAGAAGGAGAAAGTACCTGAAGCGGATTCTTGGAGAGGGAACAGAGTACCTCTCGGCTTGTTGCCATGAGGCCGCTTCTCCTGGATGACCACCAGATGTTCTGCGGATAAGGTCTGCCACACCCTTGACAATGTTCATGCTGCCCACTAAGATTTAGGGTACATGAAGACTTCTTAAACGAGTGATCATGCTACAAGCATTATTCCATCTGTTGATTGTGCCAATCCCACAGTTCATGCTCATATATTTGAACCATGGTTTTGTAGGTCATGACAAGTAACCTGCAATGCAAAATCCCAGCATCAAAATGATAATGACCAGGATGGTGAAGATGGTGATGATGCAATGAATAGAAAACCATGTCGCGGGGGGTGCGGGGTGGCATAATTGAAAATGAGATTGAACTATTTTCTGCTCACAATGAAAACAGCGCACACAGAAGAAATCGATACCCAAAAGTTTCAAATTCCTTTAAAACAGGCTACAAATAAACCATTCAACTTCAAATGCATAAAATGCCAAGTTCATGACATGAATTTCACGCAAAAAAAACAAAAAAGGGACACATGCCACAACCTTCCAGTGATCAGGTCCATCTATTGCTGTCCCCACAACATGGCTGTACCAATCTGAGATCCACGCAGGCTGGACAATCCTGCTGGTCCAAAAGGTAGACTTTTCATTGTTCAATCCTGACCAGTGATCGTAAGATCATCCAATCAGTAAGAGCTTTCATCCCTTACACCATTCCCTGAGGGGCCACCAGATGAAATGGTTTGAATGATGGATTATCGCTCCAAGTGTCCATCCCGTGAGGCTCTCGGAATAATCGAAATCCAATGAATAACTAATCATAATTAACTATAAATAAGCAGTTAATTAACTAATTCACCAATCATCCATTCATGAAAAATCACACCCTAAAGAGAACGAACAAAATCTTTCTTATATGCAATCCAACCAAACATCAGCACCAAAAAAAGAATCCAATGCATAAATCCGCAAATCTAATCGAAATCAAAACAAAAAAGAAATGATCTTTTTGCATATATGTGGAGATGATTTTATTATAGAAATGAGATTGAAATCAGCTTCCTTCTGGAGGAATTGGAGATTGAAATCAGCTTTCTTCTGGAGGAATTGGAGATTGAAATCGAGGAAATCAACGGAATACCTGATCGGATCGAAGAGGATAAATCGATCTTCCTGGAATTTTTAGGGTTCTGGAACGAGATCTGGCAATTTTGGGGCTTTTTTGCGAGCTGAAGAGAGACAACGAGAGAGAGAGAGAGAGAGAGAGAGAGAGAGAGAGAGAGAGAGAGATGGAGATAGGAGAGATACAAACGCGACGGACGAAGGGAGGAAGAGAACAGAGCGACGTCGGAAGAGGAGCTTTAGTAAAATCTCATTTTACGAGATTGACATCACTAGTCATATTAATAACGAGAATGCCATTAACTTTGGAGGAAAGGGTAAAGTCCTGTATTAGTTTTACACCGTTTAAGAGAGAGGTGAACTTGGTACTGTGACGTTGTGTGGCCCACTAGATGTATATACGACATCCAATCCGTCCATAGGGTGATTTATCTCATATTACTACGACATACAAAAAATGGGACTGATAAAAAATTAAAGTACTCCACATCACATGGAAAAATTTAATAAGGGAATATCATTGTTGATTTTGTGGGGCCCACGCGTTTAATATGAAATCCAGTCCATTGAGACACTTAATCTAGCGTGGATTAGTGTTCACTCTAAAATTTATGCAGTTTTGCAACTCAGATTGCGCCGGCTGAAATCAGTGGTAGCTGTCCTATCCAACGGCTTCACTGTCATGTGGCCCACCTGACTCTTGAATGGGCCTTGTGTGTGGTGTTGGGTTAGCATGATATGATGCAATTGATAGAAGGGTTGGATGTTGTTCATACATATTGTAGACCGCACAACAGCCTCGCGGCCGCACGTGCACCACTAGAGTGCACGGACGCGACTTAACCACGGGGAACAGGGAGCTGCTTCGGTGGGTGGGGCTCCTTGATGTATTTTCCTTACATCCATGCCGTCCATCTGTTTTGAAAAATCATTTCAGGATATAAATACAAAATTGAAGCAGATCCAAATCTCAATTGGATCACAATATATGAAACAGTAGTAATTGATTGTTAAAAACTCCTAATGGGTTCACCTAAGAATTAGATTTCTTTTATTTTTTGAATCATCTCAGGAGATGATATGTAAAAAGAGATGGACGGAGGGCAAATACATCAGGGTGGGCGGCAAATACATTATGATGGGATCGGTGATTAGGAATCTACCTAAATTATCGCCAACAAGCAATGTGGGTGGGGGCCACCTTGATCCATGCACTGTCCACATCATTAATTCGTTTTTCCAATTTATTTTAAGTGCATGTTATTTAAAATGAAGCAGATGAAAGACTCTGTCACACCACTGGAAACAATGGTTATTAAGCGCCCACCATTAAAAACTTTTCAGGTGGACTGTAGTGTTTATTTTCCATGGAGCCTATTAATAAAGTCAGGTAGACATAGTTGAAAAGAAAACACAGGTGACAGCTTGATACAAAACTTATGTGACTCTCGTAATATATTTAATGGTCAATGATCATTGCAAATATACATCATTAATTCGTTCTTTCAGTTTATTTCAAGGGCATGTTGCCTAAAATGAAGCAGATAAAAGGCTGTACTACACCTTGGGAAACAATGAGAAATTTACCACTATAGGTCCCATTTATGTGTTTGAAGCCCACCGCTTTTTTACCTTACCAGAATAAGCAAGGACAACTTGCTAAAGGTCAAAAATGCCCCTGCTCTTTCAATTTTTTGGAAAAGCTGGAGTCCCCTTTAGCTGCATATTATAACCATGGCATTAATCTGGCAATTGCAAGAAGTAGATGGCGAGTCGGGGTTGGCGGGTTAGAGATGGGCCTATAGCTATGGATGAAAACCGCAGCAGTGGCCATAGTGCTATGTACAATTTTCTCTTTTTTAAAAAAAAAATTATTTTTTATTTTTTCCATAGAGAACTTTATTCTACCTATATTTTTCTCTAATACATATTTATATAAATATAAATATAAGCATATAAAAAAAATTTCTCTCTTTTTTTTTCATTTCTTTCTCTATTCTTTTAATAAGAATATCTTTTAAACCAAAATTAAATACTTGACATACCACACATGATTTTAGGGTAGGAGAAGCTACTTTAACCAACCAGCCTGGTTATTTTCCAAGATATCATCGGGTCGATGGTTGAAAATCCATTTCATTCACTTCACGATCAATTTCAATTAGTTCGCGGTCAATTTCATTCACTTCGCGATCGACTCAATTCATTTCACGGTCAATTCCCTTCACTTCACGACGAATTCGGTGCATTTCATGATCAATTCCCTTCATTTCATAGTTCATGCCTTTCACGATCAATTTCCTTCACTTCACGGTCAATTTCATGTATTTCATGGTCAACTTCAGCGATTCCTCTTCACTTCACGGTCAATTCCCTTCACTTTACGGTCAATTCCATACATTTAACGGCCAATGATAGTGATTCCCCTCACTTCACAGTCATTTTCATGCATTTCACGGTCATTTCCCTTCACTTCACGGTCAATTTCATGTATTTCACAGTCAATTCAGGTCATTACCATGCATTTCACGATCAATTTCGACGATTTCGTTTTATTTCACGGTCATTTTCATGCATTTTACGGTCAATTCTCTTCACTTCACAGTCATTTCCAAGCATTTCACAGTCAATTCCCTTAACTGCACCGTCATTTCCATGTATTTCATGGTCAATTTCGACGATTCTGTTTCATTTCATGATCATTTTCATGCATTTCACAGTCAATTTCCTTTACTTCCCGATCATTTTCGTGCATTTCACAGTCAATTCCCTTCGCTTCACGGTCATTACCATGTATTTCACGATCAATTTCGATGATTTTGTTTCAATTCACGGTCATTTCCATGTATTTTACAATCATTTTCGGCGATTCCATTTCATTTCACGGTCATTTTCATGCATTTCAGAGTCATTTGCCTTCACTTCACGGTCATTTTCATGCATTTCACAATCAATTCGCTTCACTTCATAATCATTTTCATGCATTTCACGGTCAATCCCAGCGATTTCGTTTTGATTCATAGTCCATGCATTTCACGGTCAATTTACTTCATTTCACGGTCATTACCATGCATTTCACGGTCAATTCCAACGATTCTGTTTCACTTCATAGTCATTTCCATGCATTTCACAATTCTTTTTTTTTTCTAAACAAACAAGTTAAAATATAGGACAACTACTCCATTACAAGTCGTATTTTGTATCTAGAAATTTATTTGGGAGAGGAAAATCTGACATATCTTGTTAGTTTGAGGGGAGGCATTGGAATTTCATTTGCCTTCAACACAAATGATCTACACTCAATTATAATTAATTTATAAGGAATTTATATATTAATCGGGTTCGTGTTGGGTTAGGCAACCCGAGTCCAACCCAAGTTTTATCGGGTTGGTGTTTGTATGGCCCAACCCCAATACCAAACCCGATACATCCTGCCCAAGCCCAACTCAATGTCAGGTCAGTCACAGGTTGGTCTAGTTGAGCCCGCCCAACTTTCAACCCTAAAATCATATATGGTACGTCAATTAACTAATATTGATTTAGAAGATATTCCTGTTATATGAATAAAGAAATAAATTAAAAAAATAAGAGATTAAAAAAATTTTATATGCTTATATATGCATATTTATATAAATATGTGTTAGAGAAAAATGTAGGTAGAATAAAATTCTCCATGTAAAAAAAAAAATGTGCATAGGGATATGGTTATAGCTACGGTTATAATCCATAGCTATAGATCGCCGATTAGGACAGCAAGTTGGGATGGAATCGTGGAATCATCGCCAATCGGGAGAACGACTTATGGTAGAATCGCGAGATCCGCAATTGATCGCCGATCAAGACGGAGACCTGCGATGGAATCGCGAGATCCACGATTGATCGCTGAGCTATGGTTATCTATGACTACGGATTATAACCGTAGCTATAGCCAGATCCCTGTGCACCTATTATTTTTTATTTTACATGGAGAATTTTATTCTACCTATATTTTTCTCAAACACATATTTATATAAATATGTGTATATAAGCATATAAAAAAATTTATCTCTTTTTTTTTTCATTTCTTTCTTTATTCATATAACAAGAATATCTTCTAAACTAAAATTAGTTACTTGACGTATTATATATGATTTTAAGGCTGAAAGTTGGGCGGGTTCAATCCGACCAACCTATGATCGACCCGACATTAGGTGGGGCTTTGGCAGGATGTATCGGGTTTGGTCTTGGGGTTTGGCCATACAAATACTAACCCGATAAAACTTGGGTTGGGCTTTGGTTTGAAGTCTCAGGAATTACCGGGAAATGCATGGAAATGACCATGAAATGAAGGGAAATGACTGTGAAATGAAACAGAATCACCAAATTTGATTGTGAAATGCATGGAAATGACCGTGAAGTGAAGGGAAATAACCGTGAAATGCAGGGAAATGACCATGAAATGAAACGGAATCACCGGGATTGACCGTGAAATGCATAGAAATGACCGTGAAGTGAAGGAAAGTGATCGTGAAATGCATGGAAATGAGCGTGAAATGAAACGAAATCATTAGGATTGACCGTGAAGTGCATGGAAATGACCGTGAAGTGAAGCGAATTGACCGTGAAATGTATGAAAATGACTATGAAGTGAAGGGAAATGACTGTGAAGTGCATGGAAATGACTATGAAACGAAACGGAATCTCCGGGATTGACCGTGAAATGCATGGAAATGACCGTGAAGTGAAGCGAATTGATCGTGAAATGCATGGAAATGACCATAAAGTGAAGGGAAATGACAGTGAAATGCATGGAAATGACCGTGAATCCAAACGGAATCGTTGGGATTGACTGTGGAATGCATGGAAATGATCGTGAAGTGAAGCAAATTGACCGTGAAATGCATGGAAATGACCGTGAAGTGAAGGGAAATGACCATGAAATGCATGGAAATGACCGTGAAATGAAACGGAAGCACCGGGACTGGCCGTGAAATGCATGGAAATGACTGGGAAGTGAAGGGAATTAACCGTGAAATGCATGAAAATGACCGTAAAGTAAAGGAAATTGACCGTGAAATGCATAGAAATGACCGTGAAGTGAAGGGAATTGACCATGAAATGTATGGAAATGACCGTGAATCAAAACGGAATCGTCGGGATTGACCGTGAAATGCATGGAAATGACCGTGAATCAAAACAGAATCGTCGGGATTGACCGTGAAATGCATGGAAATGACCGTGAAGTGAAGCGAATTGACTATGAAATGCATGGAAATGACTGTGAAGGGAATTGACCGTGAAATGCATGGAAATGACCGTGAATCAAAACGAAATCGCGGGGATTGACCGTGAAATGCATGAAAATGACCGTGAAGTGAAGCGAATTGATTGTGAAATGCATTGAAATGACCATGAAGTGAAGGGAATTGACCGTGAAATGCATGGAAATGATCGTGAATCAAAATAGAATCGCCTGAATTGATCGTGAAATGCATTGAAATGACCATGAAGTGTAGGAAAATGACCATGAAATGTATGGAAATGACCGTGAAGTGAAGTAAATTGACCGTGAAATGCATGGAAATGACCGTGTAGTGAAGGGAATTGACCATAAAATGCGTGGAAATGACCGTGAATCAAAACGGAACGCTGGGATTGACCGTGAAATGCATGGAAATGACCGTGAAGTGAAGCGAATTGACCGTGAAATGCATGAAAGTGACCATGAAGTGAAGGGAATTGACAGTGAAATGCATGGAAATGACCGTGAATCAAAACGGAATCGCCGGGATTTGACTGTGAAATGCATGGAAATGACCGTGAAGTGAAGCGAATTGACCGTGAAATGCATGGAAATGACCGTGAAGTGAAGGGAATTGACCATAAAATGCATGGAAATAACTGCGAAGTGTAGGAAAATGACCATAATATGCATGGAAATGACCGTGAAGTGAAGGGAATTGACCGTGAAATGCATGGAAATGACTGTAAATCAAAATGGAATCGTCGAGATTAATCAAGAAATGCATGGAAATGACTGTGAAGTGAAGCAAATTAACCGTGAAATGCGTGAAAATGACCGTGAAGTGAAGGAAATTGACTGTGAAATGCATGGAAATAACCGTGAATCAAAAGGGAATCACCGAGATTGACTGTAAAATGCATGAAAATAACCGTAAATCAAAACAGAATCGCTAGGATTGACCGTTAAATGCATGGAAATGACCGTGAAGTGAAGTGAATTGACCATGAAATGCATGAAAATGACCTTGAAGTGAAGTGAATTGACCGTGAAATGCATGAAATTGACCGTGAAGTGAAGCGAATTGACCGTAAAATGCATAGAAATGATCATGAATCAAAACGGAATCGTTGGAAATGACCGTGAAGTATAGGAAAATGACCATGAAGTGAAGCTAATTGACTGTGAAATGCATGGAATGACCGTGAATCCAAACGGAATCATCGGGATTGATCATAAAATGCATGGAAATGACCGTGAAGTGAAGGGAATTGACCGTGAATTGATCGTGAAGTGCATGAAAATGACCATGAAATGCATGGAATTGACCGTGAAGTGAAGACATCATTTACTGCAAAATGTTGTCTTCATCATTCATAATAAAATCACTAATACGAATACATCATTTGCTATAAAATTTTGACAAAATATACAACACATCATTTATATCATTTCACCATGAATGTTTTACAGGACATCATTTAAAATAATTTACAGCATTTCATAAAATTTTTGAATTCTTCTCATGCCTAAGACAAATATATCATATTTTGAGATCACTGAGGCAATCATAGGCTATTAACTCCCTCAAGCTGGAAGTAAATTGCTACAAGTCTCTCCCTTACAAAGTTTGATCATTACACAAAATGTCGATATATTTCATAACAAAAATGTCATAGTCATATCCATTCGTCTGCTTCGGTATAGAGTCATCTTCTCTGCCCGTCCATGCATTTTCTTCCAACACAGACATATCTTCTATGGCATAAAATAATATAGGCAAGGTCTCCTTTATCAACTCGATGTTCCCTGTATCGACTGAGTGCCCTCGAGTATAAACTATCAAGTATAATGATTTATCGGTCTCGAAGGTGGATGACCATCAGGTACTAGTGATTGTTGGCGTGATTGATTGGTATGTATGCCTATCCATATTTGGCAAGATAAAATATCAATATCCAGAACTTATAGAAATGGGTATACTCAGCGTTGATAACTTGTATCAACACCATTACCTATTCATGCTGCCTTATGGCCTTCTGCCCATTATGAGGCTTGACAATACTGATCACAGCGAGTTTTTCTAGCCCTTCGAATAATAGATGCGATTCATCACTATCAGCATACTGATACATTCTCAATGTTGACATTTGCATGCCGATACAGGACTATTACAAGCAACATATCAAATTAGAACATATATCATATAATGAAATAACATAATAATCATGATCAAATTCATACGGTTACCAGAAAAAATGTGGGACAGAACTTGCAGTCCTTTGTATATAATGGAGGAAATAATCAGTACCTTCTCTCCAAGAAATCGACGTACTTATCGATAGCCTAATCAATAAAGATGAAAAATTAAGCTCTACTATAATATAAGTATTATAAATAAAACTACATATGTATGCGTGTGATTTACTTACCACGCTATCAACTCATACACTTTTCTCCCAAATGGTCCTGAACCAAAGAAATTCTGGTGATTATTTGTTTGTGTTGGCTCCAACTTTTCAATTCATGGAGTTCGTCCTCTGATATTACCCTGAATGGATTGATATTGGCCTCAAAGGGTATCGGAGAAGTAGGAAATTCTTTCTGTTTCTCATTGTTGGTGACATTGCTTGGAGTAGTTTGCATGACAGAGATGGAAGTGAATGGAGAACACTTATAGATAAACAGACGGCTCCAGCATCCTCTTAGGTCTCCTTTCTTCTATACTAGAATGGAATGCAATAATTTCTCGCATATATCAACGCATAACGCATCCTCATCCTCCTCAAAATCTTCCTTCTGATTCTCTAACTCCTCCTTCCTAAACTGAATCTTCTCTATACGAAATGCCTCCATCTATTTTTTAACTCCACTTTACCCTCCTCCAACTCTTTGCTCTCATTCTTCAGTTATTCTTTCTCCCTCAGTAGCATTTTCCTCTCATTCTTCAAAACCTCTATCTCATTTAACTCATCCTTCTCTAACCTCAAGGCTTCTTTCAGTTTTAGCATTAGTTCAACCTCCTTGAGTACTACTTCTCTCTCCCTCTTAATCGATTCTTCTCTCTTTTAGAGTGCATTCGAGAAGCTTTAACTCTTCTCCATCTCTCTCCAACTGAAGCCTCTGCACCTCCGCCTCCTCCCTATCCTCCCTCGACTCCCCAGTTAATTGCAATCCCTCTCCCTCTCCCTCATCAGTACACTCTTCCTCTCTCCCTTCTCCTCCCTCTCATTGTCCCAATTTCTCTTCCATATCTTCATCATCTTCATCTTTAATGTCCTACAAAATGAAGCAATGCATGTATCAATTATATAACATGTCAAATTAAATATAAAATATCAACATAAAAGAAGGCGTTTCTGACATCTTACGTCAATTTTATCACGGGCCAAATGGACAGCCTCCCTCTCCAGCTCTTCGGTGGTAGGCTCTAACATAAGAACGATCTTAGTCTGTAAGAGAACATCTTCGTTTTCATGCTATAGAAACACACACACACATATATATAGTTGAATGAGTGACCACTTAGTTTCATAGAAATTGACTAACATCTTTACTTGTAACATCCCGAAAAATCGGTGGTCGAGCAGAAACTCAGCTCCCGAGTTCCAGAACATCACTTATGCAGCATATTTGATGATGGATGAATGTCGACTGTATTAGAGTATAAAACATGAAGTGGATTAAGCTAAAATAACATATCATACTCCAGAGACAGTTAAATTTCACAAACGGAAGACTGTGATAAATATATAAAATGTATAATTGATTTTAAGTCTCCAGAGTGTGAGCATGTTACCAGGTTAACTAAATACATGTATACTCCAAAAATGGAAAGAAAAGAATATACATGAGTGTTTAAATAAAAGGCGAAATATCAAGTGTATTGGCATCTAATTAGTAACCCTTTAACCCCGTCGATCAGAACCTGCATATAGGAGAAATCCTCCTCAACATCATCAAGTCTGGCTCTGCTTCGCAAGTATTGTCATCATCTGAAACTAAAATAGGGACTGGTTGGTGTGGCCAACACTGTCCCGTAACATGGGAGTAAGTGATCAACTCAGTGAAAACTATACAGCAAAGGTTAACATGTTATCAATCCAATCAAGCAGTAATGATAAAGCAGTACAATCAAACATGTCCTATATACTCTTATTAATGCACGAATGTTATGAAGAATGATGCATGCCCTCATCATAATCCCCTCTGCGACATCATCTAACGATCGCAGCATGAATCACTTCATCAGTGCTCTATCACCAACCCCGTTAGCACATGCAATGCGATGATATGAACATGATTACCAAGTTCTTATTAGTCCTTTTCATACAGTAGAATTGGAAAGCTAAGGTACCTCCCTTGTATCATTACCCAAACGGTGATCCATTCTCGGGTCGTCAATCCGAGATAATCTCATACGATGTTACGGTTCTTGGTTGCTGCAAGGGCTGTCAGGGCTGTTACACACAATCGTTACATCACTCTCCCGTCATCAAATCAATACAGGTCCAGTTATATCCCAAATATTGCAACAAGACTCGTCGCCCTTATGCACTATTAGGATATACTCGAGGTCACTACAGAGGGCTCGTCACCAATCAATGTAGGACGACAACACGAATATAGTGCCTCATACCACCATAATCAGCTCACGAGTATAGGTGCTCACTGGTCACTGCAAAGGGCTCATCACCAATCAAAGTAGGCCAACAGCACGAATATAGTATCCCATACCACCATAATCGGCACATGAGTCTTAGCAGATCGAGGTATCAAGGTTAGAGAAGCTTTTCAATGGTAAGTTTGGTACCTGAGGTTCAAACAGTAGCGTCCAAATATAGTGAACAAACATCAGTCAATCGGGTTAGTTGATAAGCTCAAGTAGGCCAAGTGCATGTTGAGTTGATCGACATGGAATACATAAGCACTCCGTGTGGCCTAACCACTGTCGAACATCCTACGTATGACTCAGATTCGTTAAACTCATCTTGTGTGGTGAAAATGACCTCAACCACCATTTGGAGTACGATTACTGATTACTTGGACTGTATTACAGCCCCAATCACGAACAAGCTCAAACACAGGCATATGATTAATATCCTACTTTTATATGAATATTCATGAAGTATAACTTAAATGTAAATACAATACATGAAGGAAATCATATGCACATGTAATATGATTCATCTAAGTTAATCAATCCATGGAGAAAATCATACCCACAGTTAACGTGATCAGGAATCATATTTCAACAACCTTGACAATCTCATTTTACTAACTTCTAACTCATTTAGGCATTTATACAAACACTTAGATTACACATTATATCATACATATTATGTATTCATTAGCATACATAATAGGACAAATCCTTTCGTCAAAGGGTAGTCGCCCATACAACAATCATATATCCACGACAGATTGTCATGGCAAGCACGAATACAATGTCTATACTCATTCAGTCATTTTCACATACACTTAAGCTACACATACTAAATACATATCATATGTTGGCATATCATGTATTTGGACTAAACCTTTAGCCCAGGAGTTGTTACACATACATCTAGCATACATAGACGGCAGTTAATCATGGTAAACACAAATTCATATTTCATACGTATACGGTAATTTCGACAAATACGAGGAATACAGTATATTCAACATAATTAACTTATAATTGAAAAACGAAATGGACAACACTTTATACATGTGAAATAGCATCCTAGGTAAGAATAAATCATTACTTAACATTGAAAGTTTTGAAAACCATAACCTAAACGTATATAGTCCGCACCTTAAACCAGAAAATGCATATAAGATGTGATTCAGACGATAAGTCTTCATCAACGGCGGATACGCTACCTATGACATGAAACAGGTTAGCTATAACTTCATTTAAACTATTCTAGGCTTCTAAACAGGTTAGGGTTAGCTTAACTTACCCAATAATGGAATCAGAAACGCCGTAATAGCGATACGGTAGTGGTGTTGAAGCACATGGAGCTGCAGGGTAGAATCCCTGGGTGAATCTCCTACTCTCTCTCTCTCTCTCTCTCTCTTGGAAAGATAGGGTTTGAAAATTCGTATGGGATTTGGGAATGGAGGTTTTAAGCCTTTTTTATAAGCCCAAAAGCGACGGAAATAGACTTGGGGCCAAGGTATACTTAGGTTATAACCAAATCGGGTTTGTTCCGATCCAACGGAGCACTTCTAGAGGTCCTGTTACTAAATGCGGTCGGACTTAAGCTATCTAATATCGGATCTAGGTCAAGCTAAGTTTTCAGTCCGGTCGGATTTCCAGATCGACAGTGGTGGACCAGTTTCAGTTCAACGGTTACGGGAGCTTGATCAGAGCTACAAGTACTATGACATGTAAGGGCCACCTATCCTGATCTAAGGGTGAATTTGGGTTGAAATCTAACTGTCATAACGCTTAAGAAAGGCGCGTAAGTGAATCGTTCCAGATTACCTAAAAATATATTTAAATTTTATAAAAATCTTCGCTTTATCACTCTCTTTACTCTGGACTCAAGGAAATGGTCTTAGGACATCGTTTGGGCTTGATTTTCGAGGTGATAGTCAAGTCCAACTAGGCGGTCAGTACCTTTTAAGTTCATCGAAATCGGACTTGCGACGTGCGGTCCAGATCCGATACAAAGTTTCCAAATGATCTCGAGGGCAACTGGGCTTAGAAATTGATCCTAGGTTTTAGGGTAACGTAGCGTCAACGATTCTACAGGTTTTGGATCCTACAGATCGTATTAAAAGTTATTGATGCTAATTCCATAAGTAATCTAGTTTAGCGCTGGCTAAAACACATTAGATTTATAAGGGATTTGGTTCTAAGTGATTTCTTTGGTTTTTGAATTGAGTTATGAGAAGTAACCAATGTGCTATGGTTGACCCATTGTCTAAGGACGTCTAACTCCAGGTTGATAAAAATTCGGGGTGTTACATTACTCTATATAATTTCATAAATCTTCTTATGCTTTCAACCCTTCCATCCCCGATATTGTATGAATCGTGAAATTTGAAAGGAAACATATGAAATTATACATTGTTGGAGAGCTGATACTCTCTCAAGGGCTCATATTTGTTACAATGAAATGACAATATGATGTTAAATAAATATAGTTTGTTATAAACTATGAATTAAAATAGACAAGGAAAGAATCCTTACCTGCAGGGGAAATGTGCAACCGGTGACATTGTAATGAGGCCCCTGGGATGCCATGAAGGCACTCTCGATTCCTTCCGTCATCGTCTGGAAGGCCAAACTACCCCAAAGGTAGATATTAAAGTCTTCCAACGAGTTGACAAGGTCGATAAAGTTTATACATCATATAATATTCGTGTCGGTACCCCTAACAAACCACTCTACACATAATATTAGGGCTACCTTCACGACATCTTCGTGCTTATTACTATAGACTATCCTGTTGAACGCCTCCTATACATGTTTCTTTAGGATAGGATATTCATTGAAGTATTTTTCTCTTAATGATTTCTTCTAACGATGGATATTAGGTATAGAGATGTCACTAGTCTTCAACCCTATTATTAGGGTAAAGTCCATCTCGATAAATTTTACATGGTTCTCCTGTATCTTGAATACAAGATTGCCTATATATCTGTTAATAAGTGAGTGAAAAATAGCTCCCATAAACCTAAATGATGGAATATGTAATAAAAATGAGAATGGGGTCTGCCTAAATATATTTAATTTAGTGTTGTTCTTCTCGAACCCACTTTTCACACTATCAAACCACCATGTCAAAGAACATCTACATAAGATGGTGGTGGCTGACTCGCCAAATCCCTTATGCAAGGGTTTATCATCTGCAAGGGTGAATTGGAAATTAAATTAATGATAACATTCAGTATTTGACGAGACAATGTGAAAGTTGACTCGTTGTGGTGAAAATTCATAAAGTACGGTGTGAGTCTACTAAGTTGGCGGTTAGCTTTTGGCGAATTTCAAATGAAAGTACAACACTTATTAGTGAATTTTCACAAGTTTTTAGCTGCTTTCACTCATTTATCAGTCAATTTCATATAGTTGTTGGTAAATTTATACCATGGTTATCAGTCAAAAAAATGTCAATATCAAGCAGTCATCGGCTATTTTGAAGAATTCCATGTCAAATGGTCGACTCATAGGTCACATTCAACAAGTTCACGATCAATTTCACTAAGTTATGGGTCAATTTTAAGAGTTATATGTTGCATTTTGGGCGAGAACGTCGTGAAATTGACCATGAGTGGATTTGTCTAAGGACTGTAATTGACCATTAAGTGAAGGGGATTGAGCGTGAAATGCATGGAATTGTCCGTGAAATGAGTGAAATTGAACGTGACGTGAAGAGTATTGTCCATGAAATGAATGGAATTAACCGTGAAGTGCATAGAATTGACCGTGAAGTGAAGGGGAATGACCTGCAATGACTGTGAAATGCATAAAAATGACCATGAAATGAAACGGACTAGCCAGGATTGATTGTGAAATGTAAGGAAATGTAGGGGTGCACATTTAACCGGTAGAACCGTGGAACCGGACCGGAACCGACCAAACGGTCAGGTTTGGTCCGGTTCTAGAGTACACCGGTTCCAGTTTCGGTTTCAAAAATCAAAGAACCGTTAACATCGGCTCGGTTCTTAGTTTGGGGGTATGTAGAACCGAACCGAACCGTGAATCGATCCGTAGAACCGAACCGTGGATTCGATCTGTGGAACCGAACTGTGAAATCGAACCTGGAACCGAACTTGGAACCGAACTAAGAATCCTTTATTTGTTTCCATATTTGACTCATGATTTATGGTTTATAATGCACCATTTAATTATTTTCATAAATGTATTTTTGCACACCTTATACAATATCTAAAACATTCATCAAATGGACCACAACATGAATCGACATAGGCTAGATAATAAAATTAAACATGTAATTGGACTGGATTATAAAAAGCCCAGAACCGTGGAACCGATCCGAAACCCAACCGGTTTTAACGGTTCGGTTCCGGTTCAGTTCTAGGGTGCCAATGGTCCAGTTCCGGTTCCAAATTTTCCAGAACCGTTAGGAACGGTTCGGTTCCGGTTTCACCCCAGAACCGGTCCAAACTGAACCGTGTGCACCCCTAGGGAAATGACCGTGAAGTGAAGGGGATTGATCGTGAAATGCATGGAAATGATTGTGAAGTGAAGGGGATTGACTGTGAAATGCATGGAAATGACCATGAAGTGAAGGGGATTGACCGTGAAATGCATGGAAATGATCGTGAAATGAAAGGAATTAACCGTGAAATGCATGAAAATGACGTGAAATGAAACAGAATCGCCGAGATTAACCGTGAAATGTAGGCAAATGATTGTGAAGTGAAACGAATTGTCCGTGAAATGCATGGAAATGACCGTGAAGTGAAGGGGATAGACCATGAAATGCATGGAAATGACTGTGAAGTGAAGGGAATTGACCATGAAATACATGAAAATGACCGTGAAGTGAAACGAAATCACCAGAATTGACCGTGAAATGCATGGAAATGATCGTGAAGTGAAGCGAATTGACCGTGAAATGCATGGAAATGACTGTGAAGGGAAGGGGATTGACCATGAAATGCATGAAAATGACTGTGAGGTGAAGTGAATTGACTATGAAATGCATGAAAATGATTGTGAAGTGAAGCGAATTGACCGTGAAATTCATGGAATTGACCATGAAGTGAAGGGGAATGACCGGAAATGAACATGAAATGATTGGAAACGACCGTGAGGTGAAGGGAATTAACCGTGAAATGATGGGGAATGGCCGGAATTAAGTCAGTTCACGGCCAATTTAACTCAATTCACGGTGATTTTAGCTCAGTTCAAGATTATTTTACCTCAGTTCACAATCATTTTACCTCGTGAATCAATAACTCAGTAGGTCCTCGATCTGTTAACTTAGTCGGTGCTCAGTCTTTTTTATGGTCTTCGTTTAGTTTCACATCTCATTTCATTCTTTATTTAAAAAATCCTTAATGTGGGCCATTTGAGTCCTGATTTTGCTCATTTTACAGGACATGCCATACCATTCACTATTTTTAAAAAATGAAAATGGATTGGGGATCGTACACATATATAGCATAATATACAGTGGGGTCCACACAAAGAAAGCTTAATATTTTTAAAAAATGAAAATGGATTGTGGGCCGTGCGCATATATAGTATAATATACAGTGGGGTTGACAAAACGAAAGCAATGATTTCAATATACCTGTCATTCAAAGCTTCTTATCTGGGGGGGACCATTTTTCATTATATCTTGGGCTCAAAAAGGTCGAAAAGGACGTGTATAGTGTGTATAATCTCGACCAGATAAAGGGAAAAGAAGAAAACGGTAAAGAGGATTTTACTACTGGGGCGGATAGTCACAGAGGGTGAGAAGTAATCAGAAAATGATAATCTACAGGTAGGATGAAGGATTAGGAGAGGAAAGAAGAAAAAAGTAGATTTTTTGGTGGAGACGTAACTGGCGGCAGGAATAGGGTGCGTCGGCTATGCCAGGGGCATTTTCCACCTTTGGGAAGGCGTTCGTACAGCTAGGGCTTATTCTGGTAATGTAAATGAGGTGGGCTTCGTCGGGTAAATGGGTCATACAGAGTGGTAAATTTCTCGGAAACAATGCTTATTAAGTGCCCACCATTAAAAACTTTTCAGATGTACTATAATGTTTATTTTCCATGGACCCTATCAATAAAGTCAACCAAACATAATTGAAGGAAAACACAAATATCAGCTTGGTTCAAAACTTACATGACCCAAGTAATATAGTCAACGATCATTACATATCTGCATCTTTAATTGGTTTTTATAGTTTATTTTTAAGGGCGTGTTACTTAAAACGAAGGATAAAAAAAATTATCATGTGATAGCCTCTTGGGGCCGTTTGGCCAGGTGGATTGGAAGGGATTGGCATGGATTTCTAGTTAATGATAGTGCTGTTAGTGGATTATCTTGAGATCCAGGGGATTGCTATATCCAGCCTGTTTGGCATGCCCGACCAATCCCCGGATTAAACCTTCCCATCCCTTCCAATCCCTCGAACCAAATGCGTCCCAGGAAAATTTGAACGGATTAGGGTGGATTGGATGGGATTTAAAGGTAATAATGGTGTTGTCAGTAGATTGTCTTAAGATCCATGGGATTGGGATCAGATCACCGACTCTGTTTGGTACGCCTGGCCAATCCCGGGATTTAACTTCCAATCCCTTCCAATCCGACCAAACGGGCCCTTAAGGAGTTTCAACACCCGGTCAAGGGTTTGAGTATCCATAGGTGATGAAATCCCTCTATGGAGTGTGTGTGTCGGGGTGTGTGCGTAAGGAAATTAAAAATAAAATAAAATAATTTTGTACTGCACCACAGAAAATAATGGTTATTAAACAACTACCTTTAAAAGCTTTTCAGGAGTACTGTAATGCTTATTTTCCACGGAGCCAATTAGTTAAGTCAAAGTAGACATAATTGAAGGGAAAACACAAATATCAGCTTGATTCAAAACTTACATGGCCCACATGATGTCAATGATCATTATCTCCGTGTCTTATGGTGTGGTCCATTTAAAATTTGTACCCGTGATTATGCTAAGAAATAATTTGACCAGACTGATGGGCGTCTTGGATATACAATGCAGAGATGGACGTGGCCCCACAGTCAGCGTCCCACCCACATGTTAGGTCTTGGGTGGAATATAAGCCTCTTCCACAACGGCATTGGCCTGATAGGCATCCAAACCACCCCAATGGTGGGTCCCATTGTGGATGGAAGATACATATCTAATAAATCACTCATCAAACATTCCTATACATCGAATTAATAACTATCAAATTAATAATTAAAAATAAAAGTAGATGGTCCAAATTTGTAAGAAAATTATATGGTTAATATTATCTTTGTTGGGGAAAAATATGTTAAGTCCGGAGACTCGGATTTCGAGTAGGTCGGCTCCGCTGGCACTGCCCGAAGAGTCCGAGACAACGGTTGGAGCCGAGAGAATAATGGATAGGCCAAGAGGCATAAGCATAAGACGACTAAAGTTACTCGGTCGGAGAGATAACTACGTCTGCGTAAGCCTACAGAAGACCGAGTAAGTTAAAAGCCGTCCGACCGAGGGAGGAAAACCGACATGGTATATTGGTTCCGTAGGCCACGGAATAAAAAAGGGTGACGAGTAAACACCGAGACTATTCCATTTGTAAGGAGGCAGAAAACTTACTCGCTTAAGCCGACCGAGACTCTTTCAGAGTCAGTAACGGTCGAGCCGAGACAGGGAAAAGCGGTGTGAATATAAATGCCGCCCCGAAAATCTGAAAATACTAGTATCCGATCCCGAGATTCTCGAGATCGAGCGAAATCAGTTGAAAGGATTAAATCTCCGAATAATCAGGAGACGAATCCTCGTACAATGAGGATTCTTAAGATCTATAAATATCCAAGTTCTTTACAGAAGTAAGTACGCAATATAAAAACTCTAAAAATCCTTTGCCATTGATCAAAAGATTGACTTAAGCATCGGAGGTTTCCCGACTTTAGCCAAGGTCCCCTTTGTATCGTTGATTGTGTAGCTGGGAGACGATCCGAGCCGGGGAGTCGTCCCATAAAAATACACTAACAGTTTGGCACCGTCTGTGGGAAACGGGCAAAAAGCCATTTTCTACGATCTGTTGAATGACAAGAACTAGGAGGGCGGATCAAGATGAAGCGAGGGAGGCCACTGCCAACACAGCTCAGGGAGCTCCCCCAACAGTACCTCTGGTAGCACTGCTTGCGGCATCTACTGTGACTACCAGCCAGTCGAACCGAAGGAATACACAGTTGGATCGAGAAGTCCAAGAGATGCATTCTGAGATGGCTGTTATGAAACACATGTTGGAGCAACTGTGTAATCAACAGATGCAGCAGCATCGCGAGTCAGCGCAGGTTCTCCCGCCAGCATCTGTAGCACAGCCTGTAGCTCCGCAGTCACCTCGAGAGCCGAGTCAGCATCAGGACCGAGTCAGCCAGCGCCGGCTCACTCTGCAATGGCCGTTTTGCCTCCCTCTGATTTGCGGCATAAAATAGATTAGAGGAGACAAAGTCGGCTTCTTGTAGAAGAAACTGCAAAGAGTGCGGAACCTTGGAAAGTCAATATACAAGACTTCAAAAATGAAGTCTGAAAAAAGATGAAAAAGAGATGACAGACATAAAGCACAGTCGGAACACATACCCGACTAAATTTGAAGCAAAAGTTTCTCCATTTGTGAATGAAGTAATGTAAGCGCGGTTACCGGAGAGGTTTCGCTTACCTCAAATAACTCCCTTTTCTGAAAAAACTGATCCGACAGAGCATATTGAATGCTTCAGAACCTATATGGAGTTGCATGATGCCTCGGATGTTGTTATGTGTCGAGCCTTCTCTCTCACACTAACTAACGTAGCCCGACTTTAGTTCAAACAATTAAATTCGAAGTCAATTAAGTCATTTGCTGAACTCAGTGACGCTTTCCTCAACAACTTCATCGGTGGAAAGAAAAAGTTAAAGCTGCCCGCACATCTAAACAACATAGTTTAGAAGGAAGGAGAACTGTTAAAAGATTATATCAAGCGTTTTAACTTTGAATCTCTACAGGTTCGGAAACACTCAGAAGAGACAGCGCTTAACGCTCTTATACAAGGGGAGAGAGATAAGCCTTTTTTGCCATCCCTGGACAAGAATCCGCCCGAGACTTTAGGTAAATTTATGGCTCGCTCGGACAAATATGCCCATGCTAAAGAGACTCGACTTATGCGCGAGAAGATCAAGAACGTAAAACCCTCGGCTAAAGAGTCGGCCAAGAAAGAAGCCGACTCAGCCGGAAGGAAGAAGCGAAAAGATGATCGGGCACGAGACGATGGCAGGTCGGGCAAACGATCCGATAGAATATTTTCTACACACACCCCTCTGAACAAGTCTCATGAACAGGTGTTGATGGAAATCAAGAACGAGGGCTTCGTCAACTGGCTCGAAAAACTCCGAGGGAACCTGAATCGACGGAATAAGAATAAGTACTACCACTATCATCATGACCATGGTCACAACACGAGTGATTGTTATCAATTGAAAGATGAAATCGAGCGGCTAATTAAAGAAGACCGACTCAGAGAACATGTGAAAGGATTTGGTGCTCCAGCAAGACCGAGCGAAGATCGGCCCACAGAAGAAATCCAGACGATGATCAGAGGGCATCAGGGAGGTGGAGATTCCAACAATGCACGAAAAAATCACGCCAGAAGCATCAACCGTCCAGAATCTGAGATTCTTCTGCTATCCCGGCCTTCAAAAGAAAAGAAAAGAGAGAAATATTGCATCTCATTCACTGAGGAAGACGCTCGAGGCATCCATCATCCTCATGATAATACGCTCGTAGTCGCCCTCATTATCGCCAATAGGAAAGTGTTCCAAATACTAATGGACAAGGGGTCATCGGCGGATGTGTTGTTCACCCAAGCATTCGACAAAATGGGCATAGGACGATCGACCTTATGTCCGGTCCGAACCCCACTCATAGGATTCTCAGGTGGACAGGTACTTTATGAGGGAATCGCTTCACTACCACTCACTGCCTAAACTGCACCTCACCAAAAAACTACGATGATCGACTTCCTGGTCGTCGACCAACCATCGGTGTATAATGCTATACTCGGTCGACCATCCCTAAGCCTCCTTCAAGCCGTGGTATTTACGTATTACCTTTCCATGAAATTTCTGACTGAGTCGGGAGTAGGAATTGTGAAAGAAGATCAACAAGACGCCCGACGATGCAATGCGACCGCAATTAAAGCGCCGACAGAAATATCGATGATCGAATCGCTGGACCCTCGAATCGGATCTCATGAATGGGGGCGACCGATGGAAGAACTCGTCTCGGAACCCTTAACCGAGACAGACGAGTTGAAAGTAGTGCAAATCGGCTCGTCTTTGATTTCATCTCTTAAAGAAGAACTGATCGCCTTGCTTCGGCGGTATGCCGATGTATTCGCTTGGAGCCACGAAGATATGCCCGGGATCGATCCCTCAGTCATAACGCACCGACTCAACATCGACCCGACTTACAGGCCAATCCGACAGAAGAGACGTCCTCTCGGCCCAGAAAAGTACGCTATCATTGAAGAGGAAGTCGGCAAGCACCTTAAGGCTAAATTCGTTGAAGAGATATACTATCCAGAGTGGATAGCTAATGTTGTGCTCGTGAGAAAAGCCAATGGAAAGTGGTGTCTCTGTATTGATTATACATATTTGAACAAAGCCTGCCCCAAGGATAGCTTCCCTCTTTCCTGCATTGATCAGTTGGTTGACAGTACTGCAGGACATGAGTTACTTAGTTTTATGATGCCTATTCAGGCTACAATCAAATTATAATGCATAAAACTGATAAATTAAAAACCACCTTTGTCACCGACAAAGGCCTTTACTGTTACCGAGTGATGCCATTTGGTTTGAAGAACGCTGGAGCAACGTATCAAAGGTTAGTGAACAAAATGTTCGCTCGACAGATCGGCCGAACTATGAAAGTATATATAGATGATATGCTCGTCAAAAGTGTACACGCAGCCGAGCATGTAGCGGACCTAGAAGAAATGTTCCTGACTTTACGTAAGTACAAAATGAAGTTAAATCCTAGCAAATGTGCTTTTGGTGTAAGCTCGAGAAAATTTCTCTGTTTCCTCGTTAGTCAGCAGATAATCGAAGCGAATCCTGAAAAAATCAAAGCTTTGCTCGACATGGAGTCTCAAAAAATAATTAAAGACATTCAAAGGCTGACGGGGAGAGTAGCCGCGCTTAACCGCTTCCTGTCTCGAGCCACCGATAAATGTCTCCCGTTCTTCAAGCAATTGAAGGGGCGGCAGTAAATGGAATGGACGGAAGAGTGTGAAAAAGCGTTTCAGGAACTGAGATCTTATCCCGGGTCTCCACCACTGTTGTCTAAATCCGAGCCAAGAGAAGATTTATTGTTATATCTGGTTGTATCCGATGCAGCAGTCAGCTCAGCCTTAATACGAGAGCGAAGGGAGGCAATTACCAGTGTACTATGTTAGCAATGCCTTATTACCGGCAGAGACAAGGTATCCTCAGCTCGAGAAAGTAGCCTTAACCTAGTAGTATCCTCGCGACGACTGCAGCCATACTTTCAATCTCATGCCATCATCGTTGTGACCGACTTACCTTTGCGCCATATTCTTCAAAAGCCAGAAGCTTCCGGCCGACTTACAAAGTGGGCTATCGAATTGAGCGAATTCGACATACAGTACATGCCGATGACAACCATAAAAGGACAAGCTGTCACCGATTTCCTTGTTGAAGTAACCTCCAAACAGCTTGATTGGAGGTTACTGAAGCAGCAGCTTCTTCTTCTCTCGGCCCATTACCTGACCCGGCTCCTTGGAAGTTATTGGTCGACGGCTCATCCAACTCTAAAGCAAGCGGGGACGAGGTAGTATTGGAAACTCCTGATTAAACCTGTATGCAGTATGCCTTATGACTTGGATTCCAAGCATCGAACAATATAGCAGAATACGAGGACTTGTTACTCGGCCTTTGACTTGCTGCAAGTTTAGGTGTAACTTATCTCAATGTTATCAGTGACTCGCAGCTGGTTGTTAACCAAGTCTCTGGTGTTTATCAAACTCGAAAAGAACAACTGAAGACATACATGGAGAAGGTCAAAGAATTAATCAGTGGATTCAAGAAATGTGAAGTGATTCGGATACTCAGGACCGACAATGCCAAAGCTGACTTGTTAGCAAAGCTCGCCTCAGCCGACGAAGACGACATACCTAGGTCGGTCCCAATCGAATACGTAGCTAAACCGAGTATAAATGAGGCGACAGACTCGGATATACTTTCTATCGACTCAGAATCTACTTGGTTCGATCCAATCGTCCGTTATCTCAACGATGGAGAACTACCGGAAGATCATACCGAGGCGCGGCGGCTAAAGGTTCGAGCGTCACGTTACACCATCTTGAATGAGGTACTATACAAGAAAGGGTTCTACGCTCCCTTACTAAGATGTGTGGATTCCCATAAAGCTGACTATGTCTTACGGGAGATACACTAAGAAATATATGGGAACCACTCAGGAGAACGTACGCTCGCCAACAAAGTGTTACGGTAAGGGTATTACTGGCCGACTATACAACATGATGCTAAGAGGTTCGTCCAAAGGTGCGACAAGTGTCAGCGATTTGGGGCTATCCTGAGACAACCCCCCGAGGAATTAACTCCAATGTCTGGACCATGGCCCTTTGCACAGTAAGGAATCGATATTATCGGACCATTCCCCCTAGGGAAGGGTCAGACTAAATATGCTGTGGTTGCGGTAGATTATTTCACGAAGTGGGCCGAAGCCAAACCATTAACAAAAATTACCGAGCAGAAGATCACAAGCTTTGTTTAGAAAAATATCGTCTGTCGGTTCAGGATACCTCGGACTATTATCACCGATAATGGAAGACAGTTCGATAACAAACAATTTCATGAGATGTACAACAATCTCGGGATTCGAAACGTGTACGCCTCGCCTTATCATCCTCAGACGAATGGACATGTCGAGGCCGTTAACAAGATTATAAAGAAGTATCTCCGAACGAAGCTCGATAGAGCAAAAGGAGCATGGGATGAGGAACTTCTAAATATATTGTGGGCCTATCAAACTACAGCTCGGACTGCCATGGGAGAAACTCCCTTCTCCCTTTGTTATGGTTCGGAAGCAGTTGCCCCGGTTGAGATCGGTATTAGCTCGGCCTGAGTCAATACGTTCAGTGAACAGGAGAATGACGAACTTCTGTCACTCGGGCTCTATTTGTTAGAAGAGAAAAGAGAAAGAGCTCGATTACAAATGATGGCTCGATAGAGGCAAATGTCTCGATTTTACGACAGCCGAGTCAAAGTCAGACGATTCCGAGCCGGGGATATGGTCCTCCGAAAAATGTTCTCAAATACAAAGGGAGTTAGTGTGGGCACATTGAGACCCAATTGGGAAGGACCCTATGTCGTCTCGAACACCATCCGCCCTGGAATGTATCGGCTAGAAGACTTAAATGGACAACTATTGCCTCACCCCTGGAATGCTGAGCATCTCAAGCCTTACTACCCATAAGATAGAGTTGAAGATGCAAAAAATAAAAAATAAAAATGTAAACGAAGTCGATTTAATAAAATTGAAAGTTTCCATTATTTCTAAATACTTTGCATCGGGCTATATCAAACACAATTAAAACTATGTAAGCGAAGTACAAAACTGCATCCGATAGAGATAGAGCTCTCCCTCGGTCACAAACCGCTCCTTAAGCAGTTCCAGACGGACCGGCCTCGTCAGCTGCAGCATCCGTAGCAGGGGCTTCTCCGTCGGTGGCGTCAGCACCAGCAGCCTTAGCCTCAGGACTATCGGCTTCAAAAGTGGAAAGGTCGAGGTCAGGAAAGGCAGCCCTCATCTCCAAAACACAGGCCCTGTAACCACCTTGATAAAGGTGGTCCCTTTCTTCCTCAAACTCTGAGGACTCAAGGAAGGCGTCTACGGCTCGGTCCCGTGCTTCCTTGGCTCGGCGGGCCTCCTCTTGTGCTTCCTGGACGAGAACCGCAGCGTCGGCCCTAGTCCGAGTGAGAGTGCTCTCACAAGCGCTGTGAACTTGAAGAAGATACTGATGTTTTTCCTCAGCCGCCTTTAGAAGTGAGGTCAAATGGGCATTGTCAGCTTTGGCTCCTTTGAGAACCATCCTTGTATCCTCGGCCGCTTTCTTGGCATCTTCGGCCGCTTTCCTGGCGATAGATAAGTCGCCAGTCATAATGCCGATGCGACTTTCGGCGATCTCTCGGCGACCCTCCGCCTCGGCCGCAACCCTCTTTGCTGTTTCTGTCTCGGCCGCGAGTTTTTGAGCAGCGGACAGCTCCGAGCAAGCCTTGACAATACAGGGAGTCAACTGCAGACGAGAGATAGTAAGTCGCTGCAAGAACTTTAATCGTCGGCAATGGAGAAATGAAACGAAGAGATTTTACCTCAAAAAGTAGCCTCACCGTATACCCGAGAGTTTGCAGAGTCGGAGCGTTGTAGAAGATGGCGAAGTCCTTCTCGCTCCCGTGAGCGATGGCCCAAGGGATCATCCCCGAGATAACCTTGGAGAAGGGTGATAACTCCTGTTGAGTCATCCCCCCTCTTTAGGATTCTCTACATAGTCCCTCTCTCTGTCTCGGGACCTCCTCTGCAACAGGTCCTGGCTAAGGAGCCGACTGAGACACAGGAAGACTCGCCTCCACTTCCTCCGCCCTTTCATCGGGGTCAGAAAACACAACTACCTGTGGGGCGGCAGAGACAAGAGCAGATGGGGCAACTGGCTCCTTTGTCATTGTAGCGGTCTTCTTTTGCTTCGAAGGTCGAGACCCAGACAAGAGAGCCGACATATGAGGAGCCTTTACCTTAGATATTGGCTTTAGGGACGGACGAGATTCGGCCATGCTATCAAAAGCGGACCTAAGATATGGCCGAGCCTCGGGAAGATCTGAAAATAAGAATGAAGGTGAGTCAGATAACGAGCCGAGGGTATGAAGCGATGTGGGAGAAATTACCCGATATAAATGAATCTAAGCCCGCAAGATGCAGACGCTCGGGCTGCAAGAGCAATTTCCAGGATCGGTCTTCCGTACTTAGTTTCTTCAGTTCTTTGATCCAAGCTAGAGCGCCGGATCCGAGTTTCCCCCTCTCCTTCAAGATATCTGCAAAGCATCATTCGGTGAGGATCAATGCAAGACAATATAAAGGAACAAAAGGTATCAAGCTGAGTCACCGAGTCACCTGCTTTCTAGAACGAGCGAGAGACTCGCGGTTCGTCGGGCCACGGATCGGCCGACTCCCACTGTCCGCACGCCCAAAACCACCTCTCCTTCCAATGTTTGTTAGAAGTAGGTGGGTCGGTTATCAGAGACCCGCCTTTGCCTCTCCATGCACTCAGGAAGTATAGGCCAGGAAAATTTGGGTTTGATCTAACTTGATATAGGTAGAGGAACTCGTCGACTGTGAGCGGAGGCTGCTCTAATTCGGCCTACAACACAGCGCACCCAAATAAATTCTTCCACCCGTTTGGACAATCTGACCGGGAGCGAGTTTGACTCGAGACAAAAAATCAAGAGCAATGGGCTGGAGTGGCAAGCGCAAGCCACATTACATCGCGACCTGAAAAATCACGACCATCCCCGCTGGGGAATGGTCAGGCAAATCATCTGAACGAGGAAGACGAAGTACGACCGAGTTAGGGACATGGAACCCAGATCGGATTCGATTTAGGTCAGACTCAGTTAAAACCAAGGCGACAAGACCGCTCAGATCATCTCCTTCTCCCTTGGAAGAGGATTCAGAATCCTCTATAGGCTGGTTCACGGGATCCGGGATAACTCCCTCGGCTATGATTATTTCTTCTTCTCCCTCTTCCTCCTCCAATGGATCCATCCCGAGATTAGGTCTCCCTGGACGGGTTACCAGAGACACACCGCTACTGGAAGGACCGGCTTGAGCGGGACGCTCAGCTGATGAATCACCGGTCCTCCTTAGGAGCCGAAATGCGGCATCTGCACCAACGGCGAACTCCGTCAGTAAGGAGGGTGGCTCTGCAACATTCCAGAAATGTCGCGAATCACCTTCGTCACCAGAAGTTTCCTCCCGGGGGCTGTGAGAGCCATGCGCGGCCATTAATGTCAATAGAAAAGGTGGGGAAAGAACTCACCGGAGAATGCAGCGACGGACGCGAAACAATTCAATGGAGAGGAAATCGACAGTAGAAAGAAGAAGGAGAAAGAAGAAAATCGGGAGAGAATAAGCGAGCGGGAGGGCGAGAGGTGAAAATAAAATTCGCACGTTACTTCCGCCCGGCCTTTTTATAGTCATGCCATGTGGCAAAGGCATTTAATGAAAAAGCGAAACGACGTTCGTCTCGACTCCCCGCTCGACACGTGGCACACGCCGACCGACAACGGTAACGCCATCGCCACGCATCCGACTCCCATAAGCGGACGAAATGACCTGACGGCTGGCCGCACATGCGACTTCAGGAGATGCACCGTCATATGTTAGGGACGACGCAAAGGGCATTAAATGTCTCATCATGACCTCGGACTCTAATACGAACCGACCTAAAAACTCATTACTCCTTGGTGCCATGAACGACACAAGGAGTAAGGGGGGCTCACTGTTGAGAAAAAATTGTTAAGCCCGGAGACTCGGATTTCGAGTAGGTCGGCTCGGCTGGCACTGCCCGAATAGTCCGAGACAACGGTTGGAGCCGAGGGAATAATGGATAGGCCAAGAGGCATAAGCATAAGACAACTAAAGTTACTCGGTCGGAGAGATAACTGCGTCTGCGTAAGCCTACAGAAGGCCGAATAAGTTAAAAGTCGTCCGACCGAGGGAGGAAAACCGACATGGTATGTTGGTTCCGTCGGCCACGGAATAAGGAAGGGTGACGAGTAAACACTGAAACTATTCCATCCGTAAGGAGATAAAAAACTTACTCGCTTAAGCCGACCGAGTCTCTTTCAAAGTCGGTAACGGTCGAGCCGAGACAGGGAAATGCGGTGTAAATATAAATGTCGCCCCAAAAATCTGAAAATACTGATATTCGATCCCGAGATTCTCAGGATCGAGCGAAATCAGTTGAAAGGATTAAATCTCCGGATAATCAGAAAACGAATCCTCGTACAATGAGGATTCTTAAGATCTATAAATATCCAAGTTCTTTACAAAAGCAGGTATGCAATACAAAACTCTAAAAACCCTTTGCCATTGATCAGAAGATTGACTTAAGCATCGGAGGTTCTCCAACTTTAGCCAGGGTCCCATTTGTATCATTGATTGTGCAGGTGGGAGACGATCGGAGCCGGGGAGCCGTCCCATAAAAATACACCAACAATCTTCTCAGCTGAAAATTCCGGTTGTGATCCATCCTCGGTTAGGACTGCGATTTGAGCGGTCAGGAGTGCATGATAAATGCTACAGTACTCTCACATCATTATAAAAAGTTATAGTGTTCCAGTTGCATCTGTCCACTTAGAAATTCTAATCGATCAATCCGAACCATCCATTAATCCTAAAATACGTTTCATATATTTCCATGCAAATCTCGGCACTGATTGGATGTTCCATCCATCCTTGATTCTGCCTTTTTTTATAGCCATCCGTTTTCCAAGCCATGGATGGGATGGTTACGATATCCCAACAAAAATGATTCTCTGTAAACACAAGAAATCGTCGGCTTGGCTTTTGTGCAAATGATCTTCATCGTCTATATCAAGGCTATTGATCAAATCATTGATATTTTTTCAGATCTGTGTAATGCTTACTTACAAACCATGAAACGTGCGTTGGATCTAATGAACGGTCTAGATCCATGAATTGGATCGTCTATATGTCCCTGTCTGTATGTTTCAGTACAATTTGGAGCACTGTCACATTCAGTGCTCCAAGAGTACCGGATTTTTTCTCATAGTCGGTGTCAATCGCCTCATGTCCCAGCCGCAGTTACTTTTGCAACTGAGACCCCGTGGTAGAAACTTTTGCTAGATCTAAACCGTCCATCAGGTAGTTGGCTTTATTTTAGCCGTTGAAAGAAAAAACAACTATAATCCGAAACATAAGTAGGCACACTACGGAAAAATGTTGGGCTGAAACGACAATCATTACTTTTGGAATCGGATTCGATGGTGACCCTCCAATACCGAGCTCTTGTGGGTCGGTGCTGGGAAAACCTATTTTGCCCACCATGATATATGTATCTTATCTACACCGTCCATCCATTTTGTCACATCATATTAAGGAATGAGGAAAAAAAAAGAAAAAACTAAATCCAAATCTCAAGTGGACCCCAGGATAGGAAACAAGGGTGATTGAACGCTCACCATTAAAAACTTCCAGGCAGTCACAAAAGTATTGAATCCAGCTGATGTTTGTGTTTTTCATTCACCCAAGTCTACGTATCATAATCAACGGGCTAGATGGCAAATAAGTATTAATGGTCTAGGAAGTTTTTAACGGTCTGCACTAAATGACTGCTGTTTCCTTTGATGGGCTCAACTTTGAGATTTGGATTTACCTCATTTTTTTAGTTCCTTCTTTAACATGATCTCCCGAGCTGTTGCAGCAGCTACCAGTACCAGCTCGGTACAAAAAACATCACTATTGAAGTTGAGTTGATAACGGCCCACTGCAGTGTTTGTATGCTATTTAATCCCTTCAACGCATGTCCATCACACAAAAGTTAGTGTATCATAGAACTCGGATTTAATCCATTCATCTCATGCGCATTACATAAAAATTACAATATTCTGGGACTGGGACACGGTCTCGATGGATACCCCAACACCACCAGTTATTCGGTGTCAAAATACCGTGAGCACCACTATGATATGTGTTTTATCCATATTCTTCATTTACTTTTCCTCTTTATTCTACGACAGGAGCAAAAAACAAATGAGGCAAATCCAAAGTTTAAGTGAACCACACCACCAAAAAATATATATATATATATAAATATGAAAAATTGAAAGTTTACCCCCCAACAAAATGTTTAACTTGCTTATAAAGTTGCATAACCTTCTATGAAAGGAAAACACAAATACCAACTTGATTTGAAATTTCAGCCTCTTAAAAAGTTTTCAGTAATAAGCATTTGATCCATAATATTCTATTGTGTTGAGCTTTAGGTTTACCTCATTTTTTAGCTTATATCCCAAAACAATCTAGTAAAATAGATGGACAGTGTGTGTAAAACACATGCATCTTGGCCGGGCCATCGAACTTTGACACTAGTTACCAAGGTCACCAGCAAAATTGCATCCCTAGAACTTACGTGGCCCGGGTGGGCCCTATACCCTTGATTTAAAGGTTTTAGGTGTAAATTCTTTGAAGCGGCTCACCTTAGTGTTAAATCTATTGGGACTTCCTTCCCATGTGGTGGTGTCCCATGTGTGAGCCTTAGTAAGAGCATTTTGGTCTTTTGCTTTGAGCTTTTGTTCTAGACAAAAGAAAATTAAAATGGATTTTTTCACACTAGTAATATAGCAATTGATGGGGTTTTTTCTTTTACTCACTTAGAACAAAGAGGGTTCAATAATGAAGAAGGGTTAGGCTCTCTCTATAGCTACGGATTCAAGTCTCTTGTCCATTTTCAAGGCAATGTTCGTCTTCGAGATAGTGAAGTTTTCATCCACATCTTTGAATCCCTTGGTAATCATCTTTAAGGGCCCGTTTGGATGCTTGTAACTTTGTTAAGTGGTAAGAAAGTTTCTGTTTGGATGTAAGTTGTAACTTACAAGTAATTTTATTTTTGTGTTTAATAACCCGTAATTTTGCTATAGGTAATAAGTTGAATATTCACACTAGATAGAGTTAAAACAGAGAATCGTTGAAAAATCAGATTAACATATAAAAAAGATGAGATAAAATTATTCCATTTTATTAAATTCATATAAATAAATAGTTTGACCGATTCTTAGGCTAAACTAATCAACAAGTAGGCCATAAAAAGTGGGCTCATGTTTTCAAAATGATAGTAATGTAAGCAAAAAATTTGAGGTAATATATCCAATCAAAATTTTTTATTTTCTTCACAAGATATGTTTACAATACTTTAAGGAAATGAAAGTAAAAAATAAATAACATCAAATTAAAGTCATCTATTTAGGAACCACGTTCTCCAACCATATATGCCTTTAGACAGGAGACATCTGCTATTTCGTGGATTGTGGGATATGATAATCCATGCATTCACAAATTATGAGAGGAATGTATATTCCATCCACGAAAACGTGGATTGCTTGGGATTTGATAACCTTCCACGAATGTATATTTCTTCTACTCTTTAGGCATTGAAGTTATCATCTTCTAATTTTTAGTTCAATCCCTTGAAGTTATCTTCTTCTAATTTTCAATTGTTACTGTAATACAATTCTGTGCAGATGGAGATTAATTGGTGGTAATCTCTGTTTTGAATCATGAAAGGAAATCTCCTGTGCAAAGCCTTAACAAAACTAATTTCATCAATGAATGTTAAAACTGCAAGTTTAAAATATATTAAAAAAAAGGTCCTCAAACAGCCACAACACCTGCAGCTTGACAAAAGGAAGACCCACATAGTAAGAAAACCAATTATATAGGTCTTGCAAATATAAGTCTACCTAAAATAATAATCAGAAATGGATGGACGACATGAATATAACATATAAATCATAGTGGGGGCCACATACCACCATCATTAGTAGACTATTGTCCATAGGCTACTGACGTGTTATGTAGGCTCACTATGATGTATTTGTTTCATCCACACCATCTATCCATTATTCCATATCATTTTAAGTTATCAACCAAAAAATAAGGTACATTACAATTTCGGGTGGACCACATCACTGGAAACAATGTTGATTGAACACCCACCATTAAAAACTTTTGGCGGGCCAGCAATGTTTTTGATCAAACTGATATTTATTTTGCTCCCTTCATCCAGGTCTTTATGACCTAATCAACAGCTTGGATGTGAAACAAACATTATAGTGGGTTCTAGTAGTTTTTGAATGGTGGACTTCCAATCATTATTGTTTTCAGTGGTGTGGTCCACCTGAGATTTAGATATCCCTCGTTTTTGGAATCAATCCCTAAAACGATCCAAAAGAATGGATGGACGGTATGGATAAAACAAATACAATATGGTGGGCCCCACAGATCGTTAGCCATTATCCACGCCACCTCACCAAGTTGCGTTCGTCAACGCAGAAGGAAAAAAAAAGGAAAAAAAGGAAAAACGTAATAAAAAGAGAGAAAAGGAGTTTCCAATCTTGCTGAAGCTCAATGGGAGGCAGAAAGAGACTGAGAGAAGGAGAAGGAGACTTGAGAGAGAGGGAGAAGTGTCCGTCCCTCTGTCTGAAGGTAAGTACACTTCTTCAATGCAGGTGCGATTCTTTCGAAAGATTTTTATTTCAAAATTTTCAACCGTTACCTGTATCAAAGAAACAGGTAACTTGAAAAATGACTCAAGTGCCTGTAAAATTTTCGCTTCTTTCTCCTATAAGAAAGTCACAGGTTAAGAGAAAGTTACCTGTGACTTTCCTCCCCTAAACACCAAATATAACAAAAGTCACCTATAACTTCATTATATTTTAGAAAAGTTACAGGCATCCAAACAGGCCCTAAGGGTTAGTTAGTGAGTGTTTTTATCTCCACACAACCCTGGTTGATAAGAAACTCATTTTCTTTCTTTATTGATGCTTTCATTTCACTTGTTGTGTCATGTATTTGTGGGTTATCCAAGAGTGGGCGGCACCACCTCATTGGTCTTCTCTCAAGAGGGAGGTCTCTTAAAGGTCGGTGAAAGTTGCTGTGTGATGTACTTGGGATATAAGAGATATTCTCTTAAATATTGTAATTCCTTTGTTATTATAGTGAATTTTATTGCTAGACCAGGTTATGTGGTTTTTTCTTTAATATCAGATAAAATTTTCATGTTAAAAATAGTAGTGCCTCATTTTACATTCTACATGTTTGATGAAAAGCTTACCTAAGTTGGGCTAATCAATCTTCATCAAATCTCTCCTACAAGTTAATCTCACTGGTTCACATATTTGAAGAATTGGTCATTTTCCCTTACAACTGGTATTGGAGCTTTGATTGGAAGCTTGGTATTTTTGGAGAGAGTTTGTTGCTTTCCGTGTTCGTCTTGAAATGGAAGCAAGCCCCACAAATAGAATTGTAAATACCAATGGCTCCACTTGAACGATGTGGAAAGCCCAGACGGATGATATCTTGTATTGCAAAGATTTATACCTTATAAATTTGAAAGGACTCTCGTAGTCAAAGAAAGATTTTTTTTTCTTTTTGCAAATACGCTCTTTGACGCATTTGGCAGTACCACAAGGCCATGCTCCATCAAAATCCCCTTGAAAAATAGAATCCTGCCAACACTGGCAAGCAAGATTAGCAACATCTGACGTCTTGATTTTCCTTGAAGACTTACACGGTGGGGCCCACCTACTACCCTTCCTGGATGTTGCATGAACTACCTCACTACCAGAAAAAGGAGGCAAATTTCTAAAAATAATTAATCAATAATAATAATAATAAATCAATTAATTAACGCCGGTATAGAATGGCACTCCAGTCTTCTTCAACCACAAAGGTCCCATGATGAATTCCTCAACGGTGAATCTCGACACATCCGCAACATCACGCAGCACGTGGTAAGCAGGCCACGAGACCCTGCGGTCGAGATCGGCTCCGGTCCCACGGTTCCGGAATTCCCCTAGAAAAGCTGTGGCTGTGCTATTCGGGTCCACATTGCCTATCGACGGGGCCCACCCTTGGGGCCGGATCACATCATCTATCTTCGATTGCATGATTACTGTCAACGAGAACTCTTTTACTGGCCGGCCTAGGTACGATTGTATCAGACCCTTGACTGGAAAGAGATCAGCCGCAGGCGAGATCGTACAGTTCTGTGCTACAAATCCAGTGGGCTCGTGTTCGTCGATGCGGGTGTGGGCCGCAACGGTGTTTGGTTGGCCCGGTAACGGCTTCTTAACTACGATCTCGCAGTTCTGGAAGATGGCCGCAGCGTCGCCGTTGATGATGTCGATCGTGCCCGTGATGATGCAATCACGGTAGAATTGACGGTGGGCGTGCGCGAAGAGGGTGCTCTGGTAGCTGTCGATGGTGCAGTTGAAGATGACGGACAGATCGGATTCGACGCGGAGTGCGACGGCCTGGGCCTTTTCAGGCCTAGCAGTGTTCTTGAAGCCCATGTCTCTTGCCATGAATGCTGCTCCAGATACAGCTGAGGAAGGACGCAGGAACATGAACTTTGGTTTGACGGTTTAGATTGATGTGAGTCTCGAACAATGCTGATCCAGCCATACATTTTTATCATGGCCCACTACATAATGCATTGTCCTCTGGCTCATGATCCGTGTACACGAGTGGAGCTTGACACAACTCGACTCGGCTCAGCTACTAGCTAACCTCAACTTGAACTGGGCTCAGCTTGGTCCTTGAACCTGACTGGCCAGCATGGCTCGGTTTGATCAGCAGCTCAGGCGGTTCGAGCCGAATTCACATATACAATATTTTTACAAACACACGGACTACACCTTCAAATTTTCACCGTATATAAGATACTAGTAGCAATTTTACAAGTATTTCCTCAAACACTTCATAGGCAACCTTAAAATCAAGAAAAAATGATATTTATTTAATGAAATATACCTTTCTTGTCATCAGCCGACACTTTATTAAGTCATTTCATCGTACACTTGATGAGCAACATCAGTATACCAATATAAAAGCAACCAAGTCATCAAACTGGATAGATCCAAGTTCGATTCAAGTTGGGTTCGATCTAAGTTGAGACGAGCCGGGGCAACTTCGAACTCGGTTCAAAATTTTCCCGAGCACAAAAAATCAGCCTATCTCGGCTCAAACTCAGTTCCACACCGAGTCGAATCTATCTTTTTCCAGATAACTCTGATCGTGTACAGCTGTCCGTCTACTATATATGGGTCGGACGCGGATTTACTGTGAAAGGCTTTTGCAGGAAGTTCCTGCGCAAGGATTCTAGATGAGACTTATTGTGATGTTTGTTAGAAATCCAACCCGTCCATTTGTTTTTTGAGATCATTTTAGGACATGAGACCGAAAATGATTAGGATCCAATACTCAAGTGGGCCATACGATGAAACAGTTGGGAAAGGAATTCATACTGTTGAGACCTTCCCAAGATCCACCTTGATGTTTATATTACATCCAAACCGTTTATACGGTTATTTTCACTGAGATTAAGTGAAAAAGCCAAAAAATTAAACTGATACAAAACTTTTGTAGCCATATAAATGTTTCAACGGTATCACTAAATCCCCACTATTTCCTCTCGCGTGGCTCACTTGAGTTTTTGATCATCCTCATTTTTGGTAGCATGTGTTGAAATGAACTCGAAAAAAGGATGGACGGAGTGGTTTTCTCACAAACATCATAGTGGGCCCCACACAAAATCTTGCGCAGGAACTTTCTGCGAAAGCCTTTCGCAGGAAATCCGCGTCCATATAGGTCTCACGAAATAGAAGCCACATTGCAAATATCAATGATCAGAGACCTCAGGGCCACACGTGTAGCAACCGTAGGTCGAATACGGACTGCTGTTCCATATTCAACTATCCGTTTTATTTAAATGCGTGTGGGTTGTCTCAACATACGACTGACCTGATATTTCGCGTCCAACTGTTGATTGGCTTGGATCTTACACACGCGTGCCATATTTGTAAAAGAGAAAAAACTTTTGTACCTGACAGAGTGAGGTGGTTGATGCATGGGCGCTGAGAGTTTATAGACGGGGCACGCACGGAACGCAAATTCGACGCTCCAAAGCGTGGGCCACAATTTAGATGTACCATGATCCATAACACTGATTAGATTTTGTATTTGGACCATAGGCGGACATTTGAAATGAAATTTATTCAACGGTCCAATTTCAGACATGACTTACCTGAAATGAAAATTACTCAACGGTCCAATTGTAGAAGCGTGGAATCCATATGTGATGTGGCATCACTTCATTGGCCAGTCAAACGATAGAAAATGATATCCACCAATTTCCAAAAGGTTATACATCCTCACTAGTGAAATTGCACCACCTCAGGGCCTGACCGAATCCACTCAAGCCATGGCTGGATGCTATTTTATGGCCACCCAGCTGCTTGTCAGAAATGGGCCCACCTAAGAATGTCATGTTCGAGGGAAACGGATTGGCTACTCCCCCTGCCATCAGCCAATGGCTGGTAGTCGGTACTCTGTGGGCCCCACCATGATGAATGGGTTTCATCATGCCATCCATCTATTTTTCTAAATCATTTTAGAGAGGAAAAAAAATTGATGTATATCCCAATTTAAAGTGAACCACAATATAGGAAACAGTGTTGAATGAGCGTCGACCATTAAAAAGCTTTTGGGGCCCATAAAAGTAAACAGTGTTGAATGAGCGTCGACCATTAAAAAGTTTTTGGGGCCCATAAAAGTTTCGGATCAAGTTGATCTTTTTTTTTTTTCCTTCATCTAGATCTTTATGACCTAATCAACAGATTGGATGTCAAAAAAATAGTACAGTGGGCCTTAGGAGGATTGTAATGGTGGATATCCAATCACTATTTTTTTTCCTATGGTGTGGTCCACCTTAGATTTATATACTTCTCATTTTTCAGAATCAAGCCCTAAAATGATCTTTAAAAATGGATGAATGGCATGGATGAAACACATACATCATGGTGGGCCCACGGAGCACCGATCACCAGCTACTCGGCTAGTGGCTGGGGAAGTAGCCAATCCATATTCATGTTCGAAAATGTACTTATCTGCCTGGCCAATGAAATGGTACCACATCACGGCCCAATGAAATATGGTGCTGAATCCACTTTATATATCCACTCTGTTGTCTCCAGTGATACCATCAGTGGACATTGAATGGACAGTTAAAATAAAAATTATTCAAATGCTGTAATTTTAAATGGCACTTGCCTGTAAAGCTGGAGCCCAATCGGTGGGGCCAGCATGGTGTTTGTTAAATCCACTGTCATTTTCCTAACTTGTTTCGGGACATGATCCAAAATATGAGATAGAGCCAAAACTGAAGTGGGCCACACCACAAAAGATAATGAAGTTTAATGGCCCACCATTTAAACCTTCTTGGAGCATAGTAGGATAGGTTGATATTTGTATTTTTGCATTAGTTTTCATCCCTACCTTTTATTATGATGTGGCCTAAGTCAGTTTTTAAATCTCTGATATTTGGGCTAATGGCATGAAATGAGCCGGAAGGAAACTCGTGAGATTCATGAGTTTCTTTAACTCAAAGCTCCAAGGGCCATCTCCATCCATCAGTTTGCCCGCAGATGTTAGAATGAAAATCCAAAAGCAGGCCGATATCAGACTCAAGTGGGCCACACCACAAGAAAGGGTAGAAATAAAATGCCCACCGTTAAAACCTTCTTGGGACCACAGAGAGTTGCCATATGAAGGGTTCAGATCGTTTATAAACGTTACAGTGAACCTCAGGAAGGCATTAATGGTGAGCCTGTGTTTGATGTTGTGGCCCACTGAAGCCTTGGATCTGCGGGAGCAGATAAGGTGCCCTGGCCTCATCCAACACAGTGCAGCCCTAAATGTGGGACCCACCTTGATGTAAGCATTTTATATCCACACCGTCCATCCGTTTTTCCAACTTATTTTAGTTCATGAGCTCGAAAATGAAGCATACCCAAATCTCAAGTGGACCACACCATATGAAACAGTGGTGATCGACCATTAAAAACTTCTTGCAGGCGATAAGCTGATATTTGTTTTTCCCATCCATCCAGGTCTGAGTGACCTTATCAACAGGCGTAATGGAAAACAAACATTAAAGTAGGCCTAGGAAGTTTTTAACGGTAGGCGTTCAATCATCACTCTTTCCTATGGTGTGGCCCACCTATGATTTGGATCTGTTTGATTTTTTTGGTTCACGTGTAAAGCGATCTGTCATAAGAGATGGACAGTGCAGATATACAATATATATATCAAGGTGGACCCACGATCAGTACCGCACGTAACCCGCTCCCTGGATCTGCCTCGTTTTTATATGATCACATGGTGAAAACGATGGACGGAGTGGATTTTACGGAAACTCTCTCATACTGGTGTCAGAGAAAATTCGCGTCCCGAAGCAGATGCCACGTCCCTAGATAACAATTTCTGAGCGCCTGAGTATCAACCCCCGCACTCCGCCAGAGTAGATTCTAGCGGAAAGATGAAAACTTACCGAACGTCGCCGATGCATACACGGAAACCCCATCGGCGAACCCCTTGCTTCCAATCACGACCGTCCGATCCGCACCATCACCATACATGGTCACGTACCTCATCTCCCTCGTCACCCTCACATTCTCCTTATAAATCCCCTCCTTCACGTAAATTACGAACCTGCCATTCCTCTCCTTCAACGCCGCCTTCAACGCATCTCCGATCGTCTGATAATCCCCCGACCCGTCCTGGGCCACCACAGCATCAGGCTTCCCCTTGGCCGCGTACCAAACCGGCTCGCCCTCGATCGCATCTAGAAGACTCCTGACACGTGTCACCTCCTCCTGCTGGGACGGGTACCCGGATACGATCGCGAGATTATTCCTCGTCGCCTCCGTCGCGTTCTTCAGCAACGCTCTCATCGTGGCCGTCAAATCGCCCCTCCCGCCTGGCAATCCGTCCGTACACGTCTGCTGGAAGGCGATCGCCGCGCTCAGCGACGATAAGACGCCTGGCATCTTGAACGGAAGGGATATCAGATGCATGTTGTCGATATCGACGTAAGATGCGTTGAGCTCATCCCGCGCGTACGTTAGCAGCTCGTCGCAGTCGCGGAAAGACGATGCCGTCCGCGAATCCAAGCCGTTGTTGCTTATACCCGCGGAATACTCGCAGGCCTTTTGGACGGCTGCGATCGCCACTTTCGTGGAGCATAAGATGAGCTTTTTGAGATTCACGGTTTGGAGGCCGGACGTCTCAACGATGCTCGAGACGCATAGGTCTTGGAAATCGGTGATGGCGCAGAGGCCCTGGATCTTGGACCGTGCAAGCGCGGCATCGCGGCCGTTGGGGTTGTCCTTCTGGCCACTATCCAACTGTCCGGAGCCTGGGCGGAACATGCCGGAGAGGGCGATGAGGGCGACGGCGGCGACGAGCACGACGAACGAGACGACGATGATGACGGCGCGCTTTCGGGTCTGGCGACGATCGGCGGCAACGGTCGCCGCATCCGGCGGGACGTGGTCGGGGAAGATGTCGCCGGCGTCGTATTCGTCGTGGGTGGCGGAGGAGGTGGAGGGGGAACGGATTTCGTGCGGCATCGAGGGGCAGTTTGGGGATTTTGGGTGACTGTCTCTCTTGTATCAAAGAGAGATCCCTCCAACGTACGGACGAAGGAACGAGAGAGGGATCTGCTCTGCATGGAAGAGGCAGGGAATGTTGCATTTTGTTGCCTTTTTTAAGGATTTTTACACAGAAGCCCCTAGCCTTTCGTCCATTTGCCACATCCATCCTCTTACTAGTGTTTTCAAATAAACCCTCATCTTTTGTGCTATTGATAACAAAGCCCTTACCGTCTGTTTGCCATGTATCTCAAACGAACCATTTACCGCATTTTAATATGCCCAAAATGCCCATTTGTTTGATGAGAATTTTGCGGATGTCGTCTTTGGTTGGAGCGGATTTGGTGTGGCCATTACTGTGTGGCCTACCTTGATGCATGTATTCTATATCCACACCGTCCATCCGTCTTAACAGATCATTTCAGTACATGATCATGAAAAATGAAGTAGATCCAACTCTCAGGTGGACCATAATATAGGAAACAGATGTGATTGATCATTAACAACTTGTAATGGGCCACAAAAGTTTTATATGGATGGCAAATAAACACTATGGTGGGCCATATGAATTTTTTAACGGTGGGACGTTCAATCACGACCATTTCCTAAAATATGGTCCATGCAAATTTTGAATATGCTTCATTTTTCGCCTCATTCCCTGAAATGATCTGGCAAAACATATGGACGGAGGGATATAGATTACATGTGTCAGGTGGGGCCTACAATAGGAGTTGTACCGTCTGGGATGAGGCCAGGCCGCAACTAAGGGGTCGTTTGAATGCCCTAATTTTTTTAGTTGTAAAAACATTACACTTCAAAAGAGCAAAAGACTTACAAGTGTAATTGGTTTACATACTATTTTGTTTGGTTTTTAAGTGATAATCCGTTTAGAGATAAATGGATTATGTGCAATGAATGGGTCGTGTGTTTGGTTAGGACATAAAGTGCTTACAATAAATAAAGTAGGTATTCATATTATTGAGTTAGAGTGGCGAACCATTCAAAATCTGCAAATTATATAATAAAGATGGGAATTTTTTATTTTTTTTAAATGGCCCGAATATTAAAGCATGCACACGTTAAATGAATGGGATGTCTTCCACCCATCACATTAGCCCAGAATGCAATCCAGAAGTTTTTAATGGTGTACATCTCATCTTTTCCTTGTGTGGACCATTTGATAATAAACGAGCTGTTTTAAGGTTATAGGAGAGCATGAAGGGTAATACATGATGGATAGATTGGATGTATCATATATATTATGGTGGGCCCCACATATCATCAATGTATATTAACTATTGTGTTCTAACATTTATAATATCTTTTTAGTGGTAAAGACTTTGATTACCTGTAATATGAAATATGACTTTTTATTAGCTTTCAAATTCATGCTAAAAGCTATAATCTGTTTATAGCCCGTGAAGTCTTTACAGACAAATACATGCATCGAAAGCTCCTGTAATTAGATTAACTATAATCCCTTTATAATTTAAGGACTTTACGGGCATCAAAATGACCCTTGGACTCTCTTCCCTCTTTGGCTAAGCTTTTCACCCTAAAATTAGACTTAAGAAATTTTTGACCTTATTTTCTTTTCTTATAACTAGGTTTAAATCATTTTTTATTGTTTCTAACTATTAATTATAATTGGCATTATCCCACTATTAGTTGGTGATAAAATGTTACTTACCATTAAAAAAAATATTTATATATGGCCAAAATACCATTACACTTGTATGCGATCCCATTAAATTTTAATTGTGGGTGTTCGATCTTCACCCAAGGGTAGTTTGGAAATGTGTATTTGATATACATGTGCAATTTTCATGGAATCCAGGTGAATTGGAATCAAATTACTAGATGTACTTAGTAATATATAATTAGAATTTATGTAAATGTGTTTAGTGGCTTGTATTTTGAATATATTGATAGATGAATGAGAGAGAACTGTTATTTGCTAATTGGTGATGTAAACACCCCACTTAAAATAAGATTAAACTACTCTACTAACTTTGATTGAATTTTCATAAAATCATTTCGAAAATTTCAAAGACCATTGAAAATCTGATCGATCCAATGGGCCGGTAAGGCTCTCGACATGTCAAGTAAACAACCGATAGACCCGATTGGCATATCTAGAACCCGACAAATCAAATCTTCGTTTATCATCCAAACACTTTAAAAACTTTAATTACCAACCTAAAATCTTCTCCATCCGACTCGTAAAACATTGCAAATCCAAATAGATCTTATATTAAAGGTCCCTAACACTTCCTTAAAACAACCAATAGACTAAATCAAAAAAATAAAACTATCAATTCATGGTGAGTCGATGGTGACATCATCAACCTTACTTTCATTTTTCACTCTCACATGTGTCAATGAACTTATTTTGTCAAAAAAATATAATAACTTAATGTCAAGTGGACTATTGTCCTCCCATAAGCCGGTGGCCACCTGGCATAGTTTTTTATCAATGGAAACCTATATTTGGATCTTGCATATGGCAAAATCACAAACAAGCATCCATCGTTGACTTATCAGTCGACAGTCTCCGTCTATAAATATAGCACAATAATGACCATTCCAAATGAGGGATTAGCATGGAGGCCCAATGACATCCAGAGATAGAGAGGGTTCGTGAGAGATATGGCTCTGAAGACTTTGGAGATCTCCTAATTGACGTTGATGCCCTACTTGATGCCCTACCCACTTCAAGAAGCCAACTTTTAAAAAAGAAAAAAACAGTCAACTAAAGAAGCTAACAAAGTTAATAATAGAGTTGGAATTCAGGATATTCGATAATCCCTTTTTCACAAAAAGGTGTTTAGCATTCCCTTTTCTTTCTCACATCTCAACCAAGCTCAAATTGTGTTCCACTTCACACATCCCTAATATATCCGTATCATCAACATATATTTTTATTTTATTTCTTTTGTACATCTTTTTAATGCATTTGCTTTCCTGAGTCATTTGACTCTCCAAAGACTATGACCTCTTTATTTTTGCTTGCCTAGGCTATGCAAAGGATGACTATATATATATAATGTTGAAATTATACTGAATCTCCCTAAAAGCCTTAAAAGTCCGTGGAGTATAAACCACATGCTGTATGGATAAAAAATGATGCCTAATCCCTTCATTTTGTCATCGAGACCCATATTTAAAATTGATGATAGTAAATTAACTATAAGAATCACAAGAGTTTAAGAATTTTGTAAGTTTGTAGCTCGTAAGTGATTTTATAATTTTTAATTACCTGTCAATTTTAAGTTTCATTTGACTAATGACAACTTTAAAATTTAAACATATTTTTATATTTGAGTCGATTTCACGCCCTACATATACAATTGATAAGCAATTATAATTATTCATGAGTATTTATAGGTGATAATGAAAATCCATGTGAAATGTAATTATATAACTTTTGCCCTTAAAAATGTAGCTCTTATGTTTGATGTGAATGGGATTCCTCCGTCTTCTTCTTCTTTTTTTTTTTTTTTTTTTTTTCTTTTTTTTTTCTTTCTTTTTTTATTATTTATTATTTATTTTAAGGTGAAGAAAATATTTAATGCCCTATCCGAATATGGTGATTTGTGCACTTCACCAAGATATCTGGATACTTGTTAGACAGGATGTGTAGATTGTCAACGGTCTGAATTCCAAGAACAGATGCCCTTTGATCAGCAGTCAGGATCTTCCAATTAACAAATTTTAGGATCATGACATATCAACATTAGGTCCCCCAATTTTTAGGGTTTGGTTTGCGCCACACGCATCACACATTTACAATTTGTGAGTGCATGAGCATCAACCATAACACTCAACCATAGTATCAAATTTCCCTTTTGCTGGGAGAACGGAATTTCTATTGGACCCGTATCCACGAGAACATCCGTAAACATCCGAGATTTGTGGGGTCCACCAGATTGTATATGTAAAATCCACTCCTTGCATCAGGTGAAGAGAAATATTTTGACCGTACATAAAGAAAATATGATCAAATGAAAGCTAACATGAACCACACAAACGGGAAGTCATCAAAATTGCTCCCAAAACTGCTAACTCCACACGTTGTGGGGCCTGCCTGAGTTTATGTATCAGACTGATTTTATTCTTTTGTATATTTTCTTCATTATAGTTCTTGATGAAAGATACACACCATGGTGGCCCACACACAACCTACCGCCGATATCACATTTGCATTGTTCCATGTGGTGTGGCCCATCCGAGTAACGGATCTAGCAGATTTTTTCTTTTTGGGCCTAAAATCAAGAATAGAACCTAATAGATGGAGTGGATTATATATATATATATATATATATATATATATATATATATATATAATATATATATATATATATATATATATATATATATATATATATATAATATTATGGCACCCACAAACTTGGGTAAACTTGGGCGTTTTACGCATTGAGTAGAATAAGTGTTTTTATGTGGAGATTTGAGCCCGTATGAGGTTCAACGATAAGGAGTTGTCTGACTTGTCGAGGAGGTGAGTTATGTCCTCCTCGGGGGCATGTTTGGCAGCCCACCATGCCAAACAGGCCAGGTGGTAGCCCGGCTCGAACCTCCCGCCGCTCGTCCCCACCTGAGGCGAGACCGCAACCTCCTCAGCCCCAACCCTACTACCGGCCGAGATTCGATCCTCGACGAGGAGATCTTCTCCAGCCTTGGGGGAGGGGGGGAACATGTTATCGGTCATTCTAATGGCCTCCTCCCTCTCAGAAGAAGAAGGGACAACAATGGGGGCCTCAGAGGTTGCGATTGGAACCTCTGCAGTGGGGGAACGACGGTAGGAGGGGCAGAGCTCACAACTGTTGGGGCATCGACCATGGTCATATCGGCAAGCACCGGGGGAGGAGCTACCGCCGGGATCATGGTCGGATCGGAAAGCACTAGGAAAGGTGTCTCCACAAGGCTATGGTCGTATTGAAAAACACCGGAAGCGGAGCTGCTAGAGGAGCCATGACCACGTTGGGAAGCACCGAAGTCGGTGTTGCACCCGACGCCTGTGGATGAGCAAGCACGGCAAGTGTCGAGCCGACGAGCGGGGGCTCCACCGGCCGGTGTGGCAGCAGATTCTCCCCACGAGGGGGAACTTACTTCTTCAGAGTAATCTTCAACCGGGGGGCAACCCTCAACATCTCCGCCACTGTCGAAGCTACTTTCCTCTTCCGAGTGTCAGACGCCTCGGCCATGCCTGCGAGAGAAACGACAGTGTCAGCGACTGAGCAGACGAAACTGGGCTCATCAGAAAGATTGGAACAACTTACTGAAAGACGTAGACAAGAGTTGTGACTTACAAAGCCCGGACCAATGAAGATTGGCCGCTGTAATTAGGTCTGTCCAGGAGCGAAGCCCCTCCGATCGCGCCCTAGCCTTCGTAATGAGGTTCTTATAAGCCGGGTCGAGGAGTGGCAGTCCCTTCTAGAAACCTACAAAAGGAAACGGAGAGCTTTATTTCTATTGAAACAAATGAAAACAAGGGCCGTGGGACAGATACTGGTTAAAGTCTGACCTGGTTTAGTGAAATGAGTCGGAACCCGAGTTATTAAGGTTCCGAGCTCCACTGTTGGCGCCTCTCACTCGCCTGCCGCCCAGAATCATTTATTTTTTCAATCCTTATTGAAGGACGGTAGGTTTATCACCAGACCCAACCCCTTGCTACCTCGGGTCGCGAAGTACTACCATGGTTCGTTGCTGTCGTGCTTGACCAGGTACAAACTCATCAGCTCTTCCGGGGTCAGCTCAGGGTTCCCTACTTGTCGCCAGATGATGAATGCGAATATCAGCACCCTCCAGGCGTTGGGCGTGAATTGTCCCGGAGCCAGCCTGAGGTAGGCCGCAATCTTCAGAATAAATGGGTGAAGTGGGAGTCAAAGCCCACACTGCAATGAGCAGAGGAAGATTGCGACTTCCCCCTCAGTAAGAGCACCAGCCGTGTCCATAGGCCCAGGGGCCCTTATCTGAACGGAGTTCGAAATTTGAAATTCTAAACGTATCCAATCCATCTGAGATTCCGACAAAACGGAACCTCCCGGGACTATCTCCGAGGCGTGCTCACTCGCGAGCATTTCAATGGCCTCAGCAGTGTTGACTTAGCGAGCTTTTTGTTGGGTCGCTTGGTCTGAGCACCCATCCCCTTTTGTCTCCGAGGTGGGGGGTATAGTGGTACGGCTTCGAAGTGGCCTTTAGAAGCCCCTCTTCCGTCTTCAGAACTCCCCAACTCGGAGTCCTCAGCATACTCACGCACCGTTTCGAGGCTGGAAGACATTATGAAAAGAAGGATGAAGATTAACGAAAGAGAATCACCGGACGACTACCAAAAATTGCCTTCTACCGGAAAAGGATGATCGGTTGTAATCGCCCACAGAAAACGTCAAAATCGATCGGAATCGCCTTGTCGAAAATCGCCTCTTCCGGTATGCTCTCGAGTTCACAATGCAAGTAACAGGAGAAAATTCAAAGGCCCCTTATATAAGCTATAAGGGATTTTCGCATTAATGGCAAGCCATAATGGCCGCAGCCAAATTGGTGTGAGCCGATTCTCAAGCACACGTGGTCACACCCCGTTGGGAGAGTTATCAACCAACGGTACGACTCTGGCATCGGACAACGTGCTTCGATATGCGAAATGACGCCCGAGCAGAGGGATCCGTTATGTACACTTCTCCTCAGGCCTGCGTGGCGACCCCTCATAGGCTGGAAGGATATTCGGAATTGTAACCGTCGCCACGCGTCCACCAAAACAACTCTCACGCTCATAATCTCAAGATGTGACGCTTCGAATTTGAAAACCATCATTAATGCAGTATGGGCGGGAGATCTTCTGCATGAGTACTCTCCGAGTCCACAGGTGGGTTCGAAGAGTAGAGGGCTCCTGTTATGGGGAGATCCAAGCCCATATGAGGTTCAATGACAAAACACCAATCTGAACCGACCCACTGCCGGGGTGTCCGTAGCAAGACCCGTCTGACCTGATACGAGCATCCCATGAAGATAATTAACGAGCAGGACTACAGAGGTGCAGGTCGGAACGATCCTTATACTTCGACTGGATGTCCAATCATCCGCTAACCGTAGTATGCTCGACACGACATTCATTAGTCTCGTCGACTACAATGGATCCGACCTGACGGATCGGATCAGATACCCTTCTTTGGAAAAGGTCTGTAACGTTCAGTCCGCTCGGGCCTAGAGACTGCATCCTCTATGCTATGGTCGGGGGAGCCGAGCCGAATGGATGTGTGATGGCGCATGTTCAGTCTACCAAATGCGGAAGTAGCCATAACCGATCGTGGCCGATAACTTCGTCCGCAGATACGCATTATACAATACACGATCATCAGATTACGGGCAATATCTCCATGATCCGAGAATCCTCCTGATCGTGCCGAGATTGTCGGACCGGACCATCCCACTATCATGTATAAAAAAAACACGACACCACGTCTACAGGTATGCAAGGGCAAATATTCTCTCCTCTACTCTTTACTTAGACCCAAATTCCCTATACTTGACTTAGGCATCGGAGGGTCCCCCGGCTTAGCCAGGATTACCTTTGTCTGTTCTCTTGCTGCAGGTTCCAGAAGTGGTATGTTAAAGTGAGGGAGACGTGGAGGAAGGGCCGACCAAATTTGGACATCAACAGGTGTTGTAGACCATTTCAATACATTTCTAATGCAAATTGACATTTTCACGCATCTTAGTTGATAGATGCCCCATTTTCTTATACTTAGGTACGAAAACACAATTTGTATTGGTGGACTACCAATATTGAAAAGGGTAGATGTATCTATCAAAAAGGTGGGCCCTAAACAGTATATAGCCGCCATTGGATGGTTTCGTGAATCGAGCACGTTTGGCGGGAGAAATTACGCAAGTGGCCGAGAGGGAGGCGAATTTTCCAACACCAGTTTTTGTAGGTTGCAGGGAGCCCATGCAACAAAATGCAATATAGGGCCCACTGTGATGTTTTTGTGATATCCACTCCGTCCATATCTTTCGCCAAATCATGCTATTATTTGTGCTAAAAAATCAGGCTGATGCAAAACTCAACTGGGCCACACCATAGAAAACAGTGAGATTGAGACATCCACCGTTGAAATTTCCTGGGGCCCACAGGGATGTTTATATACTATCCAACCCGTTCATAAGGCACGTTCCTCCAGGATTAATTAGAAGCAGTTGTCCACAGCCCCACGTCTCAGTGTGGTGGGGCCCACTTCAGTTTGATGAGCCTTATTTTTTGCCTCAACTTCTAACATTATCTAGCATAACTGATGAACGGAGTGGATGTCATAAAAACATGACGGTGGACCCCACGTGGCTTTATGTTGCATGGAACTTGTAGCAGAAAGGAGGTTGTCTACGCGTTTTCCTCGGATTCGGATGGTATGTTGGTTGGGAGTGGAAGCTGATTGCGTACTGAGTAAGCATACTAAACACTATGAGGTTCACCCTGATTTATGTATTTTATCCACTCCGTTTATATGTTTTATTTGGATAATTTTAGGGCTTGAGCTTAAAAATAAAGCATATCTAATACTTAAATGGACCACACAACAGGAAATAATGTGAATTTAACATCTATAGTTGAAACAACTAAGTACACTATTACCATACTGAGTAAACTCTATTGAGCCCACCGTGAATGCATGTAGTTTATCAACGCCGTCCATCCATTTTTCCAGATCATTGTGAGGGTTGAGCCCAAAATTAAAGTATATCCAAAGTTCAAGTGGACCATATCATGGAAGTATTGATTTCCACCGTTGAAACCTTTCTAAGGCCCCGGTGATGTTTATTTGTCATCCAACCTATTCATAAGATCACACGGACATGGATGAAAGGAAAACACAAATATTAGCTTGATCTAAAATTTCTGTAGCCTCCTAAAACTTCTCAACGGTAGATGTTCTATTCACACTGCTTCCGTTGGTGTGATCCACTTGAGCTTTGGAAATGCTTCATTTTTTGGGTAAAAACCCTATAATTATATGATAAAACAGATAGACAGAATTGATACAACGCATGAATGAGTTACACAGTACGCAATCATCTTCCGATCTTATGAAAAGGCGGGATAACAAATAAACATCACTGTGGGCCCTTGGAACGTTTCAACGGTTAAAATCATTATTCCCACTGTTTCATGTGATGTGGTCCACTTGAACTTTGGATATCCTTCAATTTTGGTTGTAACCACTAAATTGATCTGGAAAAACGGATGGACGGAGTGGATATACCAAATACGTTCACGCGTGGGCACAACAGAGTTTACTCAGTATTATAAAGTAGTCAATACGCAATCGGATTTCCTTGAAAAGCCATACAAATTCAACAAATCTCAGCGCTTCAGATGGTGTAATTGTGAACAATGGCCCATCCAAGATGGTCCATCTGATGAATCATCCACATCTTCCACCATTTAAACTCTTAGGGCCCACTAAAATTTCCAATCAAGCTGATATTTGTGTTTAACCATCATCCCAGTGGGACTGGTCTTATGAATGGGTTGGATGGCTTATAAGTATCATGTGGGCCCCAATAGGGTTCAATGGTGGGCTTATCCATCCTGATGTTTTTCCTGATGTGGCTAACTTGAGTTTTTGATCCGCTCTATACGGTGTAGTCAATTTGAGTTTTTGATATGCCTTATTTATGAACTAATATCCTAACATGAACGGTTGCAACTAATGGATGAAGTGAATATCCCATAGCATATAAACATTATGGTGGGCCCTAAGAGGGTATCAATGGTAGGCTTACCCATCGTATGGCCAACTTGTTATTATTATCCGTCTGATTTATAGAGTGTGGCCAATTTAAGTTTTTGATCTGCCTTATTTATGAGCTCATATCTTAACATGAAATGGTGCAACTAATGATGAAGCAAATATCCCACAGGCAACACAACAAGCAACACATATCTTTTTTGTCACTGGTATATCATATAAACATCATGGTGGGTCCCAATAAGGTCTCAATGGTAGGCTTACCCATCACTATTATTTCTGATGGTATGGCTAACTTGTTATATATATATATATATATATATATATATATATATATATATATATATATATGGAAAAGGTATAATGCGCGAGCTTACGACTTCGTCCCATGCAGTCGAGCTGCGTGGGCCACCGTGATGCCTTTCGAACATCTGCCCCATCAGTCAGATGCGTGCACCTCTCAAAAATCAAGTCAATCTGTGACTTGTGTGGGCCACACCACATATAGAAGTGGAGAGGGACCCCATCGTGATGCATGTCGACCATCAACACCGTGCATTTGATGGTTTCCCTTTAAATAATGGGATATCCCAAAAATCAGCCGTATACGGAACTCAGGTGGGCAATATCATCTAAAATCATGTGAAGACACCGTTAAAACATATAAAAGCATTTGGTGGGGCTCACCTGAGTTTTGAATGCTGCTGAAACTTGGTCTGAGCCCTCATACAAGTGGGAGACACATAATGGATGGGCTGGATTTGCAAACTACATCTTTTGTAGGCCCCAAAAATGATTATGAATGTTTTAATGGTTGCATGGCCTCTCTCCACTTCTGTATGTGGTGTGGCCCACAAAAGTCACAGATTGACTTGATTTTTGAGAAATAGATCCACGGTGGAATGGTGCATCTGACTGATGGGGTAGATTTTCGAAAGGCATCACGGTGGGGCCCACACAGCTCGACCACATGGGACGGAGCCGTGAGCTCGATCGCATTGTACCTTTTCCCTATATATATATATATATATATATATATATATATATATATATATATATATTAATTTTAATTTTTTATCTGCCTGATTCATGGGTTCATGACCTAACAATTAACATGAGCCAGTGCAACTGATGGATGAAGTGGATGTCCAACGGGATTCACAACAGGTCCCACATATCTCTTTGTTACTCTGACGGGATATAAATATCATGGTGGGCCCTTAGTGGGTCTCAATGGTGGGCTGACCCCATCCCCATTGTTTCCTGTGGTGTGGCAAATTTGAATTTTCGATCTGCCTGATTTATGGGCTCATATCCTAACAATGTCTGATGGATGAAGTGGATGTCCCATAGGCATCACAACGGTCCCCACATATTTTTTTATTGCATGAGATCCTGTATCCATTTGCTGAAAAGTAACAGATAGGCCTTCTCACTCACTTTTCTCGGGATGGCATATCACTACTGCATGAACAAACCGCTGTTGAAAGATCCCACTCGCGTTATGATCTGAGCCATCACTTTTTTACTTCATTTTTCTCCCTAAATCTCTACCATTAACCGTTTCAATCAAATGGCTAAGGCCAAATAGACTGCTATTTGAACCATGGACCATCCACGGTGGGGTCCAGTCCACATGGTGGAAGTCCCAATCCACCATCCAGCTGAAAGAGGCACCATATTCCCATCACAACCCTCAAAAGAGTATCATGAGATTTGAGGGTTTTCATTATATCACACGTCCAAACATGGCGCAAGTACAGAAGATCTGGGCCGTTCGTTAAGACCAACTGTAATCAGACCCTGGCACAAAATCAGGGCAGTGCAGTACATACATCAAACATGGCATGCATCTATGTTGGACGTTCTTCATGTTTTTCTAACCATCCACTTATCAAACATGGCACACGACCCACCTGATGAACAAACTGGCCTAACTTTTGGACAGGGTGGAGCCCACAAAATGAACAGATGACCTGATCTCATAGATATCCATGATTTACAGCATACATGGCACAATGAAAACCCTTAAATCTCCTGCGAGAGAATCATCTGAGCAGGCATCTGGGGTGAATTGCAGCTACAGTTTCAAGACAGTCACAGAGCAGTACCGGCCTTAGAACAGGAGCAAGGCTCAGACATCAGAAACTACTTGTAATTAAATAACCGGTTTTGTTCTATACCTCAAAAGAATCGACGAAGCCAGTATCTAAAATTACAGAAGATTTAAAGAGCATGAACAACTGCACTTGGAAAAAACAGTTGTCCGCACTAGGAAATGGCGGTCGCTGCATCTGCACTGATAGGCAAGCTGACCATACTCCCCATCTCAGCTTCTGGTTGTTGAACAGAAGTTTTCAGACTGCAACAAGAGTTGGATGGGATGTTGATTATAGTCACCATCTCAGCTTCTCGTTCTTGAACAGCACCTTTCGGACTGCAACAAGAATTGGATGGGACGTTAACCATGCTCACTATCTCAGATTCTCGCTGTTGAACAGCAGCTTTTGGACCGCAACAAGAGTTGGATGGGACGTTGAGGCCAACGAACCCAAATATGGCGGCGGCAGATCCTAGGTAATGCATGGGACTAGGGGCATGACCAGTCAGAGTATCCACAAGGGCAGCTAAAGGGACCTGAATTGAAAGCCCGGCCGTCGTTGCTGTAGGTGTCGTGAGGAGAACTGCCTTTGCCCATAAATAGTCACTCAGCACATTATCTAGTAGGCCTGAAGAGCATTTAAAAAAAGAAAAAAAGAAAAAGAAGAAAAGAAACAGTTATTAAGAGTCATAGTAACATTTCCTTAATGAGAAAGTTCACTTGCTGAAACATTAACTAAATGATGGTCGAACCAGACGCATAAAACAGATGCCAGCACATGCATATATGATCAGTTTTTCTCTTTTTATTTTTTTTCTTTTCTCATTATGTAAGTTCTTGGAGCTGGGGATCTCAGGGTCGCAGCATATAGTACTATCCAAGTGAACTACAGCACCATCCATTTTCAGCTATCAAAGGGAACACATGGGTACCTAGCATTTCCAGATAGCAATATGCACCTATATCGATATTTTGGAAGAGCTTAATTCCTAATAGATTTGCTTCATTTATAGCCATGTAAAATTACAAAGGGAACCACTCATGGTGCGCCACAATGGCCGTTTCGGGGCTGTAAAAGCCGTTATGTAGAGGTAAGAGTGGCAACCATTACACATTACAAGGTTGTATGGCCGTCATGGAAAAAATTACTCGTAACAGCCATTACAACCCCTGTAACAGCCCATTACGCCCCCCCTGTAAAGGCCGCAGTGGCCCCTCAACAGTCCATTATGTGGCCGATACAAGTTTTTCAGATTTTCTTTCAACAACAAATAAGAGACCGTAACGGACATTACAGCCTACATCATAAAGGTAACGGTGGTGGCCATTACAGCCCCTATTATAGAATACTGTGCAACCACTACTTGAACACACCATGATTGATTTCCTAACACACATAATCCATTTTGGGTATCTAAATAGTACAATTGCTTACATGCATTTTCCATTTTCAGAATAGAAATAATGCAAGTTGTACTATTTCAATTTCCAAAAGGGCACATGGGTGTTATCAAATCAATCAGGCAGTTGTAGATATCAATCCCAATCAGAATGTTAGCTCATGCACTTCTGAGTAAAACTGAATAATTCAACAAAAATGAGTTTGTAATCTCACAAAATCATTATTTCAAGCGGATTATGTTTTCACTCCAGAAAACTAAGAAACAAAAACCTTTCAGGGAACTTGTAAACGCAATATCAAATTTCATTGCAAGTATTAATGTATTTAAAGCAGAAATGATAAATGGTGATTTCCTTGGTAGTCATATTGAGGGGGTTCCCAATTGCAATGAGGTTGCATTCAAGCTGGAGCTCACAGTTTTATTCGCTTTGGAATAAACTCAATGTGCCTAACGAAATTCAACCATGCATCTAAACACACCTTTATTCACTTTGGACAGTCAAATAAAAGTACGAGCGAGCAGTCTCGGGTGAAATCATGGGAAATGATGTCTACAACCTATGCTTTTGATATTAGAGTCATGATCTATTGCAAACATTTTCAATATAATTATAGTGCAAACAAGTTGTGTGGACCCCACTGTAATGTGGTCACCACATCCGCTCCAACCATAATGCACACAATCCCTTGTTTGGTAATGGGCCCAAAAATCATGCCAATCCATCAATCAACTGGGCAGAGTTAGCAAAGCTGGTAAACTGCAAAAAGACTGCGGGAAATTTTCACGTTTAATTCAGCCTTGTCGAAAATTAAGTCAGAAATGGAAACACCAGAAATTCAGAGATGAAAAGTTTGTGTTCACTATGGTTTGGCCTAAAAAAACGGAATGAAAAAAAAAAGGGGCTAGTATGCGCATATATGCGTGAATATACCATATCAAAAAAAAATTTGAAAGGTAATGAATATACCATATCAAATAGAAAACTTCAACAAAAATTAAATAGAATTTCTATACATATGAACGATAATGTATATAGATTTTCAAATGGTGTCCTTTGCCTCTGTCAAATCCTTCGTTTCAAGTAATCCTCATATAAATTAATCAGTCTCTATTATTAAAATTTAAAATTAAATTTTTTTTTTTAAAAAAAAAATCACCTTCTACCCAATTTCATTGATGGGTGGGGACCACCAATTTCCTTCTTCTTCTTTTTTTTTTTTCAAATTGCCCCCAAAAGTTTTTTTTTTTTTTTTTTTTTTTTAATAAAGAAGGGAATGCCCTCTCAAGTGTTCCCTATGGTGTGGCCCACCACCCACCTGATTATGGATTGGCATATTTTCAGGCCCATGGATATCATGACCACATCATTGTGGGGCCTATAGAAGCACCACAATAGTGGTGAAAACATTTTCACTTGATCATTTTCCTTGATATGGTGTTAGAAGTGTACTATTCCAATACAAAAAGTAGAGACATCGGAAAATTTTATCAAGAGCATGGGGCTGTAGATATCATAAGCTGAACAACCCCCCCCCCCCCCCCCCCCCCCCCCCCCCCATCTTTTTTGGCTGTTTGATGAAAAAATAGATTACCCAAGATTTTTTAAAAAAATTTTATTTATAAAGGAAAAAAGGAGGGAAATTAGCAAAAAGCCATTTTTATTGTCAGACAAAATAAAGAGAAGAATCCAACAAATTGTAGGTTCCACATACAGACCTTTTCCAACAATGAGACCAAACTGCTTCAAGCTGAGTTCATGAAAAGGCTCGAGTCTTGTAAAATTCAGTACAAGAGCAACAGGTAGAAAAATCAAGAGGTTGAACAGCCCAACAAATCCAAGGAACTGCGCCATACTTGCTTGGCCTTCTCCATTTTCTCCATCTGGCATCTTTTTCCGAATCAAGCTGATGTAAATAGAATACAAGCCAGCTGAAACAAGAGATAGAATGTCTCCAAGAATAGGGTTTGAAACAATTGTGCTTGTTCCTGTTTCTGAATCACTGACGCTGACTATTATTGTTCCCGCCATGCAGAGAAGAACGCTCGATAGCTTCACACAGGTGAACTTCTCATCCAAGAATGCTACAGAGACGAAGAAAGTGAATAGGCTAGATGAGCTGCTTAAGATGGTATTTGACTGCAAGCAAAACAAGAACACTCAATATCGAACCAAAAACCAGTAAGCAAAAACACAAGGTAGGGAGAACAATGCATAGGTGAAAAGAAATGAAACAAAATGGGTTTGACTCAAAGATGCTTACCGTCACAGTCGTATACTTCAGAGACATATTGAATGTGAGTTGTGCTAGAAACCAGAATGGACATATCAACAGGCTAACCTTGGCCACTCTAGCACGCGTCCAACGCCCTTTTGCATCCAGTTGTTTACTAGTGGGTGTTGGTTGTGTTAATGAATTGGTCTGATCAGGCAATATCTTTTCAGTCTCTTGAAGTTCATAGTCCCGTTCTGATGCTTTGTCATTCTGAGATTCATTCACCTGGTCCGGATTGACTAACACAGATGAATTCCAACCATCCGTTGTTTTATCAGTATTACAATTGCTGAGAAGAATGACTTCCTCTGAATCTCCCAATCTTCGCCCATTGGAACCTTTCTCACTACTATGCCAAACCCACAAACTCCCTACTGTATCCTCCCAATAGCGTGCAATTTCTATTATAGGTATGTAAATCACAAACAAGGAATTGCAGATGTAGGTGATGAGAAAGGGAGAAACGCCCCCATTCACAACTGATTGAACAATATAACTGGCAGCAATCCAAATAATTGCAACGGCAACTATGTATACCAAACCCAAAGTCCATCTCCAACCTTGACTCTGCATCTATTACTAAACTCAGTGTCATATCAAGTCTGTCACAATATGCCAATATCTATGTTTCTAGAATCATCCGCATCATCACTACCTCTTTCTAGAATCATCCCCATCATCACCACTCAGTGTCATATCACATCCACCACAGTCTGTCAATATCCATGTTTCTAGAATCATCACCATCATCGTTACCTGTTCCAGCTATTCCAGGAAACCTTCAAGTCCAGTTTAAACATCCCATGGTTGCTTTCCTGATTCTGATATACCAAATGAGGTAAACCTAGACTCTTGTCCCGATCTCTTCAGGTCTTTTAGGAAAATATCTAACCAACAAGTCAGAGGAAACTTAATTAAAGGAATGTTGATAACCCCATATAGCAAACATCAAGCCCTGCATAGCTTAGAGGAAGAATAAGTGAAAGAATATGAGACCACTAATCAAACAACACACTTGAATCCTGATAAGACACTCCATAATTTTACATGGAACCCACGACATCGCATCAATTTTGTTAAGGAAAAATGAAATATTCATGAATATGTTAGATAGAGAAAAAATCAATCTTGAAAACGGAAAACCTCCACATATGTAAACTAATGAAAAGAGAGAGATAGGATAACAGAAAAAGCTAATATTAACTGAAAACAAAACCATCCTCATGAACAAGTAAGAAAAAGTCATATATTTCACATGCGTCCATAAAATTATAGACCTCAAATACTCTACTCTATGGAATATGATATAACCAAAACTTGATTAAAGAAAAAGCAAGGAATGGGGATAACAGAATCCCCTTTCACGTGGCTGCATAAGAAAGAACAAGGATTAAGATGAAAGTATACTGCAATGGAAGCAATATTCATCAAAAGAGAAGCTTTTACTTCAATTAAATGAACATGGATATGTTCACAATGCTTAAAGATCCTTTCATCACCCATTTATACAAGGACCCTCTCATCAACTCAACTGTTGATTATATTAACCATTTAGACATAGTCCATCTAGAGTGAGGCCCAATACACCAATAGTGTAGATCATTGAACCATAGGCCCTACCTTACAAATTGGAAACCCATTAAACCATGCACATCCACAGGTGGAGGATCATATAATATAATGGCTCAACTTGATAAACCATCAAACGTACTAATCTTAGCGAATCTGTAAAGCCACTTTTACATGGTCTCAAAAATCACAGTAACTGAAGCTTCCTACCACTGTCAAAAATCATAGTAACCAAAGCTTCCTACCACTGACAGCCTAAAAAGTAAACCATCATCATCATCTATGACTTATCCCGAACTAATTGGGATTGGCTAAATGAATTTTGTTCCGTCATTCCACTCTATCAAGAAGAAAACGCCTGGGGTTTGAAATGTCAAATTGTTACGATTTACGAGAAGTTGTGGCCAAAGTTTCACGGCTGCTCCTAACCTGATGCAGCCCTCTTTTATCTAGGAATTGGACACGCAATGAGAGCACAAAACTCAAACTGGAGGATGAATAATAATACTAAATAAATCTATAAAACAGATGAATTGTAATATAAAAATATCATGCAATGCTTCACTGAATTAGTTTGGGTTTTGAACTTATACAAATGGAGGACATGGTTCAGTGATCCAAACACATATGATGGGACTCACCATCAATGGCCCATGAAACAAACATTCCCAAGATTGAAAAAAAAATAATAATAATAATAATAATAATCTTCAATAAGTGGTCAAGAAATTATGGTTCAAAATGAAAACATAACAACAGTTCACATTCAAGAAAAATATGCCAACTAGTCAATACGTGGAATCTTACAATCTAGGGAAGCTTTAGTGCGTGAGCCATACACAGTGAGGCTCATCTAATCAATGGTTTTGGAATAACTAATCTCTACATATTTTGAGATAATGAATGAAAATAAACGCAAACGGAATAGATTGTGAAGAGATTTACCTGAAGAAAACCATATTGTTGGGAGTCTCCTTAGAAAGGCAAATTTTGTTCTATTTCAAAACTATATAAATTCTACAATAATCCTTGACCCCCACCAACTTATACGGGGCCACCTTTTGCGATTAGATTTTGAAATCCAACGAGTCTCCTTATGAATGTACCAAGTTGCGAAGATTTTATTGATCAAATGCTCTTGCCCATCCAGTTAAAGTGACTTCTATGTGTCAAAGAGTGTCAGTTTGAATGTTGCAAGGAAGAACTCATAATCTAACCCGTTTGATTTTATCAAAACATGCCAACCACGATGGAATATAAAGGATGAATAGTTTTTATAATGGATTGTGGGCAATATGTATGGACCAAGGAAGAGTGGTCATGCTAATTAACAATATACTTTCCTTTTTTGTTTTCTTGACCATTCTTCATTGTTTTTATATGATTCTTCTTCTTAGCTTGCAGCTAAGCTTATCAGCTCATGTGCAGCCCACAATGTGAATTTCCCACCCATTCATCTTGAATGTCCCTCCCATTAATGAGCCACATGTTAGGAACCTAAAATTCTTACTTATCATAGAAAATAACCTTTCTATGGACAGTGAGGATCTCTTATTAGTGAGATTTATCCCATGTGACCCGTATATTGGTGGGACCATGAAGATGATCAGCCGGAAGATGGATGGCTTGGATCTTGCACATGCATGCTTCATTAGGCAAATGCGGGGGCATGGAGATGGTTGCCTTATACATGCATGTGGATGCGGAAACCTTATAATGAAGCACCTTTGTCTCACTTGAAGAAAAAATGAGCATTACTTTTTTTTAAAGGAGCACTACTAATGTATCTCTTCTCTAAGCATGAGGCTAGGGACAAGCAATCGCATTGTCCATGGGAGTGGGTGGGAATCCAGTGCACGTCCAAATTTTGGAAATGTAGGTAGATGTTCAGCCCACAAGCAATGGTCGGTGGGAAACATTTATCACACAATCCAGAAACCTTTTGAAAAGAAACAGGACATCCTACGATTACTAATTGTGGTTGAACACATTTATTAGCAAGAAAAATAGCTACAACAGCAATAATAACTAATGAGAGTGGTTCCCCTACAGGCCCTTGTCGAATAAGGATTGGATGTGGGGCCCACTATGGTGTGTGGCACCCAACTTGTCCAAAGATATTGTCCCACCATGAAAGTTGGATGACCATTAGGTGGGCCACACCAAAGAAAACAATGGACAACAATCCCAAAAACTTCCAACTTCATGTGGTGATCCACATGATGGTTGGCTCAACCTGATTTTTAGGGCGTCCAACCTACATTGTGGGAAGACACTTCTGGACAGGTTGAATGGCACACAGTGGGCCCCATGCACAACTCTTGTAGAATAAGCCCATTTCATAAGGACTTGTGGAGGAACCGGCCTCATAAGTGTATGCTATTTTGGAATGCCTTTCATGGAAGCTTTCATCATAGACTGGGTTATAAGGCCAAAATTCAGTCTAAGCAGAAAATCCTAGCAACCCACTTGGAGGCATTTGGTCCACTCTGATGCTATTTTGGGATGCCTTTCATGGAAGCTTTCATCATAGACAGGTTTATAAGGCCAAAATTCAGTCTAAGCTGAAAATCCTAGCAATCCACCTGGAGGCTTTTGGTCCATTGAATACAGACCACTGGTTTATCTTTCCCTTATACGACTGTCTATTTTTAGGCCACTAGTTAGATGGTCAAGATTGCAAACCATGCTTAACTGTTATCTACAAAGCCCCGCCTTGGTTTTTTTAACCAATCAGTTGAGAACTATAAACACAACCATCCATTCAGAGCTTCAGTGTGGCCCAATGGATCATCCAACCAGTGCCTAATCCAATTGGGAGTACATTCATATCCCAGCAATGCAATATTTTTTTTACCACCCCATCCATGCTCAATAGGGAGCTCAACGTTTTGGACCACCAAGATGAGAACATATGCACATGTGTACAGTGGACCTGTGCAAGAGCATCATCCACCACACCCTGCTAGAGTGTCCTTACATGCTAGAAAGGTGACTCCAATTTCAATCTCACAAAAGATTGGCATGCATTTGCCATGGGCAAAGCAACCATCATAGATCTTTGTAGGCGTGAAAATAGGCTTGGATGGGTTGAGGGTATCCAAGCTTCCAGCACAAACTAAAAGCCTAGGACTAAGCCTGCCCTATCCAGCTAGGAAGTTTTTAGGCCTAAGTACAGCCAAGCTAGTTAGTTAAGGAGCTTTGCAGAACTCACAGAACATATCTGGTAAGTGTTGGGTCCCTACTCATGGCTCAATGGTAGACTCACAAGAGTTTCAACACAGAGGTCATGGGTTCGAGTACCCATGTGGTTTGTGTGGTGTGGGTGTGGGTGTGTGTGTAAAAATAAATAAATCTGGTAAGTAATGCCTAGCCGCAGATTCGGAAATGGACTGAAAAAAGTCCACAGGTTTTCAGGCCTTCACCTATGGTGCCAGGTTTAGACCTAATTTTGGGCCTACCTTTTTTCAGCCCAATGGATAAGACTCCCGGCATGAATGAAGTTCAGGCCTCGAAGACAAACAAGCTATGTTTGGGTAGGTCCTATTCCACTCCACACCCTACTCACCACTTGTGCCTCGCTATGCCAGGCAGCCACACAAACTTCAGACTAGGCACCAACCATTTTATTTATCAGGTGTAAAGAGTAATGGCCTGGAACTGGCCTGAGCAGATGATTGGGAGTAACAAACCAAATGGGGCACACCTGAGGCCGAACCTAAAGCTCAAAGACTTGGTCAAGCTTGATCACACATATGCTATAAAGTCTATGGACAAAAAAAAATAAAAATAAAAATAATAATAAAATCTTGGGACACTTTTCATGGTGGAGAAATGAAAAGATCATGGTGTATCTGTGGACATCCAAGCAACTAATCCGTGACTCCAGCCATAAACATGACCACTCTCAAAAATTAGGCGTGTCCAATGGTCAGGTGAGGCCACACATGTAAAATCAATGAGTTTATTTTAATACATGTGTTGCCCACATCAAACAAGGTCGATTCAAATCCCAACCTGTAAATAGAGTCTTGTGGGTTGCAAATGGGCCTGATTGCAAAGTTCAATTTTCAACAAGGGCAGGCTTGGGCCGGCGCTTTGCAGACTTTCATTTTTGGGGTTGAACCTATCCTGGAAACAGGTTCGTTGATATGTCAATGGGCATGTTTGCATGTAAAATGAGCCTAATTACTAAAGAGGCTCGGTTTGGGCTCTCTTTGGCCCAAGAAGAATTTGAGAAAACATTCCATCCACAATTTTTTGAGAATTTGTCCTATCTCTATGGTCAACATAAGTTTTTAGACAAGGCATCTATTGAAGTCCCTTGATATACATTGATACACCATCCTTTAATGGCTCGAGCTTTTAGAGCAATTGGTTGTTAAACACAGTATCAGAGCAGAAGGTCAAGCGTTCGAATCCCGGGAGTAGCAAATATGCCTCTGTAATATATTCTCCCATAGAGGGCCATTGAGCTTTTAGAGCCTACTTGGGTGCACTTGCACAGAGAAGAATGGTCAAAAAAACTAAAAACAAAGAAAAGATATTGTTGGTCAACATGACAACTTGCCCTTGTTGCTCCACCATACACACGACCCACAATCCATCATTAGAACTACTCATCCTTTAGAACTTATCATGGATGGACAGATTGAATTATCCGGTTGCTCCCTTGCAACATGCAAATGAATGGTCGAGACTAAAAAGTAGAGCGGCACACAATCTACGAATTGAAGTTCCTTTAATTGAATGAGCAAGAGAATTCGACTGATAAATTTTTTTCAATCTAGTGCACCGAAAAGGAGACCCATTAGATTTCTAAATCCAATCACCAAGGGTGGCCTGCATAAGGTGATAGGGATCGAAGACTTACCTTTTTGAGCGGTCATCTAGGCTGCTAAACCAATCACCAGAAGAAAAAAGGAAAACTTACAACCATTGAAGTTCTAGAAAACCACGATCTTTTATTGACACAACCTAACATTGGAATTTCCAGAAATCCTTAATTATCTGTTTTCTTCAAGTGCTTACAGAGGAGTTTTGAAAGAGCACAGATTCTGCATTTTTACAAAGAATCCCAACAATTCGGTTTCTTCAGGAAAATCTCCTTCACAATATGTTTCCGTCATGTTCTGTCTTCCTTTTATTTTCATTCATCACATCAAGACATGTAGAGATTAATTATCCGAAAACCATTGATTTGATGGGTCACGCTACAGATGGCCCAAGACCAAAACTCCCCCAGAATGTAAGAATCTAGTCATCAACTGTTTGCCTTTTTTCTTTGAACATGAACCATTGCTATGTTTTCTTTTTGAAGCATAAATTTCCTTAGCACCTATTGAAGATTTATTTATTTTTTTCAATCTTGGGGATCTTTGCTTCATGGTCGTATCATTGAACCATGTCCTCCACGTGCATAAATTCAAAACTTGAACAATTCAGTCACGCGTTGTCTAACTATATTGTACTTCACATATTTTCTAAATTTACTTACTTTAATTATTACTATTATTTTCTGGATAGTTGGTGGTAGGAAACCTTTGGTTAATATAATTTTTGGGACCATGTAAAAATGGTTGTACAGATTCCCTATGATTGATCAGTTTGATGGGTTTGCAAATTGAGGCATTATATCATATGATCCTCTGCTTGTGATATGCATGTTTTAATCAGTTTCTATTTTGTTGGAGCCCATGGTTCAATGATCCGTATTTAAAGCCTCACTAGATCTTTGTCGATAATTATGGTCTTGGGATGTTTGCCTCCCATTGCTTGTAGCCATGTTCGAAATAGTTAATCAAAATCTTCAATAGTTTCACCAAAATGAAGCCAACATAGAATAAAATTGATTGCTTATGGTGTTTCACACCGACAAAAGGAACAAAAGGCATATTGAAATCATTTGTTGTCTATGTCATATCAAAATATACAACATCACCAACAGTTTCATAGACCATTTTCGAAATACTATCCGCCTAACAACAAGAAGTCAATAGATATTCATTGTCAATCTCAATTGCATGACTGAACTTATCATCTTCCTTGTGCTTATTCCAAAAGTAAGCCAGAAATGAAATGGCTAATCAATAACTAATCTTAATTAACTATCCTTAAACAGTTAATTAACTAATCAACCAATCAGCCATTCATGAATAATCACGTCCTAAAGAGAAAAACAAGCCAATCTTTCCCACATCTAATTCAACCAAACAAGAGCTCCTAAAAAAATAAAAATAAAAAGAGAATCAAATGCATAAATCCGTATATTTAATTGAAAAGTTGATAAATATTCATTGTCAATCTCAATTGCATAAGTGAAATTATTATCTTCATTGTGCTTATTCCGAAAGTAAGTCAGAAAAATGAAATGGCTAATCAATAACTAATCTTAATTAACTATCTTTAAACAGTTGATTAACTAACCAACCAATCAGCCATTCATGAAAAATCACATCCGGAAGAGAAAAACAAACCAATCTTTCCTACATCTAATTCAACCAAACAACAGCTCCAAAAAACAGAATCAAATGCATAAATCCCTATATTTAATCGAAATCGAAGCAGCGACGGATGAGATTTTTGCATCTATGTGGAGATGATTTTGTAAAATAAATACGATTGACAAGAGCTTTCTTCTGATTGATGATCGAGATGACAGGTTTTTCGGTGAGAATGGATATTAAAATCGAAGAAATCAAAGGATTACCTGATGGGAGATCGAAGAGGAGAAATCGATCTTCTCGGATTTTTTAGGGGTTTTCAGCGAGCTGAAAGAAGACGATGAGCGATCGAGAGAGGAGAAAGACGATGCGACGGACGAGAGGAAGGACGTCGGTAGTTGTAGGGAGGAGTTTTGGTAAAAGGTCGTTTGAGGAGATTACGTGAATGGTGGAATTACGAAACTGCCATTCTGTGTTAGTTTTGTACCATTTAAAAAAGGGGCGTGGATTGCGTATGTGGGGCCCACCGTGATGTGTATGAATTATCCAAACCGTCCATACGTTTTTTCATCACATTTTATCGCATTATACCTGAATTTAAGTACATAAAAATTCAATTGGACCACACTACCGGAAACAATATGAATCGAACGCTTACCATTGAAAACATCTTGGGGGCCACAGAAATTTTGGATCAAGCTAATACTTGTGTTTTCACTTATTCAATCTCTATTTGAACTTATGAATGGGTTGGATGACAAATAAACATCAATGAGGGCCCTGAGAATGTTTCAACGGTGTAATTCATTTTCCCGTTGTTTCCTGTGGTGTGGTCCACTTGAGCTTTTGATACGTTTAAATTCTGGGATCATGCATGAAATGAGCTGCTATAACAGATGGAAGGCGTGGATAATGACACATACATCATGGCGGGCCCCACAGAGCTTACTCAGTACGCAATCCTGGTTCTCACGAAAGGGGGTGCGCGCTACACCAGTGGTACGTTGCCGAGTGGATTACGGTTATACCGGACCGACGCGGATTTCCAGCTAAAACCTTTCGCTCCAAGTTCCCTATCAAGGATGCTGGTTGGGGCCACTTTTTTTTATAAAAAAAAAAAGAAAAGAAATCCACCCCGTCCATCCGTTTTTAGAGGTCATTTTAGTACAAATAACAAAAAATTAGGTAGACCCAAAATTAGATTGGGCCACACGAGAGGAAACAGTGGATATTCATTGAGCACTGTTGAAATATTCTTATAGCCATAAAACTTTTTTATCAGTAATGGTTTTTTGTTTTTTCACTTCATCCTAGTGGGATTGACCTTATAAAATGTTTGGATAGGTGAAGCGTTTTGAAACTGGGCGTGGATTAGCTACGGACAGGTTGAGTACGGAGAGCCCACCATTATGTATGTTTGGCATCATTCCTTCTGTCCACCTCAGAGATCAGTATACAAAGAATGAGTTAAATCCAAAGCTCACAGGAAAACAGCAGGGAGTGACGCCGACTATTAAAAACTTCTGAAGGCTACGAAAGTTTTACATCAAGCTGATATGTGTTTTCCCTTATTTAATGTTTTTTGAAACTTTTGAACAAGTTAGATTTCAAATAAATATTATGGTGGACATAAGGATAGCTTCAACAGTGGGAATCACTCTCTCCACTATTTTCTGCGGTGGGGTCCATTACAGCTTTATATCTGCCTCATTCTCTGCCTAATGTCCTAAAATGATATCTCAAAATAGATGAACGGTGTGGATACAACATATACATCATAGTGGGGCTCACAGAACTTGGTGACGTCACTTCAATGGTATCCAATCCGCGTACTTTGGATCTACTTAATTTTTTGTCGCAGCTCCTAATCTTAGCTCGCAGAACGGATTCACAAACGTCGAGTTAGCCTCACCAAGCATCCTTTCGCAGGAACTTCCTGCCGGAGACTTTAGCAAGTAATCCGCGCAACATCTAATCCGTCCATCACATGGTTAGTTAACTTTTAATCCCGTGGTCTAAAAATAAAGCTGATAAAAAAATCAGGTGGGCCACAACACGTGTAACAAATTGAGAGAGACGTGTAGAGTCGACCTAGTTGTTGTTTATACGGACGTCGAAAAAATAAAAAGGCATACAACGGACGAGTCTACGGTGCTAATTTTTTCATGATAAAACCTTATGTTAAAATATCTTTTGTGAGTTTTCTTACCGATGAGTTATTACTTAGAAAAAATTAGCACTGTAGACGACTTGTTTTTAAGGCCATGTGCCAAAATGGGAGTTCTTCAATGTACACGTAGGTTCATGTGCCAAAATGTGACACGTGTGTGAGATCTTAGCTTTCCATCGGGTGAGAAACACTTTTAGATATCTTAAGCATACAAATCATGACATTTAACGCCTTAGATGAGCCACATCGTATCAGAAGAATGAGCGGACAAAATATCTTGGCCGTTAATTTACTTTGTACGCTGTCTTCTGCCTAAATAGTGAAATTATCTGAGTTTTTAGATAGAAGATCTGAGCATTATTTCCAACACTCTGGAAAGTTAAGATCTACACCCTTGTTTCATTTTCGCACGTGTGCCTCCGTGTGAATGTGCACATGATATGGGATCAGCAAACCTCCTCCTTCCTTTTTGTAGACCTCAAAGACCCGAATATAGTAGAAACATCTCCCTTAATTCCACCTTTAGAGAAATAATCTGTCAATCAGAGCCGTCCATTTAGTTGAACACATTATCGGTGATCTATTTTTAGATATAATACTCATCAGACAATCTCATCCATCAAATTTTTTTTACTTACTTATTCCGACTCCACCTTAGGATTTCACCACCACACATGCACACACCCTCACACGCTCACGCCACACGCAAACACACCGTGGGATTTCACCACCATGGGTACTTATTCGAACCCTTGACCCGGTGTTGAAACTCCAAGGAGTCTACCACACGGTTAAGAGACTCCACCTTATTATTGAATTAGATCAAGAGCCATTGGCTTTCATTTCAAGAAAGTGGGAAGATACGTATGTTTCCTTTTCGGGAAAAGAAAAAAAATGCACCGTTCCATTTTCGTTAAACAGTAATGTTTCTTAGATGCGGCTTTTGTTCTCAGATTCGGTAGTGGCCCCTCGAGTACCTAGCTCCGTACTTATCAGTGCTGGAGGAGTTCTGTGGTCCCCACCATGATGTATTGGTTCTATCCACACCGTCCATCCATTTTTTGACCTCATTCCAGGGTATGAGATCAATGAAGCGGAAGATCAAAATCTCAAGTGAACTACACCACAGAATTGAATTCCTACCGTTAAAAACTTCCTAGGGTCCACAAAAGTTTTGGATCAAGCTGATAGTTTTTATTTCCGTTCATCAAGGTCTGTGTGGCCAAACCAACAGGTTAGATGGCAAATAAATATTACGGTAGGCCCTAAGAAATTTTTAATGTTGGGCGTTCAATCGTAGTGTGGTTAAAACGAGCTATTTGATCTACCTCATTTAACGACAGTATCTTAAAATGAGAAAGAAAAATCAATGGACGGTGCGGATAAAACACATACATCATGATGGGGCTACAAAGCACAGACCAGTACCGACGTAGGCAATAGCAGTGTCAGTATGCAATCCGCATCCGAGACGGATATGGAGTTGGGGCACCAAGATCCCCGTGGATCTATCCGCGGGCAGATGCACTTATCTCGTACGTGCAGGACATCTGACCGTGCATAAGGTGGGCCTGATCATGTACATGACCTAACCCATCAATAAGGTTGGTCCACTCATCAGGAGGGTCACTCTCTAATATAAGAGAAGTTCACGGGTTATGATCTACCCACCTAGTAATATCGAGAACCCATAGCATTAGAGGTGTACACGAGTTGAACGGAGTCAGCCACTAGCTGACCTCAGCTAAAACTCACTCCCAAGCCTAATTGGCCTGCTTGGCTCGGTTCAGTCAACAACGCAGGTTAGCTCAAGCCACGTTCTCAAATGCAGCACTTTTATAAATACAAGGTTAACACCTTTAAATTCTCACCATATATAAAACATTAGCAATAGTTGTATAAGTATTTCATTAAATATCTCGTAAGGAACATCAAAATTAAAAAAAAAATTTATTTGTTTAATGAAACATACATTCATTGCCACCGGCCAACACTTGGTTGAGCCGTTTCATCAAACACTCAGTGAGCACCATTTATATCAAAGTAACTGAGTCATTCAACTGGCTCAATCTAAGTTGAGTTAGACCCCAATTGAGTCGAACTTGGTTTGAATTTTTTTCAGAGTTCAAAAAAACAACTTGACTTGCTGTAACTCAATTTCAAACCGAGTAAAATCAAGCTTTTTCAAGTCGAGTAGCCTAAATATACTCCGACCCATGGGTAAAGAAATATTAATTTAGTGTGCGTGCATATGAAAAAATGATGATGATGATGATAAAATTGCTTCCAACGTTGACTCTATCTTGATCATTCACGATAAAGCAAATAATTAGAAAATCAAACCATCTAATCGTTGGGGCCACCGTAGATTGCATCTGGTTCTAAAAATTCGCTTTTATTATATGTTTCCGACCATCCCATCCATGGATATGAAAACGGACGGCTATAAAAAAAGGAGGTCAGGTCTTGGATGGCTAAATCATCCAATCAATGTGATTTTTGGGCTGCAGCATATCAAATATTTGATGAATGTAATAGACGGTCCGGATTGACCGATGCATCTGTCCAAGTGTCATGATTCAAGCAGAAGCACCATAAGTGCCCCACGGAATGGATGAGAAAAAGCCGCTGGGAGAGCTAAAAAGGCAGTGCAAATGCCTTCACGGGCTGTTTAGGTGAGCAGCCAACAGAAACAGTTAAAAACCAGAACTGTAAGTTTGATACTCGTCTGCGTGTGTCACTTGATACGCGGGCATTCAGAAATTACACACGTGGCATATAATAACTCAAATTAAAGGTAGTAAATTGTGAAGTTACTATCTCTGAGTCACAGTTAATTGGTGGAACATTCCTACCCTCTGATTGATGGATGCTTGTGAGCTGAATTAGGATGGGCCATTGGATATTTTTCATCTCAACCGTCCAAAAAATGTCCACCCATCCTGTAATTAGATAATCAAATAAGCATAACTTTCCGTTCGTGCCACATCTGAAGTGGGCCAATATTCTGAACGGTTTAATTTAAACTATATGCATCTCATGAATGCATTATCTAAGTGATTTCTAAGTGCCTGCGTATCATCATCATGCCCTACCAGAGTATCGAAGATTTTATCGACCTGAAAATAGGTTTGGGAGGATGGCTTGCCTCCTTCTGCTCAGCCGTAGGATGATCCGGATCGTTCATCTTGAAGCACCGATTGCAGATGCTCCACGTGGAAAAATCTCACCCACAAGAGATCTTGTAATCCATAAAGAGTGAAATAATTCAACGGTCCATCAAAGAAGCATCTAACTCACCTTTAAGCTCCTTACTTTTGCCCCAGTGGTAGATACACGAGAGTTTCAACACCACGTCCGGGGTTTCGAGTACCCATGGGTGGTGAAATCCCACTTCCGCGTGAGTGTGTATGAATGTGTAAAAAAACATCCACTGTGTGGGGCCCAGCTTAATGTGTGACTTGGCCAGTAATTCAAATAATCCCCAACATTGAGGTCAAGTGGTAGACCGAGTGAAAGATATCTCGTTACAACACTGAAGTCTTAGTATTGATTCATAGTAAGTGTTAGCTAACAGTGTTACGTACTAACAAGCTAAAAATTAATAATAATCCCCAACATTGGTGAGAATCCAATGCCCCATAAGCCTAAGTGTTCGTTCACAAGGTTTGCCTATAGAGGGTGAGTCAGATCCTAAGTTCAGGCTAAAGGGCCTAGTCACGGACAACAAGTTAATATTCTTGTACTACCCTTGTTGGTCCCTCGGTGAGTCCAGAGCCTAAGATCAGGCCGAAAGGCGTACTTGATGGACAACAAGTGAATATTTTGATACTATCCCTTGTTGGTCCTGAGTGACGTGATGAAGGAGGCTAGGTTAGCGGAAAGATAGTTATCGATTTAAGGAAGGAAGGTGACCTTGCATTTTCAGGCAGGATAAGAAAGGTAGAGGAAATGCCTTGATCCAATGTTCGACTACCAAGTGCTACGGTGCTAAACTCATGCTATACTCCCAGAAGAAACTTGAACGACCATCAACAAAAGGGTACTTGTACTCAAGTGTGTGTATATTCCTGCCTTATAATTATTTGTCAAAATTGACAGCTGGTATGGATAAAACACATACATCATGGTGGGCCTAATAGAGCCCCTGCTATCTCTAGTTAGATCATGGTGGGGGTAGATGGGTTACTACCCTTAACTTGGAATAAGCTATGGCTTGAAGGGGCTGTTGTAATTTATGTGCTTGCTTACATTGTTTGTCCATTTTTCATATCATTTCAAAGTAATATTAGCTTACTCTTGGTCGGGTGGTAGACTCTCGGGAGTTTCAACACCCTAGCAAGGGTTCGAGTCCCCATAGGTGGTGAAATTCCACTAGGGCGTGAGCGCGTGGGGGTGTGTAAACTCGCCGGCTGGGGTTCCAGTACCCATATGTGGTGAAATTCCACTAGGGCATGAGTGTGTGTGCGTGGGTTAAATAAATAAATAGATAAATAAGTAATATTAACCTAAAATTAAGGCAGATCTAAAGCTCAAGTGGACCACATAGTGAGTATCAAATGGCCACCATTAAAAAATTTATGGGGGAGCTGGTGAAATTTTGCATCAAGTTGACATTTGTATTTTCCCTTCATGTAGGTCTATGTGACCTTATCTACAAGTTGGATTGAAAACCAGCACCACGCTGAGCCCCGGAAGGTTTCAACTGTGGGTATCATTATTACCACGATTTCTACGGTTTAAGGTCTACTTAAGACTTGGATCCGCCTCAATTTTAAAAGTGTATCCTAAAGTCTTATTTGAAAGCTTCGATTTGAAATGTATTGGAATCCAAATCATAATCATTATAAAATTAAAGTAATTCTAAATCCTCATTTATTTTTAGTTGAAATGCACCGGATTGTTTAGAACTTTTATTTGGAGGGCATTGCAATCCTTCAATTTAATTAAATCAATATATGTATATATATATATATATATATATATATATATATATATATATATATATATATATATATATATATATATATAAAATCCATGTGTGATATTTGATAAAACGACTGTAACAAACTCGTTAAAATATACACTTTGTAGATAAATAAGAAATTTCGAGCCTTAGATGGGCTACAAATGTAAGGATAACAAATAAGCTCATCGGTATTTTTTAATCGTCCATTTAGATGTTTAATATTTGGATGTTTCGTATTATATAATTCGTGTGATTTTACTATTGCACATACAAATCTTTTACATATAAAGGAGACAAGAAAGCATTTTCCTTCGATTACCATGTAAATTTAGTATTTGCGTAATATTTCAAAATATATGAATTTCAAATACCTTTAATGTCATTTACATCGTAATCGAAAATAGTAAAATATAAAAAGTAACTATTTAAATGAGCTGATCATTGTCTTCATCAAGGGTAAATACTTCGAATCCACAAAGTTTTTTTGGACTCTTTAAATAAACTTTTTAAATCCACGAGAAAAAAAAACAAGTAAATATAAATAAATTCTAATAAATTTATAAATTGATTAATGAATCAATTAAATGAGTTCACACCTCATTAAATAGGGATACCGATAAATGGGAGAGATTCGGAATCAAACTAAAACTAAAACTCTCATTATAAATAGTAAACTTATTATTTATAGATGATTGTGATGTCAAAGGTTTTCGGCCAAAAATAGTAAGTGTCATTTGTTTCTCGTTAACTGGTTAGTATACTCCATTGTCAGTTCATGCTTTACTGTTAGCCACCCCATAAGAAATCGATATTAAGACCTCAGTGTTGAAACGAGGTGTCTTTCACTCAATCTGCAACTTGAGCTATGGATCAAGGTGTAGTAAGTGTCATATTTGGCTTAGCACTTCTGAAGTTCGATGTAACTCTTGCAAAGCCCATCGAATGAAAAGTTAATAATCAAACTAAACCTCATCATTCATAATAGAAGAGGATTTAAAACTGGGAACGACAGTTGATATGGTGGTATTTTGCAAATTCAGCTTGTGCAACCAAACATAGCGGCTTGATTGGATAAAGTAACTCATTCTAACGCAAAATTATACATTTTAGGTCCAATAATTCAATCCAGATTGCAAGGTAGACCTGATATAAATTCGAATGTCCTAATCACTTCTGTGGTGTTGATTGAACCTTTTCTGATCCATCTTGGCAGCGAAACTGTCTGTGACCCGCTACGTAAAATAATACATGAAATGGATGAACACTGTGGATGACTGCATGCATCGCGGTGGACCCCTCGAAGCCGCGTAACCCGGTCGGATATTATTGGACGGTCCAATCATATCCCGCCACCTAATAAGGTAACAGTTGGGAAGTAACGGATCGGCTTCCGGGTCAGATGGGGCAGCCAGATTGTCAAGCCCATCGCTGGATTGTCGAGCCTGAAAGGGACAGCCACGCTGGCAAATCCCGACAGACGGAAGAGTTATTTGATACTCTGTCTGCCTGTGACACTTGATGCACGGCACTTAAAAAATGATCGACGTAGCATATATAAACTCAATCTAAACTGATTAAATGGGGAAATATTTTCATTAACTTACATTCCAAAACTCGTATTAGTTTAACAAATCTCATCCGTTGGAGATTGCGTATTTATTATTATTAGCCGTCCAATAAATGTCAGGCAACCCTATAGTTATATGCTTTAATAAATGTAACCTAGTCATTATACACCTGTGTGCTACATATGATTTAAGCGGTTTAATTTGACTTTTTATATGACCTGTGTGCACTTTTAAAGTAATTTCTAAGCGCCTGTGTATCATCCATCGCACTCCCTAGGAGTATCAATTTTTTTGAGCGGCAGAGAAAAGGACACCTGGGGTCATTCTCATCACGCTGAGTACTTCTTCGGGGGAGCGGATTCGGTGGGGACTCGCTGTGGGGCCCACCGTGATGCATGTATTGTATATTCACGGGAAACGGAGGGGCTACTCCCCCTGCCACCAGCCAATGGCTGGCGGTGCTCTGTGGGCCCCACCATGATGTACGCGTTTCATCCATTCCGTCCATCTATTTTTCTAGATCATTTAAGTGTGTGAGACAAAAATTGAGGTATATCCCAATCTCAAGTGGACCACATTGCAGGAAACATTGTTGAATGAATGCCAACCATTAAAAACTTTTCGGGCCCATAAAAGTTTTGGATCGATGTAATATTTGTCTTTTTGTCCTTCATCCCGGTCTGTATGACCTAATAAACAGATTGGATGCCAAATAAACACTACAGTAGGCCTTAGAAGTATTTTAACGGTGGATGTCCAATCACTATTGTTTTCCTGTAGTTTGGTCCACTTAAGATTTATATCCCTCTCATTTTTGGACGGCGTGGATATACAGTACATACATCAATGTGGACCGGAGCACCCCACGCTTTTTCTGGTTCCCAGTAAGGAACGTGGAAGTCTGAAACCGCAACGGTTATGATGTCTATCGTGTTCACAGTGCGCACTACGCACATTGTTCTGTTTTTGCTCGTCTCTTCCCAAGTAACACGTGCTTTCGACTCGTGGATCGCTGCGCCAACGCGTAACACGTGTACAGCATCCAGGCTGTTCATACGTTAAGGCCCATCTTAGAAGTTCCCTGGAACAAAAGGTCTACTCGGATCATAACTTAAATAAAACTCATCCAAATGGAATGAAACTATTTACATATGGTCCCAAATCAGTCAAAATATGTGGCCCACCAGATGTGCAGACCGTGTTATTTCCTACATAGGCTAACCAAGAAATGGGTTTTTGTTGATGAGTGGCTTAGATACAGCACACGTATGCCGAAATGGCACGTTTTTCCTTCTTCGACTTAGCAAGTGGATCGTCTGGTTTAGTCGGGGAAGTTATTTGGTCCTCTGGTCGCTTACGACTCTTGATATGCAGGCACTCTGAAATTGCATACGAGGCATCCATTAAAATCTTGAGAACTCGTATAAGGTGATGTAAGCTTAAAATCTGAATGGCCCATGTTACGAAGAACCTCATAAAACTTTCGTGGCTTAACTTTTACCCGGACTCAGAACTCTGGTGTGCCATGGCAAAATAAAATAGTTTTCTTCCTTGATTTGCCTCTTTCTTTACGGTGGCTCATTGAAATTTTGGATCAAGTTGAAATTTGGATATTGAGGGTTTCACGGAGTACCACATCACATGGACGGTTCAAATCTTGGGCCCATGACACGTGTGCAAAGGTATGTAGGTGAGCATATGACTCTAATTATCTATCTAATATATATCATTGGATAATTTTCTTTTTAAGCTGTTAAATAAATAGTTAGATAATTAAATAAGCCTCACATCTTGCTTATTTATTTCATCATTGCCACGTAACATTGTATTCTGCAACTAGCTAGTCTAAATGTATGTTAGGTGGCTTGCTAATCTAGTCAAATTCTTTTCATAAAAAAATTGTATGGGTTGATTTGTTGCTGGGGGTGTACATTGAGTCGAGCTGGTCTCAGCTTAACTTGGCTCGGCCATTAGCTAACCCCAGCTCGAATTCAGCTCGGCTCGGCCCTTGAGTTTGATTGGCCAGCTTAGCTCGGTTCGATCAGTAGCTCAGGCCAATTCAAGCTGAGTTCGTTTGCACAATATTTTTACAAACACATGAATTGCACCTTCAAAATCTCACTGTATATAAAACAGCAATGGTGGTTTTATAGGTATTTTATGAAACACCTTCTACGTAACGTAAAAATCAAGAAAAAAAAAAGTATTTGTCTCACATACATACTTAAGTCACTAAACTGGCTTGATCCGAGTTCAATTCAAGTTGGGTTTGATCTGAGTCGAACTGGAGCTAGTTCGAGCTTAGCTTAAAAAATCAACTTAACTCGGCTCGAACTCAGCTTCAAGTTAAGTTGAATCGAGCGAGCTAACTGAGCTAGCTCATTTCATGTAAAACCCTATATGTTGCTTTGACAAGTAGTTAGAGTGGATTATCCATCTTAAATTTAAACTTGTCAGAAGCATTGCATTCAACACATCAATTCACCCATGTTTGGATCACTTATATATAGGAATTAATCCCTAACCTTAAAAAATAAGTCGACGAAGACCATATGACAATACAAATAGAGTATGCGCCTAACACCTTCCCTCCCCGTAATCGTGATCCCTTACCCTACACCTCTAGCCACATGATCATCCTATGGGTGAGATCTTTAAATATTCCCTCTTAGTGTTTTTATAGGGTCGAATCCGCTATAAATATAAGAAAATCAACTAATAAAAAATATAGTCAAACATAAAATCTTTTTAATTTCAAAGTAAAAGGCTTCCAAAAGATGAATCCATGAAAGCAATGAGTCGAATCCATTGGTGTATTTTTATGGGACGACTCCCTGGGTCAGATCTTCTCCCACCTGCACAATCCACAATATAAAGGGGACCCTGATTAGAGCCGGGGAACCTCCGATGCTTAAGTCAGTCTTCTGATCAATGGTAAAGAGTTTTTTGAGTTTTGTCTTGCGTACCTTTCATTGTGAAGGAAATGGTTATTTATAAGGCCGGATGAACCTTATCATGCGAGGATTCCTCTCATTCATATTTGGAGATTTTGTCCTCTTCACTGATTGCTCCCGATCCCGATGATCTCGGGATCAGACACCTGTATTCCTGAATTTTCGGAGCGGTATTTGCATTCACACCGCCTTCCCTTGTCTCGGTTAGGTCGTTACCGACTCTAGGAGAGTTTCGGCCAGCTCAAGAGCATAAGTTTTCTGCCTTCTTACAGACGGAATAGTCTCGGTATTTATCCGTCATCCTTCCTTACTCCGTGGCCGACAGAACCAACTCATTAGGTCGGTTTTATTTTATCGGTCGGGTGGCTTATAACATGTTCGGCCTTTTGTGGGCTTACACAGATGCAGTTAACTCTCCGATCGAGTAACTTTAGTCGTTTTATGCTTATACCTCTTAGCCTTTCTATTATTCCCTCGGCTCCGACCGTTGTCTCGGACTCTTCGGGCAGTGCCAGTGGAGCCGACCTACTCGAAATCCGAGTCTCTGGACTTAACATATTTTTCTTCAAAAGTGAGCCTCCCTTACTCCTTGTGTCGTTCATGGCATTAAGGAGTAATGAAGTTTTACGTCAGTTCGAATAAGAGTCCGAGGTCATAATGAGGCATTTTATGCCCTTTGTGTCGTCCCTAACGTGTGACGGTGCATCTCCCGAGGCCGCACGTGCGGCAGGCCATCAGGTCATTTCATCCACTTATGGGAGTCGAACGCGTGGCGAGGAATTATTGTCGTCAATCAAAGCGTGCCACGCGTCGAGCGGGGGAGTCGAAGGAAGCATCGTTTCGCTTTTTCATTAAATGCCCTGCCACAGGGCTCGACTATAAGAAGGTCGGGCGAGAGGAACGCACGAATTTTATTTTCACTTTCCTTCCTCCCCCCTGTATTCTCTTCCTGCCTTTCCTTCTTCCTTTCCTCCGCTGTCGTTCCTTCCTCCGTCAACTCCTTTTGCATTCGCTGCTATCTTTCCCGGTGAGTTCTTTCCTTCCATTCCTATAGACGTTAATGGTTGCGCGTGGCTCCCAGAGCCCCCGGGAGGGGATGTCCGAAGATGAGGGTGTGTCCCAACATTTTTGGAATGTTGTGGAACCACCTTCTTTACTGACGGAGTTGGCCGTTGGTGCAGATACCACATTTCGGCTTGTAAGGGGGTCCGATGACTCGTCGGTTGAGCGTCCCGCTCAAGCCGATCCTTCCAGTGGTGGAGTGTCCCTGATGGCCTGTCCAGGGATACCTAATCTCTTGATGGATCAATTGGAGGAGAAAGAGGGAGAAGATGAAATAATTATAGCCGAGGGGGTGGTTGTCCCAGATCCTGTAAACCAGACTGTAGAAGCCTCTGAATCCTCTTCCAAAGGAGAAGGAGCCAAAGACGATTCGAGCGGTCTTGTTGCCTCGGTTTTAACTGAGTCTGACTTAAACCGAATCCGAGTTGGGTTTCATGTCTCAGACTCAGTCGTACTTCGTCTTCCTCATCCAGAAAACTCACCTGACCATCCCCCTGCTAGGATGGTCGCGATTTTTCAGGTCGCGATGCAATGTGGCTTGTGCTTGCCACTCCAACCCATTGCTCGCGATTTCTTGTCCCGGGTCAAAATCGCTCCCGGTCAGTGTCACGCCCCAAACTCAAAAACCGGGCTCACAAAATTTTCAGTCACCGAATCCGGCACCGACAGCCTCCGTAGAACCTCATTCTCGGCTCCCAGCTCCCATTCGAAAGGTTTCGATCCCGGGATGCTACGAGGAGGATTTTTAATGTCAATTTGATTCGTAATAAGCATAACCAAATGCATAACCCACAAACAACAACCAAAAACTCCATTACATTTTCACTATGATAAAAAACTTAACAAGTACAATGAGCATAAAAGGAAAATACAATGATGAGGAATAAAAACTCCAAAATGATCTACAAAGCGCTCCTGCCTCAGCGCTGCTGCGCCCCAATGTCACCTGCACGTAACGGTTGTATATAAACTTATAGAAAGCTTAGAGGGTGGTGAAAGTTTGTGTGCAAGGTAGTAATATGATCATGCAATATCAGAGTAATACGGAATATGCAGATGGATCCATAATATCATGAGCCGTACCAAGGCTATGCGATGCAAGATGCAAGTCAAGCATACAATCCTTATCTAAGCCAACATGTCAATACAGCTCAAATCTGGGATATCACTGGGGTCTAATATACTCTAAACCAGATCGCCGCCACATCGCGGACGATAAGGTAAGTGGAAGAGACCTCACTATCCGTCTGCTAATATCAGGCTTGACTCGTCGATAGCAGACCCATTCCTCGAGCTGGTCAGACTCAGCCTAGCATTACCCCCTAAACTCGGGCGGGTAAGGCCGCACCCCCTTCCAACCGACCACGACACAGTGGAAAGCGTAACCATCTAGTATTCGGCACTCAACGCTCATCTACCCACTCGGTCTAGACGTTGGAGCAACTTCTTGGTACCATAAGGGTTTAGGGACTTTTACCCAGGGATATCTATAGCACCCCATGTAGAACAAGATTTTAGGTATCCAATATTGCCAACCACGATACGCTTGTGGAGGCTACGACCCCAATGTCGCTAGGGCGTACAATAACCATGTCACACAAATGCGAGATGCATGAATCACGCTATCCAGTCATGCAACAAATTCTGCGCATATCGTGCGCTCATGTAGGGCAACACCGCCTAACCGGGAGCCCATAAACAACCTGCCCGAAGGCATATGTTATGATCAGTCACCTCTCATATCAAGCATACATATGGTGCGTATGATCATGAGTCATGAAACTATACTAAACATGTGAATAAGTGATGAACCATTCTTACAACGCAGATGGGCCTAGACGGCCTATACACAACAAGTACGGGCCTATTACTGGGCCCTAGGGAGAGTCGTAATGCAGACATTTAACCAACATTAAACTTGCAATGTGGACGTCAAACCATCATCACTCCCAAGCCATAGCCCGTAGTAAACATCATTACCCAAACCATGTTGGGTTCACACATTGCAATGGACCGTAGGTACATCCTAGTGGGTCTTTATTGCGTCAAATGGGTTACATTAGTGGGCCTTACATTTATCAAATGGGCCGCATTACTGGGCTTCACCAATGGGCCTTAGGTACATTGCAATGGGTCACAATCCATGGGCCTCAGATTATATCAAAATGGGCCTAAGCACATGGGCCCTATATGTCTTAAATGGGCCTAATCCCATGGCTTTATACCTATTAAATGGGCCTAACCCATAGGCCTTATATAACTTAAATGGGCCTAAACCCATAGGCCTTTTTACAAATCAAATAGGCCTTTTGTAAATCAAATGGGCCTAACCCATAGGCCTTTTATAAATTAAATGGGCCTAACCCATAGGCCTTTATATAAATTAAATGGGCCTAACCCATAGGCCTTTTGTAAATCAAATGGGCCTAACCCATAGGCCTTATACATATCAAATGGGCCATACCCAAACATAGGTGGCCCACTTGATCATTGATCGGGCTCATCCTTCAACTCATGCCTTAAAATGATAATTCCAAGCAGATGGACGGTCTGGATGCATCACATGCATAATGGCGGGGTCCACTGTGGTTGGACGGTGTACATGCATCACCGTGGGCCCTAGCACCACCGTCCGCTGGACGGACAAAACACAAAAATCATGGTGATATAAAATACTTACATCACTGTGAGTCCCATGTGGGGCCTACTGTAATGTTTATTCCTCATCCAAACTGTTCATGAGGTCAGGAGGACCTGAATGAAGGGGAAAAACACAAATTCCATCTTAATCCAAAACTTCTGTGGCCCACAGGAGGGTTTCAATGGCAGAGGTCCAATCCCACTGTTTTCTGCAGCGTGGGCCGCTCGAGCGTTGGATGTTGCTGAAACTTGGAAGGCAGCCAATAGCCCTAAGGGCCCACAAAATGGACGGTGCGGATATACAAAAAAATACATCAGGGTGGGGCCCACGGCTGGGCCATGGGGCTGGTTGTTCGCCCGCCCGCCCGTTACACGCAGTAGCGTGCTGCTGCTGCTGCTGTCAGAGAGGAAGAGGCAGAGCCTCTTGCTTTTGTTTTCAAAAATTGGTAAAAACCCATTTTTTCGGGGTTTTTTTAGTGTGGGGCTCGCTCTAATCGAATCCACTCCGGCCATAGGATTCCTTATCTCGCAACGAATCTAACAAGTCTAAAGTTTGATTTTTTTTTTTGTTTAGAAAATAAAATAAAATAAGAAAATGATCTTTGAATGGTAATGATGCAATCTTCGATGCTATGGCCCACCAGATCCTCCAATCAACCCCAACTCTTGGTTCAACGCCTAAAATGAGATGGGTAAGAGGATGGACGACTTGGATTTCATACTTACATCAAGGTGGGGCCTATACTAGTGGCCCACCCCAAAAAGCTTCTTTTTCTTTTTCCCTTTTTTTTTTTTTGATTTCCAACGGCGTCCAGGGAACGTCCAGCGTCCCTGGACATAATATGTACATTGAAGTGGGCCCCATCTATAGATGGATTGTATCCAATACATGCATCCTAGTGAGGTCCATCCAAGTGGGCCACACAATCATATTGTAATCTCATAAAATAAATAATAATAATAATAATAATAAATGAAATAAAAGGGAGAGAGAGAGATGGAGAGTGGGACACGCGTGTGATGGAGGGATCCGCCACTATGAGCCCTCTCTTGTAAGAGATCATACAATGAAATGGGTCCCTCTACACATGGAATTAACAAAAATTGGATTCAACGGTGGAGATCCTTTCTCCACCAATATGGACGGTCTAGATGACCTTTAAATGTAATGAAATAAACATCATGATGGGGTCCATGGAGAATGGCCCCATCATGGATGATCATGATGATCAAAGTGGTCTATCGGCCACAACTTAAGGTCCCAAGTGAGATCCAAACCATTGATCAGTTGGCCTCACTTGGCCCATCTTAAAAATATGAAAAACTACTAACATCAAGCACCTACCGTCCGATCTTCTTGCTCCTATGGGCTCCTTAACTCCTTCGCTTTGATTCTAATGGGTGAGATGAGGAATGCATGGCTAGGATGGGAGATGATGGGGTAGTAAAGGTGGGCCACACTTGGAGCTTGGAAATGCTTGGAGAGCTCTCATACGTATGAAATTTCTCTCCCTTAGAAATTTGAAAATGAGAAAGAGAGAAAGAGTTGTAAAAGGAGAGAGAGTGAGTGATGGATGGATGTGGTGATGGGTGTGTAAGACACCTTTGTTGACTTTAGTGGCCTTTTGTGTAAGAAAGGCATGAGAGGTGTAAGAGATTATTGACTTTTGAGGCATTTTTGTGTAAGAGAGGTATGGGCTTTGTAAGAAAATCTTAACTTTTGTGGTTGCTTGGGAATGGGTGAAAGGTGATGTGTACTTGACATGTACTTGACATGTGATGGATTGATGGATTGATTGATTGATGGGATTAATGTCACACATCGTAGAGATTCTCTTGGGTTTCGCAACGCGCAGCGTTTTTCTCGCAACGAATGTTGGCCCACATCTCTTGACTAGGGTATCGCCTCGGCGCGCGAGTCGCCGCATCAGAACCTCAGCGATGGCGCGGTCGCTGTGGTAATGGTCTTGGGTTGAGTCGGCTCGGGTTGACGGCATACGAATCAGGGTCGCGCGTAAATATCGATTAAGGGTCGAAGGTTGTCGAAATTCTACCGGTAAGACCGCGAAAGTCTACGAAACAGTACGGTTTAGGATACGGGTCTTACAGTTAGATTGTTCCAAACGGATGGAGGAATTTATTTAGGTGCGCTGTGCTATGGGCCGAGTTAGAGCAACCCCCACTAACCGTTGACAAATTTCTCTATCTGTACCAAGTAAGACCAAATCCAAATTTTTCTGGCCTATACTTCCTGAGTGCATGGAGAGGCAAAGATGGGTCTCTGATTACCGACCCACCCACTTCTAACAAATACTGGAAGGAGAGGTGTTTTTGGGCATGCGGACAATGAGAGTCGGCCGATTCGTGGCCGTACAAACATCGAGTCTCTCGCTCATTCGAAAAGCAGGTGACTCGATGACTCGGCTTGATAACCTTTATTCTTCTTCATTGTCTTGTGTTGATCCTGACTTCGTGATGCTTTGCAGATATCCTGAAGAAAAGAGGGAAGCTCGGGTTCGGTGCTCTAGCTCGGATCAAAGAACTGAAGAAGTTAAGTGCAGGAGACCGATCTTGGAAACTGCTTCTATAACCCGAGTGTCTTCATCTCGCGGGTTTAGATTCATTTGTCTCAGGTAATTCTTCCCGCTCTGTTTCATTCTCTCGGTTTCTTGTCTAACGCATCTTCATTCTTCTTTTCAGACCTTCCCGAGTCTCGCCTATATCTCAAGTCGGCTCCTGATAGTATGGCCGAGTCTCGCCCATCCCTGAAGCCAATCTCCAAGGTCAAAGCTCCTCCGAGGTTGGCTCTCTTATCGGGGTCTCGGCCTTCGAAGCAACAGAAGACCGCTGCAAAGGCCAAGGAGCCAGCTGCCCCGTCTGCTCTTATCCCTGCCCCACAGATAGTCGTGCTTTCCGACCCTGATGAAAGGGTGGAAGAAGTGAAGCCGAGCCTTCCGGTCTCTCAGTCAGCTCCCGAGCCAAGATCCATGGTGGAAGAGGTCCCGAGGCCGAGAGAGGTACCAAGCGGTGAGTCCTCGAGAGGGGAGATGACTTGACAGGAGTCGTCTCCCTTCTCCAAGGTCATCTCGGGGATGATCCCTTGGGCACTTTCTCACGGAAGCGAGAGAGATTTCGCTAGCTTCTACAATGACCCGACCCTGCAGACTCTCAGGCGTACGGCGAGGCTACTTTTTGAGGTAAAATCTATTTTTTTTCTCTTCTTTGTTATTTCCGACTGAATCCTTACTTACTACTTATTGTCTTTCGTTCGCAGTTGGCCCCCTGCATCGTTAAGGCCTGCTCAGAGCTGTCCGCTGCTCAAAAGCTCGCGGCCGAGGCAGAGGCAGTGAAGAGAATTGCGGCCGAGGCAGAGGGTCGCAGAGAGATCGCCGAGGGTCGCATCAGCATTATGACTGACAATCTGTCAAATGCCAGGAAGGCGGCCGAGGATGCAAGGATGGTTCTTGAAGGATCCAAAGCTGACAATGTCCATTTGACCTCACTTCTAAATGAGGCCGAGGAAAAGCATCAGCACTTTCTTCAAGTTCACAACGCTTACGAGAGCACTCTCGCTCGGGCTAGGGCCGACGCTGCAACCCTTATCCAAGAAGCTCAAGAGGAGGCCCGTCAAGCCAAGGAAGCACACGACCGGGCCGCAGACACCTTCCTTGAGTCCTCGAAATTTGAGGAAGAAAGGGACCGCCTTTATCAAGGTGGTTACAAGACATGTGTTTTGAAGATGATGACTGTCTTTCCTGACTTCGACCTTTCTTCTTTTGAAGCTGATAGTCCTGAGGTTGAGAATGCTGGTGTTGATGTTGCTGACAGAGAAGCTCCTGCCGACGAGGCTGGTCCTTTTAGCTCAGTCTAAGGGGTGATCCCCGACCGAGAGTGGTCATTCACTCTGCCAGAAGTTGTGTCATCCCTCTTTCTTGTAATTTTACCAAAGGCTTTAATCTGACGCTAAACACTTGGAAAAAATGGAACTTTTAGTTTTATTGAATTGACTTCAATTACATCTCTCTTCCATTATTCTTTAGCACTTTCTATTCTGCCTTACGGGTAATAGATCTTGAGATGTTCAACATTCTAAGGGTGAGGTAACAGTTGCCCATTTAGGTCTTCCAGACGATACGTTCCTGGGCGAATGGTGCTCGAGACGATATAGAGACCTTCCTAATTAGGTCCCAATGTGTTTGCCCTAACTTCCTTTGTGTTTGGGAACGTCTTTCGGAGAACCATATCCCCGGCTCGGAATCGTCTGACTTTGACTTGGCTATTGTAAAATCGGGACACTTGGCTCTATTGAGCCATCATTCGTATTCGAGTTCTTTCTCTTCTCTCTTCCAACAAATTGAGCCCGAGTGACACGAGTTCATCATTCTCATGTTTACTGAACGTATTGACTCGGGCCGAACTAATACCGATCTTAACCGGGGCAACCGCTTCCGAGCCATAACAAAGAGAGGAGAGTTTCTCCCGTGGCAGTCCGAGCTGTAGTTCGATAGGCCCACAATATATTTGGAAGTTCCTCGGCCCATGCTCCCTTTACCTCATCGAGCTTCGTTCGGAGGTGCCCTTTATAATTTTGTTAACGGCCTCGACCTGTCCATTTGTCCGAGGATGATGAGGCGAGGCATACACGTTTCGGATCCCGAGATTGCTGCACATCTCGCGGAATTGTTTATTATCGAATTGCCTTCCGTTATCGGTATTGATAGTCCGAGGTATCCTGAACCGATAGATGATATTTTTCCAAACAAAGCCTATGATTTTTTGCTCGGTAATCTTTGCTAATGGCTCGGCTTCGTCCCACTTCGTGAAATAATTTACTGCAACCACAAAAAACTTGGTCTGACCCTTCCCTAAAGGGAAGGGTCCAATGATGTCGATCTCCCACTGTGTAGAGGGCCATGGTCTAGACATCGGAGTCAGTTCCTCGGGAGGTTGCCTCGGTATTACCGCAAATCGCTGACACTTGTCCCACCTTTGGACGAACCTCTTGGTATCATGTTGTATAGTCAGCCAGTAATACCCCTGCCGTAATACTTTATTGGCGAGCAAACGTCCTCTTGAGTGGTTCCCACATATTCCTTTGTGTATCTCCCGTAAGACATATTCAGCTTCATGGGAATCCACACATCTTAGTAAGGGAGCGTAAAACCCTTTCTTGTATAGTACCTCATTCAAGATGGTGTAACGCGACGCTCAAACCTTTAGCCGCCGTGCCTCGGTGTGATCTTCCGGTAGCTCTCCATCGTTGGGATAACGTATGATTGGGTCGAACAAAGTAGGTTTCGAGTCGATAGGGAGTATAACTGAGTTTGTCGGCTGATTTATACTCGGTTTAGCTACGTATTCTATTGGAACCGACCGAGGTATGTCGTCTTCGTCGGCTGAGGCGAGTTTTACTAACAAATCAGCTTTGGCATTATCGGTTTTGGGTATCTGAATCACTTCACATTTCTGAATCTGCTAATTAATTCTTTGACCTTTTCCATGTATGCCTTCAGTTGTTCCTTCCGAGTTTCATGGACACTAGAGATTTAGTTAATGACCAGCTGCGAGTCACTGAAAACATTGAGATGAGTTGCACCTAAACTTGCGGCGAGTCGAAGGTCGAGTAACAAGGCCTCGTATTCTGCTGTATTGTTCGACGCTTGGAATCCAAGTCGTAAGGCATACTGCATACAAGTTTGATCAGGAGTTTTCAATACTACCCCGGCCCTGCTTGCCTTATAGTTGGATGAGCCGTCGACGAATAACTTCCAAGGAACCGTGTCAGGTAATAGGTCGGGGGAAGAAGAAGCTGCTGTCGTGGTAACCTCTTCAAAATCAGGCACTGTGTTATGTTTGGATGTCACTTCAACAAAAAAATTGGCAACAACTTGTCCTTTTATGGCTATCCTCGACCTGTACTGTATGTCAAATTTTCTTAATTTGATAGCCCACTTTGTAAGTCGGTCGGAAGCCTCTAACTTTTGAAGAATCTGATGCAATGGTAAGTCGGTCACAACGATAATGGTATGAGCTTGAAAGTATGTTCAGAGTCGTCGCGAGGATACTACAAGGATTAAGGTTACTTTTTCGAGCTGAGGATACCTTGTCTCTGCCGGTAGTAAGGCTTTGCTAACATAATACACTGGTAACTGTCTTCCTTCGCTCTCCCGTACGAGGGCTGAGCTAATCGCTACTTCGGACACAGCCAGATATAGCAACAAAGCTTCTCCTGACTCAGGTTTGGACAACAGCGGTTGAGAACCAAGATAAGACTTCAATTCTTGAAATGCTTGTTCACACTCTTCCGTCCATTTCATCGTCTGTCGTCCCTTCAATTGTTTGAAAAACGGGAGACATTTATTTATGGCTCGGGACAGAAAGCAATTAAGCGCGGCTACTCTTCCTGTCAGCCTTTGAATGTCTTTAATCGTTTTTGGAGACTCCATGTCGAGCAAAGTTTTGATTTTTTCAGAATTCGCTTTGGTTCCTCGCTGACTAAGAAGGAAATCGAGGAATTTTTCCGAGTTTACACCAAAGGCACATTTGCTAGGATTCAACTTCATTTTGTATTTACGTAACGTCAGGAATATTTCTTCTAGGTCCGCCACATGGTCGGCTACGTGTATACTTTTGACGAGCATATCATTTATATATACTTCCATAGTTCGGTCGATCTGCCGAATGAACATTTTGTTCACTAACCTTTGATACGTCGCTCTGGCGTTCTTCAGACCAAATGGCATCACTCGGTAACAGTAAAGGCCTTTGTCAGTGACAAATGTGGTTTTTGATTTATCAGTTTCATGCATTACCATTTGATTGTAGTGTGAATAAGCATCTATAAAACTAAGCAATTCATGTCCTGCAGTACTGTCCACCAACTGATTAATGCGGGGAAGAGGGAAGCTATCCTTGGGACGGGCTTTGTTCAAATCTGTATAATCTATACAGAGACGCCACTTCCCATTAGCTTTTCTCACGAGCACAACATTAGCCATCCACTCTCGATAGTATATCTCTTCAACAAATTTGGCCTTAAGGAGCCTGCTGACTTCCTCTTCAATGATAGCGTACCTTTCTAGGCCGAGAGGACGTTTCTTCTGTCAGATTGGCTTGTAAGTCGGATCGATGTTGAGTCGGTGTATTATGACCGAGGGATTGATCCCGGGCATATTTTCGTGGCTCCAAGCGAATACATCGGCATACTACCGAAGCAAGGCGATCAGTTCTTCTTTAAGAGGTGAAATTAAAAACGAGCTGATTTGCACTACTCTCGACTTGTCTGTCTCGGTCAAGAATTTTGAGACGAGTTCTTTCATCAGTTGCCCCCTTTCGTGAGATCCGATACGGGGGTCCAGTGATTCGATCATCGATATTTTCGTTGGGGCTTTGACTGCGGTCGCATAGCATCGCCGGGCGTTTTGTTGATCTCCTTTCACAATTCCTACTTCCGACTCGGTCAAAAATTTCATGGAAAGGTGGTAGGTAGATACCACGGCTTGAAGGAGGCTTAGAGATGGTCGACCGAGTATAGCGTTGTACACCGAAGGTTGGTCGACGACAAGGAAGTCGATCATCGCAGTCGCCTGGTGAGGTGTAGTTCCGGCAGTGAGTGGTAGTGAAGCGATTCCCTTGGGAAGTATTTGTCCACCCGAGAATCCTATGAGTGGGGTTCGGACTGGACGTAAGGCCGATCGTCTTATGCCCATTTTGTCGAATGCTTGGGTGAACAACACATCCGCCGATGATCCCGTGTCCACTAATATCCGGAACACTTTCTTATTCGCGATAGTGAGGGTTACTACGAGCGCATCATCATGAGGATGATGGATGCCTCGAGCGTCTTCCTCAGTGAATGAGGGTTACTACGAGTGCATCATCATGAGGATGATGGATGCCTCGAGCGTCTTCCTCAGTGAATGAAATGCAATATTTCTCTCTTTTCTTATCTTTGGAAGGCCGGGATAACAGAAGAATCTTGGATTCCGGATGGTTGATGCTTCTGGAGTGATTCTTTCGTGCATTGTTAGAATCTCCACTGCCCTGATGTCCTTCGATAATCGTCCGAATCTCTTCCGTGGTCTGATCTTCGCTCGGTCCTGTTGGAGCACCGGGTCCTTCCAAATGTTCTCTGAGTCGGCCTTCTTTAATTAGCCGCTCGATTTTATCTTTCAAGTGATAACAATCACTCGTGTTGTGACCATGGTCACGATGATAGTGGCGGTGCTTGTTCTTATTCCGTCGATTTGGGTTCTCTCGGAGTTTTTCGGGCCAGTTGACGAAGCCTTTGTTTTTTATCTCCATCAACACCTGCTCCTGAGACTTGTTCAAAGAGGTGTATGTAGAAAATCTTCTATCGGGTCATTTGTCCGACCTGCCATCGTCTCGTGCCCGATCATCTTTTCGCTTCTTCCTTCCGGCAGAGGGTTTTACGTTCTGGACCTTCTCGCATAGGAGTCGAGTTTCTTCAGCATCGGTATATTTGTCTGAGCGAGCCATAAATTCGCCCAAAGTTTCGAGCGGATTCTTGTCCAGGGACGCCAAAAAGGGCTTATCTCTCACCCCTTGCATGAGAGCGTTAAGTGCTGTCTCCTCCGAGTGTCTCCGAACCTGCAGAGATTCAAAGTTAAAACGCTTGATGTAATCTTTCAACAGCTCTCCTTCCTTCTGAACTATGTTGTTCAGATGTGCGGGCGGCTTTAGCTTTTTCTTTCCGCCAATGAAGTTGTTGAGGAAAGCGTCACTGAGTTTAGTAAATGACTTAATCGACTTCGATTTCAATTGTTTGAACCAAAGCCGGGCTACGTCAGTTAGTGTGAGAGAGAAGGCTCAACACATAACGGCATCCGAGACATCATGCAGCTCCATGTAGGTTCTGAAGCATTCGATATGCTCTGTCAGATCGATTTTTTCAGAAAAGGGAGTTATCTGAGGTAAGCGGAACCTCTTCGGTAACCGTGCCTGCATTACTTCGTCCACAAATGGAAAAGCTTTTGTCTCGGATTTGGTCGGATTTGTGTTTCAACCATGCTTCATGTCTACCATCTCTCTTTCTATCTTCTCCCGGACCTCATTTTTGAAGTCTTTTATATCGGCTTTTAAAGGTTCCGCACTCTCCGCCGTTTCTTCTACAGGAAGCCGACTTTACCTCCTCTGATCTATTGTATGCCGCAAATCAGAGGAAGGTAAAATGGCCGTTGCAGAGCGAACCGGAGCTGTCTGACTCGGTCCTTGATGCTGACTCGGCTCTCGAGGTGATTGCGGAGCTGCAGGCTGTGCTACAGATGGTGGCGGGAGAACCTGCGCTGACTCGTGACGCTGCTGCACCTGCTGATTACACAGTTGCTCCAACATATATTTCATAACAGCCATCTCGGAACGCATCTCTTGGACTTCTCGATCCAACTATGCGTTCCCTCGGTTCGGCTGGCTGGTAGTCGGAGCAGATGTCGTGAGTGGTGCTACCACAGGTATCGTTGGGGGAGCTCCCTGAGTTGTGCTGGTAGCAGCCTCCCCCGCTTCATCTTGATCCGCCCTCTTAGTTCTTGCCATTCAACAGATCGTAGAAAAATGGCTTTTTGCTCGTTTCCCACATACGGCGCCAAACTTTTGGTGTATTTTTATGGGACGGCTCCTTGTGTCGGATCTTCTCCTACCTGCACAATCAACAATATAAAGGGGATTCTGGTTAGAGTCGGGGAACCTCCGATGCTTAAGTCAGTCTTCTGATAAATGGTAAAAAGTTTTTTGAGTTTTGTCTTGCGTACCTTTTATTGTGAAGGAAATGGTTATTTATAAGGCCGGATGAACTTTATCATGCGAGGATTCCTCTCCTTCATATTTGGAGATTTGGTCCTCTTCACTAATTGCGGCCGATCCCGAGGATCTCGGGATTGGACACCTATATTCCTGAATTTTCGGAGCAGTATTTGCATTCACACCGCCTTCTCTTGTCTCGGCTTGGTTGTTACCGACTCTAGGAGAGTCTCGGCCGACTCAAGAGCATAAGTTTTCTGCTTTCTTACGGACGGAATAGTCTCGGTATTTTTTCGTCATCCTTCCTTACTCCGTGGCCGACAGAACCAACTCATTAGGTCGGTTTTATTCTATCGGTCGGGTAACTCATAACATGCTCGGCCTTTTGTGGGCTTACGTAGACGCAGTTAACTATCCGACCGAGTAACTTTAATTATCTTATGTTTATATCTCTTAGTCTTTTTATTATTCCCTCGGCTCTAAGCGTTATCTTAAACTCTTTGGGCAGCGTCGGTGGAGCTGACCTACTCGAAATCCGAGTCTCCAGACTCAACATATTTTTCCCCAACAGAATCCATTAAGAAACCAACATCCACATACACGTATATCCATTTTCAGCTATACAGGTCTCTAAGCAAGGTCGGATGAATGGTTTGGACAAAACTTCCCATTGTTTTGCAACTAAGTTAGGGTCTCGGAAAATCAAAGTCAAAAGTAGAATCTCTCATCTACTTTGTTGCGGCCTGTGTTTTGGATCATGCTGACTTTCGGGCACGGAAAGTTTCACAGGCTTTGGTGAACTAATTACTAGGAGAAAATTTTTCCCGTTCAAGAGTGACCCATTTTAAATGCATCCCACGACTAAAAGCACACTTAATAATCACTGATTTATAATCAACGGAGTATACTTATAAACAAACTTAATTAATTTAATACGTTATTGTTAATAATAATTTAACTCCATCATCAAACATCATAGAATAAAATATTTCAACGGTTTGGATTAAAATATTAAAATATTAAACACGCGTTCATATATTAAAATATTAAACACGCGTTCATATATTAATACGTTATATTAAAATGCTCCTGCGTATGTACTTACACACTCTGCCAGTCTCCAGTCTATCAAACCAACGTCAGCGACTTTGATCGCCGGTACAGAGAGACTCCAATCCTTCTTTTTATCGAGGTTTGGTTATGCCACACGCGAACATGAGGAGACCATCTACACGCGTGTGAATGTTTCATCATGATGCATACGTACGAGATCAAAACCATCCATCATGTGTTTATCTCAGTTATTTTTATATGATCCAAAAATTAGTAATAGTCAGTGATCATATGGGCAGAAATAGGTAAAATAAATGGGATAGTTATTTTCGGACGTCCATTTTTTTCATATTAGATCGGAAAACCTGATTAGTGTATATACATGAATTTTGTTCCATCATATATAAATTTTGGGAATGACCTTCTGGACAGTGCGATTTTCTCACACGATTTTAAAATTTTCACACGTGACGGCGTGTAGGTGGTCGGTCTCTTACACTTGCGCGTGCGATCAAAACTCTTTGTCGTTCTGCTGCCGACGTTGGAAATAAACATATCCGGCGCGCAGTTACACCCTCGCGCACGATTGCCTTTACCGCTAAATTTTTAAGTTTTTCTAGCGCCTTCAGCGCTCCACTCCCGAGCTTCGGAATCCAGAGAGCGAGAGAGAGAGAGAGAGCGAGCTATCTCTGCAAAACTACCTTTCACTCCAAATAGATTATTCCAGACCTCTACAAAACTGCTTTCCAATGAGCTTCCAGCTTCTATGTATTGCTATTGGAGTAAGAAGACCGCTTTCTGAACTCTGAACAAAACCGGCTTTTCTCCGACTCCGGTTTTGAAATTTTTGAATAAAAGACGTCTCTTTCATTTCGTTTCATTGTCATTTTCATTTGCATTTCGTTTTCATTTAATTTTTTAAAATCTTCTTCCTTCTTCGCCTTCTTCTTCCCTTGAATGTTTCAAAGAGGAGAAAGAAAAAGTAAAAGCTTGTAAGAGATCTCTCGATTTCAATAGGGTCAGGGTTTCAGAAAGGAGAAAAGCGAAGAGATGCAGATAAAAGGTAGAGTTTGGAAGCTTCGATCCCGTGAGGCCCGTGAAAATGCCTCAAAATCAGCAAATTTCCACTTTCCTAACCCGATCTCCAGATCAACGGGTGGATTTTGAAGAGTAAACGATCCCAGATCACGGGAAGAAGCATTGTAGAGTTCGATTTAATGTGGAAAGTGACAGGGGAGCGTCTCCGATTGTGACAGAGGCCTCGATTAGGTAGAATCTGATCGGATCGGATCCTTTCACGAGCCGTCCTTTCCAGATATGGAAAAAGGTTGGATCTTTTGGTGATCGGAAGCTGAACACGCTGTTTATCTTCGGTCGAGGGGCAGTGATGAAGGCCCGGGGGTTTCGGTTGGGACGGATATGATTGACGCCCAGGATCGTGCTCCGGGCCGTCAGTCCTCGTTGCAGAGGCTGTCGAGCGGGAGCAGTTATGCTGGGAGCCTGTTTTCAATGGTGGATGGGAGTTCGTTGACTGATGCAAAGGATTCAGCACCGTGGAAGGGGTTACAGGGGGAGGGAGGATCGAGAGAGGAAGGGAGTAGGGAGAATTGGGTGCAGAGGATGAGAGAGAGCTACTGTTTACAGCTCACTCTTGCAGTTCGCCTTGCATCACAGGCTTCTCTGGCAGAAGAGAAGCATCTTTTGTGGGACGGCGTGCCGGAGATTTGTGGCATTTCTTCCGATGCCGAGAAGGTGTCATACCGCCTTTGGGTATGGTGCTGAAGTATTTTGTTCTGCGAGTAATTGTACAGGTGGGCCTACCTTTCTATGGTCCAGGCTATTCTTGGGCTGGGAGCCATCATGGATGGGTCATGCTCCAAAATTCTCCTCATCAGAAAGAGTTATGCACATGATTGCTGGAGTTTCTTTCTTTCCTTTTCTTTTTCCTGGGAGTGGACCATTGGCAAAACCATCCATTTGCGGTCCACTAATCTGACAGTTAGGAGAGTATGTTGGAGGGCATGGGCCATCTTTCATGCCGACCAGATAAATGATCTGGACACCAGCAAGGTGGGACCCATCTGGTAAAGTTTCTAGGCCAAATTAGAAATGGCATTCTGTTCGGTTTAGCATCATATGATTCATCATGCTTTCTTCTTTATCTGGCTTTTTTGATTTAGAAATTGAAGTTTGCTTTCTCTATTTGGCTTTTGATGGTGGTATTTAAAGGTGGAAACTATTGAAAAGAAGGCAGTTTATTTGTTCTAGTGTGGCATGCTGGTGGTCCCCGGTCAAAAGTCAAGGCTAAGTGGAGACTAGCATTGCTTGCGGGTCTGTAGTCCATTTGGGGGGGAGAGAAACAATTGCTGTTTTTGGAATTTGATTCCTTCTTCGGGCCAGATTGTTTCCAAAGTTTTCTTGCTGATTAGGGAGTGAGAACTTTGATTGCGCTGGATTTTGGCATGCCCAGTTGTTGTATTTTGTTTGTTAGTTAATTTTTTTTTTTCCCTTCTGTTGTGTTTTCTGGCCTTTTAAGAAAATTATTATCTTTCAAAAAAAAAAAGAGAAAAAAAAGCAGTTTATTTGCCAAACATGCATGCTTTTGATTGGGAGGATTTTGTGGGTCTTCGACTTAGAATTTTGATTCGAACTACCTTGGAAATAGCTTGCAACTGCAATCTAAGTGCTGCATCATGATTTGTAATAGCTTGCAACTAAATTTGAGTCGGTGAACTTGTATTTTAAGTTCTTGCCATGCTTAATTTCTGGCTCTCATGACTCAGAAAGGTTGTGGCAAAATTCAAGTTTCTTTTTGGTTTCATTTTTTAGAAAATTCAAGGAAAAATTATGTGGTTTTGTTGGGTTTGGTGTCATATGAAACATGTTTCTTTTGTTTGCCTAACAATTTTACACACAAATCCTGCGGTCTTCGGATGTTATTTTCGGGTGTGTACTTTTGCGAGGCAAACAGAGCAGCCAGTAGTCTTGTAAAAGGACGTTCTACAGAGTTTATATGTATCTATTGGCATTTTAGGCCTTTCGCAATGAAGCCGTCACAATTTATACAAACATGGTTTTTTTTTTTTTTTTTTAATACTTTCAAATATCTTGCTCAGATGTTACCCAAGTGCCTTTCACCAGATCAAATTCTGTGGGCATTTCTTGTTAGTTTGGTAGCAATCATTGTCATGGTCACATCTTTAAGAACGCCATTGGTATCTGTGTGATTGCCGTCAAATGATCAAAACACATGAGAATTGTATTCATAAGGGCAGACATTTCCTACTACCTACCTTTTGGTGCAGACAAAATACTAATGAACATACACACATGCATTCAAAACGCTAATCTGATTTGGTTCCCTTTGAAGAATTCTTTTTTCCTCTTTTGCCCCGAAATATGAGCGGAATTAAATGACTGATGTTCCTGACAAACTGATAATTCAACCACTTAATGGTTTTTATATATATGCATTTGCCTATGAGCTACTTTAATACGACTTTGAGCTGTATGTTTAATATTCTTTACTTGCAGGTTAATGGATGCTTGTCATATTCTGACAAGATATCTGATGGGTTCTATAATATTCTGGGAATGAATCCATATTTATGGGTGATGTGCAATGAATTGGAGGAAGGAAGACAACTACCTTCTTTAGCAGCACTTAGAGCAGTCGATCCCAGTGATTCACAGATGGAGGTGGTCCTTTTTGATAAACGTGAAGACATATGCCTTAAAGAGCTTGAAGATAAAGCACTAGAACTTTATTATGGTTTGGGGAATACATCGAAGTTAGTGGAGAAACTCGGCCAGCTTGTTTCTAACTTCATGGGGTAAGACCTCAATTTCGGGTATGCAGATTAAGAAGCATGTCTTATTTGCTCATTCAGTTCTAATGTATCAAGTTTGTCGGAATTTGAAGGGGTGCCTTTCAGATGCATCAGGGTGATCTGTTCATCCAGTGGAAATTATGTAGCAAAAAATCGAGAGATTGTCATCAATGCATTGTGCTCCCTGTTGGTAGCCTATCCATGGGACTTTGCAGGCATCGGGCTATTCTTTTCAAGGTGATTGTGCTATGTTAAAGGGGTTGCCTCGACTATTTTTATATGTTTATATTTCATCACCTGTCTTCTTTGCATGCGCGTGGCTCCTATCAAATAGAATTTGCTTTAGCCAAATCCATTTTGTTTTGAGTGGAAGACCGAGTAAAACAGATTGGAAGAGGCACTTTTTATGCCTTTCAGCTTCAAACTGGATACCTTTTGGATAAACCAAACATCCATATATTTATTTTTCTGATCAAGATCCCTTCCAATGAGAAGGCAAAAAAAGCAGGGTTTTACTGCTGCATGCAAACAAGCTGACTCGTGTAATGATAGCAACGATATTGCAGCTAAGAGCATTTACAGGAAGCATATGGCACTTTGGTTCATCACTGATGCAATAGACCAAACTGCCATATGTGTATTGGCATGTCTGTTGTGTCAGCAAGGACTAATCTTCTGTTTAAGTCTTCTTGTTTGCCTGGCAGAAAGGTTTTTTTTTTTAAACTCCTTTAATATTACCCACCTGCTGAAAAGGTGGGATTTTATGAAATACACATGTGGGTATCTTTTCTATACACTTTAGATATGTGGGTATCTTTTATGAAAAGGTGGGATTTTATTTCTTGAATCATTTTTTATTCTTTGATTAATTTGAAGTGAGGCATAGGCTGATGTTATGTGGTGATGTTGCCCATGCTTAAGATTCTGTATTTGTCAGACAGGTCCTGCGGCTCCTGCCTCAGCTGGTGTGGCATAAGGTCTAGGAACTATATATCTGTTGTTCCCAAATCCCAAGCTCATAGATTGAAATATTAAAATTGCATGGACGTGTCTTAATTTCTACAAATTCATTGATTGCGCATGCCAAGATGAATTATAAGAGTTATGAGCAGAAGATATGATGCCTTTCATTCTACCATTTAAGGATAAAAACTGGGTGTTGAGTCAAATTAAAGTGAGGTAGCTATTTATTGAGGATAAGACTTGGGTCTTGGGATCATAGAAAAGTTCTGTATCTAACTTATTTTATGTGGGATGTTTGACAAAACCTTGACAAAACATGGTATTGCTTTATCCAGTCTGCTCATTGTTCTGTTTATTCTTCACTGTCCTTTGTGTGCAAAAGAATAAGAGGTTAATTTCATTAAATGGTTCACCACGGTACATAGGACTAAGGAGGTAGCAGGTTTAGTAAATATGATTCAGAATGGCATGGAGACACTGATATTTGTGAGTCAAGAACTGTGATCTCCAGCTACCATCAAAACAAAGCTTAACAGCTGACGATGCCTGTGAATTTTATAGACACCATGTCTGGTATTACCTGTTGATATCTGTATCTTTCAAATGTGTATGTCTGTTTTTGTGCCGTTTTGTAGGATAGAGCATGCCGGAAATAAAATTTTAGCTGTTGATTGACTTCTATGACTAACAGAAGTAATAGTTGACATCGACAACTGTATCTTGGTGCTACATTAAGGTAGATGAATTCCATTCTTGCATCTTATTATCAGTTCTTTTAATTTTCTCATCTTTAGTGGGAAATAATCTAGGAGTTCATGACAGGCAGATCATCCTTTTTCGTAAGTAAATATCTGTGTTCATGACTGGTTGTGGATTATTATTTTTTCAGAAGTAAAATTCTATAATCTAAGTCAACAAAACTTAACAATTTAAGTTAAAGCTGAGAGTTCTTAAAGCGGATATGCATTTCTGATCAGGGATGCATGGGTGTCACATGGACATGTAACTCAGTTAGAAGCATCAAGTGACACTACTCACAATAATATAATGCAACCCGTTAAGGGAATTGTACCCACAGCGAGATGGTGAGGTATTTTTGGATTATCATGTTGAACTTGAGAAAATAACAGATGCTTGTGGGTCATTTCTTGGGACTTGAGAAATATCTCCTCCTCCCCAAACTGGATAGTTTGCTCCCACGATTTATTACATGTTGTGCTGGACAAGTCTTTTTAGATACAGGAATTTAGGAGCTCTCTTATGGTACTTATTATTTATTACATTATTCAGTATCACTAAATGATGGCTGGTAATTCTCTATCTGCCTAGGAGAAGTGTCCATTTTTGGGCGTGTTTTCTCATTTCAGTGACTAACTTTGATAACAGGACGTTGGGGAATCGCAGAAGCAAACCATGGATTCGAATCAAACAAGAGAGATATAAACGCAAACAAGCACCACAGAGAACACACGGATTTACGTGGAAAACCCTTGCGGGAAAAACCATGGCACAAAGCGACAGTGATTCCATTATGAAATACGAATTACAAGAGATGGATGGAGTTACCGATCCGAAAAACGATCAAAATCCCTTTGCAAATCCCTAGATTTGCTCTAGAACACCTTAGGAACGTCTTAGCCTACCCTAATCCCAATTACACCCGCTTATATAGTGTTATAATCAAATTAGGAAACAAAATACGCACTTCCGCAAAATCGCACATTTTTGTCGATATGACCTTCAATAGGATTAACGGCCATCGAGGCCTGTCGATGGGATTGAAGCCACCTTCTATTGGATCAAAGAATGCCCCAAAAACTGTCCAACGAGCATAGGGAAAAATTCAGGATTTTCTTGATGGGATCGAGTAGTCTATCCATGGGAACAAGTTGTTTGTCGATGGTATTGACAGACCCATTTTTTTCTTTTTTGAAAGATAACGCAATTTCATTAAAGGCTAAAAGAGAAAAACAGAGAAACAAACAAACAAGCCTGCCGAGAGAGCAGACAGCAGCAAAACAGAAAAAGGAAAAGAAAACACAGGATTGAAGACATCTGACAACACAGGATTCCTGTAACTGCAATTAGATAATATATAGTTTAAGATACAACTCAGGAAAATTGTCCGAACATTCTTATGTGGTCAAGCAAATGCAATTCTTCATGCCACAGACAATTTCAATAGATAAACTTTCTCGCTAGAAGAACATCACTGATTCTTTATGCTTTACATGGATATGAAAATTTTCTGATGGCAGGTCCATAAAGATAAGTTCCACATATTAAATTGTAAAACTAGTTTTCTCACAGCCATTGGGATGAATTCTACATTTGGTAAGAGAAAACAAGATAACTTGAAAAGAAGTGATGATGCCATGGAAAAAAAAGGTAATGGTTCCATGGAGAGGAATGGCTAGAATGGTGGGAAATTGCTATGTTTCATGACACTGTGAGAGGAAAGAAAGAGAGAAAAGAGAGGAGAAAACATGATGGATTTTCATATGGTCAGGTGTGGGTTTACTAATATGCACATATATTGGGTTTTTTTTTTTTGTTTTGTTTTGTTTTTGCTTTTGTTTATGTGCTAATGTGAGGGTAACTATTGAGAGGACTAATATCACTACCATGTTTGAATAGGATGAATCTGCAGGATCTTTTTTTTTTTTTTTGCAGAAATCTGTTTCACTGTTTGGATTGTGAAAAACAGAGCCATTCCGAGTTCCAATTCCACTGCATTTATTGTGGTTTGAAATCATGATCACTTTGTACCACAAATTCACTCTTTTGCACTTTCAGAAATGGTGAGAAATCCTCTCTGGCATTTATTGAGGATTTCTCTTGGAAGGGAATTCGTGATCATCTTTTCACACGAAATCACCGTTTTCCACTTCTAAATTGCAAGAAATGGCAAGGAATCCTCTCTAGCATTTATTAAAGATTTCTTTTGGGAGAGGATGCATTATTACATTTTCCACAAAGTCACTTTTTTTTTTCTACTGTTTGGATTGTGCAAGAAATGATGAGGAATCCTCAATACCGTTTACACTACATTTATTGTAGCTAAGACTATGGGGCCCTGGGGGATAGCTTTCATTAGGGTTGACCATAGAGAGAATATGGACTGTCAGTGAACGCTTGAGTCAATAGGATGGTGTCACACTGATCTATAGGGATGATGATTCTAATGGTATTCACTAGTCCTTAATGGATGTACTGGGGTGATTATATACCTCGTTTGGTTGTTTTGGGAATACAAATGAATGGCCTTCCTAGTATACTCCACGGCAAATATAACTCGGGTGTTAGACGAAGTTTGACACCTTTGATGGGATTATTTGACTTTGACCACAAAACCGTCAATCTAGTTTGGAAATCATGATTACATTTTTCCATATCCTCACCTTGGGTTCCTCCTATACAAACAAACTGTAAATGGAAAACCCATTAAAAATGTCTTTTTGTTTTTCTTACATCATCTTATAAGCTAAACCAAACAAAACCCTAATCTAACTTCTCTCAACAATCAATCTTACCCTAGCCAATCTGCTAAGTTTTGATCCTGATCATTATCATTTTATATGGTGTTTTGGGTGGAGTGCCCACAATTAGGATTGTTTCTCCTATAGTGGCCCATCTGTAAATCCAACGGGCATGAAATTTCAGGGGAGGGATTTTTAAAGCAAGCCACTTTTGATGGATAGTTTGGATCTTCCACAGGTGTGCACATTTGGCATGTAAAACACATGGCAAAACTTGACAGCATAAAAAAAAAAAACTTGACTGCATCAAACCGTTTAGATAGAACCGGTAGCAAGATGTTTTCTGCCCAACCAAGAAACTGAATGGCTAGATATTAAACAGGCCCCAAACCTACTCCTATAAAAGTTAAAATTCAACATTTTGTCTCAGAACTCTTGAAGTATAATTTGCGCATGAAATAATAGAAGCATGAAATTCTTACAGAAATAAAAATTTAGATCTCAAACAGACCTCTGGAACAAGCTCATTGTTTCCATAATTCCAGATGGCTGTTTTGGTATGTCACCCATACTTTGTATGCATCATGATGGTAAACTTGGTCTTTACAAACGTTTTTCTTTTAAAGATATAGGGAATATGCACCCAATATTATTTTGACATAAAACCAAGCCTTCTTCAAGATCCCTTATCTTTGCAATGTTCTGTATGCAGAAGTTGGCTGACTACATTGGCTTGCCATGTCGGATAGCTCGAGGCTGCAAGTACTGCACATCAGAATATCCCTCATCATGTCTTGTCAAAATTGGAGATGACAGGCAGTCATTGAGGTCGGCCATTACTTCTCTTCCTTGAAACCTATTTTAGTTAGAAATTAGTTATTATTATTATTATTATTATTATTAGGCACGATATTTATCTGTTATCACTTATATTGCGTCCAACTGATATTCATATTGAGTCTTGCAGTTTATGTAGAACCATTTCTCCTAGGTGGGTTTAAGGATCAAAGTGTCTGAGAGAACTGCTTAACCTGGAAAATGAAATTGCCTACATAATGAGAATGAGAATCTCATTGTCGAATGTAAAGAGTAGATGAGATTAAGCAAATGATCATGTTCTGCGAAACATCTTCTTAGGGTGTCCCTGATTCAGAATGTTAATTTTGGAGTCCATCAATCCTATGATGTGTTATCCTGAAGTTCCATTTTCTTCATTTTATTTATCTTGGTTTCTTCTCTCTATTTTTTTTTTTAACAGGGAGTATGTAGTTGATTTGGTTGGGGAGCCTGGGAATGTCCATTATCCAGATTCCTTAGTAAATGGTACTATGCTTTCATCAATACCTTCACCCTTCCAAATCTCACTTCTAAAAGGTTGCGAAGAGTCTTATAGTGATGATGCATCATGGAATCATACACTTGACCCAGAGCATGCAGGCATTTTCCTTGTGGATCCTCAAACTTCAGGTATAATTTATTTTGCGTTTCTTGAATGGAAAGTGTGCAGTATGTTAAAAATAATGCCTGTATCTGTCTGTACTACTTCTCTCAAATGTCTTTATTTGTCTCAGCAAGCACCTTTTGTCATTTTTGCATTTGCATTGACCCAATAAGGGCATACTGGTATGGTATGAAGGCAGATCTTTCCATGTCTCAGCATTGGCAAGATGGGAAACAGTTACATGTTTCCTCGTGGGCATTTATTGTCCCATTTTTACTTTGTTTGTACGACCCCAGGGTTATATAGTTGGATTGACTTGATAAGCTACAACATGTTGAGCTTTCTTCCATAAATCTAGCCTTAAACAAAGAAGGTTGAGGGATTGACCCATTAAATGCATTGGAGTTTCATATTTTCCCTCAATAACAGATGGGTGGATCTTGATTACTGCAAACAACAACTCCCATCAATTAAATGGCCTTCATATTGTGTGCTTCCTCAGATTAACTACCAAATAGTGCCAATACTGGTTTCCTAGAATGATCAATAAATCAATCTTTTTTGTGTTGGTTTGATTGAGTTCACAATGAACAGATGGAGGTATTAAATTCATGGTGTGTCAACCGGACTTGTGAGGCAGAACCGATGAAGTTGAAGCAGAGAGAAAGCAAACATGCAGTGTTTCCTGGGAAATTCAATGTGTTCTGTGGTAAACCCTGAAAAAGGAGAGGTTGAGTTTCATGATGATCCATAAAAACAAGATAGTGAACATTGAGGCTTACATGATAAAAAGGAAGGAGCACTGGCCTGCACAAAATCATTTGGTTTGTGAAGGATGCTGCAACTGACTTTTTTTAATTATTTTTTTATTTTTTAAATATGCCTCAATGGAGTAGTCGATGAGCGAACTTTTTGAACAAAATTAAGGTAGCTGCCCAGAATGGATGCACAGTACTCCAGTCTCACAGCAGATGAATGTGGGGGGAAAGAAATCTTTATTCAACTCTAGTATAATATCGCTTGCTTAATGGCTGTAAATGTATGTAGAAGGCAAGATTAATCGATTATCCTCTCTTCACTTTCTAAGACCTGAGGAACTCAAGATTAGTGAAAAGTAAGTAATGACGGAGACTCCTATATGTCGATCATCCAATTGCTTCTAACAAGCCAATCACCTCTTATTGAAAACAGTTTTTTCGCTAGGCACCCTTATCAGGTAATGCTGCTTTGGCAAACTCTAATGAGTGAGACTGGATCATCATAGCCTTCCTGTTTGCTGCATGATCTATTTGGCTACTGTGGCATTGGTGCTTCAGCTGAACCTGTAAGCATGTTTTATATGCTGATTACTTTAGATTCATGTGCTCGCTTTGGCGGGAAAATATCTTTAAATTGTAGGTATTGTTATTTCTCTTGGATCACTTGTTGTCAATTCTGATGTTAGCATGTATTACCATCAAGGAGATATAAAAAGCTTTACTGATGATGAGTGTAGTATGGTTTTCTGTCTTTTCTGGCTGTTGGGGCTGCGGCTGATGTTCTGTTTCTTTAAAAGTATCCTCTTTCAACTGTTTGTGTCACACTGTCACCATGTATCTTTTAACTTATCCTTTCATCTTCAAGGCAAAGTTCGGTCAGAATTTCTCTAAATTCACCAATTGATATCGTCTAGGTTTCCGATTGCCCTTCTGTTGGCACCCATATTGGAAAATAATTCTTTAAAGGTGAAAATTATCTTCTTCAGCCAAACGTTTAAAGAAAGCATTTTCATTTACCTATAGTTCTTTCTTTTCTAATGGCACTTCCGTTACTGCATTCTCGGTGCAAGTTGCTCGGAAGTATCTTATCCGAAAGGATTCTCTCTCTCTCTCTCTCTCTCTCTCTCTCTCTCTCTCTTTTAAAAAATTCTTCATATATGATATATTTGAATCAATATGTCAGATTGCTAAATAATTATGTGAAATCAATTTTATTGAAGATATCTATCCAAGCATCAACTATACGAAGTCGATAAAGGCATTCAGTTTATCACTAGATTTATTACGAGTCATTCCTTGAATGATTTTGCAGGTAAAGAGGAAACTCAAAAAATTGAAACAAACAGCCTTTCCCCAGGGGTTGTTAATGCAAATTGTCTCCTTTTAACAAGTGATAACGATAAAGAGAAATCTGGCGAATTCTTGAGAAAAGAATTCCAGCCCGTTCAGGATGTTGAATTGCAAGAAAATGTAAAGGTTGCTGTTTACTATCCGCCTGTTAAAGAACTTGAAATAAAGGAAGTGTCAGTGATGCCTCTGGAGCCTGAAGATGATAGGACTCGCTGCAGTCAAAGCAAGAAATTGGTATCTGACCAAGATAGTGTATCAAAAGATCTGGATGCTGTTGCAGGCATCTCCATAGATGGACATTACAGGGTTGGCGAGAACGAAAGTCTCATTAAAGAATCTTACATGGAGGGCTTGGTTTCATACCACACTCTAATAACAAACAATAGGGCCAATCAAACTAAGATAGAAGTATCTGATGAAATAAAGCTGAGGGAGGCTGAGAATAGAAGGGGCTTTCCTAATGCCACCCTGCCACATTATGTGAATCTTGAACCTTCTCTTGCTATGGACTGGCTCGAGATATCATGGGATGAATTGCATGTCAAAGAGCGGATTGGTGCTGGTATGTGTTGCTTTTTATGAATTGGTCCAGTATATATATTCACAACCATTTCATACAAGCATGCCATTTACATGGGAAAGACGTTTCTTTTCGAAGCTTTTCTAATTGATTTCGTGATTCTGTTATTAATTATTATGTATTACATTTGTTTTTGCAGGTTCATTTGGGACAGTGCACCATGCTGAATGGCATGGATCGGTTAGTACTCAATATATTCAACATGTTTTTTTTTCCTATATTTGATTATCATGGTTTTATCCAATGTTTTGAAACCAGACCAGACTCAACTTGTTTTTGTGCCAGTTGTTAGTCTAGCGGTTACAGACTTGGTTTTCTAATGGAAGTACAATTTTGTGCTTTGACAGACGTATTTACATATTTTTCTCTGCAATACAATTATCCCTATGACTGTTTTTTTTTGAGGGACCAGACTATTTTGGTCAGGTTGAAACAAGCTGGACTGTCTGGTCCGGTCCAGGTTTTAATACCTTGGTTTTACCAACTGTACTAATCAATGCAGTAGTTTTCCTGCTAAGTATTTTTCACTTAATTGCAAAGTGCAAATTTTCATGTGTCCTGCAGATATGTCTTGCTACATTTATGCAACTCTCCAGTTGGAGTTTCATCAAATAGGAACCATATATCATATGATATTTAGTTTTGTCGTATAACAGAGATTTTCTTGTAAGCACCGGCAGTCTAATTGCCTTCCCTGTAAACCCAGATTGGCCCCGCCTCCCAAAGTTTACATAAATTGTGTTGACCATGTGCTGTTTCAATGTGTTAATTAGTACCATCCACTTTGCATTTTATGTAGGATAGTGTTTTCTACTGTTCAAGTTCTATTCTTCCAAGCGAAACTCTTGTTCTGCTTGTGTTAACTTGAAGGAATTTATTAAGGCACATGTCCACTTTATGGTAGAACAGTATGAGAACTCTAGGTACTGAAAAATGGGTCACTGGCAGGCTGGAGAGCACAGGAGTTGCAAAAGGCTAGACTCCACAAATTTTGAGTATTTTGTTTTAACTTTATATATATTCAATAACACAAGTTTATGCAAAATTGACAGTGATACGACATCACTGTGCTCTGCTTGGACTGTTTTAAGTGTGTTCTTTTATTATATTATGGAAATGTTTTTTTTTTTTTTTTTTTTTTTTTTTGGGGGGGGGGGGGGGGGGGGGGGGTGGGGTTTATAATAAATTTAAAATTCTATATTGTTGTCTAACTTTGAAATAAGAGTCAGCAGTCATGTTTGAAACAAGAGTCATCACTCATGTTCTTTTGAATTTCTTTTAAGACAGTGATTTGATTTTACTGAAGACAATTGAATTACATAGGCAAGTGTTTAATGCAAGGAACTTCTCTGGAAATGTTATTTTGATAACTAACCTGATGAGAGTAATTTGTGGTTCAGTTCCTGGACCAATCTCTCTATCATATTCAAAGAAATCCACATTTTTCTTTGTTTTTCTTACATGGTTCTCTATCCCATTTTTGTTTAACTTGAAAGTAAAGGTGATGCATCTTCTTATTTATTTAATCATGGAATGCAGGATGTTGCCGTTAAGGTTCTGACAGATCAGGACTTTCATGAGGATCAACTGAAGGACTTTCTAAGGGAGGTATGCATTTGAAACATTGCTAATAATGTTCTTTGAAACTATACCCATTTATGTATCGTAATTCACAAGCAATGTTTTCCGTATCGTTATCGCGTAATGTATCACACCCTTGGGATACAGATACATATCATTTATTGCACTGGACATATCGGTTGTATCACGTAATTTATCATTATTGTTGGGAAACATTGGGAAATTGGTCGAATTTTTCAATGAAACTTTAGGGATTGTTAGAAAAGACAAATGCACACTTAGAAGAAGTATAAAACTAGAAATTTATAGATGTAAGAAAACATGTATGGAAACACAAGCATTACATAAAAAAAAGAAGTATGAAAATAGAAATATACCTGTGGATTTCAGGAAATTTTTTATTTTAAAATAATTTTAATTGAAAAAATATTTTTTCCAGAAAAATTCCCAAATTGCCAAGAATGCGTATCCGGTTATATGCATGTTTGATTTCGTGTTTGGACACTAAAATTGCAACCGATTTGGAAACAAAATGAGGAAATTTCAAATTTTCCTAATTTTCCACAACTTGGCCCATCTCCCTCAAATCTCAAAATTGAAGCTCCAAATCCTTAAATTTTCATGTAAAACATGAAGAATCATGGATTTCTTATAATTTGAGACTATTTACAACATATAAAAATGAATCAAAGCTAAAAAGTAAACACCTTTTAGAATCCAGTCCCAAGAAGCTTCCAATTGCGATTTCAGAGAAATTTCAAAGATTTTCTTCCAATTTTTATTTAGTTATACTCATCCACTGGTAATCTTTTGGGCTTTTGCAACTGGAATAATTATTGCATCCTTTCATAGCAGCCATGTTTCTAGTCTTTGTTTTTGTCCAATTCACTCAACATTCATAGTGTCCAAGGTTCTATTGAATTTCTGCTACCTTTATTGCCATTGCACCTTGCCTGTATGTGCATCCAGATTTCTGTCTATTGCTCTTGCCCACTGCTTCTTCACAACCAGTTCTTAACAATCCATAGGTTGCGATAATGAAACGTGTGCGCCATCCAAATGTTGTTCTCTTTATGGGTGCTGTTACAAAGCCTCCTCATCTTTCAATTGTGACAGAGTACCTACCGAGGTAAGTCTTCTTTCACTTGCTATATATTGTCTACTTCTAGTGTGGCTGTTTGACTTGAACTAACTGGATGTCTTATCCTCTTCAATCCTTGCTCATTGTGAAATAGGGGTAGCCTTTACCGACTCATACATAGAGCAGCAGCAGGAGACATCTTGGATAAAAGGAGGAGGTTACGAATGGCACTTGATGTGGTTTGTATACCAATTTTCTGCATTTTATCTCTTTTCGGCTGCAGAAAATTGCTTCTGTTGAAGCTCAGGTAAGTTTGTGTTGTGTATGCAGGCCAAGGGCATCAATTATCTCCATTGCCTTAGCCCTCCTATAGTTCACTGGGATCTTAAATCTCCTAATTTGTTGGTAGACAAGAACTGGGCTGTGAAGGTATTCCATGAATTTCAAGAAATCACCATTATTGAATTCTCTCCAATAATTTCTGCATTAATTGTTTCTTCTTAACATTCCATGCATGCAGGTATGTGATTTTGGGTTGTCCCGATTCAAGGCAAACACTTTCATATCATCAAAATCTGTTGCTGGAACGGTAAACATGTCTCTCTGTAGTTCTTTTAAAAAAAATTAAAAAAATAAAAATTATAAGTTCAAGTCAACACCTTGAAGCTGAATTTTCTACTTGATCTGAAAGTCAAACTTTATGGTTTTGATTGTCTTCATCTAGGTTTCAATTACAATAAAAGGGGTCCTTACTCTTACTCCAGTGGTAGACTCTCATGAGTTTCAACACCTGGCTGAGGGTTCGAGTACCCATAGGTGGTGAAATCCCACCATGGCATGAGTGTGTGGTGGTGTGTGTAAAAAAATAAAAATAAATTACGATAAAAGATAATTAAAAAATAAATAAATCAAGAGAGGTACTAGATGAAGATCCAGTATGAGTGTTCCACCTTCTCCTAAATAGTGGCAACTCATCTGCCAAACTCGTTGCACACATCAATCCTGACAGCCATTTTGGATGGGCAGATCCTGAAATTCATGCCGATTGGTCAATCTTAACCATCTGATATCACCTGTTGAATTTGCTGTTGACCAAGATATTTTAACCATATATTTGATAGCCACATTTTGGATGGCTAGAAGTTGTAAAATCAGTGTGATATGCTCTGTCCACTATGGGGTTCTCAATTTGAATGGTCTGGTTTAACTTGCACTCATGGAACATGTATGGTGGATGAGTCACTGACTCACTTCCAAACAATACTGTAACCCTAGAAGAGACAATTTTTCGTTTCTAACTAGACGTTTGTTGCACTGTCCAAACTACATCAGAATTGAATTCCTTATATACTCATCAGATCTTTGCCAGTTGAAAATCTACTGTTTAATGACTGTTGGATTACTAGGCGGGATCCATGAGCATTTAATTTGCTTTTCTTTGCAGCCTGAGTGGATGGCTCCTGAATTCTTGCGTGGGGAGCCCACAAATGAAAAGTCCGATGTGTACAGCTTTGGGGTGATCTTATGGGAGCTTGTGACAATGCAACAGCCTTGGAGTGGACTTAGCCCTGCACAGGTAACATCTTCTGGCACTCAGGAGTTCTGGTTAAATCTCATTGCTTTTGCTTTCAATGATCACATTACATCATGTGTATCTGTATTTTTTCTTCCATGTTATTTTCTGAGCAAAGTTTCAGGTAGTCGGAGCTGTTGCTTTCCAGAACAGAAGGCTTGCGATCCCACCGAATACCAGCCCTGTATTGGTTGCCCTCATGGAAGCTTGTTGGGCTGAGTAAGAATGGCTGGGACTCTGACTCATTAAATTGCATTTACTTCATTTAAAGTCAAATTAAGAAAAATCATTTGTTTTGCAATGCTATGCAGACATCCCTAAACCTTTAAAACATCTAAAGCACTCTTCACTTCAATGAATGGTAATCACAACAGTGTGTTTCATGGAGGTGGAATTGGAGGGCATCAAGATGTATGTTTGTTGTGTTTATGCACCTGGCCGGTACAAGTGGGCCCCATTGTTCCAGGATCCTGAGTCGTCGTCATCGTCATCATCATCTAAGCCTTATGCCAACTAATTGGGGTTGGCTACACAAGTCCTGTTCCATCATTCCACTCTATGAAGGGCCATAACTTCAGTTAAACAATAGTTCATCAAGTCTTTTCTTACTACCTCCACCCACATTTTTTTGGGCCTTCCCATTGTCGTTTTAGAGCCTTCAATCTTAACCAACTCCTGTCCAGTGCAGTTCTTGTTCTTCATTGCACATGACCAAACCATCTAAGTCTCCTTCCGTGATCCTGAGTCTCCTGATCTTAATATGTTGGACCCCATGTGGATGGAGGGTGCCGTGAAAATCTTTCTTTTCCCCTAAGATCCTACCTCCAAACTTTGGCATTTTTAGGAAGTATTATGCAATGCTTGGGCCGAATGCTTGTGCAGTACTGCTCGGGCTTTCAGTTTATACTTTCAGGGCCATTTTTCAGTCATTTAGAGCATTGATAGACATGAGTTACTGCGGACGGCCTGAGCACCAGAATCCCATAGATTGGGAAGGTCATAACACTTACTAGGAGGCCAAGAAATAGACCGTTGAGATAGAAAATGCAGTAACTGTTCACGTCCAACAAGAAAGGCTAGGTATTGCATGGTGATGTTTCAATCTGGGGAACTTTTGGTGCATGGGCATCTACGGTGAAACCAGTCATACAAATGGTCCCTATTCATCCAGCTAGAAGCCCCTATATCAGTGTAAACGTTGTACCTAGGGAAAGTGGAAAACTATGAACTGTTGTCGGAGATCAATGGCCAAAATGAGCCTATCCTAAGTTGGAAATTCACATAGGCATTTTGGGTTTCGGAGAAAATTACATTGGAATCTTGCTTCTGAGAGAATTAATTGCAATTAACCTCTCCCCCAAATGTCAATCACACTTTGAATCTCATTTGATTTAATCCTTAATACAACTAACATATTTGGAACGGCATTTTTGTGAAAACCCGTGTATATTGACCCATGAGATAAATTGATCGGGTCTGAGTCCTCATATTCCCAGACCTGGCCCATTAAATAAATGGGTTGGCTTTTTCTGTACTTGGTCCATACATTACCTGAATTTCAATGGGTTGGGTCTGGGGCCAAAATCCAGACCTTGACCCATTAAATAAATGGGTTGGCCCTTTCTGGAACCCGACCCAGACCCTGCATGGTTTGGTCTGGGCCCAAAACTCTGACCTGGCCCTTCTGCATTTATTTTCAGTTTGTAGAAAGGTCCCATGGTTTAGTGAGATCCAATTTGTTGATATGATGGGCTCCACTGGATGCCCCATGCACTAAAAATTTCCCAGATTTGAAGATCCTAGCCATTGCATCTTTGGCATTATTATTATTATTATTTTGGCTGAACTAAACTTTGCAACTTGCTGGCCACCAATTGAATAGTTCGAATTTCCACATCTGGGAGTTCTTTGGTGCATGACCATCCAGAGCAGGGCCCACTGTATTAGCTTTGGATGACAGGACCACCAGCCCAACTTGTACAAAAAACTGAAAACCCCTGTGACTACTTTCGATGTTCTCAGTTCTACCTTTTTGAATTACCGGACCTTGGTAGTGGAGTTTCTTCCCCAACTTTACCATATATCTGAATTCATCTTTCTGTTGGCAGTGACCCCAAACAGCGCCCATCTTTCGGAAGCATTGTAGAATCACTGAAGAAGTTCCTGAAGACCCCTCCCCAGTTGATACAGATGGGGAACCCATAGATGAAGGCCCACTTGAAGAAACCCGTCAACCCTCTATTGTTATAATGCTTCTATTTTTACCTTGAGTCAATTCTAATGGTTATATCGACTGTTCCCTCCTTGAGCGCTGATGGCCATCATTGTTTTTTGTCTTTGCGTTCGGCAATTGGTGTTTGAGCCAAACACCAGTCATGGTTTGAACCTTGCTGCTATCAAGATGAAGGCAGATCACAGCACTCTCCCAGATCCAGAAATGTAAATGCAGATTGCAGAGAGGTGTTTAATATAAATCTAGGATGATCTTTCAATGGAGAAATAAGATATGTCATTGCAATCAGTGAAGCACTTAGCTAACCATCTTGTATCGGATTTGGAAGATGTAAGAATTCTTATTCGTTTGGTTCTATAAATGTAATATTTTTCCCCTCCAAGATTTCCAGCTGAAAAAAGTTGTGATTTTGCGGGCAACCGAACTTGCAGATGAGCCATTCATCATGAAGCAGACTTGATGAATGGTGGATATGGCATCAGTTCAACCAACGGCTCAGAAGTATTCATTAGGTTTTTTCTTTTTCTTTTTTTTTTTTTTTTTGGAGAAATAACGAAAATTTGATTAAAGAGAAAGGAATTACAGAAGAAGGATTTTCTCGCTGAGGAAGCGAGAAAGCTATCCTTCGACAATAGGAAAATTACATCCCTTAAAATTCACACAACGTTGCCCACTCGACTACATACTGTTGAACTCTCTGAACTATAACAGCTGCCGAGTTGGATATACCCTCGAAACATCTCCCATTTCTCTCTTCCCAGACTGCCCACCAGGCCACCAAGAGGAACACTTTCTAGATTATGGTTTTTTCTTTTCCTTACTTTGACACATGCCAGCAATATAACAGCTTCTCGGAAGATTCAGGAAAGGACCTCGCAACCTTGAAAGCTTGAAGAATCGCTGTCCACACCTGACTGATGAATGGACAGTGTTCATCAGTTGTTTTAAACTTCACATAGATTTCTAATCCTTATCTCTTTGAGATCGTTTTCGATTTGGTTGGACTGATGCAATATCCACCAGTCCCAGGTCTGCCTCAGTGATGGATGGTCACGACCTGTTTCAACTGCCCGGCTGTCTGGCGCTAATGCATTGGTTAGGGATTGCCTGGTGTAACTTCCGGGCATCAGTCAAGCATGGTGCAGAGCAGCCTATATGCTTTGCTATGACTGTGGGTCCCAACCAAATCACGGTGGAGATGGAAGTCTATCCATGGAAGCTTGCAAGGGAATGACAGCCTTTCCCTTTTCTTTTCAACCAGAAGGAAAAATGTTATACTCTTCCCACAGTTTGCACAGAAGTGTCTATGGTTCATTCTCCAGAACCCAGGCCATTGATCTGATGGACCTCATCATGGATGGCCTATGAATCATAAAATCTCCAATGTGGTGAAATCCTAGAGGGATTATAAGTAGAGAGATAGAGAGAGAGAGAGAGAGAGAGAGAGAGAGAGAGAGAGCAGCAACGAGAGAGAGCAGCAACCTTACACGTTCAATGAAAGAAAAACCGGAGGTTTGCAGTCTAGGATCTTTTGATTTGTCAGGACTTTTGGGGCATGGCCCATTGATAGGCCCCACTTCCATACATGTCCACTCCAGCAATAATTTAATTCCTACTAAAGTCTTCCATTAATTTCTGAACCGTCCACGTCCACCTACTAACGTGGATCTCATTAAGGAGAGTTATTTGATACTCCGGCTTATGTGATGCTTGATACTAGGGCACTCATAGCTTGTATAAGATGCGTTTATGGACTCAAATTTAACCAACTAAATTGTGGAACTAAGTCCTGAAGTCAAAGTCCCAAAATCAGATTGGTCCAACAATCGTAGCTTGTGATCTGTGGGTAGAGGATGATTTAATGGAGGGCCATGATCGCACAAATTCAGCTAGAGGAGCTTTGATTAGGTAAAATCAGCTTAAACACACACTATAACTTTTGATGGCCGGAGCTACGTACTAGTTATTCATTTCATGCATATAAAATATCGTTGGGCAACTATCAATGAGCTCTCAGCCCTAGCTTTTAAATGGCCTCATAAAACTCAATCATTTTAAGAATTAACTTTTAATATTTTTAGTAAGTTTCATTTTGTAATTTTAAAATTTTGAAAGTATGCTTTCAATCCACAGTTTTCGTGTCTGGTCATAAGAATTGTTTACCGATTTTGACATGAATGGACGTGTTTTGGAAAAGTGTGCTATATTGAATCAAAGTAAGTTTAGGATTTTCTTTTGTTTCATAAGACAATGGATATGTTGTCAGCAACATTTTATTCAATAATATCATTTTTGATTTTAAGAAGAGTAATTTCTTATTTTAAAAAATCTCTTCTTATGGATTTGAGCGTTATATATATATTAAAAGATGGTGATCTTCCTTTATTAATGCACCCACTAATTTATCAAATAGGACCGTTGGATATTGACTCCACCCGTGGGATGACGAGCTACTCAAATAAGGGTAATTTTGGTTCATGATGTATTTTTGTTTACATTAATTTGATTAATCTATATTTCATGTTTGCAATTTATAAGTACTTGTGGTCATCCATCACGCATGAATTGGCTGGAGATCTGGTTACTAGGTGATCTGACTCCTTGGGACCCAACATAATGTATGTGTTTTATCTATGCTATTCATACTTATGAACTCATTTTAGGTATTAGCACAAAAATAAAGCTGACTCAAAGCTCAAGTGGACCACACCATGGAAACGGTGGGGCTTTAAAGGCTATAATTAAAAACTTCTTCAAATATCAAGTATATTTGTGTCTCCCCTTCATTCAGTTGTATGACTTAGGTTGGTTGGCAAATAAACATCATGGTGAGTTCTAGAAAATTTTTGGTGGTGGAATCATTATCCTACTATTTTGTGTGATTCACTTGAGCTTTGCATTTGTCTCATATTTTGACTCATATCTTAAAATGGGTTGGCAAAATGGATGGACAATGCTAGATAAAACACATGTATCACATGGGGTCCTTATACTCTTACCCGGGTGGTAGACTCCTTGGAGTTTCAACACCGGGTCAAGGGTTCAAGTACCCATGGTGGTGAAATCCCACGGTATGCGTGTGGGGTGTGTGTGGGTGTGGCGTGAGTGTGTGGGGGTGTGTTAAAAAAAAAAAAAACAACAACACATGTATCACATTTGGCCCCTCGTGCCACGTTAACTATTTTAAACACCCGGTGAAGGGGTCGAGTATCTATAGGTGGTGAAAGTCCACTGAAGTGTGAGTGTGTGGGGGTGTGCATGCGTGCGTAAAAATTAAATAAAAATAAAAATAAAAATTGGCCCCTCAGGAACATCCTTGGGAGAGTGCCTAGTTTTGGACGCAAATGGCTTGTGAACTCCATATAAGAAGTTCCTGCAGTAGAAGCTACGTGGGCACACTATGCTGTTTGTGAAAATTTGACCAAGGCCATATGTTTTGCTAGCTAATGATAGTACATAAACCCAGATCCAATACTCAAGTGGGCTGCATGATAGGAAAAGGTAGGGATGGAAATGACTACCGATTAAACTTTCTCATGTCCACCTTGCAGTTTACATGTCATTTAAGTGGCTGGTAAGGTTTAGGGTAGATCGTAGTAGTACAATAAAGAATTTAGCCTATGATCTCTTGGACCAGTTGTAAAATTTGGCTGTGGTCTAAATGTGAAATTTGGCTGCAGGAGGTCGGTCCGGACCTACCAGGTATTGTTCCTCGTTGTGAGAGATATTCCTGGGGAAAGGCTGCCCCAAGTATTTTCCTGATTTCTGACCTTAGGAATAAAAATCATGTTTTCTGCTTCGAACTGTCTAAACTCCGCAGGTGGAGGCAATACCAGCATCGGGTTTCCAATACAACTAGTCTCAAAAGTTTGTTGAAGCATAGTTGGCTGAGGTATTGTTTGTTGATGCATGACAGGTGCTCTTTCAATAAAAATAGTCATCATTTGATTTAAGTTAGTCTAACCGGACATCCACCTGTTGAAGGTTTTAACCTGGATTCGTGACTGCCTGGCTTGAGCTCATGATTGCCCTGCAATATGTTAAATCCCTATTTGCATATCGCATAACCCATCCACCATTATCTCAAGATAATCTATCCGAGATGAAGATATCCTATCCAGGTTTGCAAATTAGGCCTTGGGTTTGGCTGTAAATTTAACAACTCAATCATTGGCTGCACCAGTATTTCCTCACCGAGTGCGAGAGGTTCACTAACTACAAAAGTATTACGAGTATCTATTCAGCCTATGCTTTCACAAGATTATTGTATCGGTATGTATACTCAAATTCTCAAGTCCCATCGGGTGTGCTAAAAATTGTTGGTTTTCAATTTAATTCAATCATATGCGACCTATATAAGCGTGTCAAAATTGATTGTGCGACTCGATTCAAACCAAACAACTTGACTCCAAGTACCAAAATAGGTGAACATGTCAAACATTAGCATATATGACCAAGACTTGAGAATATCATTCACCTATTCAGTCACTCACATATGGTTGTAAGATGATCGGGCAATTGTCAAAGGATAAGATTCTTCCTCCGAATATGGGTTGCACCTTGCCTTTTGTATGAAATGACTTTTTTAATAAAGCGATTATATTGATACCAAGAATAGTCTAGATCAAAAGCATAGACTTGCATTATAACTAAAGATTATCGCTATTGGATTATGACCAAAGATTATCACTAATCTTAAAATAGAGCTCATATATAATTTTAAAAAAAAGTAATTTGATTTATTTAATTAGTTTATTATAAGATATTTACTTTGTTGAACTTCTTAATATTTATAAATCTTTGTTATAGCTTTTCTTCAAATGTTTCTTTTATTCATTTTAATAGTTAATGACAATTGAATTATTATTACTTTAGTTTTTCAAATCTGTGTGTCTCTTCATGTATCTTTAGCTATTCTTTTCGGCTTTGAGTAGGTGTATCATCAGCTCAGCGCCACTTAGACTACCGTGGAAATCACTCAAAATATCTATAAAGATTTTTGAACATTTTCATGCAATGACATGTGTTTTTTTTTTATTGGATATTTAATGAATGCTAAAAATTAGAGTACACGCTTCTAATTTTAAAGATTCTCTAAGTGCTACCTGTGCCTCCCTTCATCAGCGGTTTGATAATTCAAATATGGCCTCATCCAATGGCTATTATTCCCTTTGTATCGACGATACGGTTGAGTGTATTCTAGCGAACGTGATGTAGGGATGAACGTGATGAGGTCGATCACCGTCTTCCTCAAGGATAACTATTACGAATCCACAGATCTTCTCTGGACTCCTCACAAAGACTTCTCGAATTCACGAGGAAAGAAAGCAAAAGAATATAAATAAATTCTAATAAAATTCAAAATTAATTAATGAATGAATAAAAATAAGTTCACATCCCTTTAAATAAGGGAACCAAGCAATAGGAAAGAAATCAGACTCAAACTACAACTAAAACTCCTAAAATCCACGGCTTACTATAAATAGTAAACTTACTAGTTATAGACGGTCGTGATGTTTACTAGTGCGCAAGGTTTTCGGCCAAAAATAGTAAGTGTCTTATTTAGCTTCACCAAACCGTTCTCCTAATTATTCTAAGCACTTTTCATTTTGGACACAAATCCTAAAGCCCAATGGATGAAGAGCTATAAGTAAACTAAAACTTACTATTTATAATAAAAATGAAATTAAAATGGGGAAATGACCGTCGATCAGGGGTTTCTCTCAAATCTGGGCTGCTTAACCTGGCGTAGCAGGGTTAGTTGGCTAAAGTAGCTCGTTCTACCCCAAAATCATATATTTTACGTCAGATAACTCATTCCGGATTGCGAGATATGCTCGATCTAAGGTCTGATGGTCCGGATCACTTTTGTCGTCGACCGTGCCTTTTCTAATCCATCTTGGGCATGAAATTGTCTGCAACCTGCTCTACATCAGTACCCTCCACTTGAAAAGAACTCATTCTCGAGTTCTCCTCCTGCGCTGGTTCATGATATTCGGTCAGGTCTGCGACGTTGAAAGTCCGTGAGATCGCCATGTTATCTAGAAGATCAACAACATAAGTGTTGTCATTGATCTTTCGGATGATCGGTACCGGTCCAATCTTCTTATTTTTCAACTTGTTGTATGTCCTGGTCAGAAATCTCTCTTTATGCAGATGGACCATAACGCGGTCGCCCACCTCAACACCTTTTGTCGCCGGTGTTTGTCCGCTTGTTCCTTGTATTTCTCCTACGAGGCATATAGTTTAGCCTGTACTTCCGCATGGATGCCCATGATCTTACCAACCATATGTTCTGCTGCAATGCTCGTGCTTGGGTGCTTGGGCAGAGGGACCAAGTCAAGTGTGTGGCGAGACACTTGTCCGTAGATAATCTGAAATGACAATTTTCCTGTCGAGCGGTTCACCATGTTGTTGAACGTAAACTCTGCTTGAAATAAGGTCAAGTCTCACTGCTTCGATTTTTCTCCTTCAATATTGCGAAGGAGGTTTCCCAACGTGTGATTCACAACTTCGGTCTGCCCATCAGTCTGTGGGTGGTAAGCACTGCTGAATTGAAGTTGTGTATCAAATCGACTCCATAAAGTTCGCCAAAAGTGACTAATGAACTTCGTGTCACGATCAAAAGTAATGGTCTTGGGTACCCCGTGTAGCTGTACGACCTCCCTAAAGAATAGATTCGCCACATGTGTTGCATCGAGGGTCTTCTTGCATGAGATAAAGTGCGCCATCTTGGAGAAACGATCAACCACCACGAACACCGAATCCATGCCGCGTTGTGTTAATGAGAGACCAAGCACGAAGTCCATTGATAAATCCTCCCAAGGGCCGTCAAGCACAGGTAACAGGGTATAGAGGCCCGTATTCTGAGATTGTCCCTTGGAGGTCTGACAAATATGACAACGTTGTACGGCTCTTCCCACATCACATACTAATTGCGGCCAGTAATATTGCTCTTCCACAAGAGCACGCGTCTTCTCTCGCCTAAGGTGTCCACCAAGGCCACCTCCATGTAGCTCCTGAATAATCTGCTCCTTAGAGAACTTTGGGGGATGCACAATCGATTTTCCTTGAAGAGAAAACTATCCTGTATATAAAGGTCACTGCGGTGACTTTCTTGGCACTTCAGCCAAGAATCTTTGAAGTCCTCATCCTCGGCATACAGCTCCTTGAGACAGTCAAAGCCGACCACCTCGTTGCTCATCGTAACAAGTAATGATGTGTTGAGGGTCAAATATTGCATATTAGACCCCAGATATTATCTGGATTTACGAATATAATGCTATCTAATGGCTCGTTTTCTCATTCTTGTGTTGCAAGGTGATTTTATGAGCATGGATGGAAAAAGGACATTAAAAGTTGAGATTTAACGATCTGATGACACCAAAGGCAAGGGACGGACTTCAGAAGACCAAAATTGACGGATAAACACGGTCAGAAATCTGAGAAAACTAAGAAACTGAAGCTCAAGTAGCTTGAAACGCATCCAGAATGCAAGATCACATGGTTCCCGACATCTGATCGGTTCGAAACTTCATACATGAGATGAGGGCCATAAATTAACCGTACATATTAAATTTAAGCCATTGAAGATCTTGGAAAGTGGGACAATGGACAGATCAGCCCATTAATCTTCAATTTGGGGCCCACCTGATGTCTGAAACTGCCTCAATTTTAGTCCCAACGGCTTAAAGAATATGAGAAAAAGGATGGACGGTGCAGATTTTCAATAAGCATTATAGTAGGCCCTGCATATGGTGCATGTACATCACATACATTGTATGTACCTTAAGCACCAGACCGCTTTCAAAATTCAAACAGAGCCTGCACCGTGCATGAACGACACTTGCCGTTTTCAGCTGCGTAACGCAGGCCGCTGGCCATTTTTGCGGACAGTTGTGGGCCCTACCCATTGACCGTACGGAAAATCTGACCCGTTCACCGTGTAGAGGGGCTCGAATAGTACAAAAATATGTTGACACTTTTCACCCATGCGTGCACATGTGGGAGATACAGAGCCACAAAAGGGCTGCCCGGTAGCGTTCAAATCTGATCTTTTAGTTATTTCTTCTCTGGGACACGTTAATGGATGTTCAAAACTATTCATTCTTAACTGAAATTTCGTTCTGAATCCAATGGACGGGGTGGATTTTTCAGAAAATGCTTCTGTGGGGCCCACCGATCACAACAGCGAAATGGTGTGAAAAGTTTTGCACATCTGCAAAAACTGACTTTTCCAGGCGGTTTTGGCCCACCATCTTTGATCATATGGCAGATCTGAACCGTCTATCATGTAGAGGACCCAATAAAATTCTAAAGGACAGTGTTTATTTGGAATTTGAGCGAGAAAAGTGGCGTGTTTTGAGGCACCAAACTTGGCTGCGAAAAAGCTTTCACTAGGCATGCATAGCTTTCCAAATCCGATTCAAATCCAATTTTCACCACTCCAGCAGCTATATAAGGAGGTTTTGGACGTGGGGAGCATTCATTCAGGTCTTGAGAGGAAGAACAGAGGGCTCGGGCAGGGACGTGAAGCAGAAGAAAAAAAAAAGTATTTTCTTTTTTATTTTTTAGTTTATTTCAATTGTAGAGATTTAGCCATCCATGTCTGGCTAAACCTCTTAGCTAGGGCTAAGAGGTGAAGCTTGTAGTGAGATGAGAGATTTTATTTTATTTTTATTTTAATTCATGAATCGACGTTGATTTTAATTGATTATTATGAGAATATTTTTAGTTCTTAATGGTCTGTTGTGACTGAAATTACAATGGGTCTGCGATGCTTTGAATATTTCTATTTTCTTTTCATGTTTATGACGTCAGGACGTCCTGTTGTTCACCATAGTCTCCTGGGCATGGTTGGATGACGATACCCTTCCTAACTTGCATACATGTGATTAGGTGGTAATTAGTTTGATTCTGTTGTTTGCCATAGTCTTTGGGCATGGTTTGATGATGGAATCCATTCTAATTCATACACTTTTCATCTCTTTGAAAACTAGATCAACGGCAGTTCAGTAATTTTCATAATTTTTGATGCAAGCATAAGTTCTCCCTGATCTCTACAAGTGGATCCTCTGAATCCCTAGTTTCCTATCTCTGATTTGTTTCCTAAGTTTTAGATTAATTATTCTACAAGTATTCCACCATTGCTAATTGATTTAGAATTCATCTTAGCCTAGTTCTAGTTCTAGTTAGTTTTAGATAACGTACAAGTTTCAGTCCCTTGGGATTCGACCTCGGTCTTACCGAGTTATTACTACATCACAACCCTGCACTTGGGGAGTGAACAAGTTTTTGGCGCCGTTGCCGGGGACTGTTGGTTACGTTTTTCTGAAATTAATTAGTTTTAGGATTAGTTTAAGATAAGGTTTAGATTTTCTTAATTTTTAGAAATTAACTTGTCTTTCTTGTTTTATAGGCTTTTAAGATAATTTCTAAATTAGTAAAATTTTTCTTAAATTTTTCTTTTCTATTCTGGATTTAGATTAAGATTTATTTCTTCTTTTTAGTGAGATTCTAATTCTAATTCTTTTTAGGAATCCTAACCCTGTTTCTTGTTTTAGAATTTTTCTATAAGTTTTTGTTTAGGAACTAACTCAATTTTTCTATTTTGTAGGAAGCTTCTAATTTAGTAAGCTCTTCCTAATTCTTCTCTCTTTGAAATTTTTTATTTTCTCTAGAAATTAGTTTATTTTTAATTAGGACTTTCTACTCTTAGAAACTAACTTATTTTGGTTTGTTTTGCAGGTTTTTTTTACTTAGGAACTCCGATTTTGTAACTTCTCTCCAACCCTCCCTTTTCCTAGATTTTTATTTCCTTTCTCTTAGGTCTAAGTTAGAATTTGAGGGCTGAGTGTGTTTTATGCCCCAGTGGACACGTGACAACACTCGACGTCTCATGACTGAAGGAGGATTAATTGAGGGGTTGACTGTCCATCGCAGGACTAGACACCACTTGAATTCTCCTGAGTTAGAAGACGTTATGGCTGAAAATCAACCTCAAGCACTACCCCAACCAAGGGTTGAGAAAGTACATGATGAGAATGAGGTGCATCAGGCACCCTCGCCTCGTACTTTACGAGATTATTTACAACCGGCAGGGGTGAGTACGCCCTCATGCATGATTTTTTCTGAGAATACAGGACATATGGACATCAAGCCAGGGGTTATCCAACTCCTTCCTAAGTTCCATGGGCTTGAGTCTGAAGAACCATACTTGCATCTGAAAGAGTTCGATGAAATCATAGGCACCTTATACTTTCCTAATGTATCTGAGGATACTATCAGGCTTAAACTCTTTCCATTTTCCTTGAAAGAAAAAGCCAAGACGTGGTTACATTCACTACGTCCTAGGTCCATTGGCACATGAAATGATTTGCAGAGGAAATTTATAAAGAAATTTTTCCCACATCATAAAACAATTACCCTCAGGAGAGCAATCATGAACTTTGCCCAAAAGGAAGATGAAACATTCTTCCAATGTTGGGAAAGGTTCAAGGATCTGGTTAATGCATGCCCACAACATGGCTTTGAAATATGGCGCATTACAAATTTTTTCTATGATGGGCTAACATCTTCCATGCGCCAAATGGTCGAGACAATGTGTTACGGAGATTTTATTAATAAAAATGTCGACGAGGTATGGGATTACCTCGATAGTCTCGCTGAAAAAACACAATCATGGGACTATTACCCAAGGATGAACGCTACGTCTAGGCCAACCCATTCAAGGGAAAAAGGAGGAATATATCTCCTGAAAGAGGACGATGATCTTAACGCTAAGGTGGCTAATCTCACCAGAAAATTTGAGGCCACGGAAGGAAGGAAGGAAAAGGTTAATGAAAGTGTTTGTGGCATCTGTGATTGCAACATTCATACTACTGAAAATTGTCCTTCAATACCTGCTTTTCGAGATGTATTGAATGAACAATCTAATGCTGTAAATAACTATCAAAGACCTTTCAATGGACCACCCTCTAATACGTACAATCCTGGCTGGAAAAATCATCCGAATTTTAGTTGGAGGAACGGACAAACTGCTACCCCTCAAGGTTTCTTCAATCAAAATCCAAATCAAGGGAAACCTAAAGAAGAATCGGTTCAATTTTCCATACAAGAGCTGGCTCAGATAATGAAAGAAATTTCAGATTTTATGCAAAAAATAGATTCGCGTATGATGGCTATGGAAAAAGGGATGCTCCCTGCACAATCACTCCCTAATCCAAAACCGCAATACGAGACAGGTGATCCCAGCTCTTCGAATCAAATGGGGCACGCTAAATCCATCACCACTCTTAGGAGTGGGAAGGTTATTGACAAAACCCTTCCGGTTAGGCCCGAAAAGCCTCAAGAACTAGAAGAGGACAACAAGGATGGATCTACTGGCACCCCACAAAAATTTGAACCGGAACCTCTAGAAAAGCCAGTTGCTCCGTTTCCCCAACGGTTGGTTGAACTAAAACGTCTATCTAACTCTCAAGATATCCTAGAGGTGTTGAAACAAGTGAAAGTCAACATTCCTCTGCTTGACGTTGTAAAACAAATTCCTTTATATGCTAAATTTCTAAAGGATTTATGCACTACCAAACGACGGAAAAATGTTCAAAAGAAGATCTCCTTGACTGAGAAAGTGAATGTCATCCTGAAACAAGATGTGCCGTAAAAATTCAAAGATCCCGGTTGCCTAACCATATCATGTGTAATCGGAAACTATCGAATTGATCACGCACTTCTTGACTTAGGAGCGAGCGTCAATCTGATTCCCTATTCGGTATACCAACAGTTAGGTTTGGGTGAATTAAAACCCACTCGAACCACACTACAACTTGCTGGTCGTTCTGTTCGTATACCAAGAGGGATCATCGAGAATGTGTTGGTCCAGGTGGATAGATTCTACTACCCTGTTGATTTTATCATCTTGGACACTGAACCCATCAATGACACGAGCACTCAGATTCCCGTCATTCTTAGTCGCCCATTCCTGTCTACTTCAAATGCAATTATCAATTGCAGGAATGGTGTCATGACTATGTCCTTTGGAAATTTGACATTGGAATCGAATATCTTTTTCAATAACGGCAGCAACTCAGAGGATGATGACGATTTCCATGATGTTAATATGATTGATTCTTTTGTGGAAGATAGAACACCTCTCACCTTATCCTCTGATCCTCTAGAGACGTGCCTGGCCTACTCCCATGATCTTGATGATGATATAATTAGGGAGACGTGTGCCATGCTTGATACTGTACCGGTACTTGAAGTTAACCGGTGGCGGCCACAAATTGAAGAATTGCCCCAAACTGATGTAGTGCCTCTACCGTCTAACCTCAAGCCACCGAAGCTTGACCTAAAACCTTTGCCCTCTGATTTAAAATATGTCTATTTAGGTCAAGATGAGACATATCCGGTGGTGATCTCTGCCCACCTGGAGAAAGAACAGAAGAGTATGCTGATATCTACTCTCATTGAGTATAAGGGAGCTCTTGGATGGACGATAGCGGACCTCAAGGGAATTAACCCATCGATTTATACTCACCGTATATATCTTGAGGACAATGCAAAGGCTGTTCGGCAATCACAACGTAGACTAAATCCAAACATGAAGGAAGTGGTTAAGGCCGAGGTTCTCAAACTATTGGAAGTGGGGATCATTTATCCCATATCCGATAGTCAATGGGTGAGTCCAACCCAGGTGGTTCCTAAGAAGTCCGGGATCACCATCGTAGCCAATGCCAATAATGAACTCGTGCCGACCAAAGTTACTACTGGTTGGAGAATGTGCATTGACTACAGAAAGCTGAATACCGTCACAAGGAAAGACCACTTTCCTTTGCCCTTCATTGATCAAATCCTGGAAAGGTTAGCTGGTCATTCCTATTATTGTTTCCTTGACGGGTATTCAGGTTATAATCAGATTGAAATCGCCCCTGAGGATCAGGAAAAGACCACATTTACATGTCCCTATGGCACCTTTGCTTACAGAAGGATGCCATTCGGGTTATGTAATGCCCCTGCCACCTTTCAGCGATGCATGACGAGTATCTTTTCTGACATGGTGGGGAAATATCTAGAGGTCTTCATGGACGACTTCTCTGCTTTTGGTTCATCTTTCAGCGAATGCTTAACAAGTCTTAAATGTGTGCTGAAAAGATGTGAAGAAAAAAACTTGGTACTTAACTGGGAGAAGTGTCATTTTATGGTTCAAAAGGGAATTGTCCTTGGGCATATCATCTCGTCCAAAGGAATCGAGGTAGATAAGGCAAAAATTGATCTTATCTCTAACCTACCTCCACCCAAGAATATCAGAGACGTGCGATCCTTCTTAAGACACGTAGGCTTTTACAGACGATTCATAAAGGACTTTAGTTTCCTCTCTCGTCCTTTATGTAATCTTCTTCAAAAGGATACACCATACGAGTGGACTGAGCAGTGCCAAGAAGCTTTCACTAAGCTTAAGGGCATGTTAACCACTGCACCTATCATGCAGCCACCCGACTGGAGTCTTCCTTTTGAACTTATGTGCGACGCTTCTGATGATGCTCTCGGAGCGGTTCTAGGCCAGAGAAAAGATAAGCGGCCTTACGTTATTCACTACGCAAGTAGGACTCTAAATCCTGCCCAAGTGAACTACTCAACTACGGAAAAGGAACTCTTGGCTGTAGTGTTCGCCTTGGACAAATTTAGGTCCTACCTGATCGGATTCAAGATCATCATCTACACAGATCACGCGACACTTAAGTATCTTCTTTCTAAGAATGATTCTAAGCCCCGCCTGATACGATGGATCCTTCTACTCCAAGAATTCGATTTAGAAATTAAAGACAAAAAGGGAGTAGAGAACGTAGTGGCCGATCATCTTTCTCGCCTTAATACCTCTGATTCCCTTGAGGCGACCCATATCAATGACATGTTCCCTGATGAACAACTGTTTAAAGTCTCCCATTCACCTTGGTTCGCTAATATTGCTAATTATCTTGCTACAGGTGCCATACCGACACACTGGACGTCACAAGATAAAAAGAAATTCTTTACCAAGGTGCGTAACTTTTTCTGGGACGATCCATATTTGTTTAAATATTGCCCAGACCAACTCTTAAGGAGATGCGTACCAGACGATGAACATCAGAGTGTCATCTCCTTCTGTCATTCACAGGCCTGTGGTGGTCACTTTTCTGCTAAAAAGACCATGGCCAAGATTTTACAGTGTGGCTTCTACTGGCCCACTATGTTCAGGGACACTCATGAGTTTTGCAAGGCTTGTGAGCGTTGTCAGAAATTGGGAGCATTATCCCGTCGAAATATGATGCCCTTGAATCCCATCCTTTTTATAGAAGCATTTGATTGTTGGGGCATTGATTTCATGGGACCATTCCCCCAATCATTTGGAAATCTGTATATTTTGCTCGTCGTAGACTATGTCACTAAATGGGTCGAAGCAATTCCATGCCGCAAAAAAGACCATCGCACGGTCATTAAATTTTTGAAAGAAAATATCCTGTCGCGGTTCGGAACACCTCGAGCCATCATTAGTGACGGGGACTCACACTTCTGTAATAGACCATTCGAGAGTTTAATGAAGAAATACGGTATCTCACATAAGGTGAGCACCCCATACCATCCACAAACAAGTGGACAAGCTGAGATTTTCAATAGAAAGATCAAACATATCTTAGAGAAAATGGTTAACCCTGATCGTAAGGACTGGTCAATTGGATTGACTGATGCCTTATGGGCGTACCGTGCTGCTTTTAAAACTCCTATTGGAACATCTCCCTTTAAACTTGTCTACGGAAAGGCTTGTCACTTGCTGGTGGAATTGGAACATAAAGCATATTGGGCGATCAAAAATCTGAATTTCAACCTGGACAACGCTGGCTCGCTACGCAAACTTCAATTAAATGAACATGAAGAAATTCGGAACGATGCATATGAGAACTCGAGAATTTACAAGGACAGGATGAAGGCGTTTCATGATCAACATATTCTACGAAAATCATTCACGCCAGGTCAGAAAGTCATTTTGTACGATTCTCGACTCCACTTCTTTCCGGATAAGCTTCGATCTCGTTGGACCGGCCCTTACATTGTTGTTACTGCTTATCCTCATGGGGCCGTTGAGATAAGAGATCCCGACAATGGCAAGGAGTTTAAAGTAAATGGACATCGATTAAAGCCATTTGTCGAGACATTTGATTTAGAGGACATGTCCATGCCTCTGATTGCTCCTGTTTACCAGGACTGATCTCCTAGTCTGATGGAGGTATAGGTAGGGTTATCGCTTTCATAGGACTACGATTGTTGCTTTATTTGTCTGGCTGAAGACAGTAAATTTAGCGCTCCTGGGAGGCAACCCAGCTTTTCATTTTATTTTTCTAGTTAGATGATTCAATGTTTGTGGGTAACATTACTGCAAACCCTCACGAGACTACAACTCGTCCACTAGAGGTAACTTAGGAGTTTAAAGGCTTGTTGCATACGCTAAATGCAATCGAGAGCACCTGCGAAAGTGGTATAGGTAGGATTTTATTTTCGTCATTTTTGTTTTTCTTTTTCTCTCATGCTAACCAGCTTTCATGCTATGATCTCTTAGAAAGTCTCTCTCTTAATTCGTTATCCAGGTACTATCTTCCCATCACTTTACTTTGGTTGTTCCATGCTCATATCTTTTACATTGAGGACAATGTAGATTTTAGGTTGGGGGTGGGAGATTAGGTTTTCTAATCAGTATTTTCTTAGTCTTGAGCAAAATTTGTGAAATTTTTTAAAAAATTTTTCTGAAAATTCCTACAAATTCGAAGTGATTTTGACAGATATCCCTAATTTAGATTTCCAATATACATAATGGTGGATTTATGACTCTTGGATTCCGTATCTGTTAGATTTCATAGTTAAGTGAATTATTAATCCATGATTAGAAGTTGTAAACATTAATTGAATCATGATTTCAGGACACGTCTTGCTTACACATTAAGATTTCAGTCTGACATTGAAGGGTTAATTTGGTAATCACTAAGCACGAAAGGAACCAGCCTGAAATATCTTGCCATCATGGTATAAAAATTGGAAAGGTTGGATAATTAATCTTCACCATAGGTTTGCTCTCTATAGGTATGGAGTTAATTCCCCATGAATGATATCTAAAAAGAGTCAGGTGTACGATCTTCACCATAGGTTTGCTCCCTATAGGTGAGGATTTGATTCTCCTTCCTTGGAATTACTTTGAATAGAAAAATCACAAGTTAATAGGCTAATCTATGAGGCAAGTTTTAGATTAGGTTTTGGTTGTCATGAATTTTCTTGTTGGTTACCAATGATATCATGAAATTGACGATTGGATCTCTTAATGATGATAAGCCGAGATTAAACTATACATCCATTGATCTCAATGTTTAAAATTTTTCTAATTGATGGATTAATGCTTTACACTTGATTATGAAGTCTACCGTACACTTGAGCTCAGGAGAAAACAATTTCTAACATTCATGGATATTAAATTTCTCGTATTTTATTCAAAATCTCACTCGATTTCATACAAAGTTCTCCTATAATTCTCAACTTATTTTTCGCATATTTTGCTCGGAACTAGCAAAATGCTGGTTGGGGGTTGTGTTGAGGGTCAAATATTGCATATTAGACCCCAGATATTATCTGGATTTACGAATATAATGCTATCTAATGGCTCGTTTTCTCATTCTTGTGTTGCAAGGTGATTTTATGAGCATGGATGGAAAAAGGACGTTAAAAGTTGAGATTTAACGATCTGATGACAGCAAAGGCAAGGGACGGACTTCAGAGGACTAAAATTGACGGATATACACGGTCAGAAATCCGAGAAAACTAAGAAACTGAAGCTCAAGTAGCTTGAAACGCATCCAGAATGCAAGATCACATGGTTCCCGACATCTGATCGGTTCGAAACTTCATACATGAGATGAGGGCCATAAATTAACCGTACATATTAAATTTAAGCCATTAAAGATCTTGGAAAGTGGGCCAATGGACAGATCAGCCCATTAATCTTCAATTTGGGGCCCACCTGATGTCTGAAACTGCCTCAATTTTAGTCCCAACGGCTTAAAGAATATGAGAAAAAGGATGGACGGTGCAGATTTTTGATAAGCATTATAGTAGGCCCTGCATATGGTGCATGTACATCACATACATTGTATGTACCTTGAGCACCAGACCGCTTTTAAAATTCGAACAGAGCCTGCACCGTGCATGAACGGCACTTGCCGTTTTCAGCTGCATAACGCAGGCCGCTGGCCGTTTTTGCGGACAGTTGTGGGCCCTACCCATTGACCGTACGGAAAATCTGACCCGTTCACTGTGTAGAGGGGCTCGAATACTACAAAAACATGTTGACACTTTTCACCCATGCATGCACACGTGGGAGATACAGAGGCCACAAAAGGGCTGCCCGGTAGCGTTCAAATCTGATCTTTTAGTTATTTCTTCTCTGGGACACGTTAATGGATGTTTAAAACTACCCATTCTTGACTGAAATTTTGTTCTGAATCCAATGGACGGGGTGAATTTTCCAGAAAATGCTTCTGTGGGGCCCATCGATCACAATAGCGAAATGATACGAAAGGTTTCCACATTTGCGAAAATCGACTTTTCCAGGCAATTTTGGCCCACCATCTTTGATCATATGACAGATCTGAACCGTCTATCATGTAGAGGACCCAATAAAATCCTAAGGGAAAGTGTTTATTTGAAATTTGAGCGAGAAAAGTGGCGTGTTTTGAGGCACCAAACTTGGCTGCGAAAAAGCTTTCACTAGGCATGCATAGCTTTCCAAATCCGATTCAAATCTGATTTTCACCACTCCAGCAGCTATATAAGGAGGTTTTGGACGTGGGGAGCATTCATTCAGGTCTTGGGAGGAAGAACAGAAGGCTCGGGCAGAGACGTGAAGCAGAAGAAAAAAAAAGAGTATTTTCTTTTTTAGTTTATTTCAATTGTGGAGATTTAGCCATCCATGTCTGGCTAAACCTCTTAGCTAGGGCTAAGAGGTGAAGCTTGTAGTGAGATGAGAGATTTTATTTTATTTTTATTTTAATTCATGAATCAACGTTGATTTTAGTTGATTATTATGGGAATATTTTTAGTTCTTAATGGTCTGTTGTGACTGAAATTACAATGGGTCTGCGATGCTTTGAATATTTCTATTTCCTTTTCATGTTTATGACGTCAGGACGTCCTGTTGTTCACCATAGTCTCCTGGGCATGGTTGGATGACGGTACCCTTCCTAACTTGCATATATGTGATTGGGTGGTAATTAGTTTGATTCTGTTGTTTGCCATAGTCTTTGGGCATGGTTTGGTGATGGAATCCATTCTAATTCATACACCTTTCATCTCTTTGAAAACTAGATCAACGGCAGTTCAGTAATTTTCATAATTTTTTATGCAAGCATAAGTTCTCCCTGATCTCTACAAGTGGATCCTCTGAATCCCTAGTTTCGTATCTCTGATTTGTTTCCTAAGTTTTAGATTAATTATTCTACAAGTATTCCACCATTGCTAATTGATTTAGAATTCATCTTAGCCTAGTTCTAGTTCTAGTTAGTTTTAGATAACGCACAAGTTTCAGTCCCTTGGGATTCGACCTCGATCTTACCGAGTTGTTACTACATCACAACCCTGCACTTGGGGAGTGAACATGATGCACGACGGCTAAGTGTATCAGCCACCTTGTTCTGTTATCCTGACTTATGTTTCAGAACGAACGTAAATTTCTATAAAAACGCAACCCATCTAGCATGTACACAATTCACGTTAGTCTGACTATTAATAAACTTTAATGCTTGATAGTCAGTGTACAGAACAAACTCCCTTTGAATCAGGTAATGCCGCCAATGTCGTAGCGCCTGAACAACTGCATACAACTCAAGCTCATAAGTAGACCACTTCTTTCGGGCTTCGCTAGGCTTCTCGCTGTAGAAGGCTACCGGCCTGCCTTCCTGTGATAATACTCCTCAAATTCCAACATATGAAGCTTCACACTCCACCTCAAACAATGTCGAAATTAGGAAGCACCAAGACTGATATTGTAGACAAACGATGTTTGATCTCATGAAAGCTCTTATCAGCTTTATCGGTCCACTGGAACAACCATTTTTTCATGCAATTTGTTATAGGCGCGACTATGGTGCTAAAATCTCGCACAAATCGACGATAGAAAGTCGTCAACCCATGAAAACTCCTCACTTCATGAATGTTTGTCAGGAAAGGCCATTCCCTAATATCTCTCACTTTTTCATTGTCCACCCAAATGCCTGCGGACGTTACAACAAATCCTAAAAACAACAGGCTGTCATTTAAAAAACTATACTTTTTTAAGTTAAGGTACAACTTGTTATCTTGTAGGACCTGCAACACCTGTCTGAGATGTTTCTTGTGCTTCGCCTCATCCTGGCTATATGTCAATATGTCATCAAAATATACTGCCACAAATCGGCCAATGAACGGTTTTAGAACTTGATTCATCAAATGCATAAAAGTACTTGGTGTGTTTGATAGGCCAAATAGCATGACCAACCACTCATACAATCCTTCCTTTGTCTTGAATGCCATTTTTCACTCATCACCGGGTCAGATACGAATCTGATGGTATACGCTCCTTAGATCTGGTTTAAAGAACACCTTGGCCCCTCCTAGCATATCGAGCATGTCGTACAATCGTGGTATTGTGAACCGATATTTAATGGTAAATTTGTTAATTGTTCGGCTGTCCACACACATGCGCTAGTTTCCATCTTTTTTTGATATTAATAATGCTGGTACAACACATGGGCTTATGCTCTCTCTCTCTCAATAGACCCTTACAGATCAATTCCTCCGCTTACTCCTGAAGTATCTCACATTCTTTCAGACTCATCCGATAATGAGGGCGGTTTGGCAGGCCAGCCCCAGGGATGAGGTTTATATGATGTTGGATGTCCCTCATGAGAGGGCAATCCATCAGGTAAATCTTCAGGCCAGACTTCATTAAATTTGTTTAGCAACAGCCTTAAACTTGGAGGGATGTTTGAGGATTTCTTTTCCTCATCCTTTACCACTACGGCGTATACCTCACCGGTTTCCTTAGATTCCTCCATGAATTTCGAATGGTCAAGAGAGAACTCCCCTTCACTTTAGAGGCTTCAGGGTGGTTCTCTAGTGCCATAGGAAAAAGGATTATTTTTCGACTATCCTTGATGAATATGTAAACGTTGTCTCGTCCCCGATGGGTCGCATCACAGTCCGACTGCCAAGGTCGACCGAGTAGCATATGGTAAGCTTCCATATCGACCACATCACAAAGTATCTGATCCTTATAATGTTTACCAATTGAAAACAAGATAGTGCATTGTTCAGTTACCTTGGTCTCATTCACCTTTTTTATCCAGCCAATTGAGTATGGGGAAGGATGTCTCGTCGTTGGTAGCTACAACTTGTCCACTATCACCCTTGAGATGATGTTTTCGCTACTACCACTGTTTATGATCACATCATAGACCTTTCCGTTGACAGTGCACTGAGTATGAAATATATTATGTCGCTGTGGGTGTAATTCTGTTCGTAGGGTATACAGTAGTCGCCTCACAACTAGAGATTCGCCACGATCCTCGCTCGTCAATTCATTGTTATCTGCTATTTCTTCAGTGGTCTATTCATATTCATCGAAGCCATGATCTTCTTCTGCGGTCTCATCTTCAGTGCCTCCTTCGTTTATAGTTAAGTGTGCTGTCGGACGTTGAGAACAAATGTTTGATAAGTGGTCTGGTTGACCACAGCGGTAACAATTGTTCGACCTTGGCTGAGCATAAGGATTTGGAATCCTACTCAGGCCCACTGTTGTGGATGCTGCCCTTTGAAATCTGGATGAGCCACTCCCCATATCACGGTTTGCGGATGGAGGAGGTTGAGGACGCTCTCCTACCGGATCTTTTTCTCGAGCCAGCACTGGATCCTGTGTGGGACCCATCATAGGGGGTCGATTTGAAGGATAGGGACGAGCAGGAGCTCTTGTAAGTTGTGTTTCTCCCCTCCTCGCCAATTGAACTGCTTCATCTACGGTCCCGACTGGGTACATCTGAACTCGAACCTGAATTGCCGGTCGCAACCCACTTATAAATTGTGTCACCTTCTGTGACTCAGATTCTGACAGGTCGTTTCATGTAGTCAACCGCTGGAATTCTTCAGTGTAATCTGTAACAGTTCGATTTTCTTGTCGAAAATTCTAGTATTACTGGAATAAGATCTACTCATAATCACTGGGGAGAAATCGTGATCGAAGAAGATGTCTCATCCGAAGCCATGATGCGATGGACGCCTTGTTCTAGCGGGCTCGTGAAAGTTATAATTATTCCCACCATGCAGAAGCGCCATATTTTAATTTAAACGTTACCAATTTTATCCTTTTATGATCTGACATGTTTATATAATCAAAATATCTCTCTACTTCGGCTAGCCAATTGAGAAAATATTCGATACGTAATAAATTGTTAAAACTGGGAAGTTTAGCCTTACCTTGATAGTCTCTTTCAGCACGATCTAGATGATCACTTACATGGATTGGTCGTCGAGTAAAATCCTCATTAATGTTCTCATCGCTAGAACTTGAATCGTCTGGTGTAGCCCTACGGTTTGCCATTGGTAGTGCTCTGTGATAATCGGGGTCACATCATACAACAACCACGGGTGGTGGAGCGACCATAGGTGGTGGAACACCACCTAGGGCTCGGGGCAAAAGTACCGCATCCGTAAGACGGTCGAGGGTTGCTTGCAGCGCTTGCATAGTCAACTAACTCTCTCGATGGAAAGCTTCTATTCTTTCCGAAAGATAACGAATCCCCGGATCACCGTCCATAGGATTTTGATTCATACCTTCATTATTTGTCATCGGCCCGAGGGGCAACCTCGCTCTGATACCAAATTGACGCAGGGATGAACATGATGAGGTCGATCACCATCTTCCTCAAGGATAACTACTCCGAATCCATGGAGCTTCTCTAGACTCCTCACAGAGACTTCTCGAATCCACGAGGAAAGAAAGTAAAAGAATAGAAATAAATTCTAATACAATTCGAAATTGATTAATGAATGAATAAAAATGAGTTCACATCCCTTTAAATAAGGGAACCAAGCAATAAGAAATAAATCAGACTCAAACTACAACTAAAACTCTTAAAATCCGCGACTTACTATAAATAGTAAACTTATTATTTATAGACGGTCGTGATGTCTACTAGTGCGCAAGGTTTTCGGCCAAAAATAGTAAATGTCTTATTTGGCTTCACCAAACCGTTCTCCTAATTATTCTAAGCACTTTTCATGTTGGACATAAATCTTAAAGCCCAATGGATGAAGAGCTATAAGCAAACTAAAACTTACTATTTATAGTAAAAACGAAATTAAAATGGGGAAACGACCGTCGATCAGGGGTTTCTCGCAAATCCGGGCTGCGCAACCCGGAGTAACAGGGTTGGTTGGCTAAAGTAGCTAGTTCTACCCCAAAATCATATATTTTATGTCAGATAACTCAGCGAAATACGTCGGATCTAAGGTCTAATAGTCCGGATCACTTCTGTCGTCGACCGTGCCTTTTTTGATCCATCTTAGCCATGAAATTGTCTGCAACCCGCTTTACATCAGTTATCTTACAATAAACTCAAATTAAATCCCCTAATTATTTGTATTTACATGTCCCTTGAACAAAAATCATCAGAGTATTAGATTAGTGGATATTTATTAAACGGTTAAAATGAAAACAGCCAATGCTTTAATTTCATCGTAGAAGCGTCCACGAATCAGAGGTTAGGATCGTCCAACCAATCCAATTTTTGTAGCGGACTGTAACCTTGAGACGTATATTGAACAATCTAGTCTGTTTAATTTGAAAAAAAAATGTATTCCACGTGTACTATTAAGTCTATATCGAAACGCCTGTGCATCAAGCGTCATAGACCACCAGAGTATCAAAAAACTCCCCACGCCCGCGAACGACGTCAAAACACCATCCAACAGCAGGTCAACTCCCTCTGCAGCGACAGAGAGAGAGAGAGAGAGAGAGAGAGGGATCGTTGCTCGCTGGTTGGCTGGCTCGAGAGACGAGATCGAGAGGGTGGAAGGGAGGGATCGTTACTGGCTCGCGAGAACGAGAGAGAGAGAGAGAGCGAGCGAGCATAACTCGCGATGCCTCCTCCACCAGACTTCATAATCCAGGCGGCCCTCCTGTTACTTGCCGTAATTTTCTTATTCGTTCTCCAAACCGTCCCCAAGCGCGTCTTTGCTAACCTGCGCCGGAGGGGCCGCTCCACCCTCCAGGCCAAGCGCCACTTCGTTGCTGGGGCCCAGCTCCTGGCCCGGGCCCGCTCCTCACCCAACGCCACCACCTCCTTCTCCCTCGCCAAATCCGCCTCTGCCGAAGCCGATCTCGCCCTCTCCTTCGATCCCAAAGACGCCGCTGCTCACATCCTCAAATCCCTAGCCCTCCATCTCATGGGCCACAAATCCTCCGCCCTCCGTTCACTCGACACCGCCCTCTCCCCTCCCTCCTCCAAGTCTCTCTCCGATGCCGAGCGCGCCGACGCCCTCGTCAAGCGTGCTGAGCTCCAGATCGAGGTCAACCGCCGCCGTCGGACCGATGCTGCTGTTTCCGACCTCGTCGAGGCCATCGGGCTCACCAGCGGGAATTTGAAGGCGTACTGCCTGCTCGGGAGCTGCTATGAGCACAAGGGGATGAAAGAGGAAGCAAGAGAGGCGTATGAGTCGGCGGTCAGGATCGACGAGACATCCATAGTGGCCCGCGATGGACTGAAGCGGCTGGCGTCGGATTAGTGGCTTTTGCCGAACAGGTTAGCTTTCTGGAATGAAGAATTGAGTTAGGGTTTTTACAGAATTGGGGTTGGAAATGTGGTTCAGTCATGTATCATTTGATTTTCTGCTTTCATACGTATTACCCAGACTCTAGATCTTTCAGGTGGGGCACACCATCAACATGGTCGATTCTGTTCTTTATGTGGGCCACCTTTGTATGATGAAATTGGACGATTTGAGTGGGTGGATCGACTCAATTTTTTTTCGTGGCGGATGTTCATGGTGTGGCCTACCTGATGAATGGCCCGGATTGTGCTGACTGGGCACCTTTTCAATATCCATTAGCATGAATTGCCTGCTGATTTTTATTTTTGTTAGGGGTAGTTTGGATGCCTGTAAAAGTTTTAAGGTGTAAAGTGTTTACAATCTCTTTTATTTGGCTTTAAGTGGTAAAGTGTTTATAAGTAAAAGCTTTTCTTTGTTTGGATAACCTATAAACTGTTTACAGCCTCTATTGGAGTATTCACACTAGATAGAGCTTGGAGTGGAAATCTTCTAATGATATATAATGGCTTGATTTAATATGGATTATTGTGTTAAACCTATCTCAATAAAGCCTGGGACCCACTAACTCAAGCTTTAGATGGGCTACAAAAAAGGCCTTCTGATTCAAATGCCCTTTAATGCAGAGAAACTATTGAATATAAAGAGTTGAATAGGAACTACTATCAAATCAATAACAATTAAAAAGTTTAAACATAAGTTTTCAAAAATCATACATAACATAAGTTTAAACATAAGTTGTTTTTCCCCCTTTTTTTGCTAATATAAGTTAATCTTTTTTTTTTTTTTAAAAAGTACGTTTATAATTATTTTTTTTAATGATAGAATGTTCTGCTCCAGCCATAATATTTAAACCCAGGCTGAATTTTAAGGAAAAGCTTGGTGAAATTTCGCCATCTTGCAGGGTAGCTAGAGGCATTCCACAGCATCATATCAATGATGGTTGAGAGATTCTGCAACTCCTTCCACATGTTTCCTGGTAATTTTGATTGCCTTTTGGCATATCTATCTATTGTGTCACAAAGATGGTCTAATTTTTACATCATTGATCACGCCCATATAGGGAGCTAGTTTCTGCTTCTTCGTTCGGCTTAAAGCTGATGTTCTTACATTTGATTTGCTTCTCCCAATTATTGAGCCTGTGGGTAGGTCCCCTCCAAAACTTATCGTTTGACTGTGTATATGATCCAAATCCTCCAAAGTGCGATGGGAATATTGGAATGGTATCCATTGGATGATGTGGTTGGCGCATCTTATAGTTTTGCTGGCACTGCTCGATATGGTTTCCTTATCATTGTGTTCTCTGCATATAATCTTCATCTCCTTGTAGAGCGTGACTGTTTTTTTTTTTTTTTCTAAGCCTCAGGGTGTAACGGTGAAAAGAATGAATTTTTTATTAGAATTTCTTCATGGGCATTCTATAAAAAAATATAAATGAATATGAAATGTAAATCTTTAATTCACCTTGATTCATTCTTTCCAAACTTTTTCATTTGCAGTTATGCAGTTACATTCCTTGTTCCAAACTGTAGCCAGCTTTATTTAATGCAATCTTAACCAAGTTGAAATGTTTGTGCAATGTTCGTAGGCGGTTTCTGTATTTGTCCACATCCATGGGACCATGGAACCTCTCTTCCACCGCCTTTGCTATCACATTCATTGTAGAGCCTTAAAACCATGATCGCACTTGTACCTCTAATTTACTTGCTCGATGAGTATGCCAACTTGCATCCATCCATAGATAGAGTTCACATGGTAACTGCTTTCCAGTTTTTGCCACTTGCTTTCGATTGTTGAGATATTTATAAAAGGTTAACATTTGGGTCAAGTTAAGGCACAAGGAAATAATAATTTGCAGGAGAGATAAATATAACTTTTGTTTCAAGTATTAAGTCATTATTAAAAAATAATATATTAATATTCAAACAACAATTATTTTGTACAATGTAGTCAATTTATTTTTAAAAGGTCAATATTCACACTCAAAATGAAAAAAGATTATGGGATACAATAGTCGACATTGTTCAGGTCATTTCAATCTCTTCCTTCTAGCTTTCGCTACTTAGCTCTCCACATCAGCTTGGTCCGACACTTCTTTGACACCTTCATCTACATCTTCATTACTACCTTAATCCCCTCATTGCTATAGATATTTTCATCTCTGCTTTCCTCCTGGCCACCTTTAACTTTCTCATTATCTTCATTTGTTATTTCTAAATTAGGGTTAAGATTAGGATTGTTGTTCGCAATAATGATCATTCAAGGTAAAATAAGCGAATATTATCTTCACTTACGTACATAATGGATCTTTAATGTAGGAAGAAAGGCATGTTATATGGCGTCCGCAATGACAAATGTTGATGATTAAACAACTCCTCCATATCCTTAAAAGGTCTTGGTATCGATTCCCTAGTGGGAGTGGCTAACAGTGGAGTGTGTACTAACAATGGGGTGTGTACTGACAAGCTAACCAAAAAAAAAAAAAAAACTCCATATCCTTAAGCTAACAACCTTGCCCGAATTCTTTATAATGTTACCAGATTCCATGAAAGGGTACTGGGAAATGAGGCATGTTCGAAAAACTATTGTCAATTAAGTAATATTTATCCACAGAAAACAGAGAATACATGTCACAAAAAATTAACTAATTAATTATTATATATTGTTGTGGATAAGTTATACTTTTCGGAATAATGAACTTCTCTCCATGTGAGTGCATCTGCCACCACCTGTGAGTCTGTCGTCGACCCTTCCCATCCCAGGAATTTGTGGCATCCATGGCTCTTAACATAGCTGTAAAATAGAATTAAATCATGCAAGTTGTTTTATGATTTTATTTTTAAAAGAAGATAATAATGAAATTAAAAAGACCTACACACTAACCTAAAAGCATGAGAAAAAACATGGTATTATTCATTATTTCAAGAGGCGCTCTATTCCTGAGTGGTTTCAAAATGTCACGATGTAGTTTGATGATTTACTCTGTTTAAGTCGCAGCTAATTGTTTCACCTGAATGATTGAAATTGTGCTACACACTATTTATAACATGATGACTTTGTGTATGTGGAAACACCACTATTTTTTCTTTTGGAGATACTTCAAATGTACCATGTAGGTCACACTTCTCTTTTATTAATGTCTCGCAGGTGAAAGGAATAATCTTTACACATACGAATGTAATCATAGCATGTTGACCCTGGACCATTGACAATTGTATTTGTGGATTGAGTCTTGTCTAATTTCGGCAATGTTGTTGTGGATCTTCTACCAGGTTGTTATTCCTATACCGAGAAATTACCAATGAACTGCTGTTTAAAAAAATGAAATTATCGATGCAATAGCTGCACAACTGCTGCAGCTAATATAACTAAATTACAATTATGTTAAATAAGTTACACATGCTCTATATATGTTATCAGCTCCTATTGTCAGTGGTGCTGTCTATCAAATTAGTTACACATGGACTGTGGATTAAAGTGGAAATCAGGGTGGCCCGTCAGTGCCCCTGTCTGTGCCGAGATCGGGATTAGCGCCTAGCAGCAACTTTGCCGGATTGCCCATCCTAGTAAAGGACGGCCAATTTCAGCTGGGTTTTTGACAAGCAATCAGGAGAATTACTATGTCGACAATTATAGTGGAGGGGATGAGGGTGAGTTTTTATACATTTGTATAGTAAATTCTTGTTATCATTGTAGAGAAACAATACAACTCCACGGCGCTTGCATCTGTTTGGTATGATTGATTCCAAGATAGTTTTCTCTGAGTACAATGTGACATGATGGCAGAAAGTACTGCCCCACCTTGATGTTTGTGAGATCCACCCCATCCATTTGTTTTTCCTGCTCATGTTGGGACATGAGCCTAGAAATGAGGTATATCTAAAACTTAAGTGGACCACACCAAAGGAAACAGTGAGGATTGAGAAAATGTCTACTGATGAAATGTTTGTGGGACCATAGAAGTTTTGGCTCAGGCTCATATTTTTGTGCTTGCAGTTCATCCCAATGGGAATGACCTTATGAATGGTTTGGATGGCAGATAAACATCACGGTGGCCCACTTGAGTTTTGGATCTGCCACATTTTGGGCTCATGTCTCAGCATGGGCTGGGAAAATGGATGATGGAGTGAATTTCTCAAAAACATCAGGGGGGGGGGGGGGGGGGCACCTACTTCCTGGGGTAGGGAGGTAGGCAACTATGAAAGAATGTGTTGCTTGTGTGGGGTGTGTTTGCGTGTGGCGTGAGTGTGGGGGTGTGTTTTAAAAAAAAAAAAAAAAGACTATGAAAGAATGTGTCGATAAAGCAGCTTCTCTCCGGTGTAGGATATCTATCAGATCTTTCGTACCACCTTGGACAACTTGGTTCTGATAATTGACGGTAGAGGTCGCATCTCTCCCACTTGGATGAACTGAAAACCCAAATACTAGCATGATCCAAAACTTTTTGGCCCTACAAATGTCTGCATGCGATCCCACATTGTTCGTGTGGCCCATGTGAGTTTTGGAGCTGCCCTATTTTTGGGCTCATGTAGTAACATGAACTGGCAAAAGGAATGGACGGGGTGGATTTCTCACAAGCGTAACGGTGGGCCCCACATACCTTTAGGGGATAGGAGACGATCTGCTAAGCTGCAATGGGCCTGGGTTGTTTCAACTTGCGTTTTGAACTGATCGCACTGGCCCTATTTAAAGGTTTTCTGGGTCCCACCCATCAGAATTCTATTTCTCGTGTTTGTATCCGTTTCTCGTTCTGGGTCCATCTGGAAGGTGGGCAGTGGCACTCTTACCGCGAGAGCACCTTTAGATGTGTGGATGATCAAGTCATCAATGTGGACCGTCCATTAGGTTCACCTTTGCATTGGCCCGTATGAGAAGTTCACACTGATAAAAAGGGAATTTTCCATCGGACTAATAGCATAGAAACATGGACGGTTCAGATCAACGGTCCAATGATCAATACGAACGGTCCATTATGATTAACTTCTTGTGACATTTATGCCTAAGAACTAAGATTTTGATAACCATAACCGTCTAAAAAGAGGGCGGTGTTTAGAAGGCTATTGTCCTCCAATCAGAATTAAGTGTTTTTGGTGGCCGTCCAAGAAAAATGAGCAAATCACATAGATTTGACGGTTAGGATTGGCTGGAATGGTCCCAATGTTGATTTAACTTTGCTACAAGCAATCTCAATCGTCCATTTTGTTCAGATGGTATGTGAATTTAGTATGGTGGTTAGTGAGCCATCCAAATTGATTGATTAGGTGGTCCATATCTTATGGTGAAAAAAAAAGGGTTGGGGGGGGGGGGGGGGCGGGCTGGGCCTAAGGTTGTCAGAGGCCCAGAATTTCAAATGTTTGGGCTGGGCCCACTAGCAGCTTTATTCAATATTTGAAGTTTGCCAGACGTGGTCTAGGGCCATTACAGCCCTACCATATGCATAACATGAATAGTTTTTTTTTGTTTTTTCCCTGTACATGCGCTCACTTGGGGAACGTGTTTCAGATCAAAGCCGTCCATTGAGTGGAGGACTACGTTTAAAAAATATAAATACCTCAATCCGAAAATCAATCCATTCCTCTCGCCCAACAGGCCATCATGCCAGAAATGAACCGATGGATTAAGAAAACTTTGTTAAATCTTATTTAGCCGTCCATTCGTGTATGCATGTCATCCAATCCATCCAACAGGGTCGAACCACTATGAAAATGAAATGGCCAAAAATCAGGCCAATCCGTTCATCACTTGGGCCACAAGGATAGAAAATAATGGACAACCACCAAACTCCAAAATCATGTAGCAGCTCATTGGATGGTTGGATCGGCATGATATCTAGGGCGTTAATGACCCTGTTAGACCGCTTGGATGCCATACATACAGTGCAATGGACCCACACACCCCAACTAGTTGTAGCTGAGATTTCCCCACCATACAGATTACAAAAATGTGGTGGGCCCCATCGCTTGGGCTGAGCTTAACCCAAGGTTTCCCTATTGATCTTGGACAGACCTCAGCCTACCTTTGGACAGCCCTGGGTTCTACAAGGAATGAATGATGGGCTGATGGCCCCAAATGGCCTGGGCCTCACCCAAGACGGTACGGCCCTTACCATGGGGCCGACTTTGATGTATGCATTCTATATCCATGCCATCCATCCGTTTTTGCAGATCATTTAAGGGCATGAGCCCAAAATTTTCTTAGGTGGACCATACCATAGGAAATAGTGGTGATTAATCATTAATGGGCCACAAAAGTTTTGAATCAAGCTAATATTTATTTGTTTCCCTTCATCCAGGTTTATGTGACCTTAATAACAGGTTGGATGGCAAATAAACATTACGGGGGGCCCTTGGAAGTTTTTAATGGTAGCACGTACATCAACACTGTTTCCTATAGCATGTTCCACCTGAGATGGATGCCATATATAAAGGTGGACCCTACGCTAAGGGCCGCACCTAATCAGCTCCCCAAAATCTGAAGGCTTGGGCAATGCTAAAAATTTACATAACTTCGAAAATAAAATAAAATAAAAAACTGGGCCGCACCTGATGTAGCAACAGAGTATTTATTTTGTAAATTGTAATACAGCCCAACAACAAAAGGAAAATAAAAACAATCAAAGGATCTGTTTCTCTAATCAATGGGTGACAGTTTCTAACTTCACCCGTGTCTGTGACCGCTTGCATTCAAATGCCAAGCTCCTCCAAATAAAACTCATATTCACTGGTGGTTTTTCACCTTAAGATGATGTTCTTCGGCTAAATCCTACCATCAATGAAGGTAATTCTATCAATAAAGGGCCTCACTAAACATGCATTGATGAAATTGCGGACGAGATTTCATTGGCCCGTGGATCACTGCTCTCTAAGCAAACACCTCGAGGGTCTTCTCTAACCAGCATGGGCAAAACACTGAGCGAACTCCAAGCTTTCATTACATTGCTGCTGGATTCTCCTAAGGCGATAGCGAAAATAGCGTCAAAGCCGCCGGCTCCAGGAACTCCAGCTAGTAGAACTCCTTCCAAATTCATCGTAGCGTCCAGAAGCTGAGTCTGTGATTCAGGCTCTATCTGCAAGGTTTTGAAAACAGAAAGGAGATGAGATTTAGATAAGCAGTAGCAGAGATACGAATTTGTGACGGCTTATACATATCCAAATACATTGAATATTTAAATACATAGAAAGTCAGGTTTGTAATAAAATTCAAAAAGAAAGTTTTTAATGCTTATACATATCTAAATACATTGAATATTTCTTACTATTCCTACAAGACTTAATTTATATTTCACAACCACTGAGTCAGAGTTGGGTCGAACCCGAATGAATATCAAGTTGAGTTTTTGGGTTTTTAAATTATGTAGGCATACAACATCACAAGAGCCATGATCAGGCAAAACTGACACACTCCAATCAAATCCTATCTGCGTCTGTGTGACGAGGAGTGCATTTCTTTAAAATTGTACTGAGATGAGATGTGTCTGTGTCTGTGTTCATGTTTCTAACATCCTCGGACATGGTTTTCCTTTTCTTTCCCAACTTTATTAGGGTCAAACAGGCAAAAAAGAGGGGGGGTGGGTGGTGGTTGGGGGGGTGGAGAAGGAAAACAAAAACAAAGCAACAAACATGGGAATGTATTTTGCAATGTCAAATGCAGATGTATTCAGAAGGCAGGTAAAGGAATTCTGAATTTATAATCATTGCACTTTTTCATGGCATTATCGTGAAAATCTCAAATCTAAATAGTAACAGCAATGTATTTCAGTAATGATTTGATATTCATGTAAAAATGGCATCGTTATGATTTTACTACCTCCCTCTTTTCCTTTTTTGCTTAGTTTTTGTTGGCTTATTGATTGTTTGCCTCCAAGTGCAGAGGTTTGTAAGTAATATCCCGTGAATACAGGGTCGATCCCACAGAAAAATGAATTGTGAGAAGGAGAAAATCAAATGCAAAACTAATTGAAGTAATAAAAACTAAACTGATGATTTGATTTTGAAATTTTTGAATGAATGTAATTTAATTGAATTAAAACAACACCCAAGCTTTAAAGTTCCACACATAGGTTAATGTTCCAAAATCACAATGACTTGGATAACACAACTAGGATCTGAGCACTATGGTCAGCCTAATCGAAAAATAAAACGGTTTAAATATTTTAATAAATGATATAAAAGATTAGAAAATCATGAATTTGCACCATTAACATATATTCTCAAGCGCCAGTGATTTTAAGTATTCAATATCCATGAGATAATGAAAATCAAAGAAATATAGTAGGTTAAGAACCTCTCCTATCTAGAAAATCTGATTGATCTAAGGTAAGCCTATCTATCAATGTGGATCTCATATGAGGATAAAAACAATCATTAAAAAAAAACAATAGATAATATACATATATCATTCTTCCCATCATTAAAAACAATCAATCATCAAAACTTAAAGAATTATTAAACCCATGTGCTTCCCTTCTAGCTTAGGTTAGAGGAAACTTAGAAAAACATAACTAGAATAGAAAAAGAAAGTAATAAGAAAGAATTAAATACAAATAGAAAATATCTAATATATATATATAACTTATAAAACTGAAAACCCTTTAAAAACCCTAAATATTGCTCTTGAATGCTTTTAATGATGCTTGGGAATGCCCTACGAAGCCTTATTTATAAGTGGGGAACTCCAATTTTGGTACAAAGTTGAAAAACTTTAGAAACCGCTTTAAATTTATGCAATTTTTCAAAATAGACTTCAGAGCTTCAGAATATACTTTTTCAGGACGATTTCAATATTCTTCACTTCAAATCCTCGATTCTTTTCATTCCTCACTTAGTTTTCTTAGATCTTTTTTTATTATTATTAGTTTTAAAGCAATGGATTCGTTAAGAAGAGAAAGAAAGTACAAAAAGACAAAAGGCTAAACGAGGAGCAAACTGCTGAGATAGCAGGAAGCTATCTTGGTCTCCTAAGATCAATCCCTTGCCTTGGTGATTCTTAAGCATCAAATCCATACTTTTTAGCACCCTTTTTCAATCCAAGCTCTTTAATTTACATTGCAACACATACATGAGTAAAATAGAACATTAAGCTTATTTATGTTCATAAAACCAAGATGTAAATGGGAAAAATTATGCAATATTTGAGTCTCAACACTTATATTCCTTCACTGCCCTGTTTTTACTTGGCAGGTTGCCTAATAAAAATTCTTATTGTTTCTCAAAAAAAAAAAAAAAAGCATAGGAATCAATAGTCAACTGCAGATGTTGTCAAGAGATGACATAATTTGTAATCATTGCACATATCATTTACATTATTGTGGTAATTGGTGAAACAAACAAGCCTCAAGTAAATCTTTGATTTTCACTGCGGGGCCCAAATCTAACAGGAGCACATGGCGCACTTTCATTGGGCCATGTCAAGGTTGTGGGAAGATTTTCGCATCCCCCGTTGCAGGCAATCTGCATCACCTAACTTCTGGGGAGGGTCTTCTAAACGTGGATTCATAGATTGGATGTCGCATGAACTCTCCAAGTATGGCCACTTACGAATGAATGAATGTGCTAAGAAGAAGTTATTTAATTGAGTTTCGTTAGGGTTCCAAATCATGTAAAAGTCTATTTAAAGTGAAATGTATTATACATTGCTCCATTTAAGAGATTGAATAGTGCACTTGCATTTTTAGTTTGTACGAGTGGGATCCATATTTAACTAAACCAAAACGTTGTATGATGGGATTCACCTATGATGGCCCATAGGCCAAAAACAAACCGTGCTGGAAGGTCCTAACAATAGAATATCTGGACTTTTTATTGGTTGAATGGGGATAGTTTTGTTTCTTTCTTTGGAGCATGATCTTTTCTTGTTTTGATTATTTTATTATCCAAAATGTTACATTACCATGCTTTTTATTAAAATGTTTTTTTAAGGGAAAAAACAGTTTTTTTTTTTGTTGAAAATTTCAAATCATGAATGGAACCCGATACCCTAATGGGTAGCCAACATCCTAACGGGTAGCAATTTCAGGTCCAACATAGGTATGGGTGCAGTACCTAATGGCCATTGGCGGGTATGGGTATGGCTACCCCCATACCCAACCCGAGCTTTAGCTCATTGACACCCCATGCATGCTCCTCTTTGTCAAATTAGGAGTTAATTGATACTCTGCTAGAGTATGATGGTTGACACACACACCAAAAAAAAAAAAAAAAAAAACATTACATTAACTCAAATTAAACCATCCAAATTGCAGGACCCACTGTGGATAGGTCATCACCCCAAAATCAGATCAAATTGAGTGATCTTAAACTCCGATTAATGGCCAGTTGTCTGCTGAATTCAGACCATTGACTATTTTCATTTCAACTGGCTGGTAAATGTCCGCCAACTGGCCAGTCAAAATAGAGTAAATGTAAACCTGGGTTTATGATCCATCTAAATTAGGGCGCCCAAGTTGGGCAGTTCAATTTAGGTTATGGTGCGGCTTACGTCAACTAACACAGAAGATACAGTTCATCATCAAACTCTGCTAGAGTATAAAAGTTATTATCCTGTTTACACCAAAATCAACGTTCAATATGTATAAAGTGCTGTCAAACCTTTAAAAATAACCACAAAATGCCTCAAAAGGCCATGGTCATCTTGAGAATCAGCAACCTCTTCCAAGATAAAATTAGCAATTTTAAGAAAAGAGTTCCTAAAGGTAGTTGAAAACAGATGTGAATGATTTGAGGCCTCCAAGCCTTAACAGCTCCAAGAAAAAGAGAGGGAAAAAGATGGTGCAGACCATAAATCCACGCATGGCTTGTCTTGCAAGCAATGGGCCAGACCCAAACAGCAGAACATATGGAAGTTTGGTCACCCATAATGTCCTATTCTATGGATCCTATCATAAATATGGAAGAATCACATACCGGAATGCCTGCTGCCTGGCCCATCTGTTGCATATGAAATCTGATCTCGAGCATTGCATCTCTTGCACCAAGTAATGATTTTATAACTGCTTCCTGGCATGGGTCCGCAGCTTGCTCCAGCCACTGTACAGATGTTACAGATCAAACATCAAGTAGAACAACATGGAAATTAGATTCAAAGTAAAGATCGAAGTAAATTAAGAAAAAACTCCTGTAAATTGCAAAGTAAAAACAAGGAATCTCGAAACATAACAAAGCTACTCAGCCCATCTATCGTAATAATGATTGCATCTGTTGATTAAGGCAGGATGGAGCTAACCATGAGAGATGGAACCATGACATGAACTGGGAAGATTTGGACCAAATTCTCCAATCAAAGTTTTTTTTTTTTTTTTTTTGAATAATTAAACTATCCATAATTGAACCCAAAATGGAGTTTTGTGTGTGGAAAAAATTGCTATGTGAAAAATCTCTGTGCTCCAAAATGTAATTCGTACAAATTTGAAGTTTCTCATGACTCTTACAAAATGGGAAAAAGCTGTAGCTTATGGGAATCTTAGTGTTACTAGACTGGCATTTGTCACTTTCAGATGGTTAGAACAAAGTCAACAGAAGTTTCTTTGACAGTCCATCTGTTTCCTAAAAAGATCATCCAATTTAAAGGTTAGCACTATCCAATCAGTGGGGATTAGCGATATGGCCCATTGGAGGTAGGGCCTAGATGGAGATCTGCTTAGATTTGGTAGATAAGCTGCATAGCTGATAAACCAAAGAAAGTGAAAACATTCCAGGCTTGGTCTATGAGCTTTGTACAGAGGTGACTACAACAAGCTTGACTGCAGGCAAGCCTGAGGTCTCCATAAATCACGCTTGAATGTGCAAACCAGGCACTTGGTCCTCGCATAAGTATCTTATTTTGACCCCCATTCAAAAGAAATGCTATGTATGTGGATAACTTTCAGAAAATATTCTTCAATGGAAAGTCCATACTACTTAAAACCCAACAATCTTTTGGTGAGCGTCTACCATGGCTGCTTCTGGAGCCTGGGTAAAGCAGAAGGCTAATGTCTGTCAAGCAGCCAGTCATAAACTTTTGCAAATCTACCACAAACTCCAAATTGCTAGGAGACGCTAAGGGGAAGGTGGTGGTGGAGGTGGTGATGTTATATTTTGAAAATTAATGGTATTGGATTCATGTAATAAAAGCATTGAGCCATAGACTCTTGATGAGATTGTCTAAAGAAAAATAACCATTTCTCTTTTGAAGACAAAAAAAAACAATGTAAACTACAAAACTTGCTTGTGTCAGATACTCGAACATTGCAAGCTGCCAAAATATTAATACAAGATAGCTACAGCCTGCATCCTCCCAGTCCAAAAGGAATACAGAGAAACTTTTATTTCTACTTCCTTGGATATAGAGCTGATAGGTGGCAGATTACCTTTTCGTATCTGTGATTACTGCAGTTCCCAATGACAAGTTTGTATGTCTCGAAGTTCCCATGTGCAAATTTACTTAAGGATTTCAGTTGCATTTCAAGCAATGAATTTGCTTCTGCCAATCTTCTCCATGTTTCTAGGGATTTTTTAGGATCAGATTTTTGCCACCGCTTCACAGCACCTACCATTGATGGTGTAGATGATCCTCCAGTTCCAGGTTCCCCTAATAGCTGACAGAAAATGTAATGTTACTAATTTGATTTTCCTCCACCTTTCATCTTAATAACACAGTTATAAATTTTTAAAAAAAGAAGAAGAAGAAGAAGAAGAAATAAATGAAGGATACTTTGCTGCCATGTATTGACGGCATAAATTATCATTTTGAGTAAGGAAGATTGCAAGAATGCCATGATATTTCGAATATATGGCCATGTCCCATCAAATGATCCATTTCACCATCATAAGCAGCAGTAAGTTTCCAAGCAGCATTTACGATCTCAAAATCACATGCTTAAGTCATAGTAACGTTGGAGAAGCTTTCGACATATCCCAATAACTTGGTCATCAATGGGCCATGTGAGAAACTGAGAGACCCACCAGTGTCATCAACGGTGGTAATGAAAACTGAATCTTCTCCTGATCCCACTTTTCTTCCAGGATACGAGTAATGACCCCTTCTAGTGGCTGTCCCTTCACTGCAGCCTGTAGTTCAGCAGCAAAAGAATTATAAAAATTCCAGAAATTTCCTCCAAATTTTATTAGTAATAGTTGTAGGGGTCACCAAAATAACAAAGGCAGTACTATGTACTTTTGTAACCTGCAGGCATGTGCAAGGTATCCTAAATAAAATAATTAAAAAGGTTGTCTAAAAACCTTTGTAACACTTTAGGTAAGAGCCATGGTATTGTAGACTTCCCCATAACCATTATAAAAACAAATCTACCAGATTATGAAAGAAGAGCTTCGCTAAGCCCAAATGCACCTCTCCTCAGACAAGTTGATATGTTGTGACATGTGCCCTCCTAGGACATGTGGGAACATCTGCGCATGCCTCAGGTGATAACCACTGCATAGATGCCCTAGCCCAAGAAATGAGGCCGATCAACTCATTAGTTGGGCAGCATGCACGAAACCATGGATGGTAAGGAGACCACGGTTTACACCACAGATATTGTTAACATGTGGCCTTTTCCTTATATTTTTAATAGTACAACAGCACAAAGTCGTGCACTCGGCGGAGATATCAACCCCCTCCCGAGAGAGTTTTACACCAGTCAGGGCAGCGAGAGAGAGGTTCCAAGACTTATGGTGACATAACTTCTTTCCCACCAAAGTGCCACTTGTGTAGGACATCAGTACCAGAAAAGCAGTAGGCACCACCTGAAAGATCAGCTGAGAATAAATCACAACATTCCATTCATCAAGTTGGCCAGACGGGTGGGATCAATGGACAACTCAACCGAAGGTCTGACTCAACATATAGGTGTGTCAACCTGGTGAACGGATCAGCCTGGTTGTTGAGAAGGGTGATCTTCATGGTGGTGCCTAAGTCGCATGTTGGCAGAAAAGATGGTACCGTATCACATATTGAGGTACTGTTACCTATATGTGATCAAGCTTAAAAAATAAAAACAATAATTTAAAAAAAGGCATCGATCCACATTCAATGTGCATGTGTGACCCCCTGATGAGGGAACTGGCCTTTATATTTGGATTAGGTCAGAGGGACCCATCTGAAGCATGTTTGGATGTTCTAATTCATGCTAGGTTGGCATGCTTAAGTGAGTGTAGAGGTAAAGCGGAATTAGCAAATTTCCACAGAACAATCAAATGGGGGAAAGTTAATCATAATACAGAAGACTTCACCATCAGTCAAGAATGTCCGACAAAGCACATAATTGATGAGCACAGGAACTTGATTACTCTGCAATCTCATAGGCTGAGAATCAAGTGCTCAAAGCACCACCCACCCCAAACATGTGTGCTGTGGTTTGTGTAGAGAGAGAGAGAGAGAGAGACCTGAGCAGAAGAGAGAACTGCAGAAGAAAAACGAATATAGCGTTGACTTCCATACACAGCGGCACTGACATCAAAGCCACTGCCCACTTTCCCTTGTGCCATACAATGAGCAGTTTGAGCTACAACATGCACCAAATCAAGATCTGAACTGGACAATGTTTCATGCAGATTCTTAGCTGTAGATGAGAGATTAACAACTCCAAGGTAATGAAGTACAGATGCAACCACTGCTGTGGTCATTGCTGCTGACGAACCGAGTCCAGTTTTTGCAACCTCCGGTTTGCATTTCTCTCCAGTAATTGCTCCAGTGGACCCCTCGATGTTAAAGGTAATTGATGAGAAGGGTGGAATTGAAGCCAACACATCTGGTGCCAAAGGAAGTCCACGTGCTTCAATCTAACAAGTTGCACATATTTAAATCATCAATTTGTAAGGTGCTGCACAGCAGGTCAAACAATGGGACTAACATCTAATGAATATAAACAACAAAAACAAAGACAGCTAAATAATCACAAGTAAAAAAAACCACTGGTGCCATCAGCCAACATATTTTCTATTGGCCTGTTTAACTAACAACGTGGTTGGACTTCATATATTTGTAGCTAAAAAATCACAAGCAAATAAAAACCACTGGAGTCATCAGCTAACATGTCTTCTATTGGACTTTTTAACTAACAACGTGGTTGGACTTCATATTTTCTAACTTCTTTTTGTTGTATTTTCACTTCATTTCAAGCAATCCAAGCCTCGATTTTTTATGGGTCATTGCATGATAGTAATGAAGCAACTCTTATCTCAGAAATGTTTCACGGGCTTTTTATGCTTTATGGTATTCGCATTCAAAAGGAAATGGAGAATGAAAAAAAAAATGAAAAAGAGTTAATGAATGTCAAGAGGATAAACTGACACATTCAACAAAAATTGGTAGACCCACCTGATTCCGGTATGAGTAGAAATCATTGCAGCCTAAGACTGTGATATCAAGACCTGCATGACTAATACATGTAAAACTAAGATTCTTGAATCCAACAAATGCTTTGCCTTTAAATCACAAAGATAATAACAATATTATTCGAAGAGAAATGCTCCAGTGCTCTCAAAGAACTATAAGTTATAGTGCTTCTAGTTGCATCAGTTCATTTGGGCAGTCCACTTGGATAGTCCGGAACACATTTCACAGGTATCATTAAAAAAATATTACTGATAGGATGATCCAATCCATCTTTGATTCGGCCTTATTTTCCATATGCATCCACTTTTGAAGCCATCGATGGGATGGTTACAATTGCCAAACAAAGGTGATTCTTTAGAATCATACAGACCCTAACAAATCAATGGATCAAATTGCCGATTGGACCTACTTTTGTGTAAATTATCTTGACAGTCTATATTAAAAGACCATTGATCAAATGGTTCATATTTTTCAGATTGATGTGATGTTTGCATGGTAGCCCATGAGATGTGTGCTGAACCTAATGAACAGTCTAGGTCAATGGATTGGACTAATTGTCCCAATGCAGCTAGGAGCATTATAACTTATTGCTCTGAGAGCACTGGAGCATCTCTCTTTCTGAAAGATAAATAATAACACTAATAATCATAAACCAAAAAAGGAACCGACAAAATATTTATGGTGACATTACCTTGCACTAATAGTTTCTGTAAACCATCCTTCTTGCCCTTGTCAATGTATATTGAGTATGCAGCTGCTACAGAATATTGCACTGCTTGTTCCACAAAAGGGTTGCTAGGGTCCCTGAAATCTTATGCCAATAGCAATACCGTGATTTTAGAATAAAGAGGAGCAAAAATTACATTGCATCTGTGTGTTAAATACAAAAAGAAGAAGAAGAAGAAGAAAAGAAAGAAGAAAAGAAAAAAATAGCTATAAATTGCTTTCTTCTGATGTGTGGTGAAGTCCTGAATTTGGATGGTCATGCAGATAAAAAGCATATGATGTGTATACCTTGATATTCATCCCACCAAATATATATAACCCTGTATTTACCAGCTAATGCAAACAAACATGGAACACTTAGCTTTGGAGTGCCCTTCAGGCAGTTGATTGAGGGTGATTTTCTTCTCTTTCTTTCTTTCTTTCTTTCTCCTCCTCCTTTTCTTTTTTTTTTTTTTTCTTTTTGATTGTGTGTGTGTAACAATGACTAAGGGTATTTTCTGATGTCGGCATTTTGAATTTAGGGAGACTACATGGATTGCAAAAACATCTCTCAAAAATAAAGGACTGCAAAACATGTTTCTCTTTTCCAAAATAAAACAACAAATTGTACAAATACATCTTTGTTTCTTTTGAAAAGCAGACATTTTTTTTTCTCTAGTAGAATAAAACAAATAGAAATAGCCAGCTGCAAGTGACCCTCTCGTCACTCCGGAAAAGCAAAAGATTAACACAAACGTAAGGGGACCCCAAGTAGGATATAAAGTACTGACAACAACCTACAATACAATCTCCTGTTTATTAGATGAGCCGGTAGAGTCAATGTAGTGTGTGTGTGTGTGTGTGTGTGAGTGATCTGGGTTTCAATCCCTGGTAGTGTCACCCTTCAAAAAAAAAACCTACAATACAAATTTTGCACAAAGGAATACAATTTTACTTAATATTACAAAAAACAAAGTGTTGCTTGACACTTGAACCTTAATAAGAGACTCCATTCAATAACAGAAGTGAACTTAATATGCAAGCACTGGATTCAGGAAAGAGCAGCTTGCGTTGTGAGTAATACATGTTCCAGCTCTAAAGGTTATCAAAAAATAACTTGTCATGCCATGACCAAAATACTCATGTTGACATGCCTCCATATGCATTTATGTTGTGCCAAATGCACAAAACATGTAAATACCATGTACTTCCACACACAGTCATACATATATGTGTGGAAGACATGCACACAAATATGTGTGTACATAAAGATGCTTATGAACATGTATACATGAGGAACTAAGAAAATAGAAAATTGCAATTGCAATGCACTGCAAACCAATAAAAACTTGCCTCGAAGAGGTACATTGGAGGGTTGAATTCTTAAGGGACAACTTGTATGTGGTCTCCCTAGAAAGCTGAGGAGATGATAATTTCACGTCTGCCCAAGCCTGACCAGTAAAAAGAAAACACATTGAATTCAACACTTCAACAAAAATCCACAAAGTCCATATCCTAATAATTCAAATTTCATTAAAAATAAATTCATCCAATTTAAGCAAACAAAGAGATAATAATGAAACAAAGATGTTTGGTGTTGCTAAGGTCACATGCACCTCCACACATGGAGAGATGTGCCAACCTGGCATGTGTGATGGCATCCATGAATAACGTCAGGTGGGCCCTGTTAGAGATTACCTGGGCCAAGAATAGGCCAGCCAGTCCACTCGTTAGGCAGGCTACACATGCACATTAAATGTGGACCCTTAGCCAAAAAATTTTGAACCACCATAATTTTGTATGCATAGGTCTCACGCATCCACAACTGGACTGAGCAAAGCTCTAGAAATGCTTCACACATTGTAATTGCCAAAGTGGTATGTAAATGTTGATTTTGTATGGCCTCCAAAACTGATGATCCATTGAATTCACAAGGTAGAGAAATAAACTAGCAGAAAAGAAAAGAAATTTGAGCAAAAGCGCATACCCATGCCCAGCTATTGGGATCAATAGCTTCATGTAATGGCCTAACAATCGCATAAAAACGAGCTGTCGTGCTGAGAACAATTCCTGCATTTGGTCTCTCTAAAATCAGGTACCCACCAGTCAATAAAACCTTCCCAGGTGCAGACACAACTCTGCAACAAGATACAAATTTGCACGGTTAAAACGAAAAAAACCAATTAAAAAAAAAAATCATAGAAAACCACGCAAATTGAAGATGAACTCACATTTCTGCCATCAACTCCTTTTACCAGTCCCAACTGTATGACCAAATATTCATCAACTTATTGGTTGAAAAAAAATAAAAAAATTTAGATGCATTTGAATAAATAAATAAATGAAGTTCATAGTTCCACTCAACAAGAGTAATTTGTTCACTACAAAGATTGTAAAGCTAACTATAGAGAAAAAACAAAAAACCTTACTAAGACCAATTTTTCCTTGCAAGCTGAAAACAAATCAAGTTTTTAAAAAGTAAAAAAGAAAAAGAAATAAATGGAACCGTCGATCCCATCAGACTGATCATCAGACCATGGATTTATTCCAGATCATCAATTAAGACAATTTGAAAAGGTGGATTCTTCAAATCTTGAAAAATCGACTTGTCTGGTGAACCTATCATGGATGGGCCGTCCCCCAAAGATCTCCTCGAAAGGACAATCCTATCCTTTCCATCTCCGTCTCCCAGTAGACTGTTATTACCGAAGGTCCTGTAATTCTTTCTGTGTCTGGTGCTAGAACAGTACATTTCCTAACTATTCTTATGCCGGAAGTAAAAGAAAACGGAGCATGCATTAAAAAGATATGGTGTCGATTCCCAACTAAAATTTCATGGATTTTTGAAGAAAATCTCCAGAAATTTCGATTTTCAGAAAGCATAGAAAATAAAAACAGAGAGAGAAGAGGAATAAGATCTCGAACCGTTTTACTGAGCTCTTTTCGCGCCTTTTTTCGATCCCCCAACGATCCTATGGAAATGTATGGATGCTGCGTGGAGTGATCATCCAGCTGCGGAGGATAGTGAACTTTTATGAGAGGAGTCAGAGTCACGTGATGCGCATGATCTGAATCCCTTGCCTTTGAAATACCTAGATTCCGAATCTTTGGCAGCTTGTAGTCAAACGGACTCAAATCCAAAAATACCATGAATTGATACGTAGTATATTTAACTTTAATATTATTAGGACCTGTACCCACTGGATTCATAACCCCATGATTTGAGACCCAGATTGTTTGGCACCTGGGAGTGTGAATCATCTTTAATTCAAAAGTATGCATGGTATATTTACATAGGTTTGAATTTAATTACTAAATCAACTTTAATATCTCTAGTTAGTGAGATATGTAATTTTTGACACAATGGTCATGATAAGCCCTGCTAAAATATATGTTTCGCCTAAAAATGATGAAATTTCAAGTCTCTAATGGGCCACAAGCACAAAATCATGTCTTAAGTGACTAACCAACGATTTTTAATAGTTGATTTATGTGAACAATGTTCGGACAATGCTACTCATTATTAGTGAGTCATGTGTCCAATAGAATGATGGTATAGTGACACACATATTACACATGCAACTATTGAAATAATTTCATGTGTAATCGAAGCTCTCATTGTGGATCTCAAACCCTCTTAGATAAGAGATTTGAAACCCCAGTTAAGCTTAAGTTACTTTATGTTCCAAATAATTAAGGGATTTGAAACCTTCTCAAATCCCCTCAAATCTACGGTGCCAAATGACCCCTTGGTGTGCACAGGAGATGTTTGATATAATAATTATAATAATTCTATTAAAATATATACTTAGCTATTAAAAAAAAAAAAAAAAAACAAATTTCCAAGCCTTGGATGGACACAAGGATGGGATCACAATTGAGTAATTAATCATTGTTTTCTAACCGTTGATTTACATGTCTAATGTTAAAATAATTTTAGGAATGCAATCGAGAATTTGATTATTTTGGGATATCAGTGGTGGGCCAGTGTATTGTACATTAGTAGCCTGGCGATGCTTGTGTTATACATGTGATACTTTTATCTTAAAAAATGAGCAATAAGAAATAAAAAATAAAAAAATAAAAGTACATAATCTTAATAAAAGTAAGTGAATCCGGAACTAAACAAAACTGAATATTTGAAATGCATATGAACTCAAGGTTATTAATGGGCTGGGCTCAAGCCTGAAAAAACAAATCTTTGGATGAGCCTATGCCAAACGGCCTTGTTCGAGACAATTCAAAATGCGGGCGGGGGCTAATCCCAAGCTCAATCTGTTGACAGATATACATGAACTCAATATACCTCCCAATTCATACGGTCAAACAACTCCTGGATTCTGAATCCACTCTAATACCCCTAAACCATGATGCCGAATGACATTGTAGTTCACATGGATTACAATCACCCATCTTAATGCAATTGATTGACAATGTTTTAAAACTCGATCTACGACGAAACCCATTCGATGGGCGGTCCCAGCTAAATCAGTCTAACGGTATGACATCATGTTTTATTGTGACTGGCCTGGAAACTTTTGTATTTTGAATGAATTGGAACCTATGTTATAATTATGGTGGAATCATGTAAATTATAATTATTAATACTTTTCACGAGAACCTTTATTTGATCTACTAAATCAAGTTTAATATCTAAAATTAGTGTACATGTGTAATATTTAATAGAACGGTCCTAATAAGCCATTGAAATTTATACTTCACTCGAAAATGAAAAATATCAAGCCTCAAGTGGGGCCACAAATGTAAGGATCACAAACTAAGGCATCACCAATATTTTAAACCCATCTACTTAGATAACCAATGTTTTGACAATTTGAAATATTCTTTTGCTGTGGTTTTAATGATGCAGCCAGTGAGTAGATTATTTTAGGAATTATTAGTATGCCATGCCTATGATAGATTAGTAGCCTATTGGCACATTGGTTACAATTACAATGGTTAATGACAGGAAATGAGTAATAATTACTTTCGTAATTGTGTGATAACCTCACAGATATTCGAGTGTAATGTTGAGTTTACTACCAATGTTTAATTTTATAATAAATAAATACAATTTTCTATCTCTACCCACCTCTTTTATAAAGTAATGAAATGGTAACAATAATTAATATTACTTGCATTACCACTAGGGATTGTTCAATTTTTATTGCTCCCTGGGTCTGTTTGATTTTAGGGGAGTACTTGTGTCTGAATAAATAGTTTAAAGTGATTGATTTACATTTTTTAGCCCCGCCGTAGTGTATGTGATATATCCACGCCATTCATCTATTTTATCATAACATTTCACGGCATAAGCTCAAAAGGGAGGAAGATCCAAAGCTCAAGTGGCCCACACCACAAGCAACATTGGTTGTAAAACTTCCACCGTCAAAAGGTTATTTCTTCTTGGGGCCCATAATACTTTTTATTTGCTGTTAACCCACTCATAAGGTCATACAAACATGGATAATAGGAAAACACAAATATCAACTTAATCCAAAACTTCTTTTGCCCCCGATAAGTTTTAGTAGTACATCGTTTCCTAAGTTATGGTCCACTTGGGTTTTAGACCTGCATTGTTTTTTAGTTCATGCCTTAAATTCAGATAATAGGAGCGACAAGCCATGTATATCATAGTGGGCCCCAAACAAAATTCGCACCCCTCCTCAATTTTAAAGTTAAAAACACAAAATATAGAAATGAAATGATAAATAAATAATCTTTACCAATTTATATCTATTTACAAAGGTGAATTGGAAAACAAACAAGTTAAGGTAAACCAAATATGACCTTACACCCCCATTGGCACTTTGTACTTGATGGTAAATGGGTGTATTTTAAATCCATGTAATTGTTTTTTTTTTTTTTTAAATAATTTTATTTATACATTTAGCAATATTGAATTTGGAGGTAAATGAAGTTAAAGGTATTTCAAATTTACTTTTTTATGTGTTTTAAAATCTCAATGTACCAGTTTTAATGTTTTTATTTATTTGTTAACTTTTTAAGGGGGGAAGAGCGTATATATAACAAAGGTCTCTCTAGGTTGTAATAGAATGGACACATGATATGCTAATGATACCTATAACAATTTAATTATCCATTGCAATATTAAAATCACATCAATAGAACAATATAAACCATTCGAACATTGACCATCTAAATGACCGATGGTGAAAAAATGTAGATGAGTCACTTATTTGTGATCCTTGCAGTTGTGGTCTACTCAAGGTTTAGAATTTTCTCTTTTTTCAGCCAAAAATATACATTTTAATGGGCTTAGTATGATCATTCCATCAATATTACACATATAAACATGTATTAACTTATGATGTAAAAATTGATTTAGTTAATCAAATTTAAATATATGAATATACCCATGAATTCCAATGTTGTCCAAAAGTTTCAACATGACATTTCAACCAAACAAAACATAAAACTTGAATCACCTTAACTCCAATGTAACTTGAATATTTCAAATTGAAGCTCCTAAATCTCACATTTGAAGTTCTGATTGTAAATATCACATTCATCCACTGACTTTTTTGAATGCTCTCAAATTTTACTTTTCTAGATTAAATTAGTGTCTTTTTCTAAATGAAAATATCCCCCTACATTACATAGCCATTTTTTGTAATCTTATCTCCTCTCTTCTTCAACAAAAACCTATTTTATGCAAAAACTCATTTTTTGGATTATTCTCTCATCTTCATTCAATAATACCTATTTACTTAAAATTTATTTTTTGGAATCTTTTATCTTATTTATAAAACAACACTCATCTATCTAAAATTTATTTTTAAAAATTTTATTTCTTCTTTATATAAAAATGCCTTTACACAAAACCACTACTTCTTTTTCTTCATTTTAGTTTGTCAATAAAGAATGAAAATGATGTTTCATCAAAGAAAGCACGCACTATAAGTGTATTTGATCAAATTAGCCTAAACCTAAATTGATTTTTTTTTTTTTGGGGGGTCATAGAAGTTTTGGTTCAAGCTTGTGTCCAAGTTTTCTATTCATCAATATCTATATCATCCTATGAACAGGCTAGATGACAAATAAAACATCAATGTGGAGCCTGACAAGGTTTCAACGATGGAAATGATTGTCTCCATTATTTTCCATGGTATAATCCACTTGATCTTTGGATATGCTTCAATTTGGGGCGTAACCCTTTGAATTAGATGGAAAGACGAAGTGGAGATACCTCGTTTCAACACTTGAGGTCTTGGTATCGATCCCTAGCGGGGGTGGCTAACATGGAGTGTGTGTACTGACATGTGAATAAAAACAAAAAAAAATTAAATAAATAAATAAATAAAAGAAAAAGACAAAAAAATGAAAGATGGAAAGACGGATGGACGATGTGGATACACCATATACATTCATATGAACCTCAGTCAATTTCATGTGAGGTTCGGTCAATTTCATTTGAAGCTCATTGAATTTCATGTGAGGTTCGGTCAATTTGATTTGAAGCTCATTGAATTTCATGTGAAGCTTGCACAGTTTAATTTGAAGCTCGCTTAATTTTATATTAAGTTTGCTCAAATTTATTTGAAGCTCACTTAATTATCCATAGTTTTATGCACATTTTGTTGCAAAGAAATGGCTACAGATTTTAAAACTAATGGCAACAAACATAATAAAGTAATACTTCTGCTACTAATGGCTATCGCCTTGCTAGGGATCTAATCAGTAGCCGTAGTCTTTAGCAACAGCCTTCAACCTTTTTCAGATAGAAGACCGTGTCATCATAATATCACAATGGCACTATGAAAGTAAGGGTCGCGTAACAGAGTTTAATTATAGAAAGTAAGTTAGGGTGACTGAGAAAGGCCCGTGGATAAGAAAAATCTCAAAACGTGGCATTCAAAAAATTTAGTGGTGGACATTTAATCACCACTACTTCCTGTGGTGTGGCCCACCCAAGTGTTACATATGTTTCATTCTTAAGAAAAAGCCGTAAAATGAGCCGTCAAAACTGATGGACGGCATGGATATATAATAAAATACGTTAAGTGGGCCCCACTGTCACGGCCTCACAGAATTGGGGCGATCTTGATTTTCATCGGTAAAAAAACAGAAAAGAAAGCCCTCGGACGCGGATTAGCCACTGACAGGTTGAGTTGCTGGACTCGCTCTGACGTCACGTCACCGAGTTATGTGGCCCCACCACGATGTATGTTTTGTATCACATCGTCCATGCATTTTAAGCGGATTGGCTACTTCCCCGCCACCCGGCCATGGCTGGTGGTATGTCCTCTTTCGGCTCCACCATTATTTATGTGTTTCATCCATGCTGTTCATTTAGTTTTACATATCATTTTATGATATGAGACCAAAATTGAGGTGTATCTCAATCTCAAGTGGACCACATTACAGGAAACAGAGTTGAATGAGCGTTGACTATTAAAAACCTTTCGGTGCCATAAGAGTTTTGGATCAAGCTGATATTTGTTTCTTCCCTTCATTTGGGCGTGTATTACCTAGTTAATAAATCAGATTTCAAATAAACAGTACAATTGGCCTTAGGAGAATTTTAATGGTGGATATCCAGTCACTATTGTTTTACTATGGTGCGGTCCACCTGAGATTTATATCCCTCTCAATTTTAGGATTAGGCCTAAAATTATCTTAAAAAATGGATGAATGAAATGCGTAAAACACAAACAACACAGTGAGACCCACATAGCACCGACCACCAGCCACAAAGCTGGTGGCAAGGGAAGTAGCCGATCCTTTCCCTCATTTTAGGGACGCGGATTGTGTTCTACCCCGGGTAGGGCTCTGTGGGGCGTACCGGGATCTAAGTGTTTTATCTATGCCATTTAAAGATGTTTTCAAATAATTTTAATATGTGAACTAAAAAATGAGGCAGGTCCAAGGCTTAAGTAGACTACACTAAAGGAACTTGCATTGATAATGACACCCACCATTGAAACTTTTCTAAAGGCTAACGTACTTGTTTTTTTTTACCATACAACCTTTTCATAAGGTTATATAGACGTGGATGAAGTGAAAACACAAATATTGGCTTGATTCGAAACTTCTCCAACTCCCAAGAAGTTTTTAATGGTGAACATTCAATCTCCACTTTGTGGTCGGCTTAAGTCGTTGACCTGTCTCATTTTTTGGTTCCAATATTAAAATTACTTGAAAAAAGCTTTGAACGGCATTGATAAAACACTTAGATCTTGGTGGGCCCCACATAACCTTGCCCAGACAGATTACCGTATGCACATGGTAGGACGCAATCCGCCTCCAATTGCGTATTGCCCCGCCCCTCCCTAGCTCCAAACAGGTAGTTATGTGGGCGGGCCTAAACATATAAACCGTCAATCCCTTTTCTCATATTATTTTAAGGCATGAATATAAAAATGAGGCATATCCAACGCTCAAGTGGAACACACCAAATAATAAGTGTTGGTGTTTTTTTACGAGTGGATCTTTCGTTCGGCCCGTTCCTTGCCTGCACAATCACAAATACAAAGGTGACCCTAACTAAAGCCGGGGAATCTCTGATGCTTAAGTCAGTTACGGGAACAATGGCAAAGGATTTAAGGTTTTTCTCTAGCGTACCTTTTACCGTAAAGGAGATGGTCATTTATAAGTTTGTCTGATGCTTAAGTCAGTTACGGGAACAATGGCAAAGGATTTAAGGTTTTTCTCTAGCGTACCTTTTACCGTAAAGGAGATGGTCATTTATAAGTTTGGGAGAATTTTGTTGTACGAGGATTCTTTTCCTTCATCTTCAGAGATTTGATCCTTTTGACAGATTTCCCCCGATCCCGAGGATCTCGGGATTGGACACCCGTACTTATGGATTTTCGGGACGGTATTTATATTCACACTGCCTTTTCTTGGCTCGGCTCGGCTGTTACCGACTCTGGAAGAGTCTCGGCCGGCTTAAGAGAATAAGTTTTTTACCTTCTTACGGGCAGAATAGTCTCGGTATTTATCTATCATCCTTTCTTACTCCATGGCCAACGAAACCAACTTATTCGGTGAGTTTATTCCATCGGTCGGGTGGCTTATAACTCATTTGGCCTTTTGTCGGCTTACGCAGACGCTGTTAACTCGTCGACCGAGTAACTTAATTCGTGTTATACTTTTGCCTCTTGGCCTATGCACAATTCTTTTGGCTCTAACCATTGTCTCGGATTCCTCGGGCAGTGTCAGGAGGGTTGACCTACTCTATATCCGAGTCTCCGGACTTAATATATTTTTCCCCAACAGTGAGCCCCCTTACTCCTTGTGCCTTTCTGGGCACCAAGGAGTAATGAGTTTTTAGGTCGGTTCACATCAGAGGCCGAGGTCATAATGAGACATTTTATGCTTTTTGAGTCGTCTTTAAAGTATGACGGTTCGTTTTTCGAGGCCGCACGAGCAGTCAGCCGTCACGTCGTTTCTTCCGCGTATGGGCGCCGGACGCGTGGCGAAGGCATTACCATCATCAGTCGGCGTGCGCCAAGTGTCGACCAGGGGTGTCGATGCAAGCGTCGTTTCGTCTGCCCATTAAATGCTCTTACCACATGACAAGACTATAAAAGTGGGCGGGAGAAGCGTGCGAATTTTATTTTTGCCGTTCATTCTCCCCGCTCCTCTGTTCTCTTCCAGTTTTCCCTTTTTCTACTTCTTCTCTCCCTCCGCTGCCCATTTTTTCTCCGTCATCTTCTTTTGCGTCCGTTGTTGCCTTCTCCGATGAGTTTTTTTCCTCCCTTTCTATCGACATTAATGGCTACACATTGCTCTCAAAGCCCCCGGGAGGGAACTTCCGGTGATGAGGGTGATTCGTAACGTTTTTAGAATATTGCGAAGCCACCCTCTTTACTGGCGGAGATTGCCGTTGATGCGGATGCCACTTTCCGGCTTGTCAGGAGGGTCGCTGAATCACCGGCAGAGCATCCTGCTCTGGTTGGACCTTCTAGTGGAGGGTCGCTCTGGTAATCCGTCAAGGGAGACCTAATCCCACTTTGGATTCGCTGGAGGAGGAAGAGGGAGAAGAGGAAACAAGATTCGTTGAGGGGGCCACTGTGTCGGCCCCTATAACTCGGTCGGCGCAGGCTTCTGAGTCGTCTTCCTAGGGAGAGGGGACCGAGGACGATCTGAGTGGTCCCGTTGCATCAAATTTGACCAATTCTGATCTGAACCGAATCCGAGCCGGGTACTATGTCTCGGACTCGGTTATACTTCGGTTCCCTCATCTAGAGGATCTACCTGATCATCCACCTGCTGGGATGGTCACAAATTTTCAGGTCTCGATGCAATGTGGCTTACGTCTGCCTTTCCAACCCATTGCTCAGGATTTTCTGTCTCGCGTCAAACTTGCTCTTAGTCACATAGTCCTGAACGGGTGGAGGAATTTATTCGTGTGCGCAGTGCTATGGGCTAAGCTTAAGCAGCCCCCGCTGACAGTCGATGAATTCCTCTACTTGTATCAAGTAAGACCGAATCTAAAATTTTTCGGCTTTTACTTTCTGAGCGTATGGCGAGGCAAAGGTGGCTCTCTTATAACCGACCCACCAACTTCCAACAAACACTGGAAGGAGAGATGGTTTTGGGTGTGCGGACAATGAAAGACGGTTGATCCGTGGCCCTTCGAGCATCGAGTCTCTCGTCGTTTCGCAAAGCAGGTGACTCGGCTTAATACCTTTTATTTCTCCGCATTGCAAAGCGTTGAATCTGACCTTATGATGCCTTGTAGATATTTTGAAAAAAAAGGAAAAAGCTTGGATCCAATGACCTAGCTCGGATCAAGGATCTGAAAAATCTAAGTGCAGAGGATCGGTCTTGGAAGTTACTACTTCAACCGAAGCGTCTTCATCTTACGGGTTTAAACTCGTTTATGTCAGGTAACTCTTACTGCGTTGTCATGTTCTCTTGGCCCATTGTCTGACTCACCTTTATCTTTCTTTTTAGATCTTCCCGAGGCTCAACTCTTTCTTAATTCGGCCTCCCCTGGTATGGCCGAGTCTCGTCCTTCCCTCAAGCCGATCTCTAAGGAGAAGGCTCCTCCGAGGTTGACTCTTTTATTGGGGACTCGGCCTTTGAAACAACCGAAGACAGCTCCAAAGGAAAAGGAGCCAGTTATCCCGTCCTCCTCTGTTCCAGTTGCTCCACCTGTAGTTGTGCTCTCTGACCCTGATGATAGGGCGGAAGAGGTGGACGCAGCGCTTCTTGTGTCTCAATCGGCCTGTGAGCCGAGACTTGTTGAAGAGGAGGTGCCGAGGCAGAGAGAGGGGCCGAGTAGAGAATCTTCAAGAGGGAAGATGACTCAACAGGAGCCATCGCCCTTTCAGAAGATTATATCGAGGATGATTCCTTGGGCCATCGCTCACGGGAGCGAGAAAGACTTCGCCAGCTACTACAATGCCTCCACACTACAAACCCTTGATCACACAGCGAGGTTACTCTTCAAGGTAACTTCTGATTTTAGACTCTTACTACAACTTGTTGTTTTCCGTTCATTTTTTATACTCATGCCAACATAGTGCTGGCCGACTCTGAGCTTTTTTTGGTACCATCATCAGCTCCTTAGGCTGGCTTTTACCCAGGGCCTATTCAAGAGCATCTGTAACCGAGAGAGATTGCTTCCTTTGTCGGAACTAACTATGTGCTTCTTCATTGTAATCAAAGTAGAGTCTGATGTAACCCGATGTAAAACACTTAGAAATGATGAATGAAAATTCTCAGTTTTATTGAAACGACTTCGTTTACATTTCTTTTCCATTCTCTTTTAACATCTTCAGCGCTGTCTTAAGGATAATAGATTTTAAGATGCTAGGCGTTCCAGGGGTGAGGTAATAGTTGCCCGTTTAGGTCTTTCAACCGATACGTTTAAGGTTGGATGGTACTCGAGACGACATAGGGTCCTTCTCAATTGGGTCTCAGTGTGTCTACACCAACTTCCTTTGTATTTGGAAATATTTCTCAAAGGACCATATCACCGGCACGGAATCGTCTGACCTTGACTCGGGTGTTGTAGAACCGAGCTACTTGTCTCTTCCGAGTCATCACTCGTAGTCGAGCTTATTCTCTTTTCTCTTCTAATAAGTCGAGCGTGAGCGATAGGAGTTCTTCATTTTCCTGTTCGTTGAATGAATTAACTCGGACTGAACTTATTTCGATCTCAACTGGGGCAACTACCTCCGAGCCATAACAGAGAGAGAAGGGAGTTTCTCCCGTGGTAGTTCGAGTTGTGGTTCGGTAGGCCTACAATATATTCGGGAGTTCTTCAGCCCATGCTCCTTTGGCTCCATCGAGTTTCATTCGGAGATGTTGTTTAATAATCTTGTTAACAGCCTCGACTTGTCCATTTGTCTGAGGATGATGAGGCGAAGCGTACACGTTTCGGATCCCGAGATTACTGCACATCTCGCGAAACTGTCTATTATCGAACTGTATTCCATTATCAGTGATAATAGTCCACGGTATCCCGAACCGACATACAATGCTCTTCCAAACAAAACTTGTAATCTTTTGTTTGGTTATCTTTGCTAATGGCTCGGCTTCGGCCCATTTCGTGAAATAGTCCACCGCTATCATGACAAACTTGGTCTGACCCTTTCCCAAAGGGAATGGTCCGATGATATCGATATTCCACTGTGCAAAGGGTCAAGGTCCAATCATCGGAGTCAACTCTTCGGGGGCTGCCTCGGGACAACTGTGAATCGCTGACACTTGTCGCACCTTTGGACGAACTTCTTAGTATCATGTTGTATGGTCGGCTAGTAGTATCCCTGCCGCAGTACTTTGTGGGCGAGCGAATGTCCTCCTGAGTGATTTCCACATATCCCTTTGTGTATCTCCCGTAATATATAGTTGGCTTCGTGGGAATTCAAACACCGTAGTAAGGGAGCGTAGAATCCTTTCTTGTATAGTACCCGTTCAAGATAGTGTAGCGCGACGCTCGGATCTTTAATCGCCGAGCCTCAGTGCGATCTTCAGGTAGCTTGCCCTCGTTGAGATAATGGACGATAGGATCGAACCAAGTAGGTTCCGACTCAATGACATATATAGCCGAGTCGATCGGTTCATTGATACTCGGCTTGGTCACGTATTCGATCAGAACCGACCTGGGTATATCGTTTTCATCGGCTGAGGCGAGCTTTGCTAACAAGTCAGCCTTGACATTCTCGGTCCTAGGAATCCGAACTACTTCTCATTGCCGAAATTCGCTGATTAGTTCTTTGGCCTTCTCCATGTATGTCTTCAGTTGTTCTTTCCGTGTCTGGTAAATACCCGTAACCTGGTTGACGACTAACTGCGAATCACTGAAGACATTGAGGTGAGTTACACCTAAACTCCCGGCGAGTCAAAGGCCAAGTAACAAGGCTTCGTATTCTGCTGTGTTATTCGATGCTTGAAATTCAAGTCGTAAGGCATATTGCATACAGGTCTAATCGGGAGTTTCTAGTATTACCCTAGCCTCGCTTGCCTTAGAGTTGGAAGAGCCGTTGACGAACAATTTCCAGGGGGCAGGGCTGGGTGATGGGTCGAGGGAAGAGGACGCCGATACTCCGATAATTCTGTCAGACTCAGACATTGTGTTGGTCTGTGGAGTTACTTCGACAATAAAGTCGGTCACGACTTGTCCTTTAATAGTTGTTCTTGGCCTGTACTGTATATCGAACTCGCTTAATTTGATAGCCCACTTCGTAAGTCGACCGGACGCTTCTAGTTTCCGAAGGATCTGATGCAATAGTAGATCGGTCATAACAATGATGGCGTGAGCTTGAAAGTATGGCCGGAGTCGTCGCGAGGATACTACCATGACCAAAGCTACCTTTTCAATGAGAGGATACCTCGTCTCAGCCGGTAGTAATGCTTTGCTGACATAATACACTGGTAATTGCCTTCCTTCACTTTCTCGTATGAGAGTCGAGCTAATCGCTGCGTCGGATACAACCAAATATAATAACAAAGCTTCTCCTGACTCGGGTTTGGACAATAGGGGTGGAGACCCGAGATAGGACTTCAATTGCTGGAACGCTGCTTCACACTCTTCCGTCCATTCCAACGATTGTCGCCCCTTCAACTGCTTGAAGAATGAGAGACATTCATCAATGGCTTGGGATATGAAACGATTGAGCGCGGCTACTCGTCTGGTCAGCCTTTGTACGTCTTTAATTGTCTTGGGAGACTCCATATCAAGTAGAGCCTTGATTTTCTCGGGATTCGCTTCGATTCCTCGTTGACTAACAAGGAACTCGAGAAACTTTTCTGAGCTTACACCAAAAGCACACTTGTTCAGATTTAACTTCATTTTGTACTTACGCAAGGTCAAGAACATCTCTTCTAAGTCCGCTATATGGTCGACCGTGTGTATACTTTTGACGAACATATCATCTATATACACTTTCATGGTTCGTCCGATCTGTCGAGCGAACATTTTGCTCACCAACCTTTGATACGTTGCTCTAGCATTTTTCAAACCAAATGACATCACTTGGTAACAATAAAGACCTTTGTCAGTGACAAAGGTGGTCTTAGATTTATCGGATTCATGCATTATTATTTGATTATACCCATAGTAGGCATCCATAAAACTAAGTAATTCATGTCCTGCAGTACTATCTACCAGTTGATCAATGAGGGGAAGAGGGAAGCTGTCCTTGGGACAGGCTTTATTCAGATTTGTATAGTCAATATAGAGATGTCACTTCCCATTGGCTTTTTTCACGAGCACGACATTAGCTATCCACTCTGGATAGTATATCTCTTTTATGAATTTAGCTTTGAGGAGATTGCCGACTTCCTCTTCGATGATAACATACCTTTCGGGGCCGAGAGGACGTCTTTTCTGTCGAATTGGCCTATAGGTCGGATCAATGTTAAGTCGGTGTGTCATGACTGAGGGATCGATCCCAGACATATCTTCATGGCTCCAAGCGAATATGTCTGTATAACGTCGAAGCAAAGCGATCAAATCGTCCCTGAGAGGCAACTTCAAGGACGAGTCGATTTGTACTACTTTCAATTCGTCTGTCTCGATTAATGGTTCCGAGACAAGCTCTTCCATCGGTTGCCCCCGTTTGTAAGATCCAACTCGAGGATAAAACGACTCAATCATTGATATCTCCGTCGGGGCTTTTACTGATGTTGCATAGCAGCGTCGAGCATCTTGCTGATCTCCTTTTATCATACTCACTCCCGACTCGGTCGGAAATTTCATGGAAAGGTGGTACGTTGATACCACAGCTTGTATGAGGCTTAGAGAAGGTCGACCAAGTATGGCGTTGTAGACGGATGATTGGTCGACAATCAAGAAGTCAACCATTATAGTCGTCTAGTGCGGAGGACTCCCGGCAGTGAGTGGTAATGAAGCGATTCCTTCAGGGAGCACCTGTCCACCAGAGAACCCTATGAGCAGGGTTCGGACTGGACGTAAAGCCGATCGTCCAATACCCATTTTTATCGAATGCCTGAGTGAACAACACGTCCGCAGACGACCCAGTATCCACCAATACTCGGAACACTTTCTTGTTGGCAATAGTGAGAGCAATGACCAGTGTATCATCATGAGGATGATGAATACCTCGGGCGTCTTCTTCAGTGAATGAGATACAATACTCCTCTCTTCTCTTTTCTTTTGAAGGTCGAGATATCAGGAGGATCTCAGATTCAGGACGATTAATGCTTCTGGCGTAATTCTTCCGAGCATTATTGGAGTCTCCACCACCTTGATGCCTACTAATAATAGTTCGGATCTCCTCCGTGGGTCAGTTTTCACTCGGGCATTCTTCTGCAGTGTCGGATCCTTCCACATGTTCTCCGAGTCGGCCTTCTTTGATGAGCCGCTCGATTTCATCATTTAAGTGATAACAATCACTTGTGTTGTGACCATGGTCACGATGATAATGACAGTACTTATTTTTACTCCGCCGATTTGGATTCCCTCGTAATTTTTCGGGCCAGTTGACAAAGCCTTCATTCTTAATTTTCATCAACACCCGCTCCTCGAATTTATTCAGAGGGGTGTATGCAGAAAACCTTCTGTCGAGTCGTTTACTCGACCTACCTTCATCTCTTGCCCGATCGTCTTTTCGCTTCTTCCCTCCAGTTGAGTCGGCTTCTTTCTTGGCCGACTCTTTAGCCGGGAGTTTTACGTTCTGGACCGTCTCACGCAGGAGTCGCGTTTCTTCAGCATCTGCATATTTATCCGAGCGAGCCATAAACTCATCCAGAGTCTCCAGCGGGTTTTTATCTAGGGATACTAGAAAGGGCTTATCTTTTGACTCCTTGAACGAGTGCGTTAAGTGCCGTCTCCTTTGAATATTTTCGAACTTGAAGAGATTCAAAGTTGAAACGCTTGATGTAGTCTTTCAGCAGCTCTCCTTCCTTTTGGACTATGTTGTTCAGGTATGCGGGCGGCTTCAGTTTCTTCTTCCCGCTGATGAAGTTAGTAAGGAAGGCATCGCTGAGTTCTGCAAACAAACTGATTAACTTCGGTTTCAACTGTTTGAACCAAAGCCGAGCTACATCAGTTAACATGAGGGAGAAGGATCGACACATAACAACATCCGAAGCATCATGCAACTCCATATAAGTTCTGAAGCATTCAATATGCTCAGTTGGATTGATTTTTCTGAAAAAAGGAGTAATATGGGGTAGGCAGCGAGCCTGCATTACTTCAGCCACAAATAAAGAAACTTTTGCCTCGGACTTGGTCTAGTATATATTCCGACCATGCTTCATGTCTGCCATCTCTCTCACCATCTCTTGCCGAACTTCTTTTTTGAAGTCCTGGATATCAGCTCTCCAAGGTTCTGCGCTATCTGTTGTTTCTTCCATGGGAAGCCGACTTCGCCTCCTTTGATCTATTTTGTGTCGTAAATCAGAGGGGGGTAATACGGCTGTTGCCGAATGAGCCGATGCTGGTTGACTAGGACCTTAATGCTGACTCGGCTGTTGAAGCGACCGCGGGGTAGCAGGCTGAGCATCGGATGCTGGCGGAGGAACTTGCGCCGTTTCACGATGTGTCTGCATCTGTTGATTATACAGCTACTCTAACATGTGCTTCATGACGTTCATCTCGGAACGCATCTCATGAACCTCTCAATCTAATTGCGCATTCCTTTGGTTCTGCTGACTATTGGTTGCAGCAGATGCCGCAGGCGGAGCTTCTTGAGCTACACTGGCAGCGTCTTCCCCTGCTTCAACTTGATCCACTCTTCTAGTTCTTGCTATTGGAACTTGTTCTTTCGCTTTTCAGATAAAGCGTGAAAAATGGTTTTTTGCATGTTTCCCACAGACGACGCCAAACTGTTGGTGTTTTTTTACAAGTGGATCTTTCATTCGGCCCGTTCCTTGCCTGCACAATCACAAATATAAAGGTGACCCTGACTAAAGCCGAGAAATCTCTGATGCTTAAGTCAGTTACGGAAACAATGACAAAGGATTTAGGGTTTTTCTCTTACGTATCTTTTACTGTAAAGGAGATGATCATTTATAAGTTTGGGAGAATTCTGTTGTACGAGGATTCTTCTCCTTCATCTTCGGAGATTTGATTCTTTTGACAGATTTCGCCTGATCCTAAAGATCTCGGGATCGGACACCCGTACTTATGGATTTTCGGGACGGTATTTGTATTCACACCGCCTTTTCTTGGCTTGACTCGGCTGTTACCGACTCTGGAAGAGTCTCGACCGGCTTAAGAGAATAAGTTTTTTGCCTTCTTACGGGCGGAATAGTCTCGGTATTTATCCGTCATCCTTCCTTACTCCGTGGCCGACGAAACCAACTTATTCGGTCAGTTTATTCCGTCGGTCGAGTGGCTTATAACTCATTTGGCCTTTTGTCGGCTTACGCAGCGGCTTAAGAGAATAAGTTTTTTGCCTTCTTACGGGCGGAATAATCTCGATATTTATCCGTTATCATTCCTTACTTCGTGGCTGACGAAACCAACTTATTCGGTCAGTTTATTCCGTCGGTCGGGTGGCTTATAACTCATTTGGCCTTTTGTCAGCTTACGTAGACGCTGTTAACTCGCTGACCGAGTAACTTAAGTCGTTTTATACTTTTGCCTCTTAGCCTATGCACTATTCTCTCAGCTCTGACCACTGTCTCGGATTCCTCGGGCAGTGTTAGCCGGGTTGACTTACTCTATATCTGAGTCTCCAAACTTAATATATTTTTTCCCAACAACAAACTTGATGCATTAAAATACAAAAAACATTAAATTTTAATTGCATTAAATGCAAGAGCCATATGTGGTTTGGTCCATTTGATCGTTGAACCTGCTTCATTTCAATGCCTTAAAATAATACGAGAAACGGGATAGACAATTTGACGTACAGATACATATGGTGGGCCGGCACACAGAACTGCCCGTTCGGAGGTAGGGACGGGCGGGGTTAGTACGCAATCCGCGTCCTCATTTTAGGGCACGATACAGAGAACGAGACAGTTCTAACGCTGAAGTGGACCCATCACAGGAAACAGTGGAGAGAGTGACGCCCACCGTTGAAACCTTCCAAAGGTTCACCGGGATGTTTGATTGAGATCCAACCAACCTGTTCAAGTGTTAAAGCGGACATGAAAGAAGTAAAAACACAAATATTAGCTTGATCGAAAACTAGCCTTTAGAATTTTTTAATGGTGGGCGTCACTCTCCCCACTGCTGACTATGGTAGGGTCAACTAGAGCTTTGGATCTGCCTCGTTCTCTGTATCATAACCTAAAATGATATCTTAAAATGCATGGACGGTGCGGATACAAAACATACATCATGGTGGGGTGGGGTCCACAGAAGTTGATGACGTCACTACAGTAGCGAGTCTCGCTCCTCAACCTCTGTATCTAATCCGCGTCCAAACCCTCACCCTACCTCCGAACGACCGCAGAGAGAGGGAGAGAGGCGCGCAGCTGGAGAGAGAGAGAGACAATTGCAGAGTTTCAGGTAGGTTGGTGCGTTTCCCCCTCTTCCCCTCTTTAAAAAAATCAGACCGTTGGGCCTGTAAATCACCATCCCGACTTCTTTTCCTTCCATTCCTTTGGCGTATGCGCCTTCCACAGCGGGGCCCATAATATCAACAGCGCTGGACAACTTCCGGCCGTAGCGTTGTGTAAGAACATACCTCTTCTCAAACAACGCCATCACCTTCAACAAACCCACCAGATTTCAGAACATGGACGGTTCAGATGGCCGAATCACTGACCCACTTATAGAAACTGAAAACCTGAACAGCATACAAACTTTAAGCTTGTTTGGTAGCTCTCTTGTTTTTTGGCTCATGATTTTTAATGCTTTGTAGGTGACTGAATTTTTGTTGCTGTAGCAAGGGATTGCAATAGACATGGTTGAGCTTCTTTTTGAGGATAATTTTGTTGTCACTGCCTTAGATCCTGATGGCAAGAAGTTTGACAAGGGTCTCTCTCTCTCTCTCTCCTTTTTTTTTTTTAAAAATTTCCACCTAGCAATTGCATTTGATATGGTATTGATGTTTGTTGTTGAGCAGAGAAACAATTGTAATGCTTGTTGAATGCTAGGCACAACGAGTTGGGTTTTTGCATAAAATGCAGTGGATTTGAACTAAAAAAAAGAAAGATTTTAGTTGTCCTAAGGATCACATGTCTTAGATCACATTAGATTTCTAAAGCATCTAATCCTATGATGGATGGTTTAGATTATACCTTTGCGTGATCGATCATGATGTTGATGAATCCTGTTTGTCAATGTTGATCCACCAATTTAGGAGGTATCTCCTTGATCCATCCTATGTTGAAGAGGTCAGAGAGCCTCCATCTACCCCTCTAGTAGGGGCCAAGGGAGACACATGCTGTTGCTGTTGGGAAGATGCAGAACTCTTCCCCTTTATGTAAACCACTTAGGAATTTCTACAAACACATAAGGTGCATTGTTTGTGCAAACCAACCTAAAAACCACAACAAGCATACTAACAAGCGTAGAATGGAAAGAAAATTAGAAGATAGAGAGAGCGAGTACCGATTTTACATGGAAAACCTTCTCAATCCGAGAAGGTAAAAACGATGGGGCCATTAAAGAAGAATCTACCATGCAATGTTTGAGGATTACATGCTTTCTCTTAAGCTTACCTTGATGATCTTCGCCCCATGTATACAAAAATCCCCTTTCTAGAGCCTCTCTTGATGCAAGAGAAAAAAAAAGTCTTAGTTTTTTTTTTTCGTTTTTTGTTTTTTATTGTGTAAGAGACTCACACATGTGAAAACATACGACACATGACTCAAGTACTCCACCCATCTAAAGGTAAATGGCTCACACATGAGGTTGGACCATACCCAACAGTATCTGTTGGCAAAAAATAGTTATTATGCTAAGGTGTTATTGTATAAAGCTTACACTTGTATGGAATTGTGCCTTTGGTTAGTGAAAAAAACCCATGCAACTATGGCACCATAGCAATACAGTAATGATACCGGACTGAACTCCCGTAATTGATGTTTATACTTTAAAGTCCATATGTTTTTATGCATAACCATAGTTTTTTGAGTTGCATTAAACTTTCAAATAAAGTTTTTATCTCGGTAGATCCTCTTTATAGGGTTTTGCAAATATTTCTAAGTGGTTGGCTATACTAAGAATCATTTAATTAGTTCGGTTTAAAAAAGAATAATCTTTCTAGTTCCTCAAGACAATACTTCTTTCATAATCAGGTACTATTATTTTGTTATTTAAACTAGTGTTTTAAATGGCAGTAGTGTGTTGTGTAGCACTCAGCCCTCCATAACGTGTAGCTAAACTTATATTTTTTAATTAAAAATTAGGAAAAATATGATAAACAATAAGATAGTAGGGTTATTCACTCTATAGTTGAATGGGCTTTTGCTGCTGATAAGCTTAAGGGTTGTAATTTTCTTTTTTTAGGGTGCAACTGATCGGCTATCTCAGCCGGTCAGTCCCGTCTTGTTTTTCGATCCTTTTTTCTCTATAAAATTTCTCGTGATCTGTAAAAAAAAAAGAAAAAAATATAAAAATGTCCAAAAGATTATTCATTTTTTCAAGGGCTCATGGGCTCGCTTTGGAAAGAGGAAGACGCAAAGTGGGTATCATTGAATGTGCCAGGGAGTTCGGGAGGTATTCTTCTAGCGTGGAAATCGTCTCTATGGTCTCTGGAGTTCAATTGGACCGGAGTTTTCTTAGTTTCAGCTGTCCTCAAAGAGGTAAGTTCTGATCTCAGTTGTCTTATTACCTTTGTTCGTGGCCCTAACCGAGCAGATAGAAGAAAAGATTTTTGGGAAGAACTAAACTCAATCAGACAGAGATTCAGCGGTCCTTGGTGTATCGGGGGAGACTTCAATATTACATGCTATGCGGAAGACAAATCCAATGGCGGTAAAGTCAACCCCGAGATGCGGTCCTCCTCCCGTTGGATAGACGATTAGGAGCTGATAGATCTCCCTTTGTTGGGATCTAGATTTACCTGGTCAAACGAGCGCCGGGAGCCGATTCTTGCAAGACTAGACAGATTCCTGGTCTCAGGCGAGTGGATTGAAGCGTATCCTTCTCTCTTGCAATCTTCCATGCCTAAGCCTACTTCAGATCATAGTCCTATTATTCTCTCTATTGATGAGGACAATTGGGGTTTGAAACCCTTCAAATTTGATATCTCATGGCTGAAGATCGATGGCTTCCAACAGTTAATTAAAGGGTGGTGGTCGGGCTTCAAAAGAGATGGATATGCGGGGTACAGACTTTGTAAAAAATTGCAGCTTCTTAAGGAGAAAATCATTACGTGGGAAAAAGATGAACTTCGTAGAAGGGAGCATCAAACTGATGATATTCTCGCTGAACTGAAGATGATCTATTCTCTTGCTGAAGACATTCCATTGGGCAGCGAAACGTGGTCCAGAAGAGTTCAGTTAGTTCAAGATTATTTAGCCAGGGTTACAGAAGATGAAATATCTTGGAAACAAAAATCTTGGAGCAAATGGATTTAAGAAGGAGACAAAAATACCAAATATTTTCATGCTATTGCCAGTGCTCAAGCTAGAGTCAATCAGATCAGTAGTTTGGTGATAAACGGGGTTCGTACAGAGGATAAACACTCCATTTCCGAAGAGGCTATCTCCTATTTTAGCAATCTCCTTCAGGAGGAAGAGTGGCGGAGACCGAGGTTGGATTTTCTTCAGTTTGATCAAATCTCTCATATGGAAGTGATGTCTCTTGAAGCACAATTCTCACCCGAAGAAGTTAAAGTGGCGGTTCAGGCTCTAGGTGGTGACAAGGCTCCCGACCCTGATGGTTTTCCAATTTCTTTCTGCTAATATTTGTCGGAAGATATCCAGGGAGATATTATGGATTTCTTTTGGGAATTCCAGAATTGAGGTCGTTTATCCAAATCTCTTGGGGCATCGTTCATCGTGCTCATCCCCAAAATCTAGGGAGCGGAATCTTTGTGGGATTTTAGACCGATCAGCCTCCTTGGTGGTCCATATAAGATTTTGGCGAAAGTATTAGCCTCTCGGCTGAAAGGTGTTCTGAATCAGATTATATCTCAAAACCAAAGTGCGTTTATCCCGGGAAGACAAATTACCGATAGCACTCTTATCGCTTTCGAATGTCTGGACTCAAGTCAGAAATCAGGTTCCAAAGGTCTCCTTTGCAAACTTGATTTAGAGAAAGCCAATGATCACGTTGATTAGAATTTTTTGATATATATGATGTAGAGGATGGGTTTCGGATCCAAATGGCAATCTTGGATAAGGGAGTGTGTCAGGTCAGCATTCTTCTCCATCTTAATCAACGGCTCCCCTAAAGGTTTCTTCAGAAGTTCTAGGGATCTTCGGCAGGGGGACCCACTCTCCCCTTTCCTTTTTCTCATAGTAGGGGAAGCCCTCTCCAGAATGCTTATTAAAGGTTAGACGGTTGGCACCATTAGTGGCTTTAAGATCGAAGGTATGGAATCCCCTATCACTCACATTCAGTTTGCAGACTACACTCTCCTCTTTTGTGAAGCAGATTTGGAAAAAGTCAGCAATCTTCGTACTACAATAAGATGTTTTGAAGCGGTATCGGGCCTTAAAGTCAACTTGAAGAAATCGAAGATGTTTGGTGTCAATATGGATGAGGGTGAAGCTGGAAACTTTGTTGCCTTCTTCGACTGTTCCTTGGGTAGTCTTCTAACCACTTTTGTCGGGTTGCCTCTATGTGTGGGTAAACCTCCTAAGGCCCTCTGGGATAAAGTCATTGATAGGTTTGAAGCTTACTTAGCCAGATGGAAATGCAGATATCTATTTTTGGGAAATGCAGATATCTATTTTTGGGTGGTCGTTTAACTCTCATTAAAGCAGCGCTCTCAAATCTTCCCTTATTATTTATGTTTGTATTCAAATGCCCAGCTTTGATCTTAGCGACTTTGGAAATATTAATGAGAGATTTTCTCTGGCGTGGGAAGGAGGAAAAGAAGAAATTCCAATTGGTTGATTGGAAGGAGGTTTGTCAGCACATTCAAGAGGGAGGTATAGGAATTAGAGATCTTAAATGCATGAATAGGGCCCTGCTTGGGAAGTGGCTATGGAGACTTGGATCTGAAGACTTGGCATTATGGAATATTGTGATTAAATGCAAGTATGGCCAATCAGCAGGCGGTTGGTGGACTAAGACCTCTTCTCGACATAGAGCATCTATTTTGTGGAGAGACGTGCTTTCCACTCAGTCAGATGTCTGTGGGCGTATTCATTTCTCTATAGGTAAAGGTGACAGGACCTGTTTTTGGGAAGATATATGGGTGGGTTCTATAGCATTAAAAGATCAATTTCCAAATATTTACCACCTGGCTCCAAACAAATCTGTTTCTGTTGCTGACTGTTATTCCGCTCTTGGGAATGTCATCGTTTGGAGTCCTTGTCGTCGGAATCTTCAAGACTGGGAAATCGAAGAATTGGCCGCTCTTCTCGATCATATTTCAAATATCAAACCAGATCAGACCTGTGCAGATATGCTCGTTTGGTATCCTGACAAAAAGGGTATGTTCTCGGTAAAATCCTTGTACTATTGCATCAGCAGGAAAGGCAACGCTAGAGCTGAGATCATGATAGATAAAGTTTGGAAATTCAAAGTTCCCCCAAAGATTGCGGTGTTTGGATGGTTGGTGGGCAAAAGGAAAGTCTTAACAGTTGACAATCTGAGAAAAAGAGGAATGACAATTACTAATATCTGTCTATGTTGCATGGCTCACGATGCATGGCTCACGAAGAAACGGTAGACCATCTTTTTATTCATTGTCCCTTTTTCTATCAGGTATGGTCAGCAATCTTATCTTCATTTCACACTTTTTGGACTTTTCCAAATTCTACGGATCGTCTTCTTTCAGCCTGGCATGGTGTATCCCTAGACAAGAATCGATCCTCGGCTTGGAGAGTGGCCCTTTTGGCAGTGTGGTGGTTGGTTTGGCAAGAAAGAAATGGGAGATGTTTTAAAGACTTTGCTAAGTTTGTGGATTTCGTAGTGAACAGAGTTAATCATTGTCTGATTGAATGGGCTTCTTTTACGGTTAACTTAGAGCATTGTAATCTATTCCCGCTGGGAGGTTAAGATGGTCACTACCTCAGCGGGCCTCTTCCCTCTTTGTTTTTCTTCTTCCTTTAATGAAATCGTTTTGTTATTTGTCATTTTTTTTTTCCAAGTATAAGCATGTTAAAAAAAGATATTGACTATCATTTATCAAAAGCCAATCCACATATATAAACTAAATTAAATAATTATCACATTAACAACTTTCTAAGGAAACCACTTTAATTAATAATGTCTAATTGAAACCACAAGTCACAGGTTTGAAAAGAAATAAAAATCCCACAAGTTAAAAGTATTAAGTGTAATACAAGTGCCACATTCCTCAACATTAGATACAAAGAAAACGTAAAAAATAATACTATATATATGTGTGTGTGTGTGTGTGTGTGTGTATCGTAGCATATGCTACATGCTACGAACCCTGTTGCGTTTTCTACAGGGGATTTGCGTTATTTAGTATGCTATGTAGAGCTACGGCTACGCTAGGAGTGCTATTTGAAACAATGATTTAAGCACACCTCTCTCCATTTAGATCATAACTAACTTGAATAATTTTTACATTGATGCAACAAAAACTTTATTGCTCTCTCTCTCTCTCTCTCTCTCTCTCTCTCCCCCTCGCTCTCTAATGGGCATTATTTTGCTCTTACCTACCCAATTTAGTCCTTCAATTTGATATTTTGAGCTTAGACTTTTCTCTGTTCTGTAGTTTCACGAATTGTAGCAAAGAGTGAGCAATTCGATATGGATTTGCAACTTGATGTAAACATAGAGATATATCCTCTTCGCGTGGATGAGAAGTTCAAGATGGTGTTAGCTCCTACGCTAAGCTTGGATGGAACTCCTGACAGTGGCTATTTCACTCAGGTAATCTTCTTGCAAGTGTATACGTTTCCTTTTGTTGGATATCTAAGGAAAATTAGACTGCCAATATGACTAAGTAAAGAGTTTTGATGGGAAATTTGTTGATGCAATCATTTAGAATTCACAGAGTAATGCATTTGAAAAATAAAAAAAGGAGGAGAAATTTATGGAGTAACTAAACTGGAAGCAAATAAAGCAATGTCAGCAATAGACAAGGTAACTAGAGAACAAAGGTCCAATACTGCAATGTCAAAGGAGAAATAACAATAACTTAGAAATCCCGGAATATCCAGCAAAAAGAACATACATTCATTTCCATGGTTGACTTGTCATTTCATTCTTTACTGGCTTCGCGACAACAGAAAAAGGGAAATTTCTGATTGAAACAGCTCCTCAATGGAAGTCTTTTTAGGGGGTGTTTGATTTTCCAATTCCATGATAAATACCTGTAAATACCTGTAAATAGCTCATTATTATCATTTCATTCTTTACTGGCTTCGCGACAACAGAAAAAGGGGAATTTCTGATTGAAACAGCTCCTCAATGGAAGTCTTTTTAGGGGGTGTTTGATTTTCCAATTCCATGATAAATACCTGTAAATAGCTCATTATTGTTATTTATGTCCGTTAAAAGCCAGTGGATATTTCCACCTTGAAACTCGGTCCATAAAAGGTTGATTTAAATCTATGGGCCCCACAATGATGTATGTGACACATCCATGCCGTCCATCTGTTTTACCTGAATATTTTTGGGCATGAGCCCAAAAATGAGTTAGATCCAAAGCTCAAGTGGCCCACACCACAAGAAATAGTGGCCGTAAAACTTTTAACGTTGAAAAGTTTTTTCTTCCTAGGGCCCACAAGATTGTTTATTTGTCATCTAACCCGATCATCAGATCACAAAGATATGAATAAAGGGGGAAAAAAAAACAAATATCAGCTTGATCCAAAATTTCTAGGACCCCCAAGAAGCTTTTAATGGTAGGTGTTCAATTCCCACTGTTTCTTGTGGTGTGGTCCACTTGAGCTTTGGATATGCCTCATTTTTGGGCTCATGCCCTAAAATCAGTTGGTAGAACGGATGAACGGTGTAGATAAGCCATACACATCACTGTGGGCCCCACATGAAATTTGCACATCTCGATTTTAGCGTTAAAAATAGGCTATTAATGCCTACATTGAAAATGGTGCTGGAATTACCTTGGTAAGTAATTATTACTCATTTATGTGTATTTACGCTGGTGAATTAAAAAAACAAACAGCCCCTTGGTCTCAAGAGGAGGCTTAAAAAACCAAACTTACTTTCGTAACCAAATTAAGTACTCCTAAATGTTTCCTAGAAACAGTTCTAATCAATTTAAGCAGCAACTAGAAGTTCCCTTAGGGCTCCCAACACTTAAAAATATGACAGTCCCAAGATCCTTCCTCCCCTCCAACACACACACACACACGTGCCCACACAAATAAAAGAACTCAATAAATATCATCCAATTTCCCATTTTCTTTTCCTTTCTTTCTTTTGATATCCTGTGTGCTAATGGAGGGATTTGCATAAATGATGCAGAAGAAAACACACTCCTAAATTTATACTGTTACCAGTAACCTTTGAATATTTGCTTAAAGTGCTTGTTTTAGCCACTTTTAAGTAGAGTATTTTAGTTTTGACAAGCTGATGGCCTAGAACTGTGCCATGCATGAATGGTACTACAGCTTTTTTGAAAGGTAGTACAGTAACAGCCAAATGTTATAAGTGAGTCAATCTGATAATCAGTTACATCCTGTCCACGGATATAAAACACAAAGAAAATTAGTTTTCTCTTAACAGTCATAATTCAGAAATTGTCAAAATCAGGTTTTAAAATTCCAGTTTCACTGACTTGGTTGGTGCTGAGTCTGAGTGATCATATGACTCAGATAATATGTGCTAAGTTGGTCTGAAACGTAGTTTACAAGATCCCTCTTGACTTGTTCAATATGGATGAGTTACAGGTTGATTTGGCTGATTTCGGAAGAGTCCCAACTGACTTGCCTGATTTGGGCGTAATCCCTACCTCTTTTCTAAATCTCTCCAATCCTCTGTTGATCCTGTTTAGCAAAACTCTGTATTAAACTCCATTTTGAAAAAAGAAAGTGTATAATTGCTTCAATTTTTAAAGCATAATGCTAGGGTGATTTGCCCGAGCTAGTTACCCTCTCCTCCTGATACGTGTTCCTGCGCAATTTAATTCCTTCTTTTCCTTTTTACGCAAGAGACTAGTGAATAGTGAGGGCCTTATGTGAGGGGGCAGAAACATGTCAGGGATCTGGTTGTACGGCACACATTATAGATTCAAATCATTCATCAGATCATATACACTGCTAACAGGTCGTATACAGAAAAATCAAGCTAGCACACTTATCAGGTGAGCGACACGTGTACATTGAATTTGGACTGGTGGACCTTTCTTCAACTGCACATACAAGGTTGACCTGCCTGATCAGAGGACCACTGCCTGATCAGAGGACCACTGTTATTTTTAGTCCTTGGTATGCCCACTGTATACCGTACTCAATGAATGCTTCAGATCTCTGACACATGTTTCATATGCCCAGACCTCTAACACTCCCTCCACCCATCAGTTGAGGGGCTGCTCATTAGATTATGATTCTTCAGTAGAATCATCACGGAGTCCTTGTTCAGTTATGCCCGTAAATGGTGGTGGCTGTTCAAGATAAAAATGCCATGGCTGTACAGCAATCCATACTGTTGAAATCGTTGATGCAATTGTTTATGTGGCACAACCGGATTCTTGAACTGAAACGATGATTAACCACCTAGTTTCTTCTAATTTGAACCACTTCCTATTTTGCTTTCTTTCTTTCTTTCTTTCTTTGTTTTTTTTTTTTAAAAATGGGTGGAAGATTTATTTAAAAATCCAAGAAAAGATACAAGTAGTAGCTCTGGTACAACACAAAACAGGGAGCAATGTACAATCACAACTGAAGCCTATACATTTACAGGGTGCGGCCCATCTGAGTCTTTTAATATCGGAGCTTTGCCCTTCATTTTGGTGGGTATCACTTGATGAATGGGTTGGATGGCATATAGATAACACAGTGGGCCCACATTCCATCTGGAAGTTCCTACGGTCGGCGTCACCCTCCCTAATGTACCCCATTGATCCCTTTAGTGTGGCCCACCTGAGTCATGTATCAGTTTGGATTTTGGTGTGTAGGCCTAAAGTAAGGTGACGTATCTAGTGGACAGGTTGGATGGCACTGAAACATCTCAGTGGGCCCCACACGGATCTAGTGAATGCAATTACTATGTTCGAACACGTGAGGATCCTAAAAAAGTAGATCATATTCCCCAAAGAGAAAACTTGATTATCTAGCACTGCATGATGGATGACATGATGCTTTTAGATATTACTTAGAAATTGCATATGTGGCATACAATCAAGTTAAATTAAACTGCCTAAATTATGGTTCCCAGTTTAGATGTCTTATTAACCAAAAAATACACATTAGATGTCTTATTAACCACAAAATACACATACTTGATTAACTGACTACTTGATTGGCGGACATTTAATGGATGGTAAATATGAAAATATTCTATTGATTCTGTTTCCACAAATGAGTATCTGCAATAAGTGGTTAGGGTTCAATTCCTGGTATTGTTACCTTTCAAAAAAAAAGAAGAAGGCAGCCTGAGTGTCATATAACTCTTCCCTGAAACAGAGAACTTAAATACTCTGGCAGTACGTGATAAATGACATGCAGGAACTCAAATATTACTTAGAAATTGCATGTGGCATGCAAGTCAATTCAGACTGTCCAAATTATGGATCCCAGTTCAGATGTATCATCTACCAAAAACTTTGCTTATTTTATTACTTGACTATTGGATTTTCGGACATTTATTCGACAGTTAAAAATGAAAAACTTCCAATGATCCTATTGCAATAAACAAGTGTCCATGAATCAAAGGTCAGGATTGTTCAACCAATCTGGTTTCTGCAATATGACTCGGAGACACTGTGTTCTACAGTTTAGTCAGTTGTTAAACATGGCAGAGAAAATGATGAAAATTTGATTTCAAATTCCTCGGTTTGCCACATCTTTCAACTAGAGAGGTGACTAGCAACTTTTTGCTACACATCTTGCATAGAATTAGCAATCCTCTCAAAACCAAATTAAACCCGAACATTTGTTGTACCCTTTATTTATTTATTTTTGCTGTATGGCATTTTGCTAACTATGTTTATCTGATGCGATTTAGACCATTATCTTTGTTTGATAGTGGTCTCATGAAAGTGAGGCATGGTTGGTGCTTATTATTATATATATGGATAAAACATACAGACATTAGTGTCTGCTTCGACCCATGATGACATGCCATTATTATTTTTTTAATATGTGATGACATGCCATTATTTTCTTACGCTCTAATAAAATGACGAACTTTATATCTTTCATTTCATTTCTTTTTCTTTTCTTCTTCTCATGCAATGATGTGTACCTTAGAACTTCTGAAGATTTGAGTTTGATTATTGAGACCACGTTGTTTTATCATCCAGGGAGGGAGAAAATCACTTGCTGACAAATTTGAGTATGTTATGCATGGAAAGCTCTATAAGATCTCGGAGGAAGGTTCTGGATCCAATGTGAAAGTGTATGCCTTTTGTTTTAGCATTGTCTTCTTTCTAGGACTAGGCTATTTCTATGAGCAATTGAGAATTCTCCATTTATTAGAAGCACAAATCTAATAATACCATCATCATCACAGCCTTGTCCCGGCTATTTGGGGATGGTTTCACATGATTTGGTTTGCAAAGGTTTTGGCAACTGGGTTCCATCTCACATCCTCCCTCCTTTAGCTGTGCATGGGATGGGTTGGTATCTTGCTACTAGCGATAGGTCACAGAGGAAAAAATGCTATTAGGATGCATGCATCATACAAGTTGTATGTGGTGCCATCACCACTGTAGATGGGGAAGGGAAAGTGTATGGTTATGGGACCATTGATCTGGTGGGCATCACATGGATGGGCTGTACAGCTCAAAATCATAGTGATTATAGAATTCTAATGATCTGACTGTTGCTAGTTTTTTGGCTGTTGAATGTGAACATACGCTTGGTTTTTAGTTTCTTCAGGTAGAGTTCATGGTTCAAGGATCCAGGCCATTGGTCGGATCGACCTTGCATTAAAAATGTTCTTTTTGGGGCAAAATCCCAACCCTTTGATCCATGGCCTGCTAATTGGGATTGAGAAGAAAAATACAGCAATAGTTCACATTTAACTGTAAAAAGGCCCAAGATTGGTAGCTAGGATCCTTCAATCTTGAATATTCTAAGAGTGGTCTGCCCAGGGTGGGAACTGACAGACCGATGGTCATAGTTTGCAATCCCTACACATTCACTTTGTAGCCCACCAGATCATTGCTCCGGATCACCAAACACCATTGCCATATGTAAAGTGGGAGTGTTAGGATCCACATTGAGATGACCCAAATACCCTTTTTTTCTCCTCTAAATGGTGGTTATGTTGATAAATTGTGGGGCTCATCCGGTGCATGTATGACATCCAACACGTCCAATAGATGCATCCTAGCATGATGATCAGAATAATCAAAAGTCAAGCCGATCCCCATAATCCGGTGGGCCACACCATAAAAACAATGTATGGAACCAAAAAGAAAAGAAAAACTCTAATTTCATGTGGCCCATATAATGATTTGATCGGCCTGATTTTTATTTCATCCAATCATCAAGATGGAATGCATTTGTTGGACAGGATAGATGTTAAATGCACACCATGCAGGCCCCACATTTCTCGACTTTATTAGTTCTTGGAGAAAAAAAGATGAGCCATGTGATTTGGGAAATTTCAAGTTTTCAACCTCAAAAAAGCACATCTTGGGAATTTCTGTTTGTTAGAGCATTATGTGGTAAAATCACAGCTTCTGAGGAATTTTGCAGAAAAAATCCCATAAAAATACTAAGAGTACTTATTTGAACATATGATTAGATTTTACCATGGCGGAAATTATCAGGAATATCTGGCTGAAATAAAAATATTAAAAAGATATTTTCTTTTATAAAATTTATGCTACAGTAAAAATATTAAAAAAATATTTTACTAAATTTAAATATTTATTTAATTTGTAGGTTTTTACTCCTTTTCTTCTTTTGTTTTGTGCAGGGAGCTATATGTTTCATTTGGTGGCCTTCTGATGATGTTGAAGGGGGACCCTTCAAATGCAGCCAACTTCGAGTTAGACCAGAGGCTGTTTCTCCTGATCAGGAAATAATATATATAGTCTCCATGAGCCTTTCTTTACAACTGAAAACACTTTAAGTTGGGTCTTGACCCACAGCTGTGCTCATGCCCCAACATCTGGTAATACCGAAACAGCTTTGAAACAACTTCCTTTTTTCGGGTTTTTTAAAATTTCATAGAGCAGTGGTATACAATGCTTCATCAGAGAGATCATGGAAACATGGTCCCATCTGTACAAATTGAGGGCTGGAATGGTGCTGCACAAACTTCATACTAGCTATTTTCTATTGTGGTGGTGACCTGCCGTTGGGTGGGCACTTGGACGTGTGAATGCTAGGCAAAGCTGAGTGTGTGTTTTCTCTTCAATCGCCTGCTAGCACAAGATCCAAGCTGATTGTATGGTGGACCTCACGGTGTAGATTCATGGTCTTAAAACTCAGCCTTTCTGATAATTTGGGGGTGGGAATATGGGTTCCGAATAAATGAATGGCTGAGTGAAATTCATCTGTCCAGGTGCGTGGGGTCCATCTGAATATCTGATGATTGGATCAGCCTCTTTTTTTAAAAAATAAAAAATAAAAAAATTTCACCCGGCATTCCTCTACTTGAAAAAAATGGTGCTACTGGTCAGTTTGTATCTGAACCCATCATAGCACTGAAAGTGTTCAGATTTTGAACTCTGGTTTGGTAATAGATGTTGCTGGGAGACAATTAGAGCCTTGGATTTATGATTTTTCATCCATGGTGCACACTGGCGGGCCGTGCCTTTCCTTGCACAGCCCGCCGAGGAGGCCAGATTGGGATGTTGATTAGCTCCATAACTGTACACCATGATTATGGATGGGGCTTGGGGCTGATGTAAAATGAGAGAGTTAAAGCAGGGGACTTGAGCTTCTGATCATGGATTCATAATCAATTTAGATGGGAGTCTTTCTAGCGAACAGGGTGTTAGACCTATGGTTTTGATTATTTTGACATTATGTAGGTGGGCCATCACAAGTTGGTTTAATGGGGTTCGACATGATTTAAGGTTTGAATTGGACTTGAATTGTTTGTAACTATGGATTTTAGGAATCTTTTGTGATCCTGACGTAGTCCGAAAGAAAAAATGGACTGGAAGTGATTGTAACCAGGAGTAATTGGAATATCATATAAATCTTATATGGCCTAAAGAAGAAATGTCATGTGCAAATGCCAGAGATTGGGCGCCTACAGTGAAAAGCATTTATGGGTGTTTTTGTTTTTGGGTCTTTTTCATGGGGTGGATTAAGTGAGACCCCGCCCTCACCTAAGATGGTGCGGCCCTTATCATGTGGCCCACCTTGATGTGTGTATTCTGTATCTATTCCATCAATCCATTTTCTCGATCATTTCAGGGCATGATCCCACAAATGAAGATCTAATTATCAGGTGGACCGTAGTCCAGGAAACGGTGGTGATTGAACACTACCGTTAAAAACTTTCTGCCATCCAATCTAATCTCTCGACAAGATCACATAAGTCTGAATATGAAGAAAAAAACCAAATATCAGCTTAATCCAGAACTCGTGGCCTATTAATGGTCAATCACCACTGTTTCCTGTGGTGTGGTCTACTTGATAATTGGATCTTCTTCATTTTTTGGATAATGCCCTGAAAAGATCTGGAAAAACGGATGGACGGGGTGGATACAAAAAAACACACATCAAGGTGGCGTCATGGCAAGAGCCTCTGCTCCCCAGGTTTTGAGCAGTTGGTTGGAGAGTACGGATTCTCATTTGGTGGGCCACTGGATGAATTATATGGACCACTTAGCAAATGTTGAATTTTATATAGATTTCACCCAATAGGCCTTGTTTTTGTTTACCCTAGCAGCCGTTTTTTTTTTTTTTTTTTGCTTGGGTCCCTGGCTGTTACAAGTGGGTCCATGGTTGGTAACAGGGATCGTTGATGTGATGGGCCTCAAAATTGATGGATTTTGAACCACAACCGTAATCCTTGGATTGTGGCAAAATAGACGGTCGGGATAGCAATATAGCATTTGTCTAGATCCATAAAAAAAAAAAACGTCCACATATTGAGAGGTTGGGATCTTCCAATCTAAAAATCTTGTGTTGGGTGCATGTCATTGGAAAAATCATCTACATCAATCGACCATTTCATCTGACAGATAGAAGGGATTTGTACCTTCAGAATAAGTGGGGCCCAGTGTTAGGCACTCGGTACCATTGGACCTCATGGGCCGTTCATCCTTCTCGTACAAGTATTGGACTGTTGATGGGCGATGTGGATTGCCTGGTTACCTGACTCGGTGGGGCCCACCACGATGTATGTGTTTCATCCATGCTGGCCATCCGTTTTGCGAGCTCATTTTAGGGCATGAGCCCAGAAATGAGGCAGATCCAAAGTCACATTGCTCTTGAATTTAAAATATGCCTATTTAAGTGGACCCATAACCTTGACAGCTTATTTACAGTGTGCTCCACTTTGAGTCCCTGTGTATCATCGAGCACACAACCAGAGTATCAAATAAAACCGTCCAAGACTCTGTAACTCCCTAGAAATCGGAGGTCGTATATATACTCAACTCCTAAGTTTCTAGGTGTCACTTATATCTAATTTTATTATTTTGCGTTAATCAGGATTAAATGCGTAGCATGGAATAACTTGAAACATGAATCACAATTTACAACTAGTCTATTGCAATGGAAAAGGCTAAATGTTTACAAGTTCAAAAGAAAATTTATAACTATGGGGGGCACAAGGTGTCACCCAACAACATCACAAAAAGAATGCTATGTTCAAAAAGAATATACGACTGAGTCCACGACTCAACGATCTAACTTCCACCCGTCAAGCCGATGGAGAGCCACCCATTAACTGAAAGTAGGACAGCTCGTCCTCTTCATCTAAGCTCGCGTCGACAGGCTCCTCGAGCTCCTCGTCACCTGCAGCTATGGAAGAGTCTGGTTGGTATTTTAAAATGCCGTCCCATAGTGAGAGTGAGTGATCAACTCAGTGGGTGCTATTAGTCTTAAGTTACAACATACATTAATTATAGTATAAATTTAATGAAATACAGCCAATCATCAACACCTAGCAACTCTTATTAAAATGTATGCATGTAGAATGATATGATGCATGCCCTCGCCACAACGCTCCCTCGAGCGACTCCATTTAACGATCGCGTATTTCAGCTCTCCCTCAGAGCGACCTCGATTTTTGAGTTGCCACTCTAACTAATGCGATGCAATGCGATCATGTTAGCCTAGTTATTAATTAAGTTCATTCATCCAGCAGGTTGGAGAATCTGATGTACCCCACGTATCAATGCCCTAAGCTGGTTGCGAGGCCAAGACCCCTCAATGCGTGAGACCGAGACCTCACGGTCCATGAACCCGTCGGGTTCCTCATCCCCGACTTCAAGCACATGATGAGTGCCGAGAGAAAGGGATTGCTTGCGGTCACTACGGGGAGGCGCGACACCCCAGCGTAGGCCGACAGCTCAGACACAGTGTCCCATTCCACCATGCCCGGCTCACGAGCCTGTGGACTAGTTTCAAGTGGATTATTGATGGGCTACAACGGTTGTAGGGTGATTCAGGTTCCAAACATATATGAGCAATCAGTGTTAACAATCAGGGTTGGTCAGATAGTAGACTAAACCGCAAGAGTCAGGCGAGCATGAGACGAGCGACATCGGGCACAAGAGACCCATGTGGTCGAACTACAGCCACCCGAACACACCCGTCCAAATCCATAGGTTTAGTCTCGAGACGATTCTACCAATGGGACCACCTTCACTCTCCTCATGATTCTGGCCAACCCAAGGGTATGAATAATGATTCCTAACATGCCGACTACCAATGCATCACTAGAATAAACATCATCATGTTCTCGTAATTATCGATATATGGTTCATGTTCTTATAGCAGGCAAGGTTAACCATATCAAAATACAAGTGTATGTGGGTGTGTGTGTGTGTGTGTGTGTGTGTGTGTGTGTGTGTGTGTGTGTGTGTGTGTGTGTGTGTGAGGAAGTTAAGCACTTCCTCCATTAAAAAAAATCATGTGCATAAGAGGAAGAAAATCATACATACTACGGAGTAACTATACTTGAGAAAGAATTCAACATGACATAAGCATACACCATCCATACACAACATCATATGAGAAGTAATAACAAAATCACGTGAGTCAAACATATCATTCCATACCATTTCAACAAACATGCAATTCCTAGGGATTCTCTAGGTTCTCCAAAGATGTCACCCAAGCAATTAAAATCATTAAACTCATAATAGAATTGGTGCTAGGCCACCTAAGAGTAATATTCCGTACCTTAAGAGGAGATTTTCATTCTTTGAGATCTTAGGGTTTGGGAATTTGGGTAAAACCACCATTTCCTAAATCAAAAATAAGAAAGACAACATTAATGCCTAAAAATCTACACTATGTTGCTCTATTGAAGGAAAAATATATCATTCTTACCTCTACTTCTTGGCATGAGTGAGTTTGGTGGAGGTTTTCTTGAAGAAGAGGTAGGGACTTACGAGATTGAACTCCCTTGGGCCCCACTTTAGCTATGACCCACTTCCTCTCCATTCTTCACTCTCCCCTCCTCTCTTCTTCCTTCTTCTTTCTCTCTTTTCTCTCTTCTCTCTTTCTTTCTTTCCCTCTTTCTTTTCTCTAGGGCAAAATCGTATGAGGAGAGAGGGTGCCCAAATGAGGCCATTTTATGTTACCAAATTTAGTGTAAATGGCCCCAAGGGCTAAGTTTTCACTATACTAGACCTATGAGAGGGTCTTTCTAAGCTCTATGGCCCACTATGGGGTGTACAAGTCGATATACACCGTAGGATAGTTAACCCTAATGATGATCTACGTATAGATACGATCGACCCACCATTTGGATGCGCCGATCGACAGATATGATTAGAAGTCTGTTTAACAGTCATCGATAGTCGATCGGGGCCGCGACTATATGGATATGAGTAGGGAAATATCCTTACTCCACGTGAGAAGTTTGGTTGTAAACCGACGGTCCTAAATCCTCAACTTTGTATAAGAGTGGACGACTCAATTCACTTAAGTTCCAGCTCCTTGCTTTAGGGTATTTGCGCTTCTCATGCATTCGTCCTTTGACTCAAGTTTTATTTTTTTTCTTTTTATTTTTATACACGCACACACACCGCCACACACTCACGCCACCATCGTGGGATTTCACCACCTATGGGCACTCGAACCCTCAACCAGGTGTTGAAACTCTTGAGAGTCTACCACTGGAGTAAGAGTAAGGATCCTCCTTTGGCTCAAGTTGAGTGGTTTTGGGCAGTACTGAGTTCCGACTCCCGCGACGGACGTTAAGCCCATTAAGACGGACATTTCTCTATAGTTCTGGAATTAGTGGCCCGTCAACGAGCGGTTTAGAGATTTTTTAAAAATTCAGGGTATTTTTAGTGGCCCCCTGGCCATGAAACTTATAAGGTAGGTGGTCCATGGCCCGATGAAGGGCCATGTAAAATTTAGGAACGATCGGATATGGGGTTGGGTCGTACGGGTCCGATTTGCGATCAACGGTCGTTGTGCCATGATCGGGTCTCAGATTTTGTGGACGAGTGTAGGACACTACATTATACCTTCACCATAAATTTGGAAGGAATCCGACGGTAGAAAAGTCCGGAGTCTTAGTTTCATTATCCCATGCCAGATTTCAACTTTGGCCTTGGGTGAGTTGACATGTGCTGTAGTAACAGCTCGAATAATTAACTTTTGGGGTGTCAAATGAGTCTGTGGTCCGCGATGGACCACAAGCCCAGTGAGATATATGTTTCCTTAAATTTTTATAATTTTCTTACCTTTCTACGCCGCGGTATAGTCTGTACGGGCTGATGTTAAGTGTAAACGGTCATCTGGCTTGGCGGCCCGCATTAGGCCCTATCATGACCTGTCTGGTCTACTTTAATGGGCTAATCCTAGGTTAATTAACTTCTAGTACTCCAACACGAGTGACTTAAACGAATGGTTCTGCGGCAAATTCTATGTGAACGCCCCAGGACACTGTGCTGGTTGGACGGGACGTTAAAAGGGTTGATTTGATCTATTGTTAGTATTCGGGCCTTATTTGACTCGGCTTCGGTTAGATCTTTAATTTAGTTATGCTCGTCTTGATTATTTAGGGACGGGTCAGTTATATTTGGATCCTATGTGAGTAAATCATGTGGCTACACCTGATGTCCAAGTGATCGGGCGGATTCGGTGGTTTCCTATGGTTGATTAATCGGACTCGTGAGGTTCTTTATTGGTATCACCCCTCTATAGACTAACATTAAGTGCTAATGATCATTTAAGTGATATTATAAGTTTTTATATATATATATATATATGTAATTTCAAAGATTTTTAGGAATCCAAAACAGTAGAAACCCAGGATGTTACGGACTTACATTTTTGTTTTGTAGCACCATTACTAAAATTGTGGTGATGTACAGTTATCCATACCTAAAGGTACGGATGGTAATGGGCTGGGCCAGGCTAACCCCGGGCCTGACCCACACTCAAAAATACTGGCCCGATCCTCACACGGGTCTGCCATTACAGGTCCTAGCCCGATAAAAAAATTATGTTAGGCTCAAACAAAAATAAAATGAGACCAATGATCCACATTCAAGATAGGTGGTTGTCCAAGGATTATCATGGCATGTTTATTGAACATAAAACATGTACATAAAGTTGTGTCGGTCCATCAGGTCGGGTCTAGTCGGCTAAAAGGACTTGAGCCCAAGCTCGACTTGAAAGTTGATCGGACCGTGCATGTGACGCCCCAAGTCCACAAACCTAGCTAGTATGTTTAAGCCTGACCTAGAGTCAGGTTGGGCTCATCCAATCAAGCAGCCGTTTCTTTATTTAGAAATTCATATATGTTTTAATGCATATATAATTGATTAAACATTTAAAATTGCTTGTATGTTACAAGATAAGCAAAAAATTCTGCAGCGAACAATGGATCTAAACATGATTTTTTAATTAGAGATTGGTTGTCATCCCCCATTAATGAAATCATGTAGAGGGTGAATTTTTTTAGTAAAGATGGATTAGTTTATATAAGGATTACTTGAAGAGGAAAGATTCCAGAGAGGCAATGAACTTCATTTGAGTAGTTATATACATTGTTATTTGTATATTCTTAATTATATTTTAATTATTATTATTATTATTATTATTATTTAACTTTATTTATATGGGGCTTATGAGAAATTTATTCTGTCAAGCTTATAATAAAGCAGGAGCTACAAAAAATGAAGTAGATCCAAAACTCAAGTGGGCCACACAATAAGAAAGAGTGAGAATGGAGTCCTTTGTTGAAACCTTCATCAGGCCATGAAAGTTTTCGATCGATCAAATCTTTGTATTTTTAGTTTGTATTAGTGGGAATGATCTTATGAACGGTTTGGATGACATCTAAACATCATGATGGACTTTGGGAAGGTTTTAACACTGGCCCTTTCCATTCTCACTATTTCATTTAATGTGGCCCACCTAAGCTTTGGATCTACTTCAGTTTTGAGCTCCTGGCCTGTTTTGAGCTTTTGAAACTAATGGACGGAGTGGATTTCTCACCGACATCGCAGTGAACCCTATGTAGCTTCCACCTAGAGGAACTTCCTTGATTAGATTCCCATGCATTACAATACGATATTTGGGCACTTCAGCTATTAGATTTGGATGCTTTTCAATGATCCAAGCCTTCTGTGTGATAGGAATTCCTTTGGATGGAAGAATAAAATACAAAATAAAATGTTGAAATATCCACCGTACAAAGTAAGACCCATAAAATATAAACGGTTTGGATCATTGGCAAATAAACGAGATTCAGAAGCTAAAGCTACATCTGGATGCATTCCAGTAAACTTCTTAGGCTTTGACGAGAAATCCTCACCCACAACTAGCTGTATGTCCAACTAGTACGCATATCTAACCGTCCAATTTTCTATTTTCCTGGTGGGATAACCTTGTTGGGACATCTCTAACCGTCCAATTTTAATGTTTAGAACCCCATCAAATCAGGTACTCATAATGATCCCACTTTATAGAATCCTGATCTTAAATCGTCAATCTCATCCGATCATCAGGTGGGCCACACATTTACATAGATGTGGACCGTTGGTCAATTTCTCTTTAGCCGTCATCTTTCCTGCGAACACGTTGCCTGTTCTGATGATTATTTTATCCAGATTTTTTTAAAGAAAGGCATCTAAAGGTGGGCCCACCTGATAAGAGACTGGTGATGGATGTAAAGATCTTTCATATAATATAAGAGCTCTCACATGCAGTGAGTTGGATCACCATGATACAATCCAACTAATGCATAATAGCTAAAGTTTCATATATGTAAAAAAAAATCCGAACCGTCCATAAGCGCACCTTGGATCAGATCAGTTCTTGTCTGTTGTTTACTGTCGTTGCGCCCATATGATGGGTGGATCAATCATATAATTATTTTCATGGTGGGTCTCACCTTATAGACGGATTGGATGACGTACATACACTACAAGTTGGCACATACACAGTACTTGGACCGTAAGTTACAGTCCAACTAATTGCATGTGAGACTTCATATATAATAGCATTATTTCACTCTTTAACCCATATCTTATTGTTGGGCTGCTTTGGGCCTGATGGTCCATTTAAGTGATGGGCATAGGTGGGCCATCCTTTCCTCATCTTTGGTGATCATTGTCATTTTGGTTTCATCCCTTTAAGAGGAAAAACGTGTTGAATACACCAACCCCCTCACTTATTTGAAAATTACATATACCCGCCTTCTTGAAAATTACATGTTCCCCCTTTCTTTTGGATTATGATAGATATCTCCCCTTTGTTTCAAAAATTCATTACAGTTTCCCACTCTAAGGAAACAAGTCTATCAGCACCGTTGTCTTTAACCAATTGTGGCCCACCTGATGATTGGTTAGCCTTATTTCGAGTTTATAAATTTTTGGTAGAGCGGCTCTGATGGATGAACCAGTTGCTATTTTATAGTTGAATGCATGGAGAAATGGAAGAGATCATTGTCATCTTTTCTTGAATTTACAAGGCGATGAAATACTTTGAAATAAGGATTAGAATTATATAAATTCATTGAACAAAATACTCTAAACATATATGATGATTTTAAATAAGCAATTCATGCACAAAACTCCAATTGAACTATTTTTCAATGGTAGAAAATTTGTTAAAAATAGTACAAAAAATGCAAGCATTTTAAATGCTAGAAATGATGTTAAAATTTTTATTTTTTTTTCTTCACGACATCAATTAAAAAAAGAAAAGAAAAGAAAAGAAAAGACTGGCAATTGCTGCCTAGGAGAGCTTACTTAGCGGTGGAATCCCCTGATCGACATTTGAATCAAGTCGGTTATGACCCACAAGGTGGGTGGAATCCCCAGCGATCGACATTTGAATCAAGTCGGTTATGACGCGCAAGGTGACCATCTAGCTCTTCCATCACTCTAATGTTTTATGTAAACCCTACTTTATTTGAGGTAATATATACTCTATAGAGAGAGAGTCGTTATTGTGTGTGTGTATATATATATTAGTATAGTATATTGATGTGAATATGTGGACGTAGGGGTGTACACGAACCAAGCTAGCTCGGTTAGCTCGCTCTATGCGACTTGGTTCAAAGTCGAGTGCGAGTTGAATCAAGTTGATTTTTTGAGCTCGAAAATGAGTTTGAGTTGAGTTTGACTAGGCCCCGGCTTGACTCGGATTGAATCCAGCTTGAATAGAACTTGGATTGAACCAGTTCGGTGACTCAATTATTTTACCATTGATGTTGCCCACCAAATGTTTGATAAAATGACTCAATGAAGGGTAGTTGGTGGCAAGGAAGGTATGTACATGAAATAAATACCCATTTTTTCTTAGTTTTTCTTGATTTTTATGTTGCTTAAAAGGTGTTTGATAAAATACTTGTAAAATCATTATTTCTGCTTCACACATAGAGGGATTTTGAAGGTATAATCTAGGTGTTTGTGAAAATGCCTTTGTGGCAAACTCGACTTGATCTTGGCTCGAACTCGGCTTGAGTTGACTCAAGGTGTTAACCGAACCAAGCTGAGCTGGCTAGTTAGGCTTGAGGACCGAGTCGAGCTGAGGTCAACTAGTGGCCGAGCCGAGTCGAGTCGAGTTGAGGCCAGCTCGACTCGATTCAACTTGATGCACACCCCTATGTGGACATATTAAAAGAAAGTCATGTAGATTTTTATGTTATGATTTATAAATTATTATTATTTTTGCTTTTGATTCCGATATTGTTATGCATGTAGTTGAGAATGAATCTTTTTTCTAACATTTCAATATTGTTGTGTCCGTGATTGAAAATAAATCTTTTTCGAAATATTTTTCTTAAACATTTATGAAGAAAGAGACTAATCCTCTCAGAATCTATCATTTTCTTCTTTCTTTTGCCTAAATTTATAATAATAGTTTTTCCCTTTTGACAATATATTATTAGAAAAATTAGAAATATAAATGAGAAGTTAAAAAGAAGAAGAAGATTGTCACAAGAGTGATTTGATGATTGGGACCACAGCCCACTTTGTGTAGCTCACCATCGGATCGCAACGGTCTAGTAAGCAACGGAGCTGCCGAGTTTCACGTGAAGAATACAATGCATCATTCCTCTTGCCTTGCTAATGAATTTACATCTCACGGAATCATGGAGAGGTTCATGAACCTAATAAGACGGCAGGTATAATAGGAACAGTGTCCTTCCGTACATTTGGGGGCGTGTTTCGGTGATCCAAACCGTTGATTTAATGAGATACACAGCTGATGTTAGTAGCCTGAGAATGATTCCAGATCAGAAGATCCTAACCTTTAGATCATTGGCCCACAAAATGAAGATAAAGTAAACGGTCCATGTTAAAAAGGATTAAAATATTATTATTGTCTGATATTTTCCGGTGGTCCCCCGTTCACGATAAGGCCCTTTACTTAAACGGTTTAGATTATTTAAACATGTACCCACATGTACGGAATCCTGGAACTAGTACATTTGGAGGGCTACACGTGTCAATCGGGATTACCCATCCACCGGACCGTTGAAATCTTCCTGGGCCCACCACGATGTTTATTTTCCATCCAACCTGTTCACAAAAGTTACATAGCATTGGATGGAGGGAAAACACAAATATCAGCTTGATCCAAAACTTCTGTGGCCTCCGAGAAGCTTTCAATGGTAACCGTTCAATTCGCACTGTTTCCTGTGGTGTGTTCCATTTGATCTTTGTATCTTCCTCATTTTTAATTCTTACCCTAAATTGAGCTGGAAAAATGGATGGACGGTACAGATGAAAAAAATACATTACTTTAGAAGCACAGAGTCGGGCCGGAACACCAGGCAATCCGTGTCCTCCTCTTTATGGGACAGGATTCGACCAGGTTGGGGTAACAGCGAGTTTGGTGAGGCCGTGACAGTGGGCCTACCTTGATGTATGTGTCGTATATCCACGCCGTCCATCAGTTTTTTCAGATCATTTTATTACATTGGAACAAAAATGAAGCAGATCCAAATCTCAGGTGGACCAAACCACAGGAAACAGTGGTGATTGAATGGCCAACATTAAAAACTTCCTAGGATCCATCGTGATGTTTTTTTTTTGCCATCCAACCTCTTGATAAGGTCACACAGACATTAATGAAGGGAAAACACAAATATCAGCTTCATCCAAAACTTTTGTGGCCCACAAGAAGTTTTTAATGTTGGGAATTCAATCACCACTCTTTCCTGTGGTGTGGTTCATCTGAGATTTGGATCTGCTTCATTTTGGTCCATACCCTAAAATGAGCTTTAAAAAATGGAATGGACGGTGTGGATATACAAAAAATACATCAAGGTGGGCCTTACCATCACAGCCTACCAAACTCGATTGTAAATGACCTGCCACGTGTGCTGCAGACAGACGGCCGTATTGATTCCTATGGTCCACTGCCCATGTCTTGACCATATAATCATCTACCCAAATGATTAATGCCCTTTGCTTCGAAAATCCCACATACAAACAATCCCAACCCTCCATTTTCTTCATCTTCCAGCTCCTAATTGGACCATCTGATCCACCTTTATCTTTAACCACCTGCCATCCGTAGTGGGGCCCACTGTATGGAAGGTTCTTATTGGTACATCGAATTGCCACGTGTACCATGTTATGATGCCGTACCATTTTCCAATTAAACAGCACAACTGACCATTTCTTTGATCATGTGATTATCTTCCCGAAGGATTGATTAAAAACAAAGCCATCGAGTCCTAACGTCACATCAGTTTCTATTTAAAATTGAATTATTCCCACTTCATTTATTCACGCGGGATTATTTTATTAGAGCCTTGTAATTGCAATGAAGGTATATATCTACATGTGCATCTATACACAGCCACACGTGCCATGGTTTTGAGACATCCAAGCCAGCAATCAGGTGGGGCCCAATTTTAGACGTTTTCTTTTAAAAAAATTACGTTGATTAACTCATCAGATGGCTCATTATACGTATTATGGAAACGGACGGTTTAGAATAGTATCTGATGGTCCACATTCTATAGGCTTGAATTTCAGCCTCGCTGATGAGCTACTGGGCTTGATTGATGGGCCAGGACATCTAAATGGTGGGGTGTAGATGATTTCAAGGGTCGGATGTCCCACACAAATGCCAGGTTGGCACGCGCGGCAGGTTTAATAGTATCCATTGACCATCCTAATAAAAGGGTGGACTGAAAAGCGAATACTTACCAAATTTAGTAAGGGGCGGACGGATCTCACGTCGGCCCAACCACGGCCATTCATCTATTTCCTTATTTGGAAAAGGTGTACGGTCCAACTTCCTCCACGGAAGTATGGAGTATGTGGTCCTCAAAACGAAGGTGACAGGAATGCTTGTCCAGACGCCCGATCTTCAAGCGCCAAACACAAGCGCATCACATTTGCTAACATAGAGCTTCTGTGCAAGATCCGGAACGTCAGATAGACTTAGATATTGAATGTTCAGTAGGCTGAGAATCTAACCGTCCATTTATTAGATAATCTAATCTGCTCATATGTTAAGCAGGCATACATGTGTTTAATGTGCATTTTCTGTTCATATGTTAAGCAGGGCAGATTAATTTTTAAAAGTAGATATATGTGGGATAATATCCTAAGTAGTTGTTTTAAGTTTGAACGTTATCCAACGGTAAGAAAGTCACAATTTGAGCTAAGAGTGAACAAAGACTTTTAATTTAAGTTCACATGAATGCCTACTAGTATTGGTACAGTCCACACACTCAGCTTGTATTTATTTATTTATTTAATATTCTTTTAAGCTTATTAGTACACCTACTTTCAGTTCACACTTCAGTGTTAGCCATCCTTACTAGGGAATTGATATTAAGACCTCAGTGTAAAAATGAGATATGTTTTCCTCAATCTACCACTTGAGCTATAGCCATGGATCAAATGAACAACTTTAAATGCAATTTTAGCTCAATATTTGTGATGGACATCAAGTCCTATGAGATTAACATCTTCCTATAATTTCACGTTTAACAAAATACTTGTGAGTGATGATTAGTGTTTGTATTAGATAAGTTCACAACAACAATCATTCATGATCTACGGAAAATGAGTATTGGATCTTAATCTCTTTAATTCCATCAGTCCTAGGATAATTGAGACATTCTATTGGGATTGCATGAACTTTTGATAGTATCACTCATGGATGTTTATTCCCATTGTCGCCAATTCCTATGAAAGCCAATTAGAATGAGTTGCATGTGATTTAGATGAATTTATGCTGTGTATTTGGAGATCCGCGGGGATATATAAAGATGATTATACAATGGTACAACTAGAGTCAATAAAGTGACACTACCGATTGAAGAGCAATTGTTTAAAAGTGACTACACGACAGATGATAAGAACAAGAGCAGATAAGGCCATGTGGTGTTAAACGGTTATAGTGACAGTTAAAATGTGGGAATGGTCTAAATAACTAAGGTAAGATTATAAATAGTAGATTAATTCAACAAGAGATTAGTCTTATACCAGCCCAATCAAATCTAATATTATCTTTGAATTACACATAATTTTACATTCCTTAGTATAATCACTTTACATTTTTATAAATCAATTACATTTCTTAGCACAATCATTTACTTTTCGCCAAGTGTTTACATTCCATAGTATAATTTGTAGAATTAATCAGGTAACTATTAATCTCAGATGTAATTTGAGTTTACTTCTCCATCCATGAAGGTGCTTCGTAGCCATTTTCTACAGTCGACTTCTTTTTAAGAATCCATTTTCACAATTTTATTTTATCTGTTCTGAAAAGTCATTTTGTATAGAAGACAAAGGTATAATCTATTTTGAGAGGATGAACTCTATCATCTGAATATCACTTGATCATGTTTATACATTGAGCGAGTGACTAAATAAGCGATCGATATTATTCGATCTCAATCATATATTATGTATCTGCCTATCTCAGCGCCTGAAATAATAGTTGTTCAGTTTGAATTGGGCTGCAAATTCAATTTTAGTATACCTACACTTATCATGTGACTAAATTGTTGAAAATAACTAAAAATAATGGACATATTCGAGTTTAATTAAGACTTTTGTTTAATATTACTGTTGTGATTGAGGTACAAAATTAGAAAATAAATCACTTAATTAAAAATAGGTTTAAAGTGCGTTACGATGTCGCTATTTTTAAGGTGATATTGACACTCTATTGATAATTAAACTAATTTATAAGAGGATTACATCAAATCAACCTTTAAGATACAATAAACCTTTTCTCTAAGACCGGAGAAATCCATGCAATTAATATTTTCCGATGTACCTTATTAAGAGTGGATTGGATCAAATGGAACGTCACGTATATGAACATGTATGCCGACAGCCCGATTGCAAATGGGTGCAGGATAAGATTTCCATACACAAAAACATTTAAAAGGTTTGAATACACCGTGAGTTAATGACCTTTTTCTACATGGTAGTGACCAGTCCCACGCACGTGACATACAATTTCGGCGATCCAGATCGTTCATAACTCACGAATAATCATTGATGGTGCAGACCATTGCGATGTGTGTATTTTATATCCACGCCGTCCATCTGTTTTACCCGATCATTTTAGTGCAAGGGACCAAAAAGAAATCAAATTCAAACCTCAGGTGGACCACACCACATGAGAAATGGTGATTGAACGATCACCGTTAAAGACATCCTATGGCCCACCGCAATGTCTATTTGCCATCCAACCTGTTGAAAAAGGTAAAACAGGGCTGGACGAATGGAAAACACAAATATCATCTTGATCCAAAACTTCTGTAGCTCGCAACAAGTTTTTAGCGGTGGCTGTTCAATCACCACAGTTTTAGATGGTGTAGTCCAACCGAGATTTAGATTTGCTTTATTTTTGGGCCCATGGCCTAAAATGAGCTGGCAAAGCGGATGGACGGCGTGGATATAAAAAAAAACATCATGGTGGGCCCCACAGCCACCTATCCACCAACCTTAGTGGCTTCCCGAATCCACCGCTGATGACCCGTCAATAGCTGACGTGTGTCATTTCGATATGGTTTATTCTTCAATTAGTGTGATCCACGTGTACAGTGGATGATTCACCAATAAAACTAAATTTAATTGTACCTCTTTTGTGGGATATGGTTAGGCCCCCACACGTGAGGGATAGTGCACGTGTCAGAGACCGGGCCGTATGGTACGTGTCAAAGATCCGGTCCATTCATCAGGTAGGCGCATTGCCCTGCATAAAAAATAATGATGGTCGGCTCATCATGCATGTCCAGCTTAGGTGAGAAAATTGGACGGCTAGAAAAGTCAGCAGTCCAAATGTGTGTGGTCAGCTTGATGAGTGCAGTACCCTGACTTTTGTTCAGTTCGCCCTACCTAATGAATGGCCAGGATCTCTCAAACCTTTCAGGAAAGTAGGGAAACATGACACGTGTTCCTCCCCCTCGGATGGGCCGCTCATTGAATCACGACCAATTCCAATTTTCCCACGCGAGGAAAGGGGGGAGTCCCTTAGAATGGCCCCCACGTGATAGCTCTCATGTGGAAGCTCGTTTGCATGGTACACGTATCAAAGATCCAGGCCGTCCATTAGGTAGTACGCACCGTAAACATGCCACGTGCCAGAAATCAGGGAAGTTACACATGCACTGCTTGGTTTTTCTAACCGCACATTTTTTTCATTGAAGTTTGACCTGAATTATCAGTGGATAAACATTATTTTTTGGTCCATGTCATGATCAAAGTGTACCCTACCCAATGAACGGTCCAGATCTATCACACGTGCCTGGTTTTCGCCCCCTCACACGATGGGTGCCTAATTGGATACGAGCTCCGTGGGGGACGTGGCATACGTGTACCAGATCCAGACCGCTCAAACACTGATACCCACAATATACGGTCCACAACCCAAAACTGAGGCTAATCGAAAGATCATAACCGCTCGAAAGGAACAAGTCCCAAAATGGGCGGTGGTCATTTATTTCATGAAATCGTGCGGCGAGGGTGGTGAGACAGGCCTATTTTTGAATGGTGGCCCATCCATCGTATGAACGAGAGCACGAGTGGTCTAGATCTCGTACACGCTCGCCACGTGTCCAATGGGAACCGAGATTGTAAAAAGGGGTGGAACAACGCGTGCGCTATTAGCTTCCATTTTAAATTGAATTTCAAAGAGGGAGAATGGGAGATACAGTTCATACAGTTCATGCACCAATGTCACCAAACAGTCGTGCGGATTCCTGCTGCCTTGACCTGATATACCCTCGGTTCCCTCGAAATTAACGAAAATGCTACTGCCTGTGGGTAATTGGCCGTTTTTTACGAGCTGTACACGAGTCGAGTTAGCTCGATCATCTCGCTCCACTCGACTCGTAAAGCTTGACTTGCCTCAGCTTGAAATTGGATTCCAGCCGAGTCAACCTGGTATTTGGAGCTCAAAATAATTTCGAGCCGAGTTCGAGGTCGAACCTCAGCACTACTTGGCTAGGTAACTCAATATTTTGATGATGATGTTGCTCACCAAGGATTTGATGAAATGACTCAAGGAAGCATAGTCTACAGTATTGGCTGATGACGAGTAAGAAATAGATAAGAAACAAATCACTATAAAAAATAATTTTATATTATAAAACTGTCATCAAATTTTAATTAATTTTGCCTACCAAATGTTTGAGGAAATACTTGTAAACTATTGTTACTGATTTGCATTATGTAAGAAGTTAAAGACATTGTATATATGCATGAGAAAATGTTACACAGGATCAAACTTGACTCGAAGTGGCCCGACCTACTCAACAACTAAGTCGAGCTGAATTCAAGTTAGGTTTAGCCACTTGATGGGTCGTGCTGAGCTGTGCCAAGCTCGACTCGTTCAACTCGTGTACCTGTATGCTCACAGAGGTTGATGTGCTCACACATGCCTATGCCGTGCACATGTTCTGAACAAGCTGTTGATCTGTACATCTCATCGAGAAGGCCCAATAAATCAAGCCAATCTGCTTGTTAGGTGGGTCACACAAGTAGATAAGAAATGCATGTTTAAAAGAGAAGCATTCAACATATGTGTGGCTAACAAGATGAGCAGACCAAGCCAATTTGAGCTTCTTTGAGTGGTTAGAATAATATTTAGGGCATGTTTGGTTGCTTTTGCTGTCTTGGATCAGATGTGGGCCCCACTGTTCGCCAAATGTGGATCACCAACAGGTGGGATATATGACCACCATATTAAAATTTGTGGGTCCCACCTTGATGTATGTGTTTGATCAACGCTGTCCATTCGTTTTATCATATTCTTTTATAGTAAGAGCCTGAAAATGAAGCATGCGGCTCAAGTGGACCACACAACAAGAAACATGGGCTAATGACATCCACAATTAAAAGCTCAAGTGATATACATCCATCATTTAACCTGTTCATAAGGTCAAAAAGACATGAATAAATAAAAAATATAAATATCCGTTTGATCCAAAACTTTCAAGTGCCCAAGAATTTTTGAATGGTAGATGTTCAATTCCATTATAGCATGTGGCGTGGTCCATATGTATTTTAAATTTGCCTTATTTTTGTACTCATGCTTTGAAATAAACTAATAAACGGACGGATTAGAAAATCATACGCACATCACAGTAGACCCTACAAATTTTATGTATTTGGTTCCTCTCCTTCTATTAGTGAAATCGTCAATGTCAAAATGTCAGGACCGACATGAATGTCTTATGGAAAATAATTATTACGGATTATCGTTGGAATCTAGTCAAACAGACATAATCATTATTACCTATTTACTGGAATTTACTATAGTAAATGGTAAATCCAATAAGCCTTACATGAAAAGAGAAGAAAAGAAAATTTTAAAAATTTATTTTACGAAGTATTCTTGAAAATGACACATGGGTGATTTATTTTATATTGTTCACACAACGTGAAGTGGTATTAATTTTTTTTTTTTGAAAAAAAATGAAAAAAAAAGGATGAATTTTAAGATGGTTATAGACTGTTTATAAATTTTTTTATATCGGCCATGAATCATCTCTAAAATTTCAAATAATTCTTAATCATCTTTAATATGAAGCAAAATCATCTTATAAATATTAAACATGATTTATCTTATATTAATAAGGATCTATATCATCATTTTCCCTTGGACAACAAATGATAGCTGGTTGACCCATAAGATAAATCACCGAACCGTGTATGCTACGAGGCATCTAAAAGCACCTTTTAGAATTTGTTTTTGAAAAGAGCTCTTAATATGCCAAATTGGCATATGTTGATTGGTGGTCTACTCTATTATAGTTCAACTAGCTCTACTATATCATTTTAATACATGGATAGGGATATATAGGCAAATAAGTGACTATCATTTTTCTTTTGATAGCTAATGATAGCTAGTTGAATTATAATTTAGATCACTAATCCATGAATGCCATGTGGTATATAAAAAGTATATTTTGAAATTTCTTTTTGAAAAGTTCTTTTAATATGCCAAATGGCATAAGTGATCTTAGTTATTAGAATTGAACTTGTTTTGCGGCATCATTTTAAATCATGGATAAGAACATTTAAGAAAATTATTAGACACTCTTTATAAATAAACCATTTGAGAGAAGTTCAAATGATTGAAAGATGTGATAAAATACTAATTAAAGTTAAAATGGAGGATTTATTTGTTTAAATTCGAGAAAATGAAGGGTGATTAACGAATATAAAGAAGAGGGGTTATTTTTGTGCTACTATAGATCGGCCGACATCCACGCACGTGTGCTACTGCAGATCACCCGACATCCAATCGATTAATGTCGGCCCATCGCGCATTATCATATTACCATAATGCCACGGTTAAAGGTTTGCTAGAATACATTCTAACTTATTGCCATGTGATATGTTACTTTTTAGTCATTGAATTTAAGATCATCTTTCAATAATTGAAATTGTTTATATGATGGGCCTCGCATCAAAAGAATTAAACTCTCAGATTGAAGTATTATAACATTTTGAAAATAAATAGTATATATAACTTTGAATAACCAAATATTGAAATATTTCAATATGAGTGTTTTTTTGTTGGGTATGTCCCATCGAAGTTGAGGCCCATCGTATAAACAGTCTGGATTATCGAGAAATGATCCAATAACTGAAGTATCAAAGTATCCTATTGCAATATATTAGGATGTATTATGCAAAATGCCTGTCCCATTAAATAGAACATTATCAGTCATTAATTGCTTATCCTTAAAAAGACTAATTCCACTCACACCAATTAAATGAACTTAACCTGGATTCAGCATTTTATAGGTAGAGTACCATACATAGCATGAGGAATGTTAGTCATGCATATTAGTGGGGCATGTTGTCCTAACAAGTGGGGCCCATGGTCTATCCATCCAGATCGTTGAAACAAGGATTGGAATATCCTGGCCTCAAATTAATGGTCTATAAATAGGTGGCTAATAAAAATATAGCTATAGTATGAAATCTTAAGCTTTGTGGGACCCACCGTGATGTATGTGTTATATCCACTCCGTTGATATGTTTCGCCAACTCATGTTAAAACATGAGTTCAAACATGGGGCGTATGGAAAGCTAAAGTGGACCACACCAAGGAACCGGTTGTGAAAAAGATGCCCACTGTGAATGTATGTGATTTATCCACGTAGTTTATCGAATTTTCAAGCTCATTTAACGGTTTCAGCCCAAAATTGAAGCATGTCCAAAGCTCAAGTAGACTACACCAGAGGAAATAGTGAGAATAATAACAAAAAATAATGATGCCTATATATCATGCAACTTGTTTATAAGATCACGCAGACATAAATGAAGGAAAACTACAAATATCAGCTTGGTCCAAGACTTCTGTTGCCCTCGAGAACTTTCAATTCACACTCTTTATGGTGTGGTCTACTTGGGAACTGAATATGCTTCATTTTTGGGCTCAAGTCCTAAATTATATGGTAAAATAGCTGAATGGAGCGGATAAAATACACAATTCATGGTGGGCCACATGGCGTTTACTCAAGTACTCAATCAGCCGTCGGGGCTGCAGGCAATGGGCGTCCGTCTTAGTTGAGTATATATGTGCCACGTGAACATTTTATGATTGCCTGCGTATCAGGCGTCACACTCAACACGAGTAACATAAAACTCCTCGTTCGAAATACAGTGGCATTTCCGTTAATCACGATGCATCCTAAGGTCGTAACCGTACTTTCATTCCTCCCGACAACGGCATTATAACGCAGGAGCTGTTTCTGCCAGCCAATAGAAGAAGAAGAAGAAGAAGAGAGAGAGAGAGAGAGAAGAAGAGAGAGAGAGAGAGAGAGAGAGAGAGAGAGAGAATGGAATCGGAGAGCAACAGCCCAAACGAAGCCTACAGAGAATGCCTCCGAAACCACGCAGCAACCCTCGGCAGCTACGCCACCGACGGCTGCGGAGAGTTCACCCCCGACGAATCAAGCGCCGGCGGGCTAACCTGCGCCGCATGCGGATGCCACCGCAACTTCCACCGCAAGGTCTACCTGACGGCCCGTGCCGACTCCCCGCTCCTCGTCGCCTTCGCCCGTGATTCTTCCGTCGAGCTGCCGGATTCAGAGCGGACAGCGAAGAAGCGGTCGAGGACCAAGTTCTCAGCCGAGCAGAAGGAGAAAATGACCAAATTCGCAGAGAAGATCGGATGGCGGATACAGAGACGGGATGGTGACGTGGACGAGATCGGACATTTCTGCAGAGAGATTGGGGTAAGTAGACAGGTTTTCAAGGTGTGGATGCACAACCACAAAAACTCGGCCTCTTCCTCCTCCTCGACCGGTGGCAATGCTTCTTCTCTAACCCAATAAATTTAACATTTTAGCCCTCTTTTAAATTTTTATTGATTGTATCCGTACCTTTCTTTCAATTTTTGGGGGCAGAAAGATTAAAATATCGTCCCTTTTTTCTTAAGTTAGGATGCATGCGCCATTGACTCACGCCCGTCGGTTGAGTGGGGCCCACCAAGGTATGGTACGGCCGTCTGATGGACGTGTGGTGATAAGGTGGTATTAAAATTTAATATCCACTCACCGTTCAGTGTATCATTATCATTGCGGTATATTTTATAAGAGAAGAACTTTGATACTCTGGCGGAGTGTGGTAGTCGATACACAGGCGCTTAGAAATTGCATACGTGGCATAATTTTTTTTTTTAGTGAAATGTCCAAATTATGCACTTTAGACTACATTTAAGCTTATTTAAGTATCTGAATATCAGATCGGTGGATACTTATTCAACAGTTCAAAATGAAAATGTCCACTGACCCGGGTCAGTAGGGGTGCACACAAACCGAGTTAGCCCTGTTAGCTCGCTCCAATTGACTTGGAAAATTCTGATTTGGCTGTGTTCGAAGCTGTGTTTGAGCCCTGTCGAACTAATTTTTTAAGTTCAAAAAAATTTCAAAATAAGTTCAAGCTTGTCCAAGCTCAACTTACACCAGACCGTACTTGGGCTAGTTCTTATATCAATGTTGCTCACGAAGTATTTCACATGAGACAATGAAGGTATATATATGAGACATTATTTTTTCTTGATTTTGATACGGTATATAACGTATTTGATGAAATATCCATAAACAGCTACTGCAGTGAGAAATTAAAAGTATTCTGCATGTGTTCATTCAGCATACATAATTTTAACTCGAACTGGCTCAAGCTGCTAAGCGTACCGAGCTAAGCTAGCCAATTAGGCTCAAGGGAGTCAAGCTGACCTCAGCTCAAGTCGGTGTACACCCCTCGGTAGAACTCGCTCTACAACGGTTTTCAAAATTTAAACGATGTATTTTTGCGTTATATGCCACGTTTACAAGTTGCCTGCGTATCAAGTCTTACAGGGTGTCAGAGTATCAAATAGCGGCCCCTCATACATGCGAGACCGTTGGATCTTCTTCGATTTTGGGCTCATTATTTATAATAATATGAGAAAAGGGTTCGACCGAGTAGATTAACCCCCTCTCCCCCATATGTTGCTGGAGACGGGCGGGGGTACGACGCAATCCGATGCCTGTGAAGCAGCGGAGTACGTACGTGTCAGGGATCTGTTAGTCTGGGGTAGGCGTGAGATCTGGTCCATTAATGATACGAACAATACATATACGTTGATTTGTTTTTTTACTAAACGTCTGTTAGTTTCGTATAAGTGTAACCTTTCTCAGTAGCGAACCAACCTGATGAAGGGTAGGGATCTCTGACACGTGTCAGTGTCCACCTCTTCACGAGAGATGCCGCTCACTCAATCACGGGTCTCACGAGATAGTACGGAAAACAGTCACGTCTCTGTCGGACGCAACACCGGCAGCCAACTGGTGTCAAAGAGCTGTGGGTTCACGTATATGTTTTATCCATGCCATCCATCAATTTTTCAGCTCATTGCAAGATATGAGCTCAAGAATAAGGCAGATTAAATTCTCAGGTGAACCACACCACAGGAAAACAATGATGATTGAACATCCACCGTTAATAAGGCCACACAGCCTAGGATGATGAAGCGAAAACATAATGAAATCCGATCGCTTACTGAGTTACTCTCATAGTATATCACATTGAGTAAACTCAGTTGGGCCTACTGGAAATGCATGTCGTCTATCTACACCGTCCATCAATTTAAGGGGTTGAGCTCAAAATTGAGGCATATTCAAAGATTAAGTGTATCATACTATAGGAAACAACGAGAATAATGATTTCCACCGATGAAACCTTTCTAGGCCCCATTGCGATGTTTATTTGTCATCCAACCTATTCATAAGATCATACAGACATGAATGAAAGAAAACAGAAATACAATCTTGATTCAAAACTTCCATAGCCTTCAAGAATTTTTCAACGGTAGGCATTCAATTCACAATGTTTCCTGCAGTGTGGTCCATTGGATAAAGCATATACATCATAGTGGGACCCATGGTGATTTAACACCAGGATGCATATTGCATCCTACCCCGCCCCTCTTTAGCCATAAATAGGCAATTCTTTGGTCAAGCCCATGATGATATATATGTTTATCCATGTGGTCTATCCTTTCTCTAAGATCATTTAAAGGTATGTGCACAAGAATGAGTTAGGTCCAATGGTGAAGTGGACCACACCAAAAATAACTCTTGCATTTGACGTAAGTAGCATTTAATGTAACCCAAGCTTATTATTTGATATGACCCACTTGAGTGATGGATCTACCTCATTTTTTTGCACATATTTTGAAATGATCTTAGAAAAGAAATGGATAGTGTGGATAAACAAATACATTGGGCTCACCTACATAACTACTTGTCCGTGACTAGAGACTTAGCAATCCGCCTCCTTAACACCAGCTAGCTGTTATTGGGCCCACAAACTACTTCCAAAATTGAAACCGATCAAAGGCTCAAGGTACCACACCACATGAAACAACTGTAGTAATGACGCCAACTGTTAAAACCTTACTAAGGCCCACTGATATTTATTTTCCATCCAACCTATTAATAATGTCACATGAACCTAAATGATCTGCCTCATTTTAATAAGGTCACATGAACCTTCTGACTTCCAATAAGTTTTTAACGGTGGTATTTCAATTCCCATCAATTAGTCCACTAAAGCCTTTGATTTGCCTCATTTTCTAAAATGATCTCTAAACTTGAATTAATAGCTTGGATAAAACACATACCCCAAGGCAGGCCCCATAGACCCTTGTCTTTGCGTCAACATCATCAATCATCACACACATACTGCATTTAATGTAGCCGTGCTAACAACCATTGTGACGTTGAATGCATTGAAATAGTAATTTCCTACTGGTGGCAAGCAAAGGCCTACGGGCTTGGCCAGTATTGGGAGGGATTTGGGGTGGTGTATCAGGTTTGATTGTCATGCTCAAGCTTAGTAAACAAAAGGCCATAAAATTGGCTATTGGTCTTTTTTAAACTTAATTTTCTCCATTTTCTTTCACTCTCCCTCTCTCTTACACATGAGGCACATCAAAATATAATTTATCCATGGAGATATTCAGGGCTTGGATTCAGGCAGACTCGGGTGGGACTTTGTGTAATGTGTTACCCGGGAAACCCGGATCTGCTTTCATCTAGAGAACCAGTGCATTTAAATATAAACCATTGAAAAAACTTCAACGGTCCACATTCATTTCCACAAATCATCTGGATCACCATTTCCGTGTGTCATGGCGTTCAGAACAAAAAGAGCCGCAAGACGGACGGCAGTGATCGTCCAACTATTTGAACGTGGGCCATTCAGGGCGACACTGTAGAGATTAACAATGGCATAGGTACACCGAATCAAGGTTTTCACTAAACCTTAGTTTTAAGGACTTTTTTTTTTTTTTTTACTCTTTTTCTTTTTGGAACAAAAATAACCCTATATCAACTGCTCTCTCGTACCGAGATAGCTTACTTTGGAAGTTAAAATATCCTTTCAAAATGACAGTGTGAGCCCTACTAAAATAATGACTATACCTATCCCTCGATGGCCGTGAACCCACATGATGGAATTTTTTATTTTTATTTTCATTTTTCTGTTGGAGATCTTCGTAGCCTACAACTACATTAACATTGTGCATTGGCTCCAAAATATTTTTTCTAATGTGGTCCATTTATAATAAGTTTTGCTCAAAAGCTTTGGCCGATAATTAGATATTAAAACTTTAGCCTTTCAACCTAACTTCATGAAAGGAATTTTAATTTTAAATTATCGACTAAAGTTTGAGGACAAAACTCATCACAGTTGAATTATATCGAAGGAAAATTTTAAAAATAATGTACAACATTAATTTAATTGTTGGCCATATAAAACTCTAACAGAAAATGGGTAAAATAAAAAATAAAAAAACCTCTCCTATGAGTTTATGGTGCCAAGTTAAAATGAACAAATCAGATCTGCTTAAGGGTGGGCTCAATCCATGTATTTTGAGAAAAAAAAAAAAAACTTAAAAGCTTTCAAGGCAAGTTACTGCCAGAGCGAGCAGTTGGCCCAATAACAGATGGATCCACTGAGCCAACAGTCTGGAATACATCTCTCTGCCAACTGTAAGATCAGGGGATTAATTCCCAGCTCAGCTCCTCAAATCAATCAATTAATACGACACATCAATGATGTTTGAAGTTCATTCCTTGTCCATCCAAGTATTGGGGGCCCCAACAAGACTGCTTAATTGAATATTTTGAACCGTTCATCCAGTGAACTCCGCTGCAGTGGGCCATGCTAATAAAGCAACCGATCAGAGAATAATGCGAATACGTTCAACGGTCCATATTCAACAGGCCATCCGGAGTAGTTCCAACTAACGAACGGTCCAAATCATCTGATCATGATGCCAGGCATCAGTCCCACATTCATGAACAGGCCCAGCAATGGACTTGAGCACTACTCAAATAGAATATCAGATGCATGGCCAGATATTCATCCACTGGGCCCACCGTGGAATTTGTACAGCCCCAAGATAGCACCAACGGCTGTGCCAATGGGATTGGGATCCTTCCAAAATGATGAACGGTACAGATCTGCATTCGCGTCCTGAATAGATCAGGTCCCACAATGTATGATCTAGCAACCAATCTTTAGCCCTTTTTTTTAGTTGAATGTGGATTATTGCTGTTATCTCTTCTTAACCGTCAACTCATGGGCCACAAAATCTAAAGGCTGTGATCGGCCAATAAAGGAGATTTGTGAGCATGGGCCATCCATGTTGGGATGCAGCCACCAACGGTTAGGATTAATGAAGCATGGAACAAGTCATTCTTCTATATTTTAGCAATTGAAAGGAATGCAGGCCGGCTCACATGAGCAACCAAAATGAGGGGCATACGTGTGACATCAGAGCCACTCATCAGGCGATCCATACCACATGTGCCACGTCACAAGGATCAGGCAAATACGATCATTTAGCATCTCCCAAATATATAAAAAAAAATGGACAGGAAAAAGAAATTGATCGGCAGTAAGCTTGTGGCCCACCTTACAAATAGATGGCTGTATTTTTTTAATTATTATTTTATTTCTTAAGGTTGGGCTGGTTAGCCCTTGCCACCTCGAATCTATAAAGTGAGGATTATCACCTCACGAGTGTCCTGAAGGGAAGCACGGGAGGTAAGCTCTCAAGATCTGACGGTCTACACGAGTTTTGGAATCCTCGCAAAGCAGAAGATTAATGTTCCAATGGCCCGCTTATCTACTATTAGAATAGATGGATCTATTCACACCTCTGATCCTGCGGTATAAGTGGCCCCGAATCACGATATATGGATTAGATCATCGTAAGGACAAGCCAAAATGGACAGATTATTGTGCACACGAAATCTCTCTGTATACTCTCGATATTTCGTATGATTGATTGATTTACGAGAGAAACTCAACCCTTTTTATAGGAAAGGAAAGAGATGTGATGAGACCAGATTATCCGGTCTTCTCCATATCTCCTATCCAAAATCAAATTCAAAATTAAATTTGATATTTCAACAGAAAGTAAAAAGCCGGAAGAACCCACTAGTGACTGCTCATGAGTGGGCCCTATTGGCCTACGTCCAACATCTCCTACTCAATCACATAATGGGATAGGCACAAAAATTTGTCCATCTAACTTGCCTAATAACAATCAAAGACCAAACATTGCGATCAAAAGAATCAGAAGTGTGGGACTAGCTAAATTACCGTAATCTTCTCACAGGTGCTTAAGTACTAAGTGACCACCTAACTAGTACTCAATAACCCAAGCTTTGCAATGCATGTCTTATTTCGCATGACCACACCGGATGTAGCTAACTCCTGAACTAAGTACTCGGCCAACATACGCACTTATCTAACTTATCAAGTTATTCAGAAAAATAAATTTAAAGCAATACTTATATATATATATATATATATATATATATATATATATATATATATATATATATATATATATAAGTATTGGTTTAAATTGATTTTTCTGAATAACTCGATAAGTTGAATAAGTGTATACAATAGGACAGACATTGCAAAACTTGGTTTATTGAGTACTAGTTAGGTGGTCATTTAATACTTAGGCACCTGTGAGAAAATTACGGTGATTCAGCTGGTCACACGCCTCTAATTCTTTTGATCGCAATGTTTAGTCTTTGATCGTTATTAGGCAAGTTAGATGGATAAAATTTTGTACCTATCCCATTATGTGATTGAGTGAGAGATGTTGGACGTAAGCCAGTAGGGCCCACTCGTGAGCACTCACTAGTAGGTTCTTCCGGCTTTTTCCTTTCTGTTGAAGTATCAAATTCAATTTTGAATAGGAGACATGGAGAAGATCGGACAATCTGGTCTCATCCTATCTCCTTCCTTTTCTATAAAAAGGTATGAACTTCTCTCGTAAATCAATCAATCATACGAAATACCAAGAGTATAAAGAGAGATATAGTGTGCACAATAATCTGTCCATTTTGGCTTGTCCTTAGGACGATCTAGTCCATAGATCGTGATCCGAGGCCACTTATATCGTAGGATTAGAGGTGTGAATACATTCATTTGCTCCAGTAGTAGATAGGGGGGCCATTGGAGCATTAATCTTCTGCTTTATGAGGGTTCCAAAACTCGTGTAGACCGTCAGATCTTGAGAGCTCACCTTCCGCACTTCCTTTCAGTGGAGTAACCCAAAACCCTACGGCTTTCTTACACGTAATATGTATATTTCACGTATTTTGTTTATGACATGTACATATACATGTCTGTGAATGCGATCTCCTTTATATAATTCTATTCACTGCTGATCCAGAGATCATTAGTGATCGAAACGATCATTTACCATGATGATCAATGTTGATGATAGGATCAATCATCAATATTGAACATTAAGGGTAATGATCAGATCCATCACTAATGGTCATGATCACAGGTGAAGATAGAACTCTCTTCATATTTTAGCACTTTGATTTATTTTTTTTGAAGTGAATGTTTATATGTATGATCTAATTAGGCTTGATGTGATTAGATCTAAGCTAATTTTTTTTCTTTCTCATTGAAATATAGAAAACTAGTGCTTGGATGCTCCCTACAAAAAGGTTGTGTATAACCTGAGTGAGAGTTAATTCTCCTTCACCAAATGATGCACGCAACCAATAATGAAAGGTTGCATGTTATGCAAATTTATTCTTATAAAAGCATTAAACTCATCTTAAATAGATAACTTGATTGTTCTACACCGCCCATTCGGGTATATGGACTTTCAAATCTCATTAAGATGTGTTGACTACTTTTATACTTTGAAAATTTATATAACACTAGAAATGCTAATGATTAGTGTCAATAACTTAGATTATAGCTAAGTAGTGCTACTTATGCAATGTAGAGATGACCACCAAAGCGTTAATTGTTAAACAGATGAGAGGACAATATTTCGACGGTAACAACTACAAAGACTGGTCCCGCGCAGTGCGATGCATTCTAGACGAAGACGACATATTACACACACTCAATGAGGTTCAAGAGGAACCCATATTGGCTGAAAATGGAAATTTACAAGAACATATGGTTGCGATGACTCGCTACAATAAGTGGCGAAAACAGAATCGTTCAGCTCGTAATGTCCTTCTTATCACTATACACAAAGAACTCATACCTACGTATGAAGTGTATGATACCGCTCGTAAAAGTCAGATGCGAGAGTTTAGGGAATGAAATTAGAATTCCATGAGTATAGGATGTCGGTCGACTGCCCCATCAAAGATCATATCCGTAAGATAGATTAAATGATAGGTGCTCTTAGGAATGTTGAGTGTAAATTGACTGAAAATGAAAAGATTATAACCATGCATCATTCCTTGCCTGAATCTTGGGCCCAAATTAAAAGAATTTTAAACCATACTGATTTTATCACTACGTTCAGAGACTTTTGTGGCCACTTAAACGTGAGGTTGAAATGAATGCAATTCAGCCAGGTTCAGCCAAGACCTTTTTATAGTAGAGATCCATAAGCGGAAAGCTAACAAGAAACGATTCAAAACTCGCAAGATGGCGAAAAAGAATAACCAAGAACAGAAGTTCACAGCACCTTCTTCAAATCTCAAGAAGGGAAATGAAAAGAAGAAGCAGAAAAAGACAAATATAGTCTGTTTTGTCTGCAAAAATTTTAGCCATTATGCTCGGCAGTGTGCTCATAAAAAGACGGTAATTCCTAAGTCACTAAGTACTTTATATGTAAGCGTTTGTTCTGAAATCCTTTCCGTTGATATTATATCTAACGAGTGGATTTTGGATTCAAGCGCAATAAAGAACGTGACATGGAGTCGTCTAGGACTTGAGAAATTTTAGCTTGTAGACAAGAGAAGTTACAAGCTGTACATGGGTAATAACGTTGTTAAAGACATACTAGGGATTAACGTTTATCACCTTCGTACGTGCATAGGGTGAACAATCATCCTCCGTGATATCCTTTATGCACTGGGGATGCGTCGGAATTTAATTTCTACTTTTAGGTTATTATTTGATGGTTTTGATATTCAATTTTTCGGGATAAGAGTTTCTTTAAAACTGAATAACCTCATCTTTGCATGGAAAAATTTAATTTCAGATTTATTTATTCTCGACGTAGATTGTGATAATGCACCTCATACTTTATCTGCTATGTCGAACGAAACTATAGTATCTGAATCTCAAAAATGGCACGCAAGGTTAAGTCACATCGGGAAGGATCGTATGACAAGACTAGTATGTTTTAGTCTATTAGACTCTTTATCCAAAGTTGATTTGTCATTTTATGAACATTATGTATCCGGGAAGACTTCAAAGAAATCATTTTCTAAAACGGCTAGGTTCAAGAGAACACTAGAAATAATCCATTCAGATATCTGTGGACCCTTCAATGTACATGCTTGAAATGAATATCAATACTTTGTCACTTTTATTGACGATTACTCGCGCTATAGATATGTGTATCTCATCTCACACAAATCTGAAGCTTTTGATTGTTTTCTTAAATATAAAACTAAGATGAAAAATCAGCTTGAGAAAAATATTAAAATCCTTCGATCTGATAGAGGTGACGAGTATACATTTGAAACGTTTAAATCATATTGTGAAAACGTTGAAATTGTTCGGCAGTACACAATAGCTTACACTCTACAACAAAATGGTGTTACAGAGAGAGGGAATATGACATTATTGGACATGGTTAGATCGATGATGGTACAAGTCAATCTCTCTACCATATTCTGGGGAGACGCAATGTTAACAACTGTCTATGTCCTTAATAGAGTTTTATCTAAATCCACTTCCAAGACTCCATATGAGATGTGTTCTGGGAGGATTCATTCTCTACCCAACCTATGCCCTTAGGGATCTTTGGGATATATTTTACTACATACTCCACATACAGGTAAATTTGATAGTAAAACCATTGAATGCGTGTTCATAAAGTACCCTATACATTCAAAGGGATACATTCTTGTTTATGAGGACCATGGACGTTGGATTGAGATAGAATCCCGAGACGTGACCTTCGTCAAAAATATATATCACAGCTGAATTAAGCAAAAGGTTCCAATAGAATTATTTGAAATACCCGATGTATCTCAGGAGAGTGGGAGTTCTGCTTCTCACGATAGTGTTGCTCCTATAATTCATCAGGATAGTGAGAGGACATCTCAGCAGGCTCCTGAATTACGATGAAGCGAAAGAGGATTGATTCCCCGAAGATACTTCAATATTGAGGGGAAAACATTCTCTTGTGTTGCGGTTGATGATGATGAACCTGATTTGTATCAGGATGTATTATTATCTTCTAACTCGGCCGATTGGGTAAATGCTATGAACGAAGAAATCACTTCCATGGAAAAGAATAAAGTCTAGGAACTTGTTGATCTGTCTTCCAATTGCAAAGCGATAGATAACAAATGAGTACTAAAGATCAAAAGAAAGGCAGATGGTACAGTGGACAAGTATAAAGCACGATTAGTTGGTAAAGGTTTTACACAAAAAGAAAGCATTGATTACGAGGAGACCTTTTTACCTGTTGCAAAGTTCTCCTCAATCCGCATGATCTTTTCCATTGTCGCAAATTTAAACTTAGAGTTATATCAGATGGATGTAAAGACCGCATTCTTAAATAGTGACTTGGATGAAGAAATATACTTGCAACAGTCCATGGGTTATGTGAAAAAAAAGCATCCAAAAAATAGTTTACAAGTTGTTGAAATCTATATATGGGCTGAAGCAATCTTCAAGACAGTGGTACATAAGGTTCTACTTGGCCATTATCACTTTTGGATTCACGATGAGTGAAGAAGATCATTGTGTATATATGAAACGGTTTGAAAGATCTTTTCTAATACTATCTCTATATGTAGACAATATTCTGTTAGCTGGTACTGACATGCAATTGTTGATATTGACTAGAGATTGACTATTCTCGAACTTTGAGATGAAAGACCTTAGTGAAGCCAACTTTATTCTTGGGATAAAAATTATCAGGGATTGCTCTAAGAAATTTGCAGGCTTGTCTCAAGTCACTTATATACAAAAGATCTTAGAGCCGTTCAAGATGAAAAATTCAAAAGTTGTTGAAACCCCTATAAATAAAGCTACCAAGCTAGACAGAAAATCGTGCCCTCAGACTAAAGCCGAGAAATTGGCTATGTCCTCAGTACCTTATGTAAGCACAATAGGGAGCTTAATGTATGCTATACTTTGCACCAGACCGGATATTAGCTATGTAGTTGGTATAGTTGGTCGTTATCAGAGTAACCTGGGACAGTCTCATTGTCAAGCCGTCAAACGTATAAGGAACAAAAGACCTAATGTTGTGTTATGAAGGCACAAGCCTCGAGGTCGAAGGATATTCTGATGCTGCTTGGGGTAATGACGCTGATGAGGGAAAGTCTATTTCAGGGTATGTATTCTTACTCAAAGGAGGAGCTATCTCATGGTCAAGTAAGAAATAGACATCCACAACTCTTTCATTTATAGAGGCCGAGTACATTATATGATGTGCTACAGTTCTAAAGTGTATATGAGTTCACAGATTTCTATTGAGTCTGAGTGTTGTACCAAGTATTTGTTAGCCTATATCGCTAAAGATAGACAATACTTTTGCTATTAACTTGGCGAAGGACCCTATACATCACAAAAAATCTAAGCACATTGAGATCAAGTATTATTACGTCTGTGATCAAGTTAGAGATAAGAAGGTCACCCTCAGCTACATTCCTACTAAGGAGATGATGGCTAATCCCATGATGAAATTATAGCTAGAGATCTATTTTAAGTTCACGTCTTACAGATGAGATTGAAGAAAGCTTGACTGATGTACTTATTTTGTATTACCTTTGATCTTTCATTAATGAATAACACAATCCATTTATTTAGTATTGAACACTAATATAAACTAGATTAGTAGATCATCAACATTTACTTTAAGATCATGTAGGATTTCTATTTTTGTCGACAAGCCGGTCACCCACTCGCACAGGTTAACCAACCTTGAATATATAAGAGAGGCACATTTGGGGTCATATTTATACATTGAGGTATGAACTTCTCTTTATTTTGAATAATAATGGATGAGGATATGAGTGAGTCGTATCCGCCTACAATCGTTCAAGATTGAAGATGGGATTGATAAAGTCAAATAACATAATCGCACCATTCTTTTATTATGCAATCAATGTTATGGCCTGAATTTAAAGCAAAGTTATGAGGTTATGAGATGAGTCGTACCTCATGTAGAATAACCTGTATATTGTAGACCTGACATTCACTTAGTATTGTCTACTTTACGACGTGGATTGTATCCACGGGCTGAGACCTTTTACATATAAATTGCTTTGATTCGATCTAATCATTGCAACGTGCGAATAGTCAGTCTCGTAGGTGACTCTTTGTGTCATTAACTACCCTCCTTTTGTGTATATGAGGATGAGATTAAGTGTCGCTACTTTAGTGTACTATGACAAAGTGTCTCTGATTGGCCAGACTCAGTTACGCTAGGAAAACGGCTTGATTAATTTCAAATTACACATCTGCGTGAGGAAGATCCCGTGACAACTACACCAAGTTTCTATAACTATAAATACGCACTTGAAGACATATCCACCGGTAATATCGAGTTATTTTTATTAGACTTTTGCAAATAATATTTTTCTTAAAAAGCACACACACACAAACACACACACACACACACACACACACACACACACACACACACATATATATATATAAAAGTATTGCTTTAAATTGATTTTTCTAAATAATTCGAGAAGTTGAATAAGTGCGTATGTTGGCCGAGTACTCTAGATCGGGAGTTAACTCTATCTGGTGTGGTCATGCGGATTAGGACAGACATTGCAAAGCTTGGATTCTTGAGTACTAGTTAGGTGGTCACTTAGTATTTAAGCACTTGTAAGAAGATTACGGTGATCCAGCTGGTCCCACGCCTCTGATTCTTTTGATCGCGATGTTTGATCTTTGATTGTTATTAGGCAAGTTAGATGGATAAATTTTTGTGCCCATCCCATTATGTGATTGAGTGGGAGATGTTGGACAAAGGCCAGTGGGGCCTACTTGTAAGCAGTCACTAGTGGGTTCTTCTAGCTTTATCCTTTCTGTTGAAATATCAAATTCAATTTTGAATTTGATTTTGGATAGGAGACATGAAGAAGATCGAATAATTTAATCTCATCCCATCTCCTTCCTTTCCCAACAGTGATATCACTGAAAGTGACAAAGTATTGACATCCATTTTGAGCATGTACATTGAAGGGTCCACAGATATCTGAATGGATTATCTCTAGTGTGCCCTTAGACTTAGCCGCTTTAGAAAATAGTTTCTTAGAAGTCTTCTCGGACACACAATGTTCACAAAATGACAAATCAACTTTGGATAAAGAGTCTAACAGACCAGAACGTACTAGTCTTGTCATACGATCCTTTCCGATGTGACATAACCTCACGTGCCATTTTTGAGATTCAGATACTACATGTTCATTTGACATAGCAGATAAAGCAAGAGGTGTATTATCACAATCTACGTCCAGAATAAATAAATCTGAAATTAAATTTTTTCATACAAAGATGAAGTTATTCAGTCTCAAAGAAACTCTTTTCCCAAAAAATTAAATATCAAAACCATCAAATAATAATTTAAAAATAAAAATTAAATTCCAACGCATCCCCGGTGCATAAAGAGTATCACGGAGGATTATTGTTCGTCATATGCGCGTACAAAGATGGTAAATGTCAATCCCTAGTACGTCTTCAACAACGTTATTACTCATGTACAGCTTGTAACTTCCCTTAGTTACTAGCCAAAATTCCTCGAGTCCTCGACGACTGTCACGCCCCAAACTCGAAAATCGGGCTCACAAAATTTTCGATCTCTGAATCTGACACCGACAGCCTTCGTAGTACCCCATTCTCGACTCCCGGCACCCATATACCAGGTTCCGATCCTGGGATGCTATAAGGAGGATTCCTAATAACCATTTAATTCATAATGAGTATAACATATGTATAACCCACGAACAATAACCACAAGAACACCACTACAAAATCCACTATGATAAAAAACTTTTGAGTACAATGCGTAGGAAGGAAAAATACAAAATAATACAAGTACGAGAACTCCAAAAGCTCGGCTGCACGCTCCAACGACGGGGCGACTAAGACTGCGTCCTAGCGTCACCTGCACGCATCAATCGTGCATAAGCTTATAGAAAGCTTAGAGGGTGGTGTAAGTGTGTGCACAACATAAGCGTGTTCAGAATGTAAGGTCAGAGTAATTCGGAATCATGCTGATGAATACATGAATGCAATCAGCCATACCAAGGTTATACAGTGCAAGATATGAATGCGATTGGCCATATCCAGACCATGTGACGCTAGATGCAACTCAAGCATGCCAATCTTCATCATATATTAGTACGGTTCTCATTCTGGATAATCACCGGGGTCTAGTACACTCCAAATGTCACTACCGCTCTTCAAGCCGCATAGTCCAAGTGAGCGTAAGAAACCTCACTATCCGCCTGACCAATAGTCCGCCAATGCATATCCAGCATGATGATAGCGGACCTATTCACGAGCTGGTCAAACTCAGCCTAGTATTGCCCCCTACCCTCGGGTGAGTAAGGCCACACCCCTTTCCAACCGACCACGACACAGTGACAGACGTGGCCTCCTGGTATTCGGCCATCGTGCACTCATATATCCACTCAGTCTCGACGTTGGAGTCATCCTCTTGTACCATCGGGTTTAGGAATTTTCACCCAGGAAAATCTATGGCACCCGTATGCTAGAACCAAACATTTTCGGCATCCAATCCAGCCACCCACGATGCATCTGTGGAGGCTATGGCCCTGATGTCGCTAGGGCATATAATAATCACAATCATAAAATGCAAGTGCATGAGTCACACTACCAGTCATGCAACAATCCTACGTGTATCATGCACTCATGTAGGGAAACTTCGCTTATCATGGAGTCCATAAATAGTTCACCCGAAGACATGCTATGATCAGTCACTTCTCATATCAGTCATACATATGATGCGTATGATAATGAATCATGAATGTATACTAAACATGTATATAGAGATGGGCTCTGCGTATAACTAAGATGGGCCGAGACAGCCTACTTACTACAAGTATGGGCCTATAGTGGGCCTTAGAGAGAGTGACGGTGCGGACATTTAACCGACGTCATCCTTACAATGTGAGCATCTAACCATCATTGTTCCGAAGGTATTACTTGCTATAAATGTCATTATATGCCATGGAGGGATCACACATTGCAATGGACCTAGTTGCACTCAATTGGGCCTTAAGTACATTAATTGGGCCGTATCATATGGGCCTTACATTCATCAAGCGGATCACTTCAATGAGCCCCACCAATGGGCCTTAGGTCCTTTGTAATGGGTTATAACCCATAGGCCTTAGAATTCATTAAAATGAGCCCAATCACATGAGCTTTATGTACATCAAATGGGCCTAATCACATAGGCCTTATATATACCAAGGTAGGCCTCAACAATGGGCCACAAATACATCAAATGGCCTTATACTCATGGACCCATATATAACAAAGTGGGCCTTAGCGGGCGGGCCACAAATACATTAAGATGGGCCTAATCAAAAGTCAAGATGGGCCTAAATACATTAGCCCATATATACCGAAGTGGGCCTCATGTGAGGATCGTCATAATGTTTATTTTCCTATCCAATCTGTTGATAAGGCTATATAAATAGGGCGCTTACCAAAATATTTATTTTCCATCCAGCTCATTGATTGGGGCATAGGGAGCCCACCATAATATTTACTTACCATCCAAACCGTTTATAAGGTCACATGGACCAGGGAAGGGGTTTGGGGCCCACTGGAATGTTTATTTCCAACTAACCTATACATAAGGTCCCTTGGGCTAGGAAGGGGCCCACTGTAACATTTATTTTCCACCTAACTTGGGCCCGGTTGGGTCACGTGAGGCAGGGGCAGGGGCCCACCGTAATGTTTATTTTCATCCAACCTGTTCATGAGGCCACGTGGACCAAGGGGCCCACCATGACGTTGATGCATAAGGCCACACGGCCGGGGGGGGGGGGGGGGGGCACTGTAATGTTTATTTGCAATGCAACATGGCCAGGGCCCACCGTAATGTTTATTGCCACCCAAACCGTTCATGAGGCCGCTGTTGGGGGCCCACCACAAGGTGTTCCTCCAATCTAGCCCACTCATTATGTGTGTCCCACCTGACGGAGGGTTCAGACCAAGTTTCAGCCATGTCCAAATCTCAGGTAGGCCCCACCAAGTGTTCTTATATGTTTCAGGCATGTCTTCACATGGTTTTAGATGGTATGGCCCACCTGAGTCTCGTATACGGCTGATTTTTGGGGAAGACCCCTATTCAAAGGGGAGCCCTCAAATGCACGGTGCTGATGCTCGAACGCATCACAGTGAGGTCCACGGCTGGGACCCGTGGGAACCCAGCCCGTCTGTCCGCCTGTCAGCGTCCAGCGTAGGATGCTCCTGTGGCCTGGTGTGTCAGCGGCAGAAATGTAGTTTTATTTTTTTATTTTTTTATTTTTATTTTTTTGAAATTGAATTTTTGTGTGGTTTTTCCTAGGTGGGGCCCACATCAGATGGATCCACACCGTCCATTGGATTTCATGCCTCAAGACAAACCATTTGAGTCTAACATGCAGTGTATTTGGCGAGTAAAGAAAGATATCCAGCGGGTTTCAATGGTAAACAGGACTATTACTATGGTATGGCCCGCTTGATTATTAGATCAGCCTCGTCTTTTGGCTCAACGCCTAAATCTATCTAAGGAAGAGAATGGGCGGCTTGGATCAAGCACCTACATCAAGGTGGGACCTGCATCAATGGCCCACCCTTTCTTTCTTTTATTAGCTTGCAGGTACACACCCATGTCAATGTACAGACTCCATGTTTAGCGACACCCGTTCCACGACCAGCCTCCAGTAACGTTGGACGACATGGATAAAATGGACATCATGGTGGGTCCCACATGCATGTGGCCCTCCCACATGCATGTGGCCCACGTTGCATGTACATATATATATATATATATATATATATATATATAAAATAAATATCATTTTAACTAAGATGTAGTGGGCCACACCATTTGATGTATGGAGTAGATTTATCATGAATCGGTGGGGCCCACTTCATTTTAGGGGAAGGATAAGGAGAGAGAAAGAGAGAGAGAGATAAAGAGAGAACAAGAGACGATGATGGTGGGGCCCCGTCACTATGGGCCCCACATGATACAAATTATACATCAAAAATGGGTCCCACCAACAAGTGGTCCCTAAAAAGAAATTTAACGGTGGATCACCCACCTCTTTTCCTTCTTCTTGCTCCCCTAGCCTCCTTAGCTCCTTGCCTTCACTTTAGACGGTGGATGATGGACCTTTGATAGTGTGGATGAGAGATAAGAGGTGTAGATGGAAGATGAGAAGGTGGGCCAAACTTAGGATTTGGGAGAAGGAGCTTGGACGTGTGAAATTTGCTTGGGAGAGATTTTGAGAATGAATGAGAGAGAGAGGGAAGTGTTGGGTGATAAGGGTGATGGAGTGATGTGGTGTGATGGGTGATGAGTTTGGTGATGGATGAGGTGATGTGAAAGTTGACTTTGGGCTTGCTTGTATAAGAGAAAGGTATGAATTGTTGTACTCAACTTGATGTATGATGTGTACTTGATTGATGAGACATCTCGTAGAGATTTCCTCGTAATCCGTAACGTGCGGTGTTTCTTTGAATTAAACGCGAGCCTATATCTTCTACCCTGAGTATCGGGTCGGTGCACGAGTCGCGGCGTTAGAACCGCGACGACGGCGCGGTCGCTAAGGTACAGGTTTCGGGTCGAGTCGACTCTGATATGCGGGACTCGGCTTAGGTTCGAGCGTAAACGTCGAATACAGGTCAAAGATTGCCGGAATTCGACCGAAAGGATTGCAAAAGTCAACAGAACGGTACGGTCTAGAATACGGGTCTTACAACTCTCCCCTCCAAATAAAAATTTCGTCCTCAAAATTTGCATAGTCATCGCAAGAAAATATAACTCATAATAGAAGGAAAATAAGCCATCGTCATATAAAATCGGAGACAGTATACAAGATACAACATATGATCAATCATAAAAAAGACGGGGATAGCGCTCTCGAATCTCAGCCTCGCGCTCCCAAGATGCCTCATCAACAGAATGATGACCCCACTGAACCTTCACCAAGGGGATGACCTTGGTCCTGAGGACCTGCTCCTTCCGATCAAGGATACGAATTGGCTGCTCAATGTAAGAAGCGTCCTCACGAACCTCTAGCGGCTGCCACTCAATAACAGGAATTACATCTGACCCACACTTTCTCAACATAAAGACGTGAAAAACGTTGTGGACGCCAGACAACTCAAATGGTAAGGCAAGTTGGTAGGCCACTGCGCCAACACGCTCAGTGATCTCAAAAGGTCGTATAAATCTCGGGGCAAGCTTGCCCTAAACTCCAAATCGAACCATGCCCTTCATAGGCGAGACCTTGAGATACACTCCAAGGGACGACGCCGGCGATCAGCAAATCTCTTCTGTCGGCTCTGAACTGTGTGCATCTTCTGCCTGATGATATCGATAGCCTCGGATGTCTGCTGCACAAGCTCGGGACCTAGGAGACGTCGCTCTCCAACCTTGGTCTAACAACTCGGAGATCTGCACAGTCTGCCATACAACGCCTCAAAAGGAGCCATGCCAATGGTCGCCTGGTAGCTATTGTTGTACGCGAACTCAGTCAATTGCAGATGCTCATCTTAGCTACCTCCGAAGTCAATCACGCAGGCCCGAAGCATATCCTCAAGTATCTGGTTGACCCTCTCGGTCTGGCCATCGGTTTGCGAATGATACGCGGTACTGAGCTGCAAATCAGTACCCATAGCTCTTTGAAAGCTCCTTCAAAATTGAGACGTGAACCTCGGGTCTCGGTCAGAAACGATCGAGACTGGAACACTGTGTAGTCTCACTATCTCCTCAACAAATAGTCTGGCGAGCTGGTCCGTATGTCAAGTCTCACGGATCGTAAGAAAATGTCCCAACTTCGTCAGACGGTCCACGACAACCCAGATAGCGTCATAACCGCGCTGAGTCCTCGGTAAACCCATGACAAAATCGGTAGATACGTGCTCCCACTTCCACATCGGGACGCTCAACGGCTGCAACAAACCAGGCGATCTCTGATTATCGGCCTTGACACGCTGGCATGTGTCACACTCGGCCACAAAACTAGCGATCTGGCACTTTATCCCTGCTCAAAAATACTGCCTCCTCATATCATGATACATCTTCATCGAACCAGGGTGGATAGAAAACCGCGATCGATGCGCCTCAGTCATAAGATCTCTACGCAACTCAGGAATATTTGAGACACATAATCGGCCTTTGAAGCGAAGTCCACCATCAGAACCAATCTACCAATCTGTCTGGCTCTCAGATGCTGCCTCTGCTCGGTAATCCTGTAACGACTCATTCGTCTGCTGAGCCTCAATCACCCTTGCGACAAGAGAGGGTTGAATCGATAGGCTCGATAGCTGAACGATAGAAGACTGCAGATCAAAATCAAAGTCGTACTCTACTATATCCTCGAGCATCCTCCACTCCTGAATCATCATGTGTGCCACTAGGCCTCGTGACTGAGGGCATCTGCTACCATGTTTGCATTACCTAGGTGGTACTGGATGTCAAAATCATAATCTTTCAAAAGCTCCATCCAGCGTCTGTCTCATGTTCAGCTCGGACTGAGAGAATAGATACTTCAAGCTCCTGTGGTCAGAGAAGAGCTCGAACCTAACCCCATAAAGATAGTGCCTCCACACCTTCAGTGCGAAGACAATAGCTGCTAGCTCCAAATCATGCGTGGGGTAGTTCAGCTCATGGACCTTGAGCTAACAAGACGCGAAGGCTACAGGTCTGCCGTACTGCATCAGGACAGCACCCAATCCAATACGTGATGCATCAGTAAACACAACGAATCCATCACTACCAGAGGGAAGAGTAAGAACAGGAGCGGACGTCAGACGGTCCTTCAGCTCCACGAATGCCCTCTCACATGCATCAGTCCAAATAAAGTCTGCGTCCTTCCGAGTCAACCTGGTCATCGGGGCAGCAATACGGGAGAAGCCCTCAATGAAATGTTGATAATATCTTGCCAAGCCAAGGAAACTGTGGATCTCGGATGCAGTAGTGGGCTCGCTCTACTGACGCACTGTCTTAACCTTCGAGAGGTCCACTGCGACACCCTCCCTCGTCACCATGTGACCGAGGAACCTCACATCCTCCTGCCAAAACTCACACTTCTCCAGCTTCGCATACAGCTGGTGGGCACGGATGGTCTGCAATGCAATCTCCAAATGCTGCATATGGTCATCACGGGTCCTCGAATATATCAGAATGTCGTCGATGAAGACCATTACAAACTAATCGAGATATGGACGGAAGACCTCATTCATCAACTACATGAAGACCGCAGGTGCATTAGTCAGTTCAAAAGACATGACCTGAAACTCAAAATGACCATAACGCGTCCTGAAAGCCGTCTTCGGGATGTCCTCCTCTCGGACTCAAATTTGATGATAACCGGAACGCAGGTCAATCTTCGAAAAGAACTGTGCACCCTGCAGCTGGTCAAATAAATCATCTATCCTCGGGAGCGAGTACTTATTCTTAATCGTGACCCGGTTGAGCTCGCGGTAGTCTATACAGAGTCTCAACGAGCCATCCTTCTTCCTGACGAAGAGTACAGGCGCTCCCCAAGGTGAACTGCTCGAACGAATGAATCCCAACTCACGCAAGGCGCGGTACCGGGCATAAGGTCTATCTGGAACTCTATATGTCGACGAGGTGGCAACCCTGGAATCTCCTGAAACACGTCGGGGAAGTCACAGACAACCCGCAACTGATCGATACAAGCGATGATAGGATCCTCAATGGCGCAGGACATCAAGCATGATAACGACTCTCCTCTGGGCTCGACGACAAACTGAAACTGCGGCAAGCCTGGTATGCAGAATGTGACTATCCTGGCGGAGCAATCAAGATGGCGTAGTACTCGGCAAGCCAATCCATGCCCAAAATAACATCGAAGTCTGACATCGGCAGCACGTACAAGTCAGCAGGCAAAAAGATGTCACCGACCAGAACAGGGTAAGACGAATAGAAACGGCCCAATACCGTGGTCTTCCCCAAGGGCATCGATACGATCAATCCCTCACTAGCAGACTCTGTCGATAATCCAGTCGATCGGCAGAAATCTTCAGACATGAATGAGCGCGAAGCACCGGAATCAAACAGTACATGTGCGATGCATGAAGAGACTGGAAGCATACCCTCTACGACTCCTCCAGAGGTCTGCGGGTCCTGCTGAGCTGCATAAAATCTGGCCTGAGCTGGCTGAGGAGGTGTCTGTCCTCTCTGAGGTCCCTGGCGCTGCTGCTGTCTCTGCGGCGGCCTGTATTGCTGTCTCTGCTGCTGCTGGGGCCTCGGTGGCTGTGGACGCTGCTAATGGGGTCGTTGCTACTGTGGGGGTTGCTGATGAGGTCACTGCTACGCTGGAGGCTGCTGATGAGGTCGCTGTGCACTGGAGGCTGTTGTGGCCCTCTCGACTACTGCAGATGAGGGCGTGGGCACTCAGACAGGCGGTGCCCTATCCCACCACATCCAAAACAAGCCCCTATAAACGGCTGCTGGGGTAGCGCTGGAGGTGCTGCTGGGGCTGCTGGTGCTCTAGCAGGTGGGTGGCTCTTGTATCTCTGTGGTCGTCGATGTTGCTGTGAGCTACTAGAGGGGGCCTGCCTCTTCTGACCCCTCCTCTGATCTCGGTCGGTCTGCATGCCAGCCCACTCAGTCTCATAAATCTGAGCCCTCCACACTACTGCCTGAAAAGTCGGGAACTCATGCCCAATGACACGACCTCGAAGGCCGTAACGTAAGCCGTTCTCGAAACGGCGGGCCTTCCGCCCCTCATCATCAACCATATACGGTACAAATCTCGATAGTGCCACAAAACGGGCCGCGTACTGTGCCACAGTCATGTCTCCCTACACCAGAGTCTCGAACTCTAAAGCTCTCTGACAACGGATATGGTCGGGGAAGTACTGCTCCTCGAATCGGTCAATAAAGTCCTCCCATGTCCAGACATACTCAGGTCCGAAAACACGGGTAACAGAGGTCCACTAATGCTCGGCCTCACCCTGGAAGAGAAATACTGCTAACCGGACTCGCTGCTTGGTCATACATGACATGGTATCGAAAATCTTCTCCACATCGGAGCGCCATCTCTCTGCTGCAGTCGGATCTTGCTCACCCTAGAAACGTGGGGGATCAAGCCTTCGGAACTCCCGAAGTAAGGCGCTCGGGCGCTCTTGCTCTGCCTGAGCTGGTGAAACAACTGGGCACCTACCCTGTCCCTAGAGTGCGGCTGTCACAGCCTGCAACATCTGCTGTAACTGAGAGGCACTTACAGGCACAGTCGGCTCTACATCGGCCTCAGGTGGAGGAATGTCATCCTCAGGCAAGGGAGTAGGAATCTCAGGTGGTGAAATAGGAGGCGCAGGTGGTAGAGCTGGAGCCTCAGGTGGTGGATTGGGGTGCGCTCGGGTTGCTCTCCTGGGCGACATGTCCTATAGGAAAGAACAATAACGTCAATCAACCTTAAGAATCGCGCGTTGGAGATCTAAATCGTAAGGTTGCTCAGAATCTGACCGTCCTAAACTCATAACAAACATGTGATGTTGTCCTCGGTTATTCCCAAGTTATGCTCTGATACCAACTTCTGTCACGCCCCAAACTCGAAAACCGGGCTCACAAAATTTTCGATCGCCGAATCTGACGCCGACAGCCTCCGTAGTACCCCATTCTCAGCTCCTGACACCCATATACCAGGTTCCGATCCTGGGGTACTACGGAGGCTGTCGTCGTCAGATTCGGCGATCGAAAATTTTGTGAGCCCGGTTTTCGAGTTTGGGGCGTGACAAAGGGGAGCCCTCAAATGCACGGTGCTGATGCTCGAACGCATCACAGTAGGGTCCACGGCTGGGACCCGTGGGAACCCAGCCGGTCCGTCCGCCTGTCAGCGTCCAGCACAGGACGCTCTTGCGGCCTGGCATGTCAACGGCAGCAGCTTCTGCTACTGCCAAAAATGTAGTTTTATTTATTTATTTATTGAAATTGATTTTTTGTGTGGTTTTTCCCAGGTGGGGCCTATTTATTTTTTGAAATTAATTTTTTGTGTGGTTTTTCCCAGGTGGGGCCCACATCAGATGGATCCACACCGTCCATTGGATTTCATGCCTCAAGACAAACCATTTGAGTCTAATATTCAGTGTATTTGGCGAGTAAAGAAAGATATCCAGCGAGTTTCAATGGTAAACATGACTATTACTATGGTATGGCCTGCTTGATTATTGGATCAAACTTGTCTTTTGGCTCAACGCCTAAATCTATCTAAGGAAGAGAATGGGCGGCTTGGATCAAGCACCTACATCAAGGTGGGGCCTGCATCAATGGCCCACCCTTTCTTTATTTTATTAGCTTGCAGGTACACACCCATGTCAGTGTACAGACTCCATGTTTAGCCACACCCGTTCCATGACCAGCGTCCAATAACGCTGGACGGCATGGATAAAATGGACATCATGGTGGGTCCCACATGCATGTGGCCCACGTTGCATGTATATATAAATATATATACACACACACACACATATATATATATATATATATATATATATATATATATATATAAAATAAATATCATTTTATCTAAGATGTAGTGGGCCACACCATTTTATGTATGGAGTAGATTTATCATGAATCGGTGGGGCCCCTTCACTATGGGCCCCACATGATACAAATTATACATCAAAAATGGGTCCCACCAACAAATGGTCCCTAAAAAGAAATTTAAAGGTGGATCACCCACCTCTTTTCCTTCTTCTTGCTCCCCTAGCCTCCTTAGCTCCTTGCCTTCACTTTGGACGGTAGATGATGGACCTTTGATGGTGTGGATGAGAGATAAGAGGTGCAGATAGAAGATGAGAAGGTGGGCCACACTTGGGATTTGAGAGAAAGAGCTTGGACGTGTGAAATTTGTTTGGGAGAGATTTTGAGAATGAATGAGAGAGAGAGGGAAGTGATGGGTGATAAGGGTGATGGAGTGATGTGGTGTGATGGGTGATGGGTTTGGTGATGAATGAAGTGATGTGAAAGTTGACTTTGGGCTTGCTTGTGTAAAAGAAAGGTATGGATTGTTGTACTTGACTTGATGTATGATGTGTACTTGATTAATGGGATTGATTGATTGATTAATGGGACATCTTGTAGAGATTCCCTCGTAATCCGCAACGTACAGTGTTTCTTCGAATTGAACGCGAGCCTATATCTTCTACCGTGGGTATCGAGTCGGTGAGCGAGTCGGGGCGTTAGAACCGCAACGACGGCGCGGTCGCTAAGGTATAGGTTTCGGGTCGAGTCGACTCTAATAGGCGGGACTCAGCTTAGGTTCGAGCGTAAACGTCGAATACAAGTCGAAGATTACCGAAATTCGATCAGAAGGATCGCGGAGGTCAACGGAACGGTACGGTTTAGGATACAGGTCTTACAACGACTCCTTGTCACGTGCTTTGTTGCGCCTGAATCCAAAATCCACTCGTTAGATATAGTATCAACGGAAAAGATTTAAGAACAAACGCTTATATACAAAGTACTTAGTGACTTAGGAATTACCATCTTTTTATGGACACACTGCCGAGCATAATGGCTAGAATTTTTACAGACAAAGTAGACTATATTTGTCTTTTTATACTTCTTCTTTCCATTCCTCTTCTTAAAATTTGGAGGAGGTGATGTGGACTTCTATTCTTAGTTATTCTTTTTCGCCTTCTTGCGAGCTTTGAACCGTTTCTTATTAGCTTTTCGCTTATGAGTCTCTACTACAAAGGCTTTGGCCGAACCTGGCTGAATTGTATTCATTTCAACCTCACGTACCAAATGACCATAAAAGTCTCTGAACGTAGTGATAGAATCGGTATGGTTTAGAATTCTTTTTATTTGGGCCCAAGATTCAGGCAAGGAACGGTGCATGGATATAATCTTTTGATTTTCAGTAAATTTACATCCAACATTCCTAAGGGCACCTATCATTTAATCCATCTTACGGATATGATCTTTGATGGGGCAGTCGACTGACATCCTATACTTCTGGAATTCTAATTTCATTGCCCGAACTCCCGCATCTGACTTCTGCGCATAGGCATTTTTTAGTACTTCCCAGATTCCCTTAGCAGTTTCATGCACTTCATACGTAGGTATGAGTTCTTTGTGCATAGTGCTAAGAAGGACATTACGAGCTCAACGATTCTGTTTACGCCACTTATTGTAGCGAGTCATCGCAACCCTATGTTCTTGTAAATTTCCATTTTTAGCCAATATGAGTTCCTCTTGAACCTCATCGAGTGTGTGTGATATGTCGTTCTCATCCAGAAGGCATCGCACCACGCAGGACCAGTCTTCGTAGTTGTTACTGTCGAAATATTATCCTTTCAGCTGTTCAGCGATTAACGCTTTGATAGTCATCTCTACATTGCATAAGTATTACTACTTAGCTATGAACTAATGTATTGATACTAATCATCAGCATTTCTAGTGTTATATAAATTTTCAAAGTATAAAAATAGTCAACGCATCTTAATGAGATATGAAAGTCAACATACCCGAATGCGTGGTGTAGAACAATCAAGTTTTCTATTTAAGATAAGTTTAATGCTTTTATAAGAATAAATTTGTATAACGTGTAATCTTCCATTATTGGTTGCATGCATCATTTGGTGAAGGAGAATTAACTCCTACTCAGGTTATGCACAACCTTTTTGTAGGGAACATCCTAGAGTTTTTTATATTCCAATGAGAAAAAAAAAATAACTTAGATCTGATCACATCAAGCCTAATTATATCACACATATAAACATTCACTTTAGTAAAAAAAAATTGAAGTGCTAAGATATGAAGAGATTTCTATTTTCACCTGTGATCATGACCATTAGTGATAGATCCGATCATTATCGTCAATGTTCAATATTGATGATTGATCTTATTATCAACATTGATCATTATGGTAAATGATCATTTCGATCACTAATGATCTCTGGATCAGCAGTGAATAAAAGTATATAAAGGAGATCACATTCACACACATGTATATGTACATGTCATAAACAAAATACGTAAAATATACATATTACTTGCAAGAAAGCCGTAGGGTTTTGGATTACTCCAAGTGGGCAACTGGAACATAGTTCAGTGATCCACTATGGAATGCCTCTAAAATACTTATATAAAGAAATACTTACATAAATATTATTTCATTATAGAATGCCTCTAAAATAAATATTTCCCACATTAAACAATCCTATTAATATCACATCAACTTAATTATTGGCATATGAGATAAACAAAGCAGGGCCCATAATATCAACTGTTAGATCACTTAAAAGTGGACCCACTTGGTCAAAACTGAAAATTTGAGCAGTATGTCAATCCATGGGCCCATCATATCACAAACATACATGCATTCATTACACACAGGAGTTCACTTGTGCATCATCCTGTATTTATCACATGTGCATTATCATTACCAGATGAGCGTTCCTTAGCCCATGTACATGTGCCACATTGCTACAGGCGACATGGAAATTAGATTGCATACTTAATAATCTCTTTTGAGCCAACCTCAAATGTGTGTGGTTTATCCATGCCGTGCATCAGTGTGGCCCACTTGATAATTATATTTGTCTTATTGTTGTTCTCAAGCATAAATTCAAGCTCACCAGATGGATGGACGGTTTGGATACAACACATACCTCGTGTTAAGACTCACATGACTTGCTGACGTTAAGTTAGAAGCTATATAGTAGCTGGTGTGATGTACATCAGCTAATTCGCTTCTCACAGCAGCGATGATGTGTTGAGATATGTCACTGGCAACAGTATAGATGGGTATGCCAATATAACAATGTGTTTTAGTTGTGATTAGATACATCACTGGTTAGATAAGTGGGTCCCACCGTTAATCTAAACAGGGATGCCTTTGGCCCTCTGTGAATTCCTTTGAACCGTCCATTTTGTACACATGGTGACGGGATTGATCTAGCATGTATTTAATTTTGAGCTCACCAAATGGATGGACGGTTTGGATTCAACACATATCTAGTGATCAGACCCATGTGTTGCTGACGTGAATACAACTTTTATCTTTTTCTTTCAACGTGTTTTGGTTGTATACAATCACTACGGTGGAGAGTTGTACTCCTCTTTCAACGTGAATAAAACACATGACGTGTTTTGATTTTATTCTAACAAGTGGGTCTCACCTTTCAGTAATCCAGACCATTGCTGATAGATCTGGACCGATCATTAGATCTACATTACAATCAATGATTTTCATGCAAAAATTACACTGACCGAGTGATCTAATCCATCCTTGGCATTATACTCTCATAACCATCAAATTTCCACAACATAGAATCAATAGATGTGGCATCAATGGAAAATATTTCAATGTTCTCGAAAAGCTTAATATCATAATGCTTCTAGTTGTAATGGATCATATGGACACATCAGTTGATATCGCCAAAAACCACTCCCTGGTTTTGACAAAATCAGTTGGTATGGCCAGATTCTGCCTGTAATGTAAAACTCCAATATCATTTCTTTGAGTTTTAACCGGGTGGAAATGCATATGCGCAGCCACATGCTTTAACTACGGCAGTTCGGCATTCCCCTTCACGAGATGTATTTGATATTCCCCTTGAATATAGTCCCAATGTGATGCATGTGATTTTCATCCATGCCAATGATTGTGAGGCACACCATGATGTTAATCTGACATCTGAACCGTCCATCACTTTCCCATGTTAGGACATAAACTTAAAATAAGTAGATCCAAAGATCAAGTAGTGCATGTCACATGAAACAATGGGGACTGATCCTGCACCATTGAAATCTTCGTGAGGGTGAGATATGGATCAACTTTTTGTCTCAGCCCACTCGAGACTCAATCATACCCATTCCGGTTGTTTAGTCATTATTTGCCAGGATTTTATACACGTGCCATGCTAAAATTTTTTTTTTTTTTTTTTAAAAAGGGACACATGCTTCACCGAAAAAAAGGATACTCACGATGAAAATAATCGGAGATCCGCCGTTGAATGCTCTGATACCATTGAAGGAAAGTGTAGAAGGTGAGCCCTCAAGATCTGACAGTCTACACGAGTTTTGGAACCCTCACAACGCAGAAAATTAATGCTCCAATAGCCCGCCTATCTACTACTGGAGCAGATGAATCTATTCACACCTCTGATCCTACGGTATAAATGGCCCCGAATCACGATCTATGGATTAGATCATCCCAAGGACAAGACAAAATAGACAAATTATCATGCACACTATCTCCCCGTATACATACTCTCGATATTTCATATAATTGATTGATTGATTTACGAGAGAGGTATTTCGTATGATTGATTGATTTACGAGAGAAGCTCATCCCTTTTTATAGGAAAGGAAGGAGATGGGATAAAATCAGATAATCCGGTCTTATCCATATCTTCTATCCAAAATCAAATTCAAAATTAAATTTGATATTTCAACCGAAAGGAAAAGGCCAAAGAACCCACTAGTGATTGCTCACGAGTGGACCCCACTGGCCTACGTCCAACATGTCCCGAATATCACACGTGTGCTTCGTTCCAACATGGGATGTAGCATTTCTCAAACGGGGGACTTTGATACTCCATACACGATGACACTTGATACTCAGGCACTCAGAAATCGCACATATAGTATGCATTAAATCAAATTAAACCGACTAAACATGGGCCCCGACATCACTCACTCGGTCCCAAAACCAAATTTCGTCCAACAATACTAACCTCTGATTTGTGTGCAATTGTTTGTTGTAATAGGACCATCAGAAAATACTCGTCTTTAACCGTCCAACAAATCAAACAATAAAATAATCTTAAATTTTAGCTCATGATACCTCTAAAGCCGGGACCCATAATCTGGACAGTTTAATTTCAATTACTTCCTATGCCAAGTACGCAATTTCCAAGTGCCCGTGCATCATCCATCACCCTCTGCAAGAGCATTAAAAAGTATCTCTCTTCTCACTAAAAGGTACGCATGACTTAGATAGGCTGAATGGGTCTTTCAAAACTCACATGGGCTCCCTCCGTAGCCATGGATAGCATGGTGGAAGGATGCTAAGCCCATCCAACTACACGATGATCAGTCTAAGCCCACCTGGAGGGGCACATTGGAGATGTGGAAAAGGACACGGATTAGCTACTGACAGGTTGAGTAGGGAGACTTACTGAAGTGGCATCAAAGTTCTGTGGGCCCCACAACGATGTATGTGTTGTACCCACACTGTATATTCATTTGGAGAGATCATTTTAGAGCATGAGCCAAAGAATGAGGCAGATCCAAAGCTTGACTGGGCCCCACCACCACAGAAAGCAGTGGGGAGGGTGACGCCCACCATTGAAACCCTCCTAAGGTCGACCATGATGTTTACTTGAGATCCAACCTATTCATGAGTTAACACAGACATAAAAGAAGGGAAAACATAAATATCAACTCGATCAAAAACTTCTGTGGCTCCCAAGAAGTTTTTAATGGTAGGCGTTCAATCCCCACTGTTTTCTGTGGTGGGGTCCCATGAAAAAAGGTTATGGGCCCCACAGATATTGGACCAATCATCCCACGACTCACATCCAATTTCCATAGTCGACGCCACTCTGACTCAGATGGGTCTTAGAACTCATCTGAGGCTGATGTGACTCATCCAAGTTGACTCAGAAATGGTCTGACACAATGCTGTTCAATACCACAAGTCACCACTGACTCAGTGATTCGGGTGCATCCCATGGTTAAGATGTCTCCGGCAGTTGATGCTGTAGTCTGGTGAATCCCAGAAGAATTTTCAATCGTTGATCTTCTATAATGACAAGCAGAAGCAACGTAGCAGATGCTCCCATCACAAAACAGCAGGATTTAGGAAAGATGGAATAACTTGGGACAAAATATGACTCACCCATCGAAGGTGAAGTCTCTGAGTTCGGCAGCTTCAGTCAAAATAGGAAAAACATAGATGCCCCTGCGGCGATGAATGACTATCCAGATGCATGCACAGAGCCACTGTGCAAGGGATGCATGCGGCTTGATCTTAATTGTACAAATGATAGGCCCCACTTCAGATGAGGAATAGACCACAAATCAGGTTGACTGGATCACTCTAACCTCCAATTGCTTATCTTTTTGTTGAAATTGGACTGTTGGACCACCATCATGGCCAGCAATGGAACAGCTGCAATCATCCATTTAGGTGGCATTTTTGGATAATGTCCCACCAGTAATGGGGCCCATGATTTGTACAATTCAGGTTGAGGCGTGTGCATGCTGTGTGCAACGACTCTATGCATTTGTGTGGATCGTTGTACTATGCCAGAGCATAGATCAACTCTCCCTGCGAAAACAGCCTATTCCTCACCGACCTTGAAAAATGTGTATGACAAGATCAAGTTGTTGATGCCATCCATTCTTGGGTCGGTCTCGAATTCAGGGTCGATGTAGAAAAACACCTGCAGATTGTATCCGCACTATCAGCCTCGAATGAGGAGATGATCAAGTTGGTATCTGAAGCAGAGAAGGAGAACAATACTACTTACCGGCATGTCAATCTGCTCTCCCGGAAGAAGGCGCTGCTCCTCGAAGCAGAAGCACTGTATTTTATTGAAGTAGACTGCAGCCTGAGAAAAAGAGAATGGGAAAAACAAACAAAGAAGAACCAACTTGATCAGTCTCCTTTCGTATTCAAGCAGGAGATTGAGGCTGTTTGGAAAGCTGGGAAGGGTTTGAGATGAAAACCATTTCCATGGATATTGTGTTTTCAGCTGTTAGTATTAACAAAAGTGGCTGTGGAAATTGATTGCCATTATCATGCTTAGTGAATTGATGTCTCTCAAATCACAGGCACTTCCTCTGTTTACTGGAGTGGAGACACCAACCAACAACTGATGGGTCCTTTTGCCTTCTAAAAACAATTGCGAGTCAAACAATGGAAAAGGAAAAACAAATCGATTTCCATGGAAAATTTAGTTGCAAAACAAACAGCTGTGAATTCTTTTTCACAGTTTTCCATATCCACATTTTGGATACTTCCTATCCAAACAGGCGTCTTAGTTATGAATGTCCAAAAGTACGAGGACAAAAACATGACGAGGGGAGATTATTGGAGTGTTTGGTTGCACCAAGCGAGTTGAATCGCGGACAGTTTAATTTAAACAAGAGGGAATGACCAGATTGTAATTATGTTTTCTAACATTGACAATGACAAAGACTCCTGTAAGTCTCGGTTACATTCCTTCCAAGTCCTTCCAATCATGGTGTGCCATAAAGGCCGTTATGTAAAGGTAACGGTGGAACCGTTACACATTAGTCCACCGTTACACATTAGAGGGGCGTAAAGGCCTTTATGGAGAAAATGACCCGCAACAGCTCGTTTTGCATCCCATAAAGGCTGTAATAGCCCATGACGGGGCTGATATAAGTATATCGACTTTTTGTTTGAGAGAGAGAGAGAGACTGTTACGGCCTTTACAACTTTACCACCTCCTTAATGACCCTGTATCGTAAAGGTAAAGGTGGTGGCCATTATGGCCACCGTTATTGTTACAGAATACCTTGCTTCAAATTCCAACTTGGAAGTCATGTGACTGTGATTATGTTTGCAATTGGGGTTAGGGTCAACCTGAACCCGACGGACCCAACTCGAGTTCGAGTCAAGTTGGGTTTGGTGGTCAAAAGTTCTTAGTTTGGGTTCTGGTTGAAAAATGCCAACCCGATTTGAATTTGGGTTGGTTTCGGGTAAAGCAATTTTGGGTCAGGTAGGGTTGGTTCGGGAATAATCCCATGTATTAGGGTCGGGTCATATTGGAATTCAGGTTGAGTTCAGGTTGGGCACCTCGGGTTGTGGGTTGGGTCCTCTTGAGGTCAGGTAGGGCTCGGGTTGACCTCCAACCTGCCTGAGTTGCACCCCTAATAGTGATGCTGTCCAATTCTGATTAACACGATTAAAATTTTGTCATTCCCACATTATTGCAATAGAAGTGGATAGTGCACCATCCATCCATCCATCCATCCTAAAAGCACTCTTTATACATAAAAATGGAATGTAGACAACAGCAATTTCCCTAGAAGGTCTCTTTCATGCACCGAAAAGGAATGTAGATAATTGCACACACAGTAAACAGAAGGGAATCGAGCAGTCCTCACATGGGAATAACAGCAGTGTAGACCATCCAAGGATTTGGATTGATGCCTTGCTTCCCTCTTGCAGCATTACATGCCGCTCATGCGCTAACCTCACATGTCCGTGTTTTTTTAATCATGAGCATTCTCTAGGCCCAAAAACCAGGACAGTCCAAATTATCAGTGGGATTTCATATGCACATTGAAAGTGGACCGCTGGCAGGTTTGTTTTAAGCTGTCCATCCTTTTTGTATGGGTGGCCTACCTGATAAGTAGACCGACTTGATTTCATCCACAGTTCAGCTACAAGCAATGGGCTACCTTATGCATCGCTTAGATGTCCCACACACTTTCCAGGTCGGCACGTGTGCAGCGAGAAAAGGTGCATGTGGGGATAGCAAACCTCTATGGCACGATACTCCAGAGGGATTTTTTACCTTTGAAGTTCCTCAAGAATTCTGATTTTACCAAACAATGGCTTGGCTAATTGAAAGCCCCAGTAGGTGCTTTTCGTGGGCTGAAATTACCAATGTGCCTCATCTATCTTTTTCTCTAGAAAGTGATGAGATCCAGCATTGTGGGGCCCACGTGGTGTCTGCGCGACATCCAACTTGTCCAGACAGGTGCATCCTATCATGGTGGTCAGACAAACCAAACATCAAGCTGATCCAATCATCAGGTGTGCCACGCGTGCTTTTCAAGGTTTTGGGGTGGTGTACATTGTGTGGTGTGGCCTACCTGTTGATTGGATTGGCCTGATTTTGGTGTCTCAAATAATCATGGTGGGCTGCATGCACTTGTTGGACAGACTGGATGTCATGCACACACCATGTGGGCCCCACAATGCTCGACATTGCCATTTTTTAGTAAAGAAACGAACAAGCAAAGTTTGGCCATTTCCCCTCCCAAAAAGCACTTTCTGGGATTTTCAGTTAGTCAAGGCATTGTTTGGTAAACTTAGAATTCTTGGTGAACTTCGCAGTAAAAATCCCTATTCAGAACTGAACTAAAAAAAAAGAGGTGACAACTGGAAGTTGCAGGGATCAAGATAATGAGTCTTGATGGTTAGAGTGAGAGAGCAGAACTGGACTTGAACAGAATTTGACCTGCGTTGGAATTTCTTATTAATTATGAAGCAGACACCTGGGATGCAAGCAATCATCCAACTGACGCATGCAAGTGCCACAATGGCACCAATCAGGTAAGAGGAGTCAGGCCATTTTTTAAATTTTAAGAAAATATTGGACCATCTTCTACAGTGGGAACTTTTATGCATCATGCCTCTAAAACCAAGCTCATGACACCACACGGTCCACCTAAAATACAAAAGTGAAGGATTGTCTTGCAACTTCCAATACACCCTGTAAAGAGCAGGAATTCAGTACCTTCATTGGGGTAACATTGTATGTAGATACACCAGTTATAGGAGTTGAACTGTGATTCTCGGCAGTGTAAAATGCAAGAGTGCTTTCTCCTGGTTTGACTCTGACCTACAGATAAACCAGAAGCTGTTAGACAAGCAATCAATTGCATTAAGAGCATGTTGAATACATATCAAACGCCCCATAGAAAAGAGCACCTCTCTTTGTGTAGGAACAAACTTCCATGGCATCCCATCAGCAACATCAGCATTGAACTGTACTACAAGCTCCCTGAAAGTGAAACACTGTGGGCTAAATAGAGATGCCACGACCTCTAAACCGAGGAATATGAACCAGACTAAAAATGATCAAATAAAATACATATTCAAAAGATCCCCAGATACATATATGAGTTTGAGCAATGGTAGATGGAGTGTATTTCTGCATTGATGTTGGGGGTTCGACCCCATACTTATCTATCAAATAATAATAAAAAAGGCATATATACCAATATAGACACGTGCATGAATGGGGATTGATTATTTGTGTGTAAAAAGGACATGGACAGGAAAAACGATTTGTAACATGCTATTCTGCTTCGTTTTATGACTTCTACTTCAAACATATGATCCATTCTATTAGCTTTTGGTTTTAGCAGACAAGGTATTGATTTTTAGTGTTTCTAGCATGTGAAGATTTAACGGATCTATTAATGTCTCCCCGGGTTTTAGTAATAAGATGTTATGGAAAAATCTTTAAATAAAGTGATTGAAGACCAAGGTGTTCCATAACGGTAACAGTGGCCATAATGGCCACCACCGTTACTGTTACAATACGGGCCGTTATGGTTGCTATGGCCCCACCACCATTACTGTTACAATATGGGCCGTTATAGTTGCTACGCCCCCTGTAACGGCCGTTATGGCATTTTTTAATTTTATTTTGCAAAAACCTGTTTCAAGGCCGTTATAGGACCATTTATGGGTTCATTACGGGGCCATTATAGGCAGTTTTTTCTGTTATGGCCATTACCGTTATGTAACTGTTTTTGTATACCATGTTGAAGACAGGAAATTGTTAGGATTGAGAAATAAAATAAATCCTGCATTCATCAACAATACTGTATTGTGTCCAACACTAGTGGTGTAAATGGGCCAGGGTTCGTCCAAACCCAAACAATGAGCTTGATACCCAGGCATATCCCACTACACAAGCATCTAGGTCCATCCCCGGCCCAGCCAGCTACCAAAGTACCCAATCTAACAATGTTAAACAAATCGGATTGAGCTGGGCTGCCATGTCAGGCCTTTAATGCATAACCAAACCCAACTTGATTGGTAATCAGGTCTCAAAGCTCATCCCCTAGATTGGCCACCACGCAGTTATAGCCTCAGCCCATATCCAGCCCAAAGCAGGCATATCTGGCATAATATGCTGAGCATATACAAGTATCTGAGCATAGCTAAGATGATGCATTAAGTAGCAAAAGCCTTTTACACACTATTGAAGGTAGGGCCTTTGGACTGTTCCTTTAGAAAGCAGTATTAAGCCATTTACAAGGATTTTAGTGGAAATTAGTCAGTTTTTGTCCCCCTAAGTAAGGAAATTTAATTCATATGTTTAGCTAGTATTGGTTTCCTAAACTATGGGAACCACAAATGTAAGTAGAAAGTCCTTTTCTTACAGAAAGATGGATGAAAGGGAGACGTTAAGGTGTTCTATTAGATTAGAAGGGCAGTCTAGATTTCCAAGGAGCTTTAGGTTAGCGTCCTCTCAATTATAATTTCTATGTTGCAAAAATATGAAACTAAGAGGAGAAGAAGGTTACTTTCTTGTGAGAGAGAGAGAGAGAGAGAGAGAGAGAGAGCCTCCAAAATTTGAGAAGTGATTTCAATACTGAACAACAAAGAGGGCATAAGATTGCCTATGAGTGATATAACATCAAAGATATTCACCAATGCACGGATACATACTGTATTTTTCTTTTTTAAAAAGATAAAAATTTCATTAAAGAACCACAGCCACTAAAAACAAATATATAGCATATACGAGAAAAGAAACAAAACTATTTCCACCCCACTGGGAGATAGGATGGGAAATTGGACCCCGGGTCCCTGACGCCCACTCCATTACAAAGATTTTAGCCTTAAAACATCTATTAATCTCCCTCTTTTTTTTTTTTGTTTTTGAAACATCATCGATCATTTCTTTCTAGCCATAATGCCCATAAGCCCGCTAGCATACTCAGCCTCCATATCCTTTTCCTTGTTTTCTCTATACCCTCCGTGCCATGATAAGAGAAAAATATCTATTGAAAAATGGAAATGAAGGAAGAAACTGCATTGTTTCAGGACATAACCATACCTTGAAGTGGTAGTTCCATCTTGAGCATGTCGAGCAATCTTTTCCTCCACACTCTGCAGAGACTCAGGCCTTGTCACAAGTGATGAACGATGATTCAGAGAAAATGAAAGTGCTAACATGGCAATTTTACACAAAAGCAGCAATTAACGAGTTTCTGAAGTAGAAAGCTGCAATTAAGAGCTAAGGCAACTAAATAACCAATCACAATACAGTTCTTTTACAAGCAAAGACATAGATTCTCATCTCACCTCCCGTCGCTGAACAGTGCCACCATATCCAGTGGCCTGGCAAAACCTCCTATAGAGAGGGACAGCAGCATAAGTACAGCCCACCATAGCACAAACCAGTCCCATCAGATATAGGAAAGTGGTCTGCGAGCTCCGTTCTCGAGCAGTTTGAGAAACATAGCCTCGCCGTAAACCGAATGAAGATCCTTCAAACCTCCACACACCAGGCGATGAAAACCGGCACCATTTAACATACGGTAACGTGCTACATTCATTGCGCGGAAAAAAGCCCCGTAGTTGAAAATCTGAATTTCTTGCAAAATTAGGAATCCCACCACTTTTAGAAGCTTCCGCAACTCGTCTGCGGCAAGCAAAGACAGTGAATTTGAAGATCGTGTACTTACATAGCATGCTTATTCATAATAAATAAATAAATAACTCAAAAGTTTGCAGACCAATTACTGAAAAGATTGGTACCTGCTCGAGTAGGGAAGAAGGGATCGCAATTGATTTAGAGAGGGAAAGAGGTCAATATTCTTGGAAACCCTAGTCCAAAACATGTTACAGAGATGGAAAACCTAGAAATGAGAGGAACATCCAACAACAAGTGAGAACATGGGTGTGGAACAATCATAAAAAGAAAGACAGAAATGTCGCAAATGTCAATCAGAGCCATTGATACATCAGCGAGATGAAATCAGGAAAAAAGAAAGAAAAGAAGAGAGAGAGAGGCACAATGAACAACCCTCCTTTATCTGTGCCAACCTGATGCAACCCTCCTTTATCCATGCTAGGGACCGGCAATGAGAGCATAAAACTCCCACAGGCACAATGTAATAGATTGTTACATAGGTTGGTTACAATCAAGCACTATATAATAATCTATTACAAAGGTTGATTACAATCAACAAGTTAATCACAAATGTCAGCTGGTATAGTACGCGATAAACCTAAGATATCGAGTCTAGTCAATGTCATTGTCATTATCATCTAAGCTTTATCCCATCTAATTGTGGTCAGCTACACAAATCCGAGGAATATAGTTTAATGACAATCAGAGGTCCTTATCTATATTTTGCCAACCACAACCATTCAAGCAACATGTGGCCACCTGACATGCCTATTTTTGGCCATGTCACCTACACTCAGAGGCCCACACAACACAAGGGTCAGATGTCCAGCATATATGCCATGTCAAAGCCATCTTCCTTGTCACCTGTAAAATCTTCCACTGCTCGAAATCGACAGCCCAAATCTTCCATTGATCATTTGATTCTACCCTCCATTGGAAGGCCACTGTTTGGCAAGGACAGTGTGGTCAACCTGAATTCAACCTTGGACCATCCATGGTTAGGAGTTAGGACCCACTTGCCATGATGGCACTGCACCGCTCCCACTCGAACCATCCAGACCATGGGTCATTCTGTTCTGTTCCTGATCGGATGATCCAATCCAGCCAATACCTGATGCATGGCAAATAGCATCCTGCCTGTACATGACCAACCCTTGAAATCACACTGAGAAGATGATCCTAGCCATCAAATCTCCCTACTGAAATAGTTCCCATTTGCCATTTCATTCAACCCTCCATTTAAAGGCCACTGTCTGGCTATGACAGTGTGATGTATCTGAATTCAACCTTGGACCATACATGGATAGGACCGACTTACCAGGATGGCACCCCTCTCACTTGAATGATCCAGCTAGTGGGTCATTCCATTCCACTCCCGATCAGATGATCCAATCCAGCAAATACCTGACACATGGCAAATCAGCATCCAGTCCATACATGGGCAACAGTCGAAATCACACCGAGAAAATGATCCTATCCATCAAATCTTCCAACTGAATAATTCCATCAACCATTTCATTCTACCCTCCATTCAAAGCCCGCCGTTTTGCTAGGATAGTGTCGTCACTCTGAATTCAACCTTGGATACCATCCATACAGAGGACCCACTAGGTGGACGGTTAGGATCCACCCCAAGGCTACCAGGATCACACCCCTCCCCCTAAACGTCTTCCGTTCCGAATCATACGATCCAGACGGTAGATTGTCCCGTTCCGTTCCAGATCGGACGATCCAGACAATGATCCATGACACACACACACACACACACACACACACAGAGAGACAGAGAGAGAGAACTACTGATTTTTTTTTCTAAGTAAATCCGAAGAAATTTAAAATAAAAATTAAAATTAAAAAAAAAAAAACCCTAACCTAACCTAACCTTCTTTCCCGTTTGATCTCAAACATGAGCATGTCGAGGATTCTTGCTCGGAATCGACGAATCCATGGCTTTCGACGTGTTGGGGTTGAGCTAGGGTTTTACCCTTGCTCTTTTTCTTTTTTGGCGACTGCTGCAGGGGTTGATCGTTGAGAGAAGAAAGGGGGGAGCTGGTACCGACCCTGCCATTACTGACGTGGCTACTCGTCTGCGGAAACGGATTCGCTACTGACCCTGCCACAAGCCAATCGCTAGTGATCAGTACTCTGTGGGCCCCACAATAATGTATTTGCTTCATCCATTCCGTCCACCCATTATTCCAGATCATTTTATTCTATAATCCCAAAAATTAGGTTGAACCAATATCAAGTCGACCGCATATTGTTGATTGAACTCCCACCATTAAAAACTTCTTGAGTGCCATAAAAGTTTTGGATCAAGCTGATATATATTTTTTCCCTTCATCCAAATATTTATGACCTAATCAATAGGTTAGATGTCAAATAATATTTACAATGGGCCCTAGGAGGCTTTTAATGGTGGACATTTAATCACTACTATTCTCCCATGGTGTGGTCCAAATGAAATTTATATATGCATAGTTTTTGGGAAAAAGAACTAAAATTATATTTCAAAATTTATGGACGGCGTGGATAAAACACACACATCATGGTGGGGTCCACATAGCACCAACCACTAGCCACCTGGCTGGTGGACAGCGTCACTAGCCAAACCGCGCCCTGGTCTGTGGTCTGTGGGGCCCACAATGATCTATATACTTTATCCACGCCGTCATTCAATTTTTCCAGATCATTTTATTGTAATATAGCAAAATTGAGCTGTTTAAAGTCTCTGGTGGACCACACTATAGGAAACAGTGGTGATTGAACGCCAGCCATTAGAAACTTCTTTGTGGCCGTAAAAATCTTATAAGAAACTCATATTTGTCTCTTCTCTTCATCCATGCCTTTGTAACCTTATCAACACGTTGGATGGAAAATAAACATTACAGTGGACCGTAGGAAGTTTTAAATGGTGAACGTTCAATCACCACTGTTTTCCTGTGGTGTGGTCTATATGAGATTTTATTAGATTCTTTTTTTCGTGATTACTATAAAATAGTCTGTTAAAATGGATGGACGGAGTGGATAATACACCTGGATCATGGTGAGGCCCAAAAAGCACCGACCAGTAGCGGCGTTGGTACAGGCACGGTCAGGTAAGAGGATATTTGCGTTGAAAATGGCAAGAAGAACCTTGATGGCCCGACGATGCGTAATCGCGTACAGGTGCACGCCTAGTGCATACCACTAACCGAACCGCACATAAGGGATAGCGTACACGAGATCCAATCCGTCCATCAGGCGTGTTGCCTCATCTTCACCATGAAAGACAAAAATCAGGCTGTTAGAAAACTAAAATGGGCCACACCAGAGGGAAGATTTTGGATGGGACGCCCCATAGTTTGTCTATGCATCGAATCCGTTCATCCGACGCGAATCACCGGATGAAGTTAATTCCAAAAATTACTGTGTTGCGAAAATCAGGTGGGCCACACCAGGTTTTGATCGTGATTTTACACTGTTTCCGAGGTAAAGCTGGCCCATATGAATTTTGGATCGGTATGATGTTAGCGATCGAGGTCAAATAATAGGCGGATCACCTGATGGACGGTGTGGATTTCATGCACTTGAAGTTTTTCACGAAAGAAGTTGTAGGCACGCCCTCAGCTGTAGTCACGAGCGTTTTCCTATTCTGAAGGAGTAGATGAGGGCATTCTTGTCATTTCATAAGCAGTTTAGTATCCGGTCCGTTTTTTGCCAGCATTCTCTTGCTGTTGGCGATTCATCCACCTTACACAATTTCGACAATCCAAACCGTCCAAATCAAGGAACGGCCTCGTCATTGATGGATCCTGCCCCAAAAGACGTACCAACTACCTAACCATAGCCATCTAATATTGATGGCGGATTCTTCTGGCGATTCGAACATTTAGATGGTCAGGATTGTTCCATCGGTGTCACTATGTGGGGGCCACACCCCAAGTTAGATGGTCTGGATTGTCAAAAATTCATGCCATGTATACATATGTGTATCAGCGCTACTTATTAATAGTTGGGGAACTATCAAAATTCCATATCTGACGAAGGAGGTTCGCCAATGCCACACGCGGGGTCCGTGCAGATCTACACGGTGTCACACGAGCCAATATGAAACACACGTGTAAGATCTGAACCTTCTATCAGGTGGGATGCACTGCTTCGATTTTATGGCAGAAAAATTGGGCTCAAAGCGGGGGTGCGTGTATAAGATCCATGCCAATTGCCATACAACCCCTGGGGCCCACCTGCGGGTGGCCGTCCAAAAATTCAGGCCATTGTAGGCAGCCAGAAGAATGCTACTGGCCCTATTCAACATGGCCACGTGGTACAGCTAACATGAATCCATGGCTACTTTTGGGCCAAATACTCGCACTAGTCCTACAAGATGGACGGCCAGGATACGTGCCCTTAGCTAGCATGCGTACATCAAAGAAACCCGTCCATCTCATGCCAAATTGGACACTTTTCTTAATCAAGGACAAGACCCTTGATTTGGACGGTTTGGATTGTTAGAAAGGTAGCCTTGGTGTCTGGGAAACAATGGTCTGGATTGGCCGATGGGGTTTAGGGCTTGTGAACTCATTAATACTCGTTAGGGCCCAGTCCATGAGTCCAATTACAAAGCTTTTTAGTTAAGCTCCAGCTACAGTGCGATGTGTAGGGCCCACCGTGAGGGGTGTATGGCATGCAACCTGTCCATCGTGTGGGCCCTCTCAAGTTCTCAATGGCTCCCAGAAATCAGGCCCATCCAACAAGTGGGAGGCTCTGTCCTCCCAAGGGAACGCCGATTTCCTGCACAAGCCTTTCTCAGGAAGTTCGGCTAGGTGGGGCCCACCTTGATGTGTTGTAAGAAATCCACCCCGTCCATCCGTTTTTCAAGCTCAATTTAGGACATGTGACAAAAAATGAGGCAGATCCAAAAGTCAAGTAGGCCGCAAGAGTGGAAGCAGAGGGGATTGAACGGTCACCGTTGAAACAATCGTATGGCCAAAAAATTTTGTATCATGCTCAGGTTTTTTGTTTTTTCAGTTTATCCCAGTGGGGATGACCTTATAAACGGTTTGGATGGAATATAAACATCAAGGTGGAGCCCAGGAAGGTTTCAACGGTAGGCATTTCTTCCCCTACTTTTCCCTCTCGTATGGCCTCCTTGAGGCTTGGATCTACTAAAATGAGCTCAAAAAACGGATGGACGGAGTGGATTTCTCACAAATATCACGGTAGGCCCCACCTAGCTTCTCAGCGAAAGCCTTTGGAAGGAAATCCGGGTCCCTCCCAAGGATTCTCATCTCCCACAGTGGAAGGTCGCCCTATCCAAAATCTTAGGACCTTCTCTCTGATGTCCATTTGTAGCCCTCGAATTAAACAGCTAGGATCATCACATCGTGGAGATCTTTGGCCATGGCCCATGCATGGTGGGGCCCAACGGAAAAATGACCTGGATCACTGAATCAAAGGCTACATTGCACAAACTACAAGCTTGAATATGTTGTACTTCTCAACTGAGCCGAGGATCATATAACTCATGTTGAGCAATGTCCTTGGGTTGGGGTCCATTAGCCAGTGGACCCCACTGCAGATGGACCATGATGCAAGTTATTCTCATCAGGACACTCCAGATTCTCCAATTAGTGGCCTGCAAATAGACTGTTAATAAAAGAGATGTCCACTTAAGAGAAACGGTCCTCATTCAACTAGAGAAAGGTAAAACATTGATTGGCTAGGATCTGCTGATCTAGAAGAGTTTAGGGAATAATCCATCCAGTTTTTTTTTTAAGTCATCTCATCATCATCATTCATCACCATCTAAGCCTTAGCTTCACTTTTGAGGCCATCAAATCAACGGTCTAAATCATCAGTTGGTAAAATGAACCATCTAGGGGAATGTTCATATGCAGTTCCTTATGATACACATGGCATCCGCAATTAGGGATCAGACCGTTGAGCTAGTGGGCCACCCACCTGGAAATCCAAGTGATTGGACGACTCTGATCATCCAATTGTTTGGCTGAATGTGGAACACAGCTCCAATCATTCCATTTGCAGACAACTGATTGAATTGGATTGCTACCGTGGCCCATCCACTCAACGGTCCTGATCACCAGACATGGTTGCCACGTGTACCATGATGGAACTGAATAGAGCTCCTTGATTCAAAACATCTCGGATTAAATGAAAATTCTACAAATACCAGTCCTGTACGTTGTGATTAGCAAAGCAGAAAGCAATGAGTCAAAAGTGCCACATCAGTCATTTAGGGAAAGTATTAGGGGCATTTCAGTCATTATAACAGAAACTACCTACCTCGAACCGGCCCGAGTCAGCTGCACTACAACGAGTGCATTGCAGTCCATGGTTGATCTGCATTAGCTCCTGTGTTATCGCTACAATGGCTGTCAGCTGTGGTGGGGTAGCACAAACTTCGGTCGTACGGATAGAGAGCCGCCTGCTGGGTAGGTCTGTAGGCGAGAGAGCTGGCCGAGTCGGCAGGCTGGAGCTGGAGCAGGTTATGGAAGAGAGAGGTGGTTGGGTCCCCCAGGGTGGGGGGAGAGATGGCTGATGTGTGGTCCACAATCGGGTGGTTGAGGTTGTGCTGTTCGGCTTGGAGGGAGAGCTTGAGCCGCTTAGCAGCAGCGCCGATGGGGAGGGCGCTATTGGCAATGGCATCCACATCATATCGGCTTATCTCGAAGTTGGTCACAGCGTTGATGCCCCTGAACTTGATGGCTGCAATGTCATAGGCCTCGGCGGCTTCTTCTTCAGTGCCTAAAGAAGGGTAGTTGGGTCAGGTGAATGTAAAATGAGAATTTCGGTCAGATGGGTCCCACTGGATGACCTGGCTTGGAAACTTAGGGGTGCAGCTTCAATCCACTGAGGTCGGTAGATCACTGACTGTGCTGCCCACCGTGATGTATGTGCCTTACATCTACGCAGTCCATTCGTTTTGACAGATCATTTTAGGGAACAGTCCAAAAAATGAAGCAGCTCCAAATCTTAGGTGGATCAAGTTGATATTTGTGCGGTCCCTTCATCCAGGTCTTTGTGATCTTATCAGCAGGTTGGATGTCAAATAAACATTCAACTAGTCCACAAGAAGTTTTTAATTGTGGGTATTCGATCATCACTGTTTCCTGTGGTGTGGTCCACCTAAGATTTGGATCTGCTTCTTTTTTGGGATCATGCCCTAAAATAAGCTATAAAAATGTCTTTTTTTAATCTCTGAGATATCCCACCATCTGGGGCAGATGTTTCAAATCAATGGATTGGATGACATATGCAGAACATGGTGGGCTCTCTATGAGAATCAAGGGTGTGGATCCCCTCTCAACTCTTCCTGCTCATGTGGCCCACCTAAGTCATGTTGTCCAGTCCTGGACTCAGATGAGTTAGTCTGGTCTATTGTCACTGCTGAGTGTGGATGTGGACTCGACGGAGTCCAAGATGACTCATACAAGTCATCAATCCATGCAATCTAGTAATGATCAGATGGTTGTGATATGTAGGCAACCATCACCTATTCAAGGTGTGGACCTATCTCACAGGTGGTCAGGCCCCCAGTCATCGTAACCATCTGATCATGATCGAAAGGTGGTCAATAGCATATCTCATACACTGATTGTGTTTCACTATTTCTCTGTTTAAACTCTTATACTGAGATGTAGATGTGGAAGTGATTATACTGAATGTTCCGAGATAGAGATCTTTGTTCCCAGCGACTCGGCCGATCCTTGCCTGCCACCGCCCTTGTTGGTGATGCCTGACATTCCACCACAACATACAATCTATAAGCTTCTGTGAATAATCCACGGGACAGACAGTTAAGAAACATTGATAGATGAGAGGAGCATGCGGACTCGATCCATGGTGTGCGGTAACAGCTGTTACGGGGCGTAAAGGCCGTTATGTAGAGGTAACGGTTGTAATCGTCCATTACGGCCGATACAGGTTTTTCAATTTTATTTTATTTAAAAAAAAAAAACGAAAAGAAAGAAACCGTAACAGCCATTACAGCCCGTATTGTGGCGGCCGTTACAGCTACTGCTACCATTACAGAATATGTTGTCTGATCTAAAAGAAGTGTTTGTGGCCAACACTCGACACATTGCAATCCATCTAGTGGGCCATGGTTGTAGATGGTTCATGGTTGAAGATTTCACAGAAGGGGCAATCTTAGCCATCTGTTTTTTCTTTTGATTATTGACCCTTAACCATGTACATTCCTATAGTCAATTCGTATGGCTAGAATATTCTGTTTAGTGTGATTTTCAACACTGAGATGTCCATGGATAGGACCCACTTGCCCCACCTGCGGCCTGTCATGTATCGGGCCACCACCACCTCAAAGCAACATGCCAGTTTATACGGATTTTACCTTGTCACCCCTCTGTAAATGGAAGCTCCCCTTGAAAAGCCACTGCTTTTCCTGAAATGTGATGCCATTGTAAGAATCTGTTCTCTTCTTCTGTAAGAGTGAATGGATGGAGATAATCCAAAACATGGAAATGAAAAACCAACATGGAATCCTTCGAAAAAAGGAAAACCTTGGATTCCACAGTAGTTTTGTTATTTTGTTCAGACAACAATTTCCCATTTTTAAAAAAAATATAATGTTAAAAGGTTGCTGGTCAGAGAGCGAGAGCTGTCTTTGTTAACCATGGTGTGCCATTACAGGGCCATAAAGACCGTTATATAAAGGTAACTGTGACAACTGTTACACATTACACAGTAGTAATAGCCGTTATGAGAAAAATGAACCATAATGGCCATTACAGCCCCTGTGATGGCCTGTTACAACAGGAAAAGAATATCACTAATTGGAGATATTTTCCAAGTGAAACATGCGTGGTGGTGACTTCCAAATGAGTGGTATGGACCATCAGGTGGTGGGACAGAAGGGGAGAGCCGATTGAGCAGAGCCTTGATAGCAAACCTCTGAGTGTATGTTGAGCAAGCTTAAGGCAGGTTACCTTCTTAAAGATGCTATGAACTCCTGCTTGGTCATGTTCTTCATCTCATGAATTTCTCTACTGTAATTTGAAACCTACGACAAAAAAGGCACATTTGCAGTTAACGTTGTGAAACGGCCATGGAGAGCAATAATGTGAATGGGAATTATACCAAATAATCCCTTGTGGCATTTGCGGAATGTAGACCATCAAAAAGAAAATTTCCAACAGCTCTCATTAGAATTCATGAATAGATGATCACGATCATCTTTTTAGCATGAATATTGGATCATGGGCCATCTAGAAATCACCCACAAACGTGGACAATTTCAGTTGTCCCCTTGGGGAGCTTGAGTTTTGACTGAAGTTGCCCCATATGGCCCAGATGCAGATATTATTGGATGATAAGAACTGCCCAACCATCCACTGGCTACTGTGGATAGAACATAATCCAAAACTCACAGACTATACATGAAATGCACCAAGTGTATAAGATTACTGGAAAGTTGGTAGTGGCTGTCGATCCCCAGTACTTGAGGGCGGCGAGGTCGTAAGCCCTTGCAGCTTTGTCTTCCTTATCATACCCACCTGAAAGAGTCAATGGCAGCATAACTTCTTTCCTTAGAATTTCAATGTCACCTTCTAACAGAGATTCAAATGAAGGAATCTGGCGCACTCGCTCAAATGAATGCGCATTGTGCATAGAAAACGGGGACGCATGTGTGAGATGGGAGTCGTTCGATGGTGATCCTCAAGACAGGTGGCAAACGGCGTGGTTCTGGGCCAGGTTCAGGTCTGCCTGAGCCAACCCAATTAGTAAATCAAGCCAGAATGAAGAGCCTGGTGTATCCCTATTAGTGATCGGCCCTTTGATTTTGGGCCCAAACTCACCCATTAACATCATAAACTGGCCTTTTTTGGGCTTCGGGAATCCTGGACCCAGTCTGTTGACCAACCTTCTAGCTTCTACATGCCCGAGCCTTGGACCCAAAACCCAACCGGCAAGCCTACCTTATCGCCACCTCTAATCCCCATTTGGGTAGGAATCATGCCAATATAATCATCAGGTGGGCTGACTTGATTGGCCTGATTCCAAGAGCTGCCATCTAGACAGTGGGGATCACCTGATCATCGGATCAGATCTCAAACATGTAGTCCTCATTCCTAATTCTAAGGCAGGTGAACTTGGCATTGCTCGAGGAGAAGAAGAGCTCTCAAGTAAAGTTACTCACCTAAATAGACTGGATATCGTCCGTTTTAGCGGCCATCCCGATCCCATGTTCAATCAAGAGGAGATCTTACATTAGCCAAAACAGCAGCTATAAGCATAGACTATTTTGAAAAACCATATAAGCAAGCGAGTGCAGGCCCACCATTGTGATATGGGAGCTAATGTCAATGAATGAAAAACATTTTATCCAGTGGGCCACCTTGAATGGCCCATAGGGAATAAATACCTATCTGGGCAAATCCTGTCCAATAACAGACTTTTTTTAAAGTGGAACGTACCACCCATTTGCAGGCCAAGGTGTGGCCCACTTGATGAACTGTTACAGAAACCATGGGGTGGGCCAAGATGCTACTAATTGCAGGGCTGGCGAGGCTCCTATAGTTAGAAAAAAGATGACCAACAGGCCATGTGATGGGGTTTTCCTTCTCAGTTCAAAGGAGAGACGGTGCAGTGGTTAAAATTTCGGAGGGTTTCATCGCGCTGCTCAACCGGTCGTAGGTGGTCTTCGACCGGTCGTGGGAGGCGCTCGACCGGTCGTGGGTTTGAGCCCTGGCACGAGTCAAAGTCCAGCGAGTTGTTGCTAATTTTCTCCGCGGTTTACGACCAGTCCTGGGTGAGCTACGACCAGTCGTAGGTGGTCTACGACCAGTCCTGAAAATTCCGGGACCAGTCCTAGGTTACGCAGTTTTTGCGAAAAACTGCGGATTTGAGTCCTTTCGCAACAGGGATGCGGAAAGGAGTTTCCTAAAACTATAAAAAGCGTCTCTAGGGTTTTTCTAGGGTTTTAGAAAAACACAAGAGGGTTTCCTAAAGGCTTTACAAGGGTTTGTTAAAAGTTTTAGGGTGTGAGAGAGAGAAGAAAGAGAAAGAGAAAGCTTGTGGAAGGGAACAGTCGTCTCAGCGCTTCTACGTCCTCGTAATCGGTGAGATCTCTTCGTTTTCTTTGTTTCTCTTACTATTTATCCACTCATGCGTGAGTGATGAATGTTTGATCATAGCAAGGTGTGCTTGTGACGAAGGTTGTAACGTTCTACTTCATAGTGGATTGTTGATCTGAACGAGGTCCCGTGGTTTTTACCTCTTTGAGGGTTTTCCACGTAAAAATCTCGTGTGGTGTGTGATTGTTGCTTTGATTGTTTTCATTGCATTATTATCCCATAATTCTGGTTTGTTCGGGAGGCTAGATCCTAAGGTTTTGTACAAGGCCCTCAACAAAGTGGTATCAGAGCGCTACGTTCATTTAACGGGTAAGATCGGTTTGGAATTGTGGCAGGTGGCTCATCAAGGATGATCAGCCTCAATGGTTCTAACTGGACCATATGGAAGACTTGCTTTATTGCAAGGATCTATATTCTCTAATTTTAGGCATATCAGCAAAATCCAAGGATATGTCTGATGATGATTGGAAGAAGTTGGACCGGAAGGCGGTGGGATTTATTAGACAATGGCTGGATGATTCTGTGTTCCACCATGTGTCTATGGAAACTTCTGCCGCTAGCGTATGGCTGAAACTAGAAGAGCTGTATGAGAGGAAGACAGCCGGTAATAAAATCTTTCTGATAAGGCTACTTGTGAATCTCAAGTTCAAGGATGGTGGTTCTGTGGCCGAGCACATGAATGAGGTCAGCAATATAGTGAACCAACTCTCTTTTATGAAGATGGTCCTGGATGATGAATTACAGGCTTTACTATTGCTTAGTTCGTTGTCTGACAGTTGGGAGACATTGGTGGTGTCTCTAAGTAACTCCGCGCCAGACGGAAAGATATCCATGGAACAGGTTACTAGTTGTCTCTTCAATGAAGAGACAAGGAGGAAGTCTCAAGGGTCTACTCATCAAGAGGCCCTTGTGACACAGGAACGAGGGAGAGGAAAGAAAAGGAAGGGTGGGATGGCCCGAGATAAATCAAGAGGCAAGTCAAGTAACAGAAAAAATGTTAAATGCTGGAATTGTGGCAAGAAGAGCACTATAAGCATGAATGTCGTAAGGCTAAAAACGACAAGAAAGGAAAAGGAAAGGAGAAGGAAGATGAATCTGATTCTACTGCGGTCGCTTCAGATGGCAACATTGTTATTATTCTTTCAGCAGATCACGATTTTTGTCTCACGGCTACGAGTCAGGACACCGACTGGGTGATTGACTCAGGAGCTTCTTTTCATGCGACTCCACGCAGGAATTTCTTCACAAGCTACAAGTCAGGTGACTATGAGACCGTGAAGATGAGAAATTCTGGTGTATCGAAGATCGTAGGGGTCAGTGATATCTATGTGAAGACCGATGTGGCCTGCATATTGGTTCTCAGGGATGTGAGACATATCCCAAACCTTCGCCTCAACTTGATGTCGACGGGAAGGTTGGATGATGATGGCTATGAAAGCCGGTTTGTTGGTGGGCACTAGAAGCTCATCAAGAGTTCGTTGATCGCAGCTAGAGGAAAGAAGTGTTGCACCCTATACAAGACAAGTGTCAGTGTATGCAAGGGTGGGTTGAACGCAGCGGAATATTCAGCTATAGACATGTGGCACAAGCGTCTAGGCCACATGAGTGAAAAAGGGCTTCAGCTACTAGTGAGGAAGCAGCTCCTTCCAGACGTGACAGATATACCTCTCAAAACCTGTCTTGATTGTTTATCAGGGAAACAGCATAGAGTTTCATTCGTTAAAACTGCTTCTCATGTCAATAAAGTGCATGCATTAGATTTTGTTTATTCTGATGTGTGTGGTCCTATGAGGACAAAAACCTTGGGTGGGGCATTGTATTTTGTTACTTTTATAGATGATGCATCTAGGAGGGTTTGGGTTTATGCATTGAAATCCAAGGACGAAGTCTTTGGTGTGTTTAAGTCGTTTCATGCTATGGTCGAGAGAGAGACAGGTAGATCATTGAAGTGCATCCGCACTAACAATGGTGGTGAATACATTGGCGACTTTCATGAGTACTGCAAGTCCCTGAGTATACGGCATGAACAGACGGTTCCCAAGACCCTCCAGCATAATGGTGTAGCTGAGCGAATGAATAGCACCATTGTTGAGAAAATCAGATGCATGATATCCCATGCGAAATTTTCCAAGACGTTCTGGGAAGAAGCGATGCACAGCGGTGTATCTGACAAACAGGTCTCCATCAGCCCCATTGAATGGAGAAGTACCCGAGAAGGTGTGGACTGGACAGGATCCATCGTACAGTCATCTCAGGGTGTTTGGATGCAGGGCATCCGTTCACGTACCAAGGGACGAGAGGTCCAAGCTCGATATGAAGATCAGGCAGTGTGTGTTCCTAGGATATGGTGATGAAAAATTCAGTTATAGATTGTGGGATCCGACCGAAAAGAAGCTCGTCAGGAGCAGAGATGTGGTTTTCATTGAAGATCAGTGTGTTGAAGACATTGGTAAGCCAGAGAAGAATCAGCCTAGTTCAGGTGAGCTAGAGGACATGGATCCGGTTATTCTTCTCGTGGTGCCTAATGACAGGGGAGTACAGCGAGGTGCAGAGGACGAGGGGGTTCCTACAGAAGATGGGCCGGGGGAGCAGCCCCCACTTGATCCACCTGTTGAGCCACAGGTGAGGAGGTCATCTAGGGACAGGCAGTCGTTCAAGAGGTACTCACTGCATGAGTACATTATGCTAACCGATGGAGGAGAGCCAGAAGATTATTTTGAGGCCCTAGCCGACGAGCATAAGGAGGAGTGGTTGAAAGCTATGCAAGAGGAGATGGAATCCTTGCATAAGAACCAAACTTATGACATAGTGAAACTGCCTAAGGGCAAGAAAGCTTTGAGCAACAAGTGGGTGTTCAGAAAGAAGGTTGAGCAGAAGAATTCACAGACGAGGTTCAAGGCCAGACTTGTGGTAAAAGGGTTCGGTCAGAGGAAAGGCATATACTTCGAGGAGATTTTCTCACCAGTGGTGAAGATGACATCCATACAGGTGTTGTTTGGGTTGGCAGCTAGCATGCATCTAGAGATAGAACAGTTGGACGTTAAACTGCTTTTCTCCATGGTGACCTGGAAGAAGAGATCTACATGCACCAACCAGAAGGGTTCGAAGTCAAGGGCAAGGAGCATATGGTGTGTAGGCTGAGGAAGAGCTTGTATGGGCTGAAACAAGCTCCACGACAATGGTACAAGAACTTCGATTCGTTCATGTTACAGCATGGGTATGACAGAACGGACTCGGACCACTGTGTCTTCACGCGTAAGTTCTCAGATGGTGATTTCTTAGTTCTGCTCTTATACGTTGATGACATGCTCATCATGGGAAAAGACATCAAGAAGATCGACAGGCTGAAACAGGAGTTGGGCAAGTCTTTTGCGATGAAATCTTGGGCCTGGCTAAACAGATCCTAGGAATGGAGATAACCCGTGACAGAAGTAGCAAGAAGCTTTGGCTGTCACAAGAGCGGTATATTGAGAAGTCCTATAGCGGTTCAATATGAATGCAGCGAAGCCGGTCAGTACTCCACTGGATGGTCACTTCAGATTGAGCGACAGGCAGTGTCCCAAGACGAAGGCAGAGGTGGAAGAGATGCAGAAGATACCCTACGCGTCAGCTGTAGGAAGTTTGATGTATGTTATGGTGTGTACACGCCCAGACATAGCATATGCGGTTGGTGTTGTCAGCCGGTATCTTGTCAATCCTGACAAAGAGAATTGGGCAGCGGTGAAATGGATACTGCGGTATCTAAGAGGCTCATCCAGGTTGAGCCTATGCTATGGTGACGGAAAACCTGTGTTAGAGGGCTACACAGATGCAAATATGGCAAGCGACATAGACTCCAGGAAGTCTACATCGGGGTTCATGTTTACGTTTGCAGGGGGAGCGATTTCTTGGCAGAGCAAGTTACAGAAGGTCGTAGCATTGTCGACGACAGAGGCCGAGTACATTGCAGTCACAGAGGCATGTAAAGAGATGCTTTGGATGAAGAGATTCCTACAGGAACTTAGCCTGAAGCAGGAGGAGCAAGTGATCTATTGCGATAGTCAGAGTGTTATATACTTGAGCAAGAATCCAAGTCAGCATTCCAAGTCGAAGCACAGAGATTCAGTATCACTGGATCAAGGATACTTTGGAACAGAAGGTGTTACAGCTTGAGAAAGTCCACACGGACGATAATGGGTCAGACATGATGACCAAGGCTTTGCTCAAGGGCAAGTTTGAGGTTTGTAGAAACCTAGCTGGCTTGAAGAAGGTGAATTCCTCCTTAGTCGGAAAGGGGGAGATTTGATGGGATTTTTCTCCTCAGTTCAGAGGAGAGACGATGCAATGGTTAAAATTTCGGAGGGTTTCATCGCGCTGCTCGACCGGTCATATGTGGTCTTCGATCGGCCGTGGGAGGCGCTCGACCGGTCGTGGGTTTGAGCCCTGACACGATTCAAAGTCCAACGAGTTGTTGCTAATTTTCTCCACGGCCTACGACCAGTCCCAGGTAAGCTACGACCAGTCGTAGGCGGCTAGGACTAGTCCTGAAAATTTCAAGACCAGTCCTAGGTTACACAGTTTTTGCGAAAAACTGCGGATTTGAGTCCTTTCGTAACAGGGATGCGGAAAGGAGTTTCCTAAAAATATAAAAAGGGTCTCTAGGGTTTTTCTAGGGTATTAGAAAAATACAAGAGGGTTTTTTAAAGGGTTTGCTAAAGGGTTTAGGGTGTGAGAGAGAGAAGAAAGAGAGAGAGAGGAAGCTTGTGGAAGGAAGCAGTCGTCCCAGCGCTTCTAAGTCCTCGTAATCGGTGAGATCTCTCCGTTTTCTTTGTTTCTCTTACTGTGTATCCACTCCTGTGTGAGTGATGAATGTTTGATCATAGCAAGGTGTGCTTGTGACGAAGGTTGTAACGTTCTACTTCATAGTGGATTGTTGATCTGAACAAGGTCCCGTGGTTTTTACCTCTTTGAGGGTTTTCCACGTAAAACTCTCTTGTGTGGTGTGTGATTGTTGCTTTGATTGTTTTCATTGCATTATTATCCCATAATTATGGTTTGTTCGGGAAGCTAGATCCTAAGGTTTTGTACAAGGCCCCCAACACCATGCTCAAGTACGCTTGTGGCCACCTGATGAATGGGGGAGCCAGATTTTATGCCCAGATATGTTCATGGTGGCCCCACCAGATTAATGACCTAGATCTGACATGTCTGCCAAATTAGAATGTGCAGTGGGGCCCATCAACTTCTCACTAGCATAAGCTGACATTTCTCCAAAGAGGAATTACCTATGTTAACCAAAGGATATTGAACACCCAGTTCCCTAGTCTGTACTTCTGCGGCCATTGTAATCCATACCATTCATCTGATGGGCACCACCATGGAGGAACATGGCCTGAAAATCTCCAAGATCATAATATCCTAGCCATCCAACATTTGGATGGCCCTCATCCCGGGCTGTTGGCACATTTTTCCTTAACCATCTACCTGCAGCCCATCCATGTATAAGAATGTTGGAACAGGATCCATCCACAATGTCCCACTAGATCAATGGTCTAGATAACAGCACCAGGGGACTCACTTCTACAAAATAGCATATAAGACCAAAAGCATAATCTTCATATAAGACTCCCCAACAAAACTCATATCATATGCAAATCATGCGCGAATGGGGGTGGGAATCTGACTAAAATGGCCATTCCAACAAAGGTTGTCAGTGGGTTCCTAGACCAGCAGGTTTTCAATCGACCCAACCCGATTTTAAAAGGCCCGAAACTTGTTAAGAAATTGAGTTGGGTTGAGCCTCACCGTTTTCTACCCCTTAAAAATGTCATTCCGGGTTGGGTCCACCAACTTAGACCCACTTTAAATTAGGTCTAGTCAGGTCAGGGTTGGGTCGACCTAATTTTAATAGTAATATCATATTATTTATTATTATAGCAATGGAAAAGGTTGCCTAAGCTACAAACACGTAAGATAACTCACTTACACACCATGCATGTATCAAAGTGGCACATGTGTGTGTAATCTAATCCATCCAAGGATCGACCTGAACCCAACTAGAAACAAGGATCCAAAGACTGATGACCTCAAAAATGAGAGTGGACCTTGACACAAACTTGGCAAGGCCTGAACCTGACCATTGACAACCCTAATTCTAATTTACATCACGGATCCATCATTCCTTGGTTTGCCCAATAGCTCATGTCCAAAATGGGTTGGGCCAGGTTTTTCCAACCCCAAAATATTGATTGGTACCCAGCCGAATCTAGCTTGCTAGCCAAGTGGGTTCTCAACGGGTCAGGTTCAATAGCACCTGTACCTAGCTAATTAGGACCAGATCCCAGTCTTGTTCTCGAAGACCCAGACCTAGACCTGAATCCAATCGAGTTCATACCCATTGGGTCTCTGGATCTATATTTACAACTAGGTTCGAGTCAAATAAGAGTATGTAGGTGCTCGCCACCCATCCGACCACATAATAAGTGTGTGCCACTTTGACATATGCGTGGCCTTACATGTATGTGGCTTACGAGATATCATTGCTATAATAGTCCACACCAGACCCAAAACTGACCCACCCAATTTTAACCAGGTTTGAGTTGATGGACCCAACCCGAACCCAGCTAGACCTGAATTTTAATCAGGCCCAAAAAGAGTGAGGTCTAAACCTGACACACTTTCTTACAGTCCAAAAGAAACCTAGACCCATTACAACCTTACCTGCGTGTTCCATGCCAATTGACAGCCCTACTCTAATCTTGGGCCTTTATTTATCTCAAGATCAGGCCAGCTTTTTTAGCCATAGTATCATACCTTAGGCTAGACTGGCCAAGGCCACTGAACCATGCCCACTTTCATCCCTACGGACCCTACCTACCATGAATTATCTATTGGTGCGTCCCATCATTTAACAGGTGGGCCCATCAATTGATCAGACGGTGGAAGTCAGACAGACTATACGGAGTAAGGACTCTATGGCGACCACCGTGGTATGTGTTTTATCCATGCCGTCCATCCATTTTGCCAACTCAATTGAGGGCATGAACTCAAAATTAAAGGATACCTAAAAAGCTCTAGCGGATCACACCAAAGGAAAATAGAGGGGATTTAAAATCAATGGTTGAAAACTTCTCGGGGGCCATGGAATTATTGGATTAAGTTGATGTTTGTGTTTTCCCTTCATCCAGGTCTGTGTGATAAAGTGTGGCTTTGTCACAGATAGAGCTGGGCAGAATCCTACCCAATCCGACGGATCCGACCCGATTCGATCCGACTGAAGGCCAGGATCGGGTTGGATCAAGTAGGCCCACTCAAATCCGACTGTGCATCGAGCTGAGTTCGGATCAGTGGCCAATCCGATCCGCACAATGTTCATTCAACACTGTTTCCTGCAATGTTGTCCACTTGAGATTGGGATATACCTCATTTTTGGTTTAATACCATAAAATGATCTAGAAAAATTGATGGACAGCATGGATGGAATAAATACATCATGATGGGGTCCACAGAGCACCGACCACCAGCCATTGGCTAGTGGCAGGGGGAGTAGCAAATTCGTCCTCTCAGGCCTCAGCTCATGGCTCGAGGTAAAGGTGGGCATCGAGTCGAGTTGGACCAGATTGGGTCCAACTCAACTCGGTTCGAAACTTTCAATGCATTGACCCGAACTCGATCCAATCCGAGACCAAGTCCAGGTCCTCTGACTCGATCTGATCCGTTGCATTGTAGGCTTGACCCGAACCGAGTCCGACTCAATCAGGGGCATAGTTCAGATCGAATCTTCTGGTTTATTATTATTATTATTATTATTTTATTTTTTGTAATGTGGTCCACTTGATCTTTAGATCTGTCTTATTTTTCGGCTAAAGCCTTAAGACGAGCCCGCTAAATGGATAGACAATTTGGATATAACACATACCTCATGATGGGACCCACGTACAGAACTTGCTGATGTCAATACACCAGCATGGTACACCTGCCGGTTCGCTTCATGTACAAAAGTTGAGAGGGGTTACGGGTTACCCTCCCATTAAAACATTCATAATCATTTTTTGGGCCCACCGAGGTGTGGTTCACAAATCCAGACCATCCATTATGTGTGTCTCACTTGGATGAGGGGTCATACTAAGTTTCAGATGCATCCAATTTTTAAGTGGGCCCACCAAGTGCTTTTATATGTTTTAGAATGTCTTCACATGATTTTAGATGGTACGGCCCACCTGAGTTCCATATACGGCTGATTTTTGGGATATGCCATAATTTAAAGGGGACCCATCAAATGCACGGTGTTGATGTTAGACACGCATCACGGTAGGGCACACACAGCTCAACCTCATGGGAAGTTCCCATGAGCTCGACCGCATAGAACCATTTCCCTGTTTTCTTTCTTTTGGCAGTTTAGTAAAGCTCGGTGCTCGGTGCTCGATGCACCTCGAGCCATGAGCTGAAGCCTGAGAGGACGGATTGGCTACTCCCCTTGCCACCATTCAATGGCTGGTGGTTGGTGCTCTGTGGACCCCACCATGATGTATTTATTTCATCCATGCCATCCATCTATTTTTATAGATCATTTTATGGTATTAAACCAAAAATGACATATATCCCAATCTCGAGTGGACAACATTACAGGAAACAGTATTGAATGAACATTGTGCGAATCAGATCAGATCCAATCGGATCGAATTGGTCCAAATTGACCACTGATCTGAACTCGACTCGATGTACGGTCGGATCTGAGTGGGCCCACTTGATCCGACCCGATCTTGACCTTCGATTCGGGTCGGATTTTGCCTAGCCATAGCTCGAGGTGCATAGAGCACCGAGCTCTGCCAAACTACCACAAGAAAAGAAAGAAAATAGGAAAATGGTTCTATGCAGTCGAGCTCATGGGAACTTCCCATGAGGTCGAGCTGTGTGGGCTCCATCATGATGCATGTCTAACATCAACACCGTGCATTTGATGGGTCCCCTTTAAATTATGAGATACCCCAAAAATCAGCCGTATACGGAGCTCGGGTGGGCCATACCATCTAAAATCATGTGAAGAAATTCCTAAAACATATAATAGCACTTGGTTGGGCCCACCTAAAATTGGATGCATCTGAAACTTGGTATGACCCCTCATCCAAGTGGGACACACATAATAGATGGCTTGGATTTGTGAACCACACCTCGATGGGCCCAAAAAATGATTATGAATGTTTTAATAGGAGGGTAACACGTAACCCCTCTCAACTTTTGTATGTGAAGTGGACTGGCAGGTGTACCACGCTGGTGTACTGACGTCAACAAGTTCTGTGGATCCCATCATAAGATATATGTTATATCCAAACTGTCCATCCATTTGGCAGGCTTGTCTTAAGGCTTTAGCCGAAAAATAAGATAGCTCTAAAGATCAAGTGGACCACACTGCAAAAATAAAAAATAAAAAATAAAATAAAATAAACAAAAGATTCGATCCGAACTGTACCTAACCCGACTCAGTTTTCCTAACCGAGTTGGAGTCAGTTCGGGTCAGGCCAGCAGTGCAACGGATTGGATCAAGTTCGAGTCAGTGCATTGAGAGTTTCAAACCAGTTGAATTGGACCCAATCCGATCTGATTCGATGCCCACCTCTAATCACAGGCCTTATCAAGGGGTTGGATGGTATTCAAATACCATCACCTGTGGGCCCTAGGAAGGTTTCAACGGTGGATATCATTATCACTACTATTTCGGTGGTGTGGTCCACCTAAGCATTATTTATGCTTTAATTTTGGCAACATGCCCTAAAAAACACATAAATTGCGGTGGGCCCCACAGAGTCATCACACTGTTTTGGTTTCACCACGCAATCACAGGCCTTATCAAGGGATTGGATGGTATTCAAATACCATCACATGTGGGCCCTAGGAAGGTTTCAACGGTGGATATCATTATCACCACTATTTCCTGTGGTGTGGTCCACCTAAGCATTATATATGCTTCAATTTTGGCAACAAGCCCTAAAAAACACACAAATTGCGGTGGGCCCCACAGAGTCCTCGCACTGTTTTGGTTTCACCACGCAATCGCGTCCGTACAAGTCCTGGTCCACTGCATGCCATTTATAGCTAGTTTTGAACGCAACTTAAATGGCGGGACCTCCCAAAGAAAAAAAAAAAAAAGAGTACATTCGTGCAAGAAAAAATGCCATCAATCATCTAAAGGCAGCAAAACGCACATTCAACTTTTTTCAGAGACCATTTTAAACTCAGTGACAGACTGAATGGTTGCTCATCCATTCAAGCCACGCGACGTACGAGAGTGAATCGCCTCTCGCAAGTGCCGACGTGGCACACGTGTGCAGGAACCTAAGCCCCTCATAAGATCATACACGTGTGCGGGCCACGTCATATCATCTTTTTTAACTTTCATGCACGGCACCTATACCGTGGGATCCCGTGATGAGCGGCTTGGATCTCACACAGGTGCTCCACGTAGCCACATGTGGGAGGAGATGTGCACTCATTATCATTCCTCGGAAAGGATCGGAGACGTACCTTGTCTTCCTTTCCTTGACTGCCCTTCTCTCCTGCAGCTGTTATCCCACAGATGCGCTTCGTATCGTCCAGTCCATCTGTGTCTGCGTCAGTCAATCACATGGATATTTTAAAATATTACTCAAATGACTGAAGAATCGACCGATACGGACTGCTACGTGTCAGCCATCGGATAACCCGACAGGGATCGTGTAGCATATGCATAGTTACTCGAGTGGATATCCATTTTCAGCAAGTGGGCCCCACAAATTCAATGATCCAGCCTTATCCCTTTCAAGGAGAGCGTAGCCCATCATTTGAAAGATCCGGACCATTGGTCTCTTGGATCTCACTTGGATGGTCCATTCCCCAAAAATCATCTCGTTTGGAAGATCCTAACATCCAAATTTCGCCCGAAAATCTAGACGGCTGATAACAGAAATGCAGACATTTTCAACATTCAAAAGCATATATTAGCGGCCAGGATCTTCTTGCATAAGACCCAACGGTCTGGATCATTGAACCATGACCCGCACGAAACACGAGAAATGCGAAGGCACGTGCACCAATGTGCCGGTGGGCTCTATCGTGTAAAGTCGCCCGGAAATCAGGCGCGTCCGTAGGTGGGAACGGTTTGAACTTTGAACATTTTTCAAGTGCAGTATTACATTGTTCCTATTGGTGTGGCATGTAAAAAGAGTTTTATTATGCTGAGATTATGTATGTACGGTTAAAATAATTCTTCTAACCTGATGGACGGTACAGATTTATATATAAAAATATGGTGGGCCCCACAATACTTGGGTGTTTTACGCAGCTGCAAAACAGCGAAAAGACTTGCCTGGACACGTGTAACGGCAAGCTCCGTGGAGCACGCCGTGATGTTTTTGTTATATCTACACTGTCCATCTGTTTCATCATATCATTTTACAGTAGGGCCCAGAAATAAGAGGATCCAAAAATCAAGTGGGCCACACACCTGTGAAGATTGAACGCCCACCGTTTAAATCGATTAGGGGCAGAAGTTTTGGATGAGGATGATATTTGTTTTTATTTTTTCCTTCATCCAGGTGGGATCCATCTCATGAACGTGTTGGATGGAAATTTAAACATCATGGTGGGTCTCGGTATGGTTTCAACGGTGGCATTTCATTCAACACAGTTTACTGCGGTGTACCCCACTTAAGTTGTGGATATTCCTCAAATTTCATCTCAAATGTTAAAATGATCCGTTGAAACCGATGGACGGAGTGGATCAAACATAAACATCACAATGGGCCCTACGAAGACTATGGTTACATGGAATTCCTATGATACCGGTTACCGTCAAGTCGCGCGTCCGCGAAACAAGGGAGGTGGACGATTTCGGTCTGTGGGTCATCAGAGGAACTAAAAAGCCCCCAGAGAGATGATTAATTACCTTGTTACCCCTCTGTAAACTGAAGTTCTCTGACCAGACGCATCAGCCACCTTAGCCACTGCAGTATTAGCTGCAGCTGCAATCACCACATCACCGCCAGCTTTCTCCAGCCTTTGTGGCCCCACCAACGAAAACCCACGTGTACTCTCTGAAAACGCCAGCTCACTCCCGGACTCCGGCGAGTAGTCAGAAAAGTTGCCGGTCGGGAGCATGTTCCCGGTCACCGACGCAGAGTCGTCAGCCTCTGAGCCTGAATTCGCCGAGAATGCATGGAATCCGACCGGTGCCGCTGCAGCAATCGTCTTCAGATCTTGTTCGTAGACAGAGCCGAGGGACGACTCTTCGGCGGCATCAGCTCGGCCGTCGGAATAGTGGGCCATTGGAGCGAAATGGGCGGCCAGAAAATCTTCCATCTTGGGTACTGAGTGTTGGGTTTCTCTGAATTCTGTTGTGTAGGGGATCGGAGGTTTGAAATTCGGCCATTCTGCAATGGAAGTAACGGAGCTGAGATAATCCAAAAGACGCGTGTTTGAAGTGGATAGTGGTTTGATATTAATAATAGACTAGAAAACAAGCATGGGAAATCACTCGGTGATACCTGACTCAGTGAGTTAGCTGAGTCGACTGGGAAACATGTATCCATTGGGGCCCACATGTTGAGATGGCCCAGCGAACGAAACCGACGGACGAGGTTTGTCTTATTGAACCCAACACCAGCCAGCTGTCTGGTGTCAAATCTGTGGGCCCCACCATGATGTATATGTTTCATCCACTCCGTCCATCCATTTTGCGTGCTCATTTTATGGCATGAGACCAAAAATAAGGCAAACCAAAATCTCAGGTGGACCACACCACGGGGAAACAGTGTTGACTGAACGTCCACCGTTAAAAACTTCCTAGACCTGCAGTAAGGTCATACAGACCTGGATGAAGGGAAAACACGTATAGCAGCTTGGTTCAAAACTTATGTGGACCACATAAAGTTTTCAATGATGAGGGTTCAATCCCCACCGTTTCCTGTGGCGTGGTCCACCTAAGATTTGGATGTGACTCATCTCTGGGCTCATGCCCTAAAATAAGCTGAAACAATAGATGGACGGCGTGGATAAAACATGTGCATCATTGTGGGGCCCACAGAGCTTTGACTGGTGCTGGGGTCACCAGCCTTCTAACCGACCGTCTTCTGGATTATACTCTATATTCATTAAGAAAATCAAGCTGAATGGATGATCCCGACCGTCAATAACGGTGGATGACTTTAGAAGACTAAAAAAGAACAAGATTTTCAATGGCCGGCATTGAACTTTAGAAATCAAAGGCCATTATCATCAGCGAATGGTGATTATGGGAACGTATCTTATCTACGGCGGAACCCCAAAGATGGGCGGTTGGAATCATCGGACCATCTCAGCATGTCCATCCCGAGTCGTCTACTTCACAAAAGAGAACTCGTTTCCAGCCAATGCTGCAAAGGCTCGACCAAAATGGCCCACCAGATGATAATCCAGACCGTTTATCTAGAAGATCCAAATGTAGATGGACCAGAAGGGAAAAACTTCGCTTGTTTCCAGCTCAGCTATATATCGACCTTGAAGATTCCTGATTGGCCAGATTTTTGCCACGTGGCTCATGCATGGTGGGATCTTCTACATCTTCTACATGTTCACCAACTGCCAAGAATACGTTTTGCCTCTGTAGCGACTGAGAATCCATCGTGCGTCTCCAGTCACTGGGGCCCACATCATGAGATGGTGGGATGATTTGAACCGTCCATATTCTCGCTGCCACCACAAATTATCTATCTTACTAGTATAGCTCATCAGCTATAATCCTCACCATTCACGTTTGGAGTTCAATGTGGGCGGTTGAAAATTTTATTTTCATTATTCTAAATTTTATCAACAGATATTGATGCAGCGTAAGTTTCGTTCGTTGACCCGTATGGCATTGAGTCAACAACATGGACGGCTCAGATCATCGGCCCATTCATCAGGTGGGCCCGAGTGACCGCAGACACGCGCTCGATCCTGAGTCACGAGAGAGGAAAAACGAACTCTCCCCCTCAATCGTCACATTCCGTGGGGTTTATCAAAAGGACAAATGATCCAATCCAACCATTTTTTTCCCGCCAACACTCCACATGTGAAGATTATCCTGTCCGTACAAAATGTGGCCCATAGATGTACGGTTATCTGGAACGAAAATCAGACCGATCCATTCATTAGGTGGGCCATGCAAGTACGGTACGTTATACCATCAGCTGTATGAGTGAATCGGCCCGATTTTCATATCGGATTATCATTTTAGTGTGGCCCACATATTCTACGGACAGGATATTCTGATTATTGAAACGGCGGCCGGAAAAAAAAAAAGAAGTATCTGCCGTCGGATCCGATCATTTATCTTATTACATAAGATGAAGAAGAAGCTATTTCATGAGTCGTCGTGCTAAAACGCGATCCGAGTTGACTCAGTAAGCTCTGGAGCCACCGAGTTCTAAAACTAGATAATTCCTTCTATTTACCATTTCCATGGAGAGCCTCAAAAAAGCAGTTCTGAGAAGAAGAAGACGAATCGAGAAAAGAGCTTCCGTACGCTATCAGCTTCTCGGACTGGCAAGGCCGCACCATTTCCAACGGCGAGACTGAAAACGAAAGCCAGCCGCTGGTATTTCCAGGCGCCATTTCTCCCCTTACCGTCAGATGCACTTCCCAGCTATCGTCAAACGATCCAGAAACCCCCAAAAGAACGGCTGCAGAAACGCCTCGGATACGCAGTATCCAACGCTCCTCATTTTCAGCCTCCTCGCATCGGCGTAATCCGACCGTCGATTCCTACAGATCTCGAAGCGTTTTAATGAAATCGCTTCAGACTGCTCCGTTTCCACTCAAATCAGCTGAAGAAATGCTCGAATCAGATCTCGAAAGCAGGAGAAGGAACGGATCTGAAACTCTCCAGCTGCAGAAGCTCAAAAACGGCGTGGAAAACCAGATGAGAGTATCAGTTTCTTCCGAGAATCGCTCGGAAACCCCACGGACGGGCGATTTCTGCTGCAGAACCGGGAGAAAAGATATGATTTGGGGTCGTTTTGCAGAGGGCTCGCGGAAGAAAAGACGGGAGAGAAGGTTGGAGAGATACAGGTGTAGGGTTTTAAGAGGAGGGTTTTGCGGTTTTATTGCAGATAGAGAGAGGTCTTTCAAATCATTCCTTTTTTCTCTCTTTTTCTTCTCTGTAGTTGAGAAAATCTGTCTGCGCTCGAGCAATGCTGCGGAAATTCGGGCGGCGAGTGGAAAGAGGATCATGGTAGAGCGGGAAGGACTGTAATACGGTAGAGCTGTCTCTTCACATGACACGTGGCAGTGAATGTATTCATCTGGTCCACCCGGCAGAAAAATAGACGGCTTGTGATTTGAGAAGATGATCCATGAGATAATCCTAACCGTTGCATTTTATACAGATTTCACACTGCATGTTTGACAGTTTATTGTTTTTGTTCCCCACCGTTAATCTAATTGTCGTAGATCGGACGGATATGATTTCAGATATGAGTGTTTTTTTGAGGCATGGACCGCTCATACAAGAGCAATGCATATGGACGGACTTCGAACATTACATGATACGTATCATGTGGAGAGATGGCTCTTCCATATTACTTTCTTTCAGCTCCACCGTATGGAAACAGATTATGTGCGGCCACGATCTCACCCAAGACGGTACGGCCCTTACCGTGGGGCCCACCTTGATGTGTTTATTCTATATCAACTCCGTCCATACGTTTTAAAATATCATTTTACGAGATTATATGAAAAATGAAATAAATCCAAATATAAAGTGGGCCATACCATAGGAAACTATGGTGATTGACCGTTAATTCTGTTGTGGGCCAAAACAGTATTTTTATCAAGATGATTTTACCTTTTCCCTTCATCCAGGTTTATGTGACCTTATCGAAAGGTTGGATGACTAATAAACATTAAGGAAACATTAGGGTGGGACTTATGAAGTTTTTATTAGCGAGGCATTCAATCACCATTGTTTCCTCTGGTATGGTCCACCTGAGATGTATCTGTTTATATGCAATAAAATAATCTTGAAAAACGGATGGACGGCGTGGATGTGGAATACATACATCAAGGTGGGCCCCACGGTAAGGTACTCACCGTCGGTTGTGAGGACGGGGCCGTACCTAATCTGCTCCCCGGCCCCCCGTATAGCCTCCTCGTTTTGTTGAAATTCTCTGTTATTCTGCCGGAGTGATGGATAATACGCAGTCAGTTAGGAATTATTGACATGGTGTGGCTGCTAGGTTCGATTTTCAGTAATTAGAACGCGGGCTTGTCAAAAAATATTGATGCTGGTATGGAATGTGGACAATATATATTTATAATAGTCCAACAGTAGGTACAGGCATGTCAGAATTAAAATTGCATAGAAATTCAAACCGAGTAATTATGACTTCAAAGTGTCAAGATGAGTAGGCACTTAAGCATATGGCCGAGATATAATAAGATTGATAGCCTGTTTAACCACTCATTCAATATATAAACAAGATTAGACGATATTAAAATAATGTGGTTAGTCTTCTGATTATGGTTTATATCTTTGCATTTGGTATGAAAATATTTTTCAATATAAAATAAATTGAAATAATAAAAAAATTTCTACTTACAATGGGGTTAGTCTTCTAATTATGGTTTATATCTTTGCATTATGTATGAAAATATTTTTCAATATGTGTGGAATGTGTATACTGGCATGGGTGTGTACTAACAAGCTAATCGAAAGAAAAATTTTGAAATAAGAAATGAATTTGTACCTGTCGTGAAGAACAATTGTAAAGTGCATTTTTCGAGTGAATAAAGGAATCATATCCTTCACTCAACAACATCCTTATCATAGTTTAAATGGTAGATTGAGTATAAAATACCTCGTTCCAACGCTGAGGTCTTGGTATGGATTTTTAGTAGGGTAGTTAATACTAAAGTGTGATCTGACAAAAGAGTATACTAACAAGCTAACAAAAATAATAATAATAATTGTTCTTTACTCAACATGCAAGTGCAGATTCAAATTACAATTATTATTATCAATTATTTGATTAACACTATAAATTACACTATAAAATATATTTTTTTTTAAAAAGTTAAAAGTAAAAGATTATATTAATAAATGTAATTTTCTTGTTGAATTTTTACGTCACTGATGCCCTTCATTTGAGCATATGGACACTTCTCACATTCTTACTCTTATCATAATAGTTCACCACTCGTTCTTTCTTCATCCACAGCCTGTTATGTAATTGCTGGCTCTTTCGTGATTATTCTTTTATTGGTTGCTTGGGTAATGATGTCACATTGTTTGATATGTTCCATCCGTATTATTAAGAAATCTAGTGCATATCAAAATCCTCAAACACATAATGCAGATACATCATACACAGGGATGAACTTCTCTTGTATGAAAATTAAATTGTGGGACTTTTATTAGACTGTTAAAACAAAAACACCCCATGAATATAAGTGTTAACAAATCAGATTTTAGGATCATTCATACAATCTGATTCTTAGGATATAACCTACATATATTATATTACACAATTTAGACGGTTTGATTTGATTTAATATTTTACACGTGTGCAATTTCTAAATGCATGCGTATCAAGGGTATTACGTAGCCAGAGTATCAAATTACTCCCCATGTTTTATACCGCAAAAGCGGGGCGCCAGCTCTCAAGTTGGAAAGTGATCTCTCTCTGGCGACTGCAATGTCGTAAAGAGGATTTATATGATACATGGCCAGCATCATTGGACGGCGTACACGCGTTTTTTTAAAATAGCATGTGGGGCCCATGTTTTAATAATCCAGACCGTTGATCTTTTGACTCCCAGAATTACCAATGAAAGATACACGATGATGATGTTAATGTTGGTGCTTACTTTATTCCATTATCGAAAGATATGAAATTTCTTCTCTTAACTGCCTGTGCATGCAACAAATGGAAGGTTGAGATTTATCATCGAAATACATCTTTTCTGACATATTCCATTCGTGAAATCCGGATCAACGGTCTGGATTACCGACAATAAATACCACTTATCGGAGATAGAATACCGTGCATGCATTCTGTGCGATGCCGGCCACGTATCATATATAATACCTGGCGGCAAAATGCGTCTGGATTCCGGGGACTTCAGGTGCTCGTGGAATCTCGAGGGGAGAAGATGGATAATCCCTGTAGCCGTTAACGTGCGAATATGGCACAGGTGCGAGATACGGACCGTTCGTCAGGTGGAGGGTCGCACGTGTAAGCCTTTTGTCAATTTCAAAAATCCTGCTCTTAGGCATGGCCCATCTAATCAGTGGACGCGTCTGATTTCTGTTCCAGGGCGTGATCATTGTTCTTTCTCTCTAACGGAGGGGTCGGATCTTCCACGTGTGTTCTCCCTGATGAATGGCCCGGATCCTTCGCATGTGAGCCATTTTGGCCTTGTTCTCCTTGGCACGATCACATCCCGTGATCCCGAAGACAATATTAATTGAACGATCAGAGCCGATACTAACGAGTGGAATGCATATGGATGGTTAGGATGAAGCTGGTCAACTATTTAATAGTGAGCGCGCACGAGTTTACTGATCGAACGGTTAGATTGGCGTGATATGATTTAGTTTTGGGCCCTGATAAATCTAAAGTGGGCCCTACTGGTGAACGGTTCTTGCGTTGGGCCAAATATTGGATTTCCACGTCAACCCAAAAATGAATCAATCGCTTATAAATCTATTATTTAAGTTATGACCAAACTAATGTGTGGCCCACCTGATCAATCGGTTCAAGTCTCCTTGAATTGTTCTCACTCTAGAGAAGTTCTTTGATTCAAAAGAAAAAAAAAAAAAAAAACTAACCTTAGATTACATGTAAAATCCTTTCAAAAGTTCACAAGGCTTAAAGGTGAGGATTTTTGACCGGTCCAGCAAATCTAACCTGATCAGACTCATTCCGAACAAAACTGACGGCCTAAATAAGGCCTGATCAAGTGTGGAAATCCAAATCCGACCATTTTTCGGGTCGGGTCCAGATAGAGGTCTATTCGAACAGAACCAGACCAAGAACCCGAACCGATTGAAACCGTACTGAACCAACCAGACCTGACCCGAGCAGGTAGTATAAAATAGGTTTTTAATTTTTTACCCTAATCGTTTACATCCCTCCCCTCTTTTCTTACTCTACCGAACGAGCGTTGCGTTCTGCTGTCTCCCCACGCCCGATCTTCTTCCTCTCAAGTCTCCTCTTCTTCTTCAATATTCATTCTGTTGCCTGCCCGACGCTAGTTTCCTCTCTAGTCTCCTCTTCTTCTTCAACACCCGTCCATCCCAGTCTCCTCCTCACTTGAAAAAATAGCCTCATTTTCTCCCTCTCTCCCTTCTTTATTTATTCGAACCTTTTCTTCTTTTCTTATGTTCTGAACAATCTTATCATGACTTTTTCGGCTACTCTCTCAGTAGCCAATGCCTATCTTCAGGTCTCTCTCTCTCTCTCTCTCTCTCTCTCTCTCTCTCTCTCTCTCTCTCTCTCGGGTTGGTCGGAGTTAGATGACCGAGACTCGGTCCAGGATTGATCCGAGTTCGAGTTGGCCCATGTAGAAATCGAACCGAGTTGAGTTGAATCCAATCCGATCCGATTTGGTCCGATGCCCAGTTCTGATTAGGCTATTAATTTAGTGATCACATGGCCTATTGATGATATCTCAAAACAATTAGATTATCAATTGCATTGTTATAATTACTCTAATAAAATGAAATGCACTGTCCAAGCATTGTCATAAGTAAATCAACAGTTAAAAATCGTTACTTAATCAATCAGACATAATCTTATACTTGTGGCTCATTCAAGACTTGAAATTTTATCATTTTTGGGTAAAATATATACTTCAATGAGCTTAGTACAACTATTGCATCAAACATTACATACATACACTGATTAGATATATTAAAATTGATTTAATAATTAAATTCAAACCCATGTAAGTATACTTATACATAGCTAATTATATACAAATTATAAGAGATTTTAAATCTAGGGTACTAACATAATAGGAGAATTTCAAATCTAGGGATTCCAAATCCATGCTCTTGAGTAAGCCTTACCAAGGAAATTCATGTGCTAGATGTTAGGTGGGCCTACCCGATGTTTCTAAAAAAAATCACCTCATTTTTTGTTTTGATTTTTTTAGCTTGTCAAAACTCCCCACTGTGAGTTCACACATCACTGTTGAAAAATTCATCTCATTTATTAGTTTTTCCATATCATTTTAAGATGTGATATCAAACATAAGTTGAATCCAAAACTTAGAGGTGTGGATACGATAAGGACCTGTTTGAGAGTGTTGATTTGAAACCCCTTGGATTGGGGACCTCCAGAATTAGATACCTCCTGCAATCCTCCCAGCATGTTTGACAGACTGGAGTGTAAATCAACTTTAATCCAAAAATACCCATGCATGGTATATTTATGGGAGTTTGAATTTAATTACTAAATCAACTTTAATATCTTTAATTAGTGAGATTTATTATTTTTGACATTATGGTTGTGATAAGCCCGCTGATATACATGCTTTGCCTGAAAATGATGAAATTTCAAGTCTCAAATGGACTGCAAGCACAGGATCATGCCTGTATGACTAACCAACGATTTTTAATCATTGATTAACATGAACCATGTTTGGACAGTGCTAATCATCATTAGTGAGCCATGTTTTCAGTAGAATGATAGTGTATAGTGACACACATGTTACACTGCATCTATTGAAATGATTTTAGGTGTAATTTAAGCTCTCACCGTGGATCCCACGCAAAGGACATTAGAAATCCACTGGGATTGAAACCTCCGGTTACTTTGTGCTCCTAGACAAAGGGATTTGAAACCCCTCCGATCCACGGTGCCAAACGACACCCAAGGAAAACTGGATAAAGAGTTACTTACCGTTGAAACCTTCCTAGGCTCCACCTGGATGTTCCCTCTGCTAAGTTAACCGTCAATTCAGTTGCCATAGATCAGATGGATAGGATTGTCCAACACGGTTGAGTTTTTAAACGTTAGCCATCCATGCTAGGTACTTCATATGGGCGGATCCGATTGCACATAAAACTGCCACGTGTACTGTAGGGAGAGCTCTCTTCCATATACAGGTTCTTCCAGCTCCACCGTATCAATCTCTTATGTATACATCACAAGCCTCTACAAAACACGTAATGCGTAATGACTGCATCCCAGCCGTTCGCTGGCCAAGGGTAATTTAGTCATTTTAAAGTACGTTCGTTCGTGGCCTTTTCTTTCACGGCCATAAATGGAGAGTATCTCCACTTCTCACGTGCACTAGACTACGTTCATCTCTACCGTCGCTTACAAGGCCAACGACCAACTGATGGCTCGGATCAATTGGATCTCTATTCATCTTAAACCGTTATCCATATAAACTAGACGTACATGGATTGACGGTTCTGATTGATAACTTACACCGCCACGTGTACCGTGTAGATGGCACTATCATATTCCGTCCTACCGGTTTCACCGTATCGTCTCTCCCGTACGTACGATAGCCATTCTCCGTAAGTTGGATTTTAATTTTAGTGTCGGCATCCGACCATAAGCTGTAAAACCGGAAACGAAAACCCGGTTTCCCGGTTTTCAGGGAAGATATGATACTCAGACTATGTATGCAACTTGTTACGCAGGCACTTAGAAATTGTACACATGACGTATACCAACTCAAATAAAACCGACTACCTTGTTCAACCTACAGAATTCAAGTCATATTATCAATACTAGATTGGTTGGATAATCATAACCTCTGATTCATGGACACATGTTTTTGGAAATAGAACCGTTGGTTGTGTTTCATGTTTAACCGTCCAATAAATGTCCATCAATCTGATAATCGAATAATCAAATAAGTTTAAAATTTCGGTTCAAATACATCTACCCTTAGTACTATTATTTAGACGGTTTAAATTGTGACACATGTGCATTTTATAAGTATCAAGAGTATCAAAGTGTTTTTCTCGAATTTGAAAGATGCCGTAGCCTTTTAACGAAATGACGAACGTGTCCCGAGTGGTGGGCCGTTTCATTTCGTCATCTTAACGGAACGGATATATCTGAGAATGTCTAAAAAGGAAACGAGCGTATCTGTCCTATTCAGAAACAGAAAGCAGGTGCGATAACGACCGTTCCAAGACGCCTCATTTCCAAGCGCTAGAAAACAAACGCATGAAAATTTAACACGTGCATGTTCGTGAAGGATCCGGTACGTTCATAAGGTGGATCCTTTGATGAAAGATGATTATCCATAAAAATATATCTATAATCTTCCTCATCGAGGGAACTGTATCTTAAAAAATGGACGGGTAGGGAAACTTGTATGCAACGGTATCAAGTACTTGTCACCCACCTGCGGATTGATCTGGGTTGATCTTAAGATAGGAAAGGTGCACAAGGGGACCGTCTGATGAACGTATTAGATCTCATACACGTGTGACACCTCGTCGCATGTGTTCGTCTCTTTACTCCTCGAATGTGCGCCTCTAGACGTAAATTACATTCCTGCGTGGAGCTATACAGGCCGTGAATTCGGTGTATTCCCCGATCCACCAATGTCAGTAGATCCCTGGATGTGGGACCCACAGTGATGCATTTTACACAAATCCACGCCGTCCATTCGTTTTTAAAATATATTTTATTTAATGAAAAAGAATTAAATTATTATAGTCTTATATGGGCCACACCACATGAAACAGAGTTGATTGAATATCCACCGTTAAAAACTTCTCAGGTGCAACCGGAATGTATATTTCCATCCAACCTATTAATAAGGTCACAAAGATCTTGACGAAAGGAACACACAAATACCAGCCTGTTCCAAAACTTTTGTGGCCCTCGATAAGTTTTTAATAGTCAACCATCACTATTTCAGGTAATATGGTCCACCTGTGATTTGGATATCCTTCATTTTTGGAATCATGTCCTAAAATATTCTGCAAAAACGTATGGACGGCGTGGATGTAAGGAATATAGATCACGGTGGGTCCCATAGTCAGGGATTCACCTACCTCGGCTGCGTCCAGCTACATGATACGCTGGCAGGGATTCACCCACCGCATGCAGTATATTACTCAATCCAGCCCGTTCAGATCGTGGGCCCACTATATGAGCAGAAAATCTCAGGGAATGCGATTGATGGCCAGTCAGAATGAATAAATCAACTGTCCATATTAAAGAGAAGAATGTCCATTAATCAGACGTTAGAATCATGCATCTATTTTCATACGTGTCAGATGTCTCTTATTATGCGCACGAGCATGATATTCACACCCGTCCAGAGTATCAATACTTTCTCTTTGTTTATCCCGTGATAATGGAAGAATTTGGACGGTAGCCAGATAAGAAAGAACTTGATACTCTGGCAGAGTGGGGTGGAAAATACACAGGTACTTACAACTTTCATGTAAGTAATTCGAACTAATCTGTCCTAATTGTTTATCCCAGTTTAGATGTGTCATGCACAAAATTGAAGCTTTTTTATTATCATCTGATTGTATGATTGGTGGACATTTAATGGATAAACCATCCAAAATCCTGTTTCAACAAACAAGTGTCTATGAAGCAGAGGCTAGAATTGTCCAAACTATCTAATTCTGGCATTGTGACTTAATGACAGTCAGATTTACATAATAGCCGGTTTAATTTAACTATATATATGCCACGTGTACATTTTATGACTGCCAGTCTATCAACCATCATACGCTGGCAGAGTATCAAATAGCTCCTATAAGCCAAATGCGGCAGATGACGTGCCGGTGGAACGTATGGCACCCTCTAGGCTGTGCTATTTTTTTATATACGAATGCTGACGTGGCAGACACGTGGCCTTTTGAGACCGATCGAATTAGGTGTGGCACTGGCGTCACTCAGGATGGTGCGGTGCTTAAAGTGGGCCCAGCTTGATGTATGTATTCTATACAGCTATAGATTTGTTTCAATATATTATTTTAAGGCATGATTCCAAAAACGAAGATTTAAATTTCAGGTGGACCATACACTCCACTATTAAAAGGTTGCATGGGCTTATTTTAACGTTTCGATAACGTTTAGTTGTCTTCCAACTTATTGATGAATTCTTACAAGCTTTCGAAAAGCAAATAAATAGATATGAGATTGGTTCCAAAATTTTGTGGTCTCTATAAAGTTTTTATTAGTCAATTATTATTATTTTTTATAATGTTGTTCATCTCAAATTTGGAGTGACTTCATTTTTGAGCTCATACTTTAGAATGACTAAGCAAAACGGAGAGACATTATGGATATGGAATATATATATACACGTAAAGGTTGGTACCACAATGAGGGTCACACGGTCTTGGGTATAGGGCTGAGGCTGTATGTAATCTACTCCCTACGGAAGTCTTTATGTTATGATGCGGTGAGATTTGATTGGAAGACGGATCATGAGTAGATATTGAGATGTACAAAGTAAGTTTGAAAGTTGATCGATTATGTAAAAGTATACTCAAGAGACACTCGACATGATGTCTAAGTGGATGCATGCCTAACAAGCTTTTCACTAAGTGCCCATTTGGATCCCACTAAATTATAACTTGCTTATATATATATATATATATATATATATATATATATATATATATATATATATATATATATATATATATACACACACACACACACACACACACCAATAGATAAACAACTAATTTGAGATAAGTTTGGTTTACAGTTAATTATAAGTAACTTGTTTATTTAAAATTACTTGAAGCCGGTTGGGATACCACCAAATAAATAACAATTTTTATTTACATTAGTAGATAAATAATGTATTTTAGATAAGTTTGATTTATGATCAATCAAAATAACTTACTATCTAGACACCCTTAATCACTTTGGTGTAATAAGTAGAAATTAAGATAAATTATCTAAGGATCCTTACTCTTGCTGGGGCGGTAGGCTCTAAGGAGTTTCAACACCCGATCAAGGGTTCGAGTATCCATAGGTGGTGAAATCCCACCACAGTATGAGTGTGTAAAAAAAAAAGAAGGCAAAAGATAAAGTACCTAAGGAATAAGTAAGTATTCTTAAGTAACTTAAGATCCAAACATGCATTAAAAGTGACGATGAGATTATGTTATTGCAGAGGGTCGTTAGTCTTTACTCCAGTGGTAGACTCCTAGGAGTTTCAACACCGGGTTGAGGGTTCGTGTACCCATAGGTGGTAAAATCCCACCACGGTGTGAGCCTGTGTGTGTGCTATAAAAAAAAGAGAAGAAAAAAAGAAGAAGAAGATATCGTGACAACTTGTCTTCAAAAAGCTTCCTTATATCGTATTTAGAAATAAGTGATAGCTTTTTCTACTTAAATAATTTTCAAACATGCTTTTTTGATGGTAATGTATAACTAAATGAAATCCTGCCTTATCATTGCCGTTTGGGTTACCTTTCAATCCAGTTCCTTTTACAGCAAGAAGGTTTGCGCAAATCCCGCCGTATTGGGTCACCACGCAATCCACGTCACTTTCTTTGACCGTTTTAAAGCTATGTTTTGTTGGTTTTTGCTGGTGTCATTGACAGCATATGAGCATTTCAATCACAACAAGTGTCACTCTCATGGATGAATTATTTGAATGATGAGGACCGTTTGATCACTAAGTCTTCGAGGTGACTATAGAAAGCAAAATTGATGGACGATAGTGACAGGATCAGAGAAGCATAGATGATGAATGGCTAGGATTGTCTGGGAGGTGGAGTTTCTGTATCGTAGGAATCCATGGTAAGGGTATCATTAGATGGACGGTTGGCATTGATATGCTTCCTCTTCCTGTGGATGATTTATGGGCTTCTGCCATCCTGGCCACGGTCGTGATAGTTTCCCCACGAGCTTTTTCACCACTGTGCTCCGCCCTTTTGAGCCACCCGTCCGAACATACCTTCCGAGACTACTCCCTATCGTACGTACGACTTTTCACCGGACCAGAATACCCCTGCCTCCCTTTCGGAAGCGGATTGGCTGGTGTGCGAAGGCGAGCGCGGACGCACCTTGATCTCTGAGTTATACGAACGGTTCAAAAGAGCTCCAAGGTACTTGGACCCACAGTTATGTATTTATTATATCCACAATGATCATCCATATTTTGAGTTAATTTATAGCATTATTAAAAAAAAAGAGAAGAAAAAAAAATCACATCCAACGATCAATTAAACCACACCATAAATAGCAACAGGGAAATTGATTTTCACTTTTAAAAATTTCATAGGCCCATCATAACATTTATTTTCCATCCAATCTATTCACGGAGTCACAAAGACATAAATGAGGAGAAAAAATGAATTTCATATTGATCCAAAACTTTTATAACCCCTAAAAGGGTTTCAATAGTAGACAATCAAGCTCCACTGCTTTTTACACTGTGGTCCATTTGTTGTTAGATCTATTTTATTTTTTGTCTCAAGCTTTAATATGAGCTCACCAAATAAATGGACGGTTTGAATATAACACATACCTCATGATAAGACCCACAAAAGTAATGAGGATTACATCGGGAGGTAGCACTATCCCTCCTGGTTGTCTTTTTTCTTTTTCTTTTTCTTTTTTTAAATTATTATACAAGGAAAACTTTTTTCCCTTACATTTTTTTCGAATATATATATTTATATAAATATGTATATTTATATAAATATGTATATATAAACAGCGAAATATTCACCTGCGAATCAGTTCGTATGTACTACGTACAAACTTTTTTGAGAACTTATCATAGGTAATGTGGATCCAAAATCTGAACCGTTCATGTGAAGCAGCACCTCATGAAATCCTTCATGCCGAAGTTTTACTTTGATCTAAAACTTGATGGGCCATGAAAAATGAAAACAGTTTTCTCCCTTGATTTGCATTTCTCTTTCCTATGGCCCACCAGAATTTTAAATTGGGGTGAAAATTTGTCACATGAGGTTTCATGGGATTCCGCATCACATAAACCATTCAGATTAAACACCCATGGCACGTGTGCAAAGGTGAACACGTGCGTAGGTGTGCGGGGAGCATAACTCTATATAAATATATAAAAATATTTTTCTCTCTTTTTATTCATTCAACAGGTATATTTTAAGTATTTATATATATACATATAAAAATATGCATATATACCTATATAAAAATAATTTTCTCTCTTTTATGTGACTGCTTTTTATTCATTCAACAAGTATATTTTAAGTATTTATATATATACATATAAAAATATGCATATATACCTATATAAAAATAATTTTCTCTCTTTTATGTGACTGCTTGTTTTCAAAAAGTTTCCTTATATCATATTTAGAAATAATTGATATTTTTTTCTACTTAAATAATTTTCAAACATGCTTTTCATAGGCTTTTGTAGCAATGTATAAGTAAATAAAAGTCCTGCCTTACACCCAGATCCTTAGCTCAAGTTGTCCACTAAATTTGCTTGGAAGAAGGTTTGCACAAATCCCGCCATGTTGGGTCACCACGCAATCCACGTCGCTTTCTTTGACCGTTAAAGTTATGTTTTCTTGGTTTTTGCTGGTGTCATTGACAGCATATGAGCATATCAATCACAGCTGGATGAATTATTTGAATGACCAAGTCTTAAAGGTAACTGTAGAAAATAAAATTGATGGACGATAGGGACAGGATCAGGAAAGCATAGATATAAATGGCTAGGATTGTCTGGGAGGTGTAGTTTCTGTACCGTAGGAATCCAAGGTGAGGGTATCATTAGATGGACGGTTGGGATTGATACGCTCCATCGTCCTGTGGACGATTTACGGGCTTATGCCATCCCGTCCATGGTCGTGAGAGTTTCCCCACGAAGATTTTCCTACTGTTCTCGTCACTTTTGAGCCACTTGCCTTACAACGCTTATCCAAACTTACTTTGCAAAACTACTTCCCTCCTATATGGACTACTTTTCACCGGACCAAAATACTCCTACCTCCCTTTTGGCGTGTGAAGACGAGCGTTGACGCTCTTTGATCTCCAGGTTGTACAAACAATTCAAAAGAAATCAAAATTACACGAGCCCCACAGTTAATTATTTATTTATTATATCCATAATGTTCATCCATATTTTGAGATCATTTCAGAGCATTATGTATATAAAAAAAAAGAATCGTATCCAAAGATCAATTAGACCACACCAAAGATAGCAATGGGGAAATTGATTTTCACTGTTAAAAATTTCGTAGGGCCCATCATAACATTGTTTTTTCATCCAATCTATTCATAAGGTTAGAGAGACCTAGATGAAGAGGAAAAATAAATTTTATAATGATCCAAAACTTCTATGACCCCTAAAAGGGTTTCAATGGTAGACATTCAACCCCCCACTGCTTTTTACAGTGTGGTCCACTTGATAGTTAGATCTCTCTTATTTTTCGTCTCAGGTCTTAACATGAGCTTGCCAAATAAATGGACGGTTTGGATATAACACATACCTCATGATAAGACCCACAAAAGCGGTGGGGGATTGCACAGGAAAAAAAAAAAAAACTGCACAGTTTGCAACGACACTACCACTGTATCGATGGTAGTGCCACGGTAGGTTATCCTTAAAAAAAATAAAAATTCTTATATGAGGATAACTTTTTTCCACCTATATTTTTCTCTAATATATATTTATGTAAATACGTATATATAAACATATAAATATATTTTTCTCTTTTTATTCATTTATTTCTTTATTTATTTAACAAGCATATTTCTCAAATCAGAACGAGTTACTTGACGTACAATATATGATTTTGGGTAGGAGAAGCTACTTTAGCCAACCAACCTGGTTATTTTTCAAGATTTCATCAGGTCGATGGTCAAAAATTCATTTCATTCACTTCATGGTCAATTTCAATCAGTTCGCGGTGAATTTCATTCACTTCGCGGTTAATTTCATTCACTTCGTGGTCAATTTCATTTACTTCGCGTCAATTTCATTCACTTTATAGTCATGTTTATTCATTTCGCAGTCAATTTTAATCAATTCGCGGTGAATTTCATTCACTTTGCGGTCAATTTCACTCACTTCATGGTCAATTTCAATCACTTCGCAGTGAATTTTGTTCACTTCGCACTCAATTTCACTCACTTCATAGTAAATTTCATTCGATTTGCCGTGACAAGGGGAGCAAAGAGTGGGCAAGGAAAGGCCATTAGGCGCATCAACCTAGCTACTAGTAAGTTTCTCAATAAAGCGAAAAAGTCTGTAAACATTGGCAAGCCAATCTTCGGAAGCGTGCCCGGGGTTGAAATTAGCGATGAGTTCCGCTATAGGATGATGTTTTCCATCATTGGCCTTCATCAGCCTTATCAGGATGAGATAGATTATACAAAGTAAAGGAAATGATTCTAGTTACGAAATATCAACATTCATCATAGTTAATCATATAACTCATTAAAGTCCATCAATGTTTTTACGAAGTGACTGAAATTCATTGTGAAGTGAGTGAATTTCATCACGAAGTGAATGAAATTTAGCACAAAAGTGAGTGAACTTCATTGCGAAATGAATTAAATTCATCGCAAAGTGAATGAAATTCAACCACAGGAAACAATGATCAATGGCCATTAAAAACTTTTTATTGGCCACAAAAGTTTTAGGTCAAGCTAATAGTTGTGCTTTGCCTTCATCCATGTCTGTGTGACCCTATCAATATGTTGGATGGCTAATAAACTTCGTAGTCAATTTCATTCACTTCGCGGTCAATTTCACTCACTTCGCGGTTAATTTCGTTCGCTTCGTGGTGAATTTTCTTCACTTCGCGGTCAATTCCCTTCAATTCACAGTGAATTTCCTTCACTTGGCGGCAAATTTCATTCCATTCATCTACTTCGCGGTGAATTTCATTAACTTCGCGGTCAATTCCATTCACTTTACAGTGAATTTCCTTCAATTCGCGGTGAAATTTCTTTACTTCATAGTCAATTACATTCACTTCATGGTGAATTTCACTCATTTCGGGGTGAATTTCATTCAATTCATCTACTTCACAGTAAATTTTTTTTACTTCGCAATCAATTACATTCACTTCGCGAAGAATTTCATTCACTTTACAATCATTTACATTCACTTCACGGTGATTTTACTTCACTTCGCGGTTAATTTCCTTTAATTCGTGGTGAATTTCATTCAATTCATCTACTTTGTGCTTAATTCCATTTACTTCGCTGTGAATTTTCTTTATTTCATGGTCAATTCCCTTCACTTTACGGTGAATTTTCTTCACTTCATAGTGAATTTCCTTTACTTCGCGGTCAATTTCATTCACTTTGTGGTGAATTGCCTTCACTTTGCATTCAATTCTATTCACTTCATTCACTCCATGGTGAATTTTATTTACTTCACAGTTAATTCTATTCACTTCATGGTTATTTTTCTTCACTTCGTGGTAAATTTTCTTTACTTCGTAATCAATTCTATTCACTTTGCGGTGAATTTTATTCACTTCGTGGTCATTTTTATTCACTTCGTGATCAGTTTCAATGGCTATGGTTATAATCGGTAGCCATAGAGAACTCCAGCTTTCAGAAAAAATATTTTTGATAAAGTAGGGGCATTTCGGTCTGTAAATGTGCATCTATACAGTATGGGAGTGGTCTGAGAAGTTAAGTTTGGAAGGGCTTAATAAGCTCCGTGGTTTAAAAATGAGGAGTACACTAGTAAAAAACTCGTTTCCCCGCTAAAAAATGATGGAAACTCATAGACCGTACACCTTGCATACATCAATTGGGGGTAAAACACCGGATTTATGTGGTGGGCCACCCGTAGAGACTGTGGCATCCGCTGTGTCCATCATGTGAGCCCTCTCATATTCACCGTAAATCCTAAACCACAGTCGGATCTAAACTCATAAGGACCACACGATGGGGAACAATGTAAAATCACTTCTAAAACATCTTAATTTCATGCGGTGTGGTTCTTCTGCATGTTGGATAAGGGTAGTTTTTGGAGTATATATTCATCCTGGTGAATCCTTCCAGATGAAGGGTTTGGATTGAATATTAACGCAACGATAAGAAGTACATTCTAACCTATGGTTAATGTCCCATCTCCCTTTTTCGATGTGGCGTGGGACATTAGAGATGGGGATGGTGCTGATTTTTAACGTCAGGAACTAATATCCGGGGATGCACCTGATGGACGGATTAGATGCTACACAAATAACAAGGTGGGCCCGTTGGAGCTCGGGTGTTGTAAAGGACGGCTAGGATAGCTCAATCAATATGATTTCCAGTTGATGCTTCATCCATTGTGGATCCCACCGTCTGAATTGGCGTACGTGAGCGCCACGTGTATGGTGGTAAAATATAAACATATCATTATCTACCCTTTCTTTGGCTAGATGTAACACGTGTTTGGCGAATAAGAGTGCCACGTGTGCGATTGTAAATTTTCACACGTGAAAGACATCCAACCGTGCAAAGTGGATGTGCAGGCAGGAGATGGAGGACGTGGATTAGTTACTGCGCCTGCCTGCACGACCACCCTGGGGAGGAAACGGATTGGCTACTCCCCCTTCCCGAAGGTCCGTGCTCTGTGGGCCCCAACATGATGTATGTCTTTCATCCATGCCGTTCATTTACTTTTACAAATAATTTTATCGTTTGATCCCAAACATGAGAGGGATATAAATCTCAGGTGGAGCACAGCACAGGAAAACGATAGTGATTGGATATCCACCATTAAAATCCTCCTAAGGCCCACTGTACTATTTATTTAACATCCAATCTGTTGATTAGGTCATACAGACTTAGAAGAAGTGACAAAAACAAAGATCGGTTTGACTCAAAACCTTTTATGTCCCCCAAAAAGTTTTTAATGGTTGACGTTCATTCAACATTGTTTCTTCTAATGTGGTCCACTTGATAGTGGGATATATCTTATTTTTGGTCTCATATCTAAAATGATCTAGAAAAATAGATGGACGGCATGGATGAAACATAGACATCAGGGTGAGGCCCACAGAGCACCGACAACCGGCCATTGGCTGGTGGCAGGGGAGTAGCCAATCCGTTTCCCAATGGGAAGCGGATTAGGTGTTACGCCGTGGGGTTCACCTTGATTATTTTCTGTATATCCACGCCGTCCATGTGTTTTTTAGCCCATTGTAGGATGGGTCTTAAAAAATTAAGCAAATCAAAATCTTCAATGGGCCACACCACATGAAAACAAAAATTTTCTAGGGCCCACTGTAATGTTTCTGTAATATTTATTTGTCATCCAACCAGATGATAGGGTCAAGAAGACCTAGATGAAGGGAAAATACAAGGATCAGCTTGATCAAAACTTTTGTGGTTCACATAAAAAAATTAGTGGTCATTTATCACTATTTCCACTGGTGTGGTCCACCTGAGATTTGGCTCTGCTTAAGTTTCATAATCACGTACTAAAGTGAGATAGAAAAATGGATGGACTGCGTGGATATACAACTCATTTATTAAGATAGTCTCCACTTTGCAAGGGTAACACCCCCTAAGGTGCTAAGGGTAATATCCACTAATGTATTATTTAAGCTATATTTGATTGAATAATAGGCCACTGGTAGATATAATATATGTTGTGGGATTTAACCAGGCAGCAAACCACTTTCAGAGAAGGGCCCATCAAGTGTGTGTGTGTATATCTTTCAAACACGCTTTGCATGGGCTCATATAGAGGTGAGCATCGAGTCGAATCGGACCGGATTAAGTCTAACTCGATTCGATCTGATTTTTCAATAATATGACCTGAACTCAATTTAATTTGGGACCAAGTCCAGTAGGGTTGACTCGATTCAATCCAAATTTTTGCTGGTCTGACCTGAACCGAGTCCGACTTGGTTTGAGAAACCGAATCGAGTTGAATCTAATGAGATAAAGGGAGAGAAAGGAGAAGAGAAAGAAGGAGACGTGGAAAATCGGGAGAGAAAGGAGGAGAGGAAGGAGGAGAGATGGGTGTGTGCAGCGCCACCTTCGAGCAGAGAAAGAGGGGTTAGGGTTCGTTCGGATTTCAGATCGAATCTATTTGGATTGACCACGATCTTAACTTGATCCGATGTATGATCGGATTTAAGTGGTCCTACTCAATTCACACTGATCCAGGCCTTTGGTTTGGTTCAGATCAGGTTGGATTCGCTTAATCTAGTTTGATTCTACCCAACTCTAGGCTCAAATATGACATCAGTCCATTATCCAAATACATGCAACTACAATAGGTTATAAGGAAGGGAGCTACCAATAGAATAATGGTAAGATTGTATTACGAAATAGATGATTAATGATTTATTGTGGATGACATGCTTATGGTCCCAAATGATAGAGATGGTTTACGGTGGGCAAGCGGCATTGAAATACAAGTTGCTGCGATTGTAAATGGTATAATGTGTACTGCCAATCAGTTTAGCATATAGAAAATAAAGAGAGAGATGAATGATGAGCCAATATTAAATCATAGTTCTAATATCATATTAAATAAAAAACTACTAGTATATAAAAAATATAATTTATTTATTTCATTGAGAATAATAAAAATATATATTAATAATTAAAAAATGAAAAATATATAAAAATGAAATAAATATATAATATAAAAAATGAAATAATTCAATTTAATAAGATTATTCGAATTTATAGGAAACCACATTTTAGAAACTTGAAATCTCAGTTTCTGGTTGAGTCACCCCAACGACTGGATGGAGTCTTCAATAGACTCAGCTCCAAAATTTTAATAAATAATTTTTATTATTTAATGTATTTAAAATGGTAGAAAGTGGGTAAAATAAATAAAAATACCTAAATAAATCACAACCAACCAATCTAGTGCAGTGGCAGCATCCACTTGCTTTGCTACAAGGTAGTGGAGAGCTCCAATGCTATCAGAGCACTCTGATCAACGGTCGGATGGCATTGGCACTAGAAGATGGGCCCACACAGTGCAAAATCTTTTAACTGTGGGCATCCCTATCCCAACTCTTCCTTCTGGTGTGGCCCACCTGAGTTTTGCATGAAGCTAATTTTGGAATACAGGGCCTCAAATTGAAGAGAGCACCTGCTGGACAGGATGGATCTGATGAATACATCAGGGTGGGCCCCACACATTTCGACTCCCATGGATTGAATCCATGTGATATCGTTTCGCTTTTGTAATCGTTAGAACCAATGATCAGGTGGAAATTGTTCTGATTTTATTCAGATAGAAATTCTGGTGGGCCCCATTATGATCAGAGCCGTTGTTCTAGATTGCACATGACCCCAAAATCACCATGACTGTGATGATCAAATCCATTAGCTTGAGGCCATGCAAAAGCGAAGTTAGGAGCATAAACGGCCTTACCATCCATTTTGCAATAACTTAATTGGATGGCTCTGATCATCTGATTAGGGCTGTAGGCTTGAGGTCCAAGGCCTGAGCCTGGCCCATGCAGGCTTGGACACAGCACAGCAGGTCCAAGTCTAAAGCCGAAAATTTTGGGTGGGCCCAGCCCAGCTTCGATGTTCCTAATCCATCCATTGATCAGTGGGCAACACATGCCGAAAGATATAGGAACAAAATCAACGGCCTATATTTAAGGCCCGTTTGTTTAACCCTTTACCCCGGTAAATGGATAATGATATCTGGAGAAGGGGAATTCATGAAGTAATATGGCTCGAGAAACGGGCCCTTACTGTGTGGAGCCCACCTTGATGTATATATTCCAAATCCATGCCGTCCATCCGTTTTTCCAGATCGTTTTAGGACACGAGCCCAAAAAATGAAGCAGATCCATTTCTCAAGTGGACCATACCATAGGAAACTGTGGTGATTGACCATTAATGGACCACAAAAGTTATGGATCTAGCTGACATTTGTTTTTTTCCCATTATAAAGATTTATTTAACCTTATCAACGGGTTGGATGGCAAATAAACATTATGGAAAGATTACGGTGGGCCTTAGGAAGTTTTTAATGGTAGTGGCTTCAAACACTACTGTTTCCTTTATGTTTTCTTTAGTTTGGTCTACCTGAGATCTGGATCTTCTTCATTTTTAGGCTCATGCCCTAAAATGATCTGACAAAATGGATGCCATGAATATAGAATAAATACATCAAGGTGGGCCTCACTAGTATGTTTAAACCGTCCATTCTTTCTGCATATCTGTGGACCACTAGATTATTAGAACCAGGCCAGGCCAGGCCATTCGTAACTGGCCCTGGTCCTAGATTTCATTCCTGAGCCCAGTCCTTGCGTGAAGTTTAGGGGCTCAAGTCCCGGCCCACCTGGCCCTTTGCTGCCGTACAATCCTTGGCACTTGCCTCTCATGAATCAAAACTGTCGGGTGATAAGATGAACTATGTCTATAAGACAAATTACAGAGTGGGCTTGGCTAGATGGGTGGCTTGGATCTCGCACACGTCCACACCCAACGACCCAGCTCGATACCACGAGTTCCACACCCCCATTGAGTCCCGACTCGACACTAAACCATGTCGGCAGAACCACCCACCGGTGCAGGTTGAGTTCAGGGTCTAACAAACACCCGTGGCCAGGACCATGCCAGAATTCAAGGCCCAATTAATACAAGAAGGCCCAAGCCTGTATGTGGGCCTGAAAAAGCCTATGAATGCCTTGAGCCCCAATAAGCATGTGCCGGTCCAAAAGCCTGGACAATTGCCAGGACAGATCCTACCAGCCATGTATCTCATACTCTGGTCAAGCACCATCCATACGTTCCAATCAGTGGGGCCATGCTCCAGTAATCCAAACCATTGCTAGGTTCATTCCCATCATGGGACCATTCCCAAAAACCTTCGATGGAAGGAATCGATCACAGCCTTTAAATTTATGATCTTCGGATAGATAGTTGAGATGAAGGCTCTAAATGGGCCAGTCCTGGGTGGAGGTAGTAATAAAAGTTTAGACCACCTATAGGTTTAACTGAGGATCTGGTCCGTTAATAGCTTAAACAATGACTGGACCCGGCAGTGGGTCGGGCGCCTGGATTTTGAACTGGTTGGGCTGGGATATAGCTGTTCAAAATGTTTTATGTTGCCATGACAGAATCCAAGAACTGGACTCATTGTTCAGCCGATTCGGGTTGACTCGGAGACTCCGAGTGATTCGGTTCGAGTTGCTGTGAGTCATGTCAAGTTGACTGGGTCATCGAGTCGACTCGACAAGTCATACTGAATACGGACCGATTCACTCTTTTGAATTCTCAGGTGTCCCAGCTCAAAATCTCGCCAAATCGAGTCGACTCGGCCAAGTTTCGAATCAAGCCATGTTTTAGAACTATGGATGAATGGTGATGAAAGTGATGAAATGGACGTCTTGGAAAAAAATTCTATTTGCGGTGGGAAGCAATGTAACAATGGTCAGATTACCCAAGCACGGATCCCATTTGCTGGAACTGAAAACCCTACATAGGCTGCACAGCTTCCTGCCGGATATCCTATGACTTGGGTTGATTGGATTCGATGCAAGTATTTGGATCAATCAGATTAATAAATCATCTTAAAGAAGCATATTAATAAATCATCTTAAAGAAGCATAGATTGTTTGTATGGTACAACTCAATTCTATTGAAACAAATCGGCCTATAAATCATCCTCTGTAAAAATTATAAGATTATTGCTATATGTGCTTGCCATTGAGCCATTCAAGGGTAGGAATCACACGCACCAACAACATTCTAAAATCCTCGTCGCAAACTGCATTCCCCTCAACATCTAACTGTCCCAAATGCAGATCTTTAAAGATCAATATGGCTTCCCAGTAACTCCCGGTGTTGACATTACTGATTGTGTACTCCCCAGCATTCCAATCGATTCCTATTGCATGAGAAAGAGGAGATGAACATAAATACCTTGTCGTGTCAATTGGGTGTGCCCCGATTTCATTGTGAGAGATGTCAAGTGTCTTCAATGGTTTTATCAGTTTCAAAGGCTCCAATGCGGTGAAACTGCGAAATTGATTGTTGCTTAGGTTCAAGGAGGTGAGGAGTTGCATCACTTCCAAACCTGCCACAAAACCCAAAGAAATCAGTCACAAGCATAGTTCTAAAACTCAGCTCACTCGACTCAACACTTGGCCAAGTCAATTTGACTCGACGAGATTTGTAGCTGAGTCTCTGACGGACTGTTTACAACATGTGATTAAATGGTATTGAATTGCAATAGGTGGAATTAACATTATTATTGCACAATGATTATATGTCTAGAAATACCATGTAATTTGACCATCCAATTCCAAGTTTGGGATCAAATTCTCCCTCTGGAGCAAACACTATATTAAGTGAAACATGTGTTTGGTGGACCATGGAATTGTAATCAATGGACAAGATTTCACAACTGATGCTGGTCACCTGAATGCATATGCAATTCAATTGTCATGTGTAAAGGGCAAATATGTATGGACCATGTGGATAGAACACATGCATCAACGTGGGCCCATGGATATGGTGGATTTCAAAATCCACCAGAAATCCTGCCATATCTCCTGCTAGGACTGGATGGTATCATACCTGAATTAATCCAATTCTTCTCATCTTTTCCAAACGCCGGATGGAATTTACGTTAGATCAAACGCAGTTCCATACGACCCAATCCCATGATCCAAACAGGCCCTAAGAAACCCTGTCACGACTTCATCAGCCTTGTCAAGCTAGCTCAACACTGAGGCCAACTTGATACGACTCGGCATGACTCAACCAAGTCAATCGCCATGTCAACTGTCTTTTAGTGGTAAATGCAAAATGAGGCCTGTGAGAATTGAAGCCTCAACCTCATTGCTGGAAGCACCTGCCAATAGCCAGCAACCAGCAAGAAACAGCTGTGATTCTCTTAGGATGTCCCATTTCCTTACCAGCAAGAAGCAGTTGTACTTCTCGACCTGACTGTTTAACCTAAATGTAAACATGATTAAGATAAACAGTAGGGTCCTGGGCCTAGGAAAATGTACAATCTGCAGCCGATCCCAGTACTGTAAATGTGCGGAAAACTGTTGGGTGATCCAGACCATTGAACTTATGAGCCCCCATCTTCAATGGAGGATGCCCAGAAACTCTCCCAGTTTTGGAGATCCCAACACTTCAATCTTTTGGCAATTTTCCTGTAGAGTGTACTGTCAGTGTTTTGCTTCTTGAGTGTTTGTGAATAGGCAACCATTTGAAGCCTTAGGATGGGTATCGTCAGTTCAACAGTATCAATCACCCAACCATGAGCCCATGTTCATGAAATGGTCTGGAGCACTGGAACCAAGGAACACACATCCAAACTGAAGAACAAGTGTACCATGGCTTACGAACTCGAATCAAACATCTGTTGATAACATTTAATTTTCCAAATATAATAACATATCAATATTATAGAGTCTGGGTGGGTCGAGGCTTGTTGAGGTTCATTGATTTATTTTATTTTTCTGAGTTTTGTCGAGTTGAATCTTCTCCGAGTCCAGACCGAATTGTGACCAATCGAATAATTTTTTACTCCCTCTTTTATTCTTTTTTCTAGAGGTTATTGATGAAATCTGATCAAGCCCATTTGATCTAGCCAAGCTATGTACATCCTTGCTTCAAGGATAATTTAATTGCTCACTTATAAAACAAAAGGCAGATATCCTGCAGTGCCATTTGTGCACATGCAATAATAAATTCATAAGACAGAATTTAAAGGATCTTATGAAAGAAAATAAAAAATAAGATGATCTTAAGGATTTGACCTTCAATTGATTGAAGCTCGTTGTGACTGAGATCTAGCATCTGGACCCACAGCAAACGCTCAAAGAAACCAATCCGTGACAGTGATAATTTGTTAAGCCGTAGGCAGACAGTAGGTTGGGCTCTCGAGGGCTTTAGTTCTTTATAGTATGAACAGTGCTTCACCAAAGACTCCCTATTGGAAGTAACCTGCAAAATTACTCAAATGAGAGTGTTCATCTCATGTTAACAAGGTTTATAAGATAATATAATGGATCCATACGTTATCAGTGCTCATCAAGTATGCGAACATCACAACAACAGTAAACTATAGGGAAAAATGCATAGTTTGGTGAGTTGCCAGATCCACTTGCATGTGACACCATGGTTTGGTGATCCAGACCATTAATCTTGATCAGGCCCCACCATGGATGGAAATGCCCAAAACCATATAACCACTTTTTCAAAAATAAAAATAAAAATTGGAGGGATCTCTTTCTTGGGGGTATTTTAAATTATTGCATCATATATGCACAGTTATTGCATTATTACTTAAAAATTAGTGCACTGGAATTAGTTTATTAATTAAATATTTTTGTCAGACAACACCCTATACAATAAACACCTATTACGTATAGTTTTTTTTTTTTTTTTCAAGAGATAACAGAGATTTTTTTAAAGCAAAGGTAAAAACAAACAACAAAAAGGCACCGAGCTAGCGCCCCAATTACATTCCAAGAAAAGCAAAATTACAACCATAAGCTTATCAACACAGGAAGCCCATTCGACAACAAGCAGCCCAGGCCTTTGGGAAATCCCTCCACCGCTTTGCTTTTATCCTTGAAGCATCTTGCATTTCTTTCTTCCCAAACAGCAAGCAGGGCCATTCTTCACATCCCTTTACCTTTCCCTAAACCCACTCCATCCTTTGTAATGTTTTTGAGTTCTAAATGTTTAATCCTGGGTCTTTTAACATCTTTTGAAGTTTCACTGAAAAAGTCCACCTTTTTCCTTATGTTTCCATCAGATAGTGATACATTCCCCGGCATTTGCGGTATTATTGACAATATCGATACATGTTTCCATATCCAAATTCCCAAATCTCTAATACATGTAATGATAACGATATTTTAAACATTAATTGTTAGCATGCATCATCTACAAGGGCACTATGTTACAGAATGGGACATATGTGTCATTAGTTAAAAATTTTTGGGCATTTACCTTGTACCAGTAATCAGGTTTATTGTATACTTGTCATACCAATGTTTGGGTAATGGTAGTCATTCTTTCTAACACTCTTCTACAACATTTACAGATGATATGTATCCTTGCCAACAATAAGCAAAGGGAAGGAAGACATTTTAGGGAGTTAGGAAACCTAGGTATAGCTAGTATTGGAGGTATTTGCAAGATTGAAAAGGAGAATTTAAAATTGCATTTTGCATACTTGTCTTTAAAGCAGCATTTCACAACCCAGACAGGACTGGATCGCCAGATTGGACCTGAACCAACACCCAAAACAGTCGTTTAAACCCGGCTAACTAGGTTGTCAACTGTTATTGTTTTTCTTAAAAAAGTGCAAGCTGGCTAGACAAAATTTCAAATGCACAATCTCTAATAGAAAAAGGCGCCCTAACTACAGTGTTAGCATCAGATTGGTTATAATTTACTTTATTTTATAATTTTAGATTAAGCAGATATTTTGGTGGGGTGGGTGGGGATGGGCCTGAATGGTTGGATCTACAATTGGACCAAACCACCACAAAAACCGGTCAGCATCAAGTCTGGATTTTACAACACTCCTTAAGAGACTCAAATGAGAGTGAGGTGAGAGCTTATTAGTTTGAATATTTTCAAAGCAACATTGGCATAGAGGTTAGTCGTGGAGGATGCACGCATCTACATTATTTCATGTGCAACAGAAGAAATTGAGGTCCATGGAGATCACTAAGCATCATCAATGCAATTAGAAATTTTAGGTAGTTCTATAAAGGTTGCATATAGTAAGAAGTTTTCTTGAATACATCCTAATGTATTGCAATGTGATATATGCCAGTAGGTCTCCCATAACATATATATGTGTGTGTGTGTGCACGCGCACATGTGTGCATGTGCATATATATGCACATATGACCCAAACAGACATATACATATACATATGTGTGTGTGTGTGTGTGTGTGTGTGTGTGTGTGTGTGTGACCTCAACGTCGAAACACACTTTTGTTGACCATTGAGCTATTGGCTCGAACCCTATGATGCACAACCCGTTTGGATCATTCGAAGACAATTCAGATTCAAGGAGAGGGAGGGATGGAGTATACAAGCTGTTCTAGATATGGACCCTGGATATGGTCCCTGAATTTGTTTGTCACTTCAGGATGGGCTGTACTACCTGGAGACGAGGAAAGGCTCTAAGCTGAATGTGCTAAAAGTACATGTCTCAGGAAATAGGAGGAAGCAGAAGATCTTTGTTCAAGGGCTGTTCACCCTCATGTAGTTTTTACTGGTTATTTGTTCCTAATCATGCATTCTCCCTACTCTCACAGGTCAGTGCATCGTTGATGGTTCACTGAGTTTACAGAGGCTTCCACAAACTTAGAAAACCCAACTTGAAATTTGCTGAACTTGAATTGAGAATAACTAAATACATACTCCAATGGTTAACTGGTAATACATACAAAAGGTTGTTGAAACATTATCTTCACCTTAATAAGATACCGATTACATGAGCCAGTTTCTTGGATTAGCCTACGAGCATGCTAATTATAAAATGGTAACTTGGAGAACCATGCCTTCGTTAATCGTTTTTCCATTGGAACAAGATCAAACTCCATGAGATATCAAAGGTTTTGTTCTAGTATCAAGGTATCATTTGGATGTACCGCCAAATTTCCATTGGTGGGAGTCCCAAGTTAAAAGCATAGGCTTGGCATTCAGGTGACACAGAAAATATGATTCCACACTAAACAGGATTCCACTTTCCATTTTTCTGCCCCAAATCATAAGATATGCACCATAAGGTCTGAAAGATAGTTGTACGTCACTCGGAATTTGTCACTAGCCTATCATCTTGACCTTTGGAACTGAGAAATTTCAAAGGACAAGATTCTGAAATTTGACAAGTAATATCAGTCAGATGATAAAAACAAGTATGCTCCAGAAAATTGTCTGAAAAGGCACAACAGTAATTTCATGAAATTCAGTATAAAACTAAGGTGTATATATAACACGACCCGGAACAGAAGCATTTGAGAGCAACAGAACATGCATCCAGATCGCATACAAGTTGGAAATTGTTCTAAAACAAGTACGATATTAGGAGAATAATAATGCAAAATGAGAAAGAGAGAAATACTTGCTCCATTAGGACTAAGCTATGTTCGTCCTTGTAATAACAGGCATGTACAGGATCCAACTTCATCAATTCATTAAAGAGTTGTAAAACCTCTACTGAATGGATCCTCTTTTGCATGCGTAATGTACCAAGTGACATCAATGCATCACGAGCAATTAACAACCGCGCTAGTGTGAGCTTCGCTATTTTACTACAAAGATGAAACGGATGTAATATAATAAGCCATAATGGAGAAATAAAGATTTTTCAAATTTATTTTCAACTTACTCAAAATAAATCAAATGATAAAAGCAGACTAACCAATTTATTTCTGACAACAATTCCCGGAAAAGAGCTATCTCGTTTGCTAAGGTGTCTATGTGCGACTTAGAAACAGATTGTTCGTGGTCTTCGCTGATCCTTAGTTGATCCAATGAAAGTGCAGTGGGACTTAAATCCTGAAGAAGGGTTTCGTCGGTATAAAAATTGTCTTTCCAGATGACCATCTCTGTAACTGATTTTCTTTCAGCCTGATCTGGATCAGTAGACTGTAAGTTCAGATTAAATCCAAACCGAGAAGAATAGTTGTAGTTGGACCCATTTGAGGAAATGATACCCTGAGAATGTCCAAGGCTAACCTCAACTGGATAAGCTTTCAAAGCATGGTGATTTACATCGGGAAGTTTCAGATATGTCACCCAAGCATGCGCTCTTCCCGAGTGGTTTATCGAAAGTGGCCTCCAAATAAGATCTTCATTCTTATCAAACATGGATTCAACAATTACAGTGGACGAACTTACACCTTCAACAGCTTGGTTGAAATATAGTATGAGCGGTATGCATCCTGTAGGCAAAACATACTCTGAAAGGGAACTGGTGAATGGAGCAGTTACGTGGGCGTCCATGTTCCCATTAGTAGAGAAAATCAGTTCCGAACCATCAATGGGCCAGGAAGAAATCAGCAGCGGTGCATCTTGATTGACTGTTTGATCCAAAAGCCAAAGATGATAAAACCACCCACTCTGATCATCTGGGTCTGTAAAAAGTGCTTGGTGTACGAGCTCATACTCATCTGTCAAGACCTTTTCCCTCGGAACAAATCCTTGAGCCTTTTTCTTGAGCAGGTGAGACAGAAGTACACTAGTACAGATGTACCCTTTGTTAGATATGTTTCAAAACAAATATTAAATGAAGTGAACATCTGTCAAAGAGATAAAACATGCATCCTGAGTCCAAACTTAAAAACAAAGAGATACACCAAAAGGTTCATGTTACAGTGAAGACAGAATATAACAGATACATTCAGGCGAAGTGAATTGTTGTCAGCATCAACTTGACTGAAAAATTCCAAATTGGGTTTAGTATAATTGCATAAGTCGAAATGATGGGTGTATTTATCAGTCGAATTAACTCCCATACAGAGAACACATTTTCTGTTGCCAAGGCTGCTGTATAAATTGATTAAGCATGGTAACAATTTACGGCCAGCACATGATGTGCATTTACATCCTGGCATTGGAGCAGGTACTGGATAAGCTGATACGTAATGCATCAACATCAGGGGGAAAAAAAAACCACAACGTGTATCATCCATATTACCACTCTGTATCAGTAATAGTGTAATGCATATGGAAAATCAATCTAATTGTTAAAGTCAAAGTCTTATATATGAGTTGGGCGCGATTCACACCCTATATAACACAATTTAAAATCATCTCCAACCATCCTGAAATATTTTAACCAAATTACAAGCTGATTAAAATCATCCTCATCTTAGCTTTTTCGCCAGGTAATTTGAGGGTATCTTTCAAATGGTAGATTGGAAAAATGTTCAATGATTGCCTGCCCAACAAACATCAACCTTCCTCTTTCACTCAGGCACTTGAAACCAGCCATGGGAAGGGCTTATATTGACACCACTCACATAGCAACAAGGTCCCACCCAGTATGGACCGCTAACCCGACTGTCGCATGCACACCCTAAAAGGAGAGACAAAATTAGGGTCATGGAGGAGCAATTGCCAGGTGAACCAAATTTGGTTGACACATATCAAGAAGCCCACCGGTAGACGATTACCAACACAAATCACAAGTCATCATGGTCCAGCCCCACAACAGACCTTAGCACAACTATAGAGCGCTACCGGTGTTGTCATATGGATCGCATAAGCACTTATGCCATCGCATATGCCATTTTGAACTAGTTGACTGCACATACCATGGTTGTATATGTGGTTATTGTGCCGTTGGGGCTTATGCGGAGTATGCGACTGCATAAGTCATAGCCATGCAGTTGTACCATCGCGTACACAGTACGTGATAGCATAACCTCCCAACAGTTAGATTTCTAACCGTTGGAACTCTTTTTTGCTCCCCCCCCCCCCCAAAAAAAAATAAAAATAAATAAATAAATAAATAAATTTCACAATTCTCTCTCTCTCTCTCTCTCATTCTAATACTCTCATTTCCCAATCCCTCCTGTCTCTTATCTGTATTACTCTCTCTCACACTATTACTCTCATATTCTCTTAAAATGACATCAATAAAATGTGTTGTTTTTCACATTTTTTAGTATATGAATTCATTTGAGTAGTTGTTAGTTGACTTGATAGTCTTTCTTTTTATATTTATTTTTTGAGGTAACAAGAATTTATTAAGAGAACTGCAAAAGCGGAAAATAATACAAGACTATACTAGTTGAGAGAGAAAAAGGAGAGATCAACAGACTTAGCTGCTTGAACATAAGGGGACTATTCAGAAACCACGTATATCACTAGAGAAATAACCTTCTCAACGTATGCTTTTTTGTCTTGAAATTGCAAATTGCTCCGATCCTTCCAAATGAACCAGAAAATGCCCATCGAAGTCAACCTCCAAATAGCTTTTTGAGCCTTGATATAGTCTAATAGTCTAATAAATTGGGATATGCGATTAAGCCATTGCATAAACAGATAACCCCTGATTATACCATTCACAAACAGATAACCCCTGATTATACCATTCCACAAACACACAACCCCATTGGGTCGCATTGGATTGCTTATAACATTTGACAACATTGCTACCCATAAAAGGGAATTTGCAAACAGTTGACGTCTAGAGAATGAAGTACCAAATGAGCCTACTGAGTAAACATGCACTGCCATCATATTGAAAGTGAAAAGGGCATGCTTACATACTTGGCAATGGGGAAAAGAGATCGCAATGATCCATGTTTACAAAACACCACTTAAAGGATACATGTTAGCGTTGTGCCCTGAAAACCAATGTTTATGTCATGGTCATGGACCTCAGTTTCAACCAAGGTATTCAAAATCGGTTACGTAAAAGCTATTACTTAATGGTAACGGTCATAACCATTACACGTTATGAGGTTGAGATGGCCTTTACAGAAAAAACAAGATGTAAAGGCCCTGTAACGGTCCTGTAACAGTTTTTTCAAAAAAAAAAAAGAAAAAAAGAGGGCTGTAATGGCTGATACAGGGGCCATAATGGGCCGTATCATAACGGTAACGGTGGTGGCCGTTACGGCCACCGTTACCATTTGGAACACTTTGGTTTCAACTTTCAACTCGTAAATTATAATCAACTAGTTGATTCAAATCAACCTATGTACCAGAGTATTAGATAGTGCTTGATTTTAATAAACCTATATAATAGTCTATTACATTGCGCCTATAGAAGTTATGTGCTCTCATTGCCGATCCAAGCTTGGATAAGGAGAAGGGTTGCATTAGGTTCGTAGCAGGCATCAAACTTATGCCATAACTTCCATCATAAATCGGTAAAAATATGACATTTCAAAGTCATGCTAGGGCATAGGTCTAGCCTTTTATAAAGTGGATTGGAGGAACATGATCATGTAATTGGCCACAATTAATTGGGATACGGCTTAGATGATGATGGCGATGGACCTCGGTTTGATCATGTGATTCATTCATCTGCCTTATTAATGCATGTCAAACTTTAATAACATATGTAAAATCTATGTGAGTTAAAAAGAGGGATTCCTCAGGCTGTCCTTGGGAACTTGATACTGGACACGACGACCATGGGCCAAGAGAGAGTTGTCCTTGGGATCTCAGTACCTTGGTTGATCATGACCACATAGCTAGTTTTAGGATAAACTTGTGACCATTCTTGATGTGGTCACCTTAGGTGAGGGGACTGATCACGAGTCGGGATGGAAGATCTCTACTATCGGGCGCAACAACAAGTTGGTGCCTTTGCCGTACCTTACATGGCAGTGTGAGTATTCATGTATATGAGATCTTGTTATTAGCCTCATTTGATACTTACATTTGCAAATCGCTTCACGTCTCTAAGATAGGAGGCCCATCACGCCTAGCCTAGATCAACTTGTGGATGTACTAAATTTCACTAATCCTTAAACCTAACGACATGCAGAGTTGAAGGTCTTGGTGTGATGCGCTTTGGCTCACTTTACAAGGTTATATTGGTGGACAATATGTGAGTGTGGCTAGGTGCATGCATTAAGGTCCATTTGAGGCTCACATCATCCAACAAAGATACTTGTTTACTCGGGATATGATTAGTGGACTAATCTTGTAGTTCAGATTGTCCATCAAGTGTTTTCTAACTAGCCAGTCCATCAAGTGTTTTCTAACTAGCCAGTGCAATCAAAAGTTTTCTAATGGTTAACCGAAGTTTTTCAACTGTTGAACTTTAGTTTTAACTATTTATTTCCTTTAAATCACTCTTGATGAACATCCAATGGTTAAGATTTGTTGATCCATCCCATGGACCTACATGGTATATTTGGCCAAGGATGGTGACCATGTGAGTGGAGGGATTTGGTCAATTCGAGCACATGGATAGGGAAGATTGTAAAGTTTGGATGTGGTAGGGCAATACCAAAGCCTATAGGGTAGTTAAGCACCATAACTAGGGGTGACAATGGGCTAGGCTGCTCAGCCCGGCTTTGGTGACCCAACTCTAAAGGGTTAAGGCTTGAGCCACTAAACTTGACCCAAGGTCGGGCTAGGGCTTGAAATTTAGGCCCAGTGTTCAGGCTAGGTTGGGACAAGGCCAATGATGAACAACCCGGCTTGGCTCGATCCATTTCCTGGATGTATACTATATAGTGCATAGGTATTAGTATTAGTAATGTAGGTTAATGTATATAGTAATATGAAGAACTTTGATACTCAAGTATTGTGAGGATGATACACATGTACTTATAAACTGCCCAAATTCTGGAGCCCACTTTAAATGGTGAACAATATATCAATGCACGTATTTAAGTCCATATATATGGTGGATAATTGGGTGGGGCATATGCTTGGTTGATGAATAATCTTCTTCACATTGAAAAACTTTGATTCTCTAAAAGAGCATAACGGGTCATAAACATGCACTGACCAATTATAAACTAATTGTACACTAGCATACATGTAGCTTTTCTTTAATTTATAGGGTGGCCCTGGCCTGACTCAGCCCTCTAGGGTGAAGGCTATGGTTGGGGCCTCTTTAGCCCATTTGGGCGAAGGCAGACAAAGGCGAGAACTTAGGGCTCCAAGGTTGGGCTAGCCCAACCCATTGCCACCGCTAACCATAAGGGCTCCTTTGGAAGCTTGTATTTGGAATACATTGAAATCTAAATTACAATTACATTGGAATCAAGGTGATTTTGAATCCTCAGTTGTGTTTGGCAGCTTGTAATTGGAATGTACTAAAATCCAAGCCTTCCATTTGGGAGCTTGTATTTGGAATGCACTGGAATTCTTTAGTATATTCACTAAACCGGAATTTGATTAACTAAATCAACTTTAATATCTAAATTAGTATACATATGTATTTGACAAAATAATTGTAATAAGCCTATTGAAATATATACTTTGGCTAAAAATGAGGAAATTTTCAGCCTCAAGTGGGCCACAAACGTAAGAATCACAAACGAGCAACTCACCAATGCTTTTTAACTGTCCATTTAGATGACCAATATTTGGACAGTTCAAATCATTCTATTGATGCAATTTTAGTGTTGTAGTCGATAAATTGTTTATGGGTATCATCAATGTGCTACGTGTACAACAGATTAGTAGCCTAGTGACACATTTATTACACATGTGACTCTCTTGCCTTTGAAAAGGGAGCTAAAAAAGGTATTTCATTGCAATCACACCTAAACCACGACAAAAAGGTGAGATTTAAAAGCACACTAAAACTATGTATTTCAAATACCTTTGATTCCATTTACTTCAAAAAACACAACACCAAATGATAGATTTGGGGCAAAATCCTCTCAAATCACCTCAAATAAAACTCAAGAGTCAAATCCCCATTTCTTCCCCTCATCTTGAATTCTATGGGTAACATCCTTCTCAACCTCTCCACTCTCATGAGTTATTGACCTAAGATATCGACAAAAGTAATTTGGGATACTTCTTGACCAGCAATCTTAACTAGTTCCTTGTTTCCACTCTTATTATTACTACAATTGCATTCCATATACCTTTTTTTTTTATCGGTACTCCATATACTTTGCTTTAATCCCACTAATTTTAAATCCTTTAGATTCTAAACCATCCATCCAAAAATCCATCTTTGTATTTAAGCCCTCACTCGTCTTGTCGATCAAAACTATATACTCTACAAACAACATACACCATGGGATCTCCTTCTAGCGTTAACTTGTTCATAACCAATGCAAAAAGGTAACCACTCAATACCAACCCTTGGTGCATACCTACAGTAATTGGGAACTCACTTGTCTAACTACTAATGGTCTTCACATTTGTTTCCACTCCCTCATACAAATTCTTCCAATATATATACTCTTGTAACTCCATTCTTTCCCAACACCCACCAAATTAACTCCCTAGGGACACCTATCATATATGCTTTCTCTAAGTCAATAAAGATTGTGTCGAGATCCTTCTTCATCTCCCTATAGTTTTCCATCAATTATCTATAAGTATGAAAATGGCTTTGGTGCTCGACCTTCCTGGCATGAAACCAAACTGATTTTCTGATACATTTGTTGCTTAATCACTCTCTCCCAAAGTTTCTTAGTATGGCTCACAAATTTAATACTATGATAGTTATAATTTATGATAAGACCATAGCTAATAAATTAAATGAGAAAGATCAATGTTG